>OY728127.1:1141402492-1142811537 GCA_963277665.1 Viscum album
ATGGTAGAAATTAACATCTGGAGGATATATATAAATATAAATTATACATATCATGTAATGTATCCAATTTTGTCAAAATGGTGAAATACAGTACGATACCAAATTACAAGAAAAACTAGTAAACAACTCCTCATCATCACAAGCCTCGACTTTGTCTCATACGTTCTAGCTCTGATGTACTCAAGTACCTAAAGTAGAAGGGTTCTTACCCTTATCTATACCTGCAACAATATAATCTATTAAGTCCCAAAAGCATGGAATGAACAAGGTGTGAGACTAATCCCAGTAGGAAACCACCCAAATATCTATTCCTAATAGTCATCGAATATATATGGTAGGAACTAAGCAATAATATGCAGTAAATAAGGAAGTATTAACAAGTAAACAATCCTAAAGTATCAATGAAATAAATTTAATATTTCAAGAAGGTAGCTAAATAGAAACAGGAAACCCATTGGGAAGTACTCAGATCCTAACTGCTCTGGTTTAACAAAACTACACATGCAACCCTCAGGGAAGTACTCAAAGCTAACACCTTTGGATCTACTTTAGAAAAGTCTCTCTAAAGAAACACTCACAATCAATTTCCCATGTAGTCTTGTATCAAAAACTAATAAGCACTATGAGGAAGCATTAAATATACAATTCCTTCTATGGATCAAATCTAGTAACTGTAGAAAATATGAGATATCACACACGTCCATCCCCCCAATGGTCTTGCAACTTAAAAGTAAACAGACACTCTGAGAAGCCATCAACATTTATTCTCCCTATGGCCTACTACACCATCTTCCCACAACCCTGTGTATGCTAATCGTGTACAATGATAAATGGAAGCCAAAGTTAACCTCAGGAACAACTTGTAGAAATATCCTACAACATATCATAGCATGTCATGTAAAATTACTCCATCCTGATGATACTAGTCATGAAAAGAAAATGACCTAACAAGAAAACAAGACCCAATGGTCAAAAAAATCAATAATTGGAAAAACATACATAGAATGGAAAATTTTACCCTAATCAAAAAATTTAACCTATATCTAAAGAAATAAGGCATAAAAGGAAATAAAAGGTACGAATACCATAAACACACAGTACCCTGTTCAAGGGTACTGGGAACAATTGCACATATAACTCAATGATGATATAAGGAAAGGAAAAAACCACCTAACTCAGCATTGTGAGATAGATATACTCTAGATTTATCCCTTGGATCGATTTAGAATTCAGTAGATCTACAAAAAAATTTAATATGATCAACCGAGGATAACTCGAGATAGAGGAGAAATCAGGAGATGGTTTTCTAGAAGAAGGGAGAACACACTGATGTGGTTCCTACACAACAGACATAGTTCGATTTGGAATATGGAAGTTTAGTTGGGGGCTCGAAGAAGATTTTTAATTGTATAGATTCTCTTGTGTGAGAATGATGGAAATGAAGTGTGTTCTGTCAAGAAGACACAACCATGGTCCATTTAATGAAAAAAATGAAAGTACATGGAATTTACATTGGAAGTATATGACGTATACATGACACAATCAGCCTCCACTTTTGGCAGTTTCCAGGTCACCACAAATGGCCTTTTACTTGGCTGTTACATGGTTAGTACACTGTCACCCATGACAATCGAGTACATGGAGTGTACTTATATGAACATGTTGTGTATAACTGAAATTTACACAAACTCCTCTTTTTTCTTAAAAAATACCAAAAAATAAAAATAGATCTGAAAAGAAGATTCGGGTTCTTACAATGGAAGTCGGCTATATGGCTATTCCATTTTGGGATATTTATGGATCTTGACATAATAGTTATTTATTTATGTATGATTATGTAAAAAGTTATGTATATTTTCTATTCATGGTTTTCAATGGGATTTATGGAAATATTTTTTTATCAGAAAGGGTATGTAATGAACTTATACTCATTGATGTGTTTTTTCTACTTCTTTAAGACTAAAATTATTACATAATGACTACGTATGCATGGTTTAATTGTTATTTTGAAAAATAACAACTATACTTCATTGTGTATCCCTTACTGAGATTTTTGTGCTCATCCCATGTTTTTGAAATGTTTTCCACATGTGTTAAGGTGGAAAAGTGTCAAGTATGAGATCACAGAAAAGATCTGATGTTTAATACATGGGTCTAAATATTTATCTATTATTTTAAGTGTTTTTATTTTATGAAAAAATTGATATTATGTAAATGTGTCTACATATAATATTCAAGATTTTTTTTACAGGTTATGACATAATTATATTTGGTAATATCTGAAATGATGCATGATGTTAATTATTAATCTAATTTAAGATTATGTAACGTTTAAGGCTGGGGCCATTGAGACATGATCTCTTATCTCTAGTTTAGAAACATTAAATAAAATCCCAATTTAAACATTCTCCATTAGATTCATTCAAAAATAAGGAGTATTTCATGAAATATGTGTGTTGGTATTTTTTCCCTAGCAATATACATAGTGATTCTTTGGTCAATTATTATGGGCCAGAAACCATATAATGAATATTCCCATGATGTTCTATTGAGTGACTGTTCTAAATTAGATTATTATTTTACCCTTTCTTTTTTTCTCACACAGATCATAGCTCACATGTTCTTATATATTTTCTAATGAAGTTATCTTGATAAATAAGGTATCTCAATTTTATTTTGGGTTATCTATGGTTTTTGTTGTATGACCATAAAATCTACAATATTCCTTTTTCACATCTAAATAACATAATATCATTATATCATGACATTAACCCACATGGTACCCATAAAACTACATATGGGTTGATTCTTACCCCATTGAGATATTTAGTGAATATTATGTCATAAATCCTACTACCAACCACAATATACTGGATACGAGATATTTACCTCTACCACCTAAGATTCTGATCTATAAAAAGTACTCGAAAATCATTTCTATTATAGGTCCTACAACTTCTTATATTTCTTGGGAAAAAAATCCATTCACTTATCATACACCTAATCGTTAAAATTTTCATATCATAATACTCTTTCCTCGATATTTTTTGATAGATTTTTAAATACCTGAATGCTCCACTGCATAAATAATAATAATGCTCCATATTTGGCCTTGCATAAATTATCCAACATAATGGGCTTTTCTAAAAATGGATGAAACACTTTGGTTAGGACGCACATGACCTAGATGGACCATAATAATAAATCCCCCGTCATGGGGTTTCCAAGTGGTGGTGACACTATTAATAGGATAATCCCCTTTTGATCTATTAATTTTTGATGATGATATGCATGATCTCGTAATATAAAGCATTCAGCGTCATATTATTCACATATCGTTTCACCCAACATCAAAGTCTCCAAGTCCAAGGAATAAATTTTTCACCCTTATATGTTCCAAGAATACAAAAATTTTCTTTAGTCATTCACCAACATATCATCAATTATTTCCATGTTATATGGGTCATAGTTTCATGGACTAAAACTAATGGTGTCATAGGTTCTTCTTTTTTGTTAGACCGTCACAGAGAGAATATTCATCTAATTTATCTCAAATTATGACTTAGAAAACCCCTTTTATATTCGAGATATAGTTTCCACAAAAAAATATTGTTTGAAGAAATATGAATCTCAATTACCATCATTGTTAGAAGAAGTTGAATGAAAGAAATCATGAGAGAACCTTTACCTAACTAGGAAGTATGTACCCTGACTGGCCATGTATAAGCTGCCGACATAACTAGCCTATCATCTTAATGATTCCACTATTGACTATGCGGCATATTCCCTAACATTCCTTTTATAAAACATGCCTCATAATGGGGTTGTCAAGCCATGGTAACATCATTCATGGAGGAGACCTCTTCTAATTCAACTTATCACTTTTCCCCATATCACTGTTTAGATCTAACAATCCAAAAATCACAACACTAAGTCATTCCTTCTATAACTAAATAGAGTATCATATTTCCAATCAAAATACAATGTTTTTGAAAACCATAATTCCTTTTGTCCATCTTAAATAACAAAAATTTAAATCCCCTAATGTCCTTTCCACATGACATAAAACTTCACATCATAATTCCTTTTTACACAAAATTTTACTACACTGTGTAGTGTCCTTAATGAATGAATTAAAAATTCACATCATAATTTCCCTACTAAATTATTTAAAATGGATTAGTAACTTCATACATTGTCATAATGGAGCCCTCCACCCTCAATATTCGTTATCTACCAATATTTACACTCCATCACACACCAAATTTGTGTTTGGGTGGTTTCCCATCCATGGCCTATATTGACACAAATAATCTCTTTATTCTTAGATATCATTCCTTGAAAATGACACCCATTTCTACCATTGTACATCCAAATCTCAAATTCCTATTTTTATCATCAATTGAATTTCATCATTCTTGAATGCTCCTTTTCAAATTTATAGAGTATGTTCACTTGTTTTCCTTGCATAAATTGAGCACAGAATAGGACTGTCATCCTATGGATTCCTAAAGATGACCATACAGTTCACGCACTAGTTATCCTTTCATAGAACAAACCCTTTAAAGGGTTTTTTAAATTAGAAGAAACAACGTTCTTGGGTGATACCTCGTGTATTAAAATATTTCAATTTCTATATTTTCTAACTATAAAAAAATTACATCACAAACATTTCCTATGTAATTATATGAAAAATAATTTGAACTTATTCTACCATCTATTATTTTTTATTATCTCTCATCAAAATCCATAGTCAACGATTTTCATCATATAA
The DNA here is from genome assembly GCA_963277665.1 of Viscum album. Lineage (NCBI taxonomy): Eukaryota > Viridiplantae > Streptophyta > Magnoliopsida > Santalales > Viscaceae > Viscum > Viscum album. The sequence goes on from OY728127.1 coordinate 1,141,407,267, forward strand.
AATAGTCTTTTTTGTTTTATATGAATGACATAAAACATATGATAATAAATTATTAAGCACTATAGTGAAAATACATAATGGGAAATTTGGATAGAAGTAATATATCATCATTCTAGAGATTCAATCTATATGGTCGTGGAAATGTAATTTTATAAAAAGTTAAAAGGAACAAAACTTGTGAGGATGATAAACCAAAAAGGGATGCCTAAAAAAATCCAAATCAAACCTGCTAAGTCTCCTATATATTGATCTTATGAAGAAGAATACATTGATGACACAAATAAATAAAGTGTGTACGAATATATATACAAACCTGGGAATAGTCAAACATTGCTCTAAAGGACCACTTGAATAGGTAAAAAATTATAGGTCACCTATCATCCATACCATTGTAATTATAAATATCTGATATGATGAGGTAGTTATATGAAAATTTACTTCAATATAATGATTACAATAATGGAACACGGATGATGACATATATTATTTGGATTACTATCCATTTCATTTACGGAGTGACATCAGGGGAACATACACAATATAGATAGTATTTGTCAAATGTAACATGAGTATCTTTCAATAACTATTCATCTATTGGATAGTCTATGACTCCACATCAACTGCATGTTGAAGTTAATCATCAAATCAGCTTTAACCTCCTCATCCCGATGAAGCACTTCCTTGGAATCCAAAATGGTAGTTTCCCCTTATTTTTGGGATTCTCCTAATGATAAATTCAATTCATAAAGTTCCTATTGATTAATTTATATACATTGATGAAGGCTGGACACGTTAATAGTCTTCTCCTTGATTTTATCCTTGAATTCTACTAGCATTGTTTTATGAGTGGCCTCTTCCTAGGATATTATAGCTCAAATGATATCAAAAATAGTGAGGAGTTTAGTTTTATAAGATATTGTTGATGATTATTCCCTTGATCCTAAAAGAGAAATATTAAATTCTTAGTTTTTTATAATAGAAGATAACCAAATCCACAAAATCCCAACACACTAAAAAATGCTATATGTCACCCAAAATTCGAAGGCAATTTTTCTAGAGGTGTCCCAATGATCATATTTCAAATGATCCACAATGCCATGCCACAAGTAATGTTGAGATCATCTTGTAGAACTAAGTCTGAATCAGAGCCATTTTCTTGGGGAGGACTGTAATATGCAATCAAATCTCTTAAATAACATTTTTTTGTAATCTCTAATATAGGGTGGGATCCCCATCATCTGTTACAAGTTGATCCAATAAAACAGCTTCACCCTCATCCCTATTTATAGAAGATGATGGTCCTATATTATGAATTTTAATGATTGTTATCTTCAGAATACTATATATAATTGATCTAGATCAGGGATTTCGGTGAAATTCACCTTGTAATAGGCTGAAATCATGAGTAGATTCATCCATGACATTCCAACGATCATTTCACTGAATAAGTACATCTCAGCGATGAATATTCTCTTGAGGTTTTCCAACCATCATGATCAAATATTCTAGATCACCTCCATATTCAGGATTCATAGTTTTTTCCTCTCAAATATTTGGGATAAGATATAAATGAATTCATTTATCTTGACGGTCCTCTATAATGTTTGGTACAAAAAAATCCCCATTGTCTGAAATTCAATGGAAAATAATATATAAAAGAAGAAAAACTATGTATGGGAAATTAACAAAAAATAATGTGTAATCATTCCATGTCCTCATGAATGTCCCTAAACTCCATGATGGAATGTAGAATAACAATTTTTGGAGTATGGGTGTCCATAATTTCATCATATAATGATTTTATGTCAATTAATCCTCGCCATTTAATATATCCTTGAAATGTTGACCAACACCTGTATTGGAATCAATTACATTTCTCATCATCATACATTCAAATGGAATAACATTTACAGGCCTTGTAGAGTTAGTCTCATTACTAATACCTTCCACGGAATATCCAAGATCATTACTAATCCCTTATGAAGTAGAAATATTATTATCATTTTCTACTATAGAATACTTTGGCACACACAACTAGTCTAAAATGTTTTGAGAAAATAAAATTTATAAACAATATATTTCAACCAAAATTAGTTCATCTAAAATTACCACGACCATCCTACCATTCTATATAATATTGTACAATCAAATGTACATCCCCTGTAACATAATCTTTCATGTTAATTTAATAATCATCATGAATATGTTCCTCTATCGGAATATCCATTCAATCCTTGAAGGACCAGTATAATAACCGTTAAGGGTGGAAATTGATATGGATTATACAAAAAATGTGGAGTTGATGACCATGGTTATAAATTTGTGTCATGAATTTTTTAATAATGTGTAGTAGTATGTATACTCACAATGAATGATTCATAAAACAATCTGTAATGCTCTCATTCATTTCATTTCACAAGATATAGAAGAGATTGTAATACTCTCCACTATATTGGAGACCTAAGGTAACATGTGAGGAATTTCAATTGACACAACAACATTAATTGTCCTCACACATAGAGAGAGTTATGGGGAATCATGGAACTCTTTAATAGTCTATATTGATGTACTTGTTAGCCCATACTTCATATAAAAATTCATTTTTTCTAACTCTTACATTCCTCTATTTCAAACTGAAAAAAATTAAAAAAAACTATGAAGGTGGAAGAATGTGTAGAAATATGGAAGAGAATATTACAATATGTAAATATTAGTGTAGATAACATAAATTTTCTATTCATCTAAAGGATGATAAAATACCCCTTAATGTACCCATAAATTTAACATAACAGATACTTGCTTCAACTATGGGGAATGGTCATCAGTTTCATATATAAAATATTTTGTATTTTTAATAGACTACTATACCTTATCCAAATTAATATCCACATTATAATTGATGATTGATTAAATATCGCCCAATTTCGGAATTCGATTCCCCTCTAAGAGAAACTCCCAATAATTAATGATATCATGATTCAGGATTTCCCAATACTGGTTTGATAAAGATGGAATGCAATTTTTCATTGATGTGGTGGGATATGGGGATAAACCTCAGTGATTGTAATGCCTCTCCAATAGTCCATTTGTATTCATAATAATGAGGTGAAGAAACAACAATATCTTCCTAATGATGGTTTCTATACAACCATGGCACATGGGCTATTATCTCATTAACCATATCTAACATGGATGTATTTTATAGGAATGTTTTGATTGATATGGATCTTCTAAATAAACTTGATTCTTTGGATTCTTGGTATACATCTAACGATTGATAGTGGTTTTGGACACTACCCAATATACTCCCTTTGTTAATGACCTCTGATTGTATGAAGACACAATAGAGGTGGCAAATCTATACACCAACATGACTTATTTATATTATGAATATAGCTTGATTTACATTTTTGATAACTCAAGAGACAATGGTATCCACAATTGTTGAGAATCCATAAGATTCTTCTCATGTCTTACAATAGTGGTGGAAAATATACATAATTGTTGAAGACATTTTTTCTAGAGAGAAATCTGATCTCAGATGGAATCCTCAATGTAAATATTATTTTCAATTTGATATACCAATACGATGTACAAGAATTATATCATGTATCCTCTCAGCTCATGGTTCTTTTCCATTCTATCCTTGTAAACTAATCCAATTTGTGGGTTACAATTTAAAAAAGATATATTCTCCGGAAACATTCAACACCATCAACACCTCATTAGATTTTTAGTTTAGATGTTGAATCAAAAATATTTAATGAAAATTTGGGTGAAATAAACTATGTGGTATCTTAACTACATTCAACAATGAATATGAACTAATGTGTGAATAAATCCAACCCCACAACACATTGAATGGACCTGGAAGTCTAAACAAGGTGTTACCATTGTATAAATTCAATATAGAGTGATTGATTCTTACTAAAATAGGGGAATCCAACAAGATTAGCTTCCAATGTACTAATTTAGATGAAATTACCAAATTACTTGGCTTCACACTACCACTTGACTCATGGACATTGAGTAGTTAAATTCATAGCCACATGGTGAAGAAACATTCTATGAGAACCATTGAACTGGACATTTTTTAATAATATGACCCCAAAAGGTTTTTAATAACCATTCTCCAAGGTTGGAATAAATGCACCCAAAGCACCTTGATTATAAGGACCCGACCGTAAACTTTACATAATCATCAATTAAATGGATAATTTACATTGAGGAACTTTTCAGGTTTATAGTATCAGAGAATTATGCCATAACTATTGCATTACATTTCAAAAAAATACAATGTGGACTCTTCTACTCAGAATCCATTTTTTAATAAAATTAAAACACTTAAAAACACATCATGTCTAGTTCCATGTTTTTGACGACATGAAGTTTCCTTTATCCCATCCAGGACCATTTTCATCATTATGTCCTAGGAAAAACATTTCAAATCCCCGGATGAGCATAAAAAGATCAGTAATAGAGACACAATTAGGAAAAGAAACATTAACCCATCAACAAATACAAATAAATGAAACCATATTTTTCAATCATAACATACCTCATGAAATCATAAGATTTATTTATAAAACAAAGAAATCATAAATTATAAAGATATCCTCTGGAATCCATATAAAACATAAATTGTAGCTATCATAGCTACAATGGGAGTTACACTTGGATTACCTATCACAACATATTCTCTAAACCTCTTAAGTGAAACAATCACATTTACCTCTATCACATTACATAATGGATTAGAGAGTAGTTTCATTCTCACCAGCCCTAGGATTTTCATGAAACCACCCGTATAGATAAACGATTACCAATAAACATAACATATATGGAACAAGTAAAAATCATATTGGAAAGATATCATTTTCACATTGTAATTATAATATATCATTTCAATATATTGACATAATCAATGCTTTATTAAACAATATTTAAAACAATTTAAATCATTGAATAATGTTATTTTGGAATCAATTAGGTCCATAAAACATTGAATATTTTAAAGGAATTAACATTTTAAATCATTAATATCCATATAAAAAATACATAAAACCATTTTGAAAGCATGGAAATTATTGATAATTATTTAGAATAATTATGAAATAAAACATTAAATAAATTTTTTTAGTTAATGTGTAACTAACCAAAAGAGATTCATTTAAATAAAAATCAATTGGGTATGAAATTAATCAGAGCTTATAATATAATGACAAAAAGGATATTCATGATATAATACATCATATGGAAGTATATACACCATATAAACATGAATTTTTGTATAACAACAAATAGCTTCAATGGAATGCATATTGAGTCAAAGTCCCATGTAATGATCATATCCATAGATTAAGTACAAATCAATGACATAATTAGGTGGGAATAAATTATACATCCAATATATGTGGATATAACTTTTAAGACAATCAGAGGTCATTCACACATATTCATAGCATGACATAATCATGATGTAGAAGTTTATCCCAATCAATTGAAATTGGGTTAAGAAGTTTTCTTACAGAAATTTGATAGAAAAATGGAGTCATATAAAAATTTGGAATATGAGTTCATGAGAGAGAAAAGGACCCCTCATCACATGGACATAAAAGGTATAAAAATAAGTATATTGAAGAACATATCACAAAATAAAAAAATGTAAATTCAAAATACATAACATAAATGTAGTCTTTTAATAGAGGAGAAGAGTGAAGGATTCCTTTACAAAAAATACACCGCAATAAAGACAGATCATACAAATAAGATGTAAATACCCATCAAATAAACTATATTACACAATTAATTCAATCATGGGATGTACATACAATACACAAATTCAAATAGAAAAAAATATAGCATAAATCCTATGGGAATAAAAAGTGAGATGAAACCCCCTTACAACTTATTATTCAATCTATTCGTATGACGAAAAGTGAATAATCCACAAATGAATCATATAATATCCTTAATATAAAGGAATAATGATAATATATATCAAATTTATGAAGAAAATACACCACATTTAATAAATAAGTGGCGAAAAATAGATATCTCAACATAAAAAGTGTAATAATAAACCCCTTACATTATGTCCGACTTGACCCGTTCATTATTTAATCTACTATATAATGAACTAAAGTTATTTTATACATGATTAAGATGCATTTTAAATTTTATTATTCCATTTATATCACTCATTACAATGATATAAACATTATGTAATCATTTAAGTTAATAACAGTCATTTTGTCAATATTTGGTACTTGAGTCGAAAATAAACTTCTTATAATTTAAAAGTTGTCATTGTGGTAAAAATTACATTATACCATGAATTATATTCATGATTCAGATATCATATATATGTTTTATATACAATATATTAATGTATTTATAACATTACATAACATTTGTAAATAAAAATGGAATGCATCGTTCATGAAGATGTTAAGCCGTATGTACGCAAGAATGCTACTTTAATTTCTATTTTGAATTTTAATGGAATAAAAACATAATGATACATAGGTATATTATAATTCTTATATAATACAATATATATTTTCAGTAACTCCATCCTTTATATGTTCCACGTATGACATGAACGGGTCGTAACACTTTGAGGGGGATATAGTCCACACTTCCTCGAAATAGATTAATGAATTTACCCGTTATAGAAAACATAAAGGTTGCCTATTAATGTAAAATAAATAAGCCTAAAGGAATCATAAATATAATATATATCATATATAAATGGTTCTCCATCATAGTGTCCACCCTGAGAGGCTGTAGGAATTAATTGAACAATCATCATTTCGTGTGGCGTTAGTTTTCCATCCACAGAAATAGTATGTTATTTACCCATTAGATGGATGTGTGTGTATGTTTTGTTAAAATCCTCCTCATAACAACTACCTTGTATATTTAGGATACTGTTTTTGTTATAAATGAATGAAATAAAAAGTGATAAGGGGGTTGTGGACATAAAATAATGGACAATAACTAAAAAGAAGATGTTACCTTTAAATCGTGTAACTCTCTTTTGGTTTAACAAAAAGGATTTCTTGAAGTACCTTATACCTAAGGAAAGTTTTCCAGGTGAAATAGAGGGATCATGAGAGCTTATTTGGGAAGAGTTTGTTCAAGATAAGGGTCTTTAGAGGTGTGTGTAATGGGTTAGAGGTGAGGGCTTTTTATAAGGGGGAGGAGGGGCTCTTTTGGAAAATTTGAAAATATTATTTTATTATATTATGATTTTAGGTTTATAAGAGACAAAAACTTCTTAAATACATAGGTAAGATGACCCTTATTCGAAATAAAATCATCCAATGAGAATTGGATAGGTTTTGGATATAGTTTTAATCTTTATAATCTCATTTGAATAAATCATTCATTAAAGAGGTAAATGCTGCATCATTATTTTGTAATAAATAATTTTATTTATATGATGTCTAAAAACTATAAACAACCATAATTTAAGGTATTTTTTAGTTTTATAATGAATACATATAGTAAAATATATCAATTATATAACCCCATATAATTTTTTTTAGAAAATCAAATCTTGTTTATTATATTTTTATTTTTACTTTAAATAAAAAGTTATTAATATCATTATCATACCCTAGTGGAATTAAAAGGCCAAAAGTCCCACACAAGAATTTTATTGGTCGTCCATTACAAATTAAATAGGTTTAGAATAAGTTTTACTGTAATTTTATATTATTGTAATATTTTTTTTAATTTGAATTACCCTATTTACCTTTAACAATGTTAAATATAAGTCAAAAGATTCTATTCACCAGAAAATATTTTCATCATATTGAACCACATTTTACATAATAATAACTACCACGTATGTCTAATTTTTTAATTCATTTCAGAGAAGTGGTAAAATTTCATTTAAATGAAAAACATTGTTTTTTAACTACTACTTAGTGTTTTCACTATTCATCAGAAAATTATGTTTTTCTGAAAAATAACAAATATTTAGCCTAAGATATATTTGATATTCCAAATGAAAAAATTATGTTTGTTATACCAAATTTAAAAAAAAAATAGTTTCATTATTTAATGTAATCTTAATTCTTGTTGTCGAAACAAAAGCCCATTTTTAAGAAATAATAACTATCAAAAGATTGAAAATTGTTTATGTCCAATTTCAATGTGAAATTAATTTCAATCACCAATATTTGATTAAATGGTAAAAATATATTCTAATTACAATTAAAAAAACTAAAAATATAATATAACAATATAAATATGATATATTTAATGGTAGTTTTGAATATATATACAGTATTTTTCATTATTGATTAAAAATCAATTTTTTCAGGAAAATATAAATAATTTAGCGAAAGTAAATTTTGATGTCTTTATTCTAAAGAAGAATTTCATTTTGTCAAATATAACATATAAAGGTGACCAAAACTAGATTTAAAGAGGGATCTCCATCAAAAGGTGTCAAATCGACCTTTTAATGAATATTAGTGTATTTATGCTTAAAATTAGATTCATTCACATATTTATCCTCTAACATTTATTGGATAAATATAAAACATTTAATAAACATATATAATCATATTTTACTTAGTTCTATTCATTCCAACCAATACAACAACTTTTTGTTAACTTCGATTTAAAATAATAATAATATTTTAAAATTTTTCAATATAACTCAACATTGTGTGAAACCTAAGATTTCAATGAAAGCCTTTGTTCAATATTGAGTACGCCATAGAACATAGAATCCCATTTAATGTAAAATTAATAATTAATTCCAAAATTTTAATAAATATTAAAATTTTATATTCAATATTAACATAGGATGTTATATCCTTCCCCCTTTTTGGGAAATGTGTTCTTGCATTTTAAAAACTATGCTTGGAAACATAATTGAAACTCCCACATAGGAAAAAGAGTCAGTAAAACTGTCACTTTAATTGTATTAATGTGAAGTAAAATGGTCACCTATGATAACCCATACAAGGGTTCCATGTTGGAGAACATGGATATCGAAGAAAAAACAAACCAACATTTTCTGATGGAGGGTGATGGGAAACATGATTACGAGAATGTTAGCCACCAGAAAGTCACAATCTTGTGACGTGTTAAACGGTATTTGATTACCCAGTACAAAACATAAACAAACAAGTTTTCTGTTTTATGTTCCTTTTCATAATATTGAAGATTTAATTTAGTACATATAATAATTACATAAGTAAATATATATTCATTCAAGTATAGTTTCATCCTTTAATAAGATTCAACAAAAAACACAACTTTTCTCCAAACAATGTGTATAGATGATGACATGGTCGTAGCTAAAGCACTGGAATCAATCTTCTATAGAATAACATAATCCACTAAATATGAACTATATATTTCCCTTATCTTTGAACATTAACCAAAACCAAAATGGTTAGTATAATATTCGATAATCTCCAAGATGGACAATCCATCATAAAAATAAATAATACTCTTAATCCCCAAAATTCCCAAAAGTATCCAATGTTCAACAAGGATCATTCAATACACAATTGTCCTTAAAATTCATCAAAATATTCCAAACTAATATTGAATCCCGAAATTCATAAAGATATAATCACATAGTCTTCCACAGTAAAACATAACATTTATCCCCAAAAACATTTACTACTCTTAATGTCTCATATTGATGTTTAATTAACCTAATCACATATTCTCTAGGATAGGTAAATTATTTCCCGATGTATCCCAAATCACCATATGTCCACAATAAAAACATTTATTCCATCAAAATAAAATTTCAACCATTACTCACAAAACGAGATTCCATTGCATTCTATTTAACTAAAGCATATAATATTCTCAAAAGGGAGAGTGTCTTCCAAAATAACTTTTACTGTGTAATCACCAAATTATTTTTCTATACTTCGTATAAAAATTTGATAAAAAATAATAATCCAAATCAACTTATTCTTGAACAATAATATCGTTTAACAAAAAATAAAATTTCAAACTTACTAGGGACATCATGTAGTCTTGTGGTAGGAGATGTGTCCTTGTCGCGCTTTGGTTGGGTGTTCGATTCAAACGACCTTTCTTGATGCAACGGGTTATCAACCATCTTGTGGGTTGTCCATTTTTATAAAACACAAAAATAACCATAAATTTTTTTAACCTCCCTGGATTCCTTATACATCTCATTTTCATGTCAACTAATTATGACAACAACATCATAATTCATGAAGTTTATATATATTGTCATTATTTTATTTCACCACCATATGATAAAATAATATTATCCCCAAAATAAATAACATCATACCTTGATCATGGTGTCCACTTGGTTTCATCATCATCTTGTTCCCGTAGGTAGAAGGTCTAGGAATTTCAACAATGATTTACATATCATTAAAAATAATTTGGTTCCATCATCAAAATACACTTTGTACCACATGGTTCATAAGGTTGTTCTTAGAAAAATTCTTTACGAAAATAATCATGTATGGAATATAATTTAAAAACATCTGATAAAATGTTCTATTAATAAAATAGTCAGACCGAGTTTGATTTTAAACATTCAATTAGTGGTCCTTTTAAAATACCATAAGTATGCGCTGAGAGAATATATTTTAAAAGAAAATATAAATAGGTTGCGCAAGGGTCTCCTTATTTAGAACCTTGTTCAAAATCATAATATACCTCAAAATATTGTGATAAGTTAAAATATTTGGAAATTCATTGATAATAATTAACTTTATTTAAATATGAGAATATCCTGAAAATGGTATTTGATTAAATACAACCCATGATCCATGATGATATCAAGGTATATTACAGGTGTTTGATAACTCGGAAATTTTTTTACAAGATATTTAAATGTTTGAAATTGTTTTAGAATATTCATGACCTGACAATTCAATAAATATTGCAATAAATTCATCAGGAAGAGATAGGAATGTTTTGTTGAGATCATCCTCCTTCCATTTGTAACAGAAATTCCTTGATCTAAAAACGTTTCAAAAAATATGGACTAAAATTAATTAGTAGACATAGAGACTAACCATGTGTCTGAAAAAATTTATTAATCCCTAATGTTGTCTAAACCAACTATGGATTCCAACTATAATGACATGACCTTAAACATTACATAATATTGAATTAAATGGACAATTCACATTGAGGATAATTTCTAGTTTTGAGTTTTATATAATTATTCCATATCTATTACATTACATTTAAAAAAAACTACAATGTAGCCACTTCTACTCAGTATCCAATTTTTCATAAAATAAAAACTCTTAAAAAACATCTTGTCAAGTTCTCTGATTTAGAAAACATTTATTTTCCTTGATCCCATCTATGACCCTATTCGTCATTAAGTCATGTGAAAAATATTTCAAAACATGGCATGAGAATAAAAATCACAGTAAGGGTTACAAAATAAGGAAAGTAAAAAAATTAACCATTTAATAAATAAAAATCAATGCAACCATATATTTCAATCATAACATTCCTCATGAAATCATAAGATTTAAAAATAACACTTATAAATCATAAATAATGAAGCTATCTTGGGGTATCCATTTCACACATGCACTGTATCTATCATAGAAACATAGTGAGTTACACTTGATATACCCATAACAATATTTTCCCTAAATCGCTTTGTTGAAACATTCAGATTTACCTCAGTCACATTACCCAATGCATTGGAGAGCTATCTCGGGCTCACCCGCCCAAGGTTTATCACGGAACCACTAGTATATGTAAACAATTTCCAATAAACATATCATATTCAGAAAATATAAAACAATAATAATGAAAAGATAGCATTTCCACATTGCAATTACAATATATCATTTCAAGATATTGATATAATCAATTCTTTAACAAACAATTTTCAAAACCATTTAAAGCATTTAATAAAGATTTTTTTCAATTAAAGTGTCCCATACCACTTTGAAAAATTTAAATTAATTACCATTTTAAACCATTAATATCAATATAAATAAATCCATAAAAACAATTTGAAAACATAGACATTAATGAGGAATATTTAGAAGAATGAATCAATAAAACATTTAAGATAAATTTTTAGTTAACGCGTTCATAAAAAAATGAGATACGGTTGAATACAACTAATTGGGAACTATCATTAATCAAAACCTATAATATAATGAGAAAAAGGATATTCATGATATAATAAGTCGAAGGGAAGTATACACACCATATAAACGTGAATTAATGTATAACAACAAATAAGTCATAATGGAATGTAAATTTTCACAAAGTCCCTTGAATAGATTATAACACCCCAGGTAAATAATGAATATGACATTTTCACATTTATCCATATTTGTGAATAAAATATTAATATAACTTTAAATGGGATGCTATGCTCGATGGCGTACCCAGCACGCAACAACGAGTTTCTTGGAAATCTTACATTGCACTCTAATAATAAAATAATTTTAAATGGCAGTTAACACCTAGCCATTGTAATTACAGGAATGAATATAAATAACTACAAAATTATTATATATGTTTGTGAAATATTTTTGATTTTTACAATAAATGTTAGATGATTAAAAATGCAAATGAAACCAATTTTTTAAGCGTAAACATTCAAATATTCTTTAAAAGGTTGATTAACCGCCCTTTGATGGCAAACCTTTTTTAAATCCACTTTTTGACAATTTAATGTGTTATATTTGACAAAATAAAATTCTTCTTTAGAATCGAGACATCAAAATTTACTTTGTGTAAATTTTTGGTATTTTCCGAAAAAGTTCAATTTTTAATAAATAGTGAAAAATGTTGTATTTTAATTCAAACCCAGTTTTTAATCTAATTTATTTATATGATTAGATTATCTTTTGAATAGGATTTAAAGTGAAATTATAATATATTTTTACCATTTAATCAAATAGTGGTCATTGGAATTAATTTCACTTTGAAATTGGACTTAAACTAGTTTCAATCTTTTGATTCTCATTGTTTCATAAAAGCACGCTATTTGCTCTGACAGAGGGAATTAATTATTAAATTAATTAATTCAACTTATATGTTATGAATTTTGTAAAATTGACATCATTTTTTGAATTCGGAATATCAAATATAACTTAGGGTGTATTTTTGGTAATTTTCTGAAAAACATCAATTTTTGATGAATAGTGAAACCACTAAGTGGTACTTATAAAAACTGATTTTCCGTTTAAATGAAATTTTGCCACCTCTGTGTTTTGAATTTCAAAAATCTGACATACATGGTTGTCATTATGAAGTAAAATGTGGTTCAATGGGATTAAAATAATTTTTTGGTGAATAGTATCTTATTAAGTTTTTAATCGCGATTAGAGGTAATTAGTGAAATTTAAGGCAAAAATAATATTATAATAAATTGAAAATAACTTGACACAAGTCCTACCCTTATTGGATGTGTCATGGACGACCATGAAAAGCCATGGGTCAACTTGGGGACCCCATGGAGCCACTTTAGTTGGAAAATGACATTAATATATTTTTATTTAATGTTAAAAGTAAAATGACACAAACATGAGTTGTTTTACTAAAACAATTTTTAAATGGGGTTATACAAGTCAGATGTTTCACTATAAATATTAATTGGAAATATAAAAATATTTCCTACATCATAGTATTTTTTATATAATTTTTAGACATCAAATAAATTAAATTATTTATGACATCATGATGATGTAGTGATGACCTCATTATTTAACAATTTAAATAAAATGGAAAGATAATGTAATATCTTAGAACTACACATGTCCAAAACCTATTGGATGGGTGGATTTCGAACCCTTATCACCTTATCCTCGAAATAAATCAATTTGGGACCTCTAAAATACGAAAATCATTTGAAAATAATGTTACCTTTTTTGACTTTCCAAGAGTGTCCCTCCTCTCCTCTTATAAAAGGCCCCCACCTCTACCTCTTTACCCACACCTCCCAAGCCTTTGGCTCGGCAAAACCCTTTCCATTTTGCTTCTCCACATCCATCTCCTTATCCTAGAAGCCTTACCATGGGCAGAAAGCTCTTCAAGGAACCCCTTTGGTTCAAACCAAGAAGAGTTACCCGATTTTAAGGTAACAACTCCAGTATGTTAAATATACTAGGATGTTGTTATAAGAAGGATTGGAGCTACACTTACACACACCTTCATCTAATGGTTAAAGGACATACTGTTTCTGTGGATGGAGAATTTCTGCCTCACGAAACGATGATTGTTCAAAACTCATATAACACCTTCAATGGTGGCCATTAAGATGACACTATATTTATATATAATATCTGATATGTTTATGTTTTACTTAAGCTTCTATATTTTTCATTTGTGTCATTCCTTTAGGGTTTCCATTGTGGGTAAACATGATAATTTCATTTTAGGAATTGCAGACTACCGCCCCCTCAAAGTGATTTGATTCGTTAATGCCATACATGGGACGTATAATGGATGGATTTAAAGTTATTATATATGATTTTATACTGGAATTATAATATACCTCTATATCATTATTATTTATTTCCATTAATGTATGAGATAGAAATGAAAGTAGCGTTCATGCGTACGTACGACTTACCGTCTCCATGAACGATGCATTTCATTTCTTACCTCTAAATGATTATGTAATATTATAAATACATGTATATGCTGGATATATATGATATATATGATATCCAAATCATGAATATCATTCTGGATATAATGAACCTTTGACCACACGAACAACATGTAATTGTAAGAAGTCCACTTTCGACTTAAGAACCAAATATCGAAAAAAACAACCATTATTAACTGAAATGATTACATAATGTTTATAACATTAAAATAAGTGATATAAAAGGAATAATGAGCTTGAAGAAGGTTCTTAAGAAAGTATAAATTAAGTCAAGTTTATTATTCAGGACGTTAAAGAACGATCAAGTCAAGTGGGACCCGAGGTAAGGGATCCTACCCCTCTCTTTCTTTTTAAGTACTCACTTTTATGTCATTTCTTTTAAGCTCATCTTTCTTATGTTTGGGGATGTTCTTTGATATTACTCATACTGTACTTTTAGGGTCATGTTATGAGAGACCCTATTTGATCTCATAAATCCATTTTTGGAAGTTTTAAGTGGCGTCGTTAGGCTGCCGAATTTTCATAAGGGGATTTTCATCTCACTTTTTATTCCCGTGAGATTCATGCTACATTGGCCACTATTTCCTTTTGTGTGGTGTAGTTACTGCCCATTATTTTAAAATTTGTGTAATACACTCTCATTTATGGGTATGTACATCTTCATTTTATGACCCTTCTTTCATGGGGTGTACGTTTCAAATGTTTCCAAAATCGGTAAGGGAACCTTTGACACTCCTCTTTTAAAAAAGTCTTATTTGGTTATGTCTTTCAATTTACATCTTTTTATGTTGGGATATGTTATTATATGTCCATATTGATGTAAATTTTATTAAAAAGTGATGAGATACCATTTTCTCTCTCATCAACTAATTTTATGAATTTTAAGGTGATGCTGTTAGGCTGCCGAATTGTACCAAAGGAACCTTTTAACCCAATTTCGATTTCTTTGGGTTCAACTTGTAGTTATTGAACATGTAATCCTATGAATATGTGTGAGTTACCTCTGGTTGTTTTACACTTAATATCCACTTATATTGGTTGTATTTATACTTGTCACACATATTTATGTCATTGATTTATCCTTGCACTAATGACATGATCTTTGAATGGGATTACGTCTCAATTCTATTCCTTGAGACACTTCTTGATGATATTCACTTTAATTATTTTTAATGTGTATATACAGACCCTTTTACATTCCATATCCATATTATGTCTATACTAATTTCATTCAAATGTTTTGAAAATTGTCTACATTCATGTTGCTTATAATTTAAATGTTCAAAATGGAAAAGGACTCTTTTATTAAAACATTGTTTTAAATGGTTTTATAGATTCATTATTTTAAACATTTATCATCCATGTCAATGTTTTAAAAATGGTTTTAAGGATCTATTAAAATGGGCATGAATGTTTAAAAACCCTTTAAAAAGTTTCGAAGTGGTATGGGACACTTTGATTTTAAAATCTCTTTTAAATGTCTTCTTTTAATATTTTCAAAGTATAAAGGGACATTTTTCTCATAGAGTTATAATGATTCTATTAGATGTTTTATATCATGATGCGATCTCTTGTGATTTTAATTTGGAAATGTTATGTTTCCTTTATGCATGTTTTATTTGATACGATTATGTTATGGTTCTTGGGCATTATTATGAAGACGGACGGTTCCGTGATAAACTAAGGGCGGGTGAGCCCGTTATAGCTCTCCAATGCATTGGGTAACGCAGAGGAGTTAAATGTTGAGGTTTCTCAGAAGATATTTTAGGGAATATACTATAATGGGTATTCCAAACATAACCAAGAGGGTTACTCCCTACGTAAGAATGTTATGAATGCCACAAGATACATTTATGTCTTATGATTTCTATGATTTATTATTGATTTTAAGAGGTATGTTAAATTGCCTATGTTTTATGGGTAAAGTATGATTTCATTATATGTATATATGAACTCATGTTTCCCTTCCATATTTCTATAACCCTTACTGAGCTTTTTATGCTCATCCAAAGTTTTTGAAATGTTTTTCACAGGATATAAAGTTGAATAGGGTCAAGGATTGGATCAAGGAAATGTCAAGCTGTCCAAAACAAGGAACTGAACATGACTCTTTTGTTCAAAAGTTTTTATTTTGTGAAAAAATGGAAGCTGAGTGGATGTGTCTACATTGTAATATTTGAGACGTAATAGTTATGTCCAAATTCTCTAAAACTCTAAACCTTAAAGGATCCTCAATGTGTCATCTTGTAATAACTCAATATTATGTAAGGAGTAAGGATGGGGCCTTATAGTTGGTATCAAAGGTCGGTTTAGATAACTTTAGAGGTTAGGTTATTCTCTATGCATAATTGACATTAACATAATGGTAAGGATTTCATAAAGAGTCCTAGTTTTAGATAAATTAAATTAGTAAGTATATCTTAGTGTTTATCATCCTCATTAGTACATGATGGTTTTGTTGATATACTCACACTGACCTTTTTGGTTTTAGTAAATGGCTGGATCTAGCAGGCACCAAAGTAACAGTGGATCTGAAGAAAACTGTGACAGTTTTATGAAAGAACAACTGAATGATATGGCAGCTGAAATGAGAAATCTTGTGGTTATCCTCAACCAACTATCTGGAGTCATGATTGACCACTTGAACCATAATTATTTTTATAAGGCATCGTATATGCGAGAAACAAATCCCTACGGATGTTCAGGTAATAATCATAATGGTAAGTATCTTCAAAACCCTATGTGTCAAATATGTGGAAAGAAACACAGAGGAAAATGTTTCAAAGGGATAGAAAGATGCTATAGATGTGGAAATGAGGGTCATAAAGCAAGAACCTGCCTTGGAAAAAGGAAGCATCTAGTTGACTCTATGAAAGGGAAAGAAGTTATTTCTGAAGGATCAATTGAATGTTTTAAATGTGGTGTGCATGGTCATTATGCAAACACATGTCCTACGAAGAAGTTTTGGGAATGGGGTCACCAAGATCGTACAAATATTCATTTACCAATACCTAATGCCATTCCGATTGAGGATGAAGAAACTCACAATGAAGAATGAAAGGTATGGATTATTTCTTAACATATGTTTTCCTATTATTGGAATCTTAGGATATGACTCATGATTTTGTTTTAGGGAAGAAGTATTTCAGAATAATTTGAAAAGGAATGGCTAAATGGATCATGAAGAATGTTTAATGATTAAGAAGTCATCATATAAAGGATTGAAGAGTTATGGCAGATTTTAGAATGGTGAAATTCTTAGATGTAATAGGTCCCTTTTGATGATGTAGTTACATTAGAAGAATTTCTTATAGTATATGTAACCCAGATGTTTGATATATGAAAATTTTATTCAAGGAATAATTATCCTTTCTTTTGTGGATATAGTTATAAAGACTCATTTGGGTTTATATGATCCTTACTTTTAGGTAATTATGGGTTACTCTATGATATGATGGAAAATGAAAGGCATGAGATAAACTTGAGGTTAAAATATGTTATGATCATTTTTGAAGATTTTATCTCATTTTGGGATATTTATTAAGGGTTATGTAGTTTTGGAAAAAGGACAACACGCAGACCGTGTGACAACCCGTCGCATCGGACAAAGCTGTGGGAATCGAACCCACAACCAAAGTGCGACTGTTGTTTATCACCTACCACTAGACTACGTGAAGTCCCTGGTTAGTTTGACTAATTCATTTTAGTTAGATGATCTTATGAAAACTAGAATAAGATGATTTTGGGTTATATATGGAAATTATTATCCTATCATGGAGGATATGTGATTAGGATAATTACTTTTCAATATGAGACTTTTAGAGCAACTGGTGTTATTTGAAGATAAGTGTTAATTTGTACCTTGGACGACTATGTGACTAAATCCTTAAAATATTTTGGTTTCAATCCTAGTTGGGTTTAATTTGACTAATTTTATGGACAAATTGTTTATCGAATGGTCCTTTTTGAACTTTGGGTTTTGTTTGACAAATTTTGGAGATTAAGAATAGATTTTCTTTTTATAAAGGATTGTCCTTTTTGGGTAAAACCTGATCTTGTAGTAACCTTTTTGGTTTTAGTTTTGGTTAAGGTCTAAATACATGGGAAATGTAGAGTTCTCTTTTGTGGATTAGGTGATTCTCAAGAAGTTGATTATAGTACTCTTAATGCGAACAAGTCTTCCTAAATACTCGTCTTTTGGAGAAAATATGAGTTTGATTAAGGAATCTAGTAAAACTTGAAAGTCTACCTGCCAAGTAAGTATATTTCATAATGATTTAGTTAAGATAAAAAATAAATTCCTCAATAAAAAGTAACTTAAAATGAAAATGTTGTTTATTAACTTTTCCTACAGGGGAATCGAATACCTTTTAAGCCATCACATGTTTGTGATTTTTTTATCGTTAACTTTCTCCTACACATGTTTACTATCACTCTCCCTCATAACATGACTTTGTTTTTTCTTCCCTGTCCATGTTTTCTTAAATGGAATCCTAGTATGGGTTAACATGGGTGACCTATGTACTCCACTTTCATTCTTTTAAAGTGACTGTTTTATTGACTCATGTTCCGATGTGGGATTTTCAATGATGTTTCCAAGCTTAATTTTAAAATTGCGAGGACACAATTACAAAAAGGGGGGAAGGATGTAACACCCCAGGTAAATAAAGAATATTACATTTTCACATTTATCCATATTTGTGAATAAAATATTAATATAACTTTAAAGGGGACTCTATGCTCGATGGCGTACCCAACAGGCAACAACAAGTTTCTTGGGAATCTTACTTTGCACTCTAAGAATAAAATAATTTTAAATGGTAGTTAACACCTAGCCATTGTAATTGCGGGAATGAACAGAAATAACTACAAAATGATTATATATGTTTGTAATTTTTTTTTGATTTTTACAATAAATGTTAGAGGATTAAAAATGCGAATGAAACCAATTTTTTAAGCGTAAACATTCAAATATTCATTAAAAGGTCGATTAACCGCCCTTTGAAGGCGAACCTCTTTTAATTCCACTTTTTGACAATTTTATGCGTTATATTTGACAAAATAAAATTCTTCTTTATAATTGAGACATCAAAATTTACTTTGTGTAAATTTTTTCTATTTTTCCGAATAAGTTCAATTTTTAATAAATAGTTAAAAATGTTGTATTTTAATTCAAAACCACTTTTTAATCTAATTTATTTATATGATTAGATTATCTTTTGAATATGTTTTAAAGTGAAATTAGAATATTTTTTTACCATTTAATCAAATAGTGGTCATTGGAATTAATTTCACTTTGAAATCGGACTTAAACTAGTGTCAATCTTTTGATACTTATTGCTTCATAAAAACACGCTATTTGCTCTGATGGCGTGAATTAATTATTAAATTAATTAATTGAACTTATATTTTATGAATTTTGTAAAATAGATATCATTTTTGAATTTTTAATATCAAATATATCTTAGGGTGAATTTTTGGTAATTTTCTGAAAAACTTCAATTTTTGATGAATAGTGAAACCACTAAGTTGTACTTATAAAAACTGGTTTTCCGTTTAAATGAAATTTTGCCACCTCTGTGTTTTGAATTTCAAAAATCCGACATACATGGTTTTCATTAAGAAGTAAAATTTGGTTAAATGGGATTAAAATAATTTTTTGGTGAATAATAAGTTATTAAGTTTTTAATCGCGATTAGAGGTAATTAGTGCAATTTAAGGCAAAAATGATATTATAATAAATTGAAAATACCTAGAAACATGTCCTAACCTTATTGGATGTGTCATGGCCGACCAATAAAAGCCATGGGTCAACTTGGGGACCCCATGGAGCCTCTTTATTTGGAAAATGACATTAATATTTTTTTATTCAATGTTAAAATTAAAATGACACACACATGAGTTGTTTTACTAAAACAATTTTTAAATGGGGTTATACAAGTCATATTTTTGACTATAAATATTCATTGGAAAGATAAAATGATTTTCTACATAATAGGATTTTTCATATAATTTTGAGACATCATATATATTAAATTATTTATGACATCATGATGATGTAGTGATGACCTCATTATTTAACGATTTAAATAAAATTGAAAGATAATGTAATATCTAAGACCTAAACATGACCAAAACCTATTTTATGTGTGGATTTCTAACCCTTATCACCTTATCCTAGAAATACCTCAATGTGGGTCCTCTGAAATCCGAAAATCATTTGAAAATAAAGTAACCTTTTTTGACTTTCCAAGAGTGCCCCTCCTCTCCTCTTATAAAAGGCCCACACCTCTACCTCTTTACCCACACCTCCCAAGCCTTTGGCACGTCCAACCCCTTTCAATTTTGCCTCTCCAAATCCCTATCCTCATCATAGAATCCTTACCTTGGGCAGAAAGCTCTTCAAGGAACCCCTTTGGTTCAAACCAAGAAGAGTTACCCAATTTTAAGGTAATGTCTTCTGTTGTGTTCTTATGTTTTATTTTGTTTCTACAACCCCCTAAACTCTTTTTATTCCTTTATTTTGTAAAAAATACAGTATTTTCAATATAATAGGATGTTTTTATAATAATGATTCGATCTACACTTACACACACCTTCATCTAATGGTTAAAGGACATACTATTTCTGTGGATGGAGAATTTCTGCCTCACGAAATGATGATTGTTCCACACTCATATAACACCTTCAATGGTGGCCATTAAGATGACACTATATTTATATATGATATATGTTATGTTTATGTTTTACTTAAGCTTCTGTATTTTTCATTTTTTTCATACCTTTATACTTTCCATTGTGGGTAAACACGATAATTTCATTTTAGGAAGTGCGGACTACCGCCCCTCAAAGTGATTTGATTCGTTAATGCCATACGTGGGACGTATAAAGGATGTATTTAAAGTTATTATATATGATGTTATACTGAAATTATAATATACCTCTATATCATTATTATTTATTTCCATTAAATTATGAGATAGAAATTAAAGTAGCGTTCATGCGTACGTACGGCTTATCGTCTCCATGAACAGTGCATTTCATTTCATACCTCTAAATGATTATGTAATATTATAAATACATGTATATGATGGATATATATGATATATATGGTATCCAAATAATGAATATCATTCTGGATATAATGAACCTTTGACCACACGAACAACATGTAATTGTAAGAAGTCCACTTTTGACTTAAGAACCATATATCGAAAAAACAACCATTGTTAACTTAAATGATTACCTAATGTTTATAACATATAAATAAGTGATATAAAAGGAATAATGAACGTGAATAAGGTTCATAAGAAATTATAAATTACCTCAATTTTATTATTCAGGACGTTAATGAACGATCAAGTCAAGTGGGACCCAAGGTAAGGGATCCTACCCCTCTCTTTCTTTTTAAGTACTCTCTTTTATGTCATTTCTTTTAAGCTCATCTTTCTTATGTTTGGGGATGTTCAAATGTATTCCACATAATGTAATTTTATGGTCATGTTATGAGAGACCCTATTTGATCTCATAAATAAATTTTTAGAAGTTTTAAGTGGCACTGTTAGGCTGCCGAATTTTCATAAGGGGATTTTCATCTCACTTTTTATTCCTGTGAGATTCATGCTACATTGGCCACTATTTCCTTTTGTGTGGTGTAGTTACTACCCATTAATTTAAAATTTTTGTAATACACTATCATTTATGGGTATGTACATCTTCATTTGATGACCCTTCTTTCATGGAGTGTAGGTTTCGAATGTTTCCCAAATCGTTAAGGGAACCTTTCACACTCCTCTTTTTAAAAGACTTATTTTGTTATGTCTTTGAATTTACATCTTTTTATGTTTGGATATGTTATTATATATCCATATTGATGTAAAATTGTTTACCAAGTGATGAGATACCATTTTCTCTCCCATCAACTAATTTTATGAATTTTAAGGTGATGCCGTTAGGCTGCAGAATTGTACCAAAGGAACCTCTTAACCCAATTTCGATTTCTTTGGGTTCAACTTGTAGTTATTGAACATGAAATCCTATGAATATGTGTGAATTACCTATGGTTGTTTTACAATTAATATCCACTTATATTGGGTGTATTTATACTGGTCACACATATTTATGTCATTGATTTATCCTTGCACTAATGCCATGATCTTTGAATGGGATTACGTCTCAATTCTCTTCCTTGAGACACTTCTTGATGATATGCACTTTTATTATTTTTAAAGTGTATATATAGACCCTTTTTCATTCCATATCCATATTATGTCTATACTACATTCATTCAAAAGTTTTGAAAATTGTCTACATTCATGTTTTTTATAATTTAAATGTTCAAAATGGAAAAGGACTCTTTTATTAAAACATTGTTTTAAATTGTTTTATAGATTCATTCTTTTAAACATTTATCATCCATGTCCATGTTTTAAAAATGGTTTTAAGGATCTATTTATATGGAAATTAATGTTTTAAAACCCTTTCAAAATTTTCAAAGTGGTATGGGACACTCTGATTCTAAAATCTCTTTTAAATGTCTTCTTTTAATATTTTCAATGTATAAAGGGATATTTCTCTCATAAAGTTTTAATGATTCTATTAGATGTTTTATATCATGATGCAGTCTCTTGTGATTGTAATGTGGAAATTTTATGTTTTTTATGCATGTTTTATTTGATACGATTATGTTATGGTTCTTGGGCATTATTATGAAGACGGGTGGTTCCGTGATAAACTAAGGGCGGGTGAGCCCGTTATAGCTCTCTAATGCATTGGGTAATGCGAAGGAGTTAAACATTGAGGTTTCTCCGAAGAGAATTTAGGGAATATACTGTGATGGGTATTCCAAATGTAACCAAGAGGGTTACTCCCTACGTAAGAATGTTATGAATGCCTAAAGATACCTTTATGTCTTATGATTTCTATGATTTATTCTTGATTTTATGAGGTCTGTGAAATTGCCTATGTTTTATGGGTAAAGTATGATTTCATTATATGTATATATGTACTCATGTTTCCCTTCCATATTTCTATAGCCCTTACTGAGATTTTTATGCTCATCCCATGTTTTTTAAAGGTTTTTCACAGGACATAAAGTTGAATAGGGTCAAGGATTGGATCAAGGAAATGTCAAGCTCTCCAAAACAAGGAATTGGAGATGACTCTTTTGTTCAAGAGTTTTTATTTTGTGAAAAAAATGGAAGCTGAGTAGATGTGTCTACTTTGTAATATTTGAGATGTAATAGTTATGTCCTAATTCTCTAAAACTCTAAACCTGAAAAGATCCTAAATGTGTAATCATGTAATAACTCAAGATTATATAAGGTTTAAGGCTGGGGACTTATATAGATCATCCCCATAGATTAAGGACAAAATCAATGACATAATTATGTGTGAAAAATAATAATACGCTCAATATAAGTTGATATTATTTGTAAAAAATAATAGTTTATTCACACATATTCATATAATGACTTAATCAATATGTACAAGTTTATCCCAAAGACATGAAACTAGGGTAAGAATTTTTCCTACAAAAATTTGGCAGCCTAACGATGTCACGTTAAAATTCATAAAATGAGTTTATGATAGATAAAAGGACCTCTCATCACATGGAAATAAAATGTATAGAAATGAGGATATATAAGAACATATTACAGCATATGAAAATGGAAATTCAAAAGAAATAACATAAAAGAAGACTTTTATTAGAAGAGAAGAGTAAAAGGTTCCCCATACAAAACATACACCACATGAAATAAAGATCCTTAAAAGAAGATGTAAATACCCATAAATTTAACTATATTTTACAATTAATACAATCATGGGATGTAAATAAACCACACAAAAATAATAGGTAAATATGTAGCATGAATATCCATAGAATAAAAACTGAGATGAAAACCCCTTATCATGTTTTAATCAATCGAGTCGTACAAACAAAAGTTAATAAAAACCAAATAAATCATATAATACCATTAATATAAATAGAATCGTTATAATATTTAAAAAATGGAATTACACAATACACCACATGTAATAAATAGGTGGTGAACAATGAAAATCTCATTGAACTAATGGAAGAGAAGAAACCACTTACCTTTTCTCCGACTTGACCTATTCCTTCTTTAATCTCTATAATAATAATGAAAACTTAATTTATAATTTCATAAGGACAATTTTCTTGTGTATTATTCCTTTTATATCACTTATTACCATGTTATAATCATTGTTTAATCATTTATGTTAACAATGGTCGTTTGTCGATATTTTGTACTTGAGTAAAAAATTAACTGCTTATAATTTTGAAGTTTCCCATGTGGTAAAAATTCCAATATCTCTACAATGACAATAATTATTTATATATCACATATATCTTATATATCTAGTGTATATATTTATTCATAACAGTACATAATATTTGGAGATAAGAGATGAAATGCAATTTTCAGGGAGACAATAATTAGTACCTAAACATTAACACTAATTTCATTTCTATATCATAATTTAATGGAATGAAAACATAATAATACATAGGTATATTATAATTATAGTATAATATCATATATAATTTCAGTAACCTAATCCTTTAGATGTTCCACGTATGGCATGAACAACTCATTTCACTTTGTGTGGGCTGTAGTCCACACTTCGTCAAATAAAATTATCGCGTTTTCCCATTATGGAAACCATAATGGTAGGATATTAATGTAAAATACCGAAGCATAGGGAAAATATATACATAATATATATCAAATATAAATACAGTTCCATCATAATGGATAGAATGAGAGGTGGTAGGAGATAATTGAACAATCTTCATTTCGTTAGGCGTTAGTTTTCCATCCACAGAAACAGTATGTTTTTCACAATTAGATGGATGTGTGTGTTATTTTAGTTCATATAATTCTCATAACAACTACCTAGTATATTTATTATACGTTTTTTGTTATAAAATAATGGAATTATAAGAGTTTAGGGAGCTGGATAATTAAATTAAAAGTAAATAACTATAAATAAGATGTTACCTTTAAATCGGGTAAATCCCATTTGTTTGAGCCAAATGTATTTCATGATGTTCCTTATGTCTATGGAAAGGCATATTGTAAGAATAGAGGGATCATGAGATCTTATTTGGGATGTAGTTGGATGATCCAAGGTGATTCAAAAGTGTGTGTAATGGGATAGAGGTGAGGGCTATTTATAAGCGAGATGAGGGGCTCTTTTATTTGATGTATAAAAATTATAAAAAAAATACAATAATGATTGAAATATTTGTAGATTTATAATGAATATTTATATCAAAATATATAGATTATATAACCCCACATTAAAACCATTTTAGCAAAACAATACATGTTTATGATATTTTTATTTTTATATTAAATAAAAAGTAATTAATATAATTATCTTAACCTAGTGGATTTCAAAGGAAAAAAGTCACACCCAAGGATTTTCATGGTTGTAAATTACTCATCCATTAAGGTTAGGACTTCTGTTAAGGTAATTTAAAATTATTATAATATTTTTTACCTTAAAATACCCTATTTACCATTAACCATGGTAAATAAACGTCAAAAATTTCTATTCTTCAAAAATTATACCAATCTTATTAACAAACATTTTACTAACTAATAACAACCATGTATTTTGGATTTTCTAAATTCAATTTAATGATGCAATAAAATTTCATTTAAATGAGAATGTTGGTTTTTTAACTACTAATCAGTTTTTTCAATATTCATCAAAAATGAATGTTTTCAGAAAAATACCAAAAAATTAAGCGTACGATATATATGATATTCTGAATACAAAAATCATGAATGTTTTACCACATTAAAAACATATATGTTGCATTAATTAATTTAAACATAAATTCTAATGTCAAAACAAAAGGCATGTTTTTATGAAATAATAACTATCAAATGATTGACACATGTTTATGTCAAATTTGAATGTGAAATTACTTCCAATAACAAAAATTGGATTAAATGTTAAAAATATGATCAAATTACTCTTTAAAACCTATAAAAATATAATCTAATCATAAAAATAAATTTTATTAATAGTCATTTTTGAATTAAAAGACAATATTTTTAACTAATCATTAAAAATGAATTTTATGAGAAAAGTACAATAAATTTACCCAATATAAATTTTGATGAACCAATTCTATATTTAATGTGGGTTCTCCATCAAAAGGCGGTAAATCGACTTTTAAATAATATTACATTATTTATGCTTAAAATTTGAATCATTCACATTTTAAGCCACTAATTTTTTTGGTTAAATGTAAGAACATTAAACAAACATATATAGTAATATTTTATTTAGTTATATTCATTCCCACTAATATAATATCTATTCATTAACTAGTATTTTAAATAATAATATTATATTTTTATTTTTCAGTATAACTCAGCAATGTGTGCAATATATGATTTCAATGAAACCCTTTATTTTGTATCTTGTACACCATCAAGCATATCATACCCATTAATGTTAAATTAATATTTAATTCTCAAATTATAATAAATATGAAAAAGTTATATTCATTATTTACCTGGTATGTTACATTGATTTTCTACATTAGTGAAAACATAAGGGTGCCTACATTTAAGAACATTCTCATTTTTGGGTTCCAAGAAGGTCCCCATTCCTGATTCATCAGGGACATGAGACATGGTAGGAGGAAATTTATTATTGTATGAATTATTCATATTTTGAATATCTTGTGGGCCAATCCTGGTATCCTCTGAGAATTGTCCCAATTATTATTTGGAAGGATGAACTCAACATAAATTTCCTCAAAAATGGGATCCCTCGAGATTTGATAATTATCCCATAAACTAATGCTGAACCAACCATGATACAATTGAAAATAATTTTTTGAAAACTATATCATCTTAGTATGTTAGGAATGATGCCTATATTCTTCTAAGCATATGTATATCCTACAAAAACAACCTCATCAATGTGTTCATCGTTCAACTATTTTATAAACTATATACAAATATGGTGTACACAAAATTACCACATCCATTCTCATATGACCCACACTCAAAACCAAAGATCCCAATATTCTATTAAAAAATAATACTGATTCATCATTGAAGACCAAATGTTTGAGTTCCAAAATTGAGGTCTTGGATCATTGACATGTTCTGTCTGAAAAAGAGTTCATCAACTAAGATGTAAAATGCAATCAATTGAAACTTCCCCCTCATTAATGGGGACACCATTCATAGAGATATTAAAATGGGGAGAATTGTTGTGTTTCACAAACCAAGTCTTTGTGAAACAATTCTTATATTCTAGAATATGAGAATACAAAATGAGACAATTTCCATATAGTGGTAGGTAGTCACTTTATGGATAATATTGTTGAAATTGTATTTAACCCTTAACAAATTATAGAAGGACATTATTCATTGTGTCATAATAGCCCGGTCCAATAAAATTCATCATTTTAGAATGATGTTAATTAGTTTTCTTATCTAATGTAATTAATGTAGACATTTGGAAAACTATATTATGCCTCCAAATTATTAAAATTATTATGAAATATTGACTTGACATGTACAAATTATTACTAAAATTTAATTAAATAATTTTTCAAAAGGAAAATACCATCTTAGGTCCTTCATCATTATTACAAACATAGGTCCATTGATAAGGTTCTCCTTTATTGGACACATGAAGGTTCCCCCTGGAATTCATTTAACAAGATTCCCATCGAAGGACCATTGAATAGCTTCACCCACGTACAAAACATGAAAAGTATATCTGATCAATTACTGTAATAAGAATTACACTACACATTCAATGACTAGGTGAATCTGTACATCAACTTTTGTTAGGTGGATTTAACATGTGAAACCATTTGAATTTCCTTCACAAATGTATAACATGACATTTTAGAGAAAAAAATATGCAATGCGAGAAATTGTGGAAATATTCATACGAAGAAAACTCCAAAATAAAGTTGAACATATAGGTTTCCCCAACATTTGATAATTACATACATGGGATGATAATGTGGTGCGAATAAATATAGACACTGTGAAATCCACTGTCTATCCATAAAAATATTATTCCATGCCTTTCTACCTCAGGATTAGACACATTTGTATCATTCAAATCCAATACCAAGGGGGTGGGGGTATTTGATAATAGTCCCATTTGATGAGGGAGGTTAAAAACATTAGGATGGTCACCATAAAACTCATAAACCATCAGAGAAACTAAAAAAACCAATGCAGACCCGACCCAGGAAAACTATGAGGTGAAACACCCACTGTGTGAGAAACCATGGCTAGGATCTTACACCAGGGGCCAGCATAACATATTTATTTCATACTCAATTCATGATATAACAATGTCATGAACCTACATGGACCACAAAAATGGATGAACTCTTCCGACCAGGGTCTCTTCCTTGCCAATACATAAGACCCATGGCTCCACATTTCAATATTTGAAAATTGGATGACCCCTCAATGTTTTAATTGATCGACACATTGACCCTGGTGCCCCCATATAAAACAAGTACTGATATAAAAAATGATATAAAGGATAATTCTGATAAATAAGTAGTATTGAAGTTCATTCCGAACCTATAATATAGGACTCATTTTCCATGATTATTCTTGCATAACAAGAAGTCACAAATGTGAGGAACCATCCCTATGTAAGGACCTATAATAAACCATTTCAGGGTCACCAGAGGGGACCCAAGGGTCTCAGTTTATGCCCTCACCCAAGTGTTGTCCCCATATAATCCATCACACAATGCATATCCATTTCTTACAACCTTTGTTAGCCTTCAAAAACCTATTTCAGTTCCTCATAGGACCTATGATACGGACCTAGGTGGTTCACTATTATGATACACCTATGTGGTATACCTATGTGGAAAATATAATTCAAGGACCACATGAGCCTTCAATTAATACCAAATCAATGATATTCAGGAAATGGTATCATCTTATTTGGATCCCTGGTCTGAATGGGGCCCTTTTGAAAACTCCAACACGATCTCTTGACTTGTAAATTCATGTGGAATGGAAGTACAACATGTATCCAATTTCGATTTGAATGTATATTGTCATAGGATTCCCACACATTACCTACCAGAGGGTTGAGATACACATGGAATCTATGGATTTTTATTTCCATGATCACATGGATCCCAACCCCATAGATAGTGATTGGGTGTTCCTCGTCTTGGATTCTACTGATATAAATCATTCAATCCCTTATCGTCTCTAAGACCACCGGCATATAGTTCCATATAGGGAGGGTATTTATCATGCTTCCATAAACATTAGACATGAAATTATTTCTTCCTCCCCGAAATCTAATGCATTTTAGGATTTCCCACCTTGAGTAATCCCCTAAACCATCAGGTCGGACCTTGTGTCCTTGGCATTTTATCATTACATGTGATATGAACAATTTAATAGTTTATTGCTCCACGCCCTCATCCACCATCACCATTGAGGGAGATGACTCACCCCCAACATTTTCCATAATGTTAATAAACTACTTAATAATTCCATGTAATTTAGAGAGTGGGTTTTTTCTCTGTAGGCTTTCTCCCATCCACCATCACACCCGCATGGTAGAAGAACTGGGTATCAAATCATGTTCACATTCCTCCGTGGTTTTTGACTCAATGTACACTAGTGGACAAGATCTCATTGCATGTACTGAAAAAACAACATCTTATTTTTGTTTCTCATCCCGGTTGGGACTCACATGGTAATAGAGGATAGTGATTATCATGACATCCACACCTTCCCCACTAACCCTTTAAACAATGATAATTATTATTCCATCCATAACTTGGGTATGAAAGAAAAATGTTTAAATTTCAATATTAATATCAATCCTCATCAAGAGAAATCCTCAAACCAATCCACTAAATGTACCATACTCCTATATGAGAGAAATATTAGAAGAATCTTCTTATGTGAGCATCTGCATTCTAGAACTATGTGGTCTTTGAAAAAATTCCAAATGGGATATGTATGAAGAATCTAGAATGTCCTAACCCAAAATACCTAATCAACCATAGTTTATATTGGAAAAAATTCAATTATGGTGTATATTTCATCATGGGAATTAATATACTTATTTATTCCTTAGGCCGTATTAGTATATTCCTTACACAAAAAATTTTCAAGCTTTCTTTCACCTAGACAACCTTGACAAATAATGTTAAACCGTATAGTTTGTCCTTTGTAACATGACCATAAGGGTATGATGAACCCAATTATATGGAACAAAACTATGTGGGTTGTGATTCGTATCAAATGGATATGCAGGAATACCACTAATGGGTCATATCAAACCTGAAAACATCTTCTGTCTCCTAGATGGCCTTAAACACTACTATGACTTTTCCTCTACTATGATGATATAAAACTATAGGGGTCACCAAGGGGTGGCTAGAAAACCATCATCATTGTAATAATGGTTAAAGAATCTATAATTTTTACATATGAGTATCCATCATTGTAGAATCTGGGATACATACTGGTGTTTCGACATTCATGGATTTTATCATATTCATACTGTTGACGCTCCTTTCATCACCGAATCTAAAGATCGGAGAAGGGGACTATATGAGCACAAAGTGAGTCAACCTTTGAAGAAAACATCAAAAATCGACAAAGGTATGAACAAGGAAAACTTTGCCCATAGGCCGCGCAAGTTCCTTCATGGTCGCGCAAGTGGACTTGCGCGACGCAACTTGGCGCGCAAGTGACTTGCGCGACCTAATTGATAACTGCCCGGTAACTGCCTGGGGTCTTCTCCTGCCTATAAATAGACCCTGTGGGCCCCCCATTTGGGAGGATCTTTTTTCAGAAACTTGGATTGATGCTCCCGATGCCCAAGTCTCTTCTCAAAGCTTCTGGAACACTTCTAAGGTAATTTCTTACCTAGAACGGAAGATCTAAAGAGTGGGAGGAAGGCCTGAGTGTTGAAACTCATCAACACTTGCGCGCCTGAGTGGCCATCCCTTAAGGGAAGTGTCCACACTTGCACGTCACCGTAATCCTTCGATAGAACTTGTGCGTCCCCTTTCTGGAAGAACCTCAAGAGGATTCTAATGGATTTAATAAAGTGTTTCTCAAGTATTTCAATGTTGGTTGACCATCGAGCAAGTACACCATGTGTCGCGCAGGTATACCTGCGCGACCAATACTTACGCGCCCACGAAGTACTTGCGCGTCTTCCAATACTTGTGATCCCTTCCTTTTTGGTGCCCATCTTGCCTATTTTACCCCTCTTAAGACATTATACCTTTCCTTTTCAAGATTCAGTCTTCAAGACACTCTTCAGATCCATTTATGGCATGATTTCATGATTTGACTTCCTTATATGAAAGGAATTCTGTGGAATATCTCTCAAAACCTAGTGATTTAAATATCATTATGTCACTAAATATGGAGAGTTCATTCAATCAACCTCATCCTTTAAGATGAGAGAATCCTTAACCTGGGTCTCCTTTTCTGGAATAATCCCTAGTCATAAGTCCTCTAATCTGGGCATTCTTTTCAGGAGTAAGCCCCAAACCTTAATCCTTAACCTGGGTCTCCTTTCCAGGAATAAGTCATAGTCATAAATTTGGGCTTTCTTTTTTCAGGAGTAAGCCCCAAGTCCCCTAACCTGGGTCTCTTTTTCAGGAATAAGTCCCAGTCCTAATCTATGGTTTCCTTTTCAGGAATAAGTCGGAAGTTAGAGTATTCAAATCTCCATGAAGCACATATACCTTTATGGACCATGTTCCTGGATTTTCTCCCTAATGTAAATCCTCTGGGAAGTCATACATACATAAGCCCCAAACCATTTCTTATGATTACATCTTTCATGGCTCAATTGTCTATTTTATAAACAATACCTCTTATTTCTCACACCGAGCATGACTCACGTGAGCTTAGAGGGTAAAAGTAATTATGATATCCTGCTTTGAGCCATCAATCATAGACATCATACTCTTTCATTCGAACTACGTGGGTTCTGATTCCTTTTCCAAAGAAAAGGATACGTAGGTATCCCATCTACGGGTTCGATCCCAACTCTGAATTAATTCATGTCCTTCTGAATGAAAATAAACTTCTTGTGCCCCACTGAGTGGCTTTAAAACCAGCCTGGTCATCATAATGACCAAGAGACTTTTATATAAATGTTTTGAAGGTTACCATTGACCATGAATCTCTAAATAGATATAGATGATTCTCTATTGATGAAGAACCTCTAATACATATATAAGATCCTCTAAATTTCTTACATATTTAATCATTGATTGTCAAAACTGAAGGAAAAGCTCATTTTATACTTGGTAATGTAATAAGGATTCACGAACATAACTTAAATCTATAAAGAGAGTCCCGAAATAGACAATAATTCCCCTAAAAAAGGTGTGATCAGTCCGACCTCCCATCCTCTCGACCAATGCAAATTCCTAAGCCTCATCAGTTCACAAGCTAATGAGCGCCCACCTTTGGAAAGTAGGTCCAAATGGATGTGGAATCATTGGATGTTTCTGGTTCTACGAACAAACCCTTTAGAAACTGATTGGAACATTTGAATCTCCCATCCAGGAGGTCATCCCCGAATTCTGAGGGAAACAAAAAATGGTGAACCCAACGTGAATCCTTAACCAAGTTAAAATGATGTTTTACATATTTGTTAAGCCCCTATTTAAAACTCAATAAGAGGGATAAAAAAAACAATCATTGACATGTGTGCTCATACAAAGGATGAAGTGGCTGAATTTTATATTGATTACGTCTGTTATATCAAACAGGCACTCTTTCCAAGATCTTATGTATTTCCATAATGGTTGCTCTCAAATTAACATCTGTGAATACTACTGCTAAAAATACCACTGCTGATATTCCTATTGGATCGTCATCTGCTCTGAGGATGACATCACCTACTCAGCATCTTCAACACTGGGTATCAAATGCGCTGGTTAAGGAGTACCGTCAACACGGTACCATCCCAACTCTGGAGGCTGCCCAACAGGCCCTCCAAGTGAACAACTCACACAGGTCGTCCGGACAATGACGACCAGTGATCAAGAGGCAGGCGGTGCTGACTACCGTCTCCATCCGTTTCGGGTAATTATCCCCGGAACGCAATTTCCATTCGCTCCCTTACTCTGAGGAAGTGAGTGAGTTCGTCCCTCAGGGCCTTAATTCAAAAAGACAGGAGACCTTCCCGAGGGCTCCCATAAAAAATCGCCGCCAGACTCGTGCGGCAGTTCGCCCTCAACATGATGAGGGTACCGACTCTAGGCATTCAGGTCAGGTTCCTCGAACCCGAGCAGGCAAGAAGAACCGCCAGAGATGGAATCTGGTTAACAATGGGCAGTTTTTCATCCCTTCCATCTCCGGAAAAGTCCACCAACCTAACTTGGTGGCGAAAAAACGAACATGCACACACACCTGTCCGTTTTAATTCCGCTGTCCAGCAGACTCGTCTGGAAGCATCAAGCCAATCCCGCCAGGCAATTCTGGTGGAGTACTATAGGCAGGAACATACACCCGCTTATACATCATCAGTTAGTCAACAGGCTCGCCTGACTATATATGATGGATCTTGTCAACCATGTTTGGCGAAGTGTAATCAATGTGCACATACACCTGCTAGTACTAATCAAGCCTACCAACTGTCTCGCTTGGTAGCGCACGGAGAAGTCAGTCGGAAAGTTCCGATGACAAACAGGAGGCAGACTCAACTCTCTGCCTCCACACGTGAGTACTGTCAGGATTCACTGACAAGAGAAGGAGGACAGGAGCATGCACATACACCTACTCCAAGCCCGGAATGGACGTATATCACCGTTCCGGCAGCTGATGTCACCAAACATATTTTGTCAATGGTGAAAGAGCAGATGAAAATTCCTGCTCATATTATGGATGCTTTCCAGGATATCATAAGAGCTTCAGCATCATCTCAGGGAAAGACACATAAATCTATCCCTAATAGTGGAGTGACACATCATCGATTCACTCCGAAACAGACACACACATCTGTTCTAGTCCAAGAGGGTTATGGGTCATACTCCCCCATATCATACGGACAACCAAGTCAGGCACATACACTTGATTTGAGTGGAGATCGTCAGCCTAACCTGACCATCTTTCCGGATCAGGCACATACACCTGCTCAGAGTAACCACTTTCGTCAACAAGTGGTTTCTAAAGCGAGTAAGAAGGCATCTAAGAAAAAGATCCGCCCAACACAGTTAGGAGATCAAAGGCCAATCTGTAACAAGGCCTTGCTCGATGCTGGAGTTCTTGAAACCCTCTGACATTTATCTGTTGGAATTCAAGATTCTACTCCCTTAGTTCCCAATAACGGGAACATTAATTCTGAAAGTCTTCAACAGACACTTCCTCATGAAGGCTTTCTTCATGAAAATTCGGTCAATCTTGAAGTTTCTTCTTCAGATGAGAGCCACAGGAACCCTCTGTGTGGTCAGAAGACCAAGGAGCAAGAGATCTCATCTTTTTCTGTAAACCATTATGGTGGTCCTCCCCATGATGATGAATTTCGCTGTGAAAGTCCTCTCCGCAGTAGTGATTCACATTTCCTGGAAAATACTCCAATGGACAATGTAGTGCCGAGAAAGCCCTCTTATCTTGAGGCACATGAAAATATGAAACCAGTCATGTCCGATGCTATATCGCTAGAAAGTGAAATACTTTCTCAATCAGAAGATAGCCCAGGGTGTAGGTCATTCTCCAAACCACCTCTAAGTCATGCATCTTCTAGTTTGATCAATGATCTCTCTACCAATCTTGTTGAATCTGATGAAGCAACAAGGAAACACCAACTCTGGTCAAAACAGGCAGAATAATCTTCATTTAATGATAAAGAGGAAATGCTGAACATGAGGAAAAAGCTGGCGAAAAGTGAGGTACCAGTCATGTTTTGGCCTTTGGCTTACTCCCAGTATGAAATTACAAAGATGTTGATGGAAGATGGAGTCCATGATATTCGTCTCAACATATGGAAAACTCTTTGTCAATTGAAGAAGAAGGTATTATAATATGATGAATATGAAAATCATATTAAGATAATAGAAGGGATACAACGTCAGATTGATTTGGCATCTCTATCAGTCTCTCGGTATCCGAAGGCTGAAAAGCAACAGAGAACCCTTAAACGTTCATGACATGGCGCACTAAGAAAATTGCGTCAGTTAATTGCCAATGCTCCATCTGGTGTTTATATCAGAGGATGGGGTGTTTACGGAGCACCACATTTCACAGTGCTTTCCAGTTAGCATAGCCCGCCGAAAATGGTCTCATGCATTGTTATTGCCCATGGCCGGCCACAGTCAATGGGCTTTGTTCATAATCAAAAGCTTGCTCAAGAACATGCTTCAACTAGTTCCTCTCAAAATCAAGCATATAGAGAAAAAGTTGTTGAATTTCTCCTACATCAAGTAGGCGAGAATATTGCACAAGCCTCTCGTATGGAGCAAACAAAACATCAAATGACAGAAGTCTCGGAAATCATCCAACGGTCTGTTGAACCAGGTGATAAAAGTTGATACAGTTTAATGCATCCAGCTAATTTCCGAACTAAGATTTGCAAGATCAAGAGAGCTTTTAATAAAGTCTCAGACATATCATGTCAAGAGCCACCCCAGCTTGTCAGACTGGGGACTCCTTTAACCCAACCCTCAGAGTCAACAAACGGGATTCGAGGAGTTGAGAAGAAGCAGCAGGAACATCCCCAGTTCTCGAGACTGGGGACTCTTTCAAATCATCGATCCCCTTCTCAGAGAATATTAGTCTTTTCTCGATTGGGGAAGAAGACCCAAGAGGAACGAAGAGCCAAATTATCAGGAGATTCTCTCCAAGTTATAGCTCGTCAAGAAGTTCCTAAAAGATTAAATCAACAAAAGGCAATGTCTCATCAAAGACATGAAAGAAGAAAATATCACAGAAATGTTGATAGAAGGGATGCGATACATTATACATCAATCAATGTCATCAATGTCGTTTTTTCTAATCCACCAGAGGAGACTCACTCAGGGGACTCAGAAGAAGAGCGTCATGCTCAAGAAAATGTATGCGCCGATACAAATGAAGAAGGTGTGTGTACACGAAGTCAAAGGATTACTCAGAACCTAGGTAATCCACTTCCTTCTCTCCAAAAAGTATCCAACAAAGGGAGGGGAAAGAATCAGGTTACATATCCTTCATCTGGAGAAGGTCAATCGCTCTCGTTAGAGAAAAGGTTTTCAAAAAAGAGGAAGAAATGAAAGAATTAATATGGTTGAATGCAGAACTACTTCATAGTAGTCTTCTTCTTAAGAATGATGAAGTGCAATAGCCGAAGTAATTTGTTGTAACTACTGAGATGGATCAGGAATATCCTCCTCTATCAGTGCACCCTCAGAGGTCTAATCCTGTGGGTCAAACGCAACAACGGTTGGCAGTGCTGCCATCAGTTGCAGCACCAATCACCACATCTGTCCAAGCTCCATTCATTGCACCTACCCAAGACCAAATTGAACATGATGTTTCTCAAAAGTTAATAACTACATTTGAGTCATTAACAATTCGGTTAGAAACTATAGAAGGGAAATGGGCGCAAGTTCAACCAGAAAAGAAAGTTTACCCTGAATGGGTAGATTCAATTTCTCCTCCATCTAGTTTTGGAAACCCTATTTTCCCTACATTAAATGGATCAGGCGACCCTGAACAACATTTTATGCATTACGTGTCTTGTTGTGATCCTATGATGGGAACTCCAGAGCAGCAAGAAGTAGTGAAACTCAGATTCTTCGTGCGAACCTTGTAAGGACTAGCTTTTGTCTGGTATACAAGCTTGCAACCCCGGTCAATCATCGGATGGGAGGATCTTGTTCAAAAATTCTTTCTTCAGTTCAGCTCAACTTTTCCAAAAATGAAAGTTTTCGATCTTACAAACTGCAAGCAAAGGGAGAATGAAAGATTCTCTTATTTCATTGCTCGCTGGAAGGGATTAATGTATTCCCTGAGTTTAGCACTCCCTCAGGAAGACCTATTGCCAATCTTTGTGGCAAATTTGCGAGACGAATTACGCAGGCCATTGATCCCTATGAAATACACAGGAGGGTTTCGAGACCTCACTTCAATCGCTCAGCATATTGAAGATTCCCTTATATAGGCTAAGTTTAAATCTCGTGTAATTCCATCAGCTTCAGGAAGGAGAATGGGTATAGCAGAAACTGCTACAGTTATGCTTAAACAAGCTTATGTACCTATTTCTACTTCAAGACCTTCATCTTCTCGAAGGGCTCCACCTCTTGAACGCCAACAACAAAGGTTGTTTCGTCCAATTGATAAAAGAGATCAACGACGAAATCAATTTGAGGATTTGATGAGTAAAACATACTCCTTCCGAAATGAGCAAGTTCATGGTTACTTCATTTCAGCTCTGGATAATAATTTGGTTCAATTACCAGTGCCCAAGAGGCCAAACAAGGAAGGAGATGAAGACCGTCCCAATTATTGTCCCTTTCATCAAATGTTAGGGCATCCCATCCAGGAGTGTTTTGTCTTCAAATAACTCCTTCAAAAGATGGTAGACTTGGGACAAGTCAAGTTGAAAGGGTCTTCGACTCAGGTAGCATGTGTTACTGCTATAGTTCCAGAGGAGGAAGGTGAATGGCGAGAAGTCAAAAACAGAAATGCACAGAAGTGTGATGATTGGATGGTCAGAAAGACAATCAATCGGACTCATTCAATTTTGTGAACACAATTAATGAAACCAATTGTGTCTTCTTCCATGAATATTGCGGTAAAACCCTCTTCGTCAGAGGGAATGTCCACAAAGAAATGGTTTGATTCAAAGAAGAAAAAAGAATCAGAAGAAGATGAGTATGTGTAAAAGCCT
Organism: Viscum album; assembly: GCA_963277665.1. Lineage (NCBI taxonomy): Eukaryota > Viridiplantae > Streptophyta > Magnoliopsida > Santalales > Viscaceae > Viscum > Viscum album. The sequence continues at coordinate 1,141,445,809 of OY728127.1, forward strand.
AAATTGCCTTTGACTCTGGAAGACTTTATGCAATCTACTTCAAAACAACGGGCAGCGCTCCATCAAATGGAACAGCCTAAACATGCTAGTCAGGCATAGTCTTTATTAGACAAAGAGTTAATCTTCGGTTCTGTTAATATGATTAAATTAACAGATCCGTATTCCTGTCGTAATTTAAATTTTGATGAGTCTGAATTCCCTGTATCAAATAAGGGAATCTGAGGAAGTTCCAGAGGTTCAGGATACAGGGGAAGACATGGATCTTTCTGAAGCCACTACTCCAATTCTACCCCTGCTAGCACTGTGTATGCAGCAGAAACTCGTGGTAGAGCCCTTCAGCGAGCTCAAAAAGAACAAGCATGTTCTTCTGCCAATAGTCAAATCAGTCTTGGCACAGTTATTTTGGAAGACCGATTGAAAATTCCATCTTTTTTATCTCAGCAATTAAATGGATCTAATCGGTCTAATCTTCCAAAACCAAGGATTTTGCCAACTTCTATCCCAATACAAGATGCATCAGCTTCCAAAGCATATGCTTCCAAGGTACCAGCTAAACCGCATATTCCTGTTGGGAAACACAGACCTTTAGATCAAAAGTATGATATACTGAAACACTTGGCTCATGTACCAGCCAATTTATCAATTTTGGATGCTTTGAATCTGTCAAAAGATCTTCGGGAAGCACTCATCGATGCTTTGTCAAGTCCTCAGGAGTTTGAAGCTGAAATTGCTGGAGCTGAAGTTTATCACATAGAGAATAATCCTGCAGAATGACATGCAGTGATATCTTTTACTGATAAAGATGAAGATGATGTTGTGCATGGGCACATAAAACCTCTGTACTTATCTGGCAAAGTCAATGGTGTAGATATCCAAAGAGCTTTCATTGACATTGGTTCATGAGTCAACCTCATGCCCATTTGTACACTTTGTCGATTGGGCCTCACAGAATCTGATTTATCTCCTTCTACCATGATGTTACAAGGATATGATAAAAATGAACAAGACCCATTGGGCAAAGTTACACTCAGAACTCAGTTTGGAGATCTTGTATCCAATTCGGATTTCATGATTGTTGATCAAGACTCAGCTTTCAACGTCTTGCTTGGAAGACCCTGGCAACATCAGCATGCAACTATCCCTTTATCATACCATAAATTTCTCAAATACTGTTTCAATGGTCATGTTGGAACATTGTATGATGATAAGGCTCCGTTCAAGACATTTGAGTCTCAATACATTGAGGCAGAATTTTATCACATGAAGGGAAGAGAAAAATCTATAATGAAGGAAATTACCAAAGTTAATGCTCCATATGGTTTGGAGAAAATTCCAATAAATCCATTTACACATGTGAATACAGATTATGTGTTACCTATAAGTCAAATTGAAAAAATAGGCCCAAATCAAAATACTCTTATGGAAAGATCCATAATGTCAATTACGGCAGTTGAGCCAGACAACATGGGAGAAATTGGTAACCAACCAAACTTTGATGAAAGAACAAGTGGTGACGTCTTCATTTCATCTGCTGAAATCCAACAGGTCTATACTTCGCCAATCAGGCCAGAAGAGGTTATAGCAACATCGGAGGAGAATAATGATGTCAATTCTCAATCCATCATCTCCTCTTTATTTCCCAAAGAAGGCCCTTTATCATCAATAGGGTCGGAAATAGAAGCTTCTTCTTCAAAATGTGCAAATTTTGACATCACTTCTGATCATGAAAATTTTGTTTTGTCATCTACTATGGAAGTAGAAACGGAATAAATAGCACATGATGAAGAGGAAGAGGAAGATCTTAGAGATGCTCCTCCAGCATTTGAAGAGGGTATCTCTACCATTGTGTATGAACTCAGAGAAATAAATCTGGGTGCAGAGAAAGATCCACGCCCCACTTTAATTAGTGCGGCCATGACCCTTGAAGATCAAGATATGTATATTTCTTTTCTAAAGAAAAATAAAGATATTTTCGCTTGGAAATATACATAAATTCCTGGGCTTGATCCTGATATTGCTACTCATCATTTGGGTTTACCAAAAGAACATCGAGGATTTAAGCAAGCCCCGAGAAGAACACACCCAACTTATGATTCCAAAATTGAAGCTGAAGTGGATAAGCTAATCAAAGCTAACTTCGTCAGAGAAGTTAAATATCCCAAGTGGTTGGCTAATATTGTCCCTGTAAAGAAGAAGAACGAACAAATTAGGGTTTGCATCGATTTTAGAGATCTTAATCGGTATTGTCCTAAAGATGATTTCCCAGTTCCGATTATAGAAATCTTAATTAATGCGATGACTGGATATGAATTACTTTCCTTCATGGATGGATATTCCGGATATAATCAGATCCGAATGGCCCCAGAAGATGAGGAATCTACAACCTTCAGAGCCACTTAAGGTGTGTTTTGTTACCGGGTGATGCCCTTTGGTTTAAAGAATGCAGGTGCAACATATCAACGCGCCATGCATCGTATCTTCAAACCTTTCTTAGGGAAGTTTGTTGAATGCTATGTAGATGATTTGGTGGTTAAATCCAAACAACGTTCTAATCACTTGGCTGATTTGGAAGTCATATTCCACAAGCTTCGACAACATAATTTGAAGATGAACCCCTTAAAATGTTCTTTTGGGGTAACCTCAGGAAAATTACTTGGTTTTGTTTTATGCCATAGTGGTATTGAAGTCGATCCTGAGAAGACCAAATCAAGCCTTGGTATGTCACCTCCTCAGAATTTGAAAGAATTAAGAGGACTTCAAGGACACATAGCCTATATTCGGCGTTTCATCGCCAATTTGGCAAGCAAAAGCTTACCCTTTACCAAATTATTGAAAAAAGGAGTCACTTACCAGTGGACTGAAGAATGTCAATAAGCGTTTGATGTTCTCAAGAAATTCCTCTTGAGCCCAACAGTACGCATGCCACCTGTTGAAGGTAGACCACTTATCCTCTATGTGACAGCTCTAGAACGATCATTGGGTGCCTTTCTCGCTCAAAAGAATGAAGCTAAGAATGAAAATAGCCTCTACTATCTCAGTAGAACTATGCTTGAAGCAGAAACCCGGTATTAAATTACTGAGAAGTGCTGCCTGGCATTAATCTTTGCAGTTCAGAAACTGAGACACTACCTGCAACATCACGAGGTCCAATTGGTATCTCGCAATAATCCGCTCAAATTCATCCTTAGTCATCCAATGCTTACAGGACGTCTAGAAAGGTGGGAAATTATTTTGCAGCAGTTTGACATTCAGTATGTATCTCAAAAGGAAATAAAGGGCCAAGATCTGGCTGATTTCCTGGCTGAACATCCTTCAGTAGAAGACACGTCTTCAGATATTAAACTCCATGATGAGGAAGTTTTTTCTATTCAAGAGTGTCCTCAAACATGGGAAATGTATTTTGATGGTGATTCAAGAAGTCCAACAGGGATGAAATTGGAAAATCCTAAATTCAACAAAGTTGGTTTAGGAATTGTACTCATTTCTCCAGATAAGGCATTGTTACCATATTCCTTTTGATTGTGGGAAGGTGGTACCAATAATGAAGCCGAATACCAAGATCTTATCACAGGCTTGGAGTTAGCGCTTCAAGCACAAGTGAATCACTTAAAGGTGAAAGGTGATTCAAACTTGGTAATCAAACAAGTCAATTGGGATTATGCCATCAGAAAAGAAGAGTTAATCCCTTTGTATGATTACGTCAGAAAGTTAAGGGAGGAATTCCCTTCAGAACCGACATTTTCTTATGTCCCAAGATCACAAAATGCTCAAGCTGATGCACTGGCTAATATAGCCACAGCTCTAGAAGATCCAAATCGGGATGAGACAACCATCAGTATTGCCCACCGTCATGCAATTTCACCTTATGTTCAAGCCAGAACAAAGGAAATTAATGAAATTAGTCCCATTCCTGAACCGTATGGTCATACTACAGGATGGATGTCACCTATCAGGGAATACCTTCAAAATGGAACACTTCCACCTGATAGAGCCGAGAATGATCAAATCCGGCGACGTGTGGTAAATTTTACTCTTTATAATGGCCCAAACCACCTAGAGAAAATTCACTACAAACGTGGTTTTGATGGAGTTCTCTTCAGATGCATTGATGGTGAAGAGACAATGGATGTCATGAAAGAAGTACATGTAGGAGTCTGTGGTGCCCACCAGTCTGGACATAGATTGTCTGATCAAATTCGAAGGCTTGGATACTTTTGGCCTTCAATGATACAAGATTGTGTTGATTTCACAAAGAAGTGTCATTCATGTCAAGTACATTCCAACTTCATTCATCAACCTCCAAAGTTTCTTCATACAGCTAAATACTCATGGCCATTTTCCACATGGGGAATGGATGTGGTGGGACCGTACCCTTCAGCTACGGCCAAGCAGTTTAAGTACATTCTTACTGCTACTGATTTCTTTTCCAAATGGGCAGAGGTAGTACCTCTCAAAGAAGTCAGTTCTAAATGCATTGTTAGCTTCATCAAGTCTAACATTATTACTAGATTTGGTTTCCCTCATACCATATTGACGTACAACGGCACCATCTTCTGTTCTTCTGAGGTGAAGAAATTGTATCAAGAATACAACATTAAATCCAACCATTAATATCGGTATCATGCGGAAGCCAATGGACAAATAGAAGCCTTTAACAAGACTCTTTCAAATATACTGCAAAAGATAGTGGATAAAGATAAGAGTTCATGGCCTGATAAGCTGTTTCATGCTTTATGGGATTATCGTACTACCACCCGCAATGCAATGCGGTCAACTCCATATTCGTTGGTATATGGAACAGAAGCAGTATTGTCAATTGAAGTTCAATTGCCTTCACTCAAAGTAGCCATTTCTGATTAGTTATCTACAGAAGAGAAATCCCAAAAGCGATTGAAATAATTGGAACTGTTAGATGAGAAAAGATTGTGCACATTGCACCACTTGTAAATCTATCAGAATCGAATAGCACAAGCTTTTAACAAAAAAGTTCGTCTTCGTTCATTCATTCCGGGAGAATTGGTATTAGTTCTCAGAACTCCAGTAATACCAGGAAAGAAACCTCCCAAGCATGAGCCAAAATGGGAAGGACCTTATTAAATACATAGGGTCTACTCCAATGGAGCTTATTCATTAATCTTGATGGATGGAGAACTCATTACTTCTCCAACTAATGCCAGATTTTTGAAGAAATATTTTGTATAAAATACAAAGTATTCATATTATGTCCCCGCAACATGACACTAAACTGTGCAACACTAGTTCTTCCTTGCTATATGACGTTAAACTATACAACAATGGTCCTGTATGACCTTAAACCGCAACTTCATCCCACACGACGTTAAAACTGTGAAAAAGTTCCCTAAAAAGCCTTGTATAACCTTAAACTACACCATGGTCCTGTATGACATTAAACTGCACCATCCATGGTCCATGCATATGACCCTAAACTATTTGCAAGTCCCTTACATCCTGCAAGACGTTAAATTGTGACGTCCTAACTACATGACGATAAACTATATAAAAGTCCCTTATGTCCAGCAAGACGTTAAACTACATAGTCATCAAAGGTCATGTATGACCTTAAACTACACCACTGTCCAGCATGACATTAAACTGCACCATCCATGGTCCATTTATATGACCTTAAACTATTTTTCCTTTTGTCCAACATGACACTAAACTTTAGAAGAAATCCCCAATGCGTCCAACATGACGTAAATGGTGTGTTATTTTGTCCTTACTGCATGACATTAAACTGTGCAGTCCCCCTTTTTTTGTCCAACATGATGTTAAAATGTATTGTCCCCACCGTCCTAACTACAAGATGCTAAACTGTACAGAAAGTCCTTGGTATGTCCTACATGAAATTAAACTTTATTTTGTCCCTGCTACATGACACTAAACCGTGCAGCACCAATAGTCCTAACTACAAGACTTTAAACTACATAGTCCCTTTATATGTCCTACATGACATTAAACTATGATTCGTTAAGGTTGTTGTTACCTCTTGTTTCTCACACCGAGTATGACTCACGTGAGCTTAGAGAAAACCTCAACAGTAACACTCTCTTTGGGGCGCTAACCATGTATAAGTCCCAACAAAAAAAATTTTAGGTCGTTGTCCCCAAGAACAACTTGATCATTAATTCATTCTTTAATTGAACTACACGGACTTTGATCCTTGCCTTCCAGGCTGGGTATGTAGGCAACCTCCCACGATTCAATCCCAAAATCAATCTCTTCACTTCAGTTCACCTTCATCTCATACGATGATGATTTGTGAAACCGCCTTTAGAATCAATATCTTTACATTTGATTCAATTTCATCCTTGTTATATGACGTTAAACTATGCAACACTTTTGTCCGGTACGACAATAAACTAAAATACTCTTTGATTTCCTCATTTGAGAGAGAACTATTATTGACATTGATTTTTCAATCATGTTTCATTTCAAAAGACTACGTGCATACATGGTAATACCTAAACATTTTATCTCAGGTTAAACCATCATTGAACTAAAGTCCCCTTTCACCCGTACGAACCAAATTTGTACAAAGGGTAGTTCTAGAACTACATGGTCTTTATTCCCATCCTTATGGGATATGTAGGAACGTTCAAGTATCCCTCGAATCCAGCCACAAGTATTTTGGGCCTAACCCAAAATTTCAATTTCAGTCCCTTGGATGAAAAGTCCTCATGAAAACACACACTGTGTATTACTTATTATGGTCCGAACTCTATGACCCTAAACTAATATCTCTCATAATTTCATCCTGCATGACGTTAAAATTAATTTCAAGAACTACGTATGGATTGATTCCCATTCTTATGAGATACGTAGTGAAGTCCAAAATTTCAATTCAGGACCCAGCCACAACATGATTATGGTTATCATTGACCTATGTATCTCTATATACATGGGAAAATACCCATATTTATTTGTTATAATCCTAACCTTAAATATTTTCATATCTTCATAACCCTTTTCATGACTTTTAGTCACAAAAATTTCAAACTTATGAGAATTCTTTTGCCTGACTATGCAGCACGTGCCCATAGGTGGCCTTGCATAAACAGTCTACATAACAGACTTGTTAGCCAAAAGATACTATTTTATTTAACTATGAATCCAATGCCCTGAGGTGGCCCTGCATAATTCAAACCCCTTACGAGTTTGTTGAATAATAGTAACTTCATTCTTGGGAAGAATACCTCTTTTTTCCTTATTTGTCTTAAATATCGGTATGTAGGGATCTGCAAAAAATAGCCATCCTTAACATATTTGTCCCATTCCTTTTTCATGATCTGAAAGTATTCAAGTCTATGGTTTATACTCTCCATATTCTCTTTCCCTACATTTGGGTCAGAACTTTGTAGGAGTGATATTTATTCAATTCTTCGATATTCTTGTTCGGAAATATCTACTCCATATTCAAGTACCTCTTTCCATACAACAAACTCTATACTTTAGAAAATTTGAATCTCCATAAACATTCACTGGCTTTTAACACTAGGAAAGTAAATTTATGAGAGTTCTTTTGCCTGACTATGTAGCACATGCCCATAGGTGGCCTTGCATAAACAGTCCACATAAAAAACTTGTCAGCTGAAAGATGCTATTTATTTGACCATGCAACCAATTCCCTTAGGTGGCCCTGCATAATTCAACCCCCTAATGGGTTTTGTTAAATAATAGTCACTTCATTCTTGGAAACTACTTCTTCTAATGAATTTAGCTCTTTTTCATATCATTCCTCAGATTCAAATATTATTAAGCCATAGTTTACATATTTTCTCTCATACTTGAGTATGGTAATATGTTTTCAGATGAATTTTCAAGGAATTGTGTCAATTCTAATCCATTTTGGTCAAAGCTATTTCGACCTTAAACATTAGCCCCTTTATGTCCGGCATGCATGACTTTAAACTTCCGACAAAAGACAAAGGAACTCTGAATAAAATTCAAGTTCCAGCACACTTGCGCACTGCCTTCTGCGCACTGAAGACTTGCGCACCAGCTTTTCCTTTGTATGTCTTTGATTTCCTCAGAGTCAAATCCTCATTTCTTTCGGATCCAACTCTGAGGGGGGACTTTTATTGACGCTCCTTTCATCACAGAATCTAAAGATCGGAAAAGGGGAATATATGAGCACAAAGTGATTCAAACATTGAAGAAAACATCAAAAATCGACAAAGGGATAAACAAGGAAAACTTTTCCCATAGGCCGCGCAAGTTACTTCATGGTTGCGCAAGTGGACTTGCGCGACGCAACTTGGCGCGCAAGTGACTTGAGCGACCTAATTGATAACCGCCCGGTAACTGACTGGGGTCTTCTCCTGCCTATAAATAGACCGTGTGGGCCCCCCATTCGGGAGGATCTTTTTTCAGAAACTCGGATTGAAGCTCCCGGCGCCCAAGTCTCTTCTCAAAGCTTCCGGAAAACTTCTAAGGTAATTTCTTACCTAGAACGGAAGATCTAAAGATAGGGAGGAAGGCATGAGTGTTGAAACTCATCAACACTTGCGCGCCTGAGTGGCCAGCCCTTAAGGGAAGTGTTCACACTTGCGCGTCGCCTTTCTCTTTCAATAGAACATGCGCGTCCCTTTTCTGGAAGAACCTCAAGAGGATTCTAAAGGCTTTAATAAAGAGTTTCTCTAGTATTTCAATGCTGGTTGATCATCGCGCAAGTACACCATGGGTCGCGCAGGTATACCTATGCGACCAATACTTTCGCGCCCACGCAGTACTTGCACGTCTTCCAAGACTTGCGCGCCCTTCCCTTTTTGGTGTCCATCTTGCCTATTTTCCCACTCTTAAGCCATTATACCTTTCCTTTTCAAGATTAAGTCTTCAAGACACTCTTCAAATCCATTTATGGCATGATTTCTTGATTTGACTTCCTTATCTGAAAGGAATTCTGTGGAATATCTCTCAAAACCTAGTGATTTAAATATCCTTATGTCACTAAATATGGAGAGTTCATTCATTCAACATGATCATTTAAGATGAGAGAATCCTTAACCTGGGTCTCCTTTTCTAGAATAATCCCCAGTCATAAGTCCTCTAATCTGGGCATTCTTTTCAGGAGTAAGCCCCAAACCTTAATCCTTAACCTGGGTCTCCTTTTCAGGAATAAGTCCCATTTATAATTTTGGTTTTCCTTTTTTCAGGAGTAAGCCTCAAGTCCCCTAACCTGGGTCTCCTTTTTAGGAATAAGTCCCAGTCCTAATCTTGGGTTTCCTTTTCAGGAATAATTCCCAAGTTAGAGTATTCAAATCTCCATGAAGCACAAATACATTTATGGACCCTATTCCTGGATTTTCTCCCTAAAGTAAATCCTCTAGGCAGTCATACATACATAATCCCCAAACCATTTCTTATGATTACATCTTTCATGGCTCAATTGTCTATTTTATTACCAATACCTCTTGTTTCTCACACCAAGCATGACTCGCGTGAGCTTAGAGGGTAAAAGTAATTATGAAATCCGTCTTTGAGCCATCAATCATAAACATCATACTCTTTCATTCGAACTACGTGGGTTCTGATTCCTTTTCCAAAAAAAAGGATACGTAGGTAGCCCATCTACGGGTTCGATCCCAACTCTGAAATAATTCATGTCCTTCTGAATGACAATAAACTTCAAGTTCCCCCCTGAGTGGCTTTAAAACCAGCCTGGTCATCATAATGACCAAGAGACTTTTATATAAATGTTTTGAAGGTTACCATTGACCATGAATCTCTAAATAGATATAGATGATTTTCTATTGATGAAGAACCTCTAATACATATAAAAGATTCTCTAAATTTCTTACATATTTAATCATTGATTGTCAAAACGGAAGGAAAAGCTCATTTTATACTTGGTAATGTAATAAGGATTCACGAACTTAACTTAAATCTATAAAGAGAGTCCCGGAATAGACAATAATTCCCCTAAAAAGGTGTGATGAGTCTGACCTCCCATCCTCTCGACCAATGCAAATTCCTAAGCCTCATCAGTTCACAAGCTAATGAGAACCCACCTTTGGAAAGTAGGTCCAAATAGATGTGGAATCATTGGATGTTTCCGGTTCTACGAACAAACCCATTAGAAACTGATCGGAACGTTTGAATCTCCCATCCAAGAGGTCATCCCCGAATTCCGAGGGAAACACATACCTATGATTCTACAATTTATATATTCTAATAAATGATTGATAATACTAGAGTAACACACATAATAAATTACAATTATCAATGTATTCAATAAAATATCTTATATCCATAATATAGTCTCGATGTAGTGAATAATTCCCTCTAAAATTATGTGAAGAGCCCAACCTCCCATCCCTTCAAACAATGTCGGATTTTGAGCATCGTCAGTCAAAACACTTGATGAGCACCTTCCTTTTGAATGTATATCCACATGGATATAGAACCACTGTGTGTTTTCAATTCCACAAACAAACTCATTGGAAGTGGTCAGAAATAGAAAACCATTCCAGGGTGTGAAAACTGAGGGGAATAGAATTCTAGGTTAACCCAAATGGTCTTCCAAAATCATATTCCAATCGTGCATAGGCCCATGGGCTTCCATTAGTTTTCATTCATCTCCCAAAATACCCATAGAAAACCCCTGAAAAAAGTCTTATTAAAACAACGTATAATAATTAATAATAAATTGTGTAATGTGGTAACACAAAAACACCAATAAAATATCAATATTACATTAGTATATATTCCACATTATCATGAAAAATATTATCATTTCATAACAGCTTAACATGTGATTAAATAAATTGAGTTTCATTGATATGTCATCACCATAAAAATAACCGATCCAGAGAAGGAAAAATTATATTACCACATTTTCAATTCCAAAATTAATTATAATAAACATAAAAAACAAGTTATCATTGATATAATGTTAAAATAAAAGACCACTTTAATTTTTATTCATAATTATACCATTTTAATTTTGAAATAACATAAGGAAAATATAAATAATTATAAAATATTTTTCAAATATTTTTTATTTTATTTGAGAAATTTATACTCAATACATGACCTTAAATGAAAATAGAGTTCATGTGGTAAAAAATACTTTAGTGCAGTATACATATTAAAAAAGGTGTACAATAATTCAATAAATACTTTCCCATTCATGAGATGAAAACAATATCAATTTTATGGAATTATATAGAAAGTAAAATTGGGTAAAAATCACATTAATAAAAAATTATATAATAGTGACATAATTATTTAATACATTTAATTAAAATATGTAAATAGAATAAAATATTACCAAGTGAATTTAAAAAAATTAAATTTTCCTTGATAATATAATTTCATACATTTGTATAGGTATAGAGAAAATGAAATGAAAACCATTGATTTCAATAAATAACGATAAGGTAGTAAAAAATAATATTTTTGAGTGGTATAACTTATCATTTCATCATTATAAAATTTATTGATAAAAAATAGTGATAAAAATGAGACCAAAACACAAAACATATACCTAATGTTCAACCTGGTTTTTAAACAATATAAACTATAAGATAATAAATTTCTCACATTTATTCATTAAAAGAAGAAAATAAATACTTATAAGAACATATATGTACAAAATATATGTATTCAACACCTAGTTAATAATAAGTACTTAATTAAATCATCATATCCATGCAATAACATTTTTGAATTTCATGTAGGGTTCAGTTTTGAATTTAGGGAGCTTTCATGATAAATATTTTTCTATAATCTAAAAAATATATTCGAAAAACCCATCAAGGAAAAATTTTATGTTTCTTGGATGACTAATTTTTTTGATAACATATGATTCAATGATTTATTGAAATCTTTTATAGGGAATTTAAATAAATAATGTTGAAAAAATTTCATGATAGAGGAATGAATGTTCTAGATTTGGTTAGAAAATTCTGTATACATGGGGGTACTTTTTCAATGTGCTTTCCAATTCCATGGGTTCCAAAATTTGGAGGCTGGCTCATTCATCCTAAATGAATGATTTCCATGAATTAGTTATAATAATATTTAAAAATCATGATTATAATGAAGAATGGATTTATAGGATGGTATAGAGCATTGATGAGGAATTTAGTGTGGCAAAGGATGGGTTTTGACAAGTTGTTGGGAATTTAGAAGGCTTGATGAAAAATTATATATCTCGATGACTACAATAAGTGTATCATTGTGAACATAAAATAAAAAATAATACATATCAGTGAATATAATATTATTTGAAATTGGAAAAATATCATTGTTGATTATCAATAATATGGATCTTCATTATGGATATAGAAGAGTATCATGAAAGTTTTATTACATTGACTGATGTTTATGGAATATGAGATGACACCTATAAATAGGCCTCTACACCCCCTAGAGAAGCGATAATTACATAGAAATTATCATAAGGAAAAAAATTCAAAAAGGTGAATCATGAATTTTTTTCGGAAAATTAATTTACAAGGAATGAATGTTTGTGATAACTATGAATGATAAACAAGTATTCTATGAATCTTGAAAGCAATGAAGTTAAATATGGCCATAAATATCACACCTGATGTTTTCATCATTACTAAGGCTATGTCAAATTTAAAAAAATTATATGATCTTCTCATATTGAGGTTTCATCATGATGGCTATTTGATCATGGTGAAATATTTTATATGCATGATTGTTGTTGTGTTTGATAAGAAAAAATATGATAGTGAAAATGGTTAGGTTTCACAATGGATGTGCGAGCATAAAAAATGATATGAGATTCATTAATGTGTTCTAATGGGATTGACTAGTAAATCTATACTAATGTAAAATTCATTATGTTATTGAATTTTGGGATTCAATATAGAAACTAACTTCAGTAAAAAGTTGTATTTATAATTTTAAATGTTGGTACCAACCTATACCAAAATTATGTTTTAATCCTCTCTAATGTAGTGAGAAAATAAAGAGGTAGAAGTTAATCCATTCCACTAGTATTAATCAGTATATGAATGTGTAAAGACCCAGATTTTAACATGTATTTTTTTATTATATAGAAATATTATGTGTTTGTGAAAGTTGATGGTGTGTAATTTCAAGACCCAGTGTGCCTGAAATGAATTTCTGATTTTTTTAGTTACGTTCAGTAAACACGCGAGCAGCATTTTGTATCTTTTGAACCGGTTCTCAGAATTGAAATCTGAGGACACCATTGTGCTCGCATCCCTGAAATTCATTTAAGGAGTCCTTTACCTCAAACATAGTAGGTTTAAGGTGAATGTAATATTTCCAGATTTTTGTGGGGGAGTTAAAAGAATAAAAAAAACTAAAACTAACATATTTTAATTTATTTTTAAAACCTCATTTTTGAATTCTTGGTGGTGGGGACAACCCAAACCCCCTTTTAATGTGATTTTCCCCTTGGAATTCCCCCAATTAATGTGCCATATTTAATTTAATTAATGTTCCAACATTAATTAAATTAATAATCATAAACTCAATTAATGCTGGCTCCTTATATTTTTAGATTGGGGGATCATTTGAAATGGGGAGAGCATTGGCGAACCTGGAGAGAGATTTTAGAAGATCATACTCCGACGAAGAATAACACCAATAAAGAACATGGAACAAATGCCCGAGCCCACATCGGTACCGTCTTGCGGGAGGGACGAAAGCTGATGTCCCCTTATTCGATTTCATATTCCTCCTCACGCTACCTCCAATGGACAATTGAGGTAAATGTGTGTTTATATTTTTTTCTTTGATGATATTCACATTGATTTAATTCTCATTAATCATCTTTTATCAGTCTAAAAAGGAATTTGGAGGGCCAAAATAAACATGCATAATCCCACAGCAATTCTTTAGGGTTTGACGTATTTTTCATGGGCCAAAAAATGGGTCGAGTGGAACCTGACCACGTAGTCGGCGATCGATGCCAGAAGGGCAGATGGTGGTGGCGACACGCATGTCGGCTATGTAGAAATAGGGAGGCTCATGTCTATACTGCCCGAAGAAAATAAGGTTGCGGCCCATTGACCATGGTAGTGGGAGGATTGTGGAAGGCACCCCAACCTACATTGAAAAGGCTGGGTGGTGCACGTCTGACACCATTAGAGGAGAAATCCAGGACCCATCATCCGTAGTGGTGCACAAAGGTGGCCGACAACTGGTTAGTCATGGGAGAAGCGGTGAGCTTCCGCACCACTATAAGGAGGTCCAGCCTTTCTGGCCGGTCGCATAGTGTCGAGTGGTACCCCTCCAACAGGTCCCACATTCCATCAGGCCGAATGGTCTATTGGACCATTTTAGATACCGAGGGAGGCCTCCCCTAGGGTGTAGGCTAGGGAAGACCCCACCATGGCGGATCACCCAACCGAGCTGGCTGCACTACAGTATTTTGCACTGATGCAAGCCACGCCCAGTAGGCAGTGCTATAGCAGGCCACGAATAGTGGGCAATGCCACAGTAGGCTACCCATAATGGGTCGGGCCACCTCCTTCACAGTCTGAGTCCGACTGCGGCCCAGTGGGCCAGGCCCGTTGAGGCCCTGCTCGTTTGGGCTGGACACGTACCGGGCTGGGTCGGGCCGAGTCGTTTCAACCAGGTCAGCCCGAACCTTGGCCCATATGGACATTGTTTCGCCTTTGGTTCCATATCTTGTGATCCGTTCATTCGATTGATGAACCATCTACAACATCGGAATCCTTGGATTGAGATGAGCCGTTTGGTATACTCCCTCAGATATTTGCATAATGTTGGCTTACATCTGAGCTAGATAAAACCAAAATCGAATTGGGCCCTCAAAATGGGAATTCTAGTAACATACAGACCAACCGTCTGATTAAAGATCCATTAGTTGCATTGGGTACCTTTTGATGGGATAGACTGTTGGGATACATCGTTATAGTACAACCTGTCAGTTGAAGTGTCGAGTGATTGCTTGAGGAGAAGAACCTCCAAGAATCAATCATTCGTATTATGGTAACCCTGTGGCTGGATGAAATTTAGGTGTTTCCAGATCTTGTGTGGGTGAGCGCTCAACGATCCAACATGGGTTAGCACATACCGGTCTTGTGTGGGTCACCTCCAGATCATGTGTGGGTCATCTATAGATACAATGTGGGTCATCAGTGATCTTGTGTGGGTCAACAATATAGCTTCTCGAAAAAGTAATATGATCTTGCAATACATTTAATCATCTATAAATCCATACTTATGTTATACATGGTGTGAGATGAGTCCTTAACTTTGTGGTATACTTCTATGTGGTGATACCTTTGTGGTGTTCTTCTATTGTGTGTAAGTTTGTGGTACATACAGTCATGGTGATACCATTTTGGTATTCTTCTATGCGGTTATTCCATTGTAGCACGTAACATTGTGGTAATACCTTTGTTGTATTGTTTTGTGTGGCATTAAGTTTGTGGCACTTGTCTTTGTGTTGTTACCTTCATGGTATTTCATTCTTTCGTGGAACAATTGAGCTTTTGGTTAATGACTTGGTCCATGGGTTTCCTCATGAATGAGATGGGTATACATGATAACTTACGTATGTATATGGGAATATAAATAAGTAGGGTTGATTTTTTTCATACAATTTGATTATATTATTGCTTTGTGGTTCATCCGTCATGGATTTTGAGAGACCTTCAGGGGTCTCTGGGTCCCTAATGAGAATTTTCATACTCACCAATACATAGGAATTTCCCACACGTTATTTCATCTTGTATTGATGACATATAATGCTGGTCGTGGACAAGGGTACCGGAACTAGAGGCTGTTCGGAGGTGGACCATTAGAAGAGTCGTACCGTAGAGAAGATCGTTCGAGAGTAGTACATGCCCTTTAGGTACGATCCTTGGAGGGTGTTCAAAGGAGCTGTTTTTCAGTTTTTCTTATACGTTCCATTTGGGATTGAATTTCATCCCCATTACACACTTCACCCAATATTTTACTGTATAGTTTTCTCGGTGAATGTATCATCTTATGTGCTTGGATTTTTTGAGTTTTCAGGTTGAAAATGTATTGCTCTCTTGGTTTTAGGGATATTTCATTCCAGTGTTTGTCGCCAGCCCCTGGCCTATGGAAGGTGGGCTTAGGGGATCCATGGAATGGGCCGTGGGGGATGGGTGTTGAGAAATAGGTATTAGAGATGTTCGATTCTACTAAATAAATAGGATTATTTTATTTTTAGTGTGGTAATATTGTTATTTGTTATGAGTGTGTTTTTCAGTATGGGGAATCTAGTGTTGGTGCGGTGGTCGAAGTATCCATACACCAGGACCCTGAGTTCTTATTTCAGTTTGTGAACATTTTGAGTCAACTCACCAGGTATATGTTATTGAATGTGGAGCACTTGTTTATTTTTAGGATGCATCCACACAGAAAACCATTCCTTGGACGTGGTTGATAATATAAAGAGAGCCCACCGAGCGACAAGGAATTGATGTAGGGCCCCCTTCATCAGTTTTTCCATCGAGTGGTGTACCATAAGAACCACAACCTGTTGGGAAGATGATATAACTTTCCCCAGTAGTAGAGGGTTATTGCTGCATGAGCACATTGCATGAGATCCAACTTAAGAGGCCACCAAGGATCTGTGGTGAGAGAGATCCACATGCGGCTGAGGACTGGCTGGATGATGTGGTTAGAGTTATTCGACTGGTAGGGACACGGGAAATTCTCATAGTGATCCTTACATCCATTCATCTTCAGGTAGCAACAGAATGATGGTGGAGCATGATTCTCCAGGTTCATGATGAGGTCACTCTCATCTGGGCATATATTGAGAGCCTTTTCAGGGCATTGTTTTTTCCAGAGACCATAATATCAGTGCATATACAAGAGATTCTCCACATGTAGTAGGGAAACATGATCATGTCTCAGTATTCAGTGAGGTTGACCGACCACTCGCACAACTCCACTAACATAGTCCAAGACCCTTATTTAGGGTCCGGACCTTCGAGTAGGGGCTCAGACAAGAGATTAGAGTTTCAATGATTTTTCTTAGCATCCTGACTCCGGTGGGGGTGTTAGAGAGAGAACTCTTAGTGGAGAGATTCTTTGCGGACTATCACCTGCATCGTGAACCATCAATGGGTGTCATGTAGAAGAGTTATCGGAAACTAGTAGTAGATAGATGATGCAGAGGTCCAAGATGACAAGTCCTATAGGTGGACGACTGCATGATACATGGTCGGTTGTGTGGGGGATCTTGATATAGAGCTAGACATGTGACGTTAATGCAATGTTATTCGTGCAATGGGCATGGTCACATGGCTCGCAACTACATGACCCGCCCTACGGACGACCAGTAAACTGTCAAAGGAACTCCTGGGAAGAGGCGAAGATTCAATCAAGGAGGCCCATAGGTAGGTGGATGATGTGGAAAAGGAGTTGCTCATGCAAGTGGCGGTGGGTGGTGATTCATGGTCCTACCACTACCACCTCCATGTGGTCCACCTCAACCATAGGGAGCAGGGGGGTCATGGACGTGCTCAGATACATGCAGTTAAGCCCTACGACCATGGTGCTATAGAGAATATATGAGGTACGATCTATGTCTACTCCACCTTAGATGCAGAACTTATAGAAAAATGTGACAGTTAGACTTTTATTTCCATGACACTCGTTCAAAGCTCTAAAATACCGGTGGAGTTGTTGGATTGATCTTTATTTCTAGAGACTCCTACGGGAGAGGATTCGTCGATTACACATGGGTGCATTAATATTGCGAATAATCTAGGAGGTGAGAGATTCAGATGACATCTTCTAATAGTGGCTTCGAGGCCTTAAGACATCATCTATGGTATGGACTAGTTATCCAAATTCCATGCTCCGATTGATTGTATTTGGTGCAATGTGCGGTGTGTCCTCACGGACAGAACCCTTTTCTCATTCACTGTTGAGAAGGGAACCTTTTTATCACATGATGGAATCAACCAATAGAGGGTGCATCCAATCATATATCAATTGGATATCCTCATCCTTTCAGAGGTTGATGTTGAGAGTCTGAGCCATCCTGTAGTGGTGGACCACTACGCTGATATTTTTATAGAAGATGTTTTGGGTCTACCTCATTATAGAGAGGAGGAAATTCATATCAACCTATACACCAGGATGACACCAATATCTACCCCAAAGATGACTGAATCATTACTTGATTGGGATCCACCCATGAGTGTGACGTAGGTGTGAAGTTTCTTGGGTTTGGTCGTTACTACTGGAGGTTTGTGCCTGACATTTCCAGAGATACGGCACCCATATCAGCATTGACGATGAAGGGGAAACCTTTCATGTGTTTCTAGAGAAGCCAGTGGTGTTTCTAGGAGATGAGGTAGAGATTGAAGTGTGCCCCCATCTTTAGGCAACCAGAGGATGGAATTGGGATTCTAGACTACTGTGACACATCAAGAACTTCCCTTGGATGTGTCTTATGCAGGAGTAGGTAGTGATCATATATGGTTCTCGATAGATGATAATACATTAGCAGAACTATGCTACCCAGGAACTGGAGATAGAAGTATGGGTATTCACCTTGAATATTTGGAAACATTACTTGATGGTAGAACATTTTATAGTCTACTCTAATCATAAGAGTCTTAGTTATATCTTCTCTTAGAAGGACGTGATCCCGATTCACCAATATTTTATTTATTACTTCAAGGACTATGAATTAAATATAGTGTATACTCTTGGTAAGTTGAACGTAGTAGTAGATGCACTCAGCAGGAGGTCTGGTATACAATTGCTGAGTAAGGCGATAGAGCTGCTATCCTCTTTGCTGATATCCTACGTGGATTGAGATGGAGTAGCTTATCTTTAGTCTTTGACTGTCACTCCCCCACTCGTTCAGTGAGTCTTGGAGGCACAACTTGTGGACAATAAATGCAATGCTCGACTTGCTCTGATATCAACAGCACAAGAACGTTATGTATTTTCTGAAGGCGGGGAGCACATCATCCTCTTCAGAAGGTGTACTATGGTACCAGTGGTGATACCTGTGAAAGTGTTGAGGGAATTGAATTCATCCACTCAAAAGGTAGGTCAAAGAGTGGAAAAGATTTAACAGGACCATCGATGTCATCACTAGTGGATGCGAATGATTAATGGAGATGTAGAGTTTGCCTCCTGGTGCCACACATGTCAGAAAGTGATGGCAATGCACCAGGTTCCAGCAGGCTTAGTTATGCCACTAGAGGTGCCAGGATGGAAGTGGGATGGAATTTCATGGACTTAGTGACACGATATCCATGAACATCCAAGGGACATGATTCTATCAGAGTGATCGTTGACTGACTCACCATGTCAAACAACATCCAACCTATCAGAGAGTAGTGATCAGTAGAGGGACTAGGATGCCTCTATGTAGATGAGATTTTATAGCTTCATGGGGTGCTATATACAATAGTCTCTGATCGTGATGCATGTTTTACATCCCGGCTATGGAATGGGTTACAGGAGGCGTTCGAGACACAGCTTTGGTTGAGCACCACCTTCTATCCTTAGACAGATGGTCAGACAAAGAATACAATTCATATTATTGAGGAAATGTTGCATGCTTGCATCCTTGACTTCAGACGTAGCAGAGAGCATCACATGCCATTGATGGAGTTCACATACAACAATAGTTATCACTCTACCATCACTATTGCACCATTCTAGGTCTTGTACAAATGAGCTTTCAGATCACCACTATGTCGGACTAGCTTTGGAGAGTCAACAAAAATGGGACCAAAGATGGTATGAGCTACCACAAACAATGTGTTGATCATCCCGTAGTGGATGAAGACTATGTAGAGTAGGGTGTAATAATATGCTGAAAGGAGATAGAGGCATCTAGCATTAGAAGATAGTGACCATGTCATCCTACGGTTATCACCTAGATATTTTTTGCAGTGATTTGGCTAGGGCGGAATGTTATATTCGAGGTTCATTGGACCGTTTCAGGTCCTCAGCAGAGTTGCCAGGGTGAAATACAACTTAGCTCTTCCCACTCAGTTGCACTGGGATCGTGAAGTCTTCCATGTATCATATCTGAGGTGATACATGCACAACACATATCATGTCATCGACCATAGTGAGATGGACATCGATGATGGGGAGATGTTTTCGGAAGGTTCCCAAAGAAATTGTTGATCGACATCAGAAATTCTTTTGTGGGTGTTCGATTCATATGGTGTGCATTCGTTGGTAGCATGGGAACCTCTGAGAGAGCACATGTGAGCCAGAGGCTCATATTCCTACTCAGTAACCACCACAAGTTTTCCTAGTTTCTATTATGGCTATTATGAGAGAAAAACCCAATAGAGGGGAGAGTGTAAATGAAACGATATTTCCATGTAATTTTTTTTAATTATATTGAAATATTACCAGTCCTAAAAAATTGACAGCGGGTGATTCCAAGACCCGGTGTGCCCAGAATGAGTTTCTGAAATCTTTTTTAGGTACGTTTAGTAAAAGTGAGAGCCGTGTTTTGTAACATTTGAAGCGGTGCTTGTAATTGAAATATGAGGACACTGTTGAACTCACAATGCCTATATTCACATAAAGAGACCATAACCTCGACTGCATTAGGTCGAGGTTAATTGTTAGATTTCTAGATTTTCCAGGGAGAGTTAAAAGAATAACAATAAAATAAAACTAAAGACAATTATTTTATTTTTAAAACCTAAAATTTGAATGCTTGGTCGGTGGGACCACCGGATTTCCCCTTTAATGTGTGTTAACCCTTGGAATTCCCAAAATTAATGTGAGAAAAGTAATTTAACTAATGTGCTAAAATTAATTAAAATAATAATACTAAACATAATTAAAGTTACTCCATGGCTAATTGGTTGGGGGTATTGGTGGAAAAGTGGCGAGCCTTGGTGAACATGGAGAGAGATTTTAGAAATGATCATACACCAAAGAAGAACCACCCCAACATGTAATGAGGATCCAACACCTCAGCCCACATCAGAAGCATGTTGTGTGAGTGACGAACACCGCCGACCCCTTTATCGATTTCATCGTACTCCCCATACTACCTCCTATAGACAATCAAGGTAGGGGTGTGTTTATATTTGTTCTTTGAATATTTACACAATGATTTAATTCTATTGAACCACCTACTATAAGTATATTATTGATGGGATGAGTTGAAAAGTCATTCCCCAATCCCTCCAAAATTCTTCATGGTTTGACATGTTCATCTTGGGAAGAGAAATTGGTTGAGGGGAACCCAACCACGTCACCGACGACAGATGCTGGCAGGGCATAAGGCGGCGACTGTCAAGCTGTTCGGCCACATGGAATCGGGGTGACGTCTGTCCGTGCTTCAACCAGCATATATGGTTGCAGCACACCGGCCGCGGATTTGGGAGGACTATGGCAGACACACCGGCTGGCCGCATGAAGTTAGGGCAGCACGTTTCCACAGTGATGGTAGAGGAGAAGGACGAGGCTCGTCGGCCTCAACTGTGCAACAAGGTGGCCGGAAACCGGCTGACTGTGGGAGATGCGGTGTGCATCCGGGCCACTGGAAGGAGGGTTGGCCATTATGGCCCACCACATCTTGTGAAGAGGGACCCCTCCGGAGATCCCCACATGCCAGTAGGTCGAACGGTTTGTTGGACCATTCGAGATACCATGGGGTGCCTCCCCACGAGTGTCGGCTATGGAAGACCCCTCCATGGTAGACCACCAACCCGAGCAAGCCACGCAGCAGCGGGCTGCGCCCAGCGGGTGGGGACACCACCTTCGTGGGCCGGGCTGGACCTTGATTGGGTTGGTCCAACCGGTTCAGATTGGACTGCGGCCCATCTGGACTAGTTTCTCCTTTGTGTCCATATCTTTTGTACCATGGGTCCGATTAACGAACCTTCTGCGGCCCCAGAATCCATGGACCAGGACAGTTATTTTGGTTTAATATACTTGAGAGTTGGAAAATGTTGGAGTACATCATGGTTGGATCAAACCCAAATCCAACCAGGCCCTCAGAATAGAAATTATATTAATATAAAGACTGATTGTCTGATTGATGCAACGTCAGTTGCGTTGAGTCCATTTAATGTGACAGTCCTTTGGGATACATCTTCATTGGACTTTGTTTCATTTTATGTATCGATTGATGGATTGAGGAGCTTGAACTCCCAGAATCCAGAATTCCTAGTGTTGAAACCATATGGATGGCTTTAATTCCGGAGTCTTAAGATCCTATTTCGGTCATCTCTGGATCATGTGTGGGTCATTTATCAACGATATAATGTGGGTATGCACATATCTATCCTGTGTGGGTCATCACCAGACCATGTGTGGGTCATCATCAGATCCTGTGTGGGTCACCATCGATCATGTGTGGGTCAACAACAGAGCTTCTCGACAAAGTAAGATGATCTTGCAATACATTTAATCATCTATACATCTGTACTTATGTTATATCTGGTGTGAGATGAGTCCATACCTTTGTGGTACACTTCTGTGTGGTGATACCTTTGTGTTTCACTTCTATGTGGCGTACCATTGTGGTACTATCCTTTTTTTGATACCATTGTGGTATTCGTCATTGTAGTCTTACCTTTGTTTTACGTACCTTAATGGGGATACATTTGTGGTATTCTTTTGTGTGGGAGTTACCTTTGTGGTTCTTACCTTTGTGGTGTATCCTTAGTGGTATTTCTTTCTTTCGGGTAACAGTTGAGCTTTGGGAAAATGAGTTGGGACTCGTGATTCCCCATGAATGAGATGGGTATTCTTGATAAATTAGGTATATGTATAGGCATATACTTAATCATGGTTAAATTTGTTTTCATGCTTTGTGATTAAAATATTATTTTTTGGTTATTAATTCGTGGATTTTGAGAGACCTTCGGGGGTCTCGTGGTCCCTACTGGGTATCCTTATACTAACCCATGCATGGGCTTTGCCCACACCTTACTATGTCTTGTGCAGATGACATACGTCGTTAATCGTGGTCGAGTGTACCAGGACTGGAGGCTACTCGTAGTTGGTCCATTGGATTAGGCATACTGCATAGACAACCATTCGAGAGTTGTACCTACCCTTCAGGTAAGATCCTAGGTTGGTGTTCGCAGGATTTTTTTTCAGTTTTTCTTATAAATTATAGTTGGGATTGTATTATAACCCCTTTACATATTGTAATCACACTTTTAAATTATAGTTTAATTTGTTCTTGTATCTTGCTATGTGCATGGATTGTGTGAGTTCATAGGTTGAAAAAGAAATGCCTTCCCGGTTTCAGGGATATGCATTTCTGGTGATAGACGGCAGCCCTCGGCCTATAGAAGACAGGCTTGAGGTAGACATGGAACGAGCCCCAGGGGACGGGCCGTGACATACTAATTGTGGGAGTGATCCATTAGAATCAGCATGATATCCCTAAATATTTTAATTCTATCGAGCATAGGAATTGATATGTTCTGTCATAAATAATGACTCCTTAGTGACCATTAGTAAATTAAGTACAATAGAAAATTATCATTGAATATTTCATGGATATATCCTAATGATGGAAGTCCATATAAAAATCAACGTGTCCTTTTTATTTTCATCATGATTCAATTTCAATGAATCATCATCTGATTATGTTGAAAATTATAAAAGAAAAATAGACAATAATCTGAAAACAAAATAACTAATATAATAATATGTGATGATACTCTAGTGAATGATTTCGAAAAGAATATCTATACACAATTTTACCCCAACCAATAATTTAATTTATTACCATTTTAATCCTAGGAACTTTTATTAGAGAATTGGATATTTATTATATATTTTAACTACATCATATTTCAATCAATTTTTTAAAATCGATTTCTAATCATCTATTTTATCATTATTTTATGGAAAATGAAGATCATCAATGATGAAGCAGAAAACCAGTGGAATTCCACAGTGTGGAAGTTTTATTTGAAATAATATGATTTAGTTGAGGGAGCCCAACACCGTATATGACATTGATATTATTTCTTCATTCTACGGTACTACAGGAAACTGTATAACCTGACATGCCATGTGATGTTGAAACAACTAATGTGGGTGATATTACTAAATGAACACTAGTATATTTTTAGGCATGAAAAATGAAATTTATCATAAATTAAATTCATAAATTTTGGTCCAAATTTATACATTTCCTATAATTGCAGATTGAGTTTAAAATAATAAAATGTTTTAATAAAACTATTTTCATTTTTTTACTGATCTACGGGATATGATTGACTATAATTATGATGAATAAATAATGGTGTTCATATATATACAAAAACAGAATTATTATCACAAGGGAATGAATCTAACCATAATAACATTAGAATAAAAAATACCAAATTGATATTCATTATATACAACTATTTGTAATGGTACATGGGATCCAATGTAGAGATAAGAATAATTGAAGGTGTAATGATTCTATTTATCCTAAAAAATAAAATAATGGAAAAAATATTACATGGTAGATAACAATTACAAATAATTGGAAGGTGAGATATATAATTGTAAGTTTAATAATATAACATAATTCTCAATTTGAAATATGGGACCAGAAGATCCTCAAAATTGGACAAGATCAAGAATCCATCATGAAAGAAGTCGATATATAAAATTCCAATTGAATTGACAAATTGATGGATTGTTTTATTTTATTATTTGAATTTAATTTAGATGGAAATAATGAAATAATGAAATAAATATTAAATATGTAATTTAACATGTAAAAATGAAATAATTTTCAAATTTCAGTAGATATAAAATTTTATAATAATTGTAATTAGATATGTTAAATGCTCTCCCATGGATTATATGAAGAGAGTCTTGAAAATTTCCCGAAATCAAAAATTCATGTAGGCACTGATGGACAAACTATAAATGAATTAATATGATGTAATTACAACATGAACACTTTTTTGGGATGTATGGTCATGCATCATGATTCATTATTCAAAAAATGGGAATATATTTCATGTAGTGAAGACATAAATTCCTCTAAATAAGAGAATTATTATAAATGTATTGATAAAATTAAACTATATGTCTCTGAGATGATTATAGAAATGTTTTTTACAATTGTTGAATATATCGACACACTATGAGTATGTGTCAATAATTACATTAGATATATGTACTATGAAGAACAATATTTATACCATCATCTAAATGGAGAAATGACATCATGTAGTGTTTTATTAATATATGATGTTTATATGTTATAATAATGGAAATATGGAATTATATTCAACTAAACAAATTCTATAAATGAATAGAGCCCAATATGAACATATTAAAATATTGTTATGTGTTGAGAAAAAACCTTTACTCGAAGAAAACATGCTATTTTGAAAAATATTCTTAGAGACATATGGTAAAAACAATTATCTCAAATAATGGTTTATCGATCACATCCTCGATTACAGTGACAATAAAACTATATGAATGGATTTAAATGAACCAAGGTGAAAAATTTTACAACCACTGATGTTTTGTTTAAATTGAATTTAAATTTAATAAAGGACCACCACCGTCAAGAAACATTATTGTGAGTTAGATAAAAGATAAAATAAACTAATTAAATAATATATCAAAAAAATCTCATTTCAGGACACAATGTGAAAAGTTGGGGGAGGAGAAAGCACCCTCTTATAGTGGAATAAGTAGGAGAAGAAAATCGGATGATAGAATCATTGTAATATACATGTAAATAAAGAACATTACATTTTCATGTTAATAAAAATTTATGAAATAAATTTAAATTTTAGATTAATGTGGATGCTATGTCCCATTGCATACCTGGTATACAAAAATGGGTTTCTCTAAAATATTACATTTCATACAACGTTGAGTCATACAGAAAAATTATAATATAAAAATATTATTATTTTAATTTGTAGTTAACGAATAACCATTTTATTAGTGGAAATGAACAGAACTGACTAAAATATTATTACACATGTTTGTTAAATGTTATACATTTATCCAAAAAATGTTATATGCTTAAAATGTTAATGAATCCAAATTTAAGCATTAATACTCTAATATTCTTTAAATGATTGATTCACCATCTTTTGATGGAGATCCATTTTTAAATGTTGATTTTTTCAATTTTATATGTCATATATGAAAAAATAAAATTTTTCTTTTTAATTGGGACCTAAAAATTTACATTTGATTAAATTGTGGAATTTTTATGATAAAATTCATTTTTTAATGAATAGTGAATACTACTTTATTTTGAATCAAAACAACATTTTAATATAATTTAATAATATTGATAGATTATCTTTTCATTTGGTTTTAATGTTTAATTATATTATAATTTTAGCATTTATTCCGATTTAGGTGAATATAAGTAATTTTAATTTTAAATTTATCAAAAACAAGTGTCTATCTTTTGATTGTAATTATTTTTTAAAGACATGCTTTCTTTTGACAATAAGAAATAATTTTAAATTAATTTCTATGACTTTTTCACTTTGAATTAGGAAAAATTGATTCCATATTTTTAATCAGGAGGTCAAAATTATTTAAATCAGTAACTTTTATTTTTAGACATTATGAATAATTACTTTAATATATATTTTATTTAATATTATTGAAGGGTAAATCTATAAATAAGGGTATATATATATTATAATAATAACATTAAAACACCCTAGCATGTGTCAAAATCCAATTGGTTCAAACAATTCCAACCATGTAATTCAATGGACCAATTTTGGGACCCCATTGAGCCACATGTAGCTGAAATGGAAACATTATAAAAAATAATTTAATGTTATGGAAAAGTAAACATAAACATATAGATTTTTGGAAAAAAAAATTATATGGGGGTATATAAGTTATATCATAAACTATAAATATTCAATGTAAAGATAAAAAGATTCATTAATCATGGTATTTTGTTTCTAATTTATATTTATTAAATAAATAAATTTAATAATGACATAATGTTGATGAAGTAATTTCTTTATATATAAAAGATTCTAATAATCAATATTTTAATTATTAAAAAATTAATTTTGAAGCATTTCATGCCATCCATGAATTTTATAGATAATAATGATATAATATATTTGGATTAATGATGTTTTTATCAATAATCAAGTTTTAATAGATTTTATATATGACTTGATATGAATAGATTATAAATTCACATAAATGTGTTTTTAAAACAATTAATAATTTTTAAAATGGTGATGTAATCCTAATAATATTATATTCACCCAAATGAAATATATAATGTTTTAAGGTAAATAAATGATCCATTTTGGGTCGATTTGAATTTTATGGTAGTTATATAAACCTTGTAGAATGTATACAGAAGAAGACATGTTAAGAGTCAAATTAGTTAACTAATGGTTAAAGGTAAATGATAAGGTTAAATTTGAAACCAATACATTACTAAAAACTATTGGTTGAGAGGATTTCGAATAATTGTCATCTAATCCCTTTATTTAGGTAGATATGTACGTTTTGTAACCAAAATTTAGTTTATAATAAAATAATATTTTCAAACATTCCTAAACTGCCCCTCCCCCATATTAAAATCCATCACCTCTAACACATTACTCACACCTCTCATGCCCCTTGGATCGTCTTAAATATTCACAAATAAGCTCCCAAAGTCCATATATTCCTCCTAGATTACTTCCTAGTGTCATAATTCTCTTAATGTAATCATTTTGGATCAATCCAAATGAAGATACCTAATTTAAAGGTAATGTCTTCTCTCATGTTCTTCCCTTTTATTTTACTTCTACACTCCCTGTTCTCTTCTAATTCTTTGTTTATATAACAAATAAGTATCCAAAATATACTAGTATATTGTTATGATACTAATTAGAACTACACATTCACATACCTTGATCATATAGATTTAGAACATAATGTTCACGTGGACGATGAACTGTTGTCTCACGAAATGAAGATAGTTCAATTATGTCATACCACCTCTCATGGTGGATGTAATGCTGGAACTGTATTTATATGTGATATATATTATATTTATATTGCCTATATTTTTATGTATTTTACATTTAAATGATATATTTAATGTTTCCATAATGGGTAAATACAGTAATTTCATTTTAGGAAGTGCGGATTACCGACCCCTCAATGAGATATGACTCGTTCATGCCATATGTGGAATGTATAAATGATGATGTTAGTGAACATATGTAACATATATAAGATATTATATTATTCTGGAATTATTATATTTCTATGTATCATAATGATTTCATTCCATTAAATATGAAATATAAGTGAAAGTATCCTTCATGCATACGCAAGACATACCATCTCAATGAACGATGCATTTAATTTCTTATTTCCAAATGTTATATACCAATATATACACAAACACACACACATATATATATTTACTATATATATATGAAACATAAGATTTCTAAATAATTAATATCATTCTTTAGATAATGTAATTTTTTACCACATGGAAATTTTTTAATTATAACATGTTTATTTTCAACTCAAGTACCCAATATCGACAAACCGTGTGATATTAACATAAGTAATTATGTAATTTTTATAACATGGTAATAAGTGATATAAAAAAATAAAGTTCAAAAAGTTTCATAATAAATTATAAATTAACATAATATTATTATTCAGGATTAACATGGAACATATAGGACACGTGTAACAGCCCAAGATTTTATAAAAAAATATTCTTTTTAATTTTATTAATGTCTTGTGTTGTACACTACACCAAAAGGAGCTTGCACAACACACATCCTTGACTTGACTTGCATTACACGCAATCGCGACCTTCCTCGATAGCGTGTGTAGTACGCAATACTGAGTTTCACGAAACAACGATATGCTATTAAAATATTATTAAAACTAGCCGTTATGAATAGTAATAACCACTTTTTGAAATTTTGTAAATTTTATTTTTCAAAATGGAATTCATTTTTAGATTAGGAGTATCGAATTTAGCCTAAGGTGAAATTCTGGTACTTTTCGGATAACTTTCATATTCTGATGAATAGTGAAAATTACTAAATTATAATTAAAAACAACTTTTTTAATCGAAATAATTAATAGTGATAAATTATTAATTTGAGTGGTTTTAAACTATATTTAGAATATATTTTTACAATTTAATACAATGTTGGTCATTGGATGTAATTTCACATTTAAACTAGAAATAAACAAGTATCAATCTTTTGATAGATATTATTTCTTAAAAACACGCTATTTGTTTTAACAGTGGGATTTAATTATAAAATTAATTAATGCAACTTTTATGTTATGAATTTGGTAAAATAGACTTCATTTTTGAATTCGGAATATGAAATATAGCTTGGGATGAAATTTTGGCACTGTTCTGAAAAACATCAATTTTTGATGAATAGTGAAACTACTAAGTGGTAGGTTAAAAACTGAATTTTGCATAAAACCTAATTTTACCGCTTCTGTGAATGGAATTTAGAAAATCCGAGAGACACGGTTAATATCAAGGACTAAAATGTGGTTCAATGAGATGAAAATAATTTTTTGGTGAATAGTAACTTTTTACTTTTTTTACCACGGTTAATAGTAAATAGGGTAACTAAGGGTAAATATGATATTAATATTACCCTAACACATGTCCTAATTCTATTGTACAAGTGTAATTCGACCAAAAAAAAACTTAGGAATAAAATATGACCATTTAGGCCCACTTGGATTAGATTAGGACATTTATTATTAATTTATTTAAAGAAGGGTTAAAGTAGTTAAAATCAAAGTTTAATAAGTAAATCATTTTTAATATGGGGTTATACATAAGATAAATTCGACTATAAATATTCATTA
The DNA here is from genome assembly GCA_963277665.1 of Viscum album. Lineage (NCBI taxonomy): Eukaryota > Viridiplantae > Streptophyta > Magnoliopsida > Santalales > Viscaceae > Viscum > Viscum album. The sequence continues at coordinate 1,141,475,626 of OY728127.1, forward strand.
GAAAGATAAAAAGATTTCCTACATGATGGTATTTTATTTGTAATTTTTAGACATCAAATAATATAATTAATTTATGACACAAAGATGATGCAGTAATTATCTTATTAATGAAATATTGACATAATTGATAATATAAATACCAAAATAAATATAATTTAAGACTTTTTATGAATTCCACTAATTTTCTAGGTTACTATGATATATTAGTGTTGATTGAATCAACTTGGTTCGAACATATAATTCTGTTATGACTTTCACAAAAATCATATATCAAATAGTGTCAAAATTGACACAAAATAGTTTTTAAATAAAATATTATATTATTAATTGTTATTTTATTCCTAAAAGTCTAAGGTTCGGCCAAATGACTTAGCTAAGGATATATGTATTAATAATATACAATTTGGGGTTCGTTTGGCATGTTATAGTAAGTTTATTAACCATATAGTGAAAGAAAACAAAAAGACACGGTAAAAGTTAAATTATTTAACTTAGAGTTAAATCTAATTGATAAGGTTAAAATAATACCCTAAACTTGTCTAAATCCTATTGGTTGATAGGATTTCGACCCATCCCCACTTTATCTTCAAAATAATACCCTTTGGAACCATTATAAACCGATTTTGACTTTAATATAAAATAATATTTTGAGATATTCCTAAGGTGCCCCTCTCCTCCCCTATAAAAGGACACCTCCTCCCCCTCCTCCTCACACCAATTTGAGCACTCAAGCTCGGCCACACCCTGCCAATTTCTCCTCTCCACTTCCCTAGCAACATCCTAGAGGTTCTGGTCTTCCTCAAAGACCAATTTTAGTGCCCTAAGAGGAGGTCTCAAAGAGGCACTTCAAAGAAGAGGTAATTACCGTTACCAATTCTTTCATCTTTATTTCTTCTTCCACTTCTTCTTCTCAGGTTGTTTCATTATGAAGTAATAACATCAGTATCACTCATATACGTATATGTTATTATAAGTATGAAACAACCCTATTTCACCATCTATCCATCATACGGAAAAAGAAATCACCGCGCGTGCGTACGTACGGAATACCGTCTCCACGCCGTGGTGTAATCTATTTTCCACCACCACCTTACATGGATGGGTATAATGGTGTAAAGAATAACTATAAATAGTTATTACAACATCATATTGATTCTGATATATTGTATAATCCACTCCAATTCAATTCAATATTTATATAAATGATATCATCGCTCGTGCGTACGTACGGACTACCGTCTCCACGACGCGATGAGATTAATTCTCCATGTTAACCATTTAAGAATGATTATAATGTATATATAAGAAATAATAATGAAATATATGACATTATAAAGCTACTGGATTTATGTATATATATACATATGTATGTCATCTACTTACTTCCATTTCAAGACAATAAGGAAAGAAAAACAGCGTTCATGCGTACGTACGGACTACCGTCTCCATGAACGGTGTTTTTCATTTTATTTATCTACCTATTATATATATATATATACTGAATATATATGATATATAAATCATATTTTATATTCTGGAAGTAAGTAAATCATGATATAAGTAATAATTATGTCAAGAACAACAAGTCAAAACACCTACGATAAATGAAACGATTTTACCCAAAACGCTTCTTTAACATGGAATTTACAAAAGAACGGGTAATATAATGTCATAAGTGAACCATATATGATATCATAACAATGAATATGATTCTGTAATAAGTCAATAACATGATTTAAATCATTATACAGGAGGTTCGGACACTTACAAAGCAAGTCGGACCTAAGGTAAGGGAAATATCACAATCTCATTCTTATCCGATATTGTTTATTCGTAAGTATTTACTGGGGTGTATTTTATCATCCACATCCATGTTCCCTCAATATGTAATATTATTTCCTTCCTTCTACAATATTTTATATCCAATTTTACCCTTCGGTAAGTTTTTTTAAAAGATATGAAAGGAATCTTTTGTCGTTTTTCGTACGAGGTACTTTTTGACTTCTCCGACAAAAGTACGAGAAGAATGTTTTTTTAACTTATACGGCACGAACGGATTTTTACGGTTTTATAAAGCCTTATTTTCATGAAGCCTTCTCCAAAATATTTCATTACTATTTTCAATAAAATATTTTTCTTTTAAAATTGCATGACTTTTGTGAAAAGAAATTGATTTTGAAGAAGAAAGGATATTTTCCTCAAGAATTCATTTCAAGTATTTTATCAAAATTATTTCCATCTAAGATAACATAGGGTTTTGTTTCTATCCCTATTATTACATTGATTTGGTTATGTTGTGATGGAATTATTTTTATGAATTCCTTTATCTTATATGAATTGTTTTATGATGTCATGTTGTTTAAGAATCCCATTTTTATTACATGGGTTATGCTATGATGTATGGTTTATGATTATGTGGCACACATAAGAAAGGATTCATTATAAGATGGGTGGGACCTATATCTCCCTCCAATGCATTGGGTAAAGATTTTATATCTCATGAGATAGACATGGCTGGAATGGTAGGTTATACCGGTTCAGTGAAACAGGACTGAAACGAGGATTACTCGATTCAGAAAGGGACTTTGTCCACTAAGATAGTCTTGGCAATGAGTCTTGACTAACAAGAAATGATTCTCTATGATTATGTGTGTATGCCACAATGAGTAATGTTTTAAGTTATGATTTCATTTCACTACTATGATTTATCCCATGTTATGAAATTATGCTCTCTTTTGCAGGTTAAGATTTCCAAAAATGTTATGTTCTTATGAAAATTATGTGATTGATATTTCCTTTGTTTACCCTTACTGAGCATTTGAGCTCACCCTTTTATGTTTTCTTTTCCCCAGGATATAAAGAAAGGTTTTAGGTAAAAAAAGGAAGATCTTTATGGTAGATGTTGAAGATCTTTCACCACGATTAGAAGATTACGTTCCGAGTTTCCAAAGACACTAAACTATTACGATCCTTGTGTGTGTGTTTTTGTTATGTACTAAGTATTCCGAAAAAGTAATGTAATGTCCATGTACGTCAAGATACGGGTCTCTACAGTTGGTATCAGAGGCAAAGGAGGTAGGAATGTATCCGATCCTTGGGAACTCTCACATGTGAGCGTTGGACGAAGCATGGCTCTCCGCCCAAGGGCTTCATGAGGAAATGGCTGCCACTGGGGATGGTGGTGTGTCCCGCCCAGGGGGTGTAGCCGCCCATGGAGTGCCCTGATAGGTATCAATTGTAGTCCACTGGAAGTAATTCTAGACCGCTACATTTGGTATCAGAGTAAAGGTTTAGTCAACCTTTGGAAACTAGGATGCGAAAACGTTAGTGAGATCCCTAGAGATATTTCTAAGGTATGTCTAGGGATGCCCCTAAGGATAAGTATACGTATAGGATATAGTTCTAGAACTATGGTAACGATATTAGATTAAACCAAAGATGATAGATATTTAAGTTACTCCCCCTTTATTACGATTTTTTCATCTAACACTATTCTGTTTGGGTTTTAGAAAATGGCTGAAAACAAGATGATTCACAATAATAGAGGATATGATGGACAATGGAATGATATTCTTCATGAGCAACCAAATGAAATGGGATTTGGATATCCAAACATCATTATTATGCCGAATCAGCAATCTCAAAACATGATCAATAAAGTAAAATTTGGTAAGTTTCCTGACTCGACTAATAAGAGAAAGATGGAGTTCCATGATGATCATAGAGGAAAGAAAGTTCAATTTCCCCTATGTAAATCATGTGGGAAGAGGCATCAAGGAGAATGTTTCAAGGGAACTGGAAGATGCTTTGGGTGTGGAAAAGAAGGACACAAAGCAAGTAAGTGCAAAGGAAAAGGGTCGGTTAACACCATGGATGAGGATAATGGTATTGCTACGACATCAAAAATGGTTAAGTGTTTTAAATGTGGAATGTACGGGCATTATGAAAACCAATGCCATAAGGGAAAGTCTCATGAAGAAAATAAGTATGGTCGTATGGGTAGTATTTATGTGGATGATGATGATGAGACTACAAATGATATGTGAGATGAAAGAAATGTTGAAGCTCGGTCAATGGTCTAAGAATGTAGTGGAATGATTACATGTTTATCATGTGTAATGTTGTATAAGTAATCTCATGGAATAAGGAGACATCTAAGGATTGTTACACTGTTGTCTTTCCTTAAGTTTTGAAAGTGTATGATGAATGGTACCAGTAACCATGAAAGGTTATTCAGATACTTTTGGAAAGTAGATGATAAGTGCATAATGAAAGGATAAGAAGATAATGAGATGTTTGATTGTATTCATGAGCTCATGATTGATATAAGGACTAAGTGATATCATGGTTTGAGTATATAGAATTTTGAGGATTTTGGTATGTGTAAAGTGTTAACTTTTAACTGCATTCAAGTTTTCACTAAGGTTCAATGGGTATTCATGAGTATACATGATTAAGGACTTTGAATGTTTGGAATGTGACCAACAAAACATATCTTATGATATATGGGGATCAACGATGGTATTAAATCTCTGGTAATCGTTTTCACTATGTTATGAGAGTGGACTGCAGTATTATGGATAAGCCTAAAGATTGGAATGGATTATTTTGTACATAAGTTAGTATTGTTTAAGGATAGAAATTTTTTTCGATATTATTAATGGAATGTTATAGTAATATAGTTTTGGAAAAAGGACAACCTGCAGGACGGGCGACAGCCCATCGCTTCGGACAAGGCTGTAGGAATCGAACCCACAACCGAAGTGCGACTGTCCTTTATCGCCTACCACTGGCCTACAGGAAGTCCCTTTTTAGTAGAAACTAGTTTTATTATATTAAGTAGTATGATATATGAAGTATAAGTCCATTTTAGGAACCATATGTGATTAATCTCACTATAGATCGATTTATGTATTTTTTTTTTTGCTAACCTTTTGTTTGAGACAGATGGAATGACTCGTCATTCTATCACATGATCTGCTAACACTTCACGAATAACAAATTCAACTTCATTTATTTAAGAGATGAAGTGGAAATTGTTCAAGGCATGAACAACAGTGAGATTGTACCAAAATAAAGTAAATATTTATTCTAATTCAAATTTACAACTTTAGGGAAATGATCTTGAAAACCAAAAATGTTGTCCTAGTGATCTTATACCTGATGAATCAGATGGTACCTTTTATCATCACAAATCTATGGATTTGTGATTATTGGCTTTTCCATAGCCATGTTCTCTACCACTCTCCATCAGAACATGATGGTTAGATTTCTCTTCCATATCCATATTTTCACCTATGTGGAAACCCAGTGATTAGTTTATTTGGGTAATCGTTACATTTCATACTTTAGTTTTTAAAGCCAAGTTTTGGTATTCCCTTTTACGATGTGGGTTTCTATTAAAGAAACTTTCAAATAGTAAACCATTTATAACCCCGACGAATTTCGAGGGCGAAATTCATTTTAAGGGGGGTAGAATGTAACAGCCCAAGATTTTATAAAAAAATATTCTTTTTAATTTTATTAATGTCTTGTGTTGTACACTACACCAAAAGGAGCTTGCACAACACACATCCTTGACTTGACTTGCATTACACGCAATCGCGACCTTCCTCGATAGCGTGTGTAGTACGCAATACTGAGTTTCACGAAACAACGATATGCTATTAAAATATTATTAAAACTAGCCGTTATGAATAGTAATAACCACTTTTTGAAATTTTGTAAATTTTATTTTTCAAAATGGAATTCATTTTTAGATTAGGAGTATCGAATTTAGCCTAAGGTGAAATTCTGGTACTTTTCGGATAACTTTCATATTCTGATGAATAGTGAAAATTACTAAATTATAATTAAAAACAACTTTTTTAATCGAAATAATTAATAGTGATAAATTATTAATTTGAGTGGTTTTAAAGTATATTTAGAATATATTTTTACAATTTAATACAATGTTGGTCATTGGATGTAATTTCACATTTAAACTAGAAATAAACAAGTATCAATCTTTTGATAGATATTATTTCTTAAAAACACGCTATTTGTTTTAACAGCGGGATTTAATTATAAAATTAATTAATGCAACTTTTATGTTATGAATTTGGTAAAATAGACTTCATTTTTGAATTCGGAATATGAAATATAGCTTGGGATGAAATTTTGGCATTGTTCTGAAAAACATCAATTTTTGATGAATAGTGAAACTACTAAGTGGTAGGTTAAAAACTGAATTTTGCATAAAACTTAATTTTACCGCTTCTGTGAATGGAATTTAGAAAATCCGAGAGACACGGTTAATATCAAGGACTAAAATGTGGTTCAATGAGATGAAAATAATTTTTTGGTGAATAGTAACTTTTTACTTTTTTTACCACGGTTAATAGTAAATAGGGTAACTAAGGGTAAATATGATATTAATATTACCCTAACACATGTCCTAATTCTATTGGACAAGTGTAATTCGACCAAAAAAAAAACTTAGGAATAAAATATGACCATTTAGGCCCACTTGGATTAGATTAGGACAATTATTATTAATTTATTTAAAGAAGGGTTAAAATAGTTAAAATCAATGTTTAATAAGTAAATCATTTTTAATATGGGGTTATACATAAGATAAATTAGACTATAAATATTCATTAGAAAGATAAAAAGATTTCCTACATGATGGTTTTTTATTTGTAATTTTTAGACATCAAATAATATAATTTATTTATGACACAAAGATGATGCAGTAATTATCTTATTAATGAAATATTGACATAATTGATAATATAAATACCAAAATAAATATAATTTAAGACTTTTTATGAATTCCACTAATTTTCTAGGTTACTATGATATATTATTGTTGATTTAATCAACTTGGTTCGAACATATAATTCTGTTATGACTTTCACAAAAATCATATATCAAATAGTGTCAAAATTGACACAAAATAGTTTTTAAATCAAATATTATATTATTAATTGTTATTTTATTCCTAAAAGTCTAAGGTTCGGCCAAATGACTTAGATAAGGATATATGTATTAATAATATACAATTTGGGGTTCGTTTGGCATGTTATAGTAAGTTTATTAACCATATATTGAAAGAAAACAAAAAGACACGGTAAAAGTTAAATTATTTAACTTAGAGTTAAATCTAATTGATAAGGTTAAAATAATACCCTAAACTTGTCTAAATCCTATTGGTTGATAGGATTTCGACCCATCCCCACTTTAGCTTCAAAATAAGACCCTTTGGAACCATTATAAACCGATTTTGACTTTAATATAAAATAATATTTTGAGATATTCCTAAGGTGCCCCTCTCCTCCCCTATAAAAGGACACCTCCTCCCCCTCCTGCTCACACCAATTTGAGCACTCAAGCTCGGCCAAACCCTGCCAATTTCTCCTCTCCACTTCCCTAGCAACATCCTAGAGGTTCTGGTCTTCCTCAAAGACCAATTTTAGTTCCCTAAGAGGAGGTCTCAAAGAGGCACTTCAAAGAAGAGGTAATTACCGTTACCAATTCTTTCATCTTTATTTCTTCTTCCACTTCTTCTTCTTAGGTTGTTTCATTATGAAGTAATAACATCAGTATCACTGATATACTGATATGTTATTATAAGTATGAAACAACCCTATTTCACCATCTATCCATCATACGGAAAAAGAAATCACCGCGCGTGCGTACGTACGGAATACCGTCTCCACGCCGTGGTGTAATCTATTTTCCACCACCACCTTACATGGATGGGTATAATGGTGTAAAGAATAACTATAAATAGTTATTACAACATCATATTGATTCTGATATATTGTATAATCCACTCCAATTCAATTCAATATTTATAGAAATGATATCATCGCGCGTGCGTACGTACGGACTACCGTCTCCACGACGCGATGAGATTCATTCTCCATGTTAACCATTTAAGAATGATTATAATTTATATATAAGAAATAATAATGAAATATATGACATTATAAAGCTACTGGATTTATGTATATATATACATATGTATGTCATCTACTTACTTCCATTTCAAGACAATAAGGAAAGAAAAACAGCGTTCATGCGTACGTACGGACTACCGTCTCCATGAACGGTGTTTTTCATTTTATTTATCTACCTATTATATATATATATATACTGAATATATATGATATATAAATCATATTTTATATTCTGGAAGTAAGTAAATCATGATATAAGTAATAATGATGTCAAGAACAACAAGTCAAAACACCTACGATAAATGAAACGATTTTACCCAAAACGCTTCTTTAACATGGAATTTACAAAAGAACGGGTAATATAATGTCATAAGTGAACCATATATGATATCATAACAATTAATATGATTCTGTAATAAGTAAATAACATGATTTAAATCATTATACAGGAGGTTCAGACACTTACAAAGCAAGTCGGACCTAAGGTAAGGGAAATATCACAATCTCATTCTTATCCGAGATTGTTTATTCGTAAGTATTTACTGGGGTGTATTTTATCATCCACATCCATGTTCCCTCAATATGTAATATTATTTCCTTCCTTCTATAATATTTTATATCCAATTTTACCCTTCGGTAAGTTTTTTTAAAAGATATGAAAGGAATCTTTTGTCGTTTTTCGTACGAGGTACTTTTTGACTTCTCCGACAAAAGTACGAGAAGAATGTTTTTTTTAACTTATACGGAACGAACGGATTTTTACTGTTTTATAAAGCCTTATTTTCATGAAGCCTTCTCCAAAATATTTCATTACTATTTTCAATAAAATATTTTTCTTTTAAAATTGCATGACGTTTTGTGAAAAGAAATTGATTTTGAAGAAGAAAGGATATTTTCCTCAAGAATTCATTTCAAGTATTTTATCAAAATTATTTCCATCTAAGATAACATAGGGTTCTGTTTCTATCCCTATTATTACATTGATTTGGTTATGTTGTGATGGAATTATTTTTATGAATTCCTTTATCTTATATGAATTGTTTTATGATGTCATGTTGTTTAAGAATCCCATTTTTATTACATGGGTTATGCTATGATGTATGGTTTATGATTATGTGGCACACATAAGAAAGGATTCATTATAAGATGGGTGGGACCTATATCTCCCTCCAATGCATTGGGTAAAGATTTTATATCTCATGAGATAGACATGGCTGGAATGGTAGGTTATACCGGTTCAGTGAAACAGGACTGAAACGAGGATTACTCGATTCAGAAAGGGACTTTGTCCACTAAGATAGTCTTGGCAATGAGTCTTGACTAACAAGAAATGATTCTCTATGATTATGTGTGTATGCCACAATGAGTAATGTTTTAAGTTATGATTTCATTTCACTACTATGATTTATCCCATGTTATGAAATTATGCTCTCTTTTGCAGGTTAAGATTTCCAAAAATGTTATGTTCTTATGAAAATTATGTGATTGATATTTCCTTTGTTTACCCTTACTGAGCATTTGAGCTCACCCTTTTATGTTTTCTTTTCCCCAGGATATAAAGAAAGGTTTTAGGTATAAAAAAAGGAAGATCTTTATGGGAGATGTTGAAGATCTTTCACCACGATTAGAAGATTACGTTCCGAGTTTCCAAAGACACTAAACTATTACGATCCTTGTGTGTGTGTTTTTGTTATGTACTAAGTATTCCGAAAAAGTAATGTAATGTCCATGTACGTCAAGATACGGGTCTCTACAACACGTATGATTTATGGTTAGAGGTTTTCATCTCACTTTTTATTCACATGAGATTCATGCAATATTTTCCGCTATTTCCTTTTTTATGGTGTATTTACATCCAATGATTTTATTATATTTTGTAATATTATTTAATTCATGTTTATTTATATATTTGTTGTACTATCATACTTTCATGGGGTATATGCTTTATAAGTTACCAAATTGGAAATGTAAATTTCTAAACCAATTTCCATTATTTGGTTTAATCATTTAATTATTAATTATTTCATTATATGATTATATGTGGAATATTTTTTGATTTATTTATGTTTTAATTTCCACAACCAATTGTGTTTATATATTATTTATACACATAATCTATGAATTTAATAAAATCCAACATCATTTATATGATTTTGTATGGGAACTTTTCACCTACCTCTATTAGTTAAAGACTTAATTTATGTTATTCCTTTTAAATTTCCTTTTTCTAATTTTGGGATACGTTCTTATATATCATTATTGTTGTACATTTTATGTCCATGTGATGATATACAATTTTCTATCTCATGAACTCATTTTCTGAATTTTAAAGCGATGCTATTAGGCTATCAAATTTTTTATAGGAACTTCTCAACCATATTTCCATTCCTTGGTTAAATATTATACTTCATGATTATGTCATGAATTGAATATGTGTAAACGAAATATGATTGTTTTACACTTAATATCATATTTATTGGGTGTATTTATATTTTTCACACATAATTATTTCATTGATTTATACATAATCTAATGATACAATCATTGCAAGTGACATCGTCAAAATCTCCTATCATTGAGGCGTATGTTGATTAATATATGACATTATTTTATATGGTGTACAAACTCTTTTGACATTTATTTTAATTAAAATTGAATCTAAATCTATAAGCATTTTACTAAACAACAAAAACAATGTTTCATTTTAACGTGCGTGGTGAAAACGAGCTTTCCGCCACCACAAGCATTATTTGATATTCGGTTTCCTTAACAAGAAGTAATGTTTTTAAAAGGAACAAAATATCAGAAACACTTTTTTATGTATTTTGGTATTGATAATGTTTTTGATAATGGATTTATCATATATATATATTGAAATTATATACTGTGATTGGAAGGTGTAAATTTTATTTTTCCTTCATGATTGCATTTTGTGTTCTGCATATATTTTTGTTATTGGGAATTATTTACATATACAGGTAGTTCCGTGATAAAATAGGGGGTCGAATGTAACACCACATAGAATGATAAAGAGTTAAATGAAAAATTGAGACGACTCATGTCAAAAAGGTTCGATTTCCTTTTTGGGAGCCTGCAAGAATAGAACTCCACATTTAAGCGTGCTTGGCCTAGATTAGTTATCAAAATGGTTGAACATATGGAATGTTTATTATGGTGTGTGAGAGTGAGGAAAAAGAAAATTGAAAACGAAATGTGTTTGTATGTGGGGACAATCATATGTCAGATGTCATGTTCAGGCGAGTGGTTGGTCCCCAGGGTGGAGGCCACATGTTTGTGGGGCAACATGTGGTAACTGGAAGGCCATGACCCAACGATAATGTTAAGGTAGAGATTATGTACTGTCATCGGGGCTCAATTATTACAGTTGGTATCAGAGGTCAGTTTATATATATTTATACGTTATGGAGTTTTGTATGTATAAGTGACATAAACATAAAGGTGAGAATATTAGAAATATTCATAGTAATTTTAGATAAATTGAATGGGTTTTAGATAATATAAATAAATAAATGTTAGTGTTTTCCCTCCTCATTAAATATTATATTTTGGATTTATATATATAATCAATTAGAAAATTTTCGTTTTAGTAAGTCAATGGATTTAGCAGGAACCAAAAAAAATAGATGTAAATGAAAACTGTGGTGGTTTTTTTTAATGAGAAACTGAATGGAATGGGAGCTGTAATGAGATATTTTGTGGTTAAACTAGGTTATGGTTATTTTTGAAGAATTTATCTAATTTTTGGTAATGAAATATAATCATAAAGTTTTTGAAAAAGGAAAACACACAAATAGTGTGACAACTCATCATGCCCGAAAGGCTATAGGAATCGAACCCATATCCGAAGGACGACAGGGGCACATCCCCTATCGCTGGCCTACGAGAAGACAATGTTTAGTATGAATTATTATTTTTAGTTAAATGATTTTATTGGTCAAGAACATGTTTATTTTAATATTATGTCTAATCAAATGGATATCCATATAATATGAAAATGATTTGGTTATTAAGTGATAATGGTTATTTTGGAAGACGTTCTCTCTTTTTGGGAAACAATATATGCCTACGAAAAATAGAATACTATGTGATATCATTTATGGAGTAATGTTTTTAATTTATTTTGGAAGAATCAATGAAATTATTGTAGATATATAGTGATTTGGGTTATTTATGGAAATGATTAACTTATCACAGATAATATTTTATTAGGATAAATTCTGATAAGTGTAATACTTCAAGAATTGTTGATGTTTTTTGGATATATATTTAAATATTAATTATGGATGACAATGTAATTAAATTCATCTATGTTTTGGGATTCAATCATATTTTGGATTATATTGAATAATTATAATGAAAATTTTTTAGTGAATGGAATTTTATGAATGTTGTGGATTGATTGTTAAATTTTGATGATTCAGAGTAGTATTTCTTTTGATAAAATATTATTCTTTTTGGGGATTTTCTGATCTTGTACTAACCATTATGGTTTTGGTTAATGTCTAAAGACAGGGGAAATATATAGTTCTGTTTTTGTCAAATATTTTATTCTCTAGATGTTTATTCTATTGTTTTAGGTGTGACCAAGTCATTTTGAACACTCATTATTTGATGAAATGATGATTTTTTTTAGAAAACTATTAATGGATAAAACTCGACTTGAAAAGTATGTATCTTTATTTATGTTCATAGTTAACATCATAAATTAATTACGCATATTTATGAATGTAAAATTAAAATAATGTTGTCCGTTTAATTTTTCTACCATGTAATCAATGATTGTTTAACATGTCAAACATTTGTGGTTTCCTGGTGGTTAACTTTCACCCAATCATGTTTTTAATCACTCTCCATCAAAAAATTTTGGTTAGTTTCTCTTTCAAATTCATGTTTTCCTATATGGAATCCTATTATGGGTTATTTCAGGTGACCTTTGTACATATCATTCATTATTTTAATGTGTTATTTTAATTTTTTTTTCGAATGTGGGACTTTCAATGAAGTTTCAAAACCAAATAATAAAATTTTGAGGAAACAATTTCAAAAAGGGGGGAAGGAAATAACATCCTAGGTAAATAATGAAAATTAAAATATCATATTTAACAATATTTTTGAATTAAATTAATATTAATTTTACATTAAATTGGATGATGTGTTTGATGGATTATGAGATACACAACAATGGGTTTCTTTGAAATCTTACGTTGCACACAATGTTGTGTCATTCTGATAAATAATTACATAATATTATTATTTTAAATGGTAGTTAATGAAAAGTAGTTGTATTGGAGGAAATTAACAAAACTAAATAAAATATAACTACACATGTTTGGTAAATTTTTTACATTTATCCAATAAATGTTAGAAGCATAAAATGTGAATGAATCCAATTTTAAGGATACATACTCTAATATTTTTTAAAAGGTCTATTTACAACCTTTTGATGGAGATACCTTTTTAAATCTAGTTGTTGTCATATTTATATGTTCTATTTGGAAAAATTGAATTTTTATTTATAATTGGAACATCAAAATATACATTGGATTAAATTTTGGTATTTTTATAATAAGGTTATTTTCTTAATGAATAGAGGAAAATATTGTATTTTATTTCCAAACTACCTTTTAATCTAATTTATCTATATGGTTATAATATCATTTTAATTTTTTTAAAGTGTAATTATATTATATTGTTTTCCATTTTATCCAATTATGGTCATTGTAATAATTTCACTTTGAATTTGGACATAAACAAGTGTTGATCTTTTGATAGTTATTATTTCATAAAAATAAAAAAAAATTGACAATGGGAATTAATTTTAATTTAATTTATGCAACCAATGTGTATTGAATATGAAAAAATGGATACCAGATTTTGAATTAGGATTTCCAAATTGTTTAATTAGTTAACTTTAATTTTTAGATATAATGAATATTTACATCAGTAAAAATATTATTTACCACATTTAAAGAGTAAATCTGGTAAATATGGGTAAAACTATATTTTTATAATAATATTAAATTTCCATAACATTTGTTATAATCATATTTTATGATAAATTTCCGACCATGGTCATCCATCGGTCGATTTAAGGACCCCATTAAGCAAATTTTATGTGAAAATTACACTTTATAAAAATTAATTTAATGTTATTGAAAATGTAACATAAACATATATCGTTCTGTAAAACAATTATATGGGGTTTTATATGTTATCTCATCAACTATAAATATTCATTTGAAATATGAAACGTTTTACTATATCATGGTATTTTATTTATAATTTTTAGAAATTAAATAAAAAAATCTCATTATGACACAATGATGATGCAATAATTTCTTCTTTAATAAAGAATTCGAATATTTGATATTATAATTATTAAATTAAATTTATTTTGAACATTTTAATAACATAAATGAATTTTATAGATAATAATGAATTTTTATATTTAAATTAATAAGGTTTTTTAAAAATAATAATGTTGTTATAAATTTTTTAAATGTCTTTATATGAATAGTTTAAAAATTGAAAAAATTATTTCCAAACAAAATTATATTTTATTAAAAGATAAAATAATCATAAAAATATAATATTAATCTAAATGAATTAAATAATGTTACAAATGTCATAAAGGATCCATTTTGGGTATATTTTCATTTTATGATAATTATACTAACTATATAGAATGAATACACATAAAGACATAGTAAGAGTCAAATTAGTTAACTAAGTGTTAAAGAAAAATGATAAAGTTGAATATGAAACCGAAACTTGATTAAAACATATTTTATGAGATTAGATCAAATAATAGTCATCTTATATTTGAATTTAATGAGTTTGGGTCCTTTTTAAACCTAAATATATATTATAATAAAATTATATTTTCAAACATTCCTAAAGAGCCCCCTTATAAAAATCCATCACCTCTTACCCATTAAGCACACCTCTCAAGAAACATGGATCGTCCATCCTATTCGAATATAAGCTCCATAAAACCATCTCTTTCTCCTATAATCCTTCCTCATGGAAGAGGTAAATTCAAGTAATCATTTTGGATCTAACCAAAGGGAGATACCTGATTAAAAATTAATGTCTTCCCTCAGGTTCTACTCTTTTATATTACTCCATCTATAAATAATCTATTTCTATTCATTGCTTAAATAAAAACTCATGTATCCATAGTATATTATGTTTTTTATGTTAGGTAGTAGAACTAAAATTACAGACACCTCAATCTAATAGATTTAGAACAAAATGTTTCTGTGGACAGAAAACTATTGTCTCACGAAACGATGATTGTCCAATTATCTCATACTGCCTCTCCTAGTGGCCAATATTATGGAACTATAAATATATGAGATATATATTATATTTATATTGTCTCTATGCTTTGAAAATTTTCATTTATAACATACCTCTATGGTTTTCAAAATGGGTAAATATGATAATTTAATTTGAGGAAGTGCAGACTACCGCCCCCGAAAAGTAACATGACTTGTTCATGACATACGTGGGACATATAAAGGATGGTTTTAACAAACTTATGTAATGTATAAAAAATATGATATTAAACCAGAATAATAATATACCTATGTATCATTATGTTTTTATTACATTAAATATGAAATATAAATCAATGTATTGTTCATGCATATGTACAGCTTACTGTCTCCATGAATGGGGAATTTCAATTCAAATATCCAAATGTTATGTACAAATATAAATAAAAATATATATATACTATATATAAATATTATATATATTGTATCTAAATCACTAATATCATTCTAGAGATAATAGGCATTTTACCACATAAAAAATTTATAAATATAGGATGTTTATTTTCGACTGATGTACCCAATATCGAGAAACCTTGTGATATTAACATAAATAATTATGTAAATTTTATTATGTAAAAGTAAGTGATATAAAATGTATACTAAAATTGATAAATGTTTTAAATAATGTAGAAAATAATATAGCATTATTATTCATGATTGTTAAGGAACATAAAATACATTTCATATATGTTGAAAGGGGTTTTCATCTCACTTTTTATTCAAATGTGATTCCTGCTATATTTTTCACGTTTCCATTAGTGTGGTGTATTTAATTCAAATTTCTTTATTTTTTTTTAATATACATTTATTTATATGTATTTAGAACTTCACTGTATGATCCTTCTTTATTGGGGTGTTTGTTTCTTATGTTACCAAATTTTTAACGTAACATTCTAACCAAATTTTCATTCTATATGTTAATATTCTAATTATTAATAATGTCATGCTATGATTATGTGTGATATCACTGTTTATTTTTTTATTTTGTAATTTGCACTCCTCTTTGTGTTTAAATACAGTTTATACACATAATCTCTAAATTGATAAAATATAACGTTATTTATATGATCTTTTTAAGGGATCTTTTAACTGTTGTCTCTTAGTTAAAGAATTATTTTATATTATATCTTTTAAATTTAAATTTTATTATGTTGGTATATGTTCTTATATATCATTATTGTAGTAAATTTTATTCCCATTTGATCATAGAACCTTCTCTCTCTAATCAACTCATTTTCAGAAATTTAAAAGCAATGATGTTAGGATTTTGAATTTCTATACGGGATCTTCTTAAAACTATTTCCATTCATTGGATAAATCTTATACTTGTTGATTTTTTCATGATATTAATATATTTTAATGAACTTTTATTTATTTACAATTAATATCATCATATATTTGGTGTATTTAGATTTGTTACACATAATTGTTTCTTTGATTTTTCCCTAATCTAATGATACACTATTTGTAAGGTACATAGTCTTAATCTCCTTTCATTGAAGATATATTTTGATTTATACATTACATTTTATTATATGGTGTATAAAATACCTTAACATGTATTTCCATTAAAATGGAATCATTATCTATGAAGCGTTTTACTCAATGACAAAATGGAATGTTTCGTTTTAATGTATATGGCAACAATGACCTTTCTGCCACTGGAATCATTATTTGATATTTGGCTACTTGAAAAAACCGTAATGTTTTTAAATGTAAAATAATACAATTTAACTTTTTTACATATTTAATTATTGAAAATCGTTTTGATAATGGAATGATTATATCAATATATTCAAGTGATATATTTGGATTGCAATGTGAAAATTTTATTTTTTCCATTACACTTGTTTTATGTGTTATGATTATATTATGGTTCTTGGGAATATTTTTGGTATATGGATGGTTCCTTTAATTAAAAAGGCCGGATGAGAATGATATAGCTCTCCAAATAATGGGTAATGATTTGAGGTAAACTTTAATGTTTTTCATAAGTTATTTATGGAATATACTGTGTTTGGTATTACAAATGTAACTCCCTATATTGTTTTGAATGATAAAATGTAATTATGTTATTTTTCCACATATTTCCTTTATGATTTTGGATTTAATTATATTAATCATAAATATTATTATATTTTGATTTATGTTAAGAGCTTGTGTTTATGATTGAAATGATTGATTTCATTGATTTGTTTGTATTGATGAAATAATGTTTTCTTTCCTATTTTATAAATATTACTGAGATTTTTATGCACATACCATGTTTTTGAATGTTTTTTCATTAGGTTTAAAAAAGGTTAAGTGAATGGAAGAATACATGACGATTCATATCAATAAAATAATTCATGATTTTTTATGGATTATTATTATTGTGAAAAAATCAATTGAGCAAAAGTATCTACTTTTTAATATTAGAGATGTAGTGTAATGTGTGTGGCCTAATTCTATAAATCTATAAAACAATATGGATCCCCAATGTTAATTATTAACTTAATTAAAGAATATGTAATGTTTAAGTCTAGGGAATACATTCAAACTTAATTAAATAACATCAAGAAATTGATTTTTGTGGATCATCAATGATGAAAATTTCCACTAGTGTGTTTCAAAAACATATTGTAAAAAGAAATATCCTAATGAGAATACATATTAGAATAATATTTAACATGTTGGTATTTCATGTCATGTAATTTTTATAGATTATTTAATGTTTTCTTTTATTTTAGACCACAATCAATTGTACAATTATTTGAATGAAATTTTAATGTGTTGGTCCATCAGGATCACCTACAGTCCTTCTATTGTTTAATCTTGATATACCCCTATTCATATATGCTAAAATTATATTAATTGTTGTTCATATTCTTCAGGTTGTTGGTGAGATACATTTTAATGGGAAGTTACATAGAAAGATTCAATGTGGTGATGTGATGGTCTCTATAATATCAAATGATTCAAATAAATCAACATGGATAAGGAATAAATCTAGATTAATTTCTTGAATAGACTAAATGGGATACATATTTAAGATATTAATGGTAGTAGTTGAGTTAATTGTAAATTTATGGTGTTATTGACATCATGTCTTCTTTCCTAGACTGAGTTCCAATGATGGAGGCCTGGAGATATTATTAGAGTATCATTTTTATTCTTTAATGTCACTCACTAAAAATGTAATTGATGGGAGAAAAACTAAAAATAATTATTGATCTAGAGAGGTTTCTCAAATCTCTAGTCCCTTGTGAGGAATTTATACAGGTGGAGAATAATGTTTGTGAATCTAATCTATGGATGTAATAACATTAAATGATTAATATCATAGGTGGATAATCATATATCATAATATATAAATTCTCACAATGTTATTGAATGGGTGAAAGATAATTTTTTTTAGTTAAGTGAAAACAATTGGTGGAGAAGTATAGGAATTCATGTATTTAATGATTATATATTTTGTTTTGACAATAATGTACCAACTCATTGTTTATGGATTATTAAAATCATTGTGGGAAAATTTATATGGTTTCTAACAATTTATCAACCTTATTGAAAGTGCAATTCTACATTTCAAATTAGAAAAAATTATTATTAATGTTTTTTATGTGTCCAGTGTTTGAGGTATAAGGGGATATTGTTTTGAGAACAACAGATAAGAAATTCATTAGGACTAAAATGATGCTTTTCAACAAGATAGATAAATATGGTATAATGATTCAATGAAATAAAGAGTAGAATGATATTTATAATTTTAGATAGATGTTATTGATGATTAAGAACAAAACTCCCTTATTGTGAGGCTATAGAAAACGATATTATTCATTTCCATATTATTGAGAAGAAGGTTCAATGTTTTAGATATGGATATGACGAATGAATTTCATAGTGGTGTTCTGGATGTAGATGTATACATTAATTATCCATATGATTTTCTAATTCATGATTATGAGGAAATAATATATTTTATATGGAAGTAACTATATTGGATTTGATATGAACTAATATAAAAGAATTCAGGGCTCGATCAGTTTTTGATGAATCTCAGTTTTTGGCATGGTGGAATTGATTACAATCTATTGGTATCAATTACCTTAATCCATGTATAATAGGGATGGCGCACGTAAAAAAACATTGAGTATCACGTGATGTTATGTTCATAAAATTATTATTACTTTTAAAATTTATGAAAGAAATGTCATTGGTTCGTGGAATATCATTTTCCATGGATTATAGGTGACATAAAGAATGAATGGAACAATAATTTTTAAATGGTAATATGATAGGGAGATATTGAAATTATGGGAATGGCTAATTCCATGGAGATGATTTATCTGATGTATACCCAGATGATACAATCACATGATGAGGAAGGTAATGCAGTTGATATCACATAGTAAAAGTAAATTTTTAGAAGTCTTTTGCACATGACATAAATAACACCTGATTATTTTTTATATATATTACATGAAACCTGATACTATGAAAACAAAAGAAAATACTTTAATAAATATGACTCAATATAAATAGTTAAATCCTAATATAACATGGTTTTCAGGTATTATAACAACATGTTCAATCAATTACCCTACAGACACATAACCTCTTCTTTAGGGGACACCCACATGCCGGTAAGTGTCATAGGACAAATAAATATCCCCATTAGCCAATACATGGACAATCTAGTTCTATTTTATCTGAATTTGTACACATACTACGATATATTGATTATGGTCACCCATCCAAATCACTACTCTAATCCAAGCATGCTTAACTATGGAGTTATAACAGGGTGGGAAATAAAAAATAACGGTTCACCATGTTTACAAGATTCATTTAATTTAATATTATAATCATTTAACATTATAGGGAGTTAAATTTACACCCTTTGAAAATCATCATCATTGCGGTGGATGATACATCACAACCCAAGAGGTTCCATGACCCTTAAGTTTATGTACCTACTCTGATAAAAATTTGAAAACTAAGCCTCACTGACAACAAAATATCCCTACTCTAACATGCTTGTCAGGTACACTCCTACTAGGAACATCCAGTTTATTGTAGACATGTGGTCCCAAACCTATGGTCCCACCATATGTCAAAATGTGTCATTAGAATAAATAAACTCACCATTGTCCATGAAAAGGAGGACAAAACATCGCAACCTAGTTAGTTCGATGACAATTAATAAAGGGGTTCTGCTCTGATATCAATGTAGCAACTCGGCCTCTCTGACAGTACACACACCCCACCATAACAATGTCATCGAATCATGGCCCTATATGTACCACCAATTTCTAGAAAACACATGGTCTCTTCCTAAGGGCACACCCACATTCCAGACTACGTCCTCAAACTAATCACCATCCACAAAGGAAAAAAATTTGTCTTTTTAGTGTGCTATTTATCACTCAGACATGTCATTAGAAAAATAACATGAGGCCACATATGTTGATCAAAATAGCTTTTAGATCATTCATAACTATGAAGTTCTTCACATATTGGATCCTGAATAGAATGGTTCACCTTGTTGATATGATTCTCATCATTTAGCCTTCTATCGTTTCAACATTATTGGGTGTTAAAAACCCACATTCATGAAGACAAAATAATATGTCGGTATATCTTGGGGAAGATGGATTTCCATTTTCTATAAAATCAGAAGTCTCTCTTATAGTCATTGGGATACACAAATGTTGATTCATCTGGATAATTAGATAACAGAAGGGAAATAATTGGTGGTTACATTTATATGAGTAGAGTTTGTATTTCATGGATAAGTAATAAACAAGGTAACATTTACATGTTAAAAATTTGTGATGAATATATTTCATCCACAAAATGATTCATGCATTTATTGTTGATGATGTAGCAGTTAAACGATATAAGGGTTCTAGTGATTTCTCCAATCACAATCCATTGTTGCAATTCATGTTTTATAAATCATAGAAAAAATAAATTCATTTTTTCAAGGACAATTAACAATGAAATATAGTAACACTTTATAATAGTGAAAGAGGATAAATGAATTTGGATATTGAAACATGTTCCCAAAAAACTATAGGTGGAAGATAAATTCAGAAAGAACAAACATAATGAAGCATGTGAATATCATCGAATGGACATTGGAGTTTAGTCGACTCCAAAATCCTGACTATGTGTGGATTTAAGTTCCCCTACCATAGGGACCATTATTAAATGAGCTTAAATATCATCGAAAATAGAGAGATGTTATGGCTATAAAAGCGAATAAAATATCATAATCATGATAAATAAAATCTGATTAGGTGACCAATAATATAAGGGGAGTTTTACCTATGATGATGATGAATATTATAAAATAATGGTAAAATATGACAGCATGTGAAGATAATATTGATTTAATATGAGTTGTTTTCCTAATAGAATAATTAATTTATGAACATTATATGATACTCATTTTTCTCACACTGGCCATCAATCATGTGGTATTAGAGTATGTATAAATTAAATAATTTATCTTTTTTTGAATCACAAGAAGTAAATGTAGGTACGAATATGTAAAAAAATTAACAAGGTAACAAAATGATAATAGATTTCAACAAACCCAATGGGGAATATTTTTGGAAAAAATCCATCAATGAAATATTAGATTTAATCAAGATTGTTTTTGTTTCTCAACTACGCATGTTTTAATTGATAAATTTGGCGTTACATAGTGATTTTTTAAATATTAATTTGAAAAATTTCCATTAATAAATGAATGGATTCCTTTTTGGTGGAAAAAATAGTATTGTATACAAGGTTATGAATTTCCAAAAATTTTAGTTATTATTGGGTTCAGTAATTTGATGGTTGGATAAATCATTGTTACAATAGAATTACCATGAATTCGAAAAAAAATATTCTAATGGACTAATTTTAATGAATATTTGAGTTTCCTGAAGGCTAGGAGCATTGGAAAGGCATTCAGTGTTGAAATGTCTTTGTTTAGAGAAGGTGTGGAGCTTCGCATATATCCAATGAAAATTTATACATCCCCACAACTATGATATTTATAGAATCGAAAACACACAGTGGAAATTGGTACATCATTGTGACTACAAGAATCATTTTTAATAGGTATGTATCCCTATGGATTCATATTAAATGGATCACTAATAATGATATTTTATAGAATAACACAAAAGTAATCACATATATGGAAAAATCTAAAATTGTGAGGAAATTCCTATAAATAGGATTATATCCCCTCACAAATGAAAGAATTATATAATCATTATTATAATCCTCCAAAATCGTGAGGTATATTCGTGAAGGTAATTATTTTAAAGAATATTGTGAACAATAAAAGTATCAAATGGCTATGAAACCCAATGAAATGTTACAATAATCCATAATGATTGGATAATTATGAAGTCCTTAAAATTTTGACTGATTTATGTGAGATCCATGATGTCTATGTGAGCTTTAGGACAGTGTACGAGCTTCATGGAAGGATGTTTCTTCTTGATGGATGGTATAACATCCCCATATAGGTGAGATTCATGAAGGTTTTTTGATTTTTGAAGGTCGTATTATCTTATAATTAATTATGTAGTTTAATGAAATAAATGTTTGCATCTTGATGGCTATGAGAATCATGACTATCTTTAGGAGTTTAATAATAAATAATTTGTAATGTGACACACCTAAAGAGGATGAATGTTTAATTTCAATATAGAATATAACATCAAATGAGTGTTCAATGATTATTTCTAGTAAAGGGGCCTATATTTTAAAAAAAATTGTTCTTAATCCTTTCCATGGTAGTTAAAAGAGGAATAGGAAGAAGGTGATCATTTCCCATTGTAGTGATTCATAAATGGAATATTGATGGACTGATACTTAGAATTTAGTAAGGTATCTATATTAATTATAAATGTAGTGATACTGGTAATTGAACATTCTATCACAAACATTGATTTGGTAGTTAGCACTATAAAATATGGTACATGGTGACATTTTCATTGTATACTAATTGGATAAATCCTACTGATGATGAACATCGTAATTTTTTTTCATTTGTTCTTGTTTTTGTGAATTAAATTCTATGATTCTTCTTCAGATAATGTCAAAAAGAATAAGAGAAATATAATATGTAATGAGTATAATAATGCGGCTCATTTAATAATGATGTCAATACCTAGTGGGGCATATAGAATATATAAAATATCATTCATACCGAGATATTCGTACCCCAATCATATGATATGGGCCCCATTTGGAAATACAAAAAAATGTCAGTAATGTTTAAAATTTAATTTCATACATTATATAATAATTATTAACCATTCATAAATTGTATAGATAGATTAAATAATTACTGTCACGACTCGTCCCCCAGGGCCCGTATCGTGACTACCCCATGCCCACCTTCCATAGGCCAGGGGACAGCGTCTAGCACCAAAGTCATAATTCCATAAAAAATGGGAAGGCATTGCCTTTATAAAATGTAACACACACAACCAGAGTACATTAGGAAGAAAAAAATAAGTAATGTAGTATAAAAAAGTGCTTAGAGTACAAAGGGGTTGGAAATACAAGACGAACAGAAAGGTAAAGCTACAACTAATTGAAAGTACAACTGAAAGACAAACAGCTAGAAGGTGACTAGATTCTCTTGGATCATCCACCACAAATCCTACATGAAGGGTAGGTATAGATGTCCTCCTCAGCACTTCATGTCTATCGGTATGCTTCGTGTTCCATCACACCAAGTGTCCACCTATGGGCAATGTCCAGTCATCGAACACTCTTCCTCGGTCAGCGTTGTTCATCGTCTACATCCAACGAAATGAGGTGCGGGCATAGCCTGTGTAGGGGTGAGTATAACAATACATAGTAGGGACCCCAAGACCCTCAAGGTATCACTAAATTCAATAAGGATAAACCTCATATAATGTTATCAACAGATAACCATTACTTAGATATATGCCCATACATATATCTAAGTTATCATGTAACCCATCTCAATCATGAGGAAAACAAAAAGGTCATTGACTCATATCAAACCATGATTTTCATTAACGAAACCACAACTGGTGGAGAAATCATCCTTTGTAGATTATAGTGGCCTTATTGCGACTCCTAGGCGCTACTTACTATCCTTAGACTGCTGAGGTACTCCTCCTGTCGAGTACCGTAGGTCTGCTGCCAAACCGGGTGCTCCTCCGCTGTGTGTCTGCCGCCAAACTGGGCGCTCCCCCTAATAGCCTCTAGAGGTACTCCTCCTGTCGAGTACCGCGGGTCTTCTTCCAAACCTGGTGCTCCGTCCACCGTGGGTCTACCGCCAAACTGGTCCCTCTGTCCACTGGTATAGTCGAATCACTCTGAGTCGAATCGGTCAAGCAGTCATTAGGTCTATAGATACATGGTCTCCGCACTCTGTCTGCTCGTCTCTGGGAGGATCCACTCCATGAGCTAGTGGTTGATACTTATTGTGTCATGAAGTCTCACGAAGATGTATCACAAAGGGCCGCCTCGTCATAGGGGTCTGAACTCAACAGACAGCGAGTCAATCGGACACCCGGTCTATGTGTTATTAGATTTTTTATCCCGAGGGCCTAGTTGGTTTCGTGTATGAACCATCCTGACCATATCACAAATGTACCCCGAATTCCGATAGGGTATTTTTGAAGGCATCAATTTTCAATGTGATTACCAGTGCCGCTAACGGTTCGTCAAATGGACATCTGTTTCCAATGATATGGCCAACGCAAGAAAATGGTCAATAGTGGGCCCAGGTCTGGTCCGACCCGGTCGGAACGACTCATCCAAACATAGTCAGGGTCAACACGGTCTTGTTGACCTATTCGGTGGTTCATCCTGCTGAGTTTGGAACATTCCGCAGGGCCCGGCCCAGCGGACTGCGTGGAAAATTCGAGGCGAAGTCACCATGTGGTCGATTTGGCCAGAATGCCAGTTGTAGGTCCAGCCGGGACCACTAGGGGCGCAGCTCGGACAGATCGGCCCGAGAGGCCAATGGCTAGATGTGCGGGTTGCGGGGATGCCACGGGTGGACCGGGAAGGACGCGGGGTGCACCGGGTAGCCGGTCGGGCACCGGGCAAGCATCCTTGGCACTGGGGGGTGCCGACAGGGAGTCCTAGGTGCCTTTGGGCATCAGGCAGGAAACCTGGGCGTCGGGGAGGTAGCCTAGCCACTGAGGGGGAACCGGACATGTGCCGAGAGGGTGGATGGGGGGCCGGGAAGGAGCCAGGAGGGCACCAGACAGGCGCATGGCACTCCGGAAGCACGCAGGGCACGCGAGCAGGGTGCAGGCGGGTAAGGCTGGCCACGATTTCAGATGGGGCGCGCGTTGGGCAGCGCACGGGTAGGCTGGTCAGGCACCGTTCAACCAGCGGTGTGATTCGTGGAGGTCACAGGAAGCACCACCATTATTTGCCATCTTCGTTGTCACCGCGACATTTCCATGCCGCTGTTACGTCATCGTTGTTCCATTGTTCTGAAACCATAATGGTTGCAGAGGGGTCAGGACGTGTTCGTGCGGCCCGAACCCTCCATTTTAGAACGATAACAAGCAGCTCAAGAAGTTGATTTAACGAGAGATGATTAAGAATTAAACATCTTAAAACACACCCCTACATCTTTAATTTTCTTGCATTCATTCGTCGCGGGGGAGACGATGTTGACGATGTTCACCATACGCTTCCATATCCGAGCTCGTGTGTCGATCCGTTGATGACGAAGAGGAAGGAAGAAGGGTCGACGGAGAGGCCCCATGTCAGAAGGGGGTTCCAAGGAAGAAGCTGAGGAAGTAGCGTCATCGTCGGCGTCTTCACATTCATCGTTGGAGAAGATATGTTTCTCCAATTGTTGGGCGTCACGATACTTTACCTGCACATAGTTTCTTAGTGAAGTCGTCCAAAAACCTTCTCATGAGATCCGTATATATAGGATAGGGGGAGAGGTATATAACCATCAGGGAATTTGTGATAGTTCAATTATTATGAGTCTTCCTAAATTCCAACGATGTGGTTATTTAACTAAAAAGGGAGGTCAGGCAAATTTAATTGTGTTGGCACAATTTAAGAGTTGTGTTGGTATAGGAAAAAGGGGAGGATGCCTAGAAGTTTACCCCACCTTGCCTATGTTAATACAAAATAAATTAATTATTTTTATGTTGACTCATAAAATTAATTGACAAAAAATAATTTTTATGTTGACAAAAAAAATTAATTGAGAGAAATTAATTTCACCTCGTCACATAATAATAATTGACAATGATTATATTTTTGTCGACAAATAAAAATAATTGACAGCAATTAATATTACATTATCACATAAAATTAATTGATCACAATTAATTTTATGTTGACAGATAAAATTAATTGATGGGGGGGGGGGGTTGAGAGGTTTCTTCTCCCTCCCCATTAAATAAGGGGTTAAGCCATGTGTGAACCCCATATCATAACATATCATGGGAGGTTATGCTACTCAGGTGGTCCCCACATCACTAAGAAATTACTGATACTACGAGTTCAACGGGGCCTTGGATTTCAATTCCTAGCAATGGTTCAAAAGATATAAAATCCCGAATGTATGTTTACTAAACGTATCCGAAAAATAGTTCGGAAAATTATTATCAGTCACCCTCGACTCGTGACGGTCGAGGTTAGGCTCCTCCTAGGTGAAACATGCCCCAATGAACCCAATGGTACTCTCAAATTTATAATTCAACTCACCATTTAGAAGTTATAAATTTTACAATAAAATAATTGTCACTGAATTATTTAATTTGAGGCCAAAAACTAACTATTTCTGCTGGACCGCGCCAACCAGAGTTAGTATCTACATAAATAGATCATGCCCTCATGAGTTCAGTGGTGGTCTCTGATTTTAAATCTGAGCTACCATTTGTGAGTTATAAGCATTTGGAAAAAAAATAATTTATTTAATTATTTTATTTAAGGTTATTCCATTTTTGAGATTTTTCACAGGAGGACCACACCGACTATACTTAAGCCGATCCTAGGGTAAACCCGCCAGCCTGAGCTCAATAGTGCCCCTTAGATTTCTGAACCGAGTAACCGGTAAAGAGTTACTCCACTTGTTCAGAAAAATGCTTAAGCGTACTAATATAATCTTAACAAAACTTCGACGGATCATTCCCGGCACACCGGGCCTCGGAATCAGGTGTCGTTAGAAAATGGATAGTTTATAACAATCATTTAGAATAATATTAATTTAATATCATATCATGTCTCATTTATACAAGGTGTGGTTTTTATTAAAAACAAAAAATTTTCCTGTGCATAAGTCAAGCTAAAATTTCTGATTAATTTCTTGATTAATATGGACAAGATTATATTTATTTGAAAAACTAAATATTTGATAATATGATATATTATTATATTCAACAACCCCCTTATAAAATGAATATCTCTCTGTTAGTTTTTCACATTGGTTCCAACATCTGTGGATAATTATGCTCTATTAAACCATCATTTTCCCATGGAGATACCATAAATTGTTGATTCTCAAAAAATCATCCACCAATTTAGGGATATTTTTTCACCAAAAGTACTTATTTAGATACCTATTCTATACCCATTGTTACCATTCATAATTTCATTCCTATACAGTTTATCTCTGAAATTTAGTATATGTTATTTAACAAGTTTTTACTTATTCATGAGGGATTAAATGAAAATACCATAAACCTGATTTTTGTTTAGTGATAGGGAGAATAAATAATCCAACATAATAATTCGATCAATAATTTTCAAGGAACAGATACACCACAAACATTTCATTCCTTTGTATAGTATGATAAATTTATCCATTAGTTTACATTCAATCAATTTCAACATCATATATTTCTCCATGAAATGAAGATGAGTTTTTTAAAAAATTACACAAAATGTAATATATGATACTTATTTGATTTGTTTTTTCATACCATATATCAATTGTATCTACAAAGTCATTTGTATTGGTTATCCATAATTGGTAGATATCCATCACATGAATTAATAAATTAATCTCTAAAACCTCATCCAAATTTCATCATATACCATTTGATAAATATTTAACCTTATGATCCATTACCAAATAAAAAAAATGAAACAATAGTTTGTGAATTTAACAAAATTAATATAAAATTATTTGACAAAATATTATCATGTAGAACTTTATTTTCACTCATCAAATATGTGTATTCATTATAAAAATAAAGAGTTAATATTGCCAACTACCATAATTAAAATAAAACCATTGTGAAAAATATATATAAATCGGCATTCCTAGAATAAGACCATATATTATTGAATATATTAAATAAATAAAATAACTATAAAAACTCCATTAATGGTAACATAAAATAGTTTTCCATAAATCATTACATTTTTACAAGGACATAAATAAAATTAAATTTACATTATTTATAAAAATGATCAAATTATCAAAACTAAAAATAATTTTCATTGCATCAATAACATATTATGTGATCTCTTACCATAATCTGATAATAATATTTCAATTAAATAAATTTTCTTTTCCATATGAAACATTTAACAGATTATTTTGAAAATTCTTAATGAAAAATATTAACTATACAATATAATATGTCATAATTTATATATCATTATTCATGAATTTGTATACATGAACACTTCAATCATCCCACCTTCCTCGCATTACACTAAATATTATTCATATTCTTATTAATTAATACTTAATTCATATATATGTATTTATAATCATATCATAACATTCATTAATCTTATTTAAATCATTAATCTAATTATTTACATTAATAAAACCATGAAAACATCTCATACTATTCATATGTCCCTAATAGTCGCCTAATTAGTAGTAGTATATGTATTAGGCATTAAACCATTCATATTCTCTTCATGACCATTCATGTTGGAAAATCAATTCAATAATTTCTATACTATCAACGGTTTAAAAATTTTATTATCAATGATTTATTAGTAAGACCACTACTCTCATTCACTACATTAACAGAAAATATAATTTTTACAATTCAATTACGATCATCATATAATTCATGTCAACCATCAAAATAAAATAAAATTATTACTAGAATTCATCGTGGTTTCTTATTACAATAATATTGACACATCGTAAAATTATTCTCCATTAATTCATTGTCTCCACCTCCTAAAACCCAAATAAACTATATACATCTCATATTTGGTGATTTTTATAGTAGGATAAGAACTATGATTTATTTCATATATCGTGATAATTGATTATGAATTATCACAGTAGCATTTACTACCTTCTTCATCCAATTTAATTTTTCCTCAACACCATATCTATCACATTCAATATTGACACTATTTTTTCTGGTTGCTATCATTTACTACAACCAAATGTTTTCTGTGAGAATCAATAATCATATTGAGGAAAAAAATAATAAACAAAAATACATTAAGGGGTGTCTAAATCAGGACAATCTAATTTAAATATATGAAACCCCAGTCTAATCATTCGGAATTCACTATCACTATGTAAATCCTTCATGATGTGTCATTAATAGTTTGTAATTTTCCAAATCATATAAATTGGGTTTGTAAATGATGGATTGCAGAAAGGCACGTTATAATGTAGTATTTGATGATCATGTCCCTCTCAATGAACCATTTTTTGAGTTATTATACCTATGTACATATATGAAATATCCAAATCCACTAACAATAACAAAAGAGGGATTCCATTTTTGGAAACCCTATAATCCATCCCTTACCAAATTTTCCAGATATCTTCATATACATAGAATTATCCATTTACATATATGAAGAGATATGTGAAGACATATCCCAATATATTTACATATTAATATTCCTAGGGATATCAGTAATGTTTTTTATAATCTTTACATTCATAAATTTACATCATATTTACCATGATGCCAACTATAGAGACATATTTTTCTCATACATAGAGAGATATATTAGGATGATAATTCAATATATTTCATAAATATATTACTGACAAACATAATAGTTATTGTATTTGGAGACTAGAAACAAAATATTTTTAATTCACTAATGATTGTAGATTATTTTTCTAAAGGATAACATGGCATTCTACCGCTCAATCGGATACCCTAACAAAACATATCATCTAATTAGGGAATGAAACATAATAATATGTGATCTTAGAATGTAATGAATTGTAAACATAGGAGAAATAAATATAGGATTATATTAATGCAGATGATATTCAATACTGAATTTGATCATATGAATCACTTATTATGTACATACCAAACTTGTCATTAACCATAAATATGATTTATTTCTTAAAAACTATTATATCTGAAATTATTTTCCCAATGTTAAGATATAATAATAAATCTATCTTGGTCATTAATCTTATATCATTAAACTTTTTCATTATAATAATTATACAATTCATTTTTATATGATATTTTTAACTAGGAATATCATCAATGTAGTTGTTCTAGACTGGTCATATGTTTCCCATCATTGATCTATATTCTCTTGTTTCCTATAGTTGATTTGGAAATACCAATGTCAAATTGTAGCTCAATACCATTATTTTCAAATTGTAATTAAATTTTAATGAAATATTTTACCAATGAATTATGGGATTGTATTTATACCAAACATCTGCAGTTATAACTCAATCAACATCCAAAATTATGAAACAACCACTACAATATAATGAAAATCATACCCATATATTCCACAAGATCAAAAAGCATTCATCATATTAGAAGTCATGAAAATAAATGTTTTTCAAGAAAAATAATTCCTAAAATAATATATAGATATGATATATGATTCATAAAAATGTAACATACCAAGTTAATAATGAATATGAAATTTTAATATTTATTAATATTATTGAATTATATATTAATTTTTCATTATTAGAGACTTTATGTTTGATGGAGTACCATAATCACAACAACAGTTTTTGTTGATATATTACATTGCACACAACGTTGGGTAATGCTGAAAAATAATAATATTAAATAATAATATTAAATGGTAGTTAATGACTAACCATTTTATTTACGAGAATAACATTACTAACTACAATATGATGACACATCTTTGTTAAATGTTTTTAAATTTATCCAATATATGTTAGTGTTATAAAATGTTAATGAATGCAATTTTATAACATTCATTAAAATTTAGATTTACTTTCTTTTGATAGAGGAACCATTTTAAATATAGTTTTTGTTACTTTTATATGTTTTTTTGGATAGAATAACTTTATTCTTTAGATTTAAGACATCAAAATTTACTTTTTATGATATTATTTTTTCTTATAATGTTCATTTTTTAATTACTAGAGAAAAATTATGAATTTTAATTCAAATATGCCTTTTAATATAATTTCTCTATATGATGATATTATTTTATAAATTGGTTTTAAAGTGTAAAAATATTACATTTTTACAATTTAATAAAATATTTTTCATTGGATGTAATTTGACATTGAAATTGGAGCAAAACAAGTGTCAATATTTTGATTGTTTCTATTTCATAAAAACACACTTTTTGATTTGATGATGGAATTAATTTTAAATTAATTTTTGCTACTTTTGTGTCTTGAATTTTGGAAAATGGATTCAATATTTGGAATATGGTGGTCCAAATTGTGTAAATAGGTAAATTTTAATTTTAGACATTGTTAATTTTATCTTCTATAAATATTTTATTTACCATGGTTAAAATTTAAATATGGTAAATAAGGGTAAAAATTAATATTATAAAATTATTAAATTATCCAACATGTGTCCTAAAAATACTGGATGATACAGGTCTGACCATGTTCCACCTTGGGTTGATTTTGGAAACCCATTGAGAAACATTTTATTTAAAATGACACATTGTAAAAATTAATTTAATATTATTCAAAATGTAACATAAACATATATCTTTTATTAATATAATTTTTATATGGTGTTATGTAGCTTTTAAATTCTACTAGAAATATTAATTTTAAAGCTAAAAAGATTTCATACATCGTGATGTTTTATTTATAATTTTTAGACATCATATAAATAAAATTATTTATGACACAATCATGAAGCAGTGTTTACCTTATTAATGAAGGATTTAAATAAATGAGTTTATAAAAATTAAAAAAAATATACAAAACCAGTCCAATTATTATTAGAAGATTTTATTTCAAACAAGATTCATATTATATAGAAATTTTAAATTTTTTGGACCTTTTGATAACGAAAATAATTGTATAATAAAATATTACTTTAAAATATTCCTAAAGAGCCCCTCCTCTCGCTTATAAAAGACCAAAACCTCAAACCCAATACTCCAACCTCTCAATACCCATGTTTCAACCATCCTATATCCAATTAAGCTCCATAAAACCCTATATTCATCCTAGAAGACTTCCCCTAGGAAGATGAAAATTCATGTAATACTTTTTGTTAAAACCAAAGAGAGATACCCTATTTAAACGTAGCATCTTCACTGAAGTACTCTTATTTTTTTACATCTCCTACCCCATAAACTCACATTATTCAAATAATTTGTTAATAAAATAGTATCATCAATATAATGGAATTTCGTTATGAAGGGTATTCGAACTACACATTCACACACATCCATTTAATCGATACAAATATACTTTTTTGTGATCAACGAACTACTGGCTCACGAACGATGATAGTTCCAATATATCCTACCACCTCACAGAATCCCCATTATGATAGAGATATATTAATATATGATATATATTAGGTTTATGTTGTCTATATGATTCTGTATTTTTAATTTATATCATAACATTGTGGTTTCCAAAATTTGTAAATACGATAATTTAATTTGAGTATGCATAGACTACTGCCCCTCAATGTGATATGGTTAATTAATGACATACATGAAACATATAAAGTATGTTGATAAATAAATTAAATAACACATATATATATTTCATGATATTGTACTATAATTATAATACACCTATGTATAATTATGTTTTTATTCCATTATATATGAAATCAAAATGAAAGCAGCATTCATTCGAACGTACAACTTACCATCTCCAAGAACGATGCATTTAATTTTTTATCTAAAAAGTTAATGTAATGTTATAAATTAAAATATATAATGGATATATATAATATATATATATATATATGATATCTAAATCATGAATATAATTTGCGAAATAATGGAATTTTTACAAAATGGAAAACATGTAATTATAAGAGGTCCATTTTTGACTCAAGTACCAAATATCAACAAAACGACCATTATTAACTTAAATGATTAACTAATGTTTATAAAGGGATAAGATGTGATATAAAAGGAATAATTAATTTGAATAAGGTTATGATGAATTTATAAATTATCTTTATTTTATTCTTCTTGAGATTATAGAAAGAACGAGTCATGTCGGATATAAGGTAACAAACATTATCTCAAACTCATTTCAATGAGGAGTGTGTTGATTTATACACAATATTCATTAATATAGTGTATAAAATCTATTAAATGGAATTTTCATTCAAATGGAATATCTCTATAGGAATAATTTTACTAAATGATAAAAAGTAATGTTTCTTTTTAATGTACACGGTGACAATGACCTTTCTTCTACCACTACCATTATTTGAAATTTTTCTTCCTTAACAAGCTGTATTGTTTTTAAAAGGAAAATAAATACAATATATTATTTTTATGCAAATTTTTGTTTAAAATTGTTTTTATAATGGATTTATTATATCTATATATCAAAATAATATATTATGATTTCAATGTGGAAATTTAATTTTTCTTTTATGCTATTGTTCTGTGTTACGAATATAGATCCGTTTTTGGGCATTGATTATGTATACGGGTGGGTCATTTATAGACATAGGGTGGGTGAGCGTGAGATATATCTCTAATGAATTAGGAAATGTGATAGTGGTAAATGTTAATGTTTCTCCAATGTAATTTATGGAATATATTTTGATTGGTATTCCATGTGTAACCTCCTATGAACCTGTGAATGCTACAATGTATGTATGTTTTGTATGGAATAAGATACCATCATGATATGTGATTAATATGTGTTATTTATAAATATTATGAATTAATGAGGTGTGTTAAAGAGCGTATGTTTTGTATGTATTAAAAAATAATTGTTTCATTCTTTATTTTATAACCCTTATTGAAATTTTAATGCTCATCCCATGTATTTGAAATGTTTTTGACATGACATAATGATGAATAGGTTCATGGATGGGATCATTGAAAAGTCATGTTTTCTAACGCATGGAACTAGAAATGAATCTTTTTTCAAGAGCTTTTTTTTATAAAAATTGGTTATTGGGTAGAAGTGTCTACATGTAATCTTCATGATGTTATGAACTAATAATCTAAATATCTAAAAATGAACATATTCTCAATAGTAATTATTAACAAAATTCAATATAATGTAATGTTTATGGTTGGGTCTTATAGTTTGTATTAGAGGTCAGTTTAGTAAAATTTATGAGTTAGAATATTGTAAAATTAATGTGCATAAATTAATATATAGAAAGATTTAAATGGTATAGAATTTACAGATTACCATGTTGCTTCACATAAGATATTTCTGGGTTCAGAATGGTTTTTCTGAGAGGAATCATGGGAGGTATGATGGGATGACATCCAGAAGAAGACAACCATCCAAATCAGCAAATTAAGATGGTTAGAATCAGAACTGAATAGTTTGAGGCAGTGATGGCATAGTTTACATAGGATATAGATGGGGGTGGTATCCATGAACAAGATCCACCAGATCAAACACAGAGGAACAATGTTACTAGTAGAGAAATTCATGATGCAGTATCCCCCATCATTCAGAGGTCCATCTAACACTGTGCTAGCTGAATGAAAGATTAATGCATTGAAGATGATTTTCAATGTTATGGGGTTTTGAGAACATCAAAATGTTATTCTCACTATTTTCCATTTTGAAGGTGAGGCCTATAAGTGGTGGTTAATGGTTAAAAATATCATGGATAGTGTGGTCATTGTTTCTTGAGATTGGGATAAATTCAACACTATGTTTATTTAGAAATATATTCCTATGGTGGTTCATTATAGGATGTAAAAACAATTCGAGGAATTAATGCCTGAGGATGACTCAGTGGATGCATATGAATAAAAATTCACTCAACTGGAATGGTATGCCGAAAATTTCATACCGAATACTGAAATTAAAATCAATCAAATTTACTTATGATTAAATCCAATTTACCAATGGTCATTGGCTTATCAGAAGTTCAAAAGATATGAAAAACAAGTTTGATGTTCGGAGAAGGTGGAAATGAAGATTGTCGAAGACCAGGTGTTCTTTTATAGACGATAGAATAATAGGTCGAGGTGGTAGATGAATGGGAATAACACTTCAAAAAATTCTAATGGTAAGAAACATAAGTTTATAGTTTGTAAAAACTATGGTAAAATGCACCCTAGGGAATGTATTTTTAATTCCTGTAAGTGGAACCAATATGGTAAATTGGGACAGGAGGCTCATAATTGCAATGAAAAAGATTTGGGTAATTGTAATTCAAAATATGATTTATAGTCAGTAAAATGTTTTAAGTGCAATGAAATGGGTCATCATGCAAAGTAGTGTACAAAAGAGAAGTCAATTGAGGGAAAGAAGCCAGAAAACAAGACTGAAGGTGTGGTGAAATCCTTTGCAACATCATCAGCAGATGTTGGGCCATCAAATGATGTAGTATTAGGTATAATGTTTGTTTATTCAGATTATGACAATGTTATGTTTTATTCAGGGTCTACACAGTAATTCATTTTTGAGATGTTTTCTTATAAATTGGTAATTCTATCTCAATATATGAATTATGGACTTACGGTAAGAACACAGGGATGAAATGTTGAGAAAAAAATTATTTTTAAGAACCTTATTGTCCTTTTGTGTGGAAGGAATCTACCTGTAAAACAAATTGTTTTTCCTCTAGTAGAGTTTGATGTTTTTTTTGTGTATGGCTTTGATTTTCATTTATCAAGCTATGATGGACTGCAATGCTAATGAAGATTCATTGGAGAAGGAATTTTAGTTTCTGTACAATAATTAACCCTTACTTTCATAACATATCAAGAAGCTGAGAAACTAGTAGAAGATGAAAATGAATATTTTCTTGAACGTATTTTTGAAAATAGAGAATCTATTCAGATTAATGATGTTCCAATGAAGAATTAATATCCGGATGTTTTTCCTGATGAGTGGCCTGGTAAAGTAGTTGACCAGGAAGTTGAATTTACCATTGACGTAGTTCCAGATGCTATGACAATTTCAAACCCACCTTATCGAATGGATCGAATTGAACATTTAGACTTAAATAATCATTTTCAGGAGTTATGAGATAATGTTTCAATTCTACCTAACCCATCGCCATGGGGTTCACTTATATTGTTTGATAGAAAGTATGATAGTTCAATGAGACATTGCATTGATTATAGATCATTGAATAACATCACTATTAATAACAAGAATTTTTTGACTCATATTGATGATTTGTTTGATCATCACCAGGGATATCAATATATTTTGAAAATTTAATTGAGGTTGGGTTACCATTCGTTGAATGTAAAGGAAGTCGACTTTCTGAAGGTTGTGTTTCGTACTAGGTATGTCCTTTCTAAATTTGAAGTTATTCCTTTTGGGATAACCAATGCACCTACTGTATTCATGAATATTATGAATAGAATTATCCATGAGTTCATGGATATGTTTTCAGTTGTGTTCATTGATGATATTTTGGTTTATTCCATATGTAAAATGGAACATGAAATTTATTTATGTTTTGTCTTGCAAACTATATAAGGAAAGAATATGTATGGGAAATTCAGTATGTGTGTTTTTTGGATACAAAAAATTTCATTCCTTGGTCACATTTTTCAAAAATTCCATAACTATTGATCATGCAAAAACAATAGTTGTTGATGAATGGCCAATAACCACAAACATAACAACCATTCTTAGTTTTCTTAGATTGGCAGGCTATTACTGAATTTTTGGTTACAATTTTTCACTTTAAAATTCCCATTGCCAATATTAACTTGAAATATTTGTTAGGTTCATCTGGAAAAAAATAATGTGATGATTGATTTCAAGAATTGAAAAATAGATTAGTGAATTATCTGGTTCTACACTGCCTTCTAGAAATAGTGAGTTTGTTATCTACAGTGATGCATCATTAAAATGACTTGGTTGTGTCCTAATGTATAATGATCATTTCATTTATTATTCTTCACGTGAGTTGAATCCTCTTGAGTAAAATTACCCTACAAATGATTAAGAATTAGAAGTTGTTTACTTTGTTTTAAAAGTTTTGACCCATATTCTGTATGAAGTTAAATGTGAAATATATACTAACCCAAAATGATTTATGTATATATTCACTCATTATGAATTGATCATGAGAACAAAGAGACAAATGTAATTAATAAAGGATTATGATTTCATGATTCATTATCATCTAGGTAAAGAAAATTATGTGGTTGATATATTAAGTGTAAAATGTAATGCTACGTTAACCATGATAAATTTGGAACATGGTCCTTTGAAAAACAATTTGATGAACATTCGCATAGATTTTCTTGGTATAAAAGATTCCTATGTTTTTATTCAGGTGTCAGTGAAGTCATCTCTTTTAGACAGAATTAAGAATGCATAGAACGAAGACATTGAGTTGTAGAAAAGGTAGAATTGGTTTAGAAGGGTACTTTTCCTAAATTTAACATTGATAATAAATTTATTTTTTGATTTGGGAAAGGATTATGTGTTCCTTGTAATTTATAGTTGAAGAATGGGTTATTATGTGAAGCTCATATATCCCTGTTTTCAATTTACCATGTAAGTACTAAGATTTACATAGATTTTCTGGAGTATTACTGATGGAATGGAATGAAAATAGATATTGATGACTTTACTATGAGGTGCTTGACTTGTCAACTGGTTAAAGAAGAGAAGTATTTACTGAAAGGAATGCTTCATCCATTACAAGTTCCACAACGGAAATTGGAAAATATATTCATGGATTTCATTGTGGGATTTCCGGAGACATCTCTATTTAAAAGTGAAATTTCGGTTATTGTTGATTGAATGACCAAATCTTCGCATTTTCATCCTATTCGAGATAAATTGTGTCTAGATAAACCTTCTCAGTTTTATATTAAATATATAGTTAAGTTGCAAAGAGTTCCCCTCTCCATTTTACTTGATCGTGATCTCATATTTACTTTTAACTTTTGGAAAGGTCTTCAAAAGTTGTTGTGTAATAAATTTAATTTTATTACATATTTTCATTATCAATCAGATGGGCAGTTATAACAAACAATTCATAAATTGGAAGATATAATACGTGATTTTTTAATGGATTACCAATGATTCGTGGACATACAACATACATTGGTTGAATTTTATTATAGAAATAGTATTCATTATATTATACAATGGCTCCTTTTGAGGAATTTTATAGAATTTTTTGTTGAACTACAACTTTTTGATTTGATGTTGGTGAAAGGAAGTTGATGGAATAAGAATTGGTAGAAGATATGGCAGAAAAAGTTCAGTATATTCATAAGCACATGAGAACAGCTCAAAGACAGAAGAAAAGTTAGGCGAATAACCGAAGGAACGATCTTTCATTCGAGTTAGGTGATCATGTCTTTCACAATTTTTTTCTATGGAAATGTGTGATGTGTTTTGGTATGAAAGGAATGTTGAGTCTGAGGTTCATTGGCCATTATGAAATCCTAGAGAATGTTGGGTCAATTTCCAACACTGTGTCTTTACATCCTTGTTTATCCCACGAAAAAAATGTTTTTAATGTATCAATATTGTTGAGATATATTCCGAATCCATCTCATGTTTTGAGTCCAAATGTTGTTCATTTGGATGAGAATCATTCTTATGATGAAAAACTAGTCCAGATTCCTGACCAGAGAGATCATTTCTTGAAATATATGTTAATTATTCAGGTAATGGTTTTTGGAAAACCTATATCGTTTATGAGGGAACATGGGAATATAAGAATTGTATGAGAGATAAATACCACCTTTATTTAATAAGAGATTAAAATTTTGAGGATTCAATTTCCAAAATGGGGGAAGGATGTAACATTGTAGGTTAATAACGAATATGTATCATCCATATTTTTTATTATTTTTAACTAAATATTAATTTTACTTTAGATTGTATTCTATGTTCAGTGGCATACCTAATACAAAACAATAATTTTCTTTGAAATATTATGTTTCACACAAAGTTGAGTAATACTAAAAATCAAGAATATAATATTATTATTTTAAATTGTAGTTGACGCCTTCCCATTGTATTGGATGGAATGAATGGAACTAAATATAATATGATTAAACATATTTTTTAAATGTTCTTACATTGATCGAATAATATCTAGAGTCTCAAAATGTGGATGAATCCAATTTTGCAATATTATTTAAAAGGTCTAATTACCGCCTTATGATGTCGAAACATTTTTAAAAATATTTTTTTCACTTTAATATGTTCTATTTAACTAAATTTAAATCTTATTTATAATCGGGACATCAAAATTTACTTTTGATGAAATTTTGGTATTTTCTGATAATGTACATTGTTCAATAAATATTGAAAAATTGTGTATTTTAATAAAAGCTCCCTTTTAATAGAATTTATCTATATGGATAGATTATATTTTTAATTTGTTTTAATGTTTAATTAGATTTTATTTTAACCATTTAATTTAATTTTGGTCATTGTAAGTAATTTCACATTGATTTCGGATATAAACAAGTTTCAATATTTTGATAGTTGTTATTTCTTAAAAACACGTTTTGTGTTTTTACAATGGGAATTAGTTTTAAATTAATTTCTGCGACTTATGTTTTCTGAATTTGGAAAAATTTATTCCATATTTGGAATAAGGGGGTCAAATTTTTTTAAATAATTAAATTGTATTTTTATAAATTATGAAAAGTAACTTCAGTAAATATATTATTTAGCATGTTTAAATGGTAAATTTGGTAAATAAGTGTAAAAAATAACATAATATTCATATTAAATTACCCTAATATGCGTCATAACAATATTTTATGATACATGTTTGACTATGGGAATCCTTGGATCAATTTTGGGACCCCATGGTTCCACTTTTAATTGAAAATGACACGTTATAAAAAAATTAAATTATATGGAAAATGTAACATAAATATTTATATCTTAGAAAAAAAAATTATATAGGGTTATATAAGATATTTATTTGACTATAAATATTCATTTTAATGGAATCAATATTTACTAAATCATTATATTTTATTTATAATACGTAGAAATCAAATAAATGAAATTATTTATGACATAATGATGATGTAGTTTTTACATTAATAATGAATGATTTAAATATATGAGGTTATAGAAATGAAGAAAAAAATATAAAAAACCAATCCAATTATTATAGGATGGTTTTTTTTCAAACACGATTCATCTTATCTTCAAATTATATAAATTTTAGAACTTTTGAAACCGAAAATTATTTTATAACAAAATATTAACTTTAAGCTTTCTTAAAGATCCCATACTCCCTCTTATAAACGACCACCAACTCTAACCCATTTCTCACACCTTTAAATAACCTTCAATCATCATTCTATACCCAATTAAGCTTTTCACATCCCTCTCTTCCTCCTATAGGTGTTCCCATTGGTAGAAGGAAATTTGTAACACCCCGCCCCTACCACATTGGCTTGAGGAGGCAGTGAGGGTTACATGGACTTAAGGGATGTTCCCAAAAAGACAATGTCTTGTAATAAATGATTAGGGATTAAAGGAATAGTGTTGAACAAATTTTCCTTAAGAAGATAACCCAACTCAACCAACCAACAACTAAAGATGCATGCACTTCCAAACCCAGGCATTCGATACTAAAAATTCCCTCACAGGCCCCAAAACCATTCAACTAGACATGTCCACAAAACATCGTAGTACAAAGTGGAAAATAATCAACAAAACACCATGTGCCATGACAACACCACCACTCCACACCAATATTCAACTCTAAGCTTTACCAAAACATCACAATGCGTCAATAATGGAGGGGGATGTCTTACCTTTTCCCATGTCACAATACATGACTTCTACAAAGACACAAAAGTGCCAATGAAGGGGGTGAGTAAAACTACTCAGTATTATTTCCCCAACTTCTATTCCTACAAAATCATGTAGTTTATAACTGTTAAGAAATTTTTATAAAACATTTTATATAAAGAAATACCAGGATACTAATTGTTTATAAGTCAAACATGACATATGACAAACATGCCACACAAAGAAGAAAAATCAACCATTCCACGCAAGGACACAATATACACCATGCCACAAGATGATTACCATTTTCATATTTCACTCACGATACCCATCTACAAACATCTCCAAGAAGAACACAACAAACCATGGTGGCACTTCCCGTCCAACCAATTCATTAACAATCCACGGGAGTGCTACTTCTCGCCCACTTTCTATTGATGGTGGCCCTTCTGTCCATTATCCATCCCCCATTTATAGTGGTAAATTCTGCCCACTTCCGCACAACAGTCATACAAGCCATAACCAATCATATAACCCACCTAGTTAACCAATATATGCAATTAATCATTTCAATTACACATCTAACCACTTCAATAAATCAAACATTTATTGAAAACACCCTTACACATTTTTTACGCGCCAATTACCATTTCAATAAAACAACCCCTTTATTGAAAAAATATTTCACAATACATCGTAATTAATTAAAAAAACTTATTTTAAAATCACCATTTTAATGTCACAACAAGAGCATTTTCCCAAAAAACATTTCTTCACAAAAATCCCCAAAACACAAACATAGGGATTTCTAATCAAGTTTTCAAATCAAAAACCACAATTAACATTAATAAGAACAAATTAATTGTAACAAAGCTTCATGTTCTAGCAATGTGGAGTCGAGATAGAATCCACCTACCTTTAGGTTTCTTGCAAAATCAACCAACAAGCAACGACACCCCAATCTGGGAAAAAGCATCATGAAAACCATTATAGATCTCCATCCCCATCATCCAAAAGCCTTAAAATCAAATCTCAAGCCTAACCAAACACTTGATCTTCATGAAATTGATATTTATCTTGAATATCAATCGACAGAGAGGGAGATGCATATCTAGAGGAAACCACGATGAAACTAAGAGGAGAGACTTACCTGGAAGAAACCACCTCCAAAACACCAAGTGACCACTTTGAATATCATCCAATGTTTGAAGGAGAGCACCTTCAACTTTTGAGAACCCAAAATCCCATGTGTGGATCTATTAATTAAAGATTGGGAGTGAAATAGTTCATGCTTGAAGGATCCCGATTTTAAAAAATTTCTATTTAGTGGTCGCACTATTAGTATGCATGGGTTGAAAAACCGTGTGCTAACAGTGTGTTGGCCATTGTCTCGAGAAGAGGGGTCTTCATGGTTTCCTCACATGGTTAGGAAAACCTTGTGCATACTGTGAAAATCCTACATCCTCCCACTACATAGTTTCACATAGAACCCGCACAGTTTACCCTAACCGTGCTCAGACTGTGCACCCTAAGAAATGCCTCAAAACTTATTCAAAACCATTCCAAAATCTCCCAATCTCTTCTCAACACATAAATTGAACTTTAAATAATTACTAAAACATAAACAATGGAAACATACTTCAAACCAAGGTGTGTACTACATTCTCCACACCATTGGACATTCCATCATCAGAAAATAGTGAACCTACACTTTGCCGATAGTGCACGGGCCATTTCTCGACCATCTCTTTCTTCCCACTCCCAAGTCTCATCTTGGATCTGGCCATGCTGCCTCAAAACCTAAACCAGAAGGATACTTTTACCCCTGTGTCTTTCTCATTCCTATCCATAACCTGTACTAGCAGACACACCAATGAAGAATTCAGATCTAACTAAACATGATACCATCGAATAACATGGCCCAGATCCGGCTGATACTTTTTTCAACTACGACACATGTAACACATTGTGCATCTAATTGAACCTAGGTGAAAAAGCCAAATGATAAGTCACCACACCAAACCACTCTAGAATTTGAAATGGTACAATATACCTTGGAAATATCTTTCCTTTCTTACTAAACCGATGACGTCCCAACCTAAGAGAGATCATTAAGAAAACCTGATCACTCACCTAGAATGACAACAACCATTGACGATGATCACAATACCATTTATAATGATTTTGAGCCATCTCCGTTCTCTTAAAGATTAACATGATCTTATCTATAGTCTCTTGTACAAGGATCAGTCCAATTATTGAGGACTCACCCCTTTCCACCGAGCATAGTGGATAATGACACCACCTCCCATTGAACTCTTCCAACTAATCCATGTGTATGGATACCTGATAACTGTTATTGTATGATAACTCAACCAACAACATGTTATCCTCCCACAAACCCTCATAAACCATGACTCATGCCAGCACCATATGCTCCAATGTTTACATCATCCTCTCAGAATGGTCATCCTTCTAAGGGTGATACTTTGTACTCATGGCCAACTTAGTTCCAAGGGTTTATAGTATTGATTTTGAGGAACGAGCTGTAAACCTCGGTTCTTTGTCGGATTAGTTCAAAAGTGGATCAAAATTCCTCTTTACCACCTCACAGATATAAATTTTGGATAGATCCTCCACCATAGGTTATTCATGATCTGGAATGAAATAGGCTGACTTCGTTAGCCAATCCACTATCACCCAAATGGCATTGTCCATTCTGACCGTTCATGGGAGACATGTGACCAATTCCATTTCTATTTACTCCCACTTTCAAAAAGTGATTTTTAAAGACTACAACATTCCCATTGGCCTCTGATGCTCTCCCTTGACCTGCTGGAATGTTAAGAATCTCGGAACATACCCATCCTCTCTTCTTTTTCATTCCAGCCCACCAGAATTTTGGTTTCAATGCTTTATACATTTTCTGAATTCCTAGATAAACATCCCACAGGGAATTATGTTACGCCCTCAAAATATGTTCCTAACAAGAAACTGGTACAACCATATGACTCTGAAAAGACACAACTGAATCTCCATTCAATTTCCATCCCTCATTGGTCTCCCCACCATTGATTTTCGACCTCATGGTTACACACTCAGAATCTGATATTTTTGCCTCTTTAACCAGGGAAACCATGTCAGGAATCAACAAACCCATAAAGATGACTACTCAATTTCCCTGGTCCTCACATTCCAACAGTATTTCCGCTATAACTGACATCAACTACCACTGGTCTAATTCTTGTTTCATATCCTGGGAATATTATTTTCTACTTAATGAATCCGCCAATGAATTTCACTTACCCGGTTTATACATCAAGT
Source organism: Viscum album (assembly GCA_963277665.1). Lineage (NCBI taxonomy): Eukaryota > Viridiplantae > Streptophyta > Magnoliopsida > Santalales > Viscaceae > Viscum > Viscum album. The sequence goes on from OY728127.1 coordinate 1,141,520,355, forward strand.
CGAAATAAAACATGTGGAGATATTTCATCCATCTTATTTTCCTCAATTTTAAATATCTTTATATGAAAATGTACTTCAACCACTTAGGATATTTATATTCCGTGAATTTCTCACCGAAGATATAATGATGCCACACTTAAAAATCATGGACCATAGCTTCAAATTCCCAATCATGAGGCTGGTAGTTCTTCTCATGAACCCTCATCTTCTATGAGCCATACAAAACGACATGATTCTCTTGATAAAGAACACACCATATCCCGGATCTCGATGCATCACAATACATCACGTACACTTTTCTTCCAATGGCCCGAAGGCCTTCATTTTATATTGATTTTTTGATAATCCACCTATCAAGTGGTGATGTGGAACCCTACAATGCCAGTAGGCGTTTATATTACATTTCTTGTAGGCCTTAAGGAAATTCATTTTCCCGTAGTTTTCAAACATTACATACAACCTAGACTAAATACTTGGAACTGCTCCTCCCCTACATCTTAATTGTGAAATTAGCTCTCCACCTTCACATGGATATTCAACATGGCATTCTCGTGCATGCATAGGCTTGTCCTGACGGCAGTTGCCACAACCTCTCATTCCTGAAATCTGTTTAGCTTCTGCTAGGGTGAAAGATATTTTTTCATCCTCCTTGTAGAGCTTGTTCATCATTTGTCGTCTAGTTTGCATATGCACTTATGGTGGCCCGAATACCTTACTAACCTGAAGGCCTGAGTAGACCCAAGGCCTTAAAAGAATTGGGTACCAAATCGGTGGCCTGAAGGCCCAAACGGGGGAATATTCCCGGCTGTAACAACTAGGTACTATAGTGGGAACTGTGCAGTATTGTAGCAGGTACTATAGAAAGAACTGTAGAAGGTACTACTGGGTACTGTACCTAGTACAGAAATGTAGAGTTCCCGCTACAGTACCTTCTACAATACTACTACACTACTAACACTATTTATTCCATTGGAACGGAACACTCTTTCTTTTCAATTCTATCATCGGTGAAGCAAACATGAAAAATCACCAAAAAAACCTAGATCATACATAGTTAGACCGAGGAAACTCCATAACTAAAACACATTCTTTGGATATTTCTAGGAGATAACAACATCTATCTATTTTGGATACACTTAAACACCCCTTTTAGAAATAACAAGGCCAATAAAACAGACTTCCTGTATCCCAAAGTCACACTGTGACAATTTAGCATTAAACCGATGATCACTCATGATCCCAAAAACTATCGGTAAGTGCTACTCATGCTCCACCCTTGTCATTGAATACATCATCATAGTATCTACAAACACCAACAGAAATGAATCTAGATATCACTTTTACATCTAATTCATCAATTCCAAGAACACCACTGGTGAATTCGTTAGACCAAAGGGAATAACCACATATTCATAATCGCTATATCTACTTCTGAAAGATGTTTTAGGAATATTTTTCTTCATCATATGCAATTAATGATATCTTGACCGTAGGTCAATCATGGAGAACCACAAGACTCCCCTTAACTGGTCGAACAATTTATCAATTTGTGGAAGTGGATATCTATTCTTTATCGTAACTGGGTTATGTCTACGATAATCAATAGAGAGACTCAATTTTTCATCCAAATTTTACAAAAAAATCCTCGGAGCTGTCCAAAGGTTAGTGCTAGGCAAGTTAAAACCATTGTTTTATAACACATCCAACAAGACATTCAATTCACGCAATTTAGTATGTTCCATTCGGTAAGACGGAAGTTAGATAAGACTAGTCCCTGGAAGGAGATCAATATTAAACTTCACTTATCTTACGGGAGGTAAACCAACAAATTGTTTGGGGAAAACATCCATTAAATGATCCACCACTGCAAGAATAACAGTTTGATCAGCACCCTCTACTGATTCCAATAACAACACTTCGAAATGATACAATAACGTTCCCACTACTGGTGCCAACAAACTCGTTGCACCCTGTCATTCTTGCCTCTCTCCTATAAAGAGATGTCTAACACCATCGTGTTTCATTAAATCCATTTTTCTCACATTACAATCGATGTGGGCCTTAAACACCACCACCCAATACATACCCTTGATTAAATCATTTCCATCCATCTCAGGCGATGACAAATTCCACATTATCTCATCCTTTCCCATAATGATACAACAAGCTCTACAAATAAAGGGATAAATCTCTCTTCGACCTAGAGGAGTTTGAAGTTTAAATACCGAAGGCAACATTTCTACCCTCAAACCCAGTAACTCAACCACATGTGCAGAAAGAAAAGACAGTGAAGAACCCATATCAAACATCACATGAATAAAGGTAAAATTTTATGGAATAATACCTCGCACCATGGATGGTCCTGACTGATCATCCACCACAACCAACTTGACTACAAACAACGCCTCAGTTGCCACACTCTACCGTTTATAGCCCAAATGAGGTGTTGTGGTGTTACGAGAATCACCATGACTGAATTTTCTCTACTGACGAGGGTTATGCTGTTGTCCCATCCCATCAAAGCATACAATGACTGTGATCCCTGTGGAGTGTCACATGCACCAGAACTCGGAACATTCATACCATATCACTAAAGATACCCCATCTTCTTGAAATTGTGTAATGCTCTATGTTTTTTCATATAGTCCCGCTTGATGTGTGTCGTTGATCCACAATGAAAACATCCTGGTTTTCACTGGGGAATTAGAGGTAGATTTACCTATCCTACGGTTGGATTGTCTGACATAATAACACCCAGGGAATGTGTTTCTCTCATCCTATTGAACCCCGCATTGGAGTTCCCACTATTCCCCATGGGTACCACCATGCTTCATCCTCCCGGAGATCCCAAAATATCCTTCTCAGCCACAGATGCACGATTCACACTATCTCTATGTAATCACAGATACACAACAATTCTATTTTTGAAAGGATCTCTGTCCTTAACCCCGCTTTGAAGATCAATGCCTTCAACGACATGTTACCTGCCACCTCAAGTTAAAACTACACTACACTCATAAAAATAGCTCCATACATCGTTACAGACATATGCTCTTGTTTCATATTGATGAAATCAGTTGTGCGCTGAATGATGAATGTATGTGGGTATAATTGTTTATTAAACAATTCCTCAAAGCCTTCACATGTCATACACTAGTTTTTTAACTCTTGTAATACCAACTTCCACCACTGAAGAGAAATATCCTATAGCTTATACGTAGCTATATTTACTTTCCACTATACCAGTGTCCCCAAGAATTTGAAAATTCTGTTTATTATGGAAAACCATGCCTATGAACTTTCAGGGTCTGAATCACCCCTAATGATTAGTGGATCCTACTTTTGAATCTGAGCAGCATAATCAACATGCTTTGGCACTTCCAATCTATTTACACTTCCCACAACTTGGAATGCTTTCATTATTCTCTTGACTAACTGCTAGTTCACATGGGGCTATGGTGCAACCACGTTTTCATAGGCCACATTCAGTTGGTCTCTACGACACCCACCTAGTTCCTTTTTTATAAATAGAAAACAAACAACCATGAGTCTCACTTTTTTATACATCAAGAATTACAATATAAAAAATCATTACATAACACTATCACAATGAGGTCTTCCACCTTTCCACATTTTCTACGTTTTACCATTTATACAAACCAAAACATTTTCAAAATACCAAATCAATTCACATTACAATTTCACAAATTTGAAAAAAAATTCTCAATTCAGCACATAAATCATTATCCCCAATGAAATATGAATCCTAGAGGGAAGTCATTTCTACCATATATGCCATGTACATCTCATTGGATACGCCCACAACAATGAGATTTCCAAATCCTATAAGAGTCTCCAAAAAAATTATGTACCCAACTCCCTGGTAACATGATATTCTACATAAAAGGGTTAGCTACATCCATTTATGATATAAATTCCATGTTCTGAAATTCCAACGCCTTTCTACCATCTCAACTCAAGGAATTTACCTCAACAATTCTCAACTCCAAATCGGATAATAGACGCCAAAAGACCGAACAAACTTATACCACCTGTATCACCCCACCTCAACCTCATTGGCAGGAATATACATTGAGGGTTACATGGCCCAAATTGATGCTCCCAATGAGCCAAATTATATAAATAAATTCCGATAGATTAAAGGAAAAGTGGGGAATTATTTTCCCATAAGATGATAACCCAAATCAATCAACCAACATCTAATGATGCTTGCACTCCCAAACCCAACAATGTGATACAAACAATTCCCTCACAACCCCCAAATCTATTTAACTAGACATGACCTCAGAACATCAGAGTACAAAGAATAAACTAAACCAAAAAACACCACCGTCCATTACACCACCACCACTCCACACCAAGATCCAACTCCAAACTCTACCAAAATACCACAATGCACCACTAAAGGAGGGTGATGTCTTACATTTTTCCTAGACACGGTAAACGACATCTACAAAGACACCGGAGTTCCAAAGAAGGGGTGATTACAACTACTCAATAGGATTTCCCAAACTGACATACCTATTAACACCCCTTCGGTAAACCTGATAGCACATGTATATAAAAAAATTTATATAATTAAAACCCAATCCTTCAATTGTTTATAAGATAATCATTTCAAAATCCAAACATGACACACATGGAAGCCAAATCAACCATGCCACGCAAGGAAGCCAATTAAACCATGTGACAAGCCGATTACCATTTCCATATTTCACTAACAATCCCCATATACAAACATCACCAACAAGAAGACAAGAATCCAAGGTGGCTCTTCCAATCTAATCCATTCATTACATATCGACTCTAGTGGTACTTCTAGTGTAACACCCCAAGATTTTTTGAGATGTGTTATTTTTAATTTATTTGATATCATCTTTTGTATGCTATCACAAGATTAGCTTGTTCTATATGCAACACGATATTATCTTATATAATAAACAACACTATTCTTGGCTCTTGTTATACACAATTTCATGTTTGTTTGGTAGATATTATTATACGCAACATTAAGTATAGATTTTTTTCAATGTATAAATGAAATAAGTTTTGATTATGTTGTATGAAACACCACAAGAATCTTTCACTACACATAACCTGGACATGGCTTTCATTTCACATAAGAGCGACCTTCTTTGAAATCATTTGTTATACGCAATACAGATTTTCACTAAAAAATGATATATTATTATAATATTATTATGAACTATCTGTTATGAATTATAGTAAATAATTTTTTAATTTTATAACATTTTCATTCATATTACATATTTTATAGGACAGGGTATGAGAAAAGAATAAATTTTTCTTGTAAAATATGCATTTTTAAAAAAAATGTAGTTTTGCCGCATTTTTATGGGCCACCCATTTTAAATATAAATTTTTACAGTTTATAAGTTCAATTTGACAATATAACCTAATTATTTTGAATTAGTATATAAAAATTTTCTTTGGATAAATTTTTTATATTTTTATGATAACATTCATATTTTAATGAATAATAATAACATGCTAAATTTTAATTAAAAACAACTTTTTTCATCAGGACAGTTAATATGAATAAATTATAATGATGAATGGTTTTAATGTATAAATAGAATATATTTCGACAACGGGATTAATTATAAATAAATATCTGCAACTTTTAGGTCTGGAATTTGGAAAATGGATCCCATATTTGCAATAAATAGGTTCAAATTATGTTAATAAGCTACTTTTTATTTTTGGTCATTATGAATAGTAACAATGGTAAATTTTATTTAGCACAGCTAAATATAATTTATGTAATTAAGTGTATAAATAATATTATAAAATTACCCTAACACATGTCGTAATATAATGTGATTATTATATTTCATCCAATAATATACATGGGTCGAAATAGAATCTGTTGGAACCCACTGGGATGTGATTAAGTCCTTTAGTTTATTTTATTTAAATGATAGTGAAATATGTCTCACCCAATCTTTAATAATTAATGTATTTTTAATATAAGGTTAGAGAGAATATAAATTCGATTATAAACACTCATCTGGAAGATAATATGTTTTTATTTATCGTTGTAATTTATTAGTAATTTTGATGATATATTTAACAACCTTAATAGCTTATAAACTTGTTATGCAAAAATTATTTACTTAGTGAAAAATAAATAATATAGTTTTTATTAAATTAGTAATTGCCATAAAAAAGCCCAAACACTTGATAAAAACATATTGGTCGAGTATATTAATACCATAAGCATCCAATGGTTGACTTGTGGACCATTTGGAGCCGTATAAAAGGGATTAAGACATTTATATTATTTTATTTTAAATGACGTCAATGTTGTCACCTACATAATTTAATAAACATAACATTTTAAAAGTTGAGTGTTTTGGAAGATAAATACTACTAAAAGTATTCTTATGGAGGAAAATAGATTTATCTCCATAATATTATTTTTATATTAATTTTTATTCAAAAAAAATGTATATTAAATATTTATACAAAAATGTTGTAGTAATTTTTTTATTTAGAGAAATATCGAATAAATGGATTTAAAAATATTAGTCTAAGTATTAGATGAACAAATTATTGTGATACAAGAATTGTTTAGATGAATATGACATGTTAAGAATCTATTAAATATATTGGTTCGAATATATCTTCTGTATGGATTTTATTTAAGTTCATATAATTGAATATTGCCAAAATTGATGCTATTGGTATTTTATAAAAATAACATATTCTTAAATTGTTATAAAATAACAAAAATATTTAAAAATTATAAATTGAAAATTATATAGTCTAAAATTTAATAATGTATATAATTATGGAGATTTCACAACAAATAGTTTAGTATTTATAACAATTTAATAATTATAATATTATTACCACAAATAAAATTAAATAGATTAATTAAGGATAAATCAAAATAATAAGGTTTAAAATAAACATAAAACATGTCTAAATTATTTTGGATGATTAGATTAAAACCCTAGCTCATCTCAGCATCTGCTGCTGAAAATTAGAATTTTTTATTAAAGAGGAACTTTTAAGGAAAAAGTGAGAAACCAAGAACATGACTTCATCAAAAAAACATCAAATCGGGCCAAGTGGTCCCAAATCCAAAAAAACCAGATTCAAAAAAAAATAAAGGCTCTGAAGCAGTCTCTGAAGATCCTCTGGAATTAAGAACCTTGAAGACCATGCCACAGCCGAACACCATTCACATGCGAACTCAATTCACATGTAGGAGAAGGATTGCCCAATTTATTCATTCTTATGGCTCAAAGACCAAACCAACATATCATCATAAAAACATCCCAGATAGGTTTCTGCTCATCCGCCAACTGATTTTCATAGCATCAAACAATAACAAAACAAACATAAATCCATTCCAGAATCAAAATAAACATCAGCCATAGAACAATCAACCCTTCTCGAATGCTCTCCCATTGTTGATAGCGACCCAGACACTGGAACCAAGGTTGGATGAACCCTGCTACATCTATGAGACCTCCACCAGCATTAGATGTGGAAGGTACCCGAAGAGTAAAGAATACCAAGAATCCAAAAGCTAAACCACCGTCAACCAGGACTATGAGGCCGACCACAGTGCCTTTTTAGCCTCGTCGATGAGGAGATCCGAGCCGATCTGACCCAGAAACGCCACCCTTGGCATAGATATATTCAGATATGAACTGAAGAAGTACCGTCATTAAAGTCCAAATCGTGGCGACCATAGGAAGCGGAAGAATCAAGTAGAGGCGGGGGAAACCGATGGCTACGGTGCCGCAAGAATACCTCCCGATATTCCAACCTCAAAGATTCGACAGACCACCAGCAATGCAGAGACCGCCGAATTCCAAACCTGCAAAAGAAAAAAAAGATTAAAACCCAATGAAGAAGGAAGGGGGAGGCGTCACCAAAGCTTCTATCCCAACACCGAAGACACGATCATCCCCCCTCCGGATCAAAGGCGAGGGGAAACCCTAGATCATGAGCGGGGTAGAGAACCGCCGCTCAGAGGACTTGTATCCCAACACAATTAAAGAAGAACTCATCTCAACATCTAATTGAGTCATTTTTTGAGGTTTTTATGTTGGGTTTGAAATTACTATAAAATAATATTTTTATGTTTCCAATGGTGCCCCTCTTCTCGATTATAAACGGTCACCTCCTCCCTCTTCTCTTCACTACATTTTATGCCTTCATGCTTGACCAAACCATGAAAATTCATCTTCTCAACATCTCTATTTATATCATAGAGGTTATGGTATTCTCAAAAGTCCAACTATAGTGCCCTAAGTGAATTTTTAAAAGAGGCATGTCGAGGAAGATGTAATCTCTTATACTGATTCATTCAAGTTTTGTTCATATTATTCATCATATTATTTAGTTGTTTCACAATAATATAATAACATTAGTATCAGTAATGTATTGATATCTTATTATAAATATGAAATAACCATATTTCTCCTTCTATCCATCCTACAACAAATGATATCACCTCGCGCGCGTACGTATAGCTTAATGTCTCCACGCTGTGGTGTGATCTGTTTTTTGAAAACCACCATACTTGGATGGGTGTAATGGTAGAAATAATAAGAATATATTATTTTTATAACATCATAATAATTCTGAGATATTATATCATCCAATCTAATTCCATTGAATAATTATGGGAATTATATCATCGCTCGTGCTCACATTCGGTCTACTGTCTCCATGATGTGATTCGAGTAGTTTTACATGATATTCATTGAATAATGATTATATAAATACATTTAATGAATAAATATGATATATATTAATCTATAATAATTATTTAAATGATATATTTATAACCTAACAATAGGAATAGGAATTTATTCGACTAAACATGCGTAAGAACATAATGCAATGAACACCCGAATAAAGAGTATCAATGATATATTAATAATAGTATATAAGAATATGACCATATATGATATCATAAGAATGAATATGTTTCTGGCATAAGTCAATGACATTATTTAAATCATTATAATGGAGGTTTGGATACATACAAAGCATATCTGACCTAAGGTAAGGGATAACTTTTCCAATCTCGTTTTTTTGTCTGAGATTGTTTATTCCTAAATATTTACATGAGTTATATTTATCATCCATTTCCATGTTTTCTAAATATGTTTTCATTTATGTTTAAAAACATCTTTACACATTTTTTTGTCTTTTACTACATGGTATGTAAGAAATCTTTCATTTGTTTACCATACGAGGTACTTTTTTACTTTTTGGGTAAAAGTACGATGAGAATGTTTTTTAACTTATAGTGAATGAACAGATTTTTACTGTTTCATAACACCTTATTTAAATAAAGCATCCTCTACAAGATTTCATGATTATTTTAAAAAATGATATTTTCTTTTAAAATTGCATGGCATTTTGAGAAATGAAAATGATTTTTAATAAGAAAGGATAATTTTCCTCATCAATTTATTTCAAGTGTTTTATCCAAACTATTTTCCATCTAAGATGAAATTATTAATATGGTTTTGTTTCATGTGTAATGGCGCTATTATTTAAATGGTTTGATTTTGTTTATAATGAAATTATATCCATTATTTTATATAGATTGCGTTATGATGGGATGATGATTATGAAACTCATTTTATTTATTGGGTTATAATGCATGATTTATGTTTTTTGGGGGGAACATGAAAGAATTATTTAATTATGAGACGTGTGTGACCTATATCTTTATCCAATGAATTGTGAAAATATTTATATCTCATGAGAAAGACATGGATGTAATGAATAGTAAATCCGGTTTAGTAATATAGTGCTGGAATGAAATGTAAACCCAGTTCAGTAATGGACTTTGTCCACTATGATTGACTTGGAACAATTCCACGGTTACTATGGAAATCATATAATGTGCTCAATGGTTTTCCAAAATTATATGTTTTATTCCCATTCCATTTAATCATGATTAATATTCCATTATGATAAATTCCTTAGGTACTGCCATGATTTATTTCATGGTCGAGATTTTTGATGTTTAAAGTTTATGTTTTTGTTTTTGTGTTCAAATGTATATCATTTGTGTTATTTTGTCCATTTTTAACCTTAATGAGAATTTGAGCTCAACCTTTCTATGTTTTCTTTTCCCTAGAATATAATGAAAGGTTTTTGTATGAAAAAAAAAGGTGAATATATTTATTGGAGATGTTGAAGATCTTTCACAAGGATTAGAGGATTTTGTTCTGAGTTTCCAAAGACACAAAACTAATACAATCATTGGATGTCTGTTTTTGAAATTTATTATGTTCTTCAAAAAATTAATGTGATTTCTATGTATGTCAAGATTTGGGCATCTACATCCAACCCGCTTTCTATTGATAGTGTCCCTTAAATCCACTATACATCAACTTTTTATAGTATTCCTTCCCATTCTCTTCCACACATCATTCAAAAAATCTATAACCAATCATATAACACACCAAGGTCACCAAAATATGAAATTAATTATTTCAATTACTAGCCGAACCACATTAATAAATAAAATATATATTGAAAACACCATTCCACCCATTTTACACACCAATTCCCATTTCAATAAAAAAACCCTTTTTGATAAACTATTTCAAAATACATTTTAATTTATTCAAAAAATAGCCTATTTTAAAATCTCCATTTTAAAATCATAACAAGGGCATTTTACCCAAACACCCATTTCTTCCAAAAAAATCCCCAAAACACAACCAACAGTATTTCTAATCAATTTTTCACATCAAAAACCAAAATTAATTTAATTCAACACAAATTAATTGTAACCAAGATTCATGTTCTAGATAAGTTTAGTCAAGAGAGAATCCACCTACAATAGTGGTCTGGTGAAATTGACCCACAAGCAACCACACACCAATCTGTGAAAAAACTTTAGAAAAACCACTCTAGATCTCCATCCCTTTCATCCACAAGCCTTAAAAACAACACTCAAGGTAACCCCAACACTAGATATACATGAAATGGATGAAGATCAAGATAACTAATAGAGAGAGAGGGAGATGATGATATAGAAGAAACCAATATGAATCCACGATGATAGACTTACCCTTGAGAAACCACCGTCAAAACCCATTGAGACCCCATTGAATCGCTTAAAAAACCAGCAGAGCATCATCAACCTATAAAAACCCAAAATCCTTGGTGAGTCTCGAGTGGGAGAAGATTAAGAGTGAAATAGGTCATGCTTGAAGGAGCCCGAATTTAAAAACCCTTTATTTTAGTCTACGCCTGTTAATCTGCACGGTTTGACAAATTTTGCGCTAACTGTCTGCACACAACTGTCTCTAGAAGAGTGTTCTGCTCAGTTGAATCACATATTTGGGAAAACCATGCATAGGCTGTGCGAAGCCAACTGCTTCGACCTGCACGATTTGATTGAGTACCCACACGGTTTCCCCAAACCGTGCTCAAATCGTGCTCCATAAGAAAAGCCTCCAAAATTATTCAAAACCATTCCAAACTCTCCCAACCTCTTATCAACTTATCACATGCACATTAAACATGAAAAAACATAAAAAATACTACATACCACAAACTGAGGGTACTACAAAAATCAAGTAATCATTTTGGTTCGTACCAATGGGAGATACCCATTGTAAAGGTAACATATTCTCTCATGTTCTATTCTTTTATCATGCATCTCCATCCCCATAAACTCTCTATATTCCAATATTTTTAAAAATCAACAGCAACATAAATATAATTGGTTTTTTATTAGGTGTATTCAAATTACATATCCACACACCTCCATGTAATGGATATGAACATACACTTTCTGTGGATGGTGAACTGAGGTCTCATGAAACGATGATTGTTCAATTATCTCCTACTGCCTCTCATGGTGTCCATTATGATGGGACTGTCTTTATATATGATATATATAATATTTATGTAGCCTCTATTATTCTTTATTTTTCATTTATATCTTATATTTATGGTTCCCATAATTTTTAAATATGATAATTTTTTTTGAGGAAGCGCGAACTACCACCACCTTATGGTGATATGATTTGTTAATTCCATACATGGAACATATAAATGATGGAATTAAAAAAATTAAATAACATATATATCATATGATATTATACTGGTTTAATAATATTCATATGTATCATTATATTTTCATTCCATTATATATAAATTGGAAATAAAAGTAGTGTTCATGTGTACGTACAACGTACCATCTCCATGAACGGTGAATTTATTTTTTTAACTCCAAATGTAATTTAATGTTATAAATAAATATATATAAAAGATATACATGATATATATGATATCTACATCATTAATATAATTATGTTCTCATGAAAAAAATTTTATTATTAGAAGTTCACTTTTCACTCATGAACCAAATATAAACAAAATGACTGTTATTAACCTAAATGATTACATAATTTTATAACATGCTAGTAAGTGATATAAAATGAATAATAATTTTGAATAAGGTTCTAAATAAAGTATAAATTAACATTTGTTTATTATTTAGTAGATTAATGAATGAACGAGTCAAGTCAGACACGAGTTAAGGGACTTCGTCTCAAACTCCTTTCATTGAGAGGTATTTTGATTTATCAAGACATTCTTTTATATAGTGTATAAAATCCTTTGACTTGTATTTTCATTCAAAGGGAATATTTATCTATGATGAGTTTTTAATAATGAAAAAAGTAATGTTTCATATTAATGTATACGGTGATAATGACCATTAAGCCGCCACGAGCATTATTTGATATTTGGCTTCATTAACAAGCTATAATGTTTTTAAATGCAAAATAAATACCATATAATCATTTTACGTATTTTGGTATTGAAAAATAGTTTTGATAATTGATTGATTATATATATATATTGAAATGATATATTTAGATTGGAATATTAATATTTTATTTTTCTTTTACACTTCTGTTATGTGTTATGAGTATATTATGGTTCTTGGGCATTGTTTACGTATACGGGTTGTATCATGATAAGCCTAGGGTGGTTGAGCCCGAGCTAGCTCTCTAATGCATTGGGTTACCTGATGGGGGAAAATGATAATGTTTCTCCAAAAAACTTTAGGTAATATATAGTGATGGATATTCCAAATGTCACTCGAAATGTAGCTTTGAATGCTACAATATAAGTATGTTTTGTATGCCAAAAGATACCTTTATGATTTTAGATAAATATGTGTTATTCATAAATCATATGCTCTAATGAGGTATGTTAATGATAATATGTTTTATATAAATTGATGGACTCTTTATTTATTTCTTTATTTTATAACCCTTACTATACTTTTTATACTCGTCACATGTTTTTGAAATGTTTTTCCTAAGAAATAAATATGAATAGTGTCAATGATGGGATCATGGAAAAGTCCTGATGTCTAAAACATGAAACTAAACATGAATCTTTTTTTAGTAGTTTTTATTTTTATAAAAAAATTGATACTGAGTTTAAGTGATTATATGTAATGTTCAAGTTGTTATGTAAATGTAATTACCAAATTCTCTAATTCTGTAAACCTGAATATATCATCAATGTGAATTCTAAAAAAAATTAAATATATTGTATGGTTAATGATTCAGTCATTATAAATAATTTTATAATTTCATAAATTAAAAACCCAATGAACAATAATATAGTTTCATATTCATTTTATCATGGTACCACACTTGGAAAGAGAATCATAATTCATAATAAATTTTTCATGGTATAAATGATGGAATAGAAAAATGGTTACTTATGCGTTTTATAATGGTATTACCATTGAAAAATGTAATGGGATTTATAATGAATTTACCATTTTTTACTCATGGGAAATATATAGTAATAACATACATCTTATCATTACAAATACAAACCAGCTAGAGAATGAATATAAATGAAATACCAATATCACATCCCTATTAAAGCATATTCAGCCTCAAGTGGTGTAACTTTAGAGTGAACATTATTATTTAACGATCATTATAAACACTTATCAGAGAAAATATTATTTTAATGAAAATAAAATTTTATAAAAAAAATATTAAAAAATTAAAAAATTATTTTATTAATTATAGTATTAATTCATTTAAAGTATTATTTATAATTCATATGAAACATTTAATGATGAAAATATGCATTCATCATTAAAATAATTAATTTCAAAACATATTTCATTTTTATAACGTCAATACTTTAAGATAACCATGATAACATATAATGGGAGATTGAATGAAAATAATTTCCCTATTAGTAGGAACTTAGGATCATGCAATACAGGATAAAATAAGGATTCCTGGATCATTTTTGGAAAAATCCAATGATTAATTTTTTGAAATAAAGCATTATTTTTTTCATAAGTACTGAAAAAAATATACAACTCAGTTAAAAATCATTCAGAACTCAGATGAATTATATTTAAATGTTTTTATAAAATATTATTTCACAAAATATAAGAATAATAAGGGTTTTAAATAGAAAAGGGAAATAAATGACAATTTTATTGAATACCATAAATAGATATCCGGACATAATAAAGATATAAAAATGACTAGAAAACATGTAATATTGTACTATAACTAGAGGATAAGAATATTTAGGAGTTTTTCGAGAGATAGATAATAATGTTTCATCATTAGAAGCAATATCAACAAGAATCTTGATAAAATATGATATTGTAAAATAAAAATCTTACAAAATCAGTATCATTCAATCATAAAAACCATAAAATAATAACATTATATGAACAATTTTGTATCAATAAATAAAAAAATTCATGATATAACTTTTGAAATAGGTTATATATTCAAATATTATAAGAATATTGGTTCGTAACATAATTTATTTCCCAATTAAGGTAATTATTGATGAAAAATATTCTACACCATTGGTAATTCTTAAACTGTAATGCCCATGAATGAATGAACCTAAAATTGATATGAAAATCCAAATAATGTTAATATTAATCATTATTATGTAATTTCATGTGTAGTATATACACCACATTAAAGTAACATTTGGTGAATATCGGATGATTCACACATAAAAATAAAAGAGAGATTGAAATCAATTAAAAAAACTCTTGACTATCTATATAAATATTTGGAAACCACATATAACAAATATTATTTTTATTATAAAAATATTTATATAAATATATATTCATATATAATACCATATATTACATAATAATGACATTTTATCACATGATTATCTAAAATTATTATTAAATTCTTGTTTTGGGTGTTAACGACTTTGGTTTTCCGGTGTGATTTGATATGGGGATTTAAGACCATTTAACAAGATCATGATTCTATAATATCTACAATTTTATACATGATATATGTATAAAATATATTATGTATAATATTATTTATTGTTAATTTTTTTTATTTTAGATATATAATATAAAATTCATTATTCATGGACATGGTTGGGCATATATACACTTGATCATTCTTTCCAATATCTCAATGGATCAAATGATGACAATTATATATTAATTAAACTATAATTAATTATTATGATATAATATATAGAATTTATAGTCATTTAATTAATTAATGGTACATTCCATTCAAAGCGAATGAAAAATCAAATAACCCTCCATTGTAAGGGGATATTCAACTATAAATATGAGCGATGTTTTTTGTATAGATCATTATATAGAAATTAAGAATTTATCTATGATATAATAAATGAATATTTATATTAATTTCTAAAATATCATATATATATATATATATTTTATCCATCTTTATATCAATCCACTAATTTTTTTAAATAAAATATCTACATTGGTTCAGAAGGATGCAGTCTATTATACAAATAATTTCCAAATTCATTTTCAATTTGTTTTATGTTGATAATGATATATGTAAATTTATTGATAGAATAACATATAAGTACAAATAATATTCTAATTATATTATTTTTTAATAGTTAATAAATAATTTAATATGGAAATATATGAATGAAAATCATAGATATTGTTCAAGATTGTAATTATCAATTAAAATTAGATATTTTGAATCTCATATTTAGGACCATTGTTTTGGTATTTTTGGTGTTCCAGATTATATATAAAATATATTATAATGTTGGAGATATATTTATTTTTATTAAGAAAAAATGTATTTATATAAAAATTTGAATACTGAAATTTTTGTCGGGGACTTTTATAAGAGAAAGAAAGGACCCATTATGGGAACATCATGAAAATTTCCTAAATGAATCCAAATTAATAAAATCCTTAAAAAACCATACATTCAACCATTTGAAGGATAATATTGATATATTAATAGAAAATATGAATTTAACAAATTTTATAGTCATGTTATTCCTTATAATCATAGTTCATCCCTAAGTACACCCATATTTACATTAACCATTGAAATTAATTTTAGCTGCATATTCTATTAATTTTTTTCAAAATTTAATATATCCACGAATCTAATTTACATTTATTTGATTCCAAACAGAGAATCCATTTTTTCACATTTTACTCATATTTTTTGTAAATATCAAAATAAAATTAATCTCACTTCCATGATGAAAATTTAATTTTATAATGACAAAATCATCATAACATTAAATTTAATTTTATCAAAATTATATATATAATTTATTCAATAAATTTAATTATATTATTAGGCATATAATTGATTTAATTTTACATTTAAAAACATAATAAATTAAATTATTTCATATAAATTCATTAAATGAAAATTTAGTTTTTTAATAAAGAATAGTAAATTTAAATATTCATAAAAAAATATTATTTTCCAAAAAATAAAAAACATATTACATAAGATAATATATATCTCTTTCTTAATGAATTAAATTACATATATAAATCATAGTTTATAAAAATAAGAAAAATATTTACATAAAATTATTAGAAGAAACGAAAAATAATTTAAAAAATTATGTTTATAAGTATATATTTCAATTTCTTCATAGATGAATTTTATGAAATAAATTAGAAAAATGTGAAATTTTTGATTGATTATAAAATATATAATCATCATTATAATAATTCATAAAAACTTATTTATTTAAATTATTTAGAAATAAAAAATTATTCTAATAAAATGTTTTTTCCTGGAATAGTTTCTATCTATTTTGAATTGGTTTTTTATTTTCATTTATAAATATTTTTAATAAAGGAATTAATTTTATATTCATGTGTATGGATTAAATTTTCATAACCTGGTACATACTATTCGTTACAATTCTTCAAATGTTTAGGTGGAAACTATAATATTAATGAATAATATATTAATAGTATTTCACCTTTAATTTAAAATTGTGGTTGTATGTGACAGAAGATAAAGATAGTGTTTCATGAAACACAATAAAAAATTAGGGTTAAATGTAATTAAAATTATAGAAAATATATTATTTATTTAAAAATATTATATATTACACAATATTGGGTAGTTAGACTTATGTTATTCATGTTGGGATGGTGTGATCACAAAACGAGTAGTGTGATTATGATCTTTTGAAAGGCACTCATAAGGGAAATGAAATACATAGCTTCTGTGTTGTTTTTTATTTTTCATGTTTAATTACATTTATAAATTCTACTTATCAATGCTATATTTTTATTAATGAAGTTCATATTTATTTGAAATAATTTTTTAGTGTGATTTTAAGGTATTAAAATGAATTTATATAATAGTAATTTTAATTGTTGTTGTTGTAATTTTTGGGTAATTTTCAGGTAGTTGGATGAAAATTAAATAGAAAACTATAGAATATAGTGATTTTATCCGGCATATACATAGTGTGGATATTTGAATATTTTATGAACCCTAGATATATAACTAATAAAAAAATTCATCGGAATTAAATAAAAAACATATTATAATTCATTGCGTCCATGCTCAATTTCCAATGGATGTCGTCTACCCCTATCAATTATATAATTACTGTTGATGAATGTGTATTTTATCAGTTATTTTTTAACACATATAAAATTAACTAAATTTAATAGGTGATTAAAACATTGCAATTATTTTAGAACATATAATATCATATTATATCATAGATACAATCCTACATTATAACTGTTTTCCTTCACTAATCAAGAGGGAAACATTCCTCTCCCTTTGAGTATGATAAAAACAACTCCCAACACTAACATCATGCACCATGTAAGAAGATTCTCTATATCATAATCAAGAAATTATATTCCCATAAATTGTATACATACATTATCATAATTTATATTTCTCATCATAATACCTGTGAAGATATCTTGCATACCTACTAAAATATCATCTCACATCCTTGGTTCAAAAAAATAATTTATTGTTGTAATGTGTAATCAAAATTATGTGTGTCATTGAAAATGTTCCACATGAAATCTTACACTTCTACTAACACACAAGATGATGTAAAATAGATAATTTTGTCTGCTGTATACATGGGGATAACATTCTCTTGGTAATAATTTTCATACGAAATAATATAACAATATATTCATACGAAAAATAACAAGCAAAGAGGAAAATAACCTAAAAACTATTCTATAAAATATTTCATTTTACAACATATAATAATATTCCAAACAAAACCCCATTATTTTATGTCAACATGTATATGTCATGAAACAATAAAAATACTATCAAATACAATTTTTATTATTTTTATATCTTTTCTATCATTATACCATATCCTAACTCTATAAAAAAGAAGTACATGTTGTTGGGTTCTTCTCCTTCCCTGTGAGGCTGATCATGAAGTCTTCAAGTGAAACAATACCATGAATGATGTGATAATAATCCTAGTACGATACGACAAACATTTCCATTACACAGATGCACATGTATATGGAGGTGTATTTCTTGATCAAATGGTTATTTGGAATACATGAATAAGAAAAAATTTATATCCATAGATCATTTATTAATTGAAATTCCATAAACCCAAAATATAGATAATTCCATTCCATTCAAGTAGAATGTCAAATAATTAATCACATGGCATAAGTCATGCAATATTACTTCATACACTTTTAGAGGCAGTATATGTTTTTCTTTAAGAAATAACTCCAAAGCCAACATTAAAATAATGTAACACCCATGAATCATGGGTACATTATTTCCTTTTATGGTAAAAAATGATTGAAAAAAAACAATTAAACTATATATATACAAAGGGGAATTCCATATTTATAAAATGTGAAATAATATATATTTTCATCCAATAGAGTATGTAGTTCTTTTCCCATGTACTAATTATTATCCCTAATTTTTATATATCATTTTATATCCAGATCCACATCCGATGTGTAAATTCATCCAATACCCCCACCCCTTTGGGAAATTGTTATTACCATCAAGGCGATCGTCATCCTACTCATCCAGATAATCTTTCCCCTACCTATTTAGAAATCTAAATTAATGGAATAATGAATAAATGATAATTTTATCATGAATGTTATCATATTGAAAATGAAATAATAACAGTGTACGGAAATAAAAAAAGTTTTGAACATGGAATAACATATTATATGATATATTAAATAATTATGTATTAGGTGTATAATTAGGGTCACTTGTGTTATAAATATAAAATATACCACGATCCACAATGTAATTCTAAAACATACGATATCATGAAAGATTCAATACATTGGTCACATAAAAACAAACCAAGGCTTCTAATCATATCATTAAAATCTCCCAATATATATATGAAATTTTACATATTCTGTGTTGATACCAAAATCAATGATTTTTCAATGGATGATTCCCAGACCCCACTCAGACATTGACCTTCACATGAGATGGAATCAATAATAAATTGAGTCTCTAAAATGTGATTAGTGGAAGAGATAATTATTATATGTTGATCCAATTTCAACATAATAAAAGGGATTTAACATCAATTCATGATCATGTATAAAACAAGGAGAGTCCATCTATTCATTAAATCTATATAGATATATAAATGAATAATTAATATGCCCATTAATATATGTGAATTTTTTATATATATCCATCATGGAATGGATCAATGATAAATTATAGAAAAAAATTATGAAATATACATAAAATTTACATAACATTCCTCAACTTTTTCCAACAGATTGTTTTGATCTTCAAGCTACATATAGGAGATGAGGAGATTTCCTTGAGTATAATGGAATTAAACTCAAAAATATTATATTCAAAATATTTTCATTTTATGAGAGTGATAATCTAATATATATATTATAAGTTAATGATAAAATTATAAATAAGGATACATTATTGTAGAAACTACCATCTGGCCAATAAATACATTGTTGGATATATGATCAATTTTATATGGAATGATAATTAATATTTGAACTCATATATTTCAAAAACATTAATTAAAAAGTATTTATTATATCCTTAGGACACAATGTGTATAAAAATTGAGACCCAAATAATTAAGGGGATAATCAACATTACAGTTTTATTGTAATTTAGTAATATTAGTGTGATTATATGTGATATTCCATATTACAGGAAAATAGAAAATGGTTAGTGAATCCTTTGTTATGGAATAACATATGGGATTATGGAAGTACCAGTTAGCTGATGTATTGGATTTAGTAATAATGTGTGACACGGTGGAATGATATAATTATATTATATACATCATCATGTTGATGTCTTATGAATAGGTCACCAATGTGATCCATATAAATTAAGGCCCCATTGATATAACCACAATCTATATGATGCACACCAAAATATCATTTGTATCCTTTTTTTGCTACCAAGAATCCCTCTACGACTATCAAGCACTAAAATACAATTCTTAGACAATTTTACCCATACGAAAAAAATTCATTTATTAATAAAAATACAATATCGATAACAATAAAAAAAATATTATTTGAATGTGAATGACATTAAAATTCTCCCTCTAAAATTTCATTTCATCATAGAGAAAATTTTATTCTAGTATTGACATAAAATTTATTGCCATTATATATAATGATATGACTACCACTCTTAACTACCCTCCTAAAATATACCATGTTGTTATATGAAATTAAATAGTGGATCTATAATTCCTCGCAACAGATTATAACTTAATAATTTTATTAGTATTAGATGGACACTAATAAATCCCGAGGGATTAAGTTCATTCCCACAAAATCGATCACATTCAAAGTATCAAAAACATACTGTTAGAGTAGAGACACGTGAAACACAATATCTATACAAAAATAATCTATATGTTGATCAGAATGGAAAACAATATATATCATATTCTTGTTAATGATTAAATATCATTCCTATATAAGAGTTATAATTCATTTATTATATAATTAACGATGCACATGATTTTTATTTATCCGCATGATATCATGATCACCCATCATGAAATGAAAATATCACCTCATATTATTAGTATATGATAAGTGTCTCCTGATAGATGTAATCAATCAATTCAAAATTAGAAAAAAATTATTATAGTACTCATAAACTATGACCAGTCACCAAAAAATTTTCACCACCATCTTTATTGAAACACATATATGAGTAACACTACCTACCATATAGACAATCAACAATATCAATCTAAATTTATGTCTATAAACTATTATTGTGCCTAAACCTAAAAAAATATAATTGATCATCTAAATTTATATTGATTTAAAAAAATAAAAGGTCACATAAAATCATTTAATATAAGGATCATCAAATATATCATTCCATTAATTTATAGATGATACATTATACCCAGTTTCAGCTATGTGCACTAAATTTTCAGTATACCATTCCAAAATTGTGAGATAAAATGTAAATGTGTATCTTCTTGGATACTCAATATAAACCCATTTGGGTGAAAAATATCTAATAATTATATAATTACAAACACATTAATAAAATAGGACTCTTTATTTTATAAAAATTGTGGAGCATTCCTTATCCAATCAAATATCACACAAAAGACAATTTTTAAAATAAGAAAAAACAAATATACTGATGATAAATCATTACCCTATAGAATTAATGGCATCTAAAAAACGACGATATCCCTCTTTGTATTTGCCTACCACTACATATTTCAGATGTTGTGGTATAAAAACATGTATCATATTTGAACCATCTAATTCAATACAATGGAGTATGTCATGAGATCATACCTTATAGAAGATGACTATACTACCCTTCCCTAGAATTTATATTACACAATCATCATCTAGGGGCCATATTGGGATTTATTCATTACATGCAATGATCTATAAAATTACAACTCTATTGGGATCTATGTGTTGGTTGGAATTTAAATTTCAACTACAAATCATGATATCAATATGATCACCTTCTATTAATCTATGATCGTACTATTTATCCACTATCTACTCATGCATCAAATGTAAACAGATTACAATAATATAGTAAAAGACACCTTCCAAGATCCAATTATTGTACCACTATTCTAATGAGACTATATAAAATACCACTACCATTCCCTGGTGATATGATATATCATTTTCAAATTTCAATAAATACTCTACCAAGTGCCTCCTACATGGATTCAAATACCACTTGGAGAAAACTTGTCAAACAATATTTTCATCAGTATAAATGAAAAATGATTCACTAAATAGATAATTTGACCAGGAAATGATGGAATCAAGAACATCTACCAACACTAATTCATTTGTCAAGGAAGATAAACTCATAAGTGTAAAAATTAGTACGACCAATAATTAACAACATTAACCTGTTGCATTAAATAATATTCCAAACCAACATCTGTGGTCACATATTTCATTGAGTTTTCAATCGTAAGATATTAAATAAAAAAATAGTGTTCTCATGAAACTCATATTTATATCAAGAAAGGAATCATCATTGTTATTAGTCTACTCAATCGTTAACTTCATTTTTATCTCCTCAACTAGTTTTACCTAATGGGAAATTTCGTAGATGAATTGTTGATTTTATCCCCCATTTTCCAGTAAAATCATGATCTCAAAAACCATTTTTGGTCATTTATCATATATGATCAAATTCAACATATCATGGACCAATAAAATACCAATATAATAATTTACACACATGGTTATCTACACCACCTAAACACAATATTGAAACTTTTAATGTTGAGAAAAAAATTAATTTTCATTTAGTGTATTCTATAAACTCACTTGTATTTTCACATGAATATATATTATTTCATCTAATATATAAGCATGTCTTCCTCAATTAAAAAAATTATGGAGTCACTATATGGTTAAAAATTCATCTTATTGAGTGACATGAACAAAATTGGAGATGTTTTCCTTACAAAAATAAATAAAAGATACTAATAAATCGATATCAATCTCTATTTTAATCATTATTAATATCCACCTTCTTGACTTATAATAGAAGGCATCTATAATGATTATCAATCATGTAATCACATTGGGCCCTCAATAATTTTTTTAAAAAATTACCTCCAATTATGGGAAAATGTTTTTTGTTCATCATCCTTAAAATCATAAGCAATATATTATAAAAAATAAACATGCCAATATATTCCTTCATTGATAATAATACTGAATCTCCACAAGGATATGTGCTCGGTCTGATAAATTTCTTCACCTCAGAATCCTTCATATACACATTAATATCTATAAAATCAATTAGTGTAATAATATAATGATGAATCAATATAATATGGGATGAAGTTAAAATCTAAATATAAAAATACAATCATTGTTGACAATAATGACCTAATAATTATTATAGGAATATATCATCATAATGATATACCACTATGGGAAATATATAGGGGATTCTACTAATTATGAATTGAGATCCAATCAAGCTACTTACACTATGATAGTCAAATAATTTCTCCATTTTTCCAATAAAAAATCAATATTTTGACTCTCATTGTTCCTTTTGAATCTCAATCGTCTATCCATAGTCAGAAATTCTAGTTTCTTGTCGTAGTGGATAAAATATAGATAAATGGTCAACCTATCTATTAAAAATATATCATCAAATATAACAATTTATAATATCTTGAATTCTTAATCATGATAATAGGAATCATCAAATATGGATCACTCAATATATTGAATGAGATTTACTACCTTCATTATCATATGAGTTTAAAGAGAACAAATCTCAGAAAAAACATGATCGGTAAATAATTTTCAATAATAACATGGTATGATATATATTTTTGGGATTATACTATATCAAACAATGTTATAGATAAGATATAGATAAAGAAAATTAATACCCCAAATATTATATTTACCCTATCTAATATTAACATAAACCCCAATCATCACATACCTTGTACCTACTTATAGACAATGTAATTGGCACTATTGTTTGTATCTCAATTGAGTTAATGGGGTTTTTAATACATGAGTGTACTACTAGGAACCCTATAATCCACCATGACATGTCCTCCTAGAGTCATGATATAACCACTATGAACCAAATCTTTCTGGATGAGATAATTTTCATCATCTATGTCATTATCATGGGAGACTGACTAATGATATACTAAAATATTAATTCTATCTAAATTTTTTGATCCTTGAAAAACAACCTTGAAACACACGGATCTGTTTTGTTTTTTTTTCAAATAAATATAATTCATTTCATATATTGTATTACATGTATTATTGAGTATTTAAAATCAAAAATATTCTATTAATATTATTAATTAATAATATTTTTTATATACTAGATTTTTAACACATAATTATTATTATGAATAAATAAAATTAAAAATTATCTATAATAATACTATATAAATAAAAAATATTGATAAAAATTATTTTATTTTTTACTGAAAAATTTATATGCCTCGAATATATCATTATTTTGAAAAAAACATTGTTACATTGTTTTTTTGAAGAAAATTGTCAATGTGATTATTTGAAATTTAAGAAAATTCATTTTAATAATTAAAATTCAATTTTGAACACTTTTTTAAAAAATTATCATTGATTGTATTATTACTTTTATTTTGAATGATTACTTTTTAGAAGAATAATAATAAAATAATGATTTACATTTCAATCATAAGTTTAATTTAAATAAGTTTAAAAATATATTATATGTTATGATGGATTTAAAAGTAATATTAAATAAAATATATATTTATTAATCCAATTTATTTAATTGAAATAAATTTAATAATTAATTTTTATGTCCATGCATCACACACTTATAACTTCATTTCAATTTAAAATCCCCATTTTCTTCTCACATTCTTGATTAATATAAAATTATATTCATCAACATCAGTGATATTAAATTATTAAAATAGAATCAATATTTTGATGAATAATAAATAATAATAATTAAAATTGTTTACTTATTTTAATTTCACAAATAATAGTGAAAACCATAAAAATTAAATATGAATAATAATCATATTTTTTCAGTATACTTTAGCAAGTGTTAAAATTAATTTAACTCATACATAGGAATGAAATTTGGTAAATTAGAATTTTTTTTCAATTATTGGTTTGATATTTTATAATAAGGAACATTTTTTAGGATAATTTGATAAATAACCAAGGTAAATAAATTAAAAAGTAGTTGATGTGAAAAAAACTGAAATTAAATCGCAAATTAAACATAATTTTGGCAGAAATATGTTGTTAATTTTTTTTAATGTTGGTGTGGATAAAAACTATATTCCATTAATTATATAATTTATAAATTTATTAAGATCTTTTAATGATATTTACTTCCCATTGTTGATTTGTTTTTATCATGTTTAAAATTTCCAGTCCTCTACAGTAATAAAAGGGGACTTCCTCCTCTCGGTAAATCCAATCTCTTAGTCCTTTTGTATATATAAAATCCTATAAAATTTCATCTACCAGAACTTTATTCACAAGATATCCATTTTTCCCAAATTAGAAATTATTTTTTCTTTAATAATAATTCTAAATTATGTTTCTATATTCCACGTAAATTTTATCAACCAAGATCATTCTTTTTTACATCTTCAATTAAAACATTCATTAGTTCCCAAATAATTAACCTATAGTAACACTAGTATCTACCATATAATATTATTTTATTATGACTATATCATATTATATATCTATATATACTAACATAAAATTTGTAATGCTCCATTTTGTCACGTGTATGGGACACTACTGCCACACATACTGATGTAACAATTTTTCCATCACCACATATAATGGATGGATATAATTTTGTAATTAGGGTATATATTTACATATATATATATACAATATTTATTAATTTATTTTATTTTAGGAATTATAATATATCATATAAAAAATTTATTCTGCGGGGTTATGATTACATTTCATGTGTGTACGATAGACTACTTCTTCATGATAAGAAGTGATAAATATTTTAATTACATATTACATGGAGCAGAATGAGGATAAATTTTATCGATATGTTTGATATATATGACATCCAATTGATTTTGAAAATTTTAATTAACATTTACCTTTATTTATTTTCTTACAACTAATATATGGAAATAGAGTTCCTCTATACATTTTAGCTGTCATCTCAAGGAATAATGATATTGATTTTCTATTAATATGTTATATGGAATAATATAAATAAAAATTTATTGAATATATATGATATTTATTTCATGATTAAATTTTTTGATATCAATAAAACATGATAACTGATAATTAAAATACACTTCCAAAAAGAAACAAATATCAATATGAAAAATTAATAATTGAAAAGAAAATATGGTCAAGGATTATTAATAACAATATAAAAAAAGATCATCTTGAAATAATATTTGTTATTATATTTTATGTGATTAATATTTTTTAAAATCATATGAAAATATTAAAACTATTTTAAATATAATAATTTATTATTATAATGTCATTTGATTAATCAATTGTACATTATTGGTCCAAATAGTAACATATAAAAAAATTACATAATTTTATTATTTAATTTAATTTACAATAGATAATATTAAATTAGTTCAACTAAAGTTAAATGACAACGATATGGTTGAAAATGACACAAAATCATATCTACATTCTATTTGATGACGAGATCACAACCATTTCATAAAGTTCTATTGAATAAATTTCTATTTAGTGGTATTTTAGAAGAGAATGAATTTAGTATAATTAAATAATTTTTAAAATTCCAATGGTTCCCATAAAATCAATTTTACAAGGGCACCCTCGCAGTACTTATTCACATCAATTTCATTATTCTAGATTCACCATACTCTGTCAATTACTTTTCTCCACTTCTATAAAATCATTTTGGTGGTTCTGGTCTTCTAAATAATCCAATCATAGATCCCTTTATATGATACCTAATACAGATATTATAAACAATAACTTATCACCCTAACTAATAACAATGTTTTTCATAAAATTAATACATCATATAAATATATTATTATATTAATAAAATCGTATCTTATGTATCATAAAAATTATTATATTTAATTAAGGTTTTTATGAAACAATTATAAAGAATTATTCCCATCAAATAAGAAGTTGATGTTTTTCTTGAGTGTATATATAGCTTATCATCTCTATGAAGCGATGCAATTAATTTTCATTCAAAATATTTTATACATGGGTATTATGTTGGGTTTAATTAATATATATGAAATATATTATACAATAATTATATTTCAAATTTTAAATATTATTTACCATTATTTTGTTACATAAAACATATAATGAAAACAATATTCTAGTGTTTACACGACCTATTATCTCTATAAACTGTTAAATAAATTTTTCAATATCTAGTTTATATAAAATAATAACATTATTTCTGTAATTATTATATATTATTATTTTATGATGATGAAAAGTCCTGAAATTAATCTACAAATTAACAATGTATATGTTCCAAGACTTCTTAACCGAATCCTGATTGCAAAATGACGAATTTGTCACCTAGAAAAATGATTTTAAGAAAAAAAATTAAAATACATGTGATAAGATTTTATTAACAAATATTACATGGAATAATAAATTTATTATTATAGATTAAATGTATTATATATCAATGATTTGTATATAGGATTTTAGAACATCAATAATGAAATGAAAGACTATAGGTGCATGTTTATTTCACAATCTCATCATTATTTTTGATTGTTTATTATTAAATTTCATCTAGATAATTTATTTTTATTATTTCCCATGTTTGTTAAATATGTTTTATGATGGTTTTTACAATTAATATATGAATTTTTTACATTTTCAACCCATTATTGAAAAATTTAAAAAAACTATTATAATGGAAAATTTAAATCATTTACCAAAATAGGTACATTGTCACTTTTCTAAAAAAATATAGATGGAATCATATTTTAACTTTTTTATAATCAATGAATTTTACCACCATTAATATACTATAATGATTTTTATACCTCTATGAAATAAAAGATGCTATTTTTAAATAAAAAATTTGTCCTGGTCATTTACTAGCTAAAAATATAAGAAATGAAAGAATATTTTCTCCAAATATTATTTTTAGTGACATTTCAATATAATTTCATCCAACATAGATTTATTTATAAAAATATATTCCATACAAAGAATATGATCCCATGATAATACCCTTATTACTTATATTGATGTTTTATGTTAATGATGTCATGATCATAATGAATCACATGACATTTCCTTGAGTGATACTTCGATGAAACTTTTATGAAATCCATTTCCATTCATGGGTGATTAGATTATGAATGATATCTGTTCTTATATATCATATATATATGTATATGATTTTTTATATTTTGGGCCAATATTTCCATCAAATTCAGGTGCTATGATTTATACCTTAGATGATAGATAGGGAAGAAAGATGGGTTTAACATAGTTTAGTAAAACAATGATTTACGGTGAGGGAACAAGGATCTGATTGGCATGGGTGAAATGAGGTGTGAACCAATTTCAGTAAGAAAAGACTGGACTGATAGAGGATCATGTTTAGTAAGACATTCATTAAATGGGAGAGTGTAAGATTAATTATTATAGGTCTTGAATGGAAAGTGAAAACGATTAAGTACTATAAATATTCATTTATATCGTCTTTGAAGTGTTCCATGCAAAATGATGATTTGATTTCTCTAATTGTATTTGTTTTTCGAAAAAATCATTTGTAAAAAAAATACTATGAGCTAATGGATCATATTTTTTTATTTCAATAATATTCAATACTTTTGAACAAAAAAAATGTATTACATATATTAGGATTATGATCTTTGATAATAGTAAATAATTTCATAATGTTGTATTCATGTTTTTATACCCTTATGATTATATTAGCCTTATGAAATAATTCTTATCAATCCATTGTATCAACTCTATTGATATAATATCACACAATATAATGTTTCATTACCTAGGATATTAATAAATTTATTAATAATTATAACCCTATAAGGGATATAGTCATAGGGTTATAAGTGGGTGTTTATGTATATATTGTATAAACATTTTGTTCATTACTCCATGTTTCCAAAGTCACATTTCCTAAATTTTTATATATTTAATTTTTTATGTTATTGAAAAAATATTCATATAAATATATGTTATATCATTGAATAAAAATTCACATTTCTCAATATATTTCTTCCAAAGAAGTTCTAGTTAAAAATTTTAAATTAATATTAGAAAACCTTACTATTGATCCATAATGAATAGTCTATGTGTTTGTTTGAAACATATTGTTTTTTAACAATCTTGACTAAAATTTTATTAATGAAAATATTTAATAACCTGCAGTTTTTATATAATTTCCTTTAATTTTGTGTTTGTAAACTACGATTAGTTATTCTCAAACAATAATTTTTTATTTTAAAACAGAGTTTGAGCTTATAATATTTATGTTACCAGTGAATGTGTTAAAAAATGGAATGATAATCCTCATGGTATCCCAACTGAAATGGGAGACTGAATGTATTTTTTTATTTATCCATACAGAAAAATCAAAATATGATCAATAATATAAAAAATTATGACATTTATGCCCCAAATAATTATATAAATATGTAGTTTCATGGTGTCCATAGTTGATAGATTGTTCAATTTCCCTCATCTAAATCATGATTGAATTAGAATCAATGAGTTTGTTTAAAAGGATATAGGAGATGTTGTGGGTGTGAAAATAGGCACAATGAAATTAATATAGATGTTATAGAGAAAGGATCAGTTATCTCAAGGGGAGAGAATATATGGTTTTTTATGGTGTGATCAATAGTAAAAAAATATTGAACTATATTTAATTTGAATTTTTAAAATCTATTACCTTGGGGAATTTGTTTGAAGGGAAATTGAATGTTATTATGAATAATTATTATATTACTGATGATAAAACAATTTTGAGTAACATACGATATGAGATAATAGATAAGGAATATAATTAAATTTTGTGGATAATGATATAAGAAGGTAATGAATTGATTTAGTTCTTATACATTTGACATTATGAAATGTTTGGTAGAAGTCTTTTTAAATAGTTGTGGAATAATGAAACATCTGTGAACTGGTACAACATAGTTTTTTATGTATTTTATTGTGTGGGTTTAATTCATCTAATAGAAATTAAAATATATTTAGGTGGTAAGGTGAAAATATTTCTGAACACATGATTAAGATAGACATAACTAATAATTAGTGCATTATTGGAAAAAGAGATGTTTGATTGTGACATATGGGTTTGAACTGATTCTGTTGGATCATATTAGAAATATGATAAAATGGTGGTTTATGATATCATCTATTGAGTTTATATTATTTTTTGTATGGTATATGAAATGAATTAATATTTGAAGATGTTCATGTTTTCACTATGGATATACGGTAATTTTTAATATTATTGTGTTTAAATAGAATACATGAAAAAAATATTTAATTGTATAGTTAGTGAATATTAACTACTACACCGGGTTGTTTAGGTAGTTAATGATTTTAGTATTTTTTAAAATTTGTGACCGAATTTCCAATGTTATTTATATTAATCATTTGGATAGATCCTCTGGCTTCCAGTTAATAAATTATTTATATGGATTTTTAGGACATTTACATTATTAAATGAAAATTTATACATATTGTATATTAGGTTCTAAACACTTACTTATAATAATAATTATAGTGTGATTGAATGAATTATCATCACATTATTGATATTATGATCCACATGTTCTTAAAAATGAAACTTTTATCTTTGTCTAACAGAGTAAGAGATATAGAATCAATTGATAATTATATATCCAAAGTGTATGAATTTAATTATGAATTGAAATAACATAATTATTTCATTAAAAATTAATTTTAACAAATATTTCATCATAATGTCATCATTATAGGTTATGTCAATTACAAATTTCAGAACAATTAGGTATATAATATTTTCACCACTAACCTTATAAAGAACATGTTCTGTATAAATATCTATTAGTTCTTGGAGATTATATCCCCCTAACAAATAAATTGGTTAATATTCCACAATTATATTCCCTATTTGGAGAAATAGTAATTCTTAACATTATCTCTTCTAGATTTTTTATCGATTTCATTTTTACGTGATGTTTTATTATTCATTTATTTGATGTCAGTTTCTATGAATGAGTCATAAAATGTTATAAATTTTATGAAAAAATTTATTTTCAACTTTGAATTTCATTTCATGGTATTAATAATGTAAAACCATGAGATATTTAAGAAATATATTTTTAAATATTTAAATTTCATTAATTTCATATGTTTCACACAATAACATGTTTATATGAAACATGATGTACAATATAATTAATATATATCCATTATAAACTAGTAGTTATTTTGGAAATAAAGAATATAAATAACTAATTATAGAAATAAATTTCCAATTAAATGTGAAGGTATTTGTATGTTATTAGAAAATTATCACATATTTTAAATTTTTTAATTCGAATATAATCATTAAAAATAGAACATCCTCAAAAATTAGTATTTCTTATTTTTATTAAAGATTATAAATTATTATATGTTCTATAAATATTATATGAAGAAATTACATTCCTTTTTGAATTTGTAATCACAAAATAGTATTCAAATTATTTTTTTATAAATTTATGAAAATGTTTATCTTTAATGGAACAGTTATGAATTTAAATTTTTTTTTAAAATATTATCCTTTGCTGTTTTTACATGATTTTTTTCAATATTTTTCATACTTCACCTTTATTTAAAATAACGACATTACATAGTTTTATGGGTATTTTATTATTCAATTTTTCATCAAACAAATCTATGTTTAAAAAGGTCAACTCTCAAAAAAACACTATTCCATTATGTTTAGATTATTTATTTTTAAATTAAATGTTAAAAATTTAGTGTTGTTGAATTTTATTTAGTTGATTAAATATTTATAGTTAGTAACTATAAATTTTATAAATTAAATAATTTTGTTATTGGTAATTTGGAATTGTAATTGTTCATAAATTTATTTCCTTGGATAATTTTAGAACATGTGAATATGGATTATAGATATATTATAAGTCCATATAATTTTCTAGTAATTCATAATTATATTTTTTATTTTCCCAAAACACCTATTGTTTTTAATTTTTCAATTTAGTGGAAATTTATTAATGAAAATGAATTAGATATTATTAAATTCAATGAATGTGATAAAATTAAACTCTTATTTTTATTAAGTATGTTATTTTTTATATATGTATAATTTGATGGTTTAATGAATTATAAATAGTAATATTTATAGTGATGTATGTCACGACCTGTCCCCTGGGGCCCATGCCGTGACTACCCAAAGCTTTCCTTCCCAAGGACAGGGGTTGGCAACTAGCACTGAAAGGAATATTCCAAAAATCTGGAAAGTCATTGCCTTTATAACTTGTAAACACACGTAACCAACCTCTCAACAAGATACAGAAACAAGAAAACTGAATAACCAAAAAATTGTTGTATGTTAAAAGGGGCCAGAATACAAGACCTATAGTAAAGATACAAGTACAACTGAAATACAACACAACTGAAGAAAGTGAAAGATAGCTACTGGATCATCCTCTGAGGTTCCCACTTGAAGGGTAGGTTCAGATCGCCTCCACAGCACTCTACATCCTCATGTCTCCTCTTCATACCGACACACATTATGGTCCACCTCTAGGTACCATCCATTCCTAATACTCTCATTCTCAGTCAGTGATGTTTGTCGTCGGCACCAAACACAACGATGTTCGAGCATTGTCCATTTTAGGGTGTGTATAACGATACTCAGCAGGGATCCTGATACCCTCATGGTCTCACAAATCCCCAAAGGATAATCCTCAAATCATGAATTCAATTATCAAACCTAATTATGTATTCCCACCCAATCACGAGGAAACAATGTTTCCAACCCAAAACCCAAATCTCAACTGCTCCACAAAAGAAGGAAACCCACAAAGGAAAGTACAACAGAGGTTCGCCAACTAGAAGAATACCACCAAGGTATTTCCATAAAGTAAAGTACCACACATGATTTCTAGGAGCTGACCCACACCGGATCACTAGAATCTTACCCACAGAGGATTTCTAGGTGCTGACCCGCATAGGATACCCAGGAGCTGACCAACATAGGATCACTATGAGCTGACCAACACATGATCTCTATGAGATGACACACACAGGATTGTTAGGTTCTAATCCACACAGGATGGCTAGGAGATGCCCCAAATAGGATCACTAGGTGATGACCCACACAAGATCGCTAGGAGTTGGCCCACACAGGATTTCTAGGAGCTAACCCTCATAGGATAACTATTCATTCATCTCGTCACAACTAGCTACTAGGTTCCCTCATTATGCATGCTTGTCTCTAGAAGGATCCGATCTCTAGCTACTGTTCAATAATCCAACATCCATGATGTCCCACAAAGAAGTATCTCAACGGACCACCATGTCATAGTTTTCTAAACGCAATAGACAGTACGTCAATCGGATGCTCGGTCTGTGAGTTATTAGCCTTTTAGTTCAGAGGGCCCGATTGGATTAGTGATTGATCCAACCCTACCCTTTCCCAAAATTAAAAAATTATTTAGTGGGGTATTCCAAAGGGACTGTCTTGCTCCATAGTTTCCATCGCTTTTGGGAGTTCTTCAATCATACATTTGATTCCAATGTTATGGCCCATGTAATGTATAGGGTCATATCCAGTTTAGGTCTGGTCCAACCCAGTTCTGGTTGACCTGGCCCCACCTGCTGCATCCATCCCTACCTGCTGGTCGGCCCGACCCGCTGGGTCTCGCATGGCCCGTTGGGCATCCTAGCCTGAGTGGCACTTCCACATGAGGCAGTGGGAACAGATGGCGGGGGTAGCGGGTGGCGGCGGCCACAGAGTGGCACCGTTTCTCCATCGCCTTCATAGCGGCTAGAGATGATGCCAATCACTGTTCTTGTGCACCTTCTTGGTTGCTCGCTGACCTCCTCCATCGTGACGAACACCAAAAATAATTTCAATAATTACGGAGAGGACATGCCATGTTTGATTGGCCCTCACTATCTGCAATAGAGTTGTAGCAAGTGGCTATAAAATCTATTTGATATTTGAACAGTCATCAAGAATGAATAAGGGTTTAATTTCAGACAACCACCCTACCTCATTCAATTGATTTGGTGAATATTGTCCACACGAAATACTTGATCCCGTTTGGAATAGGCAGATGTCCGGGACATCGATGTCTCAACATTCTTGATCATTCAACGGATTTTGGAGATAAATTAATCAAAAGTGAAGCGTTCTTCTTTGGAGGATGTGTTCCTCCTTGTTCTCCGAAGCTCCCTCCTTTTCCAATGATTATTTTCCCCCTAACCCACCAAAATATAAATGGTAGCCAATATAATAAAATATGTTGGAATAATTTCAAAATGGAATAATTAAATAATTTAGTTGGTTGGTTGGATTAATTAATTATGGAATGGTATTGGGACAATTAATTGGGGAATCTCAAGAGGATTCTACCCACATAATAGGGAGTTCAAGATTTATTAAGATTATGGTGGTCCCTGCCACCATACCCTCTCCGAAGAGGTCAGTTCAAGTGGTCCCCACCACTATGACCTCCCAGGGGAGGTTTAGTTCGGGTGGTCCCCACCTCTGAAAATTCTACATGGAAGCTCAAACAAATAAAATAAAAATGTTACACAATTTTTATATTATTTTTCTATGTCATGAAAAAAACCAAAATTTAACATTCACCCTTGACCAACTGCCATCGAGGTGATAGTCTCCACACGCGATTTATGTCGTTGTGAGTTCAACGGTGTCCTCCGATTTCAATTCTGAGTACCGATTCCAAATTTATAAAAACTGGCTCCCACCTTCCCTAAATGTACTAGAAAAAAAGTTCAGAAATACATTCTAGGAACTTCGGGCCTCTGAATCACGCACCGTCAATTTTCACAGACTTTTAAAATTCCCATTTAATAAAAAAACTGAATGGATATTCATGGAATTTTAATTCACCCCACATCATGGATTTACATCACGGTAAGCCACATCACAAAACTACGAATACATGTGGGGGTACTGAACATGTATCTGAGAATCCATATCACAAGTGCTCTACTAGATGTTCGCGTGCTACCAATGAATGCTCAACAGAGGTTTCGACCATCCACAGAGGACATATAACTATTGATCCTCAATATCTACTAGAACTATCGTAAATGTCTCCCCACTATTGACTTCTAGCACTCCATGGTTGATGATGTGAGAAGGGTCATGAACGTATATCCTAAGCTGGGATACACGGAAGATTTATTGGACCAGGAGAAACTGAGGTGGAAGAGCTAAGCGGTATGCCTCCTCAACAACTATACTGAAAACCTAAAAAACTTCAAAAAATCTATGAGATAACATTCTACCTCATCCAAATCTCTAGAAATCTCATCGAGGTGAGACCAGTAGATAGACATGGCCCCCATCCTTGAACTCTAGAGGTCTCCGTCTCTTATCGGCGTACGACATTCTTCCTACTCTGTGCAGTCTTCATCCACTCCTAGATGATCTGCACTTTCTATGTTGAAGAATGTACCATCTCAGGTCACACTAGTGATGGCTCCCCTAGACCAGTTCAGCACAAAGGTGTTCAACATGGTCTCCCATACAATTCCTTGAAAGGTTCCATCCCAATCGTGTAGTGACAACTGCTATTGTACGCAATCTCCAACAAAAGAATGTGATCCTCCAAGCTACAACTAAATTTGATGATAGAAGCACGGAGCATGTCCTCGAGGGTCTGAATGGTCAGCTCAGTCTGGCCATCCATCTGTTGATGGAAGGCAATGATCAAATGATGTTTAACACTGAAAGCCTCATACAACCCCTTCTATAGTCGGGATGTCAAACATGCATCATCATCGGAGAAAATCATTGAGGGTAATCCATGTAGCCATTCAATCTCCTACACATTGAGTCATCCCAAGCTCTCTACTGAGAAATTCTTTCTAATCAATAGGATGTGGACCGACATGGAGAGTTGTTCGACGGTCACCCCAATTCATTCATGTCCCCTATATTTCAGTGGAAGTCATATCACGATGTCTCTGGATATAACATCCCACTTCCACTCTGGGACCTCCAAAATCTAAACCAAGCCTACTGGTACCTGATGCTGTACCTTCAATTGCTGACGAGTGAGGCACCGAGAGAAAACATATGCAACATCTTTATTCATTCCTGACCACCAGTTTTGTCGTCGAAGATCCTATTACATCTTTACCACTCCGAGATGCAACGCTAGAGGGGATGAGTGGAACTACCTCAACACTTCCTCTTGAAGTGACACCTAAACCATTTTACGTCCTATGAAGAGGATTAATTTCTTCCCATATTAATAAAATCTATCATGTACATGTATTATTGATATCTTAGCACATCACATATTACAGTCATCGTCCACAATCTACGCCTCCCTGACTCGCAGAAGAGATTATGGAGTGGTTGTATGAGACTGAAGAAAACATTCTCTATCTCTATCCACAAAGGATATCTGCAAAGCAGCCAACTACTCCACCGCCTCTCCTACTAGCTATAAACATAACCTCTTACTGAGTGAATCTGCAACAACATTCAACATCCTAGGAGTATAGACTATCTCGAAGTCATAGTCTTGGAGGAACTCAATCCAACACCATTGTCTCAGGTTCTGGTGTTTCTGAGAGATGATATACTTGAGACTCTTGTGATAAGAGAAGAGTGTAAAACGCTCGACATCCAGTAATGTCACCGCATCATCAAGGCGAAGACCACTTATACTAACTCTAGATCATGGGTAGCGTAGTTATGCTCATGATGCCTTAGGTATCATGAACCATAAGCGATAATTGCTCGCTCTTGGATGAGGAAACATCCATGTCTAGTTCCTGATGCGTCACAATAAACTACGTACCCTATTCCTTCCTTTGGAATCCTTGAGATGGGTTCACTAGTCTGCCTCTACCTCAGCTTCTGAATACTCTGATGGCACATCTTTGACCGCACGAAGGGTTTCCCCTTCTTCATCAACGCTAATAGTGGTGCTTTAACTCTAGATAAATTTGTTACAAATATCTAGTAGTATCCATCCAATCCAAGAAAACTTTGTACCTCAATCAAACTCCTGGGTGGATCCCAAGCAACTATAGCCTCAATTGTTGCGGGATCCACTACACCTCCAGCCTCCGATATAGCATGTCCCAGAATGTGTACCTCTCTGATATAGAACTGGATCATCGACAGAATACCATATAGATGGTGCTCTCAGAGTGTGTCCAGAACTATCTGCAAATGATATGAATGCTCCTCCTCAGTACTTGAGTAGATCAACATTTCATTGATGAAACCTACTATAAAGAGATCATGGTATCATTGAAAGATTCTCTTCATGAGTCCCATGGAAACTACTGGACCATTTGTTTCGTTGAAGGGAATAACCTAGAACTCGTAGTGTTCGTACCAACATTAGAAATCCATCTTCTACACATCCTTGTCTCATACTCTGAGATGGTGATAGCCTAACATGAGGTATATCTTCAAGTATAACTGTGCCCACCGCAACTATTTAAAGAGGTCATAAATCCGTTGGAGTGGGTACTTGATCTTCATGGTAACATGGTTCATGTGTCGATAGTCAACACAATGTCTCAAGCTCCCATTCTCCATCATGTTGAACAGAATTAGGGATGCCCAAGGAGAAACACTGGGCCGAATGAACCCTTTCCCCTGTAAGTCCTCCAGCTGTACCCGTAGCTCACGAAGCTCTATGGGAGCCAACAGGTTGGATGGTGTAGATATTAGTGTCATCCAGGTGTACAAGACAATGTAAAAGTCTACCTATCTAAGAGGAGGTAGTCCCATAACATAATCAGGGAATACATCGGCATACAGGTCCACCACTACATGATAACTCTGACTCTCCACATCAACCACACTGAGAGTAAGGCAAGCCAATTGATGAGTGATCGGCTGCACTCTCAGCCGGGTAAGTCCATCCTGTGCTGAAAAGGATCTCGTATCACTGGTGAATGTAAACCAAGTCCCATCCATGCGGACAAACTG
Organism: Viscum album; assembly: GCA_963277665.1. NCBI lineage: Eukaryota > Viridiplantae > Streptophyta > Magnoliopsida > Santalales > Viscaceae > Viscum > Viscum album. Next base: position 1,141,558,928 of record OY728127.1, read on the forward strand.
CCCATTGCATCTAATACAGTATATCTGAGTATGGATTGTAGACAACCGGTCCATACACAAGATGATGTCGTAAGGCCTCAACGCCGCTATTAAGAGATCTCAACCGAAGCACTCACATCCTAGAGTATTGTCTCCTGGAGGAACCAATGTTTAATCAACAAATCTTCTCCCATAGAAGTATCAAGCTGTATGGATCAAGCTAATGGCTCCGTTGGAATCCCCGAGTTCCGAATGAGGGTAGTGGCAATAACAGAATGAATGAAACCTATGTTTATATGCATTGTAGATAAAGTGGAGTATACACAAATCATAAATCGTATCATATATGAATTTCCGTTATCGTATGACATAGTTTCCTAGAGCTGAGAACCACCTATACACATTATCTTTACAGTCGGGGAGGAAATACTAGTGGTGGTGGCGGTAACATCTCGAATTTTCAGCCACTGCCAGCTAAAAAACTAGATCCTCTGCCACATCTGCCTTCTCACTGCGGACCTCCTAAGTCAAACCTTTGTCTTTGCTTGTGAAATACTTCAACAAACTACTGATCATCCATATAGAAGGCTGGACAATCATGAGCCATGTGATGCTACCCGCCGCATTCGTTACACTGCCCACTCTGGGAAAGACCGTCTCTGGCTGGTGTGCCTCGCACAACAAACACTAAATTCTATGGACGTCCACCTGTCGATATAGTCCCTGTTGTCCTCTATGAAATTTTCCTGCTGCCATCTACAGAATTCTATGCTACATGATGACTTGTGGTGTGTCTCGTTGCTGGTGACTGCTCAGCAAGGAATCTCTCCACCAACTAGGCTCCCTCTAACACCCCCTCCTACATTGGGATGTTGAGTGAAATCACAAAAGCATTGATCTCTCGATTGAGCCCCTTATCAAAGGTCTAGGACCTGATGAATGGGTCCCAAACCATATCTGTAGAGAATCATGAGAGGTCAGTGAACCTTTCTATGTACTGAGCCACAGTCATGTTGTCATGCAATAGATGAAGTATCTCCAGAATGTGCACTGCGTGAATAGTCACATGAACAATCTCTTCCTGAAACAGGATCTTGAAGTCTTCTTAGAGAATAATCGTCTCATCGTGAGCATGGAGAGTCATGTTCTAACTTATTCCTGCCACTACTCATATAAGGCTGGTGGAAAATATCACCATGAAATCGACCGGTGTCCCTACCATCTAGAAGAATCTCACTACAGGATCCATCTAATGCACAGATGCCTATGGGTCCATCTCTCACCTAAACCTGGGAGGCCTCTGGATCTGGAACATGAGCAATGTGCTCAATTGGCATGCATCATCTTCTACTAGGGAATGTGGCATTAGTGGACTAATGATTTATGGTACTTTTTGTGCCTCTGATGGTGCCTCTTCTAGAAAAGGGCTTTGCACCGATGCCTCGTCACTCGGTGGGCTGTCAGTGGGTACTACTATCAGAACCTTAGTTTGATGTCTTCACGGAGGAATCCTGAAAAGAAATAGGTGTTCCATAGTCAATAAGTTATAACCTGTTAGATAACTCTAATAGTAAACAGGGAAGACACTTGAAAACACACACACAAATAGTGTTTTAATGAAATGAGTTAGAAATGAGAAATTAGGGTCCTTCGGTATGGATACGTCGGCCGCCTCAGCAATCCTGGATTCCCAAAACGGATAACCACACTCACTAAACATAACACTATTTCCATTAAAAGAGTGATCTGAGTCCTATGATGTATGGTAGAACTAAAAATTCTGATACCAAATTGTCACAACACATCCCCTAGGGCCCATTCCATGACTATCCCAAGCCCTCCTTCCATAGTCCATGGGCGGGCGACTAGCACCAAACTGTGTATTACCTAAAACTAGGAGGTCATTTACTTTATAACCTATAAAATCACGTAAATAAGAACAATAAAAGATACGGACATAATCAAACTATATAACCAGAAGAGTGATTTATGTAAAAAGGGATGATAATACAAGTCAAACTGTAAAGATTCATGTACAACTGAAATACAATTCAACTAATGAATGTGAAAGAAAACTATTGGATCGTCCTCTGAGGTTCCTACTAAAAGGGTAGGCAAATATCGCCTCCTATGCAATCAATGTCCGCTCGTCTCCTCTGCATATCAACCTGTTGTATGGTCCACCTCTGGGTACTGTCCAGTCCTGATACTCTCATCCTAAGTCAAGGATTTCTGTCATCTACACCAAACACAATGAAGTGCGGGTGTTGTTTGTGTAGGGGTGAGTATAATTATACTCAGTAGGGACTCCAAGGCCCTCAAGGTCTCACAAATCCACTAAAGATAATCCTCAAATCATGATGTCAACTATCAGCCCTACATAGCTATATGCCCATACATATACCTATGTTATCATATAACCACATCTCAATCATGAGGAAACACATGGGCCAACCCAAAATCCCAAAGCTCAACAATTCCACAAAGAAATGAAAACCAAAAAGGCACGACCCAAATAGGTATGCCACACAAAACAATACCATCAAGGTATTACCATAATGTAAAGTACCTCACTAGTATGAACTCTACTCAAATCAAGTATAAATTAAGTACAGTAGTAGAGATGATTAGATATAACAAAAGAATCAACATACTCTGTAAATAATCTGACCCACAAAGGATCTCTAGGATCTGACTGACATAGGATAGTTAGGATCTTACCCACATAGGATCACTAGGTGCAGACCCACATAGGATATCTAGAAGCTGACACACAGAATATCCCTAGATGTTGACTAACATTGGATCGCTAGGAGCAGACCCACACATGATCGCTAGGTGCAGGCTCACAAATGTTCGCTAGGAGCTGACCGACACATGATCGCTCGGTGCTGACCCTCAAAGGATCGCTAGGGGCTGACCCACACTGGATCTCTAGAAGGAGACCCACACATGATCACTATTCATTCTTCTCATCATAGCCAGCTATTGGGTTCTCGCACTATGCCCGCTCGTCTATAGGGTGATCTGCTCCACTTTCTACTAGTTTATCCTCCAACTTCCATGAATTCTCAATAATAAGTATCTCAAAGGACTTCCAAATCATAGGTGTCTCAATGAAATTAACACTGTGTCAATCAGACGCTCGGTCTGTGATTTTTTTGCGTTTTAGTCCCGAGGGCCCGGTTGGATTCGTGCTCGATCCAACCAGATCATTTCCCAATGTTATCCAAATATCTAGTGTGGTATATCCAAGGGACATTCTAACTCCATGGTTTACATTTCGGCGGAGGTTTGTCAATCAGATATTCAGTGCCAAAGTAATGGCCCATGTTAAGTTTAGGGTCCTATCTGGATTGGGTTTGATTAGACTCAATTGGAATGACCTATGGAACATGGCCTTGGTCGACCTAGTTTGGGTCAACCCGACCCAACCCACTGGGTCTGCACGACTCGTTGGGTTTAGCACGACCGGCTGGGCGGCCCGACCTGCTGGGTTTGGTCCGACAGGGCATGGGGGCCACAAGGCCACTATGGTGCTACAAGAGTGTGGGGAAACACGGCCGTAGGGGTTCTGCATGGGAGAAAGACCGTAGGGTGGAGAGAAACTCAGCCACGGGGTGCGGTGAGGGCGTAGCGCTGGGAGGCTCGGCCAGAGCTGCATGGGCGTGGGGTGCCGCGATAGCGCATCATAGTGTGGCTTGGTCTGATTGGCATAGGCGTGGGGTAACTTGAGGGCGATTTGTGGAACCCCACGACCACGAGGGAGAGGCGTGGGGCGGCTCAGCCTGAGCGGCTCGGCCACATGTGGAAGTGGCCGCAGATTGCGGGGTCACAGGTGGCGGTGGCCGCAGAGTGGTGTTGTTTTTCTATCCCCTTCATCATGACCGACAGTGATGTCGACCGCCGTTCTCCTTCCACTTCATGGTTGGTCGTTGACCTCCTCCATCACAAAGTACTCCACATATCATTTCAAAAAAAAATTAGAGGACAATCAATATTTTTTTGGCACACACTCTCCACATTAGAATGGTAGGAAGTGGCTATAAACACTTTTTGAATTATGAAGAGTCATCTAGAACGAATAAGGGATGAATTTAAAACAACAAACCTACCTCGTTCGTTTGATTCATTGATGATTGTTTGCAGGGAAAGAGTCGATGTCATTGGGAATAGAAGAATTTTGTTGAACTCAGTGTCTCCTCATTCGCGATCCTTCAACCAATTTTGGAGAATAATTCATCGAAGGAGAAGCATTCTTCATTGGCGTTCTTCTCAGAGGATGTATTCCTCCATGTTCTCCCTGGCTCACAACATTTCCAATGATTATTTTCCCCCAACCCACCAAAAAGTAAAGTGTATCCAATATAATAAAATATGATGTCATAATTTCAAAATGGAATAATTAATTAATTGAGTTGGTGGGTTGGCTTAATTAATTAAGAAAAGCAGTTGACACAATTAAGTGGGGAATCTCATGACGTTTCTCCCCACTTAATTTGGAGTTCAAGAGGTTTCATGTCTCGGGTCTTCCCAACCATTATATCCTCTCATGGGAGGATTGTTCAGGTGGTCCCCACCAAAATAACCTCTAATGGGTGGTTTAGTTTAGGTGGTCTCCACCTATGAAACAACCACAAGAAAGCTCAAAAAAATATAATAAAACCATTAAAAAATTTTAATTTAATTTTATTTTTTCATAAAAAAAAACAAAATTTAACTTTTACCATCGACCAACTGTCATCAATGTGAAAGTCTCCTTAAATGTATATCGGTGATGTGAGTTCAACAGTTTCCTTGGATTTAAATTTCATGCATTGTTTCAAAAGTTAGTAAAAACCTGCTCGCACATTTACTGAACGTACCTCAAGAAATGTTTAGAAATTTATTCCAGGCACTCTATTCCTCAGAATCACGCGCCGTCAATTTTCCCGGACTCGTAAAATTCCCATTTAATAAAAAAATTACATGGAAATTCTAGGCCTTTACCAAATTACTTATATTCATAATCTTCATTTAACTATATTTTTTTAATTTAATATATCAAACAAAATACTTAAACAACATTGACTCAATCATTGTTTTTTATGAAAAAATGAATTAATGAATAAAATATATTAAATGTAATATAATTTTAGAGATTTATTTGATTCATGAATTAAATAGTGAATCATAAAATGAAATTTATATAATAAAATAGTTTGTTTTAATATTATATGTTTTTCAAATGTTTTAAAAAAGAGATGTATTGAATAGTATCAAAATTTACAATATTGATATTTTCTTGGATTATTAATTTATTATATTTAATAAATACAAGTAAATAATTATTAAATAAAAATGTGACTTATCTGTCGTTAAAAAATTCAATGACATTTCATTAAGGGTCCAATTAATATCGTGTTTGAAAAAATAAAAACATTTAAACATGAAATTTTTTTTATGATAATACAAATTAAAATAGGTTAACAAGAAATTAATCAAAATTATATAGACTATGGTTTCAAAAAAACATTTATAAATTATTTTTTATGGAGTTATTAAATTTATATAATATCATTGATATTAATTCATGTAAATTTTATGGTATTTGGATTGATAATTAACTTATTATAATTTTTTTCTTTCGAAATTTATAAAATATCCACCAACATTAATGATAAAAAGGAACATGCTACCTTACATCATTACATCACATTAAACATTATATCTCATACATTGAATTCCAATATATTTTATCCACATCAAATTATATAATAAATAGGTACTGGTCTTCTCAGAAGACCATCCCTAGTTCCCATTAGATGAGATCCATAAGAGACGTTACAAAGAAGAGGCAATCAATCTACCTGATAACATTGTTATTATAGTAATTGTTAAATTACATAAATTTGTGATGTTTATCAAAAAATAATGAATATAGTATATTAAATAATGTTATTTTTTTATTATTATTTTAAAAACAACATTATACACTACAATTACCCTCAAATTTGAAGTGAATTTATCACTTGTTTATACGTTTGGCATATCATATCCTCAAAGCATTCGAAATTATTTTTCATCGCCATATTTTATAGATGGGTATTATAATGTTTTTAATGAATATATATGATATATAACCTAAAATAATTGTTATTTAAATATTAATTAAAATTTAAATTTATTTCATTCTATATTTGTTTTACCGAATACAACATTCATGTGTACATATAGTCTACCTTGCCCACGAATAGTTCAATTCATATTTCATTATGTAAATTATGTGAATGATTTTAAATATTAATTTATTTTTTATATATGTACTTTACTACATCATTATAATTCTATTATTTATAGTTCTATGATCAATTCATAATATCCAAGAATGGTATAAAAAAATTATTTTAATTTGATGTGCTTATCACCTAGAAAATTGATTTTAATAATAAATTATAAATAAAGGCCTGATTAGATTTTATAAATTAATAATACATTGTATGATAAAATTAATGATATATATAAATTAATTATATAATCATATTTATTATACAAATATTTCAAATGTGAATAAATAATTTCAAGACCAGAGGTGAGGGTTTATTTATCAATGTCAGCATTATTCAGGATTGGTTATGTTTAAATCTCCACTAGGGGATATTTCTATACAATATCAATAATATATAATAACATTTTGAAATAAAATGATTTCATTACCTTACTAATTATAATCAACATTTTTACCTATGTCACTCTTTTACGAAAACTATTTTAATGGAATTTTTTATCATTAACCAATTATTGAACACTGTGACTTCTCCATTAATATTACTTAAGGAATTGTTCATATCATACATGGCCTGATACAATTTCCCCTCTATCATGACCCCTTATTGAATTAAATATTCATATTATAACATATAAAAAAAATTTCAATGAAAAAATTTTCTATTTTATTATTTATAATTTCGAATAAGAAAATCAAAATGGAAGTGATATTTTACAGATTAATTAGGACATGATATTTTTTAAAAAGGATTTCAATATAATAAAACATTATTTGATATTATTTATACATTATTGGGTATGTGATCCAAGGATACAATATTTATTATTTCTCATAATGCAATATAATTATGTTGGCATGATGATTATGAATCTCATTAAATTTTGATGAGTAGTGAAATGATGAAATAATTATGAAACCGAATTTATTTCAAGGGATGCGAAGTGACGAATGCCTTATGTTATTGATTTAGAAAATAGTATGGTTTCCGTTATTTAATGGGTGTGATTTATATCTATTTTCAATGAATATTGTAAAATTTTATATTTCAAGAGATATAATAGGATGGATCATGGAGTGAACTCATTTTATTAAGACATTGATGGAATGGAAGGGTAATAAGTTCAGCTAGAAAATCCTAGAATGGGGAGTCAATATTTTATATAGGAAAATATTGGAATTGTTGAACTACCCAGTCAATGTGATTGTTTCACTAAGAGTGGGTGGAGAAAATTATTTCCACTCTTTTTGTTGTATTCTTATTTTCAATTGAAACAACATTCATCTCCTATAATATATTTCAATTCCCTATTGAAAACAATATAACACACACCTTCATGAAGTCAACAATTTAAAAAATTAACTATTAAATATGAATTTATATGTCCCTATTATAGTTTAGAAATGACCGAAAACCATGAAATCCATTTGAAATCATCATTTTATTACAATGAGAAGGGTATACCCTTTCATTCATGTATCATTTTGAAGTCAATCCACATGTGTTTATGAACCCTCCAAGCAGAAATAGTGTAATCTAATGATATTGTAAAAACTTTTTTACATGTTCTTATATTCAATTCAACAAATATATTAAATTGATATGAAATACATCAATTTCTTGTCTACAAGAAAAGTTAGAACCACCTTGAAATTTTTATGAATATTCTGACCGATTTTCCTCGGTCTTATTCTCTTTGTCTGATTTCTAAAAGAATGATTCCTCCATAACAATTCTTCTAGTATTATTTACATTCAGAATGAAATAAATGTGAATTCAAACAACATATATCCCAGATTACAATGAAAATATATCTGTGTCATTTTCAATCTTATAATCCCTCTATATAAACTTGAATGTTTATTAATTCCTTTTGATACAATATTCAACAATATATAATTGACATGTCAAATATGATGATCTATAGAATATGTTGAATCATAAATACGTTTTTCAGCAAAACAATATCATTCAATCATACTTCTTCTACATTTACATCCTCCTTTCAAAACACATTCATAAAAAATAATGAATCTTTTCCTCCTACTCAAAACACAATGATTCTCACTTTATAATGGTGAATAGTATATTAGGAGTCAGAATATACAATGTAGATTCCCTTTTACTGTTGATCCGTTAGTGGATTTGGTGGGATTTAAAAATTATTTATTTCACTTAAAAATAATCCCAAATTTCCATTTCTTATGAAATTTCATAATTCATTTTTACATAGTCAACATTTCTCAAGGATTCAAGATTCTTCGTAAAACATCATATCTTCTTCATACATTAATTTCATCCTCCAATCTTATTTCATTTGATGAAACTGATTTCAATTTAAGAGAAAAATTGTGTATGGTAGATTTCTTTGAAATAATTATCTATTTTATTTGATTAAAAGATGTATGAATAAAACAAAAATATTTATTGAAATTTAAATTCCTACCTGAAAGTATATTTATAACTTTATTTTCTTCTCTTCTCCTGGTACACATATAATACAAATCATCTTCTTCTCCTTTTCTTTTTTCAATCCTATGAAATTAACATTATTTATAAAAAAATAATTTAACTCTAGAAAAAAATGATAATATCATTTGAAAACAAATCTGAATTCTTCTATCTGTTCCTTCATTATATCAATCAACCCTCAAACTCATCTTGATTACAAATGTCCATAGTATAATCCTTCCTAATATTATCATTCTAGGTATGATTATCGTAATAAAAATCATCCTAGAATTGAACATACAATGTATAAAAAAATTTATATCTTTTTGATTGAAATTGTATTCTATAGTAAATTAGTACATCCTCTTCAATCAACACCAATTTATTAATCAACAATGCATTTCAATCATCTTTAACTTCAATATATGAAATCAACTTATTATTTATATAAAATATTAATCATCATAATATCATCAAAATTAAATTATTTTTCTCAGAGAGACTCTGATTATTCATCAAATAACTACATCTCCGACATCAGCTTCACAGTGATGCAGATGAAAATTTTCATTCAGAAAGTTTTTCAAAATTTTAGTTAGACCTAAGGTATGTTTAAGCAGAATCACTTCCTATAAAAAACAACTTTTCATTAATATGGACATTCATAGTGAATCACATTCTATTGAAAATAAGATTCCAAATATTTTAAAAAATAATGTTATATTTATTATTTTTTTAAAAAGTGAAGAATTATCATACCTTGAAAACTATATAAATCAATTGAAAGAAACCCACCATTATCAATATATCAGTTCTAAAAACTCCCCTATGGATTTTTTTCCAGTGTGTTTCAGAAATAACTATGCATTTTCTCCTCCTGTAGTGTATTACCTATCAAAAATTATAATCCTACTTGAGCTAACTAATTTTGTAAAATAATAATCGATGAAAATAAAACCATGCTTTCGAAATGTAGGGATTATAACAACAATATTCATCTTTCTTCTTTATCACATATTAATTCTTTTATCATTATTGGAATACAATACGAATTCTTTCCTACAACTAATCAAAAAAATAATACGAATTTTTCACACAACAAAACAATTTTGAATTCATAGATTACCAAAAACTCTATCATTTCTGAAATCGAAAGGGCAGATTGATCATACAATTCACCCCTGATAATACAATACAAAATTACGATTAGAGATGAAACATATTCACAGACCTCAAATTTTATGATAACGAGTTTGGATTACCATATGCATCCTCAATATTGAAAATGACCCCATTGGTAATGGTTTTGTGAAAATGTCATCAACTTTTTCTAATGTTTGATTATACTCCATATTCATAGAATTTGTCTCCACAAGCTCCATGATGAAAATATATTTGATATCAATATGTTTTGAATGATATTTTTGAAATAGATTGCTGGTTAGATTTAATTTTCATTGATTGTCACAACCAAAGAGAAATGATATATTCACTATAATATGTTATTAATCTATTTGTGTTTTTTAAAAAATAAGTTGTGTATTAGATTTAGTTAATGATCATACTCATCTTCAGCCATATCAGGAGTTACTACATTCTATTTTCTATTAATTACAACTAACATATATCATTACCATAATCAATACTCCAGTATATGTGGATCTTCTATCATCAACATTACCATCCAAATCTACATCTTTATTGAAAACCCAATAAAAAATATCTGATCTACACTACCATATTTTGAATTTGGTTTTTCAAATTATGTATATGGGAATTCATTTTCTAGTAATAATATGCGATATTTTGGGGAACTCTAAAATATTTCACAAATTGTGACATCATAAACAATGTAGGGTCTTCAGGACTTCCAATAAAATAGACTTTCGATCATCTTTCGATACAGTTTCAAATCATATTATGTTCCTTCACTATATTTGGGATGATTTTATCCCTCTAAATTGGTTTGGTAATTGGTTTTGAGTATCCATGGTAAAGATATTATAATGATCCATTTTATATATTTTATGGGAGAGATAAATATATTCCTTCATTTGCATTATTTTTACCCCAATAATGAATTTCATTTTACCCAGCATGGAAAAATTAGAACGATTCATTATTTCATAAGATAATCTACCAAAAAATTATTAATCATTCCAAGAAATTATATTATTTTAATGTAAATAATTATTATTAGGGAATACCCATTAATTTCACTAACATATAGATTTTTATCTACTCATCCGTTCATGAAACTCTTCGTCCTTAAGAAAGTATAAAATTTGGAATATAAAGCACTCAGACCCTATTTCATCCCATAAAATTCATTCTTCAATATGAGCACATAAATTTATCTATTACAGCATCAAATCAATGATGTTGTTCAATATAAATATATAAATAATTATCACCATTTATGAAAGTGGATTTAATATTCATTTAAAATATCTTCTATCCATGTTTTACAGTAATAGTATGAAGGCATATAATTGTTTCATATGAGGATAGTGCAACATTTGTTTCATAAAAAATCACATAAATCATTGAATACACTTTTAATAATATTATTTATTTGTTTCTTATAATTTCACATTCTTCATTCATCTTGTTCCAAAAGACCCACATTATACAAACAATGTTTTTGATTTTTGGAATGGCTATGTGTTCCTATGTATCATTATTTTAAATATGATCCAATTCATTATCCAGGGATGGACCCCATTCTAGATTCTTAAATTCGTTATTCACACCATTTTTTTACACTTTTTAATTCTGATAAGTACGTGGACTAAATTTTTTTGATCTTTTTTTTTTGAAAATTTTTATGTTGATAACCTATTATATTCTGGGCGTCGACTTATTTTCTCATCCTCGGATACAATTTTTGATGTTCTTCCTCATCACTAGATATTATTGTGTCAAATTATTCTTTTTAGAAGGATAAATGACATTTGCATCATTATCAAAAAAAATCATTAGAATTCTTAACATCAATGTCCACCTAAACATGTAAAAATTTCTCAGATATGTAAATCACGTTCACATAAATTGAATCAATGTTTATTCTTTTTTCATTAATTGAATCATCTATATCATCTTCATTCTAGATTATAGAAAATAATGATTCCATATTCTCTTTTCTGCTCAAACATACTACAATTTCCACCTTTCTTCATTTAAATACATCGAGTCCTTAAAACACTAAAGGTTTTGAAACATATATTTTTCCCACAAGTAAATTCATTCATAGTAATACATTATTGTGTCCAAAAGAATGATTTTTGTGAATGAATATAGCACTTCTCAGGGCTAGTTTCAAAAAGTAATACTAATTCCCTTGTTCAAGTAACATGTTTCATCACATTTACACAGTACATTGATTCTTTCTTTTGGTAAAACCATTTCATTTGGGAGTATATGGGTAACTATAATAATGATGAATTCCATGATTCTCAAGATATTATTCAATCAATTCACTTCTATATTCACCACCATTATTTGTTAAAAACATTTTCACTGAATACTCACATTCCTTTTCTTCTTTTCTTCTAAAACTACTAATCATTTTCAAGGCATCAAATTTATGTTTAATAAACAGGACACATGTAGTGTGAAATAAATATTCATTCCATTTAATGAATTACTTATCTCATTTTGTTTAATTTTTTCCCATTTTACCACATATATCAAAATGTATCAGCAATAGGGGTTGTTTTGAATATATTTTTACATTCGTATGCACGTCATTTTTAATCCTTCTATTATGACATGTAGTACAACACCATTTATATTATTTATAGGAAATCATAAATTTTTCAGATACTCCCTATTAGATAATACATGCATGTCTCTCTAACAGATATTTCAATGGATTTTATCCCACAACTAATTCCTCTCTCCCATACTCCTGTGGTAGGTGTTTCATATTTCAAAAATATGAAACAAATTCTATATTTTTACGTTGGACATTGGTTAAAATATTCCCATATACTTAAATCCAGAAAACAAAGCCATCTTTTTTAAGATAACATTTGTACCCTCATCAGACAATTGTGAAACTATTAGAATTATTCATTCATCCCATCAACATGTAGGGTTTTCTTGGATATCATATTATCTTATCAAAATATGGATGATCCAACACCATTTATTTTCAATAATTCATCATTTACATAAGTCAAATATCTTTATTTATAATCATCAAAATTATTCAAAAAATTCATATATCATATCACATTTGAGGAACAACCATGATCATATTGTCATGGTCGTTCTCCTTTTAGTGGTTTCAATAAAGTTTCAACGACATGAAAATCTTATCCTTTAATTTAATTTCTCACCAATGTCTTCTTATAATTAGGAATATATTGCTAATCCATTGAAAAAATAATACATAATTTTGAAATGTGTCCATGTTGATCACATATGTCACTGATATTTTCCAAGAGTTTTAATATTTATCAATTTCCACATCATTCATTTCGTAAATATTCATAATGACTTTCCCATTCAACTTTCTATGAGGATATTTCCCTCTCCCGAAAACTCTACTTATTATAACATATGGGATAATAGTAATTTTATTTTTTAAAGAAACACATATTTTTCTTCTGTATGAATCCCACAGAATACTATCCTTAACCATAGAATTATTATTTCCCTCTAAATATTGAATATAGATATTAATTATTAATATGTTTCACAGCTTGTGTATGGTCTCTCATTTTTGAGCCACCAACATTATTGCTATCAATAAATTTGTTATCTTATTTTTAGACTTATTTGAATCATAATTAATTTAAACAAATCAAATCATAATTTTTTCAGAAAAGTTTTTAATTCAAGATTCTTTGAGGCCTTAGAAATGCTATAATTATTGATTTTGGTGAAAAAATGGCCTTTAAAACATTATTCGTCTATGAAAGTATTATTTAGTCATTATTAAATTTTGGAGGTACATTTTGTTGTGAATTCTCAGTTTTCTCAAAAAGAGAACATAAACTAACATAAGTGATATATTTTTTGAAACATGTAATTTTATCATTAATATAGAATGTTTTTGTTTGAAACATTCTGAATCATTTTATTTTTCATTCATCTTGACCTCAGGGTGCTAATTTCAAATCATTTATTCTTAAAAAAATTTCTTCATGTCATTATTTTCATTCACGAGCATTACATGATAAAAAAAATAAATTAATTATTGTTTGATTATGAGCATTTATCTTCTAACTTCTTGTTTTGCATTTCAAGACTTCTGGTTTTCCGGAGGCATTCATTCAATTATTATTTCAAATGAGATTCATAGTGAGTATATATTATATATAAATAATAATTCTGAATTATTTATCATTCATTTTCAAAACAAGGAAATTTTCAATTAAATACTCAACTAATTTTTCTAATTAAATAAAATATTTACATTCTTCTTCAATATTATACAAGAAACATGTTATTTTGTATTTGAGGAAATTTATTTCATTCACAATAGAATTTTTTTTCTATGCCTATTTCTTACGAGATTTTAAAGGGTTTCATGAATCCATATCACTACTACATTCCTTCATTTTCAAAGGTATATTAGCTGCAAAATGACTCACTCCTCAAAATTCAATGGATTTCATTGGATGTTTCCCTTTTTATTCCCCTATTCCTATTTTTACCTTTTTGAAAATAAAATATAAAATATCATTATGATTTTCACATAACTCATTTTCAAGGACATAATCAATAGAATATCTTCAATTAAAATTTTATTTTACTTTTCATTCTACAAAGTTATGTATGTCATTTCTATATCTTCTTTTGATTTTCTCTCTTTATCCATCTCTCTTCTCAATTTATAATTGATAAAAGCACTGTAAAAATCATCCAAAAAATGATTGAGGATATTTGTCATCAAATGAATAAAAATTTTCATCAAACATATCAGTTTGGATTATCATGATCTTTTCTACAACTATAGAGTCATATATCATTTTACCAAGACATCTGATAGCAATCACAATATCATTCAGCCCTGTAATGAATTCCCCAATAGATATATATTCAAACTACATCATGTCTACAAACATCAATCACCATATTAAATGTTTTTCTTTATTGACATATGTACTGAATTTCTATATGATTTCTAATTCATCATATATTATATTGTCCATGGAAACAACTTTTACACTATGAAATTCACATTCAAATACTGATGATAGTATATAATTTGTTTCACATCCCTCATTATCACGATAGTTACTTTCAACAGAAGTAAGTGTATATTTATCATCAATTTTAGGAACCAAATTGTTTTAGCTTAAATAATATAATAATTGAAATACATAAGATATGGAAACATTATTTCATTCAATATATGATAATTATTTCCATTAAATAATTAAATTCCAATACTGTTTGCAAAAGTAAAATTATACATCAACAATGAATATCAAGGTGATCCTTATTCTTTGAATAAAAATAAAAGTTCTAAAGTTAGTGTGAGTATATCAAAGAGATGGGGTTAAATCAATGAATTTTTTTTCCATTATGATTATTTTCAATTGAAACAAACATAGCCTCCTATTTTAGATTTCAATTCTCTATATAAAAGAAATGCAACACACATCCAATAGAACACACTAATTTATAATGTTCATATTAAATATGAATTGTTACATCCTTCACATGGTATTGAAATGACCCAAAAATATATAATACTCTATAAATAAATCATTTTATTACCATGAGTATGATATAACATTTCCCTCATGTAGAATATTTAAATTGATACCCATGTACGTGTTCACCCTTAGAAAAAAATGTGTAATAAAATAGTTTCCTCAAAACTCATGTTAACTTTTACTCATTTAAATTTTCAAAACTATTCAACAGAAATTCAATTATTCAAATCCTTCTCAAGAATAAATATAACAACCACGTAGGCTTTGTTATGAAAACATTGACTCTGTGTATGGGTGTCATTTCTCTTAGTTTTATTTCTCCAAATATGAATCTTCCAAAAATCTTATTCCTATCTAATTTGATTTCAAAATGAAATTGTTATGAATCAAAACATCATTAAACCCCTAGTATGATAAAACATATTATGATTCATCCTTAGTCTTTGAATCCTAATATGGAAATCCAAGAGTTGAATAATCCATCCTAATATGATGATCATCTAAATAGAATTGATGAGTTGTGTACGATGATCTACAAAAACATTTGAATCTTGAATATGATGTTCAGTTGAATTTACGATTTCAATATGGTTTCAACTGATATGACTAATTCTGAGTAAAATATATTTATCATATATCAATAAAATATTTCATTTTATTTCTGGAAACTGAGGAATTCACTCTCTAATGTGGTGAATAGTGCATCATCATTTAGAAAGTAGATTAAAAATCATCTTTTATTGGTAATCGATGAGGTGGGTTGGAAAGATTCAAGAAATTCATTCCTACTCTAACAAATTCTCCCAATTCTCAATTTATACATAAATCTAATTATAAATTTTAACTCTATAAACTCTTCTTGTAGCTTCTCAATTATTATTTAAAAATTTTGTCCTTGTTCACACATTCCATTGAATCTCCAGACCAATTTAGTTTTCTAAGACTGATATCAATTTTGGTGTTTTATTTTCTCGGGTCAATTTCTTCATATCAATGACATTTATCATTTGAAGAAACAACTTTTGATTAAAATGATGATATAATTTAAAATTATAACTCCCGATAAAAAATATATTTTTCTCATTCTCTTTATCACATATCTAAATCCACTTATAAAACAATGATTATACATATCATATTCTCATAACTATATTGAAAAATTCACATGAATATAAAATGAATATATTAAGCACTTTAACACTTGATGAATTCATTTGAAAAAACTATATTTCATATATCTCTTCCTTTTGCATTTAAATCAACCATAAATTACATCCTGATTGTGAATATCCACAAACTTATCATTATAAATATAATAATTATGGTTATATTTATCCTTATACTGATCTAAATAGATAGGATCGTTTATTGTATGAAATATTTTATATATTCCTAGGGAAATGACATGCTGGAAAAATTCAGATCCACTACTTCATTCGGCGCCACCATTTCAATCAGTACCACCCTTTAATTGGTATCATCTTTTCTTTCAGTTTACCTCAAAATTTCTCAATTAAACATACGATTTATATGAAATAAAAATTTTCATATCATCATTCGGGGTCACCTCGACTACAATTATTCATCAAACAACTAAATCTCCTACATCAGCTCCTATGTGGTGTTGATGACCATTTAATTTTAAGCAAGACGTTTTCACATTCCGTTGAATGAATGAGAATCCAATTAGAATAAATAATTCCAAACATCTTTTTCTCATTACATTGATAATTAATAGAGAATACCATTCTTTTGAAAACATGAGTTAGATTCATTTAAATAATGTAGGTATGATTATTCTCAAAAACAAAGCACGAGGATTTCAATACATTGATAAAAATGAAAACACATGAAATCAAACCACCTTATTCATCATCACGGTACAAACAAATATATGTGAACATAGATTGGTATAATAATGTTGGTACATAAGTCATATAGGGTCTACAATATAGGGATTGAATGGAGAGTAAACTAGGTTTAGTACAACACATTGTCCTCTTGGTTGGTCGGAAAAGTGAGCCTCAACTAATTTGGAATTTGATTTCTATAATTATGTATATTCCAAAAAATTATATTGTTATTCCAATATTATTCTCCCATTGATAATGATTATTTATTTCCATATCATTCATTTCTTATGATCATCCATGATTTATTCAATTATTGGGGATTATGATCATTATTATGAAAGGTATAATTTTAAAATGTTGTGTTCATGATATAATATTCTTATACTCATATTATTATTTTGAAATAATTTTTATATCTCATTTTAGTCCTTATAGATAATTTCAAATCTCCCTTTATTATGTTTTTTCCCATTTATATGAATAAATTATTTATGTTTTATTTTTATATTAGGGAGCTAGTTAAAAGGAAATTAGTGAATGATAATGTATATATTTAATGAAAATGATGTTTATAATTCCATGTAACAAATGAAACTCTAGCTATATAATTATGAAATATATTTTATATGTTATTCAATGAATATTAATGTATAAATATGTATCATGTATGTGTGTAAAGTATGGTTGATAATATTGATTATTATATTGGTGGGGACCTATATATTCCTGTAAATTTTATGATAAATATTTTTATCTCAAAATATTAATATTAGTATAGTAGACTGTATAACATATTTAGTAAGGGATATTTTCCACTATAGTAGCATTGGTATTTTATTGTGACTACTAAGATGGTTTTTAGAGTGAACTCATTTAACTATGATATACATTCCAATGATACTTTACTAAATATTTAATGATTTTATAGGCATATGTGAATTCCAAAAATATATGAGTTATGAAAATAATATGTTCTCATGGATTACGTTATCTAATTTAATTATCATTACTATATTATAAACTACCATGATTTCATCCATGACTATTATTTGTGATATATTATATATCTGGTATTGTAATAAATTATAATTCTCATGTTCTTATACCCTTATGCTCATATGATATTTATATTTCCAAAATTTGTTCTTATTGTGACTAAGATTTAACAAATTGTTATTATTATTTTCCCCATGAAATGAGGAATGGTATATTAATTATATTTCCCAGGAGTGAATAATATATGATGAACTTAATGATATATTATGTAGTTCAAAAAGGAATATTTATTTCATGTATACATGTTTCACACAACACCAGACCAATAAGATCCATGAATGGACAATTTTTTATGAAATGAATCTTAATATATTATTATCCCATATCTATGTATGAAAATTATTGGTTTTAAATGGTAATGTAAAATAATATAATTTTGTTTTTGGAAAAGATGATGAGAAAAGATAATGAGAACCATAAGGATATGAATTATGAAATTTAAATTTAAGGAATTCTTTTGAATGACAGCATGAGTGGTTTTTATGAAATTACATCACTTTCTCAATATAAAAAGTGTATATGTATTATTCGTCGTTAAATGTGGGGGGTAATTAATCATAATTGGGATAATTAGCTGTTGTAATTGATCGACACCAAGTATATGGACAGGGGACTTATCACACACACGTATTGAAACTATCTGTGTATATCTTTTGAAAAATCATATACTCAGAATGAGATATAAATATGGATTTCAATACTTACATTGAATGATCTAGGATAAACAGCATGTTTCTGATATTGAACAATGTGTCTGGATCTATAATGAATATGAGTAATTTATTTTTGAGATAAAATATTCTAAATAGAAATGTGTAAATTTTTTGTTTAATATGGAATTGATGATATAATGATGATGTTAATGTTATTATAGGTATGATAAAAATTTGAAGTATCCTATTTAAGATTTGTTTTGTAAATACATTTATATAATTCAATGTTACTATGGATGTTAATTTTAATTCACAATCATTATATGTTGAATTATAATTTAAATCCATTAATGAATTATTTATTAAAACCAAAACGTTTATTCCTCACTAGTTGAATTATTTTGGAATGTGATTCAGGGATATAATATTATTCTACCTCCCCAAAAATTTAATGTTATATTAGTAATAAATTTTATTTATCTATATAATACAAAAATCTATATAAAGTTAGAGGTAATAAGATTTGATATTCATAATGTATCTAGGATAATCTATCAGTGTGGCTATAAATATGATGATGTGATGGATGTCCCATTGTACAGATCATGATTGCTTTTCAAAAGGGATTTTTATATTTTTTGTTTTGGGAGATCCAAAAAACTGATTATATTTGTATAGTATAATAGTTTTTAGGTGCCTTTTCAAAATTGTTGCATTTATTTCTTTTGAATCGTGATTTTGTGTTGTAAATAAACCCAACTACAAAAAGATCTTTTAAAATGCAAGAAAAAATATTATCACTGATAAAAATTAATTGATAATTTAAGCATGGTTTAATCCATGTAACTTTTATCAAGACCAAAAACAACATATTAATGTACACTTTTAACAGTGCTAATAAATGCCCTTAAAAGGGTCCTTAAATAGTTCCCATATATTGTTGTTAAAGTGAACATTGAACAATGATTTTTATTCATGTTAAAGGAATCCATTATTAAATATATTTAGCACTAATAATTACAAAATATTAATGGGGATAATTAAAATATTGTACACCTATTAATGCTTGACCCCTTTATCAGTGCATCTTTGAACCCTTTATCAGTATTCCATGCAAATTTTATCAGCATTTTCACCCTATCACCGCTTTAATCAGCAATTTCTAAATTTCCAACTTCATGTGTGGATGGCTGGATTCAATTCCTGCACCACACATTCAAAGATGGTCTACTATTACAACTACACTATGATATTTTTTTAATTAATGTAATTTCTCTTCATATATATACATGTGTATTTACATATATATATATATAAATATTGATATATATTTATATAATTATTTTAAAATAAAATTATTAAATAAATGTTTTTGTGTGATACATATATAATTTTAATATAATTATATATAATATATATTATATTCATTTACATTTATTACTTTATAATATATACATATCAGTTTAATAATATACTAACATATGTATATATAAACATAAAAAATATATTTTTAAAATGTATAAAATGGTTAGATATTATTTGAAATAAATTTTTAGAATAATATTTTATTAATATATAATATAATATACATATTTAGTTGAATATTGTAATATATGTATTTATATGACGGATTTATTATGATTAAACACAATAAAACAAGCATATATTTATTTATAATCAAAATTACCAAGTAAAAAAATGGTAAATTTGAAAAACACTAATATAAATATTAATGTAGTACATATGAATAATTTTTTTCAAGAACGAAGAAGAATAAAAACACCCCTTTATATGAGTTTGAAAAATCATCATATGTTAAAAATTCAGTGTACCCCACTTAACAATTCACTATTTGTTTCCTTCTATGCCATTTAAGTCCAATAAAAATCTAATAATGGGTTACATCATTAATTAATGGTGTATAACACATTAAAATATCTTTATTTGAAATATGGTAGAGCTAAAAACACCCAAATAAAAATTTATTGTCATTTGAAATTTGAAATGTTTTTTTAACTTATTTTGTAATTTTCTATATTTTTTAAAAAAATTTGTTTCTTAAAATTGATATTAAATGATGAATTCTTGATAATAATTAATTTAATATTAATTAATAATATTTTTAAATATTTTATTTGGAATTTTCATTAAATATTTTATATATAATGGGTAATTTCTATTTATAAGTTTTTAAAACATATTTTAAAAAATATATTTTATATTTATATTATTATAAATATATTTATATTATAATATATTATATTTAATGAAATATTTTTTTTCATAATAACACATTTATATTTTCATGTAAAAGGGAACTGATAATGGGGGTAGTCATTATGAGATCTTCATAAAACATTGACATAAACACATCATTATCATTGATATATTACAAGTGCTGATAAAATACCCCATTTAACAACACATTTTTAAAAGTGATGATAATGGGGCCCCATTAAAAATGCTTTCTTTTATTATCGTAAAACACCCTCAATAATTTCACTAAATGAAGAACTCTTAATGTACCATTTTAAGAGTTGTTTTTAGAGATGAAATGGTGGTCTATAGTAGCATTTTAATTTGCACAATTAAAACCATAGCACTGGATAAAAAAATTTGTAGTAGTGAGAAGTAATACAATATTCTAAACCAATTTAAAATACTCCATATTGAATGGA
The DNA here is from genome assembly GCA_963277665.1 of Viscum album. Taxonomy (NCBI): domain Eukaryota; kingdom Viridiplantae; phylum Streptophyta; class Magnoliopsida; order Santalales; family Viscaceae; genus Viscum; species Viscum album. Next base: position 1,141,580,538 of record OY728127.1, read on the forward strand.
TGTAATTGTGTTGAATTAATTGAATAATAAACTCTTGGATATTCTTAAAAAGGGATTCATTCGACCATGTATGTCATATTTTTCGAAACCGTTCCTTTTTATAAATACGTAATGATTATATATTTGACTATGCATTTTTCGTAGATAACATAACAAATTCAAAATTATAAAAAAATTCTTCTACCCCATTAGAATGAATTTTGAACATATGTGGTGATCTCAATACTATACAAGATTGAGACTCATTGAGGATAGAATAAGTTGATGTTTAAAACATGGAAATACCCTAGATAATGATTCAGTATGTAAAGGGAAATATAAATGTGTCGTGATTCGATTTTGTAAAAATAATTCCCTTACTAAATTAATGTGTTTAATAAATAGATTCCTTTGATATAACAATGATCATTTAGTGGTTTTATTTATAGAGGTCATTTTTTAATATTATAAAGGAGGGATGATGATAGAGATCACATGATAATTATTATAAATACACTATTGAAATAGAAAATGTATGAATAATTTACAATGTGTATTTTTTGGTACCAAAAAAAAATCAATTTTTGGTCAAATATGGTCATGTGATGATATATTTGTTAATCTTTAATGATGGATAATAGTTATCCTTTCTATATACGAACCAATGTGACCGGTATCCTAATATTACCTGGAATAGATAGATAATATAAATAGACTCTGGAGATTTTTTTACTTTATCTAATAAACTCACCTTGTTATCTAATATTGGAGACTTTCTCTCCTCGATGGAATACTGAATATGAAATTTCAATGAACTATGGATATTTTTAGTCATCACACCTTTTCATATAAAACACTATAGTATACAGTGGTTTTAATTTAATAGATATGCATCATAGAATATTCTCGGGTGCATACTAATGAAGAATGATATGTTGATAGTGTAAGCCTCATGAACAGTGATGGATCTTGGGTTAAATTAAATAAATCATTATAAGGAATTAGATGTTGTGATTTTTAATTAATTACCATATTTAATTTTCATTATATTGAAAAAGTAAAAAATATAATAATCATAAGTGTTTATAATATATATTAACAAAGAATGATTTCAACATGAACTATAGTATATAGTTGGATTTAATTAATGGATACTTATCAATACATCCCCACACTAGAAAAGTTAACTTGTTCACTAATTATTTGATTTCTTATTATCATTATATCTTTTATGAATAAAATTAATATTATTCAATATCTAGGGAAATTAAAATATTTATTGTAGAAATAATTAATGGAGGGGTCCATCTTATCATTATCAAATATGTATACAATCTCCAATCTAGATGAGTATTGGGGAGGCATAAATGAAATAAATTGACTTAGAGGAGATGGTGAGAAATGTTCATGAGTATAACCTTGATGTTGATGAAATGATATGATTTAGAAAACATAAATATGTCACATCCATAATAGATTTATATATAGAGATATTGAAATATGATCTTAGTTTTTCATTATCAATTAATCCAAGAAGTAAAAATAATTAATAGAGATTTGAAAGAATATTTCTTGTGTAATAACATGAATATGGATAATATAGAGTTTTAATTTCAGCTAATTGTACCTCAAAATGTTATGTCTAAGATAAAAATTATTAATGGTATTTTATATTAATATCACAAATAATAATGGAAATGGGTATAAATAACCATGTATTTTTTTATTAGAATCCTCAAATAATATAGTGGAAATAAATACATATTGGTTATAGAAGATCTCCGTACAAAATCCCCACACATAATCAATATTAGAGAATAATAAACTTGAGAAAAAATATAATGAATATACAATATGTAATTTCTATGGATGAATGAAGTGAACCAATCTCTTGTATCTAATATTGATCCTATGTTTTCCTGAATGTTTTAAAAAATAAATTTGAATGATATTGATGAGGAATTTATTTTCAACATTTCATATCATTCAAACACAAATATTTTTTCTGAGAGAATAAATTAAACCCTATAGGATATTCATATATATTGATAAACTAATTTAAAATGTTATTTAGGTCAAAACTCCCTCTAGTCATGTTATCATACCCAAATAGAACTCACTCATGCATACATATTGGTATATATAATCGTAGATATGGAAATAAATATGGTATTCCAATGTGTTTTGATGATTTTTGAGAAAAAAATCTATTAATAAATTCGATATATTAGGAAATAGAAAAGAATGATCGATCGATTCAGTTATACATAAGTGTAGCAGAAATTCGACAGAAAATTTATTCTGATAATCATCATCATTATATGGTGGTTGATTTTGGTGATAATGTTTTCATTGGTTTTTTTTGTGAAATATTATTATTATAATTTGAATGAATGGAATGTTGAGCTGTAGTTGTATTGAACATTTTGAGATTTATTATTATGTAGGGATGGATTCTTATAAATTCTCACTCCAATGAATCCACTATCAGGTTAGTTATGTGTTCCATGATTCTCTTTTAAGGAATTACAAACCTAACCCTTAACATGTATTATAATAATGGGTTATAAAAGTTGAGAAATATCATTCTTATTATAATAAATGGATATATTCAATATAATTGAGAGAATATTTAATGAAACATGAAAACTCACATTATCACGTTTTTGAATAAAACAAGAATATTAAAATACTAATTTGGAAATAAAATATATTATGAGGTATATGAATCATAATTTTTATATATCGATGTTATGAATTTCAAGGGAATTATATTATATAGTATTAACGAGATTCATTTTTAAATTTCTATCCTAATCATTTATTTTAATTTCTTATATTACATGTAACAAATATGTATAGTATTCTAAAATAATTTACATATATTTTTACAAATAAAACATGTTGAAAAAAGAATTTATTTTTTTAGTGTATTTATTTACTTAAAAATTAATATATAAAAAAATGTTATAAATTATTTTTTGTGAGATAATTAAAATAAAAATTTTTACAATTTAATTAATTTTATTTTTAATAATAATATTCATTTTCAATATATGCATCAAAAAGTATATTTAATGAATATTTGAGAGTTTTAAATATAGATTAACATATTATTTAATTGGAAAAAAATTATTTTTAAGAAAAACTAACTCAAAATTAAAATTACCCAAATTCAAAATATTTTTAATATGGTTGTTAAATAAAAAAATCTATTAAATATTTATTAAACCGATTTGGTCCATTTGAATCCATTTCATGTAGAATTTTGTTATTAAAATATTCAACACTTATGAAAACATATTCTTTAGAATAAAAAATTTTCATATAGTCAGTTGGAATAATTTTAAATTAAATACAACTAATTCCATGAATTGAACTTGTTTAAATTAATTATATATTTGGATGAAAAATAATTAATATTATGTAATAATGATTACATAATTAGTAGTCAAAACTAGTTATGTAAATTGTGAATAATCACTATGAATGATAAAGATAAAATTGGGTTTGTGCATCTATTACCCAATAGTTAAAAAAAATTTACTCAAAAATATCATTTCTATTTGGAAAAAATGACTTTTTCTTAGATAAGATGGTCAATATTAATAAATATTGATCATTTCTGTTTTAGGATTATGTGAAAAATCATAATGTTAAATAAAAAAACAAGTTACCAAGGTGAAAACTAAAATGGACAAAGAAAGTAATAATAATGGCTGTGGAATATCATTTTCCCGAATGATTTTGTCAAGATGGAATTATTGACATAACATTAATATAATCCATTATTTATCATATTTTGATTCACGTTGGGTGAGAGTGACTTTTTATAACTGAATGGTTTTTAGTATATTATATAATTCCACATCCCATCAATTATCAAAGGGAACATCTTCCCCTCCAATTGTGAAACATATTAAGACCTTAATGTCATTAAAAACTATGAAAATATACCAAAAAATCTATATAACCATTCTAGAGACTTTGTAATTCACATAATACCATTAATAGTATCATTAAGAAGACATTAAAAAGAGGTTTCTATAATCAAGCGTAATTGTCTTCACTAATCTCATTCTATTTTACATCTTCTATTACCACCTTATTAAATTTCTTAATAATTCAAATGTAATAACAGTAGTATATAACATGTAATGATTGAATATTGTTTTTATTTCATAACCTATACAGATTTCATACTATTCCAAATTGGTAATCGAATATTTTATCACGTGTATGTCGTACAACTTCTCACAAATCATACTAAGTCATATAACGTCACGACCACTCAATGTAAGGAAAAATGACGGATTTGAATTATATATATGATATTAATGATTTTATTATTCTAATGTAATAATATAATCACATATATCATAATTCATTCAATTTTTATGCAATATGATAACATCTATCTTATGTATGATGTACTACCACCACAGGAAGTGATGCGATCCATTTTTCACAGCCAAAATACATAAAAGATAATACTGAAAATTTAAAAGAATATATGTGATTCATATAACATGGAATTTAATTTTTAATTGGGAAATAATATTTTTCATTCCTTCATTCAGTGTGTTATGAAAATGGAATCAACACTCATTCCTATGCATGACTTACAGTCACCTCGAAAATGTAATTTATTTTCGTTATTTTATTTAAATGGATTAATAAGAGTAAATATATTTTACTTATATCATTTTTAACATTATATATATATATGATATTTATATTATCAATATATATGGACAAAAATTTTAAAATGAAACATACATCAAAATGATGTATTTATTACATGAAATATGATTTTAGTAAAAAATTATTAAAAAAATATAATAAATAGTGATAAATAAAATATATATATTATGATATATTTTAGTATGGTTTTGTAATGTTTGTAAAATAGACATATTTTAAATATATTGTATGTTCGACTAAATACTAATGATTTCAATATATAATGTAAGGTATTTTATCCCACAATTATCTCTGTTAAGAAAATAAAATATTCACCAATTATTCTTTTGTGTAGTGTATATACATCCAATTAATGCCTACTATTATGTATATTTTTAATTTTTTAGGTATTTAAATATCAATACATTTTTCATTCATTAATATGGATTATGATTAATGTGTTATCAATTTATTTAAGGACTTCATTACACAATTCCTTTATTTATCATTATTGTATTTCATTATACTTCATTTTTTTAAATATAATGAACATCCTCTAAAAAACACATAAATATTGATATCATTTTTATATTATATTGAAAAAAAATTTCATTTCATTTTTCTCACCCCATTAACTATGGAGACCAATTGATTTATTACTGAAAAAAATCCATTATTTATTACTTCGGTAAAAAAAATTATTCCATTTCAATGATTTCTAAAAATGAACCTTTTAATATTTTTAAATTTATACAAAAAAAATTTAATTCATTTTAACAATCTATATTAATTATTTTTACAAATTTTAATGAATATTAAATTCGTTTTTTGAATGAATAACTTCTAACATTTACCTTAATATGGATGGTACCCTGGTTTTAATGTGTGAAACATGGACAATTTGTACCATAGTCATAACCCCTAAATGGACTAAATCCTACATTACAAGAATACAAGGTTATATTAAAATACATTTGTTTATATATTTATTTTATAAATATTAATACATTAATTTCAATGTGGAAGAGTATGTTCATCTATAATAGTTCTAATTGATCGATCATGATAATTTTCCCTTTCAGAGGCTACATTTTAGTGTGAGTTAAAATTATATACAAATATCATTTAAGGACACAATTATTAGTCTATATTTTAATGTATTTTGTATTACATAATAATATGATTATTATTCCCATAACTTTGTTATGACTTATGCAATGATATATTGTTTAAATGTTTATGTGACATGTTTCTTGCCAATAAGATATTCTATAATTAAATGATTTTGATTCTGATTTCTCAAATTTTTTATGATAAAATTATAGTTTTATGATCTTGAAAAACACATATTTTTTATTTTAGTTATTCTATGTGGGGGATGAATTTCTCCCTCCAATGCATTAATTAAATATATATATCTCATAAGATAATAATTAGTGGAATGGGGTTTGATCAATGTTCAGTAAGGGACTTTGTCCAATATGATAGTCGTTGTCGTAAACCATGAATAGTACAATGGTTTTAATACTGATCCCACTAAAATATGATAGAATATTTATTTATTCATTAAATTTGAGTAAATGATTATATAAGCATATGTGTTTTCCAAAAATTATTTCCTAATTTCAATTTCATTTTTCTATTTCACATGTTCCTTAATTGAATTATGATTAATGTCTAATAATAATCTAATACATTATATGGTACATGGGTAAATGATCATTGATATTAATGGATTATTTTTCAATTGATATTCTCATATTCTAAAAAAATATTTCTTATTATATTGAAAATTTTTTTGTTTATCCTTACAGAGTATCTAATTGACCCAATTATTATGTTTTTTTACCCATGGAATGAAGAATTAATTTTTATTATTTATGTATATAATTTTTGTTAGAGTTATAAAAACCATATTTGGAGATAATGTATTTATACATTAAAATTCAGTTTATGTATCCATATTTCTAATTATAATACACCTATATTATTTTTGAATGTTTCGTTTTTTATGTAATGAATATTGGTGAATTATTAATTGAAATATATTTATGAAAATAATGGGTTAATATACTCCTCCTACAGAGGATGTAGATGAGTTAACAATACAATCTACATATCTTCCACCTTTTATATGCCCATATCCACTCTTTTCCAAAAAAATAGACACCAATTGTAGTAATGTCATTTTGAGTCATAAAATCAATGAAATAATGAAGAATAACTTCATTCATATTCCTCAAATTGATGATTGAAAAATGTTTGGGCTTATCAAATCATGTACAAATAACTCCTCAGCTCGTATACCATTACCTAACATCATATCTCTAAATGAAGGCCAATATCTAACCATCAATCACATAGTGCGACATTCCCCATGAAAATAGGACTAATATATATAAACATATTAAAGTGAGTATAGTTTGGGGAATCATATATTTTCCCCTATAAAAGCACTATAAATCTGTGTGCTTTGTCCAATATCAAAATGTAAGGAAATATGTTAGAAAATTATAGGTTATTGAATACCTCACATGCATAGACCTCCTGTCTTCATACCAACCCCACCAATCTAAACAATCTCTTGATAGTTCACTAAAGCATTATCACATCACATTTCATTGTTCAATCCAATATTATCTCTACGAGATAAATGATTACCTCAATGATGTTAATCTATTGCTCAATATGTTGAGGTAAACCATATCACTTAATGAATATATTATTCTTGAGATAAGAATCTAATTCATATTTAAAACACATCATATATTGACCTGTTAATTTTCTGTAATAATTAAATGGACTCTTGGTAGGGTGTATATTATATTAGAATAAATTAATGCATCTTTGAAAGAATGCTGAGGTTTATTCTCCAATATTGCTTATGGTGGTGCTAGTATAAAAAACCAAGTGGATAAAAGTATATGTTTTCTTAGTGGACCCTTCATGAATGATTATGGGAACATTTTTTAGAAATATCACACAAAAAATGTTAATTAATTAGCGGACACACTTTCTGGTATAAATTAAGAATCTATAAACCACATATTCAAACAAAATTATTGTATGTAATATCAATAGAGAAACTGATACCGAATGTATAACCCTACTTGATCTACATAAGGCCTGGGCCTAGGAATAAATCCCAATGTGATAGAACCAATCATGTTTATAATTAATAGCCTCCTGAAAAAGTTCACCTAAAAATTTCCATTATAGATATATAATCATATGGATAACTCAAATGAGGGAAAATTATTAAAAAACATATTTTGATCACAAATATGTATATACCTGATATGTGATACCACATGGATACTCATGATTCATGTATTCATCCATGTTTCATAAGATATTTTAAAAATACCATTATGGTATTTCTAAATATTGTTACAAATGTGTTGTAATGGAAGATGATATGTCCCTTCCCTACCATTTTATAGATACTGTACTATTTCAACAAAGTCATAAAAAAGTACAACTTCATATGATGCCTTTTTGTAACACCCCACACAAAATCACCTAGTTTGAGTTAATGTGACACATTCCTTCATGTATTCCAACTCATATGGAAGGGGATGATGATTAGTGGTGAGGGTATATAGGTGATGTCAGGATTCAATAAAATTTATAATTATAGAAAAAAATTATCATATAAAAACATATAAATAATATAACAAAATATGATAGTTGTAAATAAAATAAACATGATTCTATAATAAATAAAATTCTTTATGATAAAATTATAAACCAAATGGATACTACTTTTATAGGTAGAAAATCTAATTTAAATATATCAAGCATGGACGGATTGTCATAATGATTTATTCTTCTATAAGGACACAACATCCTAAATTATTTATTTTATTTATTTCCCATTCACTATGTTTTTTATTGAATGATAATTCAGTAGTGTGATAATTTTGATTAATATAGCTATTTTTACATGAATATTAATTTAGAAACTCTATTATATTTGAAGATATTGTAATTTTTATTTGATTACTATATATGTGATTTTATTTTTGTATGGTTTATTTTTATATGATATCTCAATTCATGCATTGGTTTCTACTACATAGATACCTAGTGATGGGTGATATGTACAAGATCCCTCTATTTTAGGAAAAATTTAGCATTCTGATTTATCAGTTAACAATTATATTATTCCTCATCAGGATTGATGTCCCATATGAAAGCACACCATGGTCAGAAATTATACAACATATAAATTTATCTCTAGATATTTTATTTGATTTTAATAATGGTGAAATATATCATATTACATTTCTAAAATTTTATTTTGAAAAGATTAAAATAATTTGTCAATGGATGCTTCACAATTACTATGTTAGAATTTCAAGGTTTCAATAAAAATTATTTTCATATAATTTTTAATGAACTTTTATAAATATTTAATTTATATTTAATTTTTGTTTTATGATAATAACATGATAAGGATTAAGCCAGTAATAATTTTTGGCATTACTTTTCTATTCATCTAAATCACCACCAACTAATTTATGTAATTTTTTTATTATGATAAAATTAATTATGTATTTTTGAAACAATGTAGATTATATATAACAAAAAATATATATTTTGACATCTACCCATCAATAGAATGAATAAAAAATATTGAAAAATAGATTTAAATCAATCATGTATTTAAAAGTATACAACAAATGATTGAAATATAAACCACCAAATTATGTACATTAAGTAATTTGTCAACAAAATTACATGTACGATTGATTTATTATGTACAGAGTCCTAATGTCTTATTTTGACTATAATACAACTAATAATATTAGATGTTAAACATGATTAGTTACTCACATGTATAGGAATAATAATTCATTAGTAACATAAATATACAATTACAATCATTTGTTGATAGTCCATGTCAAATGTAAAAACCATATTCTCTACGCATATATTTATAAATGTATTGAATTTTAAATAAAAATTATATATAAAAACAAAACAAAATATGTTATATTATCATTAATAATTTTAGTTGAAATTATATTTCAATAAATCCCACCATCATAAATAATATTAAATTTTTATGATAATATATGAAATTAAAAATGGGATCAAATTAATAATATATTGAATCCAAAATAAAATAAAATTCATCAAATAAGCTATATAAAATTAATATCATAGAATAATTACATTTTTTATTTCATAATAAATTTCATATGTGATAAAAAAAAATTTAATATTTTTTAGCAAAAAAATCAATCATTTTAAGAAATGAAAAATAATATTTTAATGAAATAAAAAATTAAATTCACATTGGGATGAAAATGTGACTAAGAAAATGGAATAAAAAATTAAAATAATATTTTCATTAAATAATATTAATATATATATATATATCACAACTTTTAAATCTAGTAATAATATTCCATTTAATATATGGTATATAAAAATGCGTTAATATTTTTTAATATGACAACAATATTTTTACATATGATGTTTACTAATAAATGAAAATCAACAATATGAATCTAAAAATAAGTTTTCATCAAGTCTTTCTCCTGTTGAGTGACTATGATATTCCTGATAACTGTTACTTATATTTAGTGTCTACATTATAATATATTTCATTATCAATCCAAACACATAAATATTTACATATTTAGTAAAAAAATTACATTATCAATGATTATAATATTATATAGTATACCTATTAAGTCTATCAAACCATCAATGAAATCTCATCAGGGATATATCCAGTCACATTCTAAAATAATTCTTCGAATTAATTTTTTTATCAAATGGATATTGCATAGTAAATATTTATTAGACTCCCTTATTCTTGTATTATGATTCCCTACTATAGGACGATGTTTTTAATAATTATAAAATCAATATGAGAAGATAGAGGGTTAGAAGCCCTAGTACCTAGAATAGATATTTGAACAAAAATATTCAAAATGAATGACTAATGAACTATGATATGTATGGTAGAATGCTAATCAAGTTAACATGAAATATATGTTCTATCCATGTACCTAAAAATTAGATCTCATGGGAAGATTACCTTAATGTTCACTTAGTTGGAATTAAATAAGTGAAACATTTTAATTGAAAAATAGAATATTATTTCCATTTAATGTAAAATGAAAATTAATAAAGAATACAATGTTAAAATGTTACACCTCAACATGTATTTAATTATCAATCACATTGTGGGAATCGAATTTACTCCATACATTTATCCAAACCTCAAAAAAAGTATCCTCTCTAGCTCTATTGTTATGAAAAGAAAGAGTAAAATCGATTTTTTAATATTTGAATTATAATAGTTTTTGATATTTTAATTTCATAATTCAAAAGATATAATCACAAATAAAAAATTCCTTCATATACTCATAAATTCAAATATGTGATGAATAACCTATTTCAAAATACATGATGTATTTTATTTGACACTATCTGAAATAAGTAACATTTAATTTAATAATAGTATTATATATATTAAAATATATTAGTTTTCAACAATAGATGATTCCCTAATACCATATTCAGCCAATTTAAATGGAAATAATTTTTTTCTCTGAATATATGTAATGAATATAAGATGAAAAATTATTTTATAATTCTAAAAATTTATGAAATTTTCTATTATAAAAAAATCCCATATCTCATTAATAATGAATAAAATATAAAGTAAAATATAACCATTGTGATTTTAATTTTATATGACCATGGACCAATATTATAACTGGGAAATATACACTTGATAATAATTTCAACATTTAATTAGTGTATATATATAAATTTTAAAAAAAAAATTGATACATAAATAACAATAAATGACCTCACCTAGAAGATCCATTCAATATGAATAAATTTTTCAAGATTATTAAATAGAGGTTGAATAATTGGGGTTCACACATTACCAACCCTAAGACAATATTCTACGAGTGATGCTTGAATGAAATCGCCTTTGGGAAAAACATAGTTAGTATAAATTACCTATGATGTGATTCTAGCCATGTCGTCCCATGAATCTATCACCATGAAAAACATTATCCATAGGTCTTATGAAGGTTATATATGTAATCACAATTCTTGAAAGTATTAATTTAATGTTGAATTCCATTGTATAAATAAAATTGTTATTCCCTCATTTCTATTTTGGAGATTAGTTTTTCATAATAAAATGGGGTTAGAAATTAAAAAATTAAATTTCCAAACATAAATTATGTAGAATGGAAAATTTATAAATTTTTATAATAAATTATTAAATTATGGATAATACATATTTTAATTAAATTGTATGACAAAAACCAATTTATTTAAATAAAAATGAGAAACTAATTTTTTTCAAGTACTTGAAACATTACTGTTCATTTTCAATATGATATTAATTTTAATCAATTGTGATTTTTCAATAAATTATAAAATTCACATATTTTTTTTTATAAAATAGATAAAATTATATAAATCATCAAATTTATTTTATGTTGGGTTGATTGTTTGTGTAATTTTAAAAAGCTTATGATTTATTCTCAATAATAAAAATATTATTTTTGTTTTACATATGTTTAATAATATCATAATAATTTCATAATTATATAACAATTAGATAAAAATATATGTTACACAAAATTTGTTATTTTATTATTTTCAATTATTTTTGAAACTTTTAATTAATTTAAAACCCTATAATTTACTTTTTAATGTCTAAATTGAAATATTTATCATTATTCACATTACTTTTTTAATATAATTACATTTACATGTGAGAAAGGGGAAATATAAAATTCAAAATAGCACATAAGGATTTGAATAAAGTTAAACATGACCCAGGATTCCAATACTGTGGTAAAATACAATTTCCAATAACATGGTTTGACATTTTCCTCAACCTAGATTTCATTGGCCTATACATGGAAATTAATAAATAAATTATTCACATTTGTAATTAATAACTACCCATTTCTCGATTTTATTTCACTACTAATGTGCACTGTGTTTCATTTGTTGTCAAAAAGGTATGTTGTTGTCAATAAGGTGTTAAAGATTGAATGGATGAGAAGGAGTTTCAATATGTGAATGACAAAGGAAGTGATGGTGATGGTGATGATTGGAGAATGACCATGGTACTTACAAGCATGTCACTTAGGAGAATCACAAAGTGAAACAAAAGGTTATGGTTGAAACATTCTCCATATCAAATCTGATGATTGTTGAACTGATCTTAGTGTCCCAATACTTGTATCAAGGTGATGCAATGTTACAACAATTTAATAATAATGATTGAGCATCATGAAACTAGACGATTGTAGAGATGATCTGAAGTTCATAGAACAAGTATCAAGGAGATACAATGTTACAACATTGTTAGAAGTCCATGTATTGTCTTTACAATGCATGAGGATAGAAAGATGATCCATCCACAATTACTAAGTGGATGAAGTAGATTGAAGAAGATCTTGCACTAACTCTTAGTGAATGAGATTTTGAAGATGATCCAACCTCATCTCTGATTGGATCAACAAATAACATTGAAGATTTATTTGATTCTGGAGCAACGATTGATGAAGAACCTTCGGGAATTCCCTCCTAAGAAGAGATTACATGTTGGAGAGGAGTTTAGGAATTATAATGAAGATGAATAAAGTTCTTAAGGAGATAATTAAGAATGGAGAGGATAAGGTGTATGATTTGACATTTGGAATTTGGTTTGTGGTTACTTTGTTTTTATAGAATGTACCCACAAATTCCTTTAGAAAAAAATAGAAAACCAAGGAGGCCAGCCGAGGTCCTCACCTCCAGCTCATGCGGGGCCCGAGGGTTAACTATGCTTAAGGGGAAGTCCTCAATGCCAGGGAATCCATGAGGCATGTGGGACGTGTATATGCCCGAGGCCACACGGTGGTGAAGCCCACGTAGCATGGGCGCCAGGGGCGCGCCCACAAGGAGCAAGAGTGCGCGCAGAGCATGCCCATAGGGAGCAAGAGCGGGCGCAGAGCACGCCTGCGAGGAAAACACTGTGCGGGGCGACACCGTGGAGGAGGATGTTCAATTGAGATGAGGATGGGAGTGTGTGTTTGTTAAACCGCATAAAAATCGCGTCCCGATTCGATGTGGGATGAAAATTTTTACCACGGATCAAATCTTTGCCGCTCATCTGATACCGCGTCTAATCACAGCTGTCCGATGCATCCCACGATTCGCGTTCTAATCCTAGCCGTCTTTGATCATTTAACGATTGATCTGACGGCCGAGGTGTCATCTTCTTCCTCCAACCGTGTCGAGGCACCCCGTGACGCCGCCTGCGTACCGGTGCCATCCCGTCGAGGGAAATGGAGCTCTCAGCCTCCTCCGATGAAGGTGAAGCCTCCATGATGGTTGTCTGGGTGTACTGATCACATGCATGCATAAAAAGTCGCATGCATGCATCGAATGGAGAAGTTCTAACTCGGCCAAGACAAAAATGTTGTCGAGGCCACGAGGATTCAGGCGTTGCATGGATTAGTCTTGAAGGAATCCATGCATGTGTTCGTCATCGCATGCACATGAAGGAAAGCGAAGAAGAAGGAACACATGTGGAAACAGAGAAGAAAATCAAGATTTGAGAAAATATTGAATTCCTGAATCCTTCGAGAAATCATGTTTTATCTATGCGGAAGATCTAGGCAACCCTCTGCATATAGAAAGAGATGCCGAAGCACGAGAGCTGCTTGCTGATATTTTGAAAACCAGAAGTCTGGCGGAGCCATTGAGCAACGCGAAGGTTGAAGCCCCATGCACCCCTTGTGCGGCAGAGAATCCAGGAGCCACCTGAGGGTCCGAGAGTTCCTTTTCGCACCCCTTGCATGAAAGAAGTGAAGAGATGTTCCCTGCGTGCACCCCTTGCGTGACATAAAGGATTTGGGCCGCACATTTCTTGTGCACCCTCACTGCCCGCATATATGCGCGGTTGGAGGGATCAACCGCATGCCCTACGTGGTAGAAGGTGTTTTAACACCCTACGCACCCATGGTAGTTTCACCCTACACTACCCGTGACTTTTTCACCCTGCGCGCCCGTGTGGTTCCACCATTCAAGAACTTGTGCACCGGATGCAACCATACCCTACGCGATTGTTGAAGAAAGGTTGGTTGCACCCTTGCGTGACCTCATTTGTGATAGATGTTCGGGTGAAGTATTTTCCACACATTGTGAGTGTGTACAAAAGGAGGAAGTGAAGAACACCTCACTTTAGTTTGTTCAAAAGGAGTGAAGGCCAAAAAAACCCTACGGGTTGTGTGTTCTTAACAAGTGTGAAGGCCATAGCCTTGTGTGTGCAAAGTGGAGAAGAAAGTGGTTATTCATACATGAACTAAACAAGTGAAGAGGGTGTAGCCTTTGTGTGTGAACAAGTGAAGTGTACACACTTATAAGAAGAAGAAGAAGACACCCTCACACAAAGAAGAACACACAATTAGTTTTTTGTATACAAAATAATTATGTGTGAAATAAAAGAAGAAGGTGTGTGTGAAAAAAGAGTTTACACTCTTTGAGTGTTTATCACACCAAGAAGAAAAGGGGAGTGCATAATTGCATGCATGCACATGCACACGAAAATAAAAGTGTGAATAAGTGTGTGTGCGTTTGAGAAGACCAAGAACAGAGGTTCCGGAAGACAATTGAGAATCCATGCAATCAGTGCATGAAGATTCAGTGATTCCATGCAATCTGTGCATGAAGTTGAATTGAAGAGAGACTGAAGCAAGACTGAAGTTAAATACATCATCTGCCTGAGTTTTCTATTGTTGAGCAGAGCACGGATCAACTGAAGTGATCAGAAGAAGTGAGCAAGGCCAACAGTTCTTATCCAAGGTTGTTAATGACTCCCGAAGATATTTACTTGAAGAAGAGCTACTCGTGGGATTCGAGGATCCAGCAGAAGCCCCTTGTGAGATTCCGGGGGGAGAAGAAGTCTTCAGTGTGACTTTGGAGCAGGCAAGTGTGACTCTGTTAACATTGTGTGATGCAGTATAAAGACCCTCATGTAGGACTTAGGTGAGATACAGTGTGAATCTATATCGACCATTGTAATTGTGAATGATTATAGTGGAGAAACCATGTAGGGGTGTTTATCCAACATGGCAAGGACGTAGACCTTTGTTTCCAAACCTTGTAAATCCTTGTGTCCGGTGCCTTTACATTTACTGCATTATTCAAGGAAAGGCTTAAAGACATATGAAGAGTGGATCGAGGCTTTAACCAGCCATATAGGTTTAATGGAAAAGAATAAATTTGTAAGAATGTTGAAAGGGATCACTGATTCACCCCCTCCCCCTCTTAGTGATTCACACTGATCTGGGAACTTCAATTAGTATCAAAGGGAGATTACTTTAAAAGATCCAAGGGAGTCTTTATGAAGAGTAGATTTGATGAAATGAGCGAACATCCTGAAATGGAGATATCTTCCAAGACTCAGAAAAATAGAATGAAGAAACAGGCCAAGAAGATGAAGAAGAAGTTGCTACTAATAGAGATACACCTTCTGTGGAAGGTAATGTGAAAGTCAAAATTGATTACAATTCTTTTTATCACCCTTCTGATGAATCCTACTCTATCTGTGATGATGATGGAACAATCAATGATCTTCTAAATCCACCCAAATATCTTTGGAAGACAATCCCCTGGGAAGTGGCAATGTTTATTTCTAAAAGCATCAATGGGCTTCAGGAAGAAATATTACCGCTAGAAGAAGAAGCCAATTCTAGGGAAGATCAATTGGAAAAAAGGGTTGGCATAACTGACACTCTCAGAAAGCTGGTGAAGGCCAAGGATGAAACAATTTCCCTTTGCAATGAAAATTATGAAGATACTAGTGAAGAATTACAATGAATATTTTGTGAGAAATAATTCTTTGAGATAATGATCAAAGATGATTTCCATGCACTTGAAAAGTTGCACAAAGTGTCAATGGTTGTCAAAGATGATCGACTAGAAGACAAAGTAAAAAAGGGTAAAGGAGCTAGACAATTCATTATAAGAAATGAAGAAGGTGCATGAAGACCATATGAAACATATGAAAGCGAATTGCGAATGAAGGATAAGATTTTTTAAGGATGAGAAGAACTCCCTCAACAAGAAATTCTTAGAACTAGAGGTGATATTTAAAAGTCAGTGATCACCCAAAGCCGAAATCTCCCAGTTAGCTGGAAGAATAAATGTTTCCACTCAAGTGTGCATTGAGAAGGATGATTCCAAAAGAAGGACATCCTCTAATGAAAGGGAAACATCTTCTAAGAAGAAGGTACCATCCATCCCATCTTGTACTCATGATTCTAAATGTGTTTCCACAAAAAGTGCAGGATGGAAGAGTAACTCCAAACAATTATGGATGAAGAAGATGAAGCAAGAGAGCTCTTCTGAAACAACACAAAAATTGAAGAAAAATGTCCAACAACCAGAAGGACTCAAGAAGTCAAGATTTGTGTGTCAATGATGGTTTTGTAACAAGTATGGGCATTGTACAATGGATTGTTGGTACAATCCTCTTAATTTAAAAGCACAATGGAATACCATGCCAAGGGGGAGGAAGCCAGAGTGAAAGAATCAACATCCATAGGTCCAGAAACATCTGTTTACTTCAAATAGATTTGGAATGTTTGATAAAATTTGGGATGTTTGCAAAACTGGTCACAAAAGTGATACATGTCAATCTCCAAATGAATCCAAATCTGAAAAGAAAAGAAGATCACCGAACCTGGCTCAAAGAGAATCCTTGGGAAGTAAGAAGAAGAAAGTTGAAAATTCTCCCAAGAAGATTTTGAAAAAGGAAGAGAAGTCCTTGGATTCCAAATCCAAGAAAGGTGATGCATCCAGAAGGACCACCAGGAAAATCTACTTCTACTGTGGAAAGAAAGGTCATACCATGGATCTTTCTAAACAAGCCATGGAATTCAATAGAAGAAAACTGAACTCAATAGAACAATCAATCCAGAAGAAGAAGAAGGGATTGATTGAAAATAAGTTTCCTAAGAAAAGTAACATAAAAGAATCAAAAGAACCATGTGGAATATCTAGAACTGATGCATCACTTCCAAATGACCTATTAGTCATATGGCCTAATTAGTTGAAACATTCCAGAGAATAGAAAACAGGTGAAAATGAAGTTAAGGCAAAAGGGAAACAAAAGATTTCACATGAAGATGAAGTTCTGTGTGTGAGGTGTAATAAAGCTGGTCATACTAGTAATAAAAGAATGACATTCATAGCATCTAAAAAGGGATTCTTGAAAAGAATGAAGATTTCACCAGGAGATTCTAGTGCTTTGAATGCACTTAAATGGAGTGGAGTCACACACAAAGAAGTTGAAGAGGTATTAAGATCCACAACAGAACACACATCAGTGAAGATCAAATGTGAAAGTGTGAAGAATAGAGAAAATGGTACATCTTGGTTGAGAGAATCTTCTCAACCTTGTTGTTCACATTGATGTACCAAGGAGGTTCCCTCTTATTCCCTAATCATTGGTCTTTATAGGTACTAACATTATAGGGAATTTAAGATGATGATCATTCTCAACTGGAGAATGGTTTGGACAGAATGGAGTGCATCCTTTGAGGGGGATCCAATCTGTAGAAGATGATGTTTTGAGATTCATATCATGTTGAGAAAAATGATGGTATTCTAATCACACTTTCATCCCTTGTCTCTTAATTGTATTTATCATGCCAATCATGGGTGTGTAACTGATTGAAGACAAATGGATGAAAGGGGGATCTTTATCATTTCATCTGAACTTTCTAATGAGTTTGGTGAAGTATGTGCAGGATTTAGCAATTCATTAATATATCTGAAAAAAATTCAACCCCTTGAAGCCTAAGCATGATCTCACATGTATAGTGAATTTTGGACAGCATTGAAAACCTTGGTTACATCACTCTTGTTTTCTACACCAGGTTAGCCCAAGTAGACATAGAGTTGATTTACTAAAGGGTCATTGCTAATGTGAACATGTTACATCATCCCTCTCTTAGTGTTTTTCAAGAAGATTCCATTCAAAGGGAGCAAGAGATATTTTCAAGTGAACCACACCACACCCTCACAAGGTTTGAATTTGGTTTCCAATAAGGGGGAGAAAATCCTAGCACACATATTGACCCATTCATATGTTCTCTAGTGTATTGACAACAAATTCAATGTGAGGGTTTGATGTGCATTGTGTTTGTTGTCAATAAGGTATGTTGTTGTCAATAAGGTGTTAAGGATTGAATGGATGACCTGGTGTGTCAATATGTCAATGACAATGGAAGTGATGGTGATATTGATGATTGGAGAATGACCACGGTACTTAGAAGCATGTCACTTAGGAAAATCACTATGTGGCACAGAAGGTTATGGCTGAAACATTCTGTATATCAAATCTGTCGATTTTTGAACTGATCTTAAAGTCCCAATACTTATATCAAGGTGATACAATGTTACAACACCTGATGAATGATGATTGATAATCATGAAATCAGACGATTGTAGAGATGATCTTATGTTCATAGAAGTTGTATCAAGGAGATACAATGTCACAACATTGTTAGAAGTCCATGAATTGTCTTCACAATGCATGAGAAGATAAAGATGATCCATCCACGGTTACTAAGTGGATGAAGTGGATTGAAGAAGATAATGAACTAACTCTTAGTGCATGAGAATTTTAAGATGATACATCCTCATCTCTGATTGGATCAACAAAGAACATTGAAGATTTATTTGATTCAGGAGCAACGGTTGAAGATGAACCTTCAAGAATTCCTTCCTAAGTAGAGATTACATGTTGGAGTGGAGTTGAGGAATTATAATGAAGAAGAATGATGTTCTTAAGGAGATGAAGAAGAATAGAGAGGAGATGTTGTTTGGTTTGCCATTTGGCATTTGGTATGTGGTTACATTGTTTTTATACAAACTACTCACAAATTACTTTAGAAAAAAATAGCCGACCAAGGAGGCCAGCCGAGGTCCTCACCTCAAGCTCATGCGGGACCCGAGGGTCAACCACAATCAAGGGGAAGTCCTCATGGACAGGGCATCCCCAAGGCATGCGGGCCGTGTATAAGCCCGAGGCCACGCTGTGGTGAAGCCCGCGCAGCGTTGGCACCAGGGACGTGCCCGCAGGGATCAAGAGAGGGTGCAAAGCGTGATCGTAGGGATAAAGAGTGGGCACATAGCGTGCCCGAAAGGAGAACATGGTGCAGGGCGTCACCGTGGAGGAGGAAGTTCAATTGAGCTAAGGTTGGGAGCGGGTGTTTGTGAAACCGCAGAAAAACCACGTCCTGATTCGATGTGGGAGGACAATTTTTACCGCGGATGAAATCTCCCCCGCTCATCTGATCTTGCATCTAATCGCAGCCGTATGATGCATCCCGCGATCCGCGTTCTAATCCTAGCCGTCCGCGATCATTTAATGATCGATCTGACAGCCGAGGCGTCATATTCTTCCTCCAGCCATGCCGAGGCACCCCGCGACGCCGCCTGCATACCAGTGACATCCATTCGAGGGAAATGGAGCTCCTGGACACCTCCGATGAAGGTGAAGCCTCTATGATGATCGTCTGGGTGTACTGATTACATGCATGCGTTAAAAGTCTCATACATGAAACCAATGGAGAATTTCAAACTCGGCTGAGGCAAAAGAAGTTGCCAAGGACACGAGGATTCATGCAATCCATGGATCATTCTTGAAGGAAGCCATGAATGTGTTCATCGTCGTATGCACATGAAGGAAAGAAAAGAAGAAGGAACTCGCGTGGAAACAGAGATGAAAATCAAGATTTGAGAAAATCGTGAATTCCCCAAAGCATTGGGAAATCATGTTTTAACTATTCGGAAGATCAGAGGCACCCTCTTCTTATAAAAAGAGAAGACAAAGAACGAGAGCTTCTTGCTGATCTTTTGAAAACATGAAGTCCCACGGAGCCATTGAGCAACACGAAGGTTGAAGCCCTGCGCACCCCTTGCGCGGCAGAGAAGCCCGGATCCACCCGAGAAACCAAGAGTTCCTTTTGTGCACCGCATGCATGAAAGAAGTGAAGAGAAGGTCCATGCGTGCACCACTTGCGTGATAGGAAGGATTTGGGCGGTGCATCTCTTGCGCACCCTCACTACCCACATACTTGCGTGGCAAGTGGGATCTACTGCGTGCCCTACGCGGTAAAAGGTCTTTTAACACCCTGGACACCAGTGGTAGTTGCACCATGCACTACCCACAAATTTTGCTACCAGCGTGCCCGAGTGGTTCCTGTAACACCCGAGACTTTCATGTTATATAAATTATCAAAGGAATCTTTTTCTACACACAACACTTTCTTGGCTTGCTTTACACGAAATCGCGACCTTCCTCGATAGCTTGCGTCGTACGCAATACCGAGTTTCACTAAAAAATGATATGCTAATAAAATATTATTAAAACTAGCCATTATGAATAGTAATAACCACTTTTTGAAATTTTATAAATTTTATTTTTCAAAATGGACTTCATTTTTGGATTCGTAATATCGAAATTAGCCTAGGGTGAAATTTTGGTATTTTTCTGAAAACCTTCAATTTTTGATGAATAGTGAAACCACTAAGTGGTAGTTAAAAAAACTGAATTTTTCATAAAACGTAATTTTACCGCTTCTATGAGTGGAATTTCTAAAATCCGAGAGACACGATTGATGTCAGTAAGTAAAATGTGGTTCAATGAGATGAAAATAATTTTTTGGTGAATAGTAACTTTTTACTTTTTTTTACCACGGTTAAAAGTAAATAGGGTAAATAAGGGTAAAAATGATATTATTATTACCCTAACACATGTCCTAATTCTATTGGACAAGTGTAATTCGACCAAAAACAAACATAGGAATATAATATGACTATTTAGGCCCAGATGGATTAGATTAGGACATTTATTATTAATTTATTTAAAGAAGGGTTAAAATAGTTAAAATCAAAGTTTAATAACTAAATCATTTTTCATATGGGGTTATACATAAGATAAATTTGACTATAAATATTAATTATAAAGATAAAAAGATTTCCTACATAAATGTATTTTATTTGTAATTTTTAGACATTAAATAATTTAATTTATTTATGACACAAAGATGATGCAGCAATTAACTTATTAATGAAATATTGACATAATTGATGTTATAAACACCAAAATAAATGTAATTAGACACTTTTTATTAATTAAACTAATTTTATAGATTAATATGATATGTTAGTATTGATTTAATTAACTTTGTTCGAACTAATCATTCTGTTATGATTTTTAAAAAAATTAATTACTAAATAGTGTCAAAATTGACATTAAATTGTTTTTAAAACAAATATTTTATTATTAATTGTTATTTTATTTCTAAAAATCTAAGGTTCGGCCAAATGACTTGGATAAGGTTATATATATTAATAATAAACAACTTGGGGTTCGTTTGGCTGCTTATATTATGTTTATTAACCTTATAGTATAAGAACACAAGAAGACACGGTAAAAGTAAAATTATTTAACTTAATGTTAGATCTAAATGATAAGGTTAAAATAGGAACCTAAACTTGTCTAAATTCTATTTTACGGGAGGATTTCGACGCATCCCCGCCTTAGCTTCAAAATAAATCAATTTGTAGCTATTTATAACCGAACTTGACTTTATAATAAAATAATATTTTTAGTTATTCCAAAGGTGCCCCTCTCCTCCCTTATAAAAGGGCACCTCATCCCTCTCTTCCTCACACCACTTTGAGCCTTCATGCTCGGCCAACCCCTACCACTTTCTCCTCTACACTTCCTTAGAGTCATCCTAGAGGTCCTGGTATTATTCAAAGACCAATTTTAGTGCCCTAAAAGAAGGTCTTAAAGAAGCACTTCAAAGAAGAGGTAATGTCCATTACCGATTCTTTCGTCTTTATTTCTTCTTCCACTTCTTCTTATTTAGTTGTTTCATTATGAAGTAATAACATCAGTATCACTCATATACTGATATGTTATTATAAGTATGAAACAACCCTATTTCACCATCTATCCATCCTACGGAAAAAAGAAATCACCGCGCGTGCGTACGTACGGAATACCGTCTCCACGCCGTGGTGTAATCTATTTTCCACCACCACCTTACTTGGATGGGTATAATGGTGTAAATAATGTATGACTATTATAATGTGATACTAATTCTGAAATAGTATACATACACTCCAATACAATTCCACGATCATAGGAACGATATCATCATTCGTGCGTACGTACGGAATACCGTCTCCACGATGTGATGCGACTCGTTCTACAAGATCTTCATTTCATAATGATTATATAAATGAATTGAATGAATGAATAAGATATATATTACACTAATAAAATTCTGGAAGTGAGGTATCTATAACTTAAAGAGAATAATAAGAATTTATTCGACAAAACATGCATAAGAACAAAAACGTTATAAACACCCGAATAACAA
Source organism: Viscum album (assembly GCA_963277665.1). Classification (NCBI taxonomy): domain Eukaryota; kingdom Viridiplantae; phylum Streptophyta; class Magnoliopsida; order Santalales; family Viscaceae; genus Viscum; species Viscum album. The sequence goes on from OY728127.1 coordinate 1,141,603,652, forward strand.
GTAGCAATGAAATATTACTACTAAGAAGCTAAGAATATTACCAAATATGATATCATAAAAATAAGTATGATTCTGGATTAAGTCAATAACATTATTTCAATCATTATACAGGTGTTTCGGACACGTACAAAGCATATCGGACCTAAGGTAAGGGAAAATATCACAATCTCATTTTTATCCGAGATTGTTTATACTTTGGTATTACTGGGCTATATTTTATCATCCACATACAAGTTTCCTCAATATGTAATATTTACATCATTCTACAATAGTTTATATCCAATTTTACCCTTCAGTGAGTTTTTTGTAAAAGATATGAAAGGAATCTTTTGTCGTTTTTTGTACGAGGTACTTTTTGACTTTTCCGACAAAAGTACGAGAAGAATGTTTTTTTAACTTATACGGCATGAATGGATTTTTAAAACATTATTTCCAAGAAGCTTAATTTACAAGTTTTCAAGTTTATTTTTAATCAACTTCTCTTAGTTTAGAATTGTATGACATGTTAAGAAAGGAAAAGTGTTTTTGAAGTAGAAAGAATATTTTCCTCAAGAATGGAGTTCAAGTGTTTTATCAAAATTATTTTACATCTAAAATAATATAGGGTTTTGTTTCTATCCCTATTATTACATTGACTTGATTATGTTGTGATGTAATTATTTTTATGAATTACTTTATCTTATATGAATTGTTTTATGATGTCATGTTGTTTAAGAATCCCATTTTTATTACATGGGTTATGCAATGATGTATGATTTATGATTTTGTGGCACACATAAGAATGGTATCATTATGAGATGGGTGGGACCTATATATCCCTCCAATGCATTGGGTAAAGATTTTATATCTCATGAGATAGACATGGCTAGAACGGTAGGTTATACCGGTTCAGTGAAGCAGGACTGAAACGAGGGTAACTCGGTTCAAAAATGGACATTGTTCACTAAGATAGTCTTGGAAATGAGTCTTGACTAATAAGAAATGATTCTCCATGATTATGTGTGTATGCCACAAAGTTTCATGTTTTATGTTATGATTATTGTTATTACATTTCACTGCCATGATTTATCCCATGTTATGAAATTATGATCTCTTTTGCAAGTTAAGATTTCCAAAAGTTATGTTCTTATGTATATGATGTGATTGATATTTATTTTGTTTACCCTTACTGAGAATTTGAGCTCACCCTTTTGTATGTTTTCTTTCCCCAGGTCAGGAAGAAGGTTATTAAGTAGAATATTCCAAAAATGGACTCTAGATATGATGAAATAAATTGGAGGCAAAGTAGATGCTTTATGAACCAGTTGTTTATGTTTCCCGGTTTCTAAAGACATTATACCTATATGGTCCTTTCTTGGTTTTGTTATATGTTGTAATAAGTGTGCTTCAATTATAAAGTAATAACAATGTATGTAAATTATGGGTCGTTATAGTTGGTATCAAAGGAAAGGTATAGTCAACCTTTAGAAACTAGGTTGTGAAAGCCTTAGTAAGAACCCTAAGGATAAGTCTAATCATAGAACACAATCTTAGTGTTTTAGAAATGACCATGAATAACCTAGGATAAGACCTTAAGTGTGAAATCTTATTCTTGATTATGTGGTTTTCCTATTATAATTAGTGTTGCTCAAACTATTCTTCTTGGTTTTAGTCAATGGCTGGAACCCGAAGGAATCGTGTTAATGCGGAATGCGACGGGCAATGCAATGATTGTCCCCCTGAGCAACCAAACGTTATGGGAGCTGGAATGCAAAATATTGTAGCCATGCTCACACAACTTTCTCAAGCTATGAATCATGCATGACTTCCAAACGAGCAAAGGAAGAAGAAACATTCTGTTGAATCCTTCATGAGAGAGAGTCCACCTTCATTCAGCGGGTCTACTAATCCATTAGTTGCTGAACAATGGATTAGTACTACTGAAAAGATATTTTCAGTTCTTCAATGTTCTGAGCATGATAAATTCATCATAGCAGTGTATCATTTGGAAGGTGATGCTGATAAATGGTGGAATCTTATTAAGAATATGAGGGAAAGGGATGAAATTGAGTCCATGGAATGGGACGAGTTCAAGAACTTATTTTTCAATAAGTACTTCCCTTGTATTCTCCAAAAAAAGATGGAGAAAGAGTTTCTTGAACTGAAGCAAAAGGATGATGAATCTGTTGGTACCTATGAAGAAAATTTTACAAGACTTGTAAGGTACGCTTCTGGTATTATTATCCAACTTGAGAGTAAGATCGATCGATTCTTTAGTGGCTTAAAACCAAGTCTTCGAAGGGCCTTAGCCATAAGGGACTTTAATAGCTACGGGAAAATCGTTCGATGTGCTCTCAATGTTGAGATGGAGATTGGAGTAACCCATCAGTCATATGGGTTTGATAAGAAGAGGAAAATGGAATTCAAAGGAAAATCTAAAGAGCACACTGAAAAGAAGATGAGATTTCCCTTATTCTCAAAGTGTGGAAAGAAACATGGAGGGAGTTGTATTAATGGTACAAGTAAATGTTTCAAATGTGGAAAGGAAGTTCATCGGGAATTTGAATGCCGTGATGATGGGAAGAAGATCTCTAATGATGCCAACAAAGGAAGGGATACACAGAATGAACCTACTACACTTCAATGTTTCAAGTGCAAGTAGATGGGACATTATTCCAATAAATTCCCTAATCCAAGGGTTGATGACGATGGTTGATGTCAACAAACTCTTAAGGCTAAAGACAAAGGAAAGTCACATGCAATTTCTATCAGAGGTGTGGAGTACGATAAAGATGTGGTGAAAGGTACACTTACAATCCACTCTAAAGTAGAAAATGTTTTATTTGATTCTGGATCCACCCACTCCTTTATTTTTGAAGAATTTTCTAATGGTATCACCGTACTACCTCAACAATTAGATGTTGAGTTAGTTGTGACAACACCTAATGGCACAACAGTCACATCAAAAGTTTATAATTCTTCTCCGATCGAAGTTTGTGGGAAAGTGCTTCCTTCAAATCTTGTGATCCTTCCTATAGTGGAATTTGATGTGATTCATGGAATGGATTGGCTTTCTCTACATGGAGCTCATATCAATTTCCAAAGAAGGGAAGTCACATTTCATATTACAGATCAATCTATGATCGTCTATCAATGCAAGGATGAACATAACCTTCCAGTGGAAATTTATTCCATTTTATGGGTATTGATTCCCCTAAATGAAGGTTATTTATCTCAAATGGTTGGTGAGAAACTCACGATTAAGAATATTCCCATTATACGGGAGTTTTATGATGTCTTTCCGGATGAATTACCGGGTCTTCCACCGAATCGTGAAGTTGAGTTCTCAATTGAACTCGTACCGGGTGCTTTGCCTATTTCAAAGAAACCTTATAGAATGGCCCCAATTGAGTTGTAGTAATTGAAGAAGCAACTCCAAGAGAATCTTGATAAGGGGTGCATACGCCCTAGTGCGTCACCTTGAGGAGCACCTGTTCTATTTGTTAAGAAGAAAGATGGATCAATGAGACTCTGCATTGATTATCGAGAACTTAACATGATCACTATCAAGAACAAATATCCTCTCCCACGCATTGATGACTTATTTGACCAACTACGCGGAGCTCAATACTTTTCCAAGATTGATCTTCATTCAGGGTATCATCAATTAAGGGTCAAAAGGGAGGATATACCAAATATGTCTTTCTGTATAATGTATGGACACTATGAATTTATAGTGATGCCATTTGGTCTTACAAATTCCCCTGCTATCTTCATGAATCTCATGAGTAGAGTCTTTAGAGACTATCTTGATCAATTTGTGGTAGTCTTTATAGATGATATTCTTGTCTATCCAAAGAGCAAGGAAGAACATGATGATCACTTGAGAATTATATTGAAGACCCTGAGAAAGGAGAAGCTTTATGCCAAATTTACCAAGTGTGAATTTTGGCTTCAAAAAGTTTCATTTTTGGGTCACATAATCTCAAAAGATGGGATATCTGTAGATCCATCAAAAACAGAGGTTATCGAAAGATGGTCGAGACCAAAAATAGTAATTGAGATCTGAAGTTTTCTTGGTTTGGCTGGATATTATCGACGTTTTGTGAAATATTTTTCACGATTATCTAATCCACTCACCAAGTTGACTCGGAAAAGAGTTATATTTGTTTGGATGGAGGAATGTGAAGAGAATTTCAAGGAGTTGAAAAGATGGTTATCCAGTGCACCTGTGCTCACACTGCCTTGTAGTGGAGAAAGGTTTGTTATCTATAGTGATGCATCCAAGAAGGGATTGGGGTGTGTTCTTATGCAAAATGATATGGTGATAGCTTATGCCTCACGACAGTTGAAAATACAAGAGCAATATTACCCAACTCATGATTTGGTGTTAGCTGTGGTAATATTTGCATTAAAGATTTGGAGGCATTACCTTTATGGTGAAAGGTGTGATATTTATACTAATTATAAAATTTTACAGTATATTTTCACACAAAAGGAGATGAATATTCCCCAAAGAAGATGGTTGGAGCTGATTAAGGATTACGACTGCTCAATCCATTACCACCCTGGGAAAGCAAACAAGGTGGCAGATGCATTAAGTCGACAAGACCATGCTAGTTTATCCATGATGAGGATCACAAAAGATCTAATATTTATGGATTTACAAAGGATGGATCTTGGAATTATAATGAAAGGGGAAAAATCTTATCTTTCACAAATGAATGTTCTACCATCTATACATGTGAAGATTAAAGAGGCACAAAAGAAGATGTCGAGTTACAAAAGAAGGTGAGAAATGTTCCTTAATTCAACCTTGATTGTGATGGGATAATAAAGTTCAGGAATCGGGTTTGTGTTCCTCCCATCCCCGAATTAAAGAAGGAGCTGCTGGATGAGGCTCATAGTTCTTCATTCTCTATTCATCCTGGAAGCACAAAGATGTATAGGGACCTGAAAGAGTACTTCTGGTGGGATGGCATGAAAAGAGATGTTGCTGAATATGTCTCTTGATGCTTGGTTTGTCAACAAGTTAATGCAGAGAGACAGAAGTCTAAGGGGATGTTACAACCATTACCCATACCCGAATGGAAATGGGAAAACATCACTATGGACTTTGTCACAGGACTTCCTAAAACATCCAACGGCAATAATGCTATCTGGGTCATAGATGATCATCTTACAAAGTCTGCACACTTCATTGCTATTAGAGAGGATTTCTCTCTGGATCAGCTTGCCAGGATATATGTAAAGGAAATGGTAAGATTGCATGGAGTACCACTTTCTATTATATCTGATTGGGATCCAAGGCTTACCTCAAAGTTCTGGTGAAGTCTTCAGCATACTCTAGATACAGAGTTATGTTTCAGCACTGCTTATCATCCTCAGATAGACGGTCAGTCTGAGAGAACAATTCAAACTCTAGAAGATATGTTGAGGGCATTCTTTATGGATTTCAAAGGTGGTTGGGATCAACACCTACCTTTGGTGGAATTTTCTTATAATAATAGCTTTCACTCCAGTATTTAGATGGCTCCTTATGAAGCTCTCTATGGAAAGAAATGCAGGAATCCAACTTGTTGGGATGAAGTTGGGAAAAGAAAGCTATTTGGACCTGATCTCATTGATGGAATGGCAGAAAAGGTAAGATCTATTTAACAACAAATAAGAGCATCTCAGAGTCGACAGAAAAGTTATGCCGACAACCGAAGAAAAGACCTAGAGTTTGAAGTGGGTGATAAAGTGTTCAAACGAATATCTCCCTGGAAGAGGGTTATGAGATTTGGAAATAAGGGGAAGTTGAGCCCTAGATATATCGGTCCTTTCGAAATACTGGATCGTGTTGGGAAGGTAGCTTACTGATTGGGGCTTCCACCGAATCTCTCTCAAGTTCACGATGTGTTCCATGTATCTCTCCTGAGAAAGTACATACCTGATCCTTTACATGTACTCAGCTCAGATGTTGTACCACTGGAGCAAGATATTTCTTATGAAGAACAACCAATAGAGATTCTAGATCATAGCCAAAAAGTCCTACGAAACAAGACCACTCGATTGGTGAAAGTTTTATGGAGGAACCACCAATTAGAAGAAGCTACATGGGAGCTTGAGGATATGATGAGGGAGAGGTATCCTCATCTGTTTGTTACAAAGTGACGAATTTCGAGGGTGAAATTCATTTTAAGGGGGGTAGAATGTAACACCCGATACTTTCACGTTATATAAATCATCAAAGGAATATTTTTCTACACACAACACTTACTTGGCTTGCTTTACACGAAATCACGACCTTCCTCGATAGCTTGCGTCGTACGCAATACCGAGTTTCACTAAACAATGATATGCCAATAAAATATTATTAAAAATAGCCGTTATGAATAGTAATAACTACTTTTTGAAATTTTATAAATTTTATTTTTCAAAATGGACTTCATTTTTGGATTCGTAATGTCGAAATTATCATAGGGTGAAATTTTGGTATTTTTCTGAAAACTTTCAATTTTTTGATGAATAGTGAAACCACTAAGTGGTAGTTAAAAAAACCGAATTTTTCATAAAACTTAATTTTACCGCTTCTATGAGTGGAATTTTGAAAATCCAAGAGACACGGTTGATGTCAGTAAGTAAAATGTGGTTCAATGAGATGAAAATAATTTTTTGGTGAATAGTAACTATTTACTTTTTTTACCATGGTTAAAAGTAAATAGGGTAATTAAGGGTAAAAAAGATGTTATTATTACCCTAACACATGTCCTAATTCTATTGGACAATTTTAATTCGACCAACAACAAACTTAGGAATAAAATATGACCATTTAGGCCCAATTGGATTAGATTAGGACATTTATTATTAATTTATTTAAAGAAGGGTTAAAATAGTTAAAATCAAAGTTTAATAACTAAATCATTTTTAATATGGGGTTATACATAAGATAAATTCGACTATAAATATTCATTAGTAAGATAAATAGATTTCCAACATAATGGTATTATATTTGTAATTTTTATACATTAAATAGTTTAATTTATTTATGACACAAATATGATGCAGTAATTAACATATTAATGAAATATTGACATAATTGATGTTATAAACACAAAAAAAATGTAATTTGACACTTTTTATGAATTCCAATAATTTTATAGATTAATATGACATATTAGTAGTGATTTAATTAACTTTTTTAGAACTAATAATTCTGTTATGATTTTCAAAAAAATTTATTACTAAATAGTGTCAAAATTGACATAAAATAGTTTTTTAAAAAAATATTATATTTTTAATTGTTATTTTATTCCTAAAAATCTAAGGATCGTCCAAATGACTTAGATAAAGTTATATATATTAATAATAAACAACTTGGGGTTCGTTTGGTTGCTTATAGTAAGCTTATTAACCTTATAGTATAAGAGCACAAGAAGACACGGTAAAAGTAAAATTATTTAACTTAATGTTAAATCTAAATGATAAGGTTAAAATAGGAACCTAAACTTGTCTAAATTCTATTGGATGAGATTATTTAGACCCATACACACCTTATCTTCGAAATAAATCAATTTTAATCTATTTAAAACCGAACTTGACTTTATAATAAAATAATATTTTTTGTTATTCCAAAGGTGCCCCTCTCCTCCCTTATAAAAGGGCACCTCCTCCCTCTCTTCCTCACACCACTTTGAGCCTTCAATATCGGCCAACCCCTGCCAAGTTCTCCTCTCCAATTCCTTAGAGACATCCTAGAGGTCCTGGTCTTCTTCAAAGACCAATTTTAGTGCCCTAAAAGAAGGTCTCAAAGAAGCACTTCAAAGAAGAGGTAATGTCTGTTACTGATTCTTTCATCTTTATTTCTTCTTCCACTTATTCTTATTTAGTTGTTTCATTATGAAGTAATAACATTAGTATGACTCATATACTAATATGTTATTATAAGTATGAAACAATTCTATTTCACCATCTATCTATCCTACGGAAAAAAGAAATCACCGCACGTGTGTACGTACGGAATACCGTCTCCACGCCGTGGTGTAATCTATTTTCCACCACCACCTTACTTGGATGGGTATAATGGTGTAAATAATGACTATATATGACTATTATAAAGTTATACTGATTCTGAAATAGTATACATACCCTCTAATACAATTCCACGATCAAAGGAACAATATCATCACTCGTGTGTACGTATGAAATACCGTCTCCACGATGTGATGCGACTCGTTCTACATGATCTTCATTTCATAATGATTATATAAATGAATTTAATGAATGAATATGATATATATTACACTAATACCATTCTGGAAATGTGGTATCTATAACCTAAAGAGAATAATAAGAATTTATTCGACAAAACACGCATAAGAACAAAAAAGTTATAAACACCCGAATAACAAGTAGCAATGAAATATTTCTACTATGAAGCTACGAATATGACCAAATATGATATCATAAAAATAAGTATGATTCTGGAATAAGTCAATAACATTATTTAAATAATTATACAGGAGTTTCAGACACGTACAAAGCATATCGGACCTAAGGTAAGGTAAAATATCACATTCTCATTTTTATCCGAGATTGTTTATACTTTGGTATTTACTGGGGTGTATTTTATCATCCACATCCATGATTCCTCAATATATAATATTTATATCATTCTACTATAGTTTATATCCAATTTTACCCTTTAGTGAGTTTTTAGTAAAAGATATGAAAGGAATCTTTTGTCGTTTTTCGTACGAGGTACTTTTTGACTTTTCCGACAAAAGTACGAGAAGAATGTTTTTTAACTTATATGGCATGAATGGATTTTTAAAATAATATTTCCAAGAAGCTTCATTTACAAGTTTTCATGTTTATTTTTATTCAACTTCTCTTAGTTTAAAATTTTATGACATGTTAAGAAAGGAAAAGTGTTTTTGAAGTAGAAAGGATATTTTCCTCAAGAATGGAGTTCAAGTGTTTTATCAAAATTATTTTCCATCTAAAATAATATAGGGTTTTTTTTCTATCCCTATTATTACATTGACTTGATTATGTTGTGATGGAATTATTTTTATGAATTCTTTTATCTTATATGAATTGTTTTATGATGTCATGTTGTTTAAGAAACCCATTTTTATTACATGGGTTATGCAATGATGTATGATTTATGATTTTGTGGCACACATAAGAATGGTATCATTATGAGATGGGTGGGACCTATATCTCCCTATAATGCATTGGTTAATGATTTTATATCTCATGAGATAGACATGGCTGGAATGGTAGGTTATACCGGTTTAGTGAAGCAGGACTGAAACGAGGGTAACTCGGTTTAGAAATGGACATTATCCACTAAGATAGTCTTGGCAATGAGTTTTGACTAATAAAAAATGATTCTCTATGATTATGCGTGTATGCCAAAAAGTTTCATGTTTTAAGTTATAATTGTTGTGATTACATTTCACCTCCATGATTTATCCCATGTTATGAAATTATGATCTCTTTTCCAAGTTAAGATTTCCAAAAGTTATGTGCTTATGTATATGATGTGATTGATATTTCTTTTGTTTACCCTTGCTGAGCATTTCAGATCACCCTTTTGTATGTTTTCTTTCCCCAGGTTAGGAAGAAGGTTATTAAGTATAATATGCCAAAAAGGGACTCTAGATATGATGAAATAAATGGGAGGCAAAGTAGATGCTTTATGAACCAGTTGATTAGGTTTCCCAGTTTCTAAAGACACTATACATATACGGTCCTTTCTTGGTTTTGTTATATGTTGTAATAAGTGTGTTTCAATTATGAAGTTATAACAATGTATGTAAAGTATGGGTCGTTATGGTTCCACCTTGCAAGAACTTTCCCGCCAGCTGCACCCATACCCTACTCAGTTGTTGAGGTGAGGTTGGCCGCACACTTGCTTGCCCCCATTTGTGATAGATGTTCAGGTGAAGTATTTTCCACAAGTTGTGTGTGTGTTTGAAATTGGAGGATGTGAAGAACACCTCACTTTAGTGTGTACAAAAGGAGTGAAGGCCAAAAATACCCTACGGTTTGTGTGTGCTTAACAAGTGTGAAGGCCATAGCCTTTGTGTGAAAAGTGGAGAAGAAAGTGGTTGTGCATACTAGAACTAAACAAGTGAAGAGGCCGTAGCCATTGGGTGTGAACAAGTGCAGTGTACACACCTAGAATAAGAAGAAGAATACACCCTCACACAAAGAATAACACACATTTAATAGTGTGTATGCAAAATAATTAAGTGTGAATGAATAAAAGAAGCTGTGTGTGCAAAAAGAGTTTACACTCTTTGAGTGTTTATCACACCAAGAAGAAAAGGGGGGTGCATGCTTCCATGGATGCACATGTACACGTAAAAAAGGTTTGAATAAGTGTGTGTGCATTTGTGAAGACCAATAACAAAGGTTCTTGAATAAAATTAAAAATCCATGCAATCAGTGCATGAAGATTCAGAGATTCCATGCAATCGGTGCATGAAGATTCAGAGATTCCATGTAAACAGTGCATGAAGTTGAATTGAAGAGAGACTGAAGCCAGACTAAAGTTAAAGACATCATATGCCTAAGTATTCAGGTGTTGAGCAGATCACTGATCAACTAAAGTGATCAGAATAAGTGAGAAAGTCCAACAGTCCTTATCCAACGATGTTGAAGACTCTTGAAGAGATTGACTTGCAGAAGAGCTACTCGTGGGATTCGAGGAGCCAACAGAAGCCCCCTATGAGATTCAGGGAGGAGAAGTATAATTCAGTGTGACTCTGGAGCAGGCTAGTGTGACTCTAGTAACACTGTGTGATGCAGTATAAAGACCCTCCTGTGGGACTCAAGAGAGATACAGTGTGACTCTGTATCGACCATTGTAATTGTGAAAGATTATAGTAGAGAAACCATGTTGGGGCATTTAACCAACATGGCAAGGACGTAGGCCTTTGTTGCCGAACCATGAACATCCTTGTGTCCTGTGCCTTTACATTTATTGCATTATTTGAGGAAAGGCTGAGAGACATAAGAAGAGTGGATCGAGGCGTTAACCAGCCATAGAGGTTTAATTGAAAAGAATCAATTTGAAAAAACATTGAAAGGGGTCACTGATTCACCCCCTCCCCCTCTCGGTGACTCACACTGATCTGGGCACTTCGAATAACAATAATTAATTTAAGTATTTTTTTATTTTTACCTCACATGGAGTCCTCCTATGGTGTACTAAAGTCCTCATGGTACCAATCCGCCTATTTTAGGATGAACTTTTTTTTATGTAAATGCAATATCAAACTGTTTTCCCCATATCAGGAAAATATATTTGTTTATGTCAACTAAATATTATTTTAAATATATTTTATTTCATTTTTATTCATTCCATAACACATATATTTTTTATTTTTTGATGGTTTATCAGTATACATATCCTTTTACCATTTATAAAACCATCTATTAATACTTTTTAGGTCGTCGACATTTCTTTTCCAAATTTCTATTTTCTACATAAGATATTCTATATTTTCAATACCTAAACCTTGTTATTTTCAATGGGTATTCCCCATGATGTATATATGATTTATACGATTATTTAATTAACATAAAAAAAATTACATTTCATCATAATTAATTAAAAATAACATAGTGATCATGTTTTTAATGATCATTTTAAACTCCATGATTAGTTATGAAACCGATTATCCATTATTCTCCATATTTTTTTTGTGATATGATTTATTATGATCTATGTAGATGACATAAAAATTAAAACACATGAAGGGTAAACACTAATATTTCTATGATTATTTTAATGATGAATTTAATCTCAAGATATGACATGTTTTATGATTCTATCACGAATAGCCTTCGTAATTTTTATAACACCGTTGTGAAAAATATTGTTGATATGCCTATGAATGCCTCATTAAATTTTTTTAAAAACGTTTCATTGTTATTATTCATGTAAACATTAATATTATATTCTCTTTTCATTTAATTTTCTTCCTTGTGTGTGTGCCGCTTTCGTGGTTGAACCCATATTTTTATTTTTGAATATTATATTCACTTTTCATTTTTTCATTCCTTTATGATATTCCACATGTTCTTATTTATTTTTCCCATTGATTCAAGTAAACAGTTTCCATTGTTTTTCCATTATTGGGCCTCATGCTCACCCTTTACAATGACACATGTCTCAAGGTTATAAGATATAGTAAATTTACATAATTTGAACTAATTAATTTTACTTTAATTTTGTTTTGATTTTTTTAATGTTTTCATGAATTATGTTCCATATTTCTTATAAAATAAACATCAATATATTGACTTTTGTACAATGTAACAAAAATTTACGCAATAAAATTGTGTTATTCCGTAGTTGTTATCATATTATGGAATAGGTATTTGCATATTTGTAGATTTTATAATTTTTTGGATGAACCATTAAGAAATTATAAATTATAGGGAATCATCCATGTATTTTCGTATTGAATTAATCATGCTTGTTTTGAGATAATTAATCATTGTTCTGACACGATCAAGTTGATGTGGCTCTAGAACAGATATCTGTAGTTGTAGAACAAAAAACACCACGTTGAACTAGAAAAAAAGTGGAAGTGTTTCATGAAAAATGTAATGGGTTTCACTACTTGTTATACACAATAATGAGATATGTTTGGTTAATCAATATCATTTTAGAATATATTTTGAATTATTTATAGGTAATTAATTTATTATGAAATAATAACATAAAAATAAATAGTTTTTTATAATATAAAATTTCACTAATTCTATAAAATTATTAAATGAAACACAAGAATTATGTAATGTTTCTTATTTAATAAAAATTTTTTGAATTATAGAGACTCTTTAATTTGTGAGTGCTATAGAACTTGGACTGATATCTCTCTAATAGAAGCAAAAATGGAAGAAATCATTAGAATGATGTATCATCTGACTAATGGTATGAATAATAACTTGATTCATGCTGAGGAAATAGATTCACATTAATGGGAAGAACATTATGTTGAATCATTTATGGATCAATGTCCACATTCATTAAATGGATTGACTGGAAAATTTAGTTTTCTCATAATAGATATTCACTATAAAATATATCCTTTCTATAATCCATTATGTAGAAAATAAAAAAGTCCCCAAATTTGTGTATCACGTAGAAGTTGATTATAATTAGATGTGGAAACTAATTAATAACATGATTCCATTATGGGATATTGATGATGTCAATTTAGATGAATTCTAGATAACCAATTGATAAAATTATTTAACCTATTTGATTAGAACACAAATAGATTTGGAGTTCCAGGATATAAGGAAAAAAGAAAAATTAATATATTGGAATCTACGAGATGATCGTGATAATACATTCTCATTACATATCATTAATTTTCATAGATCCTAACAGAATGGTTGAAAAAAATATTTGATGTACTATGACCTCATCTACAGATTAATCCTACCAATAAAGACTATGACGTCAATGAGAAGATAGGTCTGATTGCTATAATGGTTGTGATGGTGTACGTTAAGATTTAATAGACTAATAAATAAAATAAAAATTAGATATCCTTGGAGCCCAACATGTGGAGGAGCTTTGATTAAATAAAGGGTGGAACGAATGATAGGGTTCCCATACGTATCAAATGTCAGAGAAATCATTCAACGATCTACCTTATCAGGAGTATAAAATGTTACCACAATGGAAGACACGACCATACATCTCATAACTATAATATTGAGGCCAATCCTAATCTTATCATCACTAACAAAAATAATAATTATGGTGTAGTCCCAACATGATGTCCAATACGATATCTATGGATACCTTGTGGATGTTTCCATTTAATACACAAATCTGACGAAAGTGGAGGGGAATACCCATAAACATCATCATAAGCCAAGGGATTAAGGAAATTATTTTCAATCATGATGGTGGATGTTGAATCTCAATATGATATGGTTGTAGTTTCTCTAGTTGATCTATCAATGTGATAAAGTACATTTTTTATTCTAGTTCTATACATTACTTAAATTCATCCATGCTATCAAATAATGTACAGTCAACCCCTTATCATATAGAAGATGAGTTTTCAGTCATGACACCTAGAGTGATTATCCAACCAAAAATATTGTTTAATAAACTCTGCAATTGACTATGTTGAGAGGAATATAGTCATAAATATAAAAAACCTTACACAAAAATTGAATTAGATATTTTACTAGGGATGTACAATTTTTCAATGTATAAGTATATTTTAAATTAATAATGCAATTAATTCAAAGTAATCTTAAGCATATATCCTAATGTTATTATCAATGGAGTAACATATCGATTTGATATTTGTCTAATAGAACCTCTATAATGTTTTTATGGAATTTATTGGTGCAGATAATGTAAGAAATAAAAGTGTAGAAAAAATATCAGATTTGGGTATGAATTCAATGATTCATTTCTATAGTAGATACCTAGAATTCATCCATAAAACGAGGTTGAATATACAATTTAACTCAAACCATTATCCTCCCCATTCTTAATAACCCCATATATAAAAATAAATGTGGTTCTAGGGTAAATTAAAGAATCAACTACAAAAATAATATTGAGAAGGGGTTTATCTTACCAAATGTGTCTTTTTGGAGATCACATGTTCTCTTAGTGAATAATAAGGATGGATCAATAAGTATTTGAATTGATTATAGAGAACATAATAGTAACAATATGATGATGTTTTACTATATCCCATGAATTGATGATTTATTTTAAAAGATTCATGGGGACGAATTATTCTCCATTATTCATTATCGATTAGGATTTCATAAATTGAGGTTGAATTTAGATGATATTTTAAAGGATATATTTTAATCAATATAATATCTATTCAAGTTTTTTATGCACATTAGATGCGTAATTCTCATACAATTTTTATGTATTTTATGATTAAACTGTTTAAGGAATAAATTGATTAGAATTTTGTAGTCTTATATATGAAATTGTAATTTATTACAACAGTTATGATGATAATTAGGATTTTCTATGAGTTATATTAACACTATATTGTTTAATATGTTGTTTGGAGTGTAAAAAAATATAGATTTTTATTACAATAAATTTCATTCTTATAAAAATTTGTGTACAATAATGAAATATTAGTTTACCATGATAATATAAAATGTGTGAATGCGAGCATTCATCAAAAAGTAGTAACTAATATTCATATATTACTTGTTTTATCAGTATATTATATGATTTTTGTGGAAAACATTTCATAAATTTATATCCCATTAATCAAGTTTAATCAAAAAGGGGATAAATTTTTCATTATGAAAGATTGTGGAGAATTTTTCAAAAATATGAATAACATACTGGTTATGTAAATTATGAGAACACTTCCATCTATGAAAAAATATTCACTATTTTTAGTGATACATCACTGAATGGTCTTGGGTGTATCCTTATTAAAAATGACACAGGGATTGCTTACACAACTCAAACATTTATGCCTTATGAGAAAAATTAACCTACACATTACCTAGAGAGATCAATGATTATTATTTTTCTGAATTTATAGAGGAACTATCATTATGGGGAGACATGTCTGATATACACTGACTAACAGTGTTTGAGAATATTTTTACACAAATGGAATTCAAAATGAGACATAGAAGTCGGTGGATTCTTTTAAAAGACTATAAATTTTCAATTGATTCCATCTGTAGAATAGAAAAAACTAATTGATTCATTTGGTATGATTAAATCTGTAAATTTCAAAATGACTTGGATTTAAGGAGGCCCTTGAATAAATAACCTAGTAAAACTGAATATCAATATCACATGGGAAGGCACATCATCATTACAATAATTAATGATTTCACAACGATAATTTCGAGAAAAGTTCCGAAATCACAAAAAATCAAAAAATATCCCAATAGAATTTTTCCCCTCAAATGAATGTGCAAATAAATTTTATACAATTTATATATGAAAATATAGAATTTTTTTATTATTTTTTATGTATATAATATTTTTTAAAATGAAAAAATAAATGTTCGTAATTTTTTTAAGTCATTAATCTCTATTTACAATTTTATAATTCATATCATGATTAAATATAAAATATAATTTTATAAAATAAATTCGATAAATCAAATAGTTTTGGTCTAAATATTATAATATAATTGTATGGGATATTGTTAAATTTTGAAATTTTCATAAAATCAGTTATAATATTAAAATATATATTTTTCTATATAAATTGTGATTTTATATAATTTTAAAATTTATTATATTAATAAAGTTATTTCTATTAAATGAAGTTATTTTTTGACATATTCAATTCAAAAAATGGTTATTTTGAATTTTTCACAGAATTATAATCAACATGAATTTTCTGTGAATTGTGATTATGGGAATTTACCGTATATGTAAATTATATGTACAATAAACAATTAATTGTGACATTAATGGTGTAAGAACCATAATCTCGAACTATAATTCTATCAATAGTAAATTAAGCCTTGAAATGTTAACTATTTCAAATATTATTCAATATTAATAAAATAATTAATAAAATTATCAAAAGACCCCCTCCTCTACTATAAATACCACCACTCCCAACCTCATTACCTCACACAACATATGCATTTAGAATTTACAATTTTATATATAACTTATACCAATCTTCTCCCCCCACCTCCAATATCATTTTGGTCTCAACTGAAGAACAATCCCATTGCACTATGGATGTTCATAATGTAATGATGTTCAAGAGGTAAAAACATATTTGGTTTTCATTTAATTTATTTTAATGTTTTATCAATTTCATATCATCTCCCCACATAGATATAACAATGTAACATGATATCATCAACATCATTTATATACTATTATTCTATTTTTTTGTGTAGTAATTCATCAACAATTCCATTCACTCTATTTTTGTTCTAAAAATTTAAACCTCTTATGTAATTTGTTGATTTATCGTATTCAATGACAATGAGTTTTATATTTCCAATAATTCCTTCATGGATAGTCATAATACTAGGTTTATGGTTAAACTATATAATAAAATATATTTATAAATTTGTTTGTAATGATATGGAAGAGACTTATTTAAATAATAATAAATAAATAATCAAAACATACTCTTGATGATAGAAAAGTCACCAAAATAATGTAAATGATTATCAATATTGTATTATCAAGGGATTATTCCTGACACCATATATTAAAATTAAATATATACCCATTTTTCGATATTTTGAAATATATTTAATAAGAAGTAATTAAAATTCTAGATAATTATTCTCATTTTATTTAACCACTATACTCTTATAATGTGAATATTTTCATGAAATCCATGAAAATAAAGATACACGGTTGATGGAATTGAGTACATTAAATAATATAAAAACCCATAATTTAATTTAATAAAATTATACTAAATAACATAATTGTATAAATAGTTATGAATGATTGAATTATTTAATTTAATTTTACAATCAATGACATAAAATCATTTGTTTAATAGTTTTGTACAAATGGAAAGTGATTCTCAACAAATATCAATTTTTAATACAATTTATGATTTGTCTCCATCTGACACAATATATCTATTATTTCCCAACATATATTTTTTCTACATGAAATTTGTTTGGTCCATACTCATAAATATAGATATGTTTTAACTTCTATTTTTAGGATATTTTATTAAATTGTTCTGTTCTCAATTATTCCCGATAATCAATCCCGATTAATAGATCATCTATATTTCTCACATGTTTTATAGTTCAAAACATAATATGTTTTCTGACATCATTATTTCCCTAAAATCATTTCTTTTATAATAAAAAAATATTCTCGTTCATTTCTGGATATTTATAAACAATTATTCATTGTCCATTTTAATGAATCATTAATATTTTCTAAAAACCGCATAATTTTTTTAATTACTAATGTTTCATAAATAGATGTTGAACATGTTATTACATAATTTTGTCAAAAAATATCAAGATATATGTGATAGATTTTCTAAAAAATCCAAAAAATCTAGATTTACATCCCATTGGTTTGTTTCCAACCTTTTTTATGGAAGAAGATATGCAAATATTCTCAAACATCATCTTCAAATTTCTAAAATTCAATTTAGAGTCACACATGCCTCCACAGGCCATAACAAAAGGAATGATATTTCCATATAATAGAATATACCAATGACCAATTAAACATATATGATTCTCTCCTTAGGACATATTAGTTCTATGAGTGAGGTTATCATATTAGGTATTATGAGGTGGGTCATGTATTCACATCCTCGCTTTGAGAAACAATGATGTCAATATAAATGGAAAAATTTTCATTGATGAGTCATACATAAATTCTATTTTTTCATACAAATATCTAAATCTGCAATGGTCTAATAAATTTTTCATTTGACGCCCCCTATAGATTAGTTCTTTGATATCTTAGTCATTTTAAAATCTATAGAATATTATTGTAAATAACCACGAATTCGTTATTTCACCTTGAATTATTAACACAACAATTTTTTATTTATTTTAATATTATAATAAAATTTGTAATTAATTTCATATTATCAATCCCATTTTGGTTAATATGTATCCCAATCTTGGACGAATCACCATCCTCCATCCAATATTGGTGATGACGACATGACCTCCTTTAAATGGTTTCAAAAATCATTAACTATTATAATATATTATCAAATAACTCTAATAAAGTTAACTAATCCTTTATTTTTCAAGTAAAATCATATACATAATTTTGAAGAATATCTGATAGAATAAGAATGTTTGACCATGATCTGCTATTTCACTTTTAGAGGAAGAATAATTAGTTTTAATTATAAGCATAATTATTGCCATAGGACTCATGAAAAAAAGACGTAAACCTCGTATCACTCTTAGTGATAAAAAATATTTACATTGTATGAAAAAAAAATATTTATTCCCAATATTAGTTTATTCAGTAACATCAACCGATGAACAATTTTTAATCATTAGAACATTATTATCCATAGTAAGATGGTCCAAAATGACCCTTACCTCTTTTGAAAACAATAATATATATGAATACAAGTTGTAAAATCCATTATTTTCTCATATAATTTCTAAATCAGAAGAGGGTAAGGATTAATATTACATAAATTACATAATTTTTTCTCATTAACATGAAAATATGTATTGAATCTGGACATAATCGTATAATATAAATCATTATATCATGCACCCAAAATTTGAAGTTAGGTTGTTACACACCATATTTATTTTGGGACAAAACAACCTATATATTTAGTGATATCCTTTTTCATATATCACATATTAGTTGGAATAATGATACATCAATGGATATAAATGAAATAAATTGAATCATGGATCTAATAGTCAACAATATATAAACTATTTAGTCTCTCTTCAATATTGAATTAAATTCAATATTATATGAAATAATACAACATATAATTCATAATGGATTATATAAGATTTATATCATTTATATGAATCCCATTATAGCTCTTGATATTATATAAATATAGTTCAACTATATAATATACCTATCGTATTACAGTTTTTCATGTATAACCAATTATGGAAAATCATTTTGATTAGTAGTTTCTAAATATGAATTTATTTATAATGTAATAGATAGAATATTAATTTATTTTTGAACATACAATTAATAGTGAAACATTAGATGATTTCAAAAAATAGGGATTTGATGTTTTTCAGACAATTATTATCTATTTATTACATAAAATGTTCTCCAAATATATAATTAATCTAACACTTAAAATAATTAACATATATGGGAAATTCCATCTCATGAATTGTATATTTATTTTCAAATGTAAATAGTTAGATTGAAATACATGGTTTAAAAAAATGATACATCATAAGATAATAACCATGTACCACCTACTATGAAGTATATTAAAACTCAAAAAAATATCAACATTACATAATACAAGAACAATTTTTTTTTGTGAAATTACAAATCATCTATTCAAAATATTACTCACATTTAAATGCAATTTTAAATTTTCTCCGTTCTTGGATAAATATATTTATATATTAACTTTTATTTATAATTCATTGATAATGTAGTTGGAATATCATATGAGTCTAAGGAGACATTTTATTTCCTAGATAGTGAGAGAATAATTAGAGGATATCATTAATTCATTTTAATATAATATTAACTAATATAATTTATTAATTGTTTACAAAAACATGAACTTTCCTCCATTAAATATATATTTCCCACTTTGATAGCATTAAATCCAACAAATTATGTCATAATTTTTCTATGATGACTAGTATATATTGGAGATTGACAATATGTTACATACATTTGAATACATATTCAATTTTATAAGAAAACAGTAAAAGGATAGTGTAAAGGGTTCATGATCATATTCATAAAATCCATATACCAAATTGGATGAATAGAAATCCACAATATGACAACTATATACTCAAAATGTATATATCAAAATTGTAATTTTTTAATATATTATGAAATATCTCACAACTACTTTTAACAAAAACATATTTCAATCTATGAAATCTATATTAATTTTTCTAACTAATAAATATTTTCATTTATTTTGGGAAAAATAAAATTATTTTGGACTATGACCTATTTCTCATAACCTACTTCACATATAAATGTATTATATGGTAAACCATGATTAATGTGGAAAAGTAGGTAATCCCAAAGAGAAGAACTCTATATAATGAATATGTTGGATTTTAACTCATTAAAATGAATCATAAATTCAATAATCCTTCTTAGGTTCATTGTAGAAATTAGAAAATATATTAATATAGATTATAGAATCAGATCAATATTAAGGTCCAACAATAACAAATGTGTAAATACTAAGAAAAAATTTGGAATAACAAGGGGGTGTAGACCCATAATCAATGTAATAGATTTTCACCCTACAACATAAACCATACAGTGTACAAGACATTCCATTTATTTATATTTTTAAAATTGTGACCCTGATCTAATAATTCATGATTATCCTATAACTCCCACATTCCAAAAAACTTATATTGGACACAAATAAAGGATATCAATTTAACATCTTACCATACAATTAAATGATGCATTAAAATTGCATTAAATATTAATTTTTGATAATTACATCAAATGGGATTCATGTTAATGACATTATGGTAAAATTTATTTATAAAATATTTTATTATAATGGAATTGGATTGAAAATTATTGGATATCCATATACCATTAACAAAAGGAGTGTTATGTATCTTATAAAAAAGTTACATTTCCTCATTATTATCATTGAGATATACCTTATTCATTTCAAAATTTGTATGAAAACCATTGATATAAAAAAATTACATGTTAAAGTAGATGGAACAAGAGGTGTTCCCCGAATTGATGAATAAAAATTAACAATATCAATATATCCCTTTAGGTTAACCTGATGTAAGTTATCATTCCCTGAATAATATTCAATTGTATTGTAGATAATGAATTCCAATATAGTCTGTCTTTCTTATAATAAATTATGGAGGCCCAAACCCTCCAATATAATTTAAAGTTTACTATACCTGAGGACTCCATGGTGATTGAGGTCTATTAATGAAAATTTATATGATACGGTTTAGTATAATTTATAAAAATTAATATATTTACCATATTTATGAAATTTATTAGCCATTATGTTGTATAATTGAATTAAATAATAGATGATTCAAAAATTGATGACATTGAATAAGATTTTTTCCTAAACAAATAGAAGATGGAACCCCACTACCATTGAGGAAATATTGAGAAATACATAAGGTCAACCCTTCTAATCATGTTTTCCTCCTAAATTGTATTTCTCCAATTTTATGATTCGGAAATGAGATACCACCATCGAAAGAAATATTTCATACTATATATAATTAATAAAATAAACGATTACTAATTCTATAATATAAACATAAATTAAATTGAGTAACATTATTTAGGATTCATAAATTCTGTTCAATATCAAAATGATAGTATTTACCCCCTCATCTTAAGATTTTTATAGAGAAAAATGATGGTTATTAAAAAATATGAGTATTTAGTCCACAATATAAAATTATCCCAACCTCAAATATAAAATCTCTTCAACATTCCCAAGATGAATTTTATTATTATAAACCAACTTATTATAAATTTACTGAAAACATTACTATGTTTAAGCCTTGCCTTTTAAATCCTCAAGCATAATATCCAACCACCAATTTTAAATCCTGTAACACCCCGATCTTCCACGATATTCCTCTATTTCAATAATGCAATAGCTTGCATTGTACGCAAGTTCGAGTTCTAACACACCGCAACTAATCAAAGTAGCCGTTATGAATAGTAATAACCACCTTTTAAATTTATAGAAATTTTATATTTCAAAATGGACTTCATTTTTGTATTCCTAATATTGAAATTAGCCTATGTTGAATTTTTTGTAATTTTCCGAGAACTTCCAAATTTTTATGAATAGTGAAAAAAACATAAAACAACTTTTTTTAATCAAAATAATTTATAGTGATAAGTTATACTATTTAGTGGTTTTAAGGTATAATTAGAATATATTTTTACCATTTTATCCAATGGTGGTAATTAGAATTAATTTAACATTGAAATTGGACATAAACAATTGCCAATCTTTTGATACAAATTGTTTCTAAAAAACACGCTATTTGTTGTAATAGCGGGAATTAATTATAAAATTAATTAATGCAACTTATATGTTTGGAATTTTGTAAAATAGGCATCATTTTTGAATTCGGAATATCAATTATAGCTTAGGGTGAAATTTTGGCATTGTTCTGAAAAACTTCAATTTTTGATGAATAGTTAAACCACTAAGTGGTAGTTAAATAACTGATTTTTTGTTTAAATGAAATATTACCACTTCTGTGATTTGATTTTCAAAAATCCGACATACATGGTTGTTATTAAGAAGTAAAATGTGGTTCAATGAGATCAAAATAATTTTTTGGTGAATAGTAACTTTTAAGTTCTTAATCGCGATTAGAGGTAATTAGTGTAGTTTAAGGTACAAATAATTTTATAATAATATGAGATTAGCATGAAACTTGTCCTACTCCTATTGGATGAGTCATGGCCGACCAAGAAAACCCATGGGTCAACTTGGGGACCCCATGGAGCCACTTTAGTTAGAAAATGACATAAATACCTTTTATTTAATGTTAAAGTAAAAAATGACACAAACATAAAATGTTTTACTAAAACAATTTTTACGTGGGGTTACACAAGTCCAAATTTTGATTATAAATATTAATTAGAAAGATAAAAAGCTTTCCTACATCATAGTATTTGTTTTATAATTTTTATACATTAAATAAATTAAATTATTTATGACATCATTATGATGTGGCGATGACCTCATTATTTAACGATTTAAATAAAATGAGAAGATAATGAAAAATCCAAGGCTTACACTTGTCAAAAGCCTATTGGATGAAGATATTTCGAAACCTTATCACCTTAGCCTCGAATTATATAAGTTTGGGACCTTTAGAATCCGAAAAGCATTGTGAAATAATGTAACATTTCAATCTTTCCAAAAGTGCCCCTCCTCTCCACTTATAAAAGGCCCCCACCACTCCCAACTTATTCACACCTTCAAGCCATTTGGCTCGGCCAACCTCTGCCCAAATACTCTCCCAACTTCCCTCTATTACTCCTAGAAGCCTCACTTTGGGCAGAACTCTTCCCAAGGAAGCCTTTGGCTCAAATCAAAAAGAGTTACCCGATTTTGAGGTAATGTCTTCTCTAATGTTGTTTTGTTTTATTTTTCTTCTCCAACCCCCTAAACTCATTTTATTCAATTCTTTTGTAAAAACACCAGTATAATCAATATACTAGGATGTTGTTAAAAGAAGGATTCGAGCTACACTTACACACACCTACATCCAATGGTTAAAGAACATACGGTTTCTGTGGATGGCGAATTTCTGCCTCACGAAACGATGATTGTTCAACACTCATATAACACCTTCAAAGGCAGCCATTAAGATGTCACTATTTTTATATATGATATATAATATGTTTATGTTTTACTTATGCTTCTGTATTTCTCATTTATGGCATACTTTATGATTTCCATTATGGGTAAAACGCGATAATTTCATTTTAGGAAATGCGGACTACCGCCCCCTCAAAGTGATTTGAATCGTTAATGCCATATGTGGGATGTATAAAGGATGGAGTAAATGGTATTATACACTATATTATACTGGAATTATATTATACATTTATATCATTATGATTTCATTCCATTAAATAAGAAATTGAAATGAAAGTAGCGTTCATGCGTACGTACGGCTTACCGTCTCCATGAACGGTGCATTTCATTTCTTACCTCTAAATGTTACGTAATATTATAAATGAATGTATATACTGGATATATATGATATATATGACATCTAAATCATGAATATAATTCTGTAGATAATGGATATTCTACCACATGAACACCTTGTAATTATAAGAAGTTTATTGTTGACTCAAGTACCAAAGATCGACAAAACTACCGTTATTAACTTAAATAATTACATAATGTTCATATCATTGTAATAAGTGATATAATAAAGATAATGAAATTGAAAATGGTTCTTAATAAGGTATATATTAACTCTAGTTTATTATTCAGGATGTTAAAGAACGGTTGAGTCAAGTCGGACACAAGGTAAGGGAATTTCTTAACCCAACTTCAATTCTTTGGGTTAATCTCCTACTTTCAAATTATGTCATGATATTATTATGTATTATTTTGTATTTTTACGTTATTTATGTGTACCTATAGTTAATACACATAATAGATCTATGTTATTTTAAAAATGATCTTTTTAAGGACTTCGTCTCAATCCACTTTCATTGAGGCATATTTGGTTTTATACACAACTTTCTTTTATACGGTGTATAAACCCCATTGACTTTTACGTTTATTCAAAAGGAATCTTTTTTGTACAAATAATTTTACTAAATGACAAAAGGGAATGTTTTTCTTTCCATACTCATGTGGCGACAATGACTTCTCCGCTGCCATGACCATTATTTGAGTTTCGGCTTCCTCTACAAGCCATCATTTTTTTTAATGAAAAATAAATAAAAAGTTTTAACTTTCTTTTATTTTGGTATTGAAAATGGTTTTGAAAGCATTTTTATTATATCAATGTGTTGTATTGATATCTTGTGATTGAAATGTGGAAATGTTACGTTTCATTTATGCATGTTTTATGTGATATGATTATGTTATGGTTTATGATATGTTTAAACCTATTCATATGAGGAATGTATTGGACTTAATAAGTGACGGGTGGAGCCCGCTATTGCTCCTCGATGAATCGGTAGGTCTCATGAGACAACTAGACGTGGAATTGGCCGAGGCCCTTTTCCAATTTGATTTATGGTTTTGGCCGAGGCCTTAATCATTTTAGACGTCTTGGCCGAGGCCTTGACAAAATGTTTCAGAATGTCTGGCATTATACATTCCCTCATTATGAAAGTGGTTATTGATATTGCATGTGATTATTCGACTTGTAGAATATCCTTGTGAGTAAGTAAATGGCATTATTTAATTTTATTTTTGCCATATTATTCTGAAGTTCAAGTTTAAAAAGGATTTTGTTTTAGTTATACATTGCCTTAAATGTTAATGTTTATTTATGAAAGCTTCCGCAATATTGTTATCCTTACTGAGCATCTGAGCTCACCCCTTTTAATGTTTTAATATTTTCCAGGATGTGAAGAAGTATTTATGAATGACCTACAGGGATAGTCAGAAGAGGATATGAGTGTGGACTATGAAGACTTTGTTATTATTTTTTCACTTTATGATGTAATGTAAGACTTATGAATGTATCTAGTGTTTCCAAGGCTACTAAACTAATCGGTCTTTCGAGACTTGATCTTTTGTGATCATGCCAATGTTACGAAGTAATGCACCGAATCTGGGTTGCTGGGGTCGGGGTGTTACAGTTGGTATCAGAGGCAGTTTAGTACAAACCTTGGAAGCTAGATTTAGATAAACTCTGATTAGAGCACGTATCCCGAAGATAGACTTTGAGGATTAGTATAGAAGAACTTCCTAGAATTTTGGTATTGTAGAGATGTTGTGAGTTTTCCGAGCAATACATCCCTGTCTGGATACGAGCAGGTAGAGGCGGCTCTGGCACAGATGTACCTAGGGGTAAAACCCGAAAACACCTCTTTGAGCTAGACTCGAACGGGAACTGGTGCACGACAATGGGCCTTGCTTCACTCTTGGTTACGACACTCCCGGGGGATATGCTTTGGATAACTCCCATTTTCTTTACAAACCACTATGAAGGGTTACGAGTATATACTTCCTCAAAGAAAACATTTTTATAATTATGGATTATATCCATAATTAGTTCAATTTATGTAAAGTATTTTACAAATATGTAATTATGTATTTTGATTCATAAACTAATCTAGTTTATGCCATTGTTTAGAAATGGCGCCTAGTGGAAGGAATGGAAACTGTATCAATGCACGCACTCCGTGTAGGGATTGCCCTCCTGCTCAGGATAATTATGGTGGAGCTAGTGATACAACTGGTGCCGATCATCTTCTCACCGTACTGGGACAACTCACGCAGGTTATGAATAACAACCTTACTCGTATGGAGCACCCTGATCCGCAACGTGGAGGATCAATGTTAGACCGTTTCATGAGGCAACAACCACCAACCTTCAATGGGAGTACAAATCCTATAGTAGCTGAGAAATGGATAAATTCCTTAGAGAAAATATTCCATGCCTTGGGGAGTAGTGAAAGGGAGAAGGTTGTCATGGCAGTTTACCGCCTCACTGGAGATGCCGATCAGTGGTGGTCGCTGATTCAAAACACAAAGGAAGATGATGACGTATCAAATATGGAATGGAGGGAGTTCAAAGAGCTTTTCTTAGAAAAATACTTTCCTCGTGACCATCGAGCAGATATGGAAAGGCAATTTCTGAGTCTGAGGCAGAAGGAGGATGAGAATGTCGCAAAGTATGAGGCTAACTTTACAAGGTTAGCGAGGCATGCTTCCGATTATATACGTAACCCAAGGAGTAAGATTGATCGTTTCTTTGATGGGTTAAAACCATTTCTCCGTCGAGCTTTAGTATCACAATCCTTCTCATCATACGAAGATATTGTCTCATGTGCTATCAAGACAGAAAAGGAATTCTCTAAGTCTTATGACAACAAAGTAAAGCAAGAGAAGAAGAGAACGGTGGAACAAGAGAAAGATAAAGGGAAAAAGGGAAAGAGGGATTTTCCATTATGTGATAATTGTGGGAAGAATCACCCTGGTACGTGCCTAAAAGGAATGGGAGTTTGTTATAAATGTGGAGAAAAGGGTCACCAGGCTCGTGATTGCAAGGGAATGAAAGATGCTATCAAAGTTGAATGCTACAATTGTAGAGAAATGGGTCATTATGCAAATGAATGTCCTAAGCGTCATAGAAACTTACCTCAGAAAAGGCCAAGGGATCAAGTACAATCTTATGCTGTTACTACAGTTGAAGCGGAATAATTAATGTATTAGTGCTTTTGGACTCATGGATTATATTATGGTTGTTAGAATAATGTGATATATATATAAGGATTGAACTGTAGTACTTGTTGTTTCAGTAAGGTTTTAATATGATGAAGGTAATCATATTTTTAGTATGTGACAATAAGAGAAACTTTACTTTGTTTGGGGAATCTGATAAATTGATTTTGGAATTAAGAGACCTTTTAGAGAATGTCTGGACAGAGGTATTTTGGATAACTATAAAGGTTGGAGTGGATTAAGTTGATCTTTGGATAGTATTGTTTAAGGTTAAAAATTTATGAAGATTATTTTTGAATATTATAATACTATAGTTTTAGGAAAAGGAAAACCTGCAGGGTGGGGTATAACCTGACGCGTCGGACAAAGCTGCAGGAATCGAACCCACAACCATAGTCCGACAGGCCTTTATTTCCTACCACTAGCCTACAGTAAGTCCCTGGTTATTAGAAAATAACTTTACTAATCTAAATTGTATGTGTTAACATTTGGAACCTTATACAATTAGGAAAAGTATAATATTTTTGTGTTCAATTATCTTTTTGAGTGAAAGGTGAGTTGAAGGTTGAAACTCTAATTGTCAGGCATAAATATATATATACCTATATGTTATTCAATGAATAAACTAATTCTTAAACTTTAGTAAAGGGATATTAAAACAAAAAAATGCGTTATCCTAATACCTTATGTCTTGTTGAACTGATGATATTTTAATCAACATAGATTGAAGGCTTTGAGGCCCTCAATTTGACAGTTGATTGTGATTGATGACCCCAATCGCTCCCTACAAATATTTACGTTTTTCCCCTACTTATATGTCTCTAATTTCAACCAATGTTCTCCTAATCGAGATCATAATTGGGTGGTGACTTGTTCATTTCCCTTTCCCTCTTATTAAGGCTAAATTTTATTAATCTTATTTCCGATGTGGGTTTTCCTCAAAGGTATTTTCTCTTTTCAACATTTTATTTTCAAAGAAAAATTTCAAATTGCGAGGACGCAATTTATTGAAGGAGGGGATAATGTAACACCCCGAGCTTCCACAATACGCCTCTCTTTCAATAATGCAATAGCTTGCATTGTACGCAAGTTCGAGTTCTAACACACCGCAACTAATCAAAGTAGTCGTTATGAATAGTAATAACCACCTTTTAAATTTATAGAAATTTTATATTTCAAAATGGACTTCATTTTTGTATTCCTAATATTGAAATTAGCCTATGTTGAATTTTTTGTAATTTTCCTAGAACTTCCAAATTTTTATGAATAGTGAAAAATACTTAATACAACTTTTTTTAATCAAAATAATTTATAGTGATAAGTTATACTATTTAGTGGTTTTAAGGTATAATTAGAATATATTTTTACCATTTTATCCAATGGGGGTCATTAGAATTAATTTAACATTGAAATTGGACATAAACAGTTGCCAATCTTTTGATACAAATTGTTTCTAAAAGACACGCTATTTGTTGTAACAGCGGGAATTAATTATAAAATTAATTAATGCAACTTATATTTTTGGAATTTTGTAAAATAGGCATCATTTTTGAATTCGGAATATCAATTATAGCTTAGGGTGAAATTTTGGCATTGTTCTGAAAAACTTCAATTTTTGATGAATAGTGAAACCACTAAGTGGTAGTTAAATAACTGATTTTTTGTTTAAATGAAATATTACCACTTCTGTGATTTGATTTTCAAAAATCCGACATACATGGTTGTTATTAAGAAGTAAAATGTGGTTCAATGAGATCAAAATAATTTTTTGGTGAATAGTAACTTTTAAGTTCTTAATCGCGATTAGAGGTAATTAGTGTAGTTTAAGGTACAAATAATGTTATAATAATATGAGATGAGCATGAAACTTGTCCTACTCCTATTGGATGAGTCATGGAAGACCAAGACAACCCATGGGTCAACTTGGGGACCCCATGGAGCCACTTTAGTTAGAAAATGACATAAATACCTTTTATTTAATGTTAAAGTAAAAAATGACACAAACATAAAATGTTTTACTAAAACAATTTTTACGTGGGGTTACACAAGTCCAAATTTTGATTATAAATATTCATTAGAAAGCTAAAATGCTTTCCTACATCATAGTATTTGTTTTATAATTTTTAGACATTAAATAAATTAAATTATTTTTGACATTATTATGATGTGGCGATGACCTCATTATTTAACGATTTAAATAAAATGAGAAGATAATGAAAAATCCAAGGCTTACACTTGTCCAAAGCCTATTGGATGAAGATATTTCGAAACCTTATCACCTTAGCCTCGAATTATATAAGTGTGGGACCTTTATAATCCGAAAAGCATTGTGAAATAATGTAACATTTCAATCTTTCCAAAAGTGCCCCTCCTCTCCACTTATAAAAGGCCCCCACCACTCCCACCTTATTCAAACCTTCAAGCCATTTGGCTCGGCCAACCTCTGCCCAAATACTCTCCCAACTTCCCCCTCTTACTCCTAGAAGCCTCACTTTGGGCAGAACTCTTCCCAAAGAAGCCTTTGGCTCAAATCAAAAAGAGTTACCCGATTTTGAGGTAATGTCTTCTCTAATGTTGTTTTGTTTTATTTTTCTTCTCCAACCCCCTAAACTCTTTTTATTCAATTCTTTTGTGAAAACACCAGTATCCTCAATATACTAGGATGTTTTTAAAAGAAGGATTCGAGCTACAATTACACACACCTACATCCAATGGTTAAAGAACATACGGTTTCTGTGGATGGCGAATTTCTGCCTCACGAAACGATGATTGTTCAACACTCATATAACACCTTCAAAGGTGGCCATTAAGATGTAACTATTTTTATATATGATATATAATATGTTTATGTTTTACTTATGCTTCTGTATTTCTCATTTATGGCATACTTTATGATTTCCATTATGGGTAAAACGCGATAATTTCATTTTAGGAAGTGCGGACTACTGCCCCCTCAAAGTGATTTGAATCGTTAATGCCATATGTGGGATGTATAAAGGATGGAGTAAATGGTATTATACATTATATTATACTGGAATTATATTATACATTTACATCATTATGATTTCATTCCATTAAATATGAAATTGAAATGAATGTAGCGTTCATGCGTACGTACGGCTTACCGTCTCCATGAACGGTGCATTTCATTTCTTACCTCTAAATGTTACGTAATATTATAAACGAATGTATATACTGGATATATATGATATATATGACATCTAAATCATGAATATAATTCTGGAGATAATGGATATTCTACCACATGAACACCTTGTAATTATAAGAAGTTTATTGTTGACTCAAGTACCAAAGATCGACAAAACTACCGTTATTAACTTAAATAATTACATAATGTTCATATCATTGTAATAAGTGATATAATAAAGATAATGAAATTGAAAATGGTTCTTAATAAGGTATATATTAACTCTAGTTTATTATTCATGAGGTTAAAGAACGGTTGAGTCAAGTCGGACACAAGGTAAGGGAATTTCTTAACCCAACTTCCATTCTTTGGGTTAATCTCCTACTTTCAAATTATTTCATGATATTATTATGTATTATTTTGTATTTTTACGTTATTTATGTGTACCTATAGTGAATACACATAATAGATCTATGTTATTTTAAAAATGATCTTTTTAAGGACTTCGTCTCAATCCCCTTTCATTGAGGCATATTTGGTTTTATACACAACTTTCTTTTATATGGTGTACAAACCCCATTGACTTTTACGTTTATTCAAAAGGAATCTTTTTTGTACGAATCATTTTACTAAACGAAAAAAGGGAATGTTTTTCTTTCCGTACTTATGTGGCGACAACGACTTCTCCGCCGCCATGACCATTATTTGAGTTTCGGCTTCCTCTACAAGCCATCATTCTTTTTAATGAAAAATAAATACAAAGTTTTAACTTTCTTTTATTTTGGTATTGAAAATGGTTTTGAAAGCGTTTTTATTATATCAATGTGTTGTATTGATATCTTGTGATTGAAATGTGGAAATGTTACGTTTCCTTTATGCATGTTTTATGTGATATGATTATGTTATGGTTTATGATATGTTTAAACCTATTCATATGAGGAATGTATTGGACTTAATAAGTGACGTGTGGATCCCGCTATAGCTCCTTGATGCATCGGTAGGTCTCATGAGACAACTAGACGTGGAATTGACCGAGGCCCTTTCCCAATTTGATTTATGGTTTTGGCCGAGGCCTTAATCATTTTAGACGTCTTGGCCGAGGCCTTGACAAAATGTTTCAGAATGTCTGGCATTATACATTCCCTCATGATGAAAGTGGTTATTGATATTGCATGTGATTATTCGACTAGTAGAATATCCTTGTGAGTAAGTAAATGGCATTATTTAATTTTATTTTTGCCATATTATTCTGAAGTTCAAGTTTAAAAAGGATTTTGTTTTAGTTATACATTGCCTTAAATGTTAATGTTTATTTATGAAATCTTCCGCAATATTGTTATCCATACTGAGCATCTGAGCTCACCCCTTTCAATGTTTTAATATTTTCCAGGATGTGAAGAAGTATTTTATGAATGACCTACAGGGATAGTCAGAAGAGGATATGAGTGTGGACTATGAAGACTTTGTTATTATTTTTTCACTTTATGATGTAATGTAAGACTTATGAATGTATCTAGTGTTTCCAAGGCTACTAAACTAATCGGTCTTTCGAGACTTGATCTTTTATGATCATGCCAATGATACGAAGTAATGCACCGACTCTGGGTTGCTGGGGTCGGGGCGTTACAAATCCCATTAAATATAAATGAAGAAAATCTTACATGATACAATTTGAGTGTTTCTATGATATAAAATGATGATTAGTAATACACATCTCAATATATTAAAGGGTTACATCACCCCTAATGTTAAAAGGTTGATTAAAATTGAAATATATAAAAACAGTTTTTTTATGACTCTATGAAATGTCATACTGAACCCACAACTTCATGTAAATGATAATTTCCATTTTTTAATGGATGATAAACCATAGGTATAGATATAATTTCATGATGATTTTCTTCATCATATATGGATGGTTTTTTTCTTATTTTAATTATACTCAATAACATGTTATTAAATAATATTAAAACCTCTCCATTTATGATGGAAATTCATATAAATATTTCATTTACAATATTTGGTCAAACACCACTCCACATTCAATTTAAATAACTTTCTTTATCAAAGATATTTTAATTATAGAAATTGTTAAAATATACTCATGAAGTAAATCATAACTATCATTATGATTATTTGTAGAATGTAACGTATGTTTTAGTATTAAAATGAAATAAGAAATATATATGAAATTTGAATAAGGTTTCATATCATGGATATTTTTATGACTCATCCATACATTTCCAAAATAGTGACTATGAGAAGCTCACCACCAATTGGATATGGAAATGTTATAGTACCAATTAGTCATATCACACACATGGGGAAAATACCCTAATGTAACATTTTCAACATAGATATATATCATCACACACAAAAATAAATTGTAAAACTAATGATACAAATGCATGAAAATCTCTTTGGTCCCACCATAAGTGTATGATTATAATGTATTGAAAATGATAATGATGTTGAAATAAAATACTAACCAATAAATCTTTAATCTTTAAACTTCTCCTTAGGTGAGGAATATTATTAATTTAATGAGCTTACAAAAACCCATAGTTTCTCTGGATCATGTTTGGCTCAAAAATATCCTTATTCAATCTGGACACAAAAAGTGGGCTGCTATATTAAAAATGCATGATATGTGTGTGTAGAGACATTGTATTGTTGGGAATAAAAATACCTTGTAGGACACTAAAAAACATTATTCATCAGTAATTTTCATACCATTAAATTGACATATAAATCAATGAATAAAAAATAAAATCAAATATATTCTATGGAAGGACACCATTCCTCCAAATGGTCACAACCAACTTCTTTCCATAAGAATATACATGAATCTATTAAGACACCTATAGAATATACTCCATTGGCCATACCCTCACTAGAGACACTCAGCCAAGAGGTAATGTTTATTAGTCCCTCCAATGAAATATCACTAGTATCTAAAGACACAATACTCAAATAGGGGATCTACCACAATAATGTTGGGGGATTCCACAACCCAAATATAAATACAAAACATTTTTTAGGGGATAATATACCAATGATACCTCAATCCCTACTAATTATGATATTGAAATGAGGGATCAAATACCTACTCAATGGGGTCACATAGATAACACAAACCCCCAACAAGGTATAAAAAGGATAGTGGATCACACTCATATCTCCTAGTCGAACAATATGAATACATTTAATTACTCAACTTCCCCTAGGGATAAAAACCATTAGATGTTGAAATAATTTCAAAATATACCCATTATAGAGTCGAACAAAGGAATACAATCAATTGATACTATTATTCTCTGTAGAAATGTGGATATAAAAACACCCAATAAAGGAATACATGACATATAACAGAGGTTAACAGTGTGTCCATAATGCCCTTGGTGATTCAATGCGGTGATGCACTAGAGAGCATGTTAAATTACATGAATAAAGAATTTGAAAATATTACACCATTTATAGAGACAACTAA
Organism: Viscum album; assembly: GCA_963277665.1. Taxonomy (NCBI): domain Eukaryota; kingdom Viridiplantae; phylum Streptophyta; class Magnoliopsida; order Santalales; family Viscaceae; genus Viscum; species Viscum album. The sequence continues at coordinate 1,141,637,883 of OY728127.1, forward strand.
ACTACATGCACATGTCACATGACTATGACCATGTACAAGTCTGATAATGTGTGACAATAACATTTGAAATGTGATAATTAAATCTAGGTGTAATCTATATAAGATCAGGGGGTTCCGAATAGGTATGTAATTATAGAAAAAACACATTGTAACCCTAAATTTCCTATATCAATAAGGATCTTACCTAAATAATCATCTATATTTATTTAGCTACCATCATTAGTGAAATTTGTGTATAAGAGTTCACCCGAAAATTCTGTTTCACTGTCACTAGATTCTAATCTATAATCCACAGATAAATAAAGTTCTCACAACCACAACATGTCATTATGAATCCATAATTAGATCAAACCTTCTATTCCAATAAAATATTTTTTTCCCTATAAAAAACCAATATATTCTCTTATCCTATGTTTTCTTTAACTATCCTGTGACATTGCAATGTTATCAATCTACTTAACCAAGGAATAGTCATGAAACAATTATATACTAGGTAATCAATGCACAAATGTCTAAAGAAAAAACCCAGAAACAATTTCTCATGAATAATGTAACTAAATTATTTCGATAATGAACTCATAGCACTGTTTCTTCTTCCACGATCATTTCAATTAAATATAATACCAATGAGAAAATAAACACAAATAACAATTTAATCTAGCCCAATTAAATATACTACTGATTCATGAAGAAAATAAGAATTTTGAAATTTTATTCATTTTATGAGGATAAAATTATCTAGTTGAAATCCCAAATCATACATCCTACATGGAGGTTTGATGGATGAAATATGAATAATGGATCTATGATTCGATAAATATTGAGATCCATGAACTCTAATGGTGTAGTGATCTTAGATTTGATGTCATTCAACAATATTTTATCAAATTACCTATCCAATGGATACTATAAAATTATAGGACTGTGTTGCTGACCATACAATTTTTCCATGACCAGATATAAAGAAGATGTAATCAGTTTTAGCCATACAATTATGAAATTAAAAAAATATAATTCAGATTTTTTTAATTCTTTTCCCATTAAGGTATTCAACAAATATAAAATACAAATATAAATATTATGTCCCTCCAATGGAATATCTACGGTTTTGATCTAAATGGATCAATTATATTTCATATTAAGGTCCCCTTTTAGTATTTTGTAACATTTTATAAAAAAAAGACATTATACTAATATATTTTATATATATAAAAAATTATTTCTTATAACACTAGGCCTTGGAATATTAGGTCACAATAATGTGTATCTTCGAAAAAAGTTGATATAACATCCAATTAAAATAAATTTAAAAATACTATATAGTTCATTCTCCTATCTATAAATATTTTCTTCCGGAAATTAGAGAAACACACTAATGAAGAAAATGGTACTAGGATCGCATCTCGGTCACACCTCTTAGTTTATCTCTTCAAAATTATCATGCTTCCACTATACATGAACTAGTGTAATTGATCAAAAACCAAGGGTCCTATTGTATTGATACATAATCTTCATCAAGTACACTACAACTTCAACACCATCATGTATTTCTGTCTCTCCCCATTTGAAAACATGTAATGTTTCATGCATGAACCACGTAATTTGTGTCACATATAAGAAAACATGTATGTTTTACAACTATGATAGCATAAGAATGATATACCCCATATCACCAACTCTATGTTTTTTTTTTGAAATATTATTTGAATCATGTATAAATTATACCACCCTAGAAAAGTATCTATAATCCACACCATGTTAAAACTCTTATAATAACATAATCTCACCCCAAAAACTCATGAGGCTTCATTCATTAATCAAAATAAGTTTATTGATGTATTTGAATAGTCCACATCTACTCATGGTTGATCTATTCATTATCTATGGTCACTGACACAAAATTCAGTTAAATTTGAGAAAATAATCCATGATCATTAAAACAAAGAAATGTCTAGTATGGTTTCCTCTACCGTTCCCCAAATGGTTCAATACCAATGATATAACGGTTGATGTTTTTTACACAAAATACAACAATGTAATGTGATCATACAATCTATGACCATTGTCTTTCATGATAACTCTTAATATGTCCTTCATGGTCGGAATTGTCTGCTCAGTATGGCCATTAGTGTGGGGGTGAAACAACATGCTCAAATAAAAATGGGATCTGACGACCTCCTAAATCCATTTCAATAATAATGATTAGATATGATCATCATGGTATGAAATTATCATTGAAGTAAATACAAGATGATTTACTATCACATAGATATACATGAACCCTTGTATTTTAATTGAACTACCCTATTAGAAGGCATAGATGTGGGCAGACATGGTGAGTCATTCTAAAATAACCTATGATGAATCATGAACTATAGTCATGTGTATTATTCTTATTATTATTTCAATGGATATCCCAAAAAAAATTCAATATATATCCTCGAAGGGTGGATATAATAACATTGGAACCTAGAGCACATCATTCAATTGTTGACTAGTGGGGAATCAAGAAACAAGATATATAAAAAATCTCATTATTCTATTCCACAAAAACTAATTTCGGAGAGCCTCTTACATCTTTTCAACTCATGTATTTACCATGAAATATGATTTATTAATATTCAGAATCACCTCAACATGAATCATTGCTATTACCATATTTGGCCCTATGAAAAAGGAAGTGTTCTCCAAATCATCATACTATCCATCCCGAGAATATACACTGTATATAATTGTATTGATTGTCTTAATGATTGTATAACCATTCTGAGTTCCCCAAAACAATATAAAATATGTTGTGTAACCACAATCATATATATATTATGAACCCCATTTTTTCAAAAATGAAAACTATAATGAGGGTAAATTAACTGAAGATGTAAAACTATAGAGAAAAAATTAACTTATCAAGATAATATAACACCATGTTCCTCTTCCGAAGACTATATGAAATTGTTATTAAATTGAACAAGTGCGACTCAATCCATTTCATTTATCAAATGATAGGATCCTTCTATGATATGATATATTTGAGACCCTTATGGTCTGAGTATATTATAAACTACACACCCATCAGATAATGTCCCAAAATATTCAATACATAGACTACATCTACAAATGAATCATTATGGGTTTCATAATTCTTGTCATGTTGTTTTAGATGACATGAAAAATAAGAAATCACATTCAGTCTCTACATTATGAAAAATGAATGATGGGACTCTAAGGCATTGGTGAAACATACATAATAAACACCCACATATGGAAATACCATGATGAAATCACTCATAAACCTCTACTTCAAATTAAAAATGATCTCATGTCCTTTATATCAAATTAATGTACTTATAATTATATTAGGTGATTTTATGAGTCTTCAACTCTGGATAAATTGAGTACAATCAACTAATAGGTACCATATGAACTAATTAATCCAGAAACCTCGATAACACACATGGGAGGATCCTGTGATTGAACTGTTATAACCTTTGTCGAGTACACAATAATTCACCATTTGAGATGATGTATCACAAGAAGATGAAAAATATATTACAAAAAATAAAACATTGGGAGTTTTATATATATAAGGTTCTATAAGAGTGTGTCTAGGTTAATTATATAATGCCTTGGGTGAACATCCATTGAAGCTGAGTACACAAGGACTTCATCCAAAAACACCACTACAAACTAGTCATTAAAAGGATGAATAATATTATTCATGATAGCGATGAACAATATAATGGAATTATTCATGATTAATGGAATCAATTGTTACTCATTGTTACCATTGAATCATCTATATGTTGACTATTTTATATCCTTATCTAGTACTCATAGCTTGAGATAAATCGAACATAGGTCAATAATTGAGAACTTTCATAGAACTATCATGTGATTAAAAAGTCCATTGATCATTACTATGGGAACCATATTATTCTCAGTCATGTTACTTAATAACTGTTAATCAACAAAAGATTTTTTAAAATTATATGATTTTGTTATGTTTTTTGACGGCTCATTATCATGTAAATTCATTTTGAAAGGCATCTAAAATATTTGGATGTCCCTAAATGACTTGGACACCAGGGACGAGATGATATTGAATAAAGAGCTACCAGTAAAGGTCTGCATCCAAACAGGGATTGTAATTAATTATTATTAAACAACATATCATAATATTAAGAATCGTGACATCATCATGGTATCCATATTCTCAGGGTCCAAAAATCACATTGGTGAAAAATGTAAAAAACTTGTTCTTCTATTGAAATTTGGTGCGTAGGGTTTGAATCAATTAAGAAACATCAATGGCCACACATCTTAGTACCCAAGAATCTTCCTATTTTTAGATATATGGTACTAGTGCATGGGTATATTAGACAAGGAATTGATTTCCAAAGGTGTGGTTCTCTCAGTAATGATCCAATGTATTTGGACAGTGTCGAACACATATCTCCATTATGGTATCCCTTGTGGTATTATAGTTATTATGGAGAGAACAATGATATTACAGATAAATCTCATTCAAAATTTCAATAATTAGTATGAAGACCCCTACCATAAATTTATTTTCATTTTAGTCCATTCTTACACCCAAATACTAGAGGCCCATAGGGGCATTAGATATGAAAAAAATCCATACTATTATGGTTCCATATATTATATGGATTGTTAAGAAATCATGGGTGTAGGTGGATTTATCATAAGGGATCTAAGGGGATTAGTGATCATTTACATTTCAATTTTTTCTAATGATTGTACCCCTATTTAAAAGAAATAGAATTTTATTCTTATAAGACACATTATGTGTAACAAAATAAATAGTCATCCATACAATCATTAAATTCCCACCTCTATCATTCACAACACTTTGATTGGTGTTGTATGTGTACATGGAATATCTCAAATATAATTCATTTGTGTAAGGTTATTGTTAATCACAAAAAGGTTTTACACACCTATATTGAAGGGAATAGTTTGTTGAACATCCTTTCATCCATGACTAAAGATGATGTTTGGAGTACATGTTTCACCAGCATGATCACCTATCCAATTTAAGGTGTCAGTATAGTTAGAGGTGACTCTCTTAAACATCAATAGTTTTGGCCATTGTGTCCCCTATATTTTTTTTGAATAAAATGTACTTTTCAATTTTATATCCCCCCCTTTAAATGTATTAATTTTTGTTGTAATTGGTTTAAACTATTCTTTCTATATAAAATTTCTTATTTACAATAATTACTAGTGAAATTATAAACCATACACAAATAATCCTATTACATTCTAGGATCATCTATACTTGTCATCATTTTAAAATTGTAATATGAATAAAAAATATTATATAACATTTTTTATCATTAAATTAATCTATAAAATCTATGAAAAATCTTTTGTTACACAAAATGTTTTAATGATGACGCACATCAAATTATGTTAACATGGGGAAAATGAAAGGTAGAAACAAGGACATTGGTATTATATTCATAGAGAAGATACATATCACATTGTAAAACCATCCTTCATCCGATCAAATAATGGAAAATCCATATTAAAAACTATTTATTTGTCTTTATGACATCCTAGAAACCACTATACATATTACCACCCACCACTACATTAGATGCATCAACTATTACTTTAAAACCAATATTTGTAGAAATTAACTCACAAAAATTGTATCCATACCATGCTCAAATAATTTATCATATGAAGGATCCTAATAATGAAAAATCATTAATAACAACATGTAATCATAAAGTATCTAAAGAGAACTACTATTCCACGAACCATTAATTAAAAATTTTATATGACAACGATCTCACTTAGACAAAAAAACATTGATAAGAATTCCAATTGTTTTCCACCATGAATTAACCCATTAATTTATCATTGGTCATTACTACATGATATGTATTCCCTGAGAAATCATAATCTATGTTATTTAAACTATCATTATGAATTCCATAAAATGATATCAATTATACGAAACAACAATAATAATTAAACATTAATAATTATTATATATATGATAATAAATAACAATATTAAATTCAATAAACATTTTAAAAACATAAAAATAATTATTAACCATATAATAAATAATTTGAATCATTCTATACAGAAAAAATAGGAAAACATTTAACAATTATTAAACGCAATTTATTACTATAACCAAAATAAATTAATTCATTATTTATATATTAATATTCATTGATTGTAATTACAATTTTAACAATGTAGATTAATAATGACACAATTTTGATGTTAAATTAATTAAAGAGAATATGTTACTAACATATATCATGGTGTTTACCATTAATAAAAATTAAAATAGAAACAACACCAATAGATCTATGATAATCTCTCTTATAACAGATATGAAATCATATAAAATTGAGGTATACCCCACCTCATATCATAATAAATAGTGAATGTGATTATAGATATCATTTAATATAAATATAAATTTGATGTACTATGATAGAGAATATTTGGGAACATAGTGATTGGGTTATAGAGGTTTCATTTGATAGAAAATGAGGTTGGAAATGATTTTATAGCGACTATACAAAATGAAAAATCATGATATGAATGGTTGTTTCGCATTAGGAATAGAAAAAGTTCTAGACTGACTATGATTCACATCACATAGATCCTATAACTCATGATTAATTCGTTTTTTGAACCACATGTTCATGTTTTTTTGTTTAGAATTGAAATTAAACAAACTTGAACCCTCACTCAATCACATAAATAAACGATTGTCCCATCAATAAATACACCCTTAAAACCACAATTAATCATTATTGTTATATAAAATAATTATTATAACTACTCTCCCATGTAAGGAGATATTATTAATATTTCAAATTCATCATTCATATACTATTTTGATACTAATCACTTCAAAACCAGTTCCAGGATCCCTCAATAATACATAGATAGTAGAACTAGACAATTGATCTAGCAATAAGTATCCATGGATATTTCTTTATTCTATTAAACTGGTGCACTTGGATTATTTTATTTATGTTCAAAATGAAATTATGAGGACCTCCCAATGTATTTCTTATGTTACTTATTAATTATATTCTTTCATGTTACATGAAAACCATAAGGTACATTAGAAATTTTATTTTGTATCAATATAATGATGTCCTGATGGTATAACTTATAGTAGTGTATGATTTTTATGATGGTCTCACATCATCATGATTTGTTTTATCTATATTCCTATTAATCAGATGATCTGAATCCCTAATGTAGTAACCACTACATATTCTCCCACTATAGTGGATTAGGTGATAACATTATATATAAATATATATATAGGAGATGTGATCTATGATTTAACAACCAATAGAATGACATATGTACCTTGATTTAATGTAGAATATAAATAATATTATAGACGAAACAAATATTGCTATTTATATTATATGTAAATAATTTTTTATTTTTTTATGATGGTAAGCATATAGTCTTCTCCATTTATCACCTTCTCATGTGGTATATTTTTCCCACATATACAATATTTAAGATAAATGTGTAACGGTGGAGTGGTGACCACATATAGATTTACCATATTCACTACTTTCATGAGACCCTATTTTATGTCTACCAACAATAAACTCCATGATCCCTAAAAATGGATATCATCAAATCAAATGGTCCAGCACCTGAAATATTATGGATGACATGAAACACATTTTTGGGAATTTTATATGGGTCATTATGAAATCTCATGATGGTAGTATTTAATGTTCTTAGAGGTAACTTATACATTTTATATTTCCAATTATGCCCCATAACCAATGTTGTTTTGTGAAAATATGATTTGAGTTTAAATTATCATAGCATTTCACACATTGAGACATTATTTATTTTTTTAGTCATTTAATTGTGTGTGTATTTAAAATTAATGGGTTTATTTTAATGTATTTCCATTCTATGCATCTCATTTTGAATTCAATGGAAGCTCAACATATTATTTGTGTGGATTTAAGTTGATCAAAATGTTTATATATAAATACAAGTATGATTTTCCTTTCCCTTAATTTTATTTTCTATGGGGAAATTTACATCTTATAAAAATTATATTGATCCCCAAATATTTATTCATGTTTAATGAAATAATGTGGTGAATATTAGGATTACATTGACTATTCCTTATGTAGTTAATATAATTGGATCACACTAAAATGAAAATTATATAATAACACACTTAAGGTGGATTTTGTTGGTATAATTGAGATTATATTAATGTTTAGTCATTGGGGACATATAATGTAACCCAAAAACATTCATGCCCAATATAATAATGGTGGAAGATGAGTTACTAGATGTAGATCGTAGATGCCTCTTCTTTTCTACAAATTTATTAGTGTCTACATTAGCTGCTTATTTTTCATTGATTATATTAGTTTCCATTAGGATGGAACTAATATGATTTTCTGTAATTACACATTCATTTTCTATGGTTGTTTGTGTTTAATTTCAAATATTTTGTGGTAAATCATAACTGAAAAACTAATTTAAAAAAGTGTATTCCAATATATTATTATTAATTTCTTGTATAATGGGAATCTTTGTTTGATTCCAGGAAATAATATTTTATTAATTTCATTCACAACATGGATTATAAAATTATCATTATAATATTTAATTCATTCCACATATGATTATAAATTATAAAATTATCTTGATTGTTCGTTCTAGAAGATGTCTATATTGTTTTTCATTATCGTAAATAATCATTATAATTGTGATTTGTAATCTAATGTATAATAAATAGCTCAAAAAATAGAATTTCTTTCTATATAATGGATTTAAGTAAATATGTGAAGGGTTTATAGATTAGATGATTAATTTGGATTAATAATTATTCTATTTTTCATCAATAATAATCACTTTTTTTCTCAACATCTGCATAGATCATTACACAGTAATCATTTCCATATGTCATAATGTATGTGATATATTAATAGGAAATGTTCTAGTGATCTATGTTTGACACTCCAGATATGATGAATCATTTCAAAAAATATAAATATATTTGGGGTCATGGTTACCAACATGGGATCTAATGAAAACAATGGTTTACCCAATTTCATGGTCTTGAATTGCCAAATAATAATTTTATGAGTGTATTCATAAGATATATATCATATATGATGATAATTAACTACTAGTATTATACTCATTGAGAGTTTTTATGTTAATAAATCAATTTACAAATTTTTGGGTTATTTTAATTGATTACCTGTGAGATTAAGGTTAGATGTTCTGGACACTCCTTGTTTATTAATAAAAAATCATGAAAAATCATGTCACATCAATATTATATAGGTTTTTTTGAGTGAACTAGTTTTTATTTATAATATGAATTAAAACCCACATGTTTTTTTAACAATACATTATTTTGGGAAATAAAAAGCTTCAATCAATCTTTTAATATATTAGTTTGATTTTAATTCCTTATAATACTATTTATAATTATTCATCTAGAAAAGGGAAATGATTGGAATTGAAACTCTTGTCTAGAAGGCTCGTTCAACCCATGATTTTTATCAAGATATAGTTTGATATTCAAAAAGGATCATATTACTGGGGATGTTATGACATGTTTAGTTGGGTCCTTTTTTTGAATAGTGAGTTTTATAATTAATTTATCTTTTATTAGGTCATTAGGTACAATTTTTATAGGCACAAATGTGTGGGAATATCTCTTGTCAGTTGATTATATTTTGTAACCATTATTTTTTTTAAATTTATAACCCCAATGAGTATATATATATTTTATGTATGGATGATCAATAACCCTAGGGGACATGATTATATATTATTATGATACCCCATTATTTTTTATAGGGTAAACAAATCAATCATGAATGTTAATGAACAAAAATTATTTATAACAACACTAGATGATTAAAAGGTATGTCTGAGGTCTTATGGAAACCAAAACATATGTTGTTATGTATAATGGTGAATCATCATTTCAATAAAATCCTCTTATGAATTAATATAATATTATTAAATAAATATCCTTTAACTAAATATCGAATGATGTTATATATGGATTGTGTAGTCAGACATAGAATGGTGCATTTTTTTTCTTATTATATTTGGACCCCACACACACCACACTAATATATTATTCTTATTTAAAATTATGGGGTTACTATGTGAACCCATAATAAATCCAAATGTATTTTATAATCACCCCATATAATATATTGCCTTTTAATATATCTACAATTTGTTATAAATAATATTTGGATGAAACATCAAATGAAAACATGCATTGAACATGATAAAATGCACCCTCACATCTCATCCTTATTATATGATGATTTAAATAATATTATTATCCATATATTATGTAAAATTAAAAATTACCAATAATTTTTGTTTTTATTTTCATTTAAATGTATTGAATGTGGTTTATATCTTTCATTTTACACAACATTGAGTCTATATGAATTATGATACATAAAACTATTATAACCTAACCATGAAATTTCTATGTAATAATAGTAATTATTAAATCATTAAAAATATTTATAATTATTTTATATATTTATAAACTACTGATTAATAGGAACACAATTTTTAGTAATGTCATATTACACTTGAAAATTCAGATTCCCACAATTTTTGTATTATCACATTTAATAAATAAGAAAATTATATTGAATTACTACAAATATTATAAATATTATTTTAAGGAATTAATATATTTTTTATTTCATCGTTTCACAAATTATATTATGTTCAAATTTTAGGTTTTTTATAAAAATATTAAAAATTAAATAAATATTAGAAAAAACTATTTTTTGAAAAATTTACAATTATTATAATGAGAGGAACCAATATTTTTTTAATTTGATAGTTATGTGATAAATTTTCATGTATTTATAAATAATAATGTTTCACCTAGGAAAAGTAGTTATAGTGGATTTTGTTGTAAGTTAATTTATGGCATTAAAAATAACTTTTCTAAAAACTATTTTAAGAATTTACTGTGTATTTAATTGTTAAAAATATTACAAATATTTATTTATTACAATTTTAATGAAATTTAAATATTATAATTAATAAGGGGGTTTCTTAGATAAATATTATTATATTAACATATTGAAAATAAAATATGTTTCATGATTTGAAATGAAATGAATTTATTTTAGTAATACTCAAATAGAAGACTCAAATACACAAGTAAATCATCAAGCCACTATAGATATTTTTGGAATAACTTTTTTCAAGAACATCTTCCACTATGTTCTCAACAAGGTATACATGTGTGACTATGTGATTGTGCACCAAAAGAATTTTGAGACACTTCATCCATCTATTAATGAGATCCCCTGATTTGTTCATAAATCAATTACTAGTAGCTTCAAAAGACATTATAGAATCACATAAAATCCAAATATTATCCTATAAATTTAGATTATCATATTTTAAAACATGAATTTCTTTTAAAATATCATCATATAATGAGTTATAGAAACTAGAAGTGAAAAATAAATATATGATTTCTTTTCCATTGTGATTCTCTAATATTGCAGCCCATACTTCGGTACTGGGGATACCTTTGATACTCCATCAATCCTATGTCTAGTTTATATAAATCAGGGGGTCTGTCAGAATAATAAATTAAGGTGGTATTGATTCAATAATGTTATAGTAACTCTAATTTTATGATAACCATGTAGTCATGCACTGAATTTTTTTTGTTTTCCATGTGTAATGAATTTTCTTTTATATGTTGTAGTAACGAGATGCACTGGATTTCCCTAGATGAAGAGTTTATTATTTCCCTTCATAAATAAATTACAAACCCTAAAAAAGACCTAAAAGTTTAGGCAACATTTTCCCAGAACAACTGTTTGAGTTGGGTTGTCCATAGCTATTATGCAATGTTGTAACACAACTACCTAGATAGGTATTTTAGGTATAATGAATTGGAATGTGTCTTGAAGAAAACTTCTCATTTACAAGTATATGGAACTTGATAAGAATTTATGTGTAGTATCCTAATTATGTTTGGTGAAGAACCATCAACTGGAAGATTATATAATTCCATATGATTTTATGTAGTCAACAGTAGGGAGTTTATTTTGTGAAATCCTACATATAAGGGAATGTATTCATGGTCTGATTATTTCCTTATCAAAATATTTGAGCCATGATAATTAAATATATAATTGAAAAATGGAATGATAGATAATTTTGGAATCATGAATTATATTCCTTGTTTATTCCCATAGTAATATATCCATGTATGAAAGAAAGAAAATAATTTTTTTCAGCAGGGCATAGATAATTTTAGTCATATCCATATTCATAATATTCATGATGTCAAGAATTGATACATTAGATTACATATGTAGATGTTTTTACTAATCATAATAGATAGGAGTTGCGACCGTCCAATCTTCAATAAAAAAGATATGTTATTAATTCTTAGAAGCAATCATTATGGAGCGAGACATGATATTTATGAAAGAAAATTTAATTTTTGATCAAATAAAATGTCACATATTATAATTACTACCCTTTTAATAATTATAAATGAATCTATATCAATAAAATATATGATACCTTATGTGACTAATAAGTAGATTCCATGTAAATATTGATTGTATATCTTCATTTAATAAAATGATTTTTTGGATTCCAATTCCCCATATATAAATTGGTTTGAATAAATAGTTTGATGATACAATGATATATTTTATTTTCATTATTATTCAATGATATGAAACGTTTTTAATGTATACATTATGGTTTTGATAAAAGAAGTTTCCCATTTATATATATCATAAAACAATGAAATAGTTTGGATCTAATGATATATTTAATCAGAAAAATCCCACCAGCAAGAAAGAGTAACATCCCATTTTGGTAACAGAGTTTATTATTTATTTGATCATAAATATTATTGAAATGACTTCCATTAGGCCTTCCCATGAAAATATGGATCATGTGATATTTAATGGATTATGTAAGAATATTTCATAGAAATATCCATAAAAATGATAATATCATGTTGATTTAATGATCCTTAATAAATTAATAATGGATTTATTACACTGGATAACCATCGCTAAAACATCCCCAATGTGAGGTAGTGGATTCTTAGGTTATTTATATTTCTTATTCTTCCATTAAAAAATGACCATTTCATTAGTATTTATTAGTTGATTTGGAGCTTCTTGGTTACTTGAATATTGAATAGAATTATGTATTCCTTACTCCCACATATGATTACTAATCGTTCCCATATAATCCACTAATGTGTAGATTATAATGAATGAGAGAGTATCAACATACTCAAAAACATTTAAAAAATTAAAACACCCCTTTATAGATCAATTAATAACCAAATAAATAAGTGATATATTAAAAAGTACATTCCACGAATTTACCAATGTCCCATTGAAGTTAATCTTCTAATCACATTCTGAAGAATCTCTCAATACGTAGTGTTGAATTCATTCTAGTTATCCATCAAGACAAAAGTGAAACTGGTTTGGTTGTTTTAAAAAAAATATTTACATATTCAGAGCACATGATACTACTATCATGAATGATTTGTCCTTTAAAAAAACGTAACGTGTATGAATAGTCAATTTTACATAGAACTGTTGTAAGCCAATTTCCCACCAGTCATGTGATAATATAATAGTTGGTGTTTATATGGAAAATTGTAATGAAATGATCTATTTTAATGGTATTTTAAACAATGGGGATATGTGTGAGGAATTTTGAACTAATAATATGATGTAAAAACCTCTTCAGAATAATTTTTAAACATGTTTGAAACATAGCAATTAATAACATCCCCAAAAATAAAAAATAAGGCATTTGTAATGACCTAAGTTCATGGTGAACAATTATTCAATAGGGAAACAATTTTGTACCTTATCTCTAAGTTATGTGGATACTATTAAATCTAATGGTTTTTTTATATCTAACCATGTTATGAATAATTCTATCCTCTAATATCATTTTAGTTTAAGGGTTTAAAATAGAAATGAAAGAAAGTAAACAAGATGATCAATAAGGGATTTCTAATTTTCCATAATTCATTCTCAATCTATAATAAGTTTTTGACATCTACATGAATTATTATTTCAATGATGATAATTATATAATATTTTTATATCCACACCACTGATAAATATAACATTGATGTTCTATTTTATTATGTATTTCATTTAGGTGGAGGATTGAATTTATCACTGAGGTGTTATTAATTTATTACTAAATAGTGACCCTGATGTGAGAATTGTTGACATCAGACAGAAACATGTTTTTATGGTTTTATGAGAGAAATTATCATTCCCCATTTTTGGAAATTTTATTTTCACCCAAACATAAAATTGTATTTAAATAGAGTAGGCTCCATGATGCATAAAGAAAAAACATATCTATAGGGATTGGTATTCCATGTATTTTTGACAATTGTGAAGAAATCATAATTTATGGTCCATGAATTGTAGAATCTCAATGGTAGCCATGGATTGAGGGTGAATACTATTAGGCTGATTAAAATTGGTTAATAAACATAGTTAATACTTGGTAAAATTGTTCTATATATAATGAACAATTTATTTGAAATTATCATTTAAAATGGCTCGATAAATATTTTTGGCATAATATATGTTGTTTTTTCATTAATTCTAGATACTCATTGTTCAAATAAGATTTACATCAATAATTTTGATACCATTGTTGTACGGCATGAATTATATTGATGATATAGTTTGATGAGTAGCACTAAATAATTTACAAGGGAATAAGATGTAATTAATGCCACAATATATAATATTATATTCCTGGATTCTATAATTGAAGGAGTCATTATTCAACTAATTATTACTCTCTTTCTGATATTTCTTCTTCACCTAAACATAAGAGGAGTATAAATGGAAAATATAATCATTAACATCAATGGTTATTATATGTTTATTATATTGTAATACATATGCTTCCCTATTTTGATTATGTTACATGAATCATATTATATATATTTTACCAAATACATTATTTATCCTAATCAGTCTAGAACATCTAATTACCATGATTATAAAACTAGGGAAATAAAATTTGATAGGCTCACTGATGCCAATATCATTGGATTGTGAATGTGAATGATTTTTTGTCATTAAGTGGAATTATCATTTCTTTCTTCAACACAACATTTTAAAATTAATAGATTCTTTTTAATATTTTCTATCATGTAGAATCCCCTTTTCTATATCCTCTTAACTAATTAATTCAGGTGGATTTCCAGGAAGGAAAACCCTCTGGGGTATCATTTCTAGGAGTCTCAGTATGTTCTATAGGGGTTTGAGTTATTGTAAGATCTATAATACATTGGAAAGCATCATTAGGGTGGTCTTTGTGTCTTCAAATAAAAATTTAATTTGATAATAGTAAATAAAATATTCCTTTTAGAAATTAATTATTTTTTTAACATGATAAGAACTATTTTCTTTTATGATACTACAAGTAGTCGGTAAGTCTTTGTAGCGACGTAGGTGAATTGGAAGGTTTAAATCACAATTAAAATTGATATAAAATGTTTTAAGTGAAACCATAATTCCAAAAAATATTACTATATGGTCCTTTATGGATAAGATATAAACAACTCTTTCAGTATATTAAACCAAATCATTAGAATTAGTGTTTCGGTAGCCATAATTCTATACTACAGAACATCAATGCTAGAATGTAGTGTATAATTTTGTGTGATTGAATTAATGTTTTTTTCTTCATTATCATGAGTCTCTAATACAATACATTCATGATTTCTGTCAATTTGTATATTCAATGATGTTTACATCTTGTCATTTACATTTATAGATTACATTATTTTCAAAAAATTCATGGAAGAATCTGAAACAATTATATCATCTACATCATCTATTTAATCATCTTGAACATCAAATTCCATGAATCCACTGACCTAGAAGATATAGGGGTAATTATATATTTAAAAACATATATACATCCCTCTTAAATGCTTTTTACACCATTTCAATGAATAAATATTTTGATTTTTTGAATCTATACCCTTCTTTCAAGGAATGGGGATCAGGATGTGGCATCATCTTTTTCTGGACAACTCTAAAGATAGAAAAATGGAGGCCCAAAATTTTAAGGACATAAAATATGGGGGTTGTACTCATATAATACATTTTAATTATCTTTCTAATCATTAAAAATAATATTAAAGTCATTAGAGTGATTTATTTATATGTGTTCCTCAACATGAATCCATGAATATAGACCTAGATCACCATTTAGTGTACAGTTATTCCAATTTAGGGGTGTTACAATACTAGATTTGATGTAACACTGTAATTTAGGGTTCCATAACACCCTAATCATTCCGTAGAGTCTAATCCAAATCTATGTTTTGGTGTTTTTTTAGAAAATGAGAAGGAATTGATATCACAATATAAATTTATCATGACACCTAACAACATGAGATGATTTCCATAGCACCATTAAGCATGTCGATAATATATTCACCAATGGAGAATTTAAAAAAATCAATTCGAATTTTGTATTAATATTTATATACCAAAATTCCATATGTGTGAGATTTTTGAGTAAAAATCAAAAAATTTACAATCCTAGACTCTTTTTGAGTATATCAAATGCTGGAAAATGGAGAATTTACACATATATATAAATTTATGAAGAGAATAAGGATCCATAAAACTAAAAATACCCCATCATCTATACTTTATAGATTGTCTGGTTTAGATGAATAATTAGTATAGAGGATTAATCCCTATAACACATACAATAAGATGATTCATTTAAGTCTATGATTCTATTGGATTCTATCCCCATCTAGTTATGTTTCTCTTGGATCCTTTAATACTACCTCCATCAATGTTCATTCCAATTATGGGATGAATAAATCAAGTTGGTGAGTTGAAGAAGTTAGATCAAAGATTTTTAATCCCACCTGATCAGTGAGTCCAAATCTCAAACATGAAAATTAATTGAAGTCTCTTAAATCTCAAGAGAGATTCATCATAAATTATCTCCATTATATGATATATAATTAATCATATATTCTTACAATCATTTTATTGATTTTATATGTATTAAAATAATTGTAAATTTGATTTTATAATTAAATATGTATTTTCATAATTATGGTTTTTAGAGAAACCCCGAGTTTTGGTAATTAAGAATTTAGTTTTGTATTTAATGTATTAAACTTTATTAGGATGTTTATTTAGAGGTTTTTATGTGTTCTGGAATGTTATTCTGTCATTTTGGGTGGTGTGAATTTTCATTAAGGATATCAAAAACTGTTCAAAACCTCTAGGAGACTATGTCAATAGAGATAGTGATCTCTGGGTATGCACGTAGTTGGGCGCATGGTTTGGAAAAAACATTCCACCACACTTGTGTTACAATGAATAGTGAAATAATATGTGGTTTTCAATGTTTAATAGTTTTTTTCAAACCATGATATATAATAATTATATGGGTGTTTGAAGGTAGTGGTTGGAGCATGGTTTTCCTAGCTGTGGGGTATTAATGTTCATAATTAAAAATACATCTGAATTTTTTTGAACTAGTTCTGATTTTTATAAAATATAATTCTCCCAATAAACATACCCTAACTAGGTTTAAAATCATCTCAAAGGATATGGAGACCCACCTCATGACCTGGGAGAAATATTTTTCTAATTATTTATTCTTTCGAGTTTCAGATTCCATTGTAAGTGAACATACTTGGTTGTTTTAATTAAATTTCATCATCTTCCATCTCTTCGATTCAAGGATATAATCCATCAAAGAATTATTCCTGATTTAATGGATATATTAATGATAATATATGGTTGTTTTTATGTTATATAAGGATATATATTTAAGGTTTTAGAGTTTGATTCCATGTTTTTTGAAAAATTTATTTCCTTCTGCGTTTCCACAAATGTTTGCATGGTAGCTGGCATCACATTAAACCGAATTCATTATAAAATATATATATCATTTCAACTTGAATAATTTTCATAAAATTAATTGTTAAATTAATATGAAAATATTTATAGAAACCCTCCATAATGATGGTTTTTGAAATTGTAGATTTTTTTTTGGGAAAAGTGTTTTTAATGAATTTAAAATAATGAGTATAACATATGTTATTTCATTCATGAAAACATACTAATGGAAAAATTTTCAATAAAATATATTATTTCTGGAAATGGTCTTCACTTTGTTATAGTGATTTAGATTTGGAATAAAGTGATTTTGTTATGTTAGTATCTTTAACGTAACACTCTTGAAGGGGAACATTCCATTGTAGCACGTGGTATATGGTTACCTAATGGCCACATAGTATATTGAATAGTGATCACACATGGGTGAGGATAATTCAACTGGTCATGCTTGTGGGGATGTGTGGATATGTGGAATTGAATATGTTATACCAACTAGACTTTTATAATGGATTTATGGAAATGTTTTATTTCTCTAAAAAAATAATTTGTAGAAGAACTAGTTTTAATTTCATAAAATATTTAATATATATATATATATATATATATATCTATTCTTAAAAGTTCTATCCTAATGGGGTGTGTTGGGAATTCATCAGGGAAAACATATTGCCTTTTATATTCACCACCTACATTTTCATATTGTGTTGATATAAAATAAATTTTATTGGGACACATGTAATGGAATGAAATATATTTTATTTAGTGAGTATTTCTGATAACATTGGAATTTATTTTTGTGTTGTAACATGGAGAATGTTTTGTGGTGTGGTTTTATGACTTTGGATCATCAATTAATTGTAAAATTGGTTTTAAATTTTTACAATGATTTGATTTTTTATTTGATTCCACATGTAGTTGAGTATGTTTTATTATTGAAGTTAGTTTTTTTATCCATTATGTATAATTTGGGTCATATTACATTTATCTGTTGAATAATATAGTGGGTTTTTTTGGTTATGATAATAATGGGTAGGTTGATTTATTTTCAATGGAAAAATCATCCACTAACTATTATGAAGACCATGACATTAATTGTTTGATTTATATTCATTTTTATGTATTGTAAAAAATATTAACATTAAGACAACATCCTAATACAATGGTGTGGGACATGATGTTATAAATGGTATCATTTTTTTGTTTCTAAAATTCATTTTGGGAAAAATACAATTTCTCTATATTTTAAGGTGTGGAAAATTCATTTTAATTCAGTTCTATATTTGGGACGATGGAATGGAGTAAGAATGCTAATTTTTGGAATTTTGATCATATATGAAAATAGGAAACCAATTTTTGTTTAACCTCAAGTAACTATATATTTTGAAACTTGAATGTTTTGAGACACATCTAGCTGATGTAAACTCATTAGGATGTGATTATCCAATAATAAGAACATGACATGAAGGGTTACAAATGACATCATGCTGGAAGTTCATATGTCATTTTGAGTAATGATATATTATTTAAGGAACATGAAATGATTTTTTAAAAATTATTGTAATACATTTGTTTTTAATAAGAATATTGGAATTTTCAAAAATGATTTGAATATGAAAAAATGATTCAGTTTTTTAAATGACATGATGATATATGTATAATTTAGAAAAACTAAATTATGTTATATTTGTTGTTTCTTTTGTGTAATAGTAAATGGAATTTTCTTGTTGATATAGAAATCCAAATCAGTTAGTCAATTAAGAAGAAAAATGTAAGAAGCATTTGAGATTGCGGTTTCACCTGAGCAATAAGTGAAAAACTATTAGGAATAAGGAATTGAATTAGAGTATTTTTAATTTTTTTTGAACAAAAAATTCTATATTAGAGAATAAAAATTTAATGAATGACCGAATTTCCACAATGAATAAAACTAATCCCACCCAGATAGATTATATAGATAAATTTATGTATCTAGTTCATTTTTAAATGAGGTTTCTAGAAGTGTGTTATTGATGGTGCACCTTTTATGAATTGTGGTTAAGGGCATATGTTCAATTGAATATTAGCGTAATTTGTAAAATGGATTATAAAAAGATATAAAATTGAGATGTAATGGATTAAAGAGATATCTCATGAACTACGGAAGCAAGAACCATGTTAATACCTTTTTCAATCTCTCTAAAATTTAATGATTTGAATATGAGGAAGAGGATCACCTATTTCCAATGTAATAGTATGACATATAATTATATAGATGGAATGATACATAATATTAAAAGATCAATGAGTATGTCATTATTCAATCTATTAAGATCTATTTATCACATCATGTATGATTATAACAAGCCACCTTGAATATTCCACAATAGTCACCAGATGTTGAATCCTAAATGATATTTTTTATTTCTCCAAGGAAATGTGTTTGCGATAAATGTAATTTCATAAAAATAAAGTATGTTATGATGAGTCAAGTGGTAATAAATCACTATTTCTAGTATAACCTTGAAATACATGGTGATTCTATGAATTCCATGACTCCTCAAGAAGATAAATATAAAAATGGGATTAAATTATAGTGTTCAATTATTAATCCACAATATGGTGATAAAAAAGCGATTGTATGTGATTTATCTGTACCATTGATGGTTTCAGATATAATTCAATTGAATTAATTATTTAGAAATGCATTGCTTGATATGGTTCAATATCATTCATATTTTATTTCATGTGCTATTGATCTTATGGATTTTTCTATTGAGATGATGCATTCTTTTTTGAAGCATCAAACTACTTTTATTAATATAAAATACTGAGCCATTATATGCAAATAATTTTCTAAATTAATGATTGATTTGAGTTGATTTAGAATATATATTTGAATGAGATATATTTCTATTAAATAATCATGGTGTGGATTAATAGAAAATGATCAATTATTATATCAAATTTTATACCTGATGGAATAGTTTAATGACAGAGGATGGATTCAAGTTTCTCTTTATCAAATTATTGAATTTAAAGGGAGGTTTAATATACATGTTGGAACCGTCGGTTGAAATTATCTTATATCTTTTATAATTTTTCACATTATAATCATTGGATGATATTGGTAATAAATGTTTTCATGAATTTTTTGATCAGTTTTCTAATGTGTTTTTAAATAATTTTTAATTGTTACCACCCACAAGATAAGTATAGACTTCGATTGACATCCTCTCGATAAACATTCATATCTAACATATATCTTATTGGAGGTAACCAACATAGTTAATAGAAAAGAATTTACATCTGTAAGAGTTGTAATTAATGTACTTTATCCAGCCTAGTATGTCCCCATGGGCTATACTTTTTCTTCTTGTGAAAAAGGTGGATTGCACTATATGTCTTTTTGTGTATTATTTTATGCCTAATGATGGTATGATATAGAATCTGAATCCACAAACATTTATTGTGATATTTGTAATCAATATATGGGAAAATTTTAGTGCTCAAAAATAAAGTTCTATATAATTCTATCTACAAATGGGTTTTGGAATGATTATATTCAAATGAAATCTTTCAACATTACATATGGCCATTATGAATATGTGGTTATTCCTTTCAGTCATTCGTATTCACCACAATTATTTATGGAATGTGTGGATATGAAATTTAAAATGTATTTAGATTCATTTATAGTATTTTTATAGATGAAATATTGGAGTATTAATGTATGAGGGCTTATAAATAGAAATGCGTAGACACTATTTTTGGAATCACACGAGATCAATGTTTTTATGCCTATTATTCAAAATGATAAAATTTTTCTTGGAAATGATATATATAAAAACATTTTTTCTATGGATTTAGAAATGATGTAGGTTTTTATATCATGGAATCACTTTATAGTTTCATTGAGATATATTGTTTACTTTGCCTATCTAGTTATTAACGATTTATTGTTTTTTGAATTATAATGAATAGAGTGACCATCAACATATATGACCTGGAAATGTGTATCATTACAATTAAAGGATATATAAAAAATTATTTTATAGTTATTAGTGGTATCATATCAACATTAATATATAATTTATAAGTGTCAAGATAGTGGAATGGATTATATTACTATGCTCTATGAGGTGGGTAGATATGTTTGGTCATGTAGAGAGTAAATGTTTATGTTTACTTCTGACAGATGTTATTATTTCATGTTAATATCTACCAACCACAGGATTTTGAATTTCCCAATATATTCTATAAATTGAATACACACCATCATTGCTTATTTTTTCAAAAATATATATTTTTTATGAATAATAACAACTGCAGACAAATTTTTTTACAAATATGTTTGAATATTATATAATGAGAATGGATGATGGGTCTCCAACTGTATGACATTTATAGGAAGAAAATATAGAGTAAAGAGGATTTGGTGGTGGATTCATTAAACCAAAATATATATAGAATGTTGGTAAAAAGGCTTCATAAATTTGGACTGTAATGTTAGTGATAATTGTTATACAAATTGATTTTGAAGACTGAGGTACTGTTTTTGTTTTTTACATAGTTACTATTGTTCCTAATTTGGAGGAGACAGTTACAGAATAATAGATATATGATTCATATTCAATTTATATGAGATCATAAAACAATGGTGTGGAGGAAGGATGGAATCCATTTCTATGGATTTTATATAATATTGATTTTCCATTAAATTTTTATAGAAATCTACTTCATGTTTAACACCATTATAATTTTTTTCATCCTAGAATTCAAATGATATACAAGGCATTTGATGAAATTTTTTATGGGCTAGCCTAAAAATGGATACTCCTAACTTTGTTTTGAGTTACATCTTCTTTAATTATGTTATGCAAGATCAGTACTACAAAATTTTATTATTGAAGTAATTACCTGTTCCTTTTTTGTAAAAGGTGACAATATCCATTGATTTTTTTATTGTTCCCACAAGGATGGTTTGAAAAGATTATACCATATTGGTGATGGTGGATCCAAAAACCATGTCATCCCATTTTATCCATATTCATGAATCTAAAATGGGTGATGAATTTTCTAAAAAATATATATGAGATCTCCAAATGAGGAATGGAGAACAATTTTATTTTTCAATAGTTAGATATCTATGGTTTATGGACAATTTTTGAAAATCCATCTACCAATACATTGGTAACATGATGAATACAAGTACAGTGTATCATCCTTGGAATGGTGGAAATTTCTAATAGATGATTCAAACCTTAGAATGAATTTTCTTAAGACTGTGTAATAGTTATTGGTGGGTCATTGTAGGATCATATATTGTTAATAGTGTTCTATTATAAAAAATGTTATCGAGAATATATATATATGGATCGTTATCCTGAATTATGTGGGAGTAGTATTTTTCTCCGATTTATTTGGTTTAATATGTGATACATCACTATTTGGAGAAAGTATTGTGCATGATATAATGTGGAAGATTTAGTTGACCATAATCATAATTGAATAGACTTATAGATGTTTGAAATATCATAAAAATCATCATTGAAGGTCGATGTCATTCGATGTGAGGTGTCGTGTGCTCTTGAGAATCTACTTATGGAATGAGAATTTCCATTTTTGGGAATAGATAATGTTATCTAATTGATACAATTTTCATTATGAGTTAATCGATTTTTTTTCATTCATATATGTAGGATTCCCTATCAGGGTATAGTTCAGTGCATATTGTGATTCATGTATCATAATCAAAAAATTATCACCCATATCCTAACCTTTTGGTTTAATTGGATCACAATGACATAGACCTCAATTTTTAATAGTTCATATTCTAGTATGTTTCTATAATGGAAATATAATGTTGGAATGGGAAATGAATAGGTCAACTGAGAGTTTCGTGGAAATACGGTGATATTCCATATAAAACATGGGAATCCAAAAATAAAATTATTGTGTAGTGGACCAATATCATTCATGGTATTGGTCGTTTTCAACATTATAAGGAAGAAACATATAATTATGGGGATAATTTTACACCACATAATTTATAAAATTAATACCACATATCTGTATCATAATTATGATTATTTATCGTGTAATGTGTATGGATGTTTTGAGGAGTTCTGGCATGTTTTTTTGGGATTTTTTGAAGGAATGTGATTCGGTAATGGTATGTTGAAACCGTGAAACACATCTAAGAATCTATTCAAGAGGGGAATATGAACTCTATGTAGCATAACAAACAAGTAAAAATATTGGTTAAATTTTTCATCTATTCAAGAGTAACCATTTTAATTGAAATAATGGGGTTTTCATCGTTTGCATAAATGTTGCCTAACCATGTTAACCAACCATGGGAGTGTTGTTTGGAGGCAACAAATTGTTCATGGTTTTCATAACCACGCCCCCTAAACATGAACCATTAAATGTATGATATAATTTTTTTTGATTAGATAATGATTTTCCACATAAATTATAATTTTTACCATATATAGACACCAACTCAAGTTCTTCTCCCCCCAATGGGTTGAGGGACTTTTTCATGATATGATAGTTATCTGTTATTAATTATATGTGAATTGGGGGTTTTGATTCTGTAGTAAGTTCTCATTAATTTTCACTTGATGTAGATTTAAAATTTTACCATCTCTTGGATTAATAGATCTAATTAATTGGTGGTAAATATATGTATTTTAATGACATTCATGATGATATATTTTTTTTAATGTTAGGGAACAATATATACAGATGGTGTTTTTGATATTCAATCCATGTTTGTGGAATTATTCATTGCATTAACCATTTTCTCATTATTTTTCTATGTATATTCATTTACCCTCAAATTATTTCTATATAACATGTAGTAATAACATCAAATTTATTGTTTTTTGAAATTGATGTTCCTATATTAGTAAAAAACGTATTTAGTTTTCGTGTTTGAAATTTTGGATATTGGTTGTTGTGCTATGTTTTTTGTTTCTGGGTTTTAAAATAATGATTTTAAATTAAAATTTTATTGATTTGTTGAATTAGAATCATATAATTTTTTTCTAAAAAATAGTTGTTTTTTAAAAGGATTATAAATATTTATTTCTTAAGTAATTTTAAATAAAGGGTTTTTGTGTATTCATTTTCATTTATGTGACCTCATTTAATGGGTGTGTTTTATTGAGGAACTTAGTATATAGTTACCTTATGACACCTTGGTATATTGTAGAGTACCACACAAGAGTAAATAAAGATCACTTGGGAATTAATATGTTATTTTGTGAATTTTTTTAATCTAATGGATTATAAAAAAAGTATTATAAAATTTATTTAATGTACATTACTGGACACATTCACTAAAAAGGAGTTTTGAGGGATTTTTTGTATATAACAAATTGTTTCAATTTTATTAATATAAATGATATACCATTTTCTACAACATACGAGTGAGTAGTAAGGTGATTTGGGAAATCATTTTATTTATTATACTCACCTAATTCATCATCACATTATTGTGTTCTTTGTTATTGTTTATCAAGACACAAGTAATGGCTTGGAATATAATTTTTTTGTGATAGTTCATAATACCATGGATATTTATTATATAGAATAATCTTAGATCATATTTGGAGAAATGGTGTTATTTCATTGGGTACGCGAGTCTTCTTAATCATTGATTCTTCAGTGTAATAATTTTATGTTTAATTTCATATCCAAGTATATTCATTTATTTATTAATAATTATGATTTTTTTGACAATTAGTTGACCCGAGATTTTATTATAATGATATCATGCATCATATGATAGATTTTTTGTTATGGTATTCCATGATTGGTTAATTTATTTTCAAGAGGGACAATGTAGTCCCCATACTACAATGATAACCATGTAATCAATTTCCATCCATTGGTTTATATTAATTGTACCCTATAGAATAGTAATGCCACTGCCTATTCCCGATAAAATGTTGTGGGGAGGATGTTGAAGTTTTTATGTGGTTTTCACACTTATTAAAAATTAAATTTGACTACGTATAAAAATTAAATTTTGTAAAATTGATTCCATATTTTTTATAATCATAAATTATATAGTTTAATAATGTCATTATAACTTTTTGATGTTTTGAATACTAGATGTGTAATTGATAGTTACCCTATTTATGGATAAAACATGATTATCTAGGGTTAAACCAAGAAAATGTAAAATATTTCCAACTGCACATCTATAATTATTATTGGATGAATATATTATAAACATATCTTATCATACTATCAAATTCGTGTCCTTGTGGATCTATATTCACATTGTTGATTACATATAATATTGATATCTATCAAAAAATTCTATGTATTTCCATCCCCTCACATGTAAAAGGGAACCTCTCCCCCATCATTTATTGATAACATATAATCCTTCCTTCATAGACAAGACCAAATTATAATAAATTCAAGAATATTTCCATTCATCCATGTGATACATATCATATCATAATATAATCCCATTAGGTATTCAGTTTTATATGGAAGGGGGCCTCTCAAAGATGATGTATAGATTTTAATAAAGTTAATTTCATATAATTTCATCCCCTACATCCTAAAAAAGGTTTCATATCCACAAAAAATTATAAGTAATTAATAACATATGCATAATGATTTTATTTTTATTTTAGAACATCTATTCGACACCTCTTCTCTATCAAATAGAAAATTATAATTTTTTCTCATGTGTATGTGTAGACCTCCACCACTATGTTGCGATATGATTCATCTTTTAGAGTCACATGTCAAATTAGGTGAAAATGATAAGGATGTTGAATCAATGGTACACTAATTATATAAATTCATTATCTTTTTAAATAAATCCCCTGGACTTATTATATTCCAAGATAAATATTTTTTATCACTAAATCTCACCTTATTTGAATTAAAAATAAAAAAAATAAACACACTAAATTTTCATTGTTTGTAATAGTGATAAACATTGTCCCATAGTGGGTATACAAACAAAAATGTATTCTATAATATATTATTATTATTAATTGAAACTATTTGGGAAATAACTTATTGTAACCTCACGTAATAGATCATCTAGTGGATTCGTTGTATACCCCAATCTGTCAAATTTTTCATCCTTAATATTTTATAGCCCAAACCCCTTTCTTTTAATCTCATATAGTACTAAGAGAATTCTTCTTATTCATAAAACTTAGAAACAATTCTTACTCTTCTATTGACTATAAATAATAGAATTCCCTACACCAGGATCAAATTGAAAGGTATATAACTTTCATCAAGGCTTGATCCAATATAGTATGATCTTTTTATCTTCCTCTACTATTAGCCATTATCACACATTCACATATTTAATTCATGCCCTTTTTATTTCCACTTAATGATTATGTTAGTATTGATGAATAATTAATTTCACTTATATTTGATTATTTTTTTTTAGTTCATCACATCTTTCTAAAGTCATTAATCTATTAATATCATGATCATAATACTTGTTTGAATGTGATTAAAACCATTTATGATTGTTGTGTTGAAATAAATACTAACTCTCCATGCATGTATAGAAAAAATTCATAGGCTTATAATCTAAAAAATATATCCCATATATTTCTATTTACTATTATTTCATGTAATTTCATAATTGTTCATAAAATGATCAAGTATATTCAATTAGATAACCAATAAAAATGTTTGGGGATTAGATGATTATCCTATGTATTATATGTCTCTTCATGAACATTGATAAAGGAATATTTTCACACCGATTAATTATATGTATACCTTTATCTATACATCCCCGAATGTACATGTATCTCAATTTTTTAGTTTTGTTTTAGATACATTCTCATCATCATATAAATTTAAATATTAATGTATCAACTCTTATTTTACTTCATAAAATAGTTAGAAGATACATGGTATGATAGTCACTGGTTTATTCACATTAATTAATACCATTTTGTTACAAACATTACCGTGTTGCCTCAATTAATTTGTGAAATCCCAATGCAATTTATGAAAATAGTTCTATACGAAGCACATTGAGTGTCTTAAAAACACATTATATGAACCCGAAGATCGTATTCATTATGACCAAATATCCTCTTGGAATATATTATTAATAATGTTTTTTAGTTCATTATTTGTATTAAATAATTTAGATCTCTCTCATTGTCTACATGTATATTCTCATAATTGGTTAATATTCTTCTATATTTGTGTATAAACACCGTATTCCAGACATTAATGTTACGCCATAGATCCCTAATGTAAACCACGTCACATACTTTTTACATTTCCTGAGTCATTAAAATATCATTAAATAACATACATTAAAAAACAAGCTAACATATTTTACAATAGTTCCAGTGTACAAATCTAAGCTAGGTTCTCATGTTAATGTGACAATTTAGTTCAAATAATCACATGCATCAACAATTCCACCTATGATTTTCATATTGATATATTCCATTGGTAGTCGAGTTATAATTATATATATTAATTATTTTATGAAAGATATTTCATGTTTTGAGGTTCTTTATATCATCATTTTACAATAATTGACTCGAAATTTTCATGGATATCTTATAATCAATATTATCATTGTATGAATCAATTACACTAGTAAACTAGAACACTCCACCATTGGTATATTGTAGGATATCACTTACTTTGACAAAAATATTCAGATAAGCCTCATTTAACAGTCATGTTTTGTATATATAATTTTAAATTAATATGAACATTGAGATGCCTCTAATATCCCACATCTATGATCACTTCATTTTTTCTATCATTTATATACAAACAGAATCTATTTAACACTCTACAAGGTTCATGAATATTTATGAAATATCAATACATTCTCATAGATTGGGTCATGGGCCATATTTACCATTAATGGAAGAAAATCCCACATAATTCATGTTAATATCAGTACATTTATTGAATACTATTCATTAGTCAACCCTCACACCATATCGCCATGTTATAGG
Organism: Viscum album; assembly: GCA_963277665.1. Lineage (NCBI taxonomy): Eukaryota > Viridiplantae > Streptophyta > Magnoliopsida > Santalales > Viscaceae > Viscum > Viscum album. The sequence goes on from OY728127.1 coordinate 1,141,666,843, forward strand.
GACCAGTTGGATCCCTTCTAAATTGATTATCCCTACTCAAGAAATACCTCGTTCTAGTGGGTATATTTTCTTAGATATTCTATCAAATGGTTTAATCAAAATTGATATCCAGCATCCTCATATTCCAAATCATTATACACAAAAGCTTTTCATTAAATATATAAATATATTTTATCAGGGACATCATCAAATAATATAATTAATTTTTTAAAGTCCTTATTTAAATTGTCTTTGAATTTTTTTTGTAATGTCATATTTAAATTGATGTAAACATTAAACATAATTAAAATCCTTACCACATGTCATTACATTTATGATGACATCAATAATTTTTATTTTAAATAAAAAAATATATTTTTCATGAAATCCAATTCAATTTATTAAATAAAATATATTATCTAATAATTACCACTTCATCTTTTATTGAACAAAAAGAATTTTAATTTTCATTTACATGTAACTATAGAATGAATAGTAAATGAAAAGGATAGGTAAGTGTCTTCCTTTCTTATCTTCTAAATTTCAAGGGAATATTGATTTTCTTAACATTTAATAGAGAAAAGGATGATGTCAAAATGTACACAAGGTAATTTACCATTAATAAATCAAATATAAGTCTATATGGACAAACCTACAGTATAATAGATATGGGAGTAAACCAAGGATTTCAATGATACCACTAAACTATGTGGTTTTTTCAAATGAAGATATAAAATTTTCAATTAAAATTTCTGTTGTTGTATGTAAAACGATTTGTAAATAAAATGCTAAATCATGCACCCACAAAAGAAAACACAACAAAATTTTCCAGTAAAAAATATATAATATTACAATTTTCAAAACATTTCATCAATTATGAAATCCTTATTAGTATATATTATTAGAAAAGTTAATAATAATGGATCAATGTGTTACTCATAGACCTCATATTCCAATTTTATAAAGATGATCAAAATTTCCCTTTATCTATATAATGATGATTTAAAATATTTATCTCAGAAATTATACCCCTCACTAGATTCATCCATCTTATTTGATTCTCTATATTTCATTACAAAACCATATATTATAATAGTAAATTAGGAGAAACCTTATTGTTAATACCGAGTAGCATTCTTGATAATAACAATCTCTTCAACATGACCATTCTTTTAGCCCATTATTATTTGACATATCCTAAACATTGTGTGGAATGTATTTCTACAAAAAATATTTTTTATCCACATGATATAATTTATATTTTTCTGATTTTTAGATTCCTCCGACTATTATTCTACATTCAGTTGTTTCAGAAAAAATAATATAAATTATTTCATGAAAATAATTATCTTCAAAAAATCATCACCTAACATTAAATTTTGTTTCCACTGATGTAGCATATATTTGACAAAATTGGGAGTATCTCTCAGTACTCTGGTTCTGCACATCACTGGGATATGATCCTTCTAATTAAATCTAATAAAAATAAATTGTAAGAATAGTTCCCTATTTAGAATTGGAATCTTGAATGGTTTTATAATCACCAACTTCTTTTCATTGGTGACATAGTTTTTAACATTTTTGGGTCAAATTTCAATGATATCATATATCGTTATTGTTAAAATCCTTCCCACGTTCAATATAATTTTCATCACACTGTTAGACTATATGTGATTTATTTGATCATACGAAAATTCATAATAACAATATCATCATTTTTTAAGTAATAAAATAAAATTTCAATGATTTTGAATTTATTCATTATTGACATTTCCATTTTCTATGGATTTCATTTTTCTAGTGTCTTTTGTATCTTATCATCATATTCTATTGTATTCAATACAAGCCTTACATTTTTTTCAATACATATAATTTTAAAAAAAATTCATATTACTTTTGAAAAAAAATTATTGCAATAACAACCATAACCTATGGATTAAATTCTCCTCCTATATAGTAATGCATTTCATGTTTTCACATATTGTGGATTTTGTTTTTATTAGAATAACAACTATTGTGTATATTTATATGGAAAAATATATACATAAATATTTTCTCACCCACGCATTATTTTTTGGGAATATTATTGTGTTTTCAATGTATATTTTCCATGCATTTTTTATGTATACTAGTAAATTAAAAAATGTTATTACAAAAAATAGTTTATAGGTAATTAGAAACAATATTCATGGTGAATGTTTACATTATATTAATTAATGATAAATTTATGTTATTGGACTCATGATAAAAAATTCAAAATACTGTTGAAGATATAGTTATTCACAAAAATCATAATTTTTAAGCTTTTGGTGATTCCCGATTCCTAGATATCACCTCTAGCTCTGGATATTTTATGTTGATAGAGTTCCTACCATTCATAAAAATTCTAAAATTTCATCCTATGTATCCTCCAAAACATTTTTTTTATTAATTAATTTTTCATTAGATTTGTGAATTTCATTCATGAACATTCAAATAAATTTCAATAACATATATTTGTGGTGTTTTAACCTCATTAATGCATAGTTAGTTTTTTCACATACATGGAAATATTTAATATAATATATCCTAAAAATAATTCTATCATATTGATACCATTAATAGTATTGGTATATTTTATTAATCGATTTATCGTTAAATTATGATACTTTTGTTGCATTAATTATCATTTTGCTGTTTTTTACTTATTGTAATCTCTATTTCGTCAACTTCTTCATCATCTTTTTCATTATAAAATGAATTCAATTGATGGCTCCAAACAATAAAATTTAATAATTCATTGTTAACATTATTAAAATTATCAATTACTATTGAATGAATATCACTATTTGAAACATCATCTTCATAGCTTGAAATGGATTTTTGAAGATTCCAAATGACTTAAATTATTATATGTTGTTCAATTAATATTCTCATTTGTTTTTGTAAAGTCCCAGATCCAGGTGCCACTCAAAGGGATCCCCTATCCCGGTTGGTCACATGACCTCAAAAACATTTCCCCAAACGCTAGAGGTTGCCGACTAGCAGGGAGGGCCCAGGTCTGATATTGGGGAAACTATGCCCTCATTTTTCAAAGTGTATCGCAGTGGAATAAAATATACAATCATACAAAAACAGAAGCAGTAAACAATATACAACCGAAATGGGAAACTTAAATAGAAGAGAACGAGCAGTCATATATATAAAGATGAATCATGTCACTAATTTTATGAAAGAAGCCAGAACATGATACACTATTGTACAATACAATACAACTAAAAGTAAAAGGCACAACTAAAAAAACTAAGTTGATTAAACAGAACGTAGCAGCATCAGAAGCCAAATCTCGGTCTCATTCTCTCCTACTCCTCTAAATCAATCTTGTACCAGTATAGGTACTCTTTCACTTATCCACACCTGTAGAAATGTAATATATTTGGGCTGAAGACATGTCCCATAGAGGTTGTGAGAATTAAATCCCAGTAGGCACCAACCCAAGGAATATGCCCAACTGTCAGGGAGAATGTGAAACAACATTGTGCCAAAGTAAAAATCAGTAAACTAGTATGTACTCAAAAGTAACAATTATTACCTGTTTCATTACCATTTTAATTATTACTTGTCAAAATAATATAATTGAATTTCAATAAAATGCACCTTTCCCTTAGGCTAAATAGTACAATGCCCTCAGACTAAATAGAATCTTTCCCTCAGGCCATTCTGAAACGTGCCCTCAGGCCTTGCCCTAAGGCAGAATAGAATCTTTCCCTCATGCAGAATAGTACCTTGCCCTCAGGCGAAATAGAATCTTTCCCTCAGGACTTCCTTCAGGCAGAATAGTACCTCGCCCATAGGCCTTTCTCTCAGGTGAAATAGAAACAAGTATCCGGGTAGAGCCCCACACATAGAAACCAATTTATATAAAAATCCTTACAAGGAAAATGCAAGCACAATATAATCATGGCATTAACTCCGGTATACTCGCCTAATGGCTAAATAGAGGAACGCACCCCTGGGGTGCTCTTGGATCCAAAAAATGATCCCAAAAAACAATTATACTTATAAATTTAACTACCTATGAAATTCTTGGTATTTAATTTAACAAGGCATCATCCATTCGGCCCCCCAACATGGGCACGTAGCATAGTGTTACAAAAAACACATAACAATTGGAATTTAAACACCAGACCACCTACCTCCTTCTCCAATGATCAGTATACGTGATTGACTCTCCTCAGATCTTCCAATAATGACATAGATCTAAGGTAAAGACAACCTCGTTAAAACTAAAATAACTTCTCGTAGATGAAGAATTGGCAAGAGCTACGCAAGGAAGAGGAAGAACTCACCTGTGTGGTTTCAAGGAGGTCAACGATGCATAAAATGGGTTCTCAGTGTGTGGTCAGGAGGTCCTCCAAGATCCGGATGTCTCTCCCAGGATCCTCTATTGTTCTAAGCTTCCACAATGAATAGAAGTGGATACTTCCCATTTTATGGACACAAAAAAAAACAAACTACATGACATGTACTCTAAAGTACACGGCGTGTACTTTTATCATTTAACTTTTCCCCTGGCGGCATGTTTTTCCACCATCGTACCATTCATCTTTCAACATGAGTACATGGTGTGTATTCCTAATTACACAGTGTGTACTATCACTCATATAGTTTCTGCTTCCACCGCCTTAATATTCACCTTCCGACTGACTACACTAAATGTTAATACCCACTACATGGCGTGTAGCCAGTTGTTATCCTTTCATAGCCGACAGGGCTACACACCCTATGTACTCATCCCACACAGCCAATGTACACGGCGTGTGGAAAAGTACATGAGGTGAACCCAAAAAAATGTGATTTCCTCATTTTCCTTATTCTCTCATAAACACTTAAGGAAAAGAGAAAATAAGAAACTCGTATCTCAAGGATAAAAACCGGGTTCTTATAAAAATCCCCCCTTAATGAAATTCATCCCGGAATTTCCCTTCAATGGGTAGTGAAGATAAAGTTTAGAACAACTCCATCCACTGAGCATGTAGTCTGGTCTCACACTCCCAGGATTCACCCTGCACTCGGCCTTGCTGCAATAGCACGCGTATGAGAGGAATTGAATGGCCTCAAAGAACCTTCATGCTCCTGTCAACAATACGAATCAGATGCTTCTCAAAGGAAGCATCTATTTGAAGCTCAACCTCCTCTGGATGAATGACGTGAGATGGGTCTGAATGATTGCAATGAAACTGAGATTCATGGAAGATGTCATGCATGAACCAGCACCTCTGTGGTAACTGCAACATATAGGCAACTGTCTTGACTCACTCCAGAATCTCAAATGGTCCCACATACCACGGTGAAAGTTTACACTATCTCCTAATCAGCATGTGTCCCAACCTCAGTGAAACACGCATGGAAAGATTTTCACCGACGACAAACTCCAAGGGTTGTCTACAACGATCAACATAAGATTTCTAACAATATTGTATGATAGCCATCCTCTTCTGAATCAACTGGACCTGCTCAGAAGTCTCATGTACGGGACATGGTCCTAGTAAAGCTGCCTCACCTACCTCTAACCAGCACAACGGTGATTTGCATGGCCTACAATATAATTCATAGTAAGGTGTCATATCAATAGTTTCCTGAAAACTGTTATTATAGGCATACTCGACTAGGGGTATATGCTTCTCCCATGAGCCCCCAAAGTCTATGATGAATGCACAGAACATGTCCTATAGCACCTGAATCGTATGCTCTGACTGGCCATTAGTCTGAGGATGGTAAACTGTGCTCAGACGCACCTGTGTACCCAACACCCACTGAAAACCTTTCTAGAAACGAGACATAAAATGGGTTTTCCTATTTGGATCAATAGAATGAGGGACCCCATGAAGACGTATGACCTATCTGATATAATGCTTCCTGAGCTAGTCAACTCTGATGGTCTCCATGATTGGTAGAAAGTGAGCTGCCTTCGTAATTCTGTCTACAACAACCCACACGACATAAGTACCTTGAGGTTACCTAGGAATCCTAGTCACGAAATGCATCGTGACATCATCCCATTTACACTCCGGAATGGGTAACTGCTTTAATAGTCCAGCTGGCCTCTGATGCACTGCAATCACCTGCTGATAGGTGGAACATCTAGTAACAAAACCAGTAACCTTTCTCTTCAAACACAGCCACCAATACTGACATCTCAAGTCATAGTACTTTTTGGTAACTCCGAGATGAACTTCCCAAGATGAAGCATTAAACTCGCACATCATCTCCTCGCGTATTTCCCCTAGAACCCACACTTGTCCATGGACACATAGTACCTCATCGTTGCCTATCGTCCATCCAGGAGGAGTGTCCTCAATGGCCACCGACTCTCGTATAACTAGGCCTTCTGAATTAGAGAGCTATCTCATCCTCACTCTATCCAGGAGGGTAGAAGTCAGAGCAACGAACGAAAGATAGGTATTCCCCTGACTGTCGTGCACCTCCAAATGCTTCTTAGAATACAAAGCCATAAGCTGCCACTCACCACTAGCCTCCTGCACTGCCTGTATCTGAGTCCTCCTTCTCAGTGCATCGACTACTGCATTACCTTTACCTGGTGTATATGCAAGCTCAGAGTCGAATGATTGAAGTTATTTGACCAACCTTCTCTATCTCAAGTTCCTATCACGTTGTGTAAAGATATATTTGAGGCTTTTCTGGTTGGTGAAATCCAAAAAAAATGTTCTCCCAAGAGATAATGTCTCCAACAGTGCAACACATGAACAACTGTAGCAAACTCGACATCATGCGTCTGGTAATTTTTATCATGTGGCCTAAACTGCTGAGAACAATACGCAACAACTCGATCGCCCGGCATCGACACTGCTCCCAGTCCAATACCTAATGCATCACAGAAAACTGTATAGCGCATCTCTTGATCGTCAAGAATCAAGACTTGTGCTAATTAAAACCTTTATTTCAGGTCATGAAAGGCCATATCAAAAACATCTGTCCAAACGAACTTCACACCCTTCTTAATCAAACCAGTCAACGGTGTTGCTAAGTGGGAGAAGTCCTGGATGAAGCGTCTGTAGAAACCAGCCATCCCTAAGAAACTCTGTATCTCAAACATGTTAATAGGATGATCCTAGGAAACTACTACTATCACCTTATCTGGGACTACTTAAAATCATGCCTCTGAGATGATATGACAAATGAAGTGAATCTGGTTCATCCAAAAGTGGCACTTTGAGGGATTTTCATATAGCTAATGCTCTCTCAGTGTACTCAATGTGATCTCAAGATTGGTGGCATGGTCGTGTCGAGTGTGAGAGTACACCAATATGTCATCCACAATGACAACCACAAAATAATCTTTATACAGATGGAACACATGATTCATAAGATCCACGAAAACTGTTGGCACGTTTGTGAGTCCAAATGGAATAACCAAGTACTCGTATAGACTATTCTACTCCGAAAAGTTGTAAGAAGTATATATGTTGGTCTAACGCGCAACTGATGATATCTGGATCTCAATTCAATCGTCAAGAACACTCATGCACCTCGAAGTTGATCAAAATGATCTTCAATATTTGGAAAGGGGTATCAGTTCTGAACCATCAACCAGTTCAGCTTCCGATAATCTACACAAATTCTGAGGGTACCATCCGCCTTCTTCGCAAAAAGGACAGAAGAACCCTAAGGATATGTACTGGGTCAGATGAAACCCTTTTCCTGTAACTCCTCTAACTGACTCTTGAGATCCTGAATCTCTTTTGTAGCCATCCTATAAGGAGGAATGGACACTGGCGCTTCTCCTGGCACAAGTTCAATATGGAAATCCACCTCTCACTCTGGAAGTAGACCTGAAATGTCGTCCAGGAAGATATCCCTGAAACGATCAACAAATGGTGGGAAATCCTTCATAAAAGTCCCCCGAACATCCAGATATAAACTCACAATCTGGGTTGACACACCACCTCCCCCATGATTCTCAGGTCCAGCTCAACTCTCCTAGACAACCCATTCACATTTGTATGGAATCTCTCCACCCTCTAGTGATGTGAAACTCACCCTGCAACAATAACAATCAACAAAGGCTCGAAAGGGATCCATCTAGTCTATCCCGGGAATGGCATCATATCTTGTCATTTTATGACATAGAGGTCCAATAGAATCTGACACCCACCGACCTCTTGGGGAACTCCCTGCACTAATACACAACTACCGTTCTTGTTCCCAATAGAGTGTCTATCATCATGACATCGAAAAAAGAATAAACACAAAGCCCAATACTCTACACAAAAAGAAAAATTATAAATGCTATGTGTAAAACTCGTATAGGATAGTGCAGAAGATAAAACAGAAGTTACTAGAAAAGTACTTCTGACAGTAGAATGTCTGGGATACTACTCTTGTTGGGTCTGTTGCACTGCATATGCCAGACTAGTGCCAAGACCTTGCGACATAGCCTGGCTAACCTGAGCTAACCCACCCTACTGTCTCAGAGATCCTGCTATCTAGATATCAGACAATGACGAACACCTCAACCTATATGTCCTGATGTATCCCAATTTCCTGACTGGTAAGAAGCTGTTGGCCCTACTCCAGCACGCAGAGACTGCACAGAACCCCTCTCACTTTCCACTAGTAGGAACTCCCTTCCAAAGCACTGGAGATGACCCACCTTACCACCGGCTCAGCACTCTACTGGTTTACGTGGACAATGCGGTCTCTTATTCCCCTCTCTACCACACTGGTAGCACACTATCATACCACCGGAAGAATTCCTCTGTCTAGTACTACCACCGTGAGAGAAATCAATCTACCTATTCCTCTTACCAGTAGAAACAGTTTCAGAAACAGGTGTCGAACCACCCTAGCCTACACCACTAGTTTCATGCATGTTATGCTCAGTAATCAATGCCTGATCGCAATATCATATACTATAGGCAACCTAAAAACATTCACCATTTCTCAGATGTCATGCCGATGACCATCCTGGAAGAGTGGAGCCCTCAGCGTCTCATCTACCACCAGGACAGGTGCAAAACACTGAAGCTCGGTGAAGTGGTCAGAATAGTCCATCAATGACATGGTTCCCTACTACAGATTCATGAACTCATGAGCTCGATCTTCCCGTAGCGTCTTAGGAAAGAAAAATTCATAGAAGACTGTCTGAAAATCTTCCCATGCAATGTCGTTGTGATGCTCAGACTGGGTGGTAACATCCCACCACCTATTGTTGGAATCACGCATCATGTAGGTAGAAAGCTTGACCCTCATCCAAAGAGGTGTCTCTAGATGATCAAAAATCATCTGCATTGAATCCATCCAAGACTCTGCAACATGTGATCGGCCATCCACTGAAAACGTAGGCGGATGCTACTACTGGAAAATACGTGTCAGGTTTTCCATAGATGTGTAAGCAGGAAGTGCTCCCTGAAAGGTCTACATGAATCGCATGACGCCTTCGTGAAACTGCACCTTCATGTCTATTTCTGGTATAATGGATGGCACCACATCTGGCTCTGCTGGAGGATCCACTGGTATCCCATGGACCACCATCTATGGAGTATAATCGTTGCCGCTCTCTTGGAGAACAATGCATGGTCTTCTTGGCATCCAGAATCTACAAGGTCAAAAACACACATTAGATCAACATTATCAATGAACAAATACAGAGGGGACCAAAAAGTGAACAAGGGGATGATAGCTTTCATGATCTGCAAAATAAGGCTACACATCGTGTATATTAACTACACGGAGTGTACCTAACTTTTTTCCCCTTCCTGGGTCCTTCTACATGGCTAATCCGCACGACTCCCTTTTAAGAAGAAAAAAATGCGTGAATGTCATCCACACAGTGTGTGTGGTTTTACTTTCCTATATCCTGTGTCATTCGTGACACGACCGACTACTCAACTGACACCACATGGCATGTTACTCCCGCACACAGCGTGTACACCACCCCGTTTCCCCTACCACATGGTTATGTCCACACGGTCCCCCATAGATAAGGATTACACGGTGTGTCTCAGAGGTAAATGGTGTGTTTATGAAGAGTTAACACCAAACCATCTTTGTCAGTAACACGTCTGGGTCCCCAGGTCATACTACACGGCATGTACATCATTAATACGACATGTGCAAGAATGGATTTCCTCCGTCTGTGTTGTTAGTTACACGGGAAGACACAAGATCCACACAACACGACATGTGAAATAACTACACGGCATGTCCCCTATAGAACATCCCTACCTCGTGTCTCTACCCATATGGCATATGACACGGCTTGCTACTACACGACGTGTACTGAAAACTTTTTCTCTTCCTCCCGAACTGATGAATACATGGCCTGTAGTCAAAACTACATGGCGTGTATTCTGTGTTTTTATGGATAGAAAGCCATAGAAACTACTCTAGAAGGAATAAACACTGAAGAAAAAACCTAAGTTCCAAATTCAAATCTATGAGGGCCCATACTCCCTAAGAATCAATGCTTGGAATCTTATGCAAGTTCTAACAAGGTAAACATTCAATGATCCACAAAAGTCTAGTCAATGAGGGACCATAATCCTCATGAACCAAAGTTTGGTGTTTATTCTTATTTGCCTCACACAAAAATACCCTATCAAATCCCATGTATTTATCATAGAAGCTATAACAATAACATGCTTTTCTAGCACAACAACTATCACAACAACATGCAATTTCTAATACATCTATAGGTCTTGGAAGAATGCATAACATGTGATTTCTAGCATGTGCCTAAATGATGTATGAGATGGCATACCCACATCTCATCAGTTTGCAACTAAATAGATCCCATTTAAAAAAAATAAACATCACACTGCAAGTGCATCTCCCAATGGTGAAAACCAAATCAACTGTAAAATTGCAAAATCAGAAGAATTGCAAAAAAAAGAGGTTAACTGGCTATTCCCTGTACACGGGGTAGCTACTCTCGGTAACATCATATTACCAACTAGAATTTCCGTCATGTGCTTGACTAAGGATCCAAATAGTATGTCAGAGAAAGGAACCCCTCTGATACCACTTTGTTACATCCCAGATATGGGTGCCTGTCAACGGGTGCCCTAAACTCGAATGGTCACATGAGTTCAAGAACATTTCCCCAAAAGGAAGAGGCTGCTAACTGGCAGTGAGGGACCAGGTCTGATAGTGGGTAAACTATGGCCTTATTTGACAAGGTGTAGCGCATGGGAATAAAATATAAAAACATACAAAAATGGAAGCAATAAACAATATACAATGTAAATGGCAACTGAAATAGAAGAGAACTACCAGTAATATATATAAAGATGTAGCATGTCACTAATTCTGTGAAATCATCAAGAACAAGATACACTGCTGTACAATACAATAAAAATCAATGAAAAAGTTACACTTAAGCAAAACTAAGCAGAGTAAATAGAACGCAGTAGCATCTGTAGCCAAATCTCGGTCCCATGATCTTATACATCTTGCTACAATCATGTACCAGTATAGGGGCCCCTTGACCTTATCCACACCTACAAGAAATGTATTCAGTTTGGGCCGAAGTCATGACCCAAACCGTGTGTGAGAAATAAATCCTAGTTGGCACCCACCAAAGGCTTGTTCCCAACTGTCAGAAAGAATGTGCAAAAACAGTGTTCCAATGTAAAATGCAGTAAACTAGTAAGCAATCCAAAGTAACTATTATTACCAGTTTCATTACAATTTTATTTACTACTTTTCAATCGAATATAATTGAATTATAACAAAATGACCCTTCCCTCAGGCTAAATAGTACCATGCCCTCAAGCTAAAAAGAAACATTCCCTAAGGAAATTCAAAACCTTTCCCTCGGGCCTTGCCCTTAGGAGAAATAGAATGTTTCCCTCATGTGGAATAGTACATTGTCCTCAGGCCTAGCCCTCAGGTGATACAAAATCTTTCCCTCAGGCCTTTCCCTCTGGCGGAATAGTACCTTTCCCTCAGGCCTTGCTGTCAGGAGAAATAGAAACAAGTTACTCTGCCATGCCCAACACATAACAAAAAATTTATATACAAATCCTCATAAGTCAAATGCAAGAACAATATAATAATGTCATAACCTCAGGTATCTTGGCCGAACGACTAAATAGAGGAACGCACCCTCAGGGTGGTCCTTGATCCATGAAATGATCCCAAACAATAGTTATAAATATTCATTTAACTACCTATGAAATTCTCGGTATTTAATTTAATAAGGCCTCAGACATACAACACCCCCAACATGGGCGCGTAGTATAGTGGTACAAAAAACACACAGAAGATGGAATTTAAACACCAGGACACCTACCTCGATCGCCCCAGATCGGTATACGTGAACGATGCTCCTCGCATCTTCCAAGGATGACGTAGATCTGAGGTGAACATAACCTAGTTAAAACTCAAATAACTCCCCATAGAGGAATAATTAGCAAGGGCTATGCAAGGAGGATGAAGAACACACTCGTGCGGTTCCAAGGAGATCGACTGTGCAGAAAATATGTTCTTTGTGTGTGGTCAGGAGGTCCTCCAAGCTCCAGCCATCTATCCCTAACTCCATCGGCATTCTAAGAATACTCTATGAATATAGGAGGCTACATCCCATTTTAATAGAAAAAAATAAACTACCCAGCGTGTACTGTGAAGTACATAGAGTGCACTTTTCTCATTTAATTGTTCCACTGGAGGCTACTTTTTCCACAGTTGTACTGTTCATCTGTCGACATGACTACACAGTGTGTATTCTTGATTACGCAACGTGTATTTTTGGTCAGTTGGAAGCTTCTTCCACCGCCTTACTATTCACCTGCCGACTAACTACATGGTATGTAAATACCCACTACACATGATGTAGTCTTTTTTTACACCTTTCATCGCTGACAGGGCTACACACCCTGTGTAAAAATCCCAAATGGCCAAAGCACATAGCATGTGGAAAAGTACATGGTGTGTACCCACAAAAAAGTGAATTTTACCATTTTACATATTTTCTCAATGATACTTAAGGAAAATTGGAAAGAAGAAACTCGAACTTCAATAATAAGAACCAGGTTCTTTCAGGTTTAGGAATCTCTCCATTAAAAATAATATTTTTATTCTTCTTCCTTGCTTGTCTCTTCATACAGTTCTTACATGACTTCTATTAATTCACTAGATTAGTATTATAAGTTATATAATCCTTTTTATCAATAAGTTACAATAGACACATTTAATATAGTATACAGTCATTAAAAATTCTATTTTATATTTTAGAGGGAACATTCCCATTGAAACTACATATTGTTCCCTATGACAAATTAAATCCCATTTTGAGTGGACTTAATTAGTATTATACTCTTTTAAGTTATTACATTATATTTTAATTAATCTTATTTACCTTTTTATGGAGTTTGATACACATTGTAATATCCTCAATCATACCTCATATATTGTAACAATTATATAAAGAGAAAATCACCATATATAAATGGTTTTTATAATGACCTACCCCATTCCATTATGGTTATACACCCCATCATGGATTACCTAATATTATATTTTTATCCAATAAAACAAAATTATGAAGAATATTTTTGTAGCACACAGTTATTAATCTACTACTTGGTTCAAGTTATATTCACAACATCCAACACCTCTTCATTGGTTTTATAAATACCCCAAACATATTATCCTACACATAAATTAGAATAACAGACATCTTATAATTTAAACAATAACTGAATCACATCCACAAATACTAATTTTAATATATTTAATTCTCTACTTCCCAATATAAAAGGAATGAATTTTAAGCTTTCATCAGGAATTGACACACTATAAAATGGTATTATTTTATTCCCCCATGAGATTTCCTAAAAATGTTTCTCTTATACATGTCATGTAACATCAATATACTCTAAAAGAGACTATCATTTATTCTCAATAATTATACCCAATTGTATTTGATCAGTTTCCTCAATGGATCAATTCTCATGAATAACATTCCTATGATGATTTCTGAAAAACCCTACATATTTCCACGTGATTCACAATTTATATAGATGTATATCTCATATAGTACTCATAGTTAATTTATGTATCAAATAATTTATTTCCTTATATAAAAACTCTATAGAACATGAATTTATATATAGAATTATTTTATTATATTTTTTCATTGTTTTCTAAATTATTGTGACATGTCTTAAATAAATGACATATTGGTACATGTGTGATTAATTATTTCATTCTTTCTTCAATGTTACATTGAAAACATTGATGTATGTGTGGGTTATAAAAAATTTATGATAATTATATCATGCATTGTACATCAAAAAGGTTCTAGTCTCAATATTTATAAATTATATTTATCTAAAAAATTAATGTGAATATGAATTTTCATATTCATATATGCATGGATAATTTAGTTCATAAAAAAATTAAAAATTCCAGATATAGTGTAAAAGTGGTTCATTTCTTTCACGATATACAATGTCGGTATACACTATCGCAAAGTGTATTCGTGAATTCATGAAAACCTTATGGGATTTTCCAACTATATTCTTCAGGATGTTCAGTAACTATGATATAAAATTGAATAATACCTATTATTGTTTTCATCTATTTTTCATTAGACTCACAAAGAATCCCATTTTGAAGTAGTGTTTTTTATTTTTTATTTTACATTGAAAAATATTAGAACTCTCATGATTAGATGATGAATTCCCAATATAGAAACATATCCTTTAATAGTTGAATCTCACGTCCTTTGTCTTTATGTTCGTGAGATGTTTAGGTTCCTAAAAAATGTACTATTTCATAGACTTTTTAGTTTTATTAAGTAATATAATGATCCAATAATTTCAGTAATATAAAAATATTTGGCCATACCATATGTGTGTTTGAGTGAAATAAAAATATTAGATTATCACATACATAAAAAGATATATCATGAATATTCAAATTTTTCATAACATTTGTTTATGATCACCATGTTGATTTCTTCCATCAGTAGAAGAATTTTTATAAATCATATTCATGCATGAAATATGGAGATTGTAAGGATGGGGGTTATCACTAAAATATCAATAAATAAAAGACTCAAAATAACCATGTGGAGATCATTTTCTATAAAAACATTCATTGTATTGATTAAAATTCAATACTAGATCACTTTTCCCTCTGTATGTTGAAGGATATCACTCATGGAGAAACATTGTATGAGATTAACCTCATTAAATAAAAAATATATCTATATCTTTTTATGTGTTGATAAAAAATGACTGAGCCACCAATATCCCCCATTGATGTTAAAATTAGTTTGGATATCCCCTATAGGGCAACATGATCTGCTAAATTATTTGTGTGTTGCATGATGTCTACTCTAGTATTAACATAATCACATACATGTTATACATAGCCACACCAAACCACTCTTTCAATCCTACCCCCAAAAATTGTCCTTAAATATGAACACTATACAAGTGATATGGGTTTTCCTACCCTAACAAAATTCTACCATGCAGTGTGGGATGCCCAGCTCCCAAGCATGTAGATGATCTCTACTCCCAAAATGCCTTGTTCTATAAGGATTCGTGGCTAACATTTTATTAATTAGGTTAAACGAAATGGTCAGTCAACATCCTTAGATTGAAACACCATATAACTATTAATTTCACATGAATAATATAAATTTATTTTTATCATGTAGATATTGCATATATGTGATGAAATATTTTTTACTTCTCTAAATATTTGTTAAATCAATGTTTTTAATGTATTCTTAAATATGTTGTGATAATGTACACATAATCAAATTTGTTAGTAGTCATATTTTACATTTTATACCAGCCAAAATAATCATGAAATTATAATAGTAATTTACAATTTATGACATATAATACAATTATATTAATCTAGAAAAATACTTCAAGAATAACCACTTCATCGTAAACGTCCAATCACATATATACACATCAATGAAAAAAATGAAACATTGTTCACCACCATTTTTCTATTTCAATGCTTCATGGTTTGTTATAATGATAAATTCTATTTTTATATGTTATTTATATAAAATGTCTTTACTTCTATAAATATAACATATAATCTATCCTCATACAATCGAATCCATTGGTAAATGATATCAAACCACTTTTGTACATGTGGACTACCACATCCATGAAGTGATGAAATTATTTAATAATATAAAATGTTAATGGATTTAAAATGGTTTAATTAATTAATATATTAGATAATTATTATAAAATAATGTTTCAGGAATGGTGAATTATCATTTGAATTTCCTTTGTTCCATATTTCATAATGTGTAATTAATAATCAAGAGTACGTATGAATTACAATTTAAAATGTGTGATGTAATTGATTTATCATCACCACGTAATATATAAAAGGTATTAAATATGTATTTATTTATTATATAAGGTATTTATATCCTTATTAAAAATATAATATATAATCATCATGTTTTAATTTTATTTATTATTTCTATCATTCTAAATTATACAAGAAAAATAAGAAAACAACACAAGAAATGTTGAATTTAATAGAGAACTATTTAAAAATAGGGATATGATATGATACAAGTAAATCACATAATATAAATATATATATTAATTTTATTCTATTTTAAAATTATTTTAAATAAAAATTAATTATATATGATATTAGAGGACATATCTATAATGTCAAATATTTTTTTAATGATTCATCTCAAAATCTCTACATTAATTCATGTTCTAAAACTAAGAAAAAATCTCTTAGTTATATAGTTTATAGACATCCAAAACATTAATTTTGATATAGACCACTGTTTAATAAAAATAATTTACATAAAAATATTATTTTAAACATTTCAATGAAAATTGATTCAAATTTTACAAAAGTACAAGGGCTCTTCAACTGAATTTTCCTTCATTGAGACATAATTGATGTTACAATCAAATATTATTTAATTATATATATACTAATATATTTTTAATTTTGAACATGATGATTGTTATATTGATGGTATTTCATGTTTTTATTATCATTTATCATTCCATTTTTGTTATGATTTTATCGATTCAATGGTTGTAATATTTATTTCATTAAAATATCATTTTTTTAGAATGATCAGTTTTAAATATTCATATAAATAAAATATTTGATTTAACTCTCAAAAATAAAATAAAATTATTATAAATTTAATAGTTATACATTTCAATTTTTTATACATATTTTAATAATTATTTTATCAATATATTAAACGAATTATTTTATATAAAAAAATAAGTTCAATATTTGGTCTTGAATATTTTCTCTTGTATCTGAAATTTTTATGGCTAAAAATTATTTTATTAAATTACATAGATTTTCTATTTCAATTATAATGTTGTTTTTTTATAAAAATTTTGTTAATTTAATATTTATTCTTATTTATTAATGATGAAAACTTTAATATTTACATTAAATTTTAATGTTTTTTTTATCATTTTCCACATAAACAACATTCCCCACCAAATTGAAAAATCCATTCCATTAATATTTATTCTTATATATCCATCGGTAAATTCTTGTATTTTTTATTCTAAATATATTCTTAAATATTATATTGAAAATCAGTGGTTTAAAAATAAATTTATTATATTCCTCAATTTAGGGAATTGTGATCAGTAAATGTTATTTTAGACATTAATAATGTGATATGATAATTGCATGTATTTTTCATGGGATAAGATATAATTTCAACCTCATTATTTTTATCATTCGATGGTTTACAATTATGATAAAATGATTCTTATAAAACTCATATCCATTTCTTGAGTTAGGATTTTCTTTTATAATTATTATTTTATGATATATTCAAACACACAAATATGGTTTCCATTATCATATTAGTAGGATAAAAATTATATAATACTATAATGGGTTCATTATAGATTGTTATCACATTATATAACAAGGACTAAAATTGTGAGTGATACCAATTAAAAAAAGAACATTGTCTAATAATATAATTTGAAGAGTGAACATCAACTAATTTAATGAAGAAATATAGAGTAGCCCAGATTGAATATGATAGTCTTTAAAATAAATCTTACATAATGAAAATTATTTATTTAATGATTTATATTTAAAAAACTTATTCCTTGTGATAATCATATGTTCTCATGAATTACAATTTATATTTTTACAATTGCTCGCTATTTTATCTTATGTTTTTATTGATAAAGCATTATACCATGATTCATTTTTATAATCTATTAATTGATTAGTATTATTTTATTTTTTTAATATCATGTTCGTATTCCTGTTTTGTTATTTTATACTCACTCATATATGTTGAATGTTATATATTTTTACCCTTACAAAGTGTCTAAATGCAACACTTATAATATTTCCATTATTAATGTTATAATCAAATTATGTTTCTATGATAAGTCTATGAATTATTCAATTTGTGGAGAACATGATGTTTTATTGTGTAGATATTTTATACTACTGATATTTATGTATATAATTTTCCAATTACCCAAAATTATAATGGTTTGGTTAGGAATTATATTGAAATTTATTAAATATTTCACTGATATGATACAATTATTTATGTCTGAAATGTTTGGATTCTCAATTATTGGTATCAAATAAACTATTATTAACATCTATAAATTAAGGTGAAAAAAATATAATTGTAAAAATTACTATTTCATTACGTTCATGGTTACATTCTAATTATCTATTAATGTAGAGAATATGATTATTTCTAGAAATAAATTATTATAAGGATAAATCATTTCGTCGTGTTTTTTCAATAACTGTATCTATGGAAAATTTCCATAAATTAGTTGGTCGAATATATATCAACAATTATTCTCGTTCATATTTAATGAGCCAAAAAAATGAATATCTTTTAGAAAACAATGTGATCTGATTGGTTCAAGAAAAAATTTATTTAGAAACCATTGTTATGTTTATAAATATTTAATGAAAATGGTTAACCATGATTAATCACCAGTTCTCATATTTTTCAATGAAGGTGACATCATTTAATGATCCGATGAATAATTATTCATTATTAAATGGTTATTCATTATTGTTGGATACACCATGAATTTCATCATATTTAATGGATGAATCATGGAGGAGTTATGTAAACTATCAAAATGAATGTTTATCTAATGATTTTACACCTGAAAAATGAAATGATATGGGTGTTTGAAAAAATACCAATTGACTATACATAACAATTTATATCCTTATATGATTATTAACATGAAGAATGGTCAGTTTATTGAATTAACTGAATAATAAAAAATAAAATTCATGGAGATCCTAAAATATAGAAGAATCATATAACAACATGATGTTAATGTTGGAAGAATAACATAGTGAAATATCTCAATAAAATGGTTATATTCTTTTTATTGGGGAATGGAGGTCATAAATCTAGTGATTTATGAGAAAAAATAAAAACATTGTGTAATGAAATATAAGGGAATAATAGAATAAAAAATGTTACAAAAACATATATATATATATATATATAATAAATGTGTAATTAATACTCATTATAAAAAAATTGCATTGGTCGAAATATAGAGAAGAGGATCCAAAAGTGTCACGAACCAGCCTGGGTACCCTGGTAACCCGATAACCATGTCAGTCCAGACATAACACGAAGGGCATCTCTATCCCCACGGGTCGGCGATTACCACCTGGCATCATAAAACAAACAAGTGGGAACAATTTTGACACAATAATGTGGAATCAAGAGTAAAACAAAATAGTATGCATAACAAATAAAACTCCAATGGCAGTGATGTACCAGAATACAAAGAGGCATAAAAAGCCAATGTACTACAATCCAAGTACAATTGTGGAAAAAACAGACCCAAGGTCACTATGGACACAACCCACCAAGTCCAAAGATCAACAGCTGGATCCACCTCAAAGAGGACCCTTCCATTTGCTCGATCCTAGAAGAAGAAAGTCTACAAACACCCAAAGGCAAAAGTAGGGTGTGAGCCTAAGCCCAGAAAGATACCACCAATGTTTCCATAACAGATGACAAATAAATATTATCCATAGAAAAGATTTCAATTTTCAAATAATCAAGTTTGGTAATACAAAAGCATATTTCCACAAACTTGCTATACATTTTCATGTAATGGAATGTTCATCTAGAAAGGTTTTACAATGATGAAATATTTCTAATACAATGGATTATATAAACCATTTATATAAAAGAGTTTATATAAATTCAGTAGGCATGAAATGCAGTTCAAAAACATTGGCACACATTTATATATCACATATAAATATCCAAGCGAGCAACATGGTAATCTTCCAAATAGTACGATAGTATTAGTTAGTTATGGGATTCCGCACTCTCTATGTGAAATCAGAAAAAAATTTATACACTCATCCTTATGACACTGGCCAAAGGTGACTCGTCACCAACCCATCGAGGATCTGACCTTCCACAAGTATGTTTGAGAACGTTGTCGTATCGTAGAGTGTATCCAAATAACTAAATACCTACCTAAGGATAGCATGCATTCTTTCATGATGGGTGGATTATTATAAGAATGCTTAAAATACGATCAATCACATTTTTCCATTTCAAAAGTTCCAATTCCATTCCATTTTAAACCACAACAGGTTTTATTCAAAAACATGCCATTTTCGCAAGATAAAACCAATGGGTTTCTATCTAATCATTTTAATCCATTTACAACAGTTTGAAATCCATTCAAAACCAATTCAATCATTTCACAATTAAATTCCAATTTCCATAAACACACACCCCAATTCAAGGGAATTGGGGGTTTTCCAAATACTAATTCCAAAAACAATTCATATATCTCAATTCAAAGGAATTATATTTTATTACGTCAATCTATAACAAGTTATGTAATGGATTTGAAATCAACGGGTGAAGTAAATCACGAAATTATGTAGATAATAAATTTCACAAGTCGGGACAGAACCTACCTCGATATATTGTATGAAGTTAACCCAAAGAGAACTCCCAAAAACTGAGTGGCACAACGTCGTCGATCACGTTCGGCATTCAAAACCCTGAAACCAAAAAAATTGATTCTAGGAATTCAAGATCATGTAAGATTATATCTAGATTCACAATCCTATATGTATACATCAACTCATAGGTTATGATCTACAGAAACAAAGAAAATCTTCCATGAAAATTTCAAGGGAAGATATTGAAATAAAAGAGGATCATGATGGAATAGAATTCACCTACCAGGAGGAGAGAGGATCATTAATCCGTGTCTTCAAACTCGATGAAAGTTGATCGGATCACCTTGGAATACCTCTAGGAAGCTTTGGAATGACCTAAAAATAGTCAAGCCCAAGCCAAAGTCGAAATAATCGAAGTCCTGGGGGTTTGGGTGGTTTTAAAAAGAATTTTCAGAATAAAAACCCATGCACACGGTTTACAAGGGCAGCTGGACACAATTTTCTAAACCATGCACACATCGTGTGGACCACACTATCCAGAGACGCATGGTCCCCACGATTTGGTCTCATGGTTTGTCAAACTGTGCGCACACCTTGTGCACCGCTCTGTCCAGTGATACATGGATGGCGCGGTTTGTTCGTACGGTTTTTCAAACCGTGCGCAAACCGTGCACACACCATTTCCTTTTTCTTTTGATTAAAATTTCACCCAAACGTACCCCTAAACCATTCATTAAAAACCATAGTACTTAGAATCATAAAAATAACCTGAAAAAGTAATGGGATGTTACAACCTCCCCACCATAAGACCTTTCTGCCCCCATAAAGCTTAAGAAAAAACCTCCACGTAAAAAATATGAGGCCACTACTCCCTCATTAGTGCCTCTCTTTTCCACTTCTCACGAGAATATGAACCATGTTGCCAAAGTATACGAACCAGAGGTATCATTCTCCCACGAAGTACCGTGGTCTCATAATCAACAACCCTTACTGGTCATTCAGTCACAGATGGATCTAGTTCAATCTCAAGATCACTCCATCTCACAACATGTAATGGATCAGAGAGATATTTCCACAGTTGAGAAACATGGAACACGTAATGTATCGACGCAAGCTGTGGTGGTAGAGATAAAATGTAAGCAGCTTTCCCCACAAGACCAACAACCTCAAAAGGTCCCACAAAACGGTGGGCAAGCTTCTCATGATTCCCAATCCATCGATGACCTAGCCTGGGTGAAACATTCATGACCACCTGGTCACCAACTGAGAACTCCAGAGGACAGTGGTGGCGATCAATATAAGACTTGTACCGACTCTGCACTGTCAACATTCTCTGATGAATCAACTAGATCTTAGCTGTCATATCTTAAACCAAACATGGTCCTACCAGAGAACATTCACCAATCTCCAACCAACATAAGGGAGATTTACAAGGACATCCAAAGAAAGCATCAAAAGGAGCCATTCTGATCGTGGAATGATAACTATTGTTATAAGAAAACTCAACTAGCGACAAATGATCATCCCAAGTCCCACCAAAGTCGAGAATACAAGCGCGGAGCATATCCTCAAGAATCTGAATAGCTCTCTCCATCTGGACATCTGACTGAGGATGGTAGGCCATGTTTAAATGGACCTGAGATCCCAGTGCCTCCTCAATTCCTCTGCAAAAAATGAGAAGTAGTCCAAGGATACCAATCAGACAATATTGTAGATGGAACTCTGTTCAAATGAACAACATCTTTCACATAGATATTTCCCAACTCCTCAACTTTGGTTGTATCTCAAATGGGTAAAAAGTGAGCCGACATAGTCAGTCTGTCGACCAGAACCCATATCGCAATATTCTTCCTCTAGGTTTGAGGTAACCCTACGACAATGTCCATAGATATTTCATCCCACATCCATGTATGAACCGGACGTAGTTGATGTAATCCCGAAGGTTTCAGAAGCTCAACTTTTACCTGCATGTATAGAAACGAGACACAAACTCCACAATGTCTTTTCTCATACCCGACCAACAGAACTGTCGTCGCATATCATAGAACATCTTTGTGGTTCCTGGGTGCACAACCCATTGAGAGTTGTGTAAATCCCTCATTACATCTTTCCTTACCGATAACGGCACAACGTAACAACTTTGATAACATAGAACATCCTCATTGGAGAATGGCCACAAGGTTTTGGTCTCCCCACCATAAAGAGAGTCCCTAGTGCAACAAAACTCATCAACCAATTGATGTTCCTGAAGAATTATATCAAGAAGAGTGGATGTCAACTGGAAACTTGCTAAAGAAACATCATTGTCCTTCCACTGAAGACTAATATGCAACTGAGAAAAAAGAGCCATCAAACTCCACTCTTCTGAAGATTCCTTCACAGCCTACGGTGGTACTTTCCTGCACAATGCATCAGTGACTACATTCCCTTTTCCTAGGGTATAGTCAATGTCGATGTCGAAGGATTGTAGGCAGTCAACTCAACACCATTGATGGAGATTCAAATCTTTTTGAGAGAAGATATAACTCAAGCTCAGGTGGACTGAATACACAGTAAACCATTCTCCATAAAGGTATTCACACAATCAATTGAGTGTGTTCATTACAGCTGCAAGTTCAAGGTCATGGGTAGGGTAGTTCTTCTCATGAGTCTTAAGCTGATGAGATCCATATGCAACAACGTGACTACCTTGAATAAGGACACATCCAAAACCTGAACCCGATGCATCACAGAAGACCACATAACCTGCCCCAGCCTTAGGAAGAGTTAACTACAGTGCAGTAGTCAAGAGACTCTTTATCACAACAAAAAAACTCTGACATTTGTCATTCCAGGAAAACATCACTCCCTTTCGTGTCAGAGTAGTCATTGGATAAGCTATCTTTGAAAAGTCCTTGACAAAACAACGATAATATCATGCTAATCCCATAAAGCTTCAAATCTCGAAAACATTACGTGGTTGTTCCCAATTAATAACAACCTTCACCGTCTTAGGATCAAATGATATTCCTTGTTCTGACACCACATGTCCCGGGAATTTCACATCTCAGATCCAGAAATTGCACTTTGAAAGTTTGGAAAAAAGACAGTGATTTCATAAAAGACTCAGAACTGTTCTCAAATGAAGCACATGATCCTCCTCAAACATGGAGTATACAAGGATGTCATCCACAAAGACTACCACAAAAGTATCCATATAGTAATTTAATGCTTTTTTCATCATGTACCTGAAAACTGCAGGAGCATTTGTTAGGCCGAAGGGCATGACAAGATACTCATAATGGCCATACCTACTCTGAAAAGAGGTCTTATGAATGTCAGGATCTTTTATCCTCAACTGATGGTAACTAGATCGTAGATCATTCATTGAAAACCACTTTGTCCTCTTCCAGTTGATCAAACAAATCATCAATTTAGGGTAACAGATATTTGTTCTTTATCGTAACTCGGTTGAGGTTTCGATAATCAACACATAAGTGAAGAGAACAATCAACCATCTTGGCGACGAAAACTGGTTCTGCCCAAGGTGACACACTCGGGCATATAGAACCTTTCTGAAGAAGATCATCTATATGATACTTCAGTTCTTTTAGTTCTGCTGGAGCCATTCGGTAAGAGGGGATGGAAACCAGTTGAGTACCCGGCACCGATTCAATTAAAAAATAAATCTTTCTTACCGGTGTAAAACAAAAGAAGTAAGAAGGAAACACATCGGGAAACTCAGTGATGACTAGAGGAAGATCACCACACATATGATCTCTCTCTAGATAAAAATAAAACACTGATATAACTTTCACCAACTTTGGTTAAGAAGGTCTGACTCTGCTTGACCTTGGGTCCCATTCTCCTTGAAAAACAAGAGGCATACCACTGGGTGTAGTAAGGTAGACCCATCGAAGATAACAATAAATTCGGCCTTTATTGGAAATGTGCCCATCCATACCAATTATGACGTCAAAAAAATTCATGTCAAGGACCAAAAAGTCCCAAGAAAGCTCAACATCTGATAGAAAGAAGACACAAGAAGGACTACGGAGACTCTTCTCTCTCATTGTACCAAGAGGTTTATTAATATCCAATGCACAAGACAAGAGCTCCATAGGTAGCTTAATAAGATTAAAAACATGAGATGAAATAAAAGAGTGAGATGCACCAGTATCGAAAAGTGTGGTCATTAAAGTTGCAGCTATAGTGATGGTACCTCTC
The DNA here is from genome assembly GCA_963277665.1 of Viscum album. Lineage (NCBI taxonomy): Eukaryota > Viridiplantae > Streptophyta > Magnoliopsida > Santalales > Viscaceae > Viscum > Viscum album. The sequence continues at coordinate 1,141,691,974 of OY728127.1, forward strand.
ACAGTTGCAGGACCTGCATCAGCCACCTCACGAGACACTTCCACTGCGTGAAGAAGATTCATTCCGGATGCCAGTGGGTGGAACCATTTTTCATGTGAAGCATTTGATTGCCCTGCAGTTTCTGGAGGTGGTGATGATCCTGCTCCACTACGTGGAGTAGAGAAGTGATGACAGAACCTGTGTATGTGTCCCAAAAATCTGAAGGAGCTACAGTTAAAGTTTTCCTCATTGCAAACCCTCTTGGAATGTCATGGCTTCCCACAATGATAGTAATTCAATGAACCCCCTCCTCATGCCACCGGAGGTCTAGAACGACTCTGATGTCAAGAACCACCATGCGAAACATCGCGCTTCTACTTTCCTTTAAAAGAACCAACACTTCCATTAGATGGAAAATGAACTTCTTGTAACCCTGACATTCCTGCTAGGTCCATCTCCACCATCATCGCCCTATCCAGTACATCGACATAAGTGGGCGACATCATCAAGAAATCCTGAGAACAGATATCTGATCGATGCCCCAACTCAAATCTTCGAGCCTTCATCATCTCATTAGATACAATTTCCGGAGAAAATTGTTCCAATTCAGCAAAGCTATTTGAGTACTCAGTCATGGTTTTTTTCCCTGCTCATCTTTGAAAAAATCCACAGCCTTGGCCAACACCACTGATTTTGGATAGAACTGGTTAGCGAAAAGAACCCTAAAGTCTTTTTCACTCCAAACCGTCATGTTTCCTAGCCGTCACCATCGTGTCCCACCATCTCAAACTTGGTCCCTCCAGCACGAAGGTGGCACACTTCACCTTGATCGCATCAGGTGTCTCTGAGAACCCAAAACGGCTTTAAATCTTACTCAACCATTCCTCAGCATGTTGAGGATCGGTGGAGCCTTTGATGATTGGTGGCTTCTGGTGTAAGAACTCTTTAGAATGACCTCGGATAATGTCACTTTGAGGATCTATATCTGGAGTCTGAACATGAACTGGTGGTGGTGCATGTCCCAAAGCTTGGAAAATGCGAATGATCACCTCAACCAGACTCGGATCCACAATAGGACACACTTGCTGAGGTTCAGCCGCAACCTTTTTTTGGATTTGAATCCCACATCTTTTTGGAGGCATGTTGCTACAAAACACTAGAAAAGATATAGATTAAAACCAATCGGGAAACAAGGAAAAATACATTTTAAAGAAGAAAATAAACATGATTAGGATTCCACTCTATCGAAATCAAAACAAGGAAAATACTAGAACTAATCAACAAGTTTTATTTCCCTAACTACCCCTGGTGACTTATGGTTCGTTGTAGTGAGAGATGGCCAGGAACTCAATCACAATTACCTCCAATGTCCTGACAAGAATACTCAAATGCATACTATCATCAAGGAAAAATGTTTAACCTCCCTTTGAAACCATTTTGTCCCGAACTAGCTTAGGTACCCTCATTACCCGATAACTGAGCCAGTTCGGACATAACCCGTAGGGCATTCCCGATCCCCAATGGTCGATGACTAGCACCTGGAATCATACAACAAACTAGTGGGAATGATTTTGCCACAACAATTTTGAAGATAGAGTAAAGCAATACAGTATTAATAACAAATGAAACTCCACTGGGAGTGATGTACTAGAATATCAAGAGGCATAAAATTCCAATGTATTATAATCCAAGTACAAAAATGGAAAAATTAGACCCAAGGTCCCTAATGACACAACTCACCAAGTCCAAAGATCAACATCTGGATCCACCTCCCAGAGGACCCTTCCCATTTTTTCATGAACTAGCCCAGGTACCCTGGTAACCCAATAACCGATCCGGTCTGGACATATCCCGATGGGTGTTCCCGATCCCATGGGTCGACGACTAGCACCTGGCAAGTACAACAAACAAGTGGGAACGATTTTTCCACAAAAATGCGGAAGTAAGAGTAAATCAAAACAGTACGCATTACAAAAGAATCTAAACTGGGAGTGATGTACCAAAATACAAAGAGGCCTAAAATTCCAAAGTACTATTACTCAAGTACAAAAAGGGAAAAAACAGCCCCAAGGTCCCTAAGGACACAACTCACCATGTCCAAAGATCAGCAGCTAGATCCACCACCAAGAGGACCCTTCCCTTTGTCGATCATGGAAGAAGAATGTCTACAAACACCCGAAGGAAAAAGTAGTGTGTGAGCCTAAGCCCAGTAGGATAACACCAAAGGTTCCATAACAGATTCCAAATAATTATTATCCATAGAAAAGCCATCAATTATCAAATAAAAAAGTTTGGCAATACAAATGAATATTTAAACAAACATGATATACATTTTCACGTAATGGAAAGGTCACCAAGCAAGGTTTTTACAATAATGGAATATATCTAATACAATGGAATAAATAAAATTTTATATAAAATAGTTTATATAAATTCAGCAGGCAAGAAAAGCAATTCAAAAACATTGGCACACATTTATATATCACATATAAATATTGAGGCGAGCAACATGTTCATCTGCCAAATAGTATGATAGTTTTTATAAGTTATGGAATTCTCACTCTATGTGAACTCAGAAAAATGTGTATACACACGTCCCTAAGACACTGGACAAAGGAGACTTGTCACCAACCCATTGGGGATGTAACCCTCAACAAGTATGTTTTAGAATTTTGTCATTTCGTAGAGTGTATCCAAATAACTCACTAAAGACCTAAGTCTAGTATGGACTCTTTCATATATGGCATACAATTTTAATAATTCTTAAAAAATGATCAATCCACTTCCCCCATTTCAAAAGTTCCAATTCCATTCCATTTAAAACCACAACAGGATTTATTAAAAAACATTCCATTTTCGAAAGATATAACCAATGGGTTTCTATCTAATCATTTTATGCCATTTACAACAGTTTGAAATCCATTCAAAAGTAATTCCAACATTTCACAATTAAATTCCAATTTCTATAAACACACACCCCAATTCATTGGAATTGGGGGTTTTCCAAATAAGCATGCCAACACCAATTCATATATCTCAATTCAAAGGATTTAGATTTTATTACATCAATTGAAAATAAGTTAAGTTGTTGATTTAAAATCAACGGGTGAAATAAATCAAACAATTATGTAGTTAAAAAATTTGACAAGTCGGGTTGGAACCACCTACCTAGATCTATTGTAGGATGTTTACACAAAGAGAACTCCCAAAAACTGAGCGGAACAACATCGCTGATCATGTTCTGGATTCAAAACCCTCAAACCAAAAAAAAATAGATTCTAGGAATTCAATATCTTGTATGATTAGATCTAGATTTACAATCCTATATCTATACCTCAACTCATACGTTAAGATCTATAGAAACAAAGGACATCTCCAATGAAAATATCAAGAGAAGATAAAGAAATAAAAGAGGAACACGATGGAACAAAAACCACCTACCGGGAGGAGAGAAGATCTTCATTATACGTCTTCAATCTCAAAGGATGTTGTTCGGATCACATTGGAATCACTCTAGGAAGATTAGGAAAAACCTAAAAAGAGTCAAGCCCGAGCCAATGTCGAAATAATGGAAGTCATGGGGGTTCGAAAGGTTTTAAAATGAATTTTCGGCTTAAAAACCCACATGCAGGGTTTACCTGGGCAGAGGTGCATGGTTTGCTAAACTGTTCACACACCGTTTGGATCTCACTATCCAAAGATGCACGGTCCCCACGGTTTTGTCTCATGGTTTTTCAAACTATGCGCAAACTATGCACAAGCCATTTCCTTTTTCGTTTGTTTAAAATTTCACCCAAACTCACCCCCAATCCATTACTTCAAAATCATATTATTTAGAAACATCAAAAGTACCTAAAAAAGTAACGATATGTTATAAACTCCCCACCATAAGAACTTTTAGCCCCCAGAAAGCCTACGAAGAAACCTCCATGTCAAAAAGATGAGGCCACTTCTCCCTCATTAGTGCCTCAAGTAAACCGAGGATCCCTATAAAAGACTATAGCAGACAGAACTCCGTGAAAATGAACAACTTCTTTCACATAGAAATTTCCCAACTCCTCGACATTGGTTGTATCCCTAATGGGTATAAAGTGAGCCAACTTGGTAAACCTATTGATCTCAATCCATATCGCATTCTTCTTCCTCTAGGGTTGAGGTTGTCCAACCAAAATGTCCATATAGATTTCATTCCACTTCAATGTAGGAACCGAAAGTGGTTGAAGCAATCCCGAAGGATTCAGATGTTCAGCTTTCACCTGATGTCATGTATAGTAACGAGACACAAACTCCTTAATATCATGCCTCATACCTAGCCACCAGAACTGTCGGCGCATATCATAGAACATCTTTGTGGTTCCCGGGTGCACATCCCATTGAGAGTTGTGGTAATCCCTCATCATACAATTGTTGTTCCTAAAGAATTTAATAAAGAAGAGTAGATGTAAACTAGACACTAGCTAAAGAAACTTCATTCTCCTTCCACTGAACTCTAATATGCAACTGAGAAAAAAGAGCCATCAAACTTCACTCTTCTGAAGATTTATTCACAACCTACGATGGTAGTTTCCTACACAATGCATCAGTGACTACATTCTCTTTTCTCAGGGTATAGGCAATGTTGAAGTCGAAGGATTGCATGTACTCCACCCACCACCTTTGATGGAGATTCAATTCTGTTTGAGAGAAGATATAACTCAAGATCTTGTGGTCTGAATAAACAGTAAACCATTCCTATTAAAGGTAATTCCACCAACACTTGAGTGTGTGCATCACAACTGCATGTTGAAGGTCATGGGTAGGGTAGTTATTCTCATGAGTCTTATGCTGATGAGATCAATAAGCAACAACATGATTACATTGCATAAGAACACATCCCAAACCTGAACCCGATGCATCACAGAAGACAACATAACCTGCCCCAGCCTCAGGAAGAGTTAACACCGGTGCAGTAGTAAAGAGATGCTTCAGCTCAACAATAGAACTCTAATATTTGTCATTCTAGGAAAACATCACTCCCTTTCGAGTCACATCAGTCATTAGAGAAGATAACATTGAAAAGTACTTGACAAAATGACAATAATATCCTATTAAGCCCAAGAAGCTCCGAATCTCGAAAGCATTATGTGGTTGTTCCCAAGTCATAACAGCCATTACCTTCTCAGGATCAACTGATATTCCTTGTTCTGACACCACATGTCTCGTGAATTTCACTCCCCAGATCCAGAAATCGCACTTTGAAAGTTTGGAAAAAAGATGATGATTTCATAAAAGACTCCGAACTATTTTCAGATGAAGCACATGATCCTCCTCAGACTTGGAGTATACAAGGATGTCATCCGCAAAGACTACCACAAAAGTATCTATATACTCATGGAAAACTTTGTTCATCAAGGACATGAAAACTCCTAGAGAATTTGTTATGCTGAAGGGCATGATAAGATACTCATAATGGTCATACCTACTCCAAAAATTTACTTATGAATGTCAGACGCTTTTATCCTCAACTGATGGTAACCAGATCGCAGATCAATTTTTGAAAACCATACCTCCCATTTTAGTTGATCAAACAAATTATCAATTCATGGTAACAGATATTTTTTCTTTATAGTAACTCGGTTGAGCATTCGATTATCAACACATAAGCGAAGAGAACCATCAGCGTTCTTGGAGAAGAGAACTGGTGATACCCATGGTAAAACACTCGACCATATAAAACCTTTCGCAAGAAGATCATCTAACTGAGACTTCTGTTCTTCTAGTTCTCCTATAGCCATTCGGTAAGAGGGGATGGAAACCGGTTGATTACCTGGCACCAAGTCAATTGAAAAATAAATCTCTCTAACCGGTTGCAATCCATAGAATTCAGAAAGAAACACGTCGGGAAACTCAGCGATGACTGGAGGAAGATCACCACACATAAGATCTCTCTCTAGATCAAAATAAAACACTGATATAACTTTCCCCAACTCTGGATAAGAAGGTCCGACTCTGCTTGACCTTGGGTCCCATTCTCCTTGAAAAACAGAAGGCACACCACTGAGTGTAGTAAGGTAGACTCATCGAAGAAAATAATCAATCTTGGATTTATTGGCAATGAGCCAATCCATCCCATATATTTCGTCAAAATATTTCATGTCAAGGACCAAAAAGTGCCAAGAATGCTCAACATATAATAGACAGAAGATGCAAGAAGGACTATGGAGACCCTTCTCTCTCATCGTACCAAATGGTTTAGTAATATCCTTTGCACAAGACATGAGATCCATAGGTAGATTAAGCAGATTAACAACATGGGTTGAATTAAAAGAGTCAGATTCACCAGTATAGAAAAGTGTGGTCACTGGAGATGAAGCTATAGTGATGGAAACTCTCACAGTTGCAGGACCTGTATCAGCCACCAAAGACTATCATGCACTCTTTCCTGATGGGAGAACTATTTTATGAATTCTAGAAATATGATCAATCCCATTCCTCCATTTCAATAGTTCTAATTCCATTCCATTTAAAACCACGAAAAGTTTTATTAATAATCATGCCATTTTCGCAAGATAATACCAATGGGTTTTTATCTAATAATTTTAAGCCATTTAAAACAGTTTGAAATCCATTCAAAACCAGTTACATCATTTCACAATTAAATTCAAATTTCCATATACAAACACCCCAATTCATTGGAAATGGGGGTTTTCCTATTACTCTTGCCAAAACCAATTCATATAGCTCATTTCAAAGGAATTAGAATTTATTAAATCAGTTGAAAACAAGTTATGTAATTGATTTAAAATCAATGAGTGAAGTAAATCAAGATATTATGTTGACAATAAATTTGACAAGTCAGGACACGATGGTGACGCCTGGGAAACATGAGGGTTTGGAGTGGAAAGACTTTACGGTTCTTTTCATTAACCAGTTCTATCCAGAATCAATGGTGTTGGCCAAGGCTGTGGTATTTTTCAAGCTTGAGAAGTCCAACAAAACCGTGACTGAGTACTCAAAACCCTTTTCTAAATTGGTACTGTTTTCTCCTGAAATTGTATCTAATGAGAGGATGAAGGCTCGACGATTTGAGTTGGGGAATCGATAAGATATTCGTTCTCATGATTTCTTGATGATGTTTCCCACTTATATAGATGTACTGTATAGGGCGATGATGGTGGATATGGACCTAGCATGAATGTCAGGGTTACAGGAAGTTCCTTTTCCTTCTAGTGGTAGTGTTGGTTCTTTTAATGGAAAGCAGAAGCACGACATTTTGCATGGTGGTTCTCGACATCAGAGTCTTTCTAGACCTCTGGGGGCACCATGTGGGGCTTCTTTGAATTTCTATCCGTGTGGGATTCCATGACATTATAATATGGTTTGCACTGAGGAACCCAAGAACTGTAGCTCCTGGGGACGTTTGGGGAACTTACAGAGTTTCTTTCATTACTTCTCTACTCCAGGTAGTGGAACAGGATCATCAGCACCTCTAGAAACTACGGGGCAATCAAATGCTTCCGTGAAAAAAGGATCCAGCCACAGCCATCTAGAACGAAACTTCTCCACAAAGTGGAAGAGTCTCCTAAGGTAGTTGATACAGGTCCTGCAACTGTGAGAGATACCATCACTATAGCTTCATCTTTAGGGACTACACTTTTCGATACTGGTGTATCTCACTCTTTTATTTCAACCCATGTTGTTAATCTGCTTAATCTACCTATTGAGCTCTTGTCTTGTGCAATGGATATTAATACACCTCTTGGTAAGATGAGAGGGAAGGGTCTCTGTTGTCCTTCTTGAATCTTCATTCTATCAAATGTTGAGCTTGCATGGTACTTTTTGGTCCTTGAAATGAAATCTTTTGATGTAATATTTGGGATGGATGGGCTCCTTGCCAAAAAACCCCGGATTGATTGTTATCTTCGATGAGTCTTCCTTACTAAACCTAGTGGTATGCCTCATGTTTTTCAAGGAGAATGGGACCCATGGTCAAGCAGAGCCAGAACTTCTTATCCAGAGTTGGGGAAAGTTATATCAGTGTTTGCTTTTGATCTAGAAAGAGATCCAATGTTTGGTGATCTTCCTCCAGTCATCGCTGAGTTTCATGACATGTTTCTTTCTGACTTCACTGGTTTTCCACCGATAAGAGAGATTGATTTTTCAATTGACTTGGTTCCAGGTACTCAACCAGTTTCCATCCCCTCTTACCAAATTTCCCTAGCAGAACTAAAAGAACTGAAGTCTCGGTAAGACGATCTTCTTGAGAAAGGTTTTATACTCTCGAGTGTGTCACCTTCGGTAGAACCAGTTCTCTTCGCCATGAAGGATGATATTTTTCTTCGCTTATGTGTAGATTATCGAAAGCTCAACTGAGTTACAATAATGAACAAATATCCATTACCCCTAATTGATGCTTTTTTTGATCAACTGAAAGGGGTGAAGTGGTTTTCAAATATTGATCTACGATCAGGTTACCATCAGTCGAGGCTAAAAGAGTCTAACATTCATAAGACCGCTTTTCGGTGTAGGTATGGCCATTATGAGTATCTTGTCATGCCCTTAGGCCTAACAAATCCTCCTGCAGTTTTCATGTCCTTGATGAACAAAGTTTTCCATGTGTATCTGGATACATTTGTGGTAGTCTTTGTGGATGACATCCTTGTATACTCCAAGTATGAGGAGGATCATGTGCTTCATCTAAGAATAGTTCTGAGTCTTTTATGAAATCACCATCATTTTTCCAAACATTCAAAGTGTGATTTCTGGATCCGAGAATTGAAATTCTATGGACATGTGGTGTCATAACATGGAATATCAGTTGATCCTGAGTAGGTGAAGGCTGTTATGACTTGGGAATAACCACGTAATGTTTTTGAGATTCAGAGATTTTTGGGCATAGCAGGATATTATCGTCATTTTTTCAAGGACTTTTCAAAGATAACATCTCCAATAACTGCTCTCACTCGAATGGGAGTGATTTTTTCCTGGAATGAAAAATGTTAGAGTTCATTTGTTGAGCTAATGCAGCTCTTGAATACTGCCCCGGTGTTAACTCTTCCTGAGGATGGGGTAGGTTATGTGTTCTTCGATGATGTATCGGGTTCAGGTTTGGAATGTGTCCTTATGCAAGGTAATCATGTTATTCCTTATGGATCTTGTAAACATAAGCCTCAAAACCAGAACTACCCTACCCTTAACCTTGAACTTGCAGCAATAATGCACACACTCAAGTGTTGGCGGCATTACCTTTATGGGGAAAGGATTACTGTGTATTCATACCACAAGATCTTGAGTTATATCTTCTCTCAAAATTATTTGAATCTCCGTCAAAGGCGTTGGGTGGAGTACCTCCAATCCTTTGACTTTGACATTGCCTATACCCCAGGAAAAGGGAATGTAGTCGTTGACACGTTGAGCAGGAAACTACCAACACAGGCTGTGAAAGAATATTCAGAAGAGTGGAGTTTGATGGCTCTTTTTGGCTCAGTTGCATATTAGAGTTCAGTGGAAGTAGAATGAAGTTTCATTATAAAGTTTCCAATTGACATATACTCTTATTGATTTAATTCATTAGGAACAGCAATTGGATGATGAGTTTCGTGTCAATAGGGACTCTCTTAATGGTGGGGAGACCGACACCTTGTGGTCATTCTCCAAATAGGGTGCTCTGTGTTATCTAAGATGTTACATTGTGCTGTTATCGGTAATAAAAGATGTGATGATGGATTTCCACAACTCTCAATGAGATGTGCACCCGGGAACCACAAAGATGTTCTATGATATACAGATACATTTATGGTGGTCAGGTATGAGACAGGACATTTGGAGTTTTTGTCTCGTTGCAATACATTCCGACAAGTGAAAGTCGAACATCTAAAACATTCGAGATTTCTTCAAAAACTTATCATTCCTACATGGAAGTGGGATGAAATATATATGATCATTGTGGTTGGGTTACCTCCAACCCAGAGGAAGAATAATGTGATATGGTTTGTGATCGATAGGCTGGAAATGTTGGCTCACTTTATACCCATTCAAGATTCAACCAAAGTTGAGGAGTTGGGAAATATCTATGGGAAAGAAATTGTTCCATTGCACGGAGCTCCATCTGCTATAGTCTCTGATTGGGATCCTCATTTTACTTCTCGTTTTTGGAGAGGCCATCAGGAGGCACTGCGAACTCAGGTCCATTTATGCACGACCTACCATCCTCAGTCAAATAGACAGATGGAGAGAGCTATTCAGATTCTTGAGGATATGCTCCGCGCTTGTGTTCTCAACTTTGGTGGGACTGGGGATGATCATTTGGGTCTAGTTGAGTTTTCTTATAACAAAATTTATTAGTCCACGATTATAATGGTTCTTTTTAATCTTTGTATGGCCGTCCTTGTAAATCTCCCTTATGGTGGATGAACATTGGTGAAAGTTCTCTTGTAGGACCAAGTTTGGTTCAAGAAACGACAACTAAGATCCAGTTGATTCGTCAGAGGATGTTGATAGCGCAGAGTCGGTACAAGTCTTATGATGATCATCGCCGTATACCTTTGAAGTGATATGTTTGTGACCACGTGTTCTTGAAGGTTTCACCAAGGCTAGGTCATTGATGGCTTGTGAAGCAAGGGAAGCTTGCACCCCGTTTTGTGGGACCTTTTGAGGTTGTTGGTCTTGTGGGGAAAGTTTCTTACCGTTTCGCTCTAGCACCACAGCTGTCGTTGATACAAAATGTGTTCCATGTGTCGCAACTGTTGAAATATCTCTCTGATCCATTTCATGTTGTGAGCTAGAGTGATCTTGAGAAAGAACCAGATCTATCTGTGACTGATAGACCAGTCAGGGTTGTTGATTCTGAGACCAAGGTACTTCATGGGAGAATGATACCTCTGGTCCGTATACTTTGGAAACATGGTTTAGATTATCCTGAGACGTGGGAAAGAGAGGCACTAATGAGGGAGCCATGACCTCATCCTTTTGACGTGGAGGGTTCTTATTAGGCTTTCTGGTGGCAGAACGGTCTTATGGATGGGAGTTTGTAACTTCCCGTTACTTTTTCAGGTACTTGTGTTGTTTCTAAGTACTATGGTTTTGAAGGAATTTTTTGGGGGTGCATTTTTGTGAAACTTTTAATAAAATAAAAATGAAATGGATTGTTCCCAGTTTGCACACGGTTTGACAAACTATGCGAACAAACCGCACCAACTAAGAAGCACTGGACAGAGCGGTGCACATGGTGTGTGCACGGTTTGACAAACCGTGTGACCAAACCATGCGGACCGTGCATCTCTGGACAGTGAGGTCCACATGGTGTGTGCACAGTTTAGTAAACTGTGCGCCTTTTCCCAGGTAAACCATGTGCGCAAGTTTTTATTCCAAAAATTCTTTTTAAAACCACCCTAACCCCCAAGACATCCATTATTTCGACTTTGGCTAGGGATTAACTCTTTTTAGTTCATTCCTATGCTTCCTAGAAGGATTTCAAGGCGATCTGATCCACTTCCTTCGAGATTGAAGACCCGGATTAAAGATTCACTCTCCTCCCAGTAGGTGGTTTCCGCTCCATCGTGTTCCCCTTTAATTTCTCTATCTTCCCATGATCGTTTCATGGGAGATTTCCTTTTTTTCTATAGATGTTAACCTATGAGTTGAGGTATAGATCTAGGATTGTGAATATTGGTCTAATTTGACATGATCTTGAATTCCTGGAATCTTTTTTTTGGTTTTAGGGTTTTGAATACAAAAATTCATCGGCGACATTTGGGAGTTCTCTTTGGGTTAAATTCCTACAATAGCTCGAGGTAGGTGGTTCCATCTTGACTTGCCAAATTTATTATCTATATAATTTCTTGATTTACTTCACTCGTTTACTTTCATCCAATTACATTACTTGTTTTCAATTGATGTAATAAAATCTAATTCATTTTAATTGAGATATATGAATTGGTTTTGGCATGAGTATTTGGAAAACCCCCAATTCCATTGAATTGAGGTGTGTGTTTATGAAAATTGGAATTTAATTGTGAAATGATGGAATCGGTTTTGAATGTATTTCAAACTATTGTAAATGGATTAAAATGATTAGATAATAACCCACTGGTTTTATCTTACGAAAATGGCATGTTTTTGAATAAAAACTGTTGTGGTTTTAAATGGAATGGAATTGGAATTTTTGAAATAGAGGAATGGGATTGATCGTATTTTAAGCATTCTTATAATATTTCTCCCATCATGAAAAAGGTCATGTTATCCTTAGGTAGTTAGTGATTAATTTGGATACACTTTACGATACGACAACATTCTAAAACATACTTGCAGCGGGTCACATCCCTGATGGGTTGGTGACGAGTCTCCTTTGGCCAGTGTCATAGGGATGTGTGTATACACATTTTACTGAGTTCACATATAGAGTGCGGAATCCAATAACTAATGAATAAAATCGTACCTTTTGGGAGATGACCATGTTGCTTTCCTGAATATTTATATGTGATATATAAATGACTGCCAATGTATTTGAACTGCATTTCATGCCTGAAGAATTTATATAAACAGTTTTATATAAATGTTTTATTTATGCCATTATATTAGAAATATTCAATCTTCGTAAAACCTTTCTTGGTGAACATTTCGTTACTTGAAAATGTATAGCATGTTTTTTGAAATATGCTTATGTATTTACAAACTTGTCTATTTGAAAATTGAACGCTTTTCTATAGATAATTTTTATTTGGCATCTGTTATGGAACTATTGGTGGTATCCTTCAGGGCTTAGGCTCCCTCCATACTTTTTCCTACGAGTGTTTGTAGACTTTCTTCTTCTAGGATCGAACAAAGGGAAGGGTCATCTTGGAGGTGGATCTAGCTGTTGACCTTTGGACGTGGTGAGTGGTGTCCATAGAAAACAGTGCGCCTCTACCCAGGTAAACCGTGCATGCAGGTATTTATTCCGAAAATTCTTTTTACAACCACCCGAACCCCCAGGACTTCAATTATTTTGACATTGGCTCGGGATTGAATCTTTTTAGGTCTTTCTAAAGCAGCCTAGAGGGATTCCAATGTGATCCGATCAACATCATTCGAGATTGAAGTCCTGTATTGAAGATTCGCTCTCCTCCCGGTAGGTTGTTTCCATTCCATCATGTTCCTCTTTTATTTCTGTATCTTCCCTTAAACTTTTCATGGGAGATTTCCTTTGTTTATGTAGATCATAACCTATGATTTGAGGTATAGATCTAGGATTGAGAATCTAGAACTATTCTTACATGATCTTGAATTCATGGAATATTTTTTTAGATTTAGGGTTTTGAATCCGGAACATGATCGACGACGTTGTTCCGCTCAGTTTTTGGGAGTTCTCTTTGGGTTAACTTCGTACAATAGATCGAGGAAGGTAGTTCCATCCCAAAATTTCAAATTTATTATCTAAATAATAGATTGATTTACTTCACTCATTGATTTTAAATCAATTACTTGTTTTCAATTGATGTAATAAAATCTAATTCCTTTGAAATTAGATATATGAATTGGTTTTGGCATGAGTTTTTGGAAAACCGCCAATTCCACTGAATTGTAGTGTCTGTTTTTGGAAATTGGAATTTAATTGAGAAATTATGGAATTGGTGTTGAATGGATTTCAAACTGTTGTAAATGGATTAAAATTATTAGATAGAAAACCATTGGTTTTATCTTGTGAAAATGGCACGTTTTTGAATAAAACACGTGGTGGTTTTAAATGGAATGAAATTGGAACTTTTGAAATAGAGGAATATGATTGATCGTATTTTAAGAATTCTTAATATTGTTCCCCTATCATGAAAGAGCACATTCTAGCCTTAGGTAGTTAGTGAGTTTTTTGGATGCACTCTATGATACGACAACATTCTAAAACATACTTGCGGTGGGTCACATCCCCGATGGGTTGGTGATGAGTCTCCTTTGGACAGTTTCATAAGGACGTGTGTATACACATTTTGTTGTTTTCACATAGAGAGTGCAAAATCCCATAACTGATTAATACTATCGTACCTTTTGGAAAATGACCATGTTACTCACCTGAATATTTATTTGTGATATATAAATGTGTGACAATGTTTTTGAACTACTTTTCATGCTTTCTGAATTTATATAAACTGTTTTATATAAATATTTTATTTAATCCATTGTATTAGAAATATTCCATCATTGTAAAACCTTTCTTGGTGAACTTTATATTACTTGAAAATGTATAGAATGTTTTTTGAAATATGCTTTTGTATAGTTGCATATCATTATTCGATCCCCAACAATTTAATCTAGGATAACCTATAAAAAATTCATCACCAAGTAACAACCAATTTAACTGCAATATATTCTTAAATCATAGATGATAGAAATGTATGATTCGTTACACAAATCATGTTTAGTATATATTAAAATCATGAAAGATACTAAAATTTGATAAAAATACACTCTATTATAGCATTAATTCAAAACATTAATAATATATCTCTTTTTCCGATTGAAATTTTTTATGAGATATATTAATGCCGCTATAAATTGGAAATCATGTATAAAATAAATGTTGTAATTGAATCATTTTTTTCCAAAACAATAAAAAAATATTCTAATATATATATGAACTGTGATTCAGATATTTGTGACTATTTCAAACATATGTACATAGAGGAATGATTTTTTATATGATGGATTTTTTAAATATAAATACCGTTTGTATTCTCAAAATTTTAGGAATTTTGTCAGAATTAACATTTATGAATTGTTTATATGAATGAAACATGATTTTCTCAGATTAATTTCTTTTCATAATCCTTTGAATTATTGTATTTAATGTTTCCACCTAATAAATAATTACTAATTAGGTATAGTGTTTTTAGGTTATGGATATAGTATAAAAAATAAATATAAATTAACTATGTTTAGTTATTAAATATTCCTAATTTTTTAACAATACAATTAATACATAAATAATATTCAATATCATATCAACACTAAAATTTACCATTAATATAATCAATATAATATATATTTAATTTTTACGTGCATATCATGATCTATTTATTCATTTTGGAAAAAATATCTCAATTACCATAAATGGGTGTCAAATCCAATAAAAACTATTCCACATCCAAGATTCTCATAATATAAATTTAAAAACTAAATTTAATCCTTAATTATAATATTTATAACAATGAATCTTCTAAAAATTACACTAATGTAAATTTTATGTAATTCTCAAAAATAAACTTGACAAACTATATTATTCACATCATAAAACATTATATCATATGGAATAGTAAAATATTTAAATTATAAATGTATTATATCCTCCAATACATTTTTATATTTTCATATATATATAATAAAATTCAATATCTACACATTAATGAAATATATGTATATACCTATTTTTAAATGTTGATGATATATAACTAAGATTTATTATTCCCACACCCATGTACTAAAATTAACATCACAGTGTCAAAAAAATAATTTCAACCATTGATATTGACCTCCCCCATCTTAAAATTATCACCAAAATCATATTATATTCATAGTATAAGTGATGAACCATGTATCCTACTCTAAATATAATCTACTCTCTGCAATTGAATACTGGAAACATCAATATTTGTATTGGTTGAATTGAATTAGACAACGCGATTGTCAAAAAAGATACCTTAGATGACACATAATTATCAAAAAACAATGTTCACTTCATATAATATTAATATGGATTAGATATTTTCGTAGAATTCTGATCTATCAGAAATTTTTTTGGGACACTAAATAACATTATAGTGCACTGACACACTCCATAGTTCTCTAGTATTACTCATGATTGAATTATTATATTCCTTCAGTATAACATATTAATTATGATGGATTGAATGATGAGATACATGGGAATATTGTGTAGTAAAAAATGATATTATGTTAATTATCAATTACTATATCAATATTGACCCAATCCTTTTACACATATTATTACATGAATTTCATCATAAATAGCTAGTAAATAGATCAAAAATAGTGTGTGGACTATATTCTTTATAAGAATAAGTATATGAAATGTAAAAGTGAAACTAAAATACATCGTTATTATTTTATTCTCTATAATGATATTATAAATAAAAATAATGATTTAAAACAACATAGGAAATCATAGGAAATTAAAAATTTATTGGGTGAGCTATTTATCTTATTAAGGGAATAAACATCATAATAGTGAATAACATGGGAATTAAGAGGAATAACATGATATATTAAAGTATATTTTTTATTATTAAACAAATAGAAGAATAAATTATATAACATCGTATCACAACATCATTTCATCAAATGGATGTGGAAATAAAATAAAACATTATATACTATTCATCAAGAATAACTTCCATGAACAAATCCCAAAGAGGATTTAGTCTCATCCCTTTTTAGGATTACACCATGACACCATACATAACATATGATATTACGTAAATAAAATCTAATTAATTAATGTGATATTTGGATATGAAAAATGAATCATGTAATTTCACTTGTGTGACAATAATGAAATGTAATATAATGCCAAAAGAAGTGCTTCCAATCGACAGAAATAGGTTGCATTATATTGTTATATAACATAGCCCAATAGAATTTCTTAATTTTTTTAATTAATTATACAATAGTTATTCATTGGTGTGGTGATGTAATATCCACACCACACATATAATATCCCATATCCATAAACTACATTCTGATCCATCCTAATTGTTCATCATATAATTTATTCATAATGAATCTGGGTTTCCTATATCACACTAGCTAATGAATTTATCTTATGGATCAGAATGAGTTGATGGGATGTTTTTACATCCTTCCATAGAGTTCTCCCATTATTTCATTGGTAGGTATAGGTCTCCCTAGGATGTTAAATATAAAGTCACAAATCTCATATTTAGGGGAATATAGAGGTGTACGATGGATAATTATTTTTTCCTCTACCCAAAAAGGGAAAATTACTCCTCTTTTGTGATAATAAGTGTTTGGGAACTTTGGGAATATGGGAAATCTAAAATATTATTCCTTGTCTAATGTAGAGGGAATCTAATGCATGTTTAAATATGGGAGGAGAACCCATAGAGTCTATATTCCACTATAGGGGAACATATGTTAAGAACGTAAGTAATTTAAGTTAGGATGTCATCGGTAATCCATATAACAACATTTGTAGGTGTTATTATGTATTTGGTAGGGTCGATCATAGTTTCAATAACATTTGAGACATGTTGGTAATAGGATTAACATCATTCTAGAATAGCTGGGTCAGATGAAAAACATATAGGGTATCCAACTATGTAACAATCCTATCATATTATGAGGACATGTATGTCAAAGTATTACTATCCTATATATAAGTAAAACCCACATGCTTGTGTTTTTATGGGGAAAATATGGTCTTAAGAATAACCTCTGATGTGTACATCTTGGTTGCAGGCTTAATGATTTCTAAAGAAAGGTTGTTTGTGATGATTGTGTCTTAGGGAGGTCAAATAGCACTTTAGATATGCATCCATCCATTTCTAAGACATGTTTATTCAACGATTTTTTGGGGGAATTGTGATTGACTCTTGATGAGGTATCTACGACACACTGGTATTTATCCTTACAGTGGTAACACATAAAAGATTGGAATTAACATCATGTATGCATTATTTAATCTTTTTTGATATATTGATATTAACGTACCAAATTCTATTACATGATTTGTGTTCATGTTACATGACTAGTCTATATTTTCTAATGTCATGTGTTTTGAACTCTTGTTTCACCTAATTTGTGATAGAATGGGATGGTGTGGTGAATACATGAAAGACAATAGTGGTGTCTACACATTAATTACATTGGGGTGTATAGATTATGCTTATAAGATAAAATAGTTTGTGGGTTTTACCCCTAGCAATGGAGTTTCAAGACAAGAAATATGAGAATTATGAATTTCGGATGGACTAATGTAGGGGTTTCAAACCTAGAGGCGAGTGCTTCTGAATATGGGATGGCCTAGTGTTGGGGTTTAATCCTTAGTGCATGGGATTAATCATTGGAATAGTGGGGGTGAGATCCCATTCCAGTCATACATGGGTACTCTCATGTTTAAAACATACAATATGGTTATAGTTTTACATTTCATGCTGAGAACGTTGACAAGATTTTGATTTTTTTACAACATGGATGTTAGACTATGGAGTTTAACGTCATCTACATCAGATGTTGGATGACCTTAAACTTATAGAGACCATTACATCCTATGAGATAATTATCAATCTCTAACACATTTTATGAGTAAAGGTGTTTGGTTCCCCTATAATATTATAGAATTATCAATGACGTGCGACAACATATATGCTTCATAATAATGCATGGTGTAAAAAATACAATAGTGATGTGAAAAATGGGAATCTTAACCATATTATTCTTAATAATAAGATAAATATATGGTAAAACTATATATTTAATTCATGATGAATATTTTCTAGACATGGGGGTCGATGATACCAATAGTGCATTGGATTTTGTCATAGATTTCCCAAGTCTTTGAAATAATAACACTCATTGGGACATAATTTTTTTGTATAATTTGATTGTGGAAGTGAAGAATATTTTTGGTTCTATTTATATGGATTTTATAGGGGTTTAAAATTTGATGATGGATAATGCGTACAAAAATTGAAGGGATTCATAAAAGAGGATTTCCCTTCATCTCAATAACATCTCATTTCTCTTTTTGGTGTTTTTGAAAATGATATGTATCTATAAATGAAATGAATCCCTTAAGATGCTCAGGTATTAATAATAAATTTTTGTTTATTTAGTGACATATCTGTCAAGGCTGTGGTATGAAACAATTAGGAAAATTTATCAATGGTACGAGAAGAAGATACATATGTGGAAATGAATGTCATAAATCAATAACCTTCTAACAAAAAAGGAAGAATTCAATTTAATCCAGGAAAGGGAAAGTTGTTATTTACGTGAGATCAATTGATTTTTATAAATTTGTTATGTAGGGTCCTTATTCAAAAATATGTCCTATGATGATAGTTGGAGAATGGGATCAGTATGACCGAATGAGTTAATTTTTATGAATACCTAATTAAATTCCAATTTAATACAGGGAAACTAAAAATGACCTACGATATGTATGGATTATTTGTCATGTAATGTTTTTACATTATAGAATCATAGGAAATTACTCATGATTTTGTTTGTAGGAATAAGGTATTAAATAATATGTAGGAATATCATGGATAAAGGATCAGGAATATTGTACGATGATAATGATTTTTACATTATTCAAATTGAAGAGTTAGATAGGATCTATGGGTGATGATATGTTGAAATTTATTAATTATGGGATTACTTGGGAAGGAATATAGTAACTGTAACACATTATTTTTTTTATGTACAAATATTAATTTATGATGAATTATATTTTCATTTTTGGATTTATTTATAAACACTAATTAGGGTTTATAGAATCCTTGAATTTGAGGAAAATATGGGTTATTACATTTTTCAAAATCATGATATAAATTCGAGGTTAAATTAGGAACTTATATCATGTAGGGAATATTATAAGCATTATATTTTATTTTAAAAAAATGATGAATTGTGGAACACATGGCAAACTTTCACATTAGACATGTCTTTGGGAATCGAAACCGCAACTGAAGAGAGACAAGGCTTTATCACCTACTAGAGGTCTATGTGGAGTCCATGGTTTGTATGTCCTCTTATTTTATGTTGAATTATTTGATGGATCAAGAATAAGTTGACTTTGGTAAATTATGTTTTATCATGAGGATATCACTTTTGTAGGGAAATTATTTGGTTATTATGTGATAAATGATAATTTTAAAGACAATTGATCTTTTGGGAACACTATATTCTTCTGTAAAATATAATATTTAGGGATTTTATTTTAGGTGTAATGGTTTAGTATTATTTTGTAAGAATCTATGTTTTTATAGTTGGCGTATAGTGATTTTGGTTATTTATAAAGATGATTAAACTATCATAGAGAATATGTGATAATGTCAATTAAATTAAAGTATGAGACAATAAGAGTAGTCGATGTTATTATTAGAAAGATGTTAAAAATTATTGTGGAAGGATATGTGATCAAATAATTTTAAATTATGAGTTTCTATCATAGTTTGTATTATTTTGATGAATTGTAAGTACAATTTCAAATTGAATGGGATTTGATGAATAATGGGTATTGTTTATTTAATCATGGATAATAATAGTTGTCTTTATTTTTATAATGAAATATTATTTTTGGTGGATTTTTTGATGATTTAATTACTATTTTGATATTGGATTATATTTCAAGATACAATGAATAGATAATTATTCATTTGTGATTTGACTGATTCTCTAGAATTTGATTCTAGAACATCATGTGTGTACAAGTCATCTAAAATACCCATCGTTTTGAGAAAAGATGATTGTTAATAGTTATTTATTAATTAATGAAAATATGTATTATATGTAATTATAATTCTTTATGTTCTTAGTCAATATCATAAATAAATTCCTCAACACTATAAAAATGATCTTAAAACCAAAAAAAATCCATTTACGTTTCCTACAAGAAAATCAAGGAATGTTTAAGACATAATAAGTTTATGTTTTTCTTGTTGTTTCCTTTTTCCTTGTCTTTTTCTCTCACTCTCTATTAGAGAAATAAGTGTAGTTTCTCTTACATATGCTTGTTTTCATACATGGAATCATTCTATGTGTTATCTCGAGTGCCCTTTGTAATTATCATTCATCAATTTAAAGTGTTAGTTTTATTGACTCATATTTAGGTGTGAGATTTTCAAGGATGTTTTTGTGCACAATTTCAAAATTATGAGGATTCCATTTTCAAAAGGGGATAATGATTTATCATCTGAGGAATTAATACAATAATAATAATTCCTATATATTAATAATTATGAATGAAGTCATTAATTATACATTACAGGGGTCTCATTGCCTGATATTGTACTTGACACATAGCAATAGTTTTCTCAGAAATCATACATTGCACATTACATTGAGTTATATCGAAAAATTAATTTAATATTATTATTATTATTTTAAATGGAAGTTAACACCTACATATTATATTAGAGGGAATGGAAATAAAATTCTAAAATATGATTACACATATTTTTTTATTGTTTTTATATTAATAATATAAAATTTTGAAGATTAAAATGAATGTTAAGCCAATTTTATTTATAAAATCATCTAATATTTTTAAAAGCTCATGTTACATTCTCTTGATAGAGAACACTTTTATAATCACATATTTGTCACGTTATATGATCTATTTGACATAATAAACATCCTCATTAGAAAATAGACTTCATAATTTAATTGGTATGATATTTTGGTATTTTGAAATAAAATCCATATTTTAGGAATAGTGACAAATAATTAATTTTATTTCAAAAATGAATTTTCTTTTAATATATTTATATATTTAGATAGTCATTTTAATTGGTTGTAATGTTTAATTAGATTATTTATTTTTTTAATTAATCAAATTTGGGTCATTGGAAATAATTTATCATTTAAATTTCTCATAAACATATGACAAGAGTTTAATTGTTTTTACTTGTTTTAAAAAAACATTTCATTTTTTTAAAAATAATTAATTTTAAATTATTTATTACAATTTCAATGTATTTAATTTAAAATAATGTAATACATATTTTCAAAAAAGGGTAAATAATCTTTAAATAAATAGATTTGAATTTTGGACATTATAAATATTAACTTCAGTAGTTATTTTTAATTACCTTGGATAAAAGGTAAATCAGGTAAATGTGGGTAAATAAAAATATTATAATAAAATAAACAACCAAAAATTGTTTACTAATCCTATTTTATGATATATTTTTGACCATGATCTTCGTTGTGATGATATTTTGGAATTTTGGAGTAACTTGGTTGTGAAAATGGAATTTTATAGTTTTTAATTTAATGAAAAGTGAAATATAACATAATAATGAATCATTTAAAAAATAATAATATAGAGTTATATAACTGATATATATGACTATAATTTGTAATTAGAAAGATAAAAAAATTTCCTACATCATGGTTTTTTTAATAAATTTTAGACATTAAATAAATAAATTTATTTTTGGCACAACGATGATGTATTTTTTACCTTATTAATTAAAGATTGGAAAAGTGATATTATAAATTTTAATAAAAATATAATTTAATCTTTTTGAAGCCATAAAATAATTTTATGGAGGATTATGAAATATTTTATTTTAATTAATTACATTTTATTGATGGAATTATTCTATTATGAATTCAACAAAAATTAATATTTAAATAGTGTCAAAATTGAAAAAAAATAATTTTTGTAACATAAACTATATTTTTAAATGTTATAATGGTCCTAAAAATATTTTATTCAGATAAATTACTTATATAATGTTTATAATGTCAATAATTATCCACTTATGGTTCTCTTGATAATTTATAGTGACTATAGTATCTATAAATTATTAATATACAAGAAGACATAATAAAAGTTAATGTTTATATCTCAGGGTAGAAACATAATGATAATGTTATTATTTATTTTGTGAACATTTCTAAAACCAAATGATTGATATTATTTAGCCCCAGACACATCATATCCTATAAATATATGACTTTTTAACATTTATAATTAAATAGTAAATTATTAATAAATTAATATTTCTAGACATTCCTAATGTGCCCCTCCCCCTCTTATAAAATACCACCAACTCTACCCACTTACTCAAAAATATCAAGCCAATTTGAATGTCCAAATTCTGCTAATATAGTATCCCAAAATAACTCATTTCATCCAATAAGCCATACATTGGGCATAAGTATATTCAATTTATCTATATAGATCAGATCAAAAGAAGACAGCCGAATTAGAGGTAACGTCTTCTCTCAAGATCCGTAAAATTTATTAACCTTTACACTCCCTTTTATATTATAAATAATTGATTACATAAAAAATAAAGTATCATAATTAATCTAGGATGTTGTTATGAGAAATATTCTTACTACACGTACTCACACCTCCATCTAATTGAGACGAACTTAATGTATCTATGTACAATGAGCTACTGCCTAACGAAACAATGATTGTTCAATTTATCCTACAACCTGTAATGGTGACCATTACGATGGAACAAAATTTATATATGATATTTATTATATTTAAAATTTCCTTGGGATTAGGTAATTTTTATTTACAGTATACCATTAATCATTCAACATTTGAGGATGGGTGGACTACCACCACCTAAAAGTGATATGACATGTCTATGATATACATGGAACATATAAGGGATGGATTTACTAATCCTATAATACATACATGGAATAAATATAATACATGTTTTGTAATTTTCTTTTATATCATTTTATTATTATTTTATTAATGTGATAATGAATTGAATAAAGCGTTTAGGCGTACATATGACCTTCAGTCTCCATAAAAAATTCTAGTCAATTTATATCTCAAAATATTATTTATATTATAAATACATATATATATATTGGATATATATTAAATTTAAATCATTAAAAATATCAAGGAGATGATTTATATTGACCACGTGGACAATTTAAATCAAAACTAGTTCATTTTCGATTCTGAACCGAATATCGAAAAACCACCGATATGATCATAAATAATTATGAAATTTTATATCATGCTAATAAGTTATATAATTTGAATAATAAAAATTAAAAATGTTTCCATTATATTTAAAATTGGCATATGGTTATTATTCAAGAACATAATAATTATACATGACGAGTCAGTGTCATGGTATTGGACTTTCTATCAATCTATATTCAATGATGAATATTTTGATAATTTACCCATAGTTATTTTATATTGTTTGTAATCATTCATTTGACAATTAATTTCATTAAAATTTATTATTATTTAGAATAGTAGTTTAACTATACAGAAAATGAAAATTATTTAATGTAAGCAACGATAATGACTACTACGTCGCGATAACGGTTATTTGATATTTAGAATAATCTGTTATATATAATGTATTTTAAGTGAAAAAAGATTCATTATTCCTATTTTGGAGTTTTCGTATTCAAAATGGTTTTTAAATGGATTACATATTTTGTTATCTTGAAATTATTTCTTCTGGCATAAAATGAAAGATTATATGTGAAATGTTGAAACATACAATATTCTATGTGTTATGATTATAAAATGGTACTTTTACATTTAATGGGTGGATATGTGACAATCCAAATATGGGTGGTTATACGATAAACCAAATATGGTTGGTTCCATGGTAATCCATGGATGATTGGATACGCTATAACCTCAAATTATATTTGTTTAGAAGTGGGATGTATAACTATTCCTTTAAGAGATATATATAGAAGTCGGCCGTAGGGAAATTCCATTTTAGTATGATCATTTACCAAGTTACAATTATATGTTATATGTTGATTTCTAGGGGATTTTTGGTAATCTATTGGATTCAAAAAGGATAATGAATAATAATATACTCTATAAAGTATATTTACTAATTCTCAAAGGTGAAAAGTATTTCATTATGATAATGTATTCATGGTTTGAATGATTTACCTAAACTAATAATTTTCCAACATTGTGTATCCCTTAATAATATTTATATACTCATCCCATGTTTGTAATTTTTTTTGGACATAAAGAAGAATAGTGATAAGGATGGGATCAATGAAATGTCATGCTTTTTAAACACGAAATGAAAAATGATTCTTTTTTAAAATATATTTTTTATTAATAATATTTGGATCGTTATTTGTTTTTTCTAAATGTAATATTTAGGTTGTTGTGTTTGAGTTATGACCTAAATCTATACAGATCTAATTTATAAAAATATCATCAACATGATTAAAAATAAAACTAATTACTTATCTCTTTATTAAATAATTATTATGGTAAAGGCCTTATATATTTTTTCTCTGAATGGATTATGTGTTGATGGAATGAGGTTTATTAATCTCGTTTCTCTTCCACGGTATATATGAATTTGAAAAACAAAACAATTCATGGGTTATTATTATGATAAAGTGATTACAAAACTTGTCTATTTACCCATGTAATGACATGTTTACATGTTTATGTTACCCACTTAATTTAATAGTTTGTGATATGATCATTTATGATCTTCTAGACATGTATGTATGATTTAATTATGTGATGAGTGGGACCTATATCTCTCTCTAATGCATTGTGTAATGATTTATATCTCATTAGATAATATATGGATGGAACGAGGGTAACTCAGAACAGTAATACCTGGATTGACTTAGGGTTACTCTGTTTAGTAAAACCGAGATGGAATGAAGGTGACTCGGTTTAGTAATAATGGGCTGGAATGGGTGTCACCTAGTTCATTAAAAGACATTTACCACAAATATGGTCTTAGATGTGATTCCATGTATACAATTTAAATCATTATAGGCATATGTGTTTCCATAATTCCATGTCATGACTCGATTTTATTCTTTCAGGGATTCTGTAAATTACTTTTTTTCATGTCTTATGAACTACCAAGCATTATTCCATGAGTCATGTAAATGATATATAATACGCAATGTATGATATTATATCTCAATTTCTCAACACCATTATGCTGATTTTATTCTAACATGTTTCCCTTGTTAAAATTTACTGATAATTTGATCTCAACCCTTTTTATGATTCATTCAATAGGATTTGAATATATGTACAATGTTTGATATATCTGGGAATGTTACCAGTCAATAAAATTGTACTAGGAGATTTTTTACCTCACATATGTACTGTTATTATATTTACTTTTTTTAATCAAAATATAACCTCATGAATATATGGATGTATGTTTTTATTTTTTTATGTATACTTATACTATTTTTTAACATTTATGTTTGAATAGCGAGCATCTCTACATGAATTGGTAAGTGAAAATTGACCCCATGACTCCAGAAATTCTAAGTAGTCAAACTGTTTTTCTAAAAATGGGGAAAAGAGGAGGAATATAATTTCGTAGACATTTCCTCTTATGAAATTTAATTTTAGTGGATATTTGGGTCAGAAAATGTAATATTGATAAGAAGAAATGATTTAATTTAATGGGCGTGTTATTGTATGTCTAAAATAGGGAAAAAATTCATATCCCACTTCATAGAGAATTAATAATTTCTGTATATATTGTTATTATTTTTCTAACATTTTTAATAATGATGTTTATAGCTGGAAGATGAATGGAATTATTTGATGGTCATATTTACTAGTCACTCATTCAACTATTTGAAGGATGGAAAATAAGAAAATTGAAAAATCCATCATTGAATAAGATTCCCTTTGAGATAGAAATAGAAAAATCACCGTGATTCATGATAGCGGTTAATCATCCAAAATGATGGGTAATAGAGAATTCTTAACAAATGTTAAAAAAAAGTGTTAATGGAAAAAATATTTATGGTAATGATGTCTTTTTGAATATCAAAGACATTTGATGTTCAGAATTTTCTAATTGAATGATTAATAAAATCAAAGTTCATTATGTGGATGGTTTGCGTCAAAATAACCTTATGGTATGTCAACTATGTTACTCAATATATATATAGAAATTCTATCAAAATTGTTGTACTATAAGAGTAATGATTGAGAATTCACTGATTAATGGTTGCAGAACAGAAGGAAACTAATATATCGTTGACTATGATGAATGCATTTGTTACATGACTATTGAAGAAGAAAACAAATTGTGGAATTATATATTGGAAAAAATAATTCAACAAGAAAATTTAATGGTATATATGTTGAAGATAGTCATTGATATAAAAAATATAAAGTGAAAATGTGAAATGACATGCAATTAATTCATATTGGGGAAGTTGGTGTATAGTTCATATCATCCATAAATGATTAGGGAATCAAATCATCTTTTTCTCATCCATAGTGACATATGTTTCCCAATTTATGATTCTTAAACTCTGGGATAAAGATACTTCATTTTAACATAGATGATTCCTATATTATGGAATGTGAGATTGTTATACACAATAACCCACATGTTCTTGATTGAATGAAAACATATCAATGAATCACTGAGAATGATAATGGATGCACAATCAATGTTTTTTGGTCTAACAAAAGAATGGAATACATGTTCATTGAGTTTTAAATTTACATAGGGAATCATGAAATACAACTGAGTTGGATGCTATTAAAACCCCATAACAGAATTGAGTTTTTTACCACATGAGTGTATAGGTGAGGAATATGGCATGAACAATATTGATTTGAGAGTCGTATCCCTTGACATTATTTTAATGAGGTTGTTCAAGATACAATGTATATTCAAAATTGATCATTGACGTATATAGGTGAATCCACTAAACCATATGAATTTTATAATAGGAGGATGTACTCTTTGAAGTAAGTCTATGATTTTGTAAGTAAAATATTTATCATAAATAAATAATTATTTCAAGTGATTTATGGTGATGTGTTAGTTGAACGAATAATTCTGGGATATTCAATTAATTCTAAATCATACATGTGTTTCAGTAATTTCCATAGAATTTCATGGGAATTCAGCGATGTAAAGTTCATTGATTATAATATCAGAAATGACTCAAGTAATTATTATTTTTATTTCATATAAGACATGTACAAATTTAAACATGGAAGAAATCCATATACAAAAGTTGAAGAATGCATAAAAAACTCATACGAGTCACATCATGAACGTGAATTTGATGAAAATTAGAAGAGGAAACCATGGATAGAGAGAATTATATTGAACCTCATATGACAAATAAATGAGTAGATATTGATCGATCCAACATCATTAAAGAATTATTTTGAACCCATATAATGAATTATAATAAATAATAATGCTTAATCTATATTCCAAAATGTTGTGGAACTATCCTCATTTGAAAATTCATCATAGGATGAATCATGGGTTAAATCAATCAATGAAGAGTTGGATCAGATCATCTCGAAAAAACAGTGGGATATTGTTTTGAAACAGAAAACTAAAATTGTGATTGAAAAGGAGTGGTTTATAAAATATAAATTTGACGAGTATTGAGCTGAGATAAAAAAATAACATGGTCATTGTTTGTAAATGTTATTCATAGATCTAAGGCATTTATATTGATTATAAATTTTATCTGGTAGCTTGATTGGAAACTTTTAGTCTTTTTCATTCAAGGAAAATTCAAATAGTATACCATGTGTATCCAATGGATGTCAAAATATTATTCAGGAATGGTGATCATGATGAATATTTCTACATTGATGAAATAGTTGGCTTAATTCTAAATAATGGTGAGATGTTGGTTTTCATATTAAATAATGCACTCTATTGTTTTATGGAGGCACCATGGGTGCGGTACACTATGATTGATTATTATCTATAGAAACATTATTTTAAATAATGAGGAGTGGGTAAAAATAAATATGTGAATAACTCTAAGAATGATTAATTTATGGTGATTGTTTATTTTTATAATTTTATATATCATGGAAGCTTGAATGTTTCAATGGATTAATTTTCCAACCACATGAATCATGTTTAACATTTCTCGCCTACAAGGGAATCAACTAAACTACATTGATGAAATAAAAAATGAATAATATTGGTGATAAAGAGAAACAATAATAATGATTCATTGTGATATAAGAAGCTTAATTAATCATATGAAGAATCCAATTTTACATTCTCGCATAAGACATATTCAAATAATATACCACTTCATAAAATAAAAATTTGAATAGTTAATGATTAAAATAGATCATCTTGGAAATGATGATAATGTTGTTGACATAATGGATTATCCATTTTTAGAAAAAATATTTGAGAATCACTTTTTGGGTCTCAGTGTGTGACAACCTCCTAGTAAATTAGAAAATTTGTGGTTTATACCCTCTCTCCAATTGTGTTTCCTATTTTAGCCTCCTTGTTGATTTTTTTTGGTTTATGGGGGATATACGATCTCGAAGGAGTTTGTTCTTGTGTCTAAAATGTCACTACATGGAAATTATATTCAATTTAAAATGGAAAGGAATGGAATAATTCTCTTGTGAAAAATAGAATTAATTTTTTTTTCTTGTTGCATGATAATATATAATGATGAAATTAAAAAATTTAATGTTATAATTTAGAGGGTTCATGAGAATGGTTAAAACAATTCGATGATATGATAAATAGTAATAGATTATCTTGAACATATTTTATTATTCGAATACATTAAAAACAAATTCAAATGTCCCCTCTGGGTTTTTACACCGATCATTTCTCATGTAGACAATGTTTGTAGATTGCAATTGTTTAGAATGTATTATCTCTTTATTTAAGCTCGCGCTACATGAAATTTATCTATAGATTCAAAAAAACCTGTAAGGGGGAGATTGTTGGTCCAAATGACATTATTTTCAGGAAATATACAATGGATTTTTTTATTATCAATCCTCACATAGAAGATTGGGGAGATTTCAAAGAAAGGGATCCTAAAGTTCATTTCAACAATAGTATTTTAGGTCGAGTCATTTCCTAGTGATTTCCAAATTCATGCCCCCAAAATATTGTGGATGAGTTAGAAATTGTATAAAGGTGTTTTATGGGATCATAATTATATAAATATGGTAATGGAATGGGCCTCAAAGAAACTAGGTTGATGATCACGATGACATGGATCATCATGATTGTATACAATGTTTTTACATTATTATGATAAGAGGATCATCATGACTACATTATTTGTTGATAGAGAGCATAGTGATTACGTCATGCATCGTGAAAGAGGAAAATGGTTTTGACATAGTGATCCATTGTTATGAAGATCATCACGAATAATTAATTTCAACGAAACATTATGACAAGAGGAGCACCAGGATGTTGTTTTTGAATGATCCAAAAAATCCCCCATGAGATGCTGGAGATTTATAATTATCTGACAGTATAAATATAATGCTACCTCAAATTAATTTTTATAATGATTTCACTCAAAATACATAATCACAGTAATTTCAAAAATCAATGTTATATCCGAAAATAAGGTTTAATTTACGATCATTAGCATATCAAAAAACTACTCAAGTACTAACTAATGTTAATGCCATTATGTAATGGGTGATTTTCAAATATGGGGTATTCCACATTGAATCCATGATCTTTTTGAATAAATACTGTTCTGTCAGGCAAGGAGCATCCCAAAGCAATGTGGATCGCAAAGAATCTTTGAGAATGGGAATTTTTGATCAAATGGTATTTAGTGAATAGTTCATTCAGTGTTCATCAACTCAGGTCCTCAATGTATGTTGAGCCCCATGAAATGTCATTGATAATGTCCATTAATGAAATTCAATTAAAGATACATTAATGTTGATAATATGATTTTGAACTCTCTTAAATATGTGATTTAGGGGGAGACAACATAATTTTTTGGAGGTAAGTAATGTGTTATCACTGATTTACTGAAATGATAGTGTGCATGTCATAGAGTGAAAATGTCTAAATTATAGTACATGACAACAATTGAATATTTTTGGACATTGGTATTACTAAAACATTGTCAGTGTAGGCTCCATGGACTGTCCCTTAGTGGTGAAATATGAGAAACATTTATGTCATCTCATTTCATGTGATTTTTTGACAGGTTTAACATGTTTATACCAATGTGGGATCAAGATCCATCCCATTGTAAAGAATGAGTTTTCACCTAGATTCATCATCCCCTCTCAGGGTGTTCCATGGTCCTACATGGATTTCAAAACATATAGACTAGAATGATAAAATATGGGAAATAATTTATTATGATATTTATTGATAGTATATCAGATGGTTAAACCTATGTAAATCAAGGATCCTCTAACTTGATCTACATCTTATTATCTATATATGTATAATATATTTTTTAAAATATTTATCTACAAATATTTAATTTTTTTTCATTTATATTATTTTAATATTATTTCCTGTGAATTTTTGTGTATTGTGTATATCCTTAATTTTATGTTTTTATTCATTCTGTTGTTATATTTCATTTATCCTTTCAACGAATTTAATATCACATTTTCAATTCATTGTTTATGGTTATTTTACATATATATATATATATATATATATTTTATTCATTATTTAATTTTTTATTCATTATAAATGTTGAACTATGTTTTTATAATAAAGTTTACAATATGTACTTCACATAAGAATATTTTATGTTCAAAATATTTTTATAAAAACTAGGTGTATATCATTTGTACATTTAAAAATTATATAAAAAAATAATTAATACTAATGATTTTGTAAAAAATAAATGACTCCTTATATAAATTTAGTGTATATTTTTATTTTTAATTATATATACTCATATGTGGAAATTATTTTTTTTATCAATATTTTAAAATATAATAAATGTTACAGTTATAAATGTAATTACCTAAAATCATTGTTTAAATCTAATTAAGAATATTTTTTGAAAAACCTATATACATACCTTAGTGCATATGTAGCTCTGATGTATCTATGTAGTAATAAATGCTACATTTCATATTGTTAGCTAGAACAAATACAAAGATCATGGTTATTTTTGGATGTAGTGGTGACTTAGGACAATGGTATGTAATCATATTATTTTTTAGGGAAAATGATGTTTTTGAATATCATATTTCTAACAAAAATGTTTTTTATGAATGTTCTCCAATTTTATATTCTTTTATAAATATATAATGATATCATCCTTGGATTTTATGTTTATTATATTAGGTTTCTAGTTTTATATTGTATGTGTTATGTTCTTAATTCAAAAATGATTATTTAATTTCCATGGATTTCCAAATGTATATTTACACCAATCTATTTTTTTTAATTTTATACTTTTTCAGCATTATTGTAAACATGAAATAATTCTCCGTAAGTCATGATTAATAACTTAAACTATTCTATTAAGACAAGATTAATTTAGAATGTGACTCAATATTTATGATGGGCAATCTTGGGTTATATGATTGGATTATCTATCAAGGAAAATGATAAAATTAAAGGAAAATCGTATCGATAATTGTGGGTTTCCAATAAACTACTAACTATATTATCAGTTCTAAATATAGAAGCCTCTAATTGTTTCATAAAAAATAATATTTGCAGTAAAACATTCATTTCCATGTGTGTTGTGATATGAGTATGTAATTTTAGTTTTTTTAATTTTTATGGTATATTGTGTTCTGAATTGATGAATTATATATATATTAAAAATATGTGAGTTTTTTTTTATTTTTCAATGTTATGGTTTATATTAAATAATAATTAGCGGGTCTATAGTGTCATATAATCTAGGAAATTGTTTTTCTTTTTTTCTAATGTTCGTGAACACCAACATGTAACTACCACATTGTCTACCTAACCATGAAAAAAATCACAGAATCATATAGTTCATGTTATATTAGCTTTATTACAATCTGAATAATATTTGTTCTATTTCTAAATAATTTTAGATGGAATGATTATTTTTTTGGTCGGTATGAGTTTTTTTATTTAAATTGTAAAATTTGAATTTTAATAATGTTTTTTAGTTTCATGTCATAAAAGATAAGTCTCATATCGAGATTATACATTTATAAAACATTTCTAAAACATGTGGTTATAAAACACTATTTAAAATGTAAAATTTCAAATAACTAAAATGAAATATATAAAATAGTTATAAATAATTAAGGCTTATGTGGTAAAAAATTGAAATATAATTATATAATTTCTTCCAAAAAAAGAATAATATTATTTTAAAGGTATTTTAACTAATTTTTATCATTTTTGATATATTTTATATTGGAAGAATTTTTATTATTAATAAATTATTAAGATGTAATATAATAAATTGTTATTTTAAATAAAGATATTTTATATTTCATATATCAGGAAAGATGATATTTCATTATGGTGTTAAACTGAAAAGATATTTTAGTTTGATTTTTATCTATTTGTTCTTTTAAATAGGGAAAATAATATTTTTCCTTATTTTTTATTTATAATTTCATCCTAGAAAGGTAACAATATATAGTGTGTTTTCAATCATTGTATGTGTTCATTTTCTTAATATTTCATTCACTATATATTATGTATATATAGTTATCAACTCTACCAAGAAACTAAATAGTACTATAAATCCATGTTTATATATATTTTGATATAAAATCTAGTAAACCCTAATTAATGAATAAATATCTTTCATTTTGATAACTCTTTATAATAGATAACATAGTTGTTCAGAACGATTTTTGGAATAATTTATTCATTGAAAAATATTCATGATCCCTCAATTTGAGACATATCTGGTAGATGAGGTCATAAATGCTATTAAATTTCATTCCTCTTAATTAGAATGATATTATATCTTCATATTTCCTCAAGAGAATTTTCATAGTGTGTAGCTATTATAAAAATTATATAAATTAATATTAATTTGAAAATATGTGTACCTATTTGGGTATTCCAACCGAAAAATAATATACTGATTATTATTACCTTGTACCATTATCTTTTGAGTTATTCCTTGATGGATATATATATATTTAATATTTTATGGGACGATACAATTCCACGAAAAATGTTCTATAGTTATCAAAATTGGAACAAAGATCATGTGAATGAATTAAATAAGGCCTTCATTCTGGAACAAATTCATAACAAAATATCTATGAAATGTGTTTCTTATATAGTTTATGTTGTGAGTAGTTATTTTATCTCATAAAAGAAAACATAATAACAATGTGTTTAAACATACATGTAGTGATCATATACGTTAGTTTACACATTCTCCAGTATTTTACTCTAGAAAGTGGTCACCTATAATGTTTTTGTAATGTGATTAGAAATAAAATTATAATCCATCATAATCGAGTTATCTAGAGATATATTTTAATTTTTCATGTATGAACAATATTTAAGAATATTTCAACATATATCCACTAAGAAATAAAATATTCCATTTCCTAATTTTAAATCTAGTCATTACTTAATGTTGAGGTTCATAATAATTGGTGTATTCTTTTTGGTGTATCTAATTTTTTGGATATTTTTTTATTTTATTATTAAATAAAACCATAAATAACATTTATCATTACATTTTTTCATTATTCATTTATCAAATTACCGAAGTTATTTTATTCTATATCTACATATGGTTTGAGTGAATATTCCTTATTTATTTTCCATTGTCTGAATTCTTTCTTTATAATAATAAGTTCTTGTAGGTTCCACCATTGTTAATTTTATAATAAATTTTGGGTAAACCTAAAATATCATTTCCCCACATAATATATTTTATCATGTATCAACTGAGTATACAATATATTTATTTTAGAATGTATATAGGTGGTGTCCATGTGTTTAATTACTGTATAAAAATTCCTCGGGCTACTCATTCCCATATTTATATATTATATTGTAGTTATAAATATTCTATTATATTCGATTTTAAAAAAAATCGCATCGATTTTGTGATAAAAATTGTAGTTTCATCATGTCTTGGGTTTAATATCATTTATTTCCCTTTTAGTTATTCATATATTTTATCTTACTCATAATTTTATTATATTGAATGATTCCAATTTCAATTAATTTGATATATAAATTGAAAATAGTAGATTTTATATAATATTATTAATATTATCATATTATGAAATAATGTATTGTCATCCCGATTTAATGATTAATAATTGTTTGGTGAAAATTAATTCTTATTTAGATGATATAGTTTTCTTCTATGATGTTGACATTAACTATATGTAAAATTTTAAAATGAAAATAATAATTTTCTGTTGAATATGAATAAATTTATGTTTTTATATTTGTTTATGGTTTTTTTATATTATTGGTTATTGTGATTCCAATATTATTTTTAATATTTTTAAATTTTTTTAAAACATTATTATGATCACATGGTTGGATCATAAATATTATTATCAATGTTACAATTTATTATGTAGAGTGAATGGGTGCATGTTTAGTTCATGTTTATTGGTAACTCTGTGGATTATTTCTACATTTGGGGGACAATTATGTTATTAATTACATCAATGAATGTACATGATTAAGACTAATTGTGTTTCCTACTAGTGTGTAATTTCACTACAGTTTTGATGGATCTAACACGGTTAAGTGATCTTTCCTACAAGACTATGCATCTTGAAATGAATTTTTAAATTGTTCTCTAATAATTCACTTGTATGATCTATACCCCTTATAGTTCTTATCCTCATCAAATTTTCATATCCAAAATTATGGGACACCTTTTTAAATATATATTCTACATTATTTAAGTTGTGTAATTTTTTTTATCTATACACAGATTCATCATTTATGACATATATTTAAAAATTTATTCAAATCTAACATTATTTTCATATATTCATTATTTCACATTCATTATTAAACAAACAATAGTATCGGAATCCACGAACATAATATGTCTAAAATTTATAATTTTTTATTTTTTAAAATATATTTCTATTTTATATATTTTCATTCTTATATATTGGTCTCTTATTATAGTAAAATGTTTTAGGATGTAGTTTTTTTTTGCATTTATTTATTTGAAATTTAAATGGTTCTGGATTTTATATAGGATCATCATTTATTCAACATTAATTTTTATAGATTATTAAAGATAATAATAAATATTATTTTCATTATATTTGTTTACTCTATATTTTTTAAATAATCTCATATTAATTTTCTTTTTAATATACTGAAGAAGATGAAATTTATGTATACTATATATATTTATTGATATTATGATTGGATTCATTAAGATAAAATTGGAATTTAATGTTGAAATTAAACATCAAATGATTTACAAATGATCTTTCTAAAAATATTTTAATTGCTAAATTTGTTTTGGGTGGGGTAGTGGGTGGTTTGTTTGGAGTGATTTTTTATTAAAATATATTTCCTATAATGATATCTTATATTTTTGTCAATTTTTTTATTAATTTTAATTTTTTATGTAATATTGTTGAATTATGATTAGTTACTATTTAAAAGGTTTCGAATATGTTGATTAAATGATTTTTCATTACATTTAGGATAATGTGATTTAAAATAAATTATTTGTTTGAATGTTAATTAATAATAAATTATTTACTGATTTGTATTACTAGTAAAAGATAATGTCACATTTAGAATCTCTTATAAATAATCTTTGTTTTATATTAATCAACCATAGTGTAATAAATACATACAATTTTATTGAGAAAAAAGTAGTAAAAAATATATTTTTATGTCATTTTATTAATATTTTTAATGTTAGTCCTTAATGAAACATATTTGAAGACAATGATTTTAGTACGTTTTTTAACAGAAGTTACTAATACATATGGTAAAATGTTTTTTTCATTAATTTTCATGTCATTTTTTGATAAGAGGAGCACATTAACCATCATAAAATAAGTTTTCTTAAAAGTGATATAAATACCCATTTTAATGTTTGTTTTTTAAAAACCTAAACGAAAAATTATTGTTTAAAAAAGTCTTTGTTACTCTGGATTACCTCATCTATAAAAAAAATAATATCAATAAAAAAACATTTTAACAGTAAAAAATATTAAATGACATTAATCATTGACATAATATACAAGGATTTTGAATTCAAAGTAGAAAATTTTTTACACTATTTAATGTTCTCATAAGGAAACCAACACATAAGCTTAGATAGTATATTAGAATCTAATCGAAGCATTTTTGTTTTGAAATGATAAAAATATGTATTCTTAATTATATGATAAATGGAATCATAATCTGGTATATCAATTAATAAATATAATGAGATAAATAAATCAAATAAAAATAATAACAAATACCATGATAAGATCATCGAAATAAGAAATACTCAATTGATGATAAATATCAAACAAGTAGACTAAGTGGGTCATTTATGATCAAATGAATATATTATTAAAGATCAACAGAATTGATCATTGAAATATTCTATGTGGAGTGTGGGAAATATAAATGACATGTTAATGGAAAGTATGGTATTATAAAATTTAGGTGTCAGTATATAATTTTGAAGATGCGCAGAATGAAATTAATAATTTCACATTTAATAGATGTTGAAATTATCTATCACCTCAGTTTTTAGAGAACCTTTATATAAATATAGTAATATTTTCATTCTCAAATCGATTTTATGCAAACGAATGTGATAATAACTCTTCCAATGTTGGTTTTTTACCTGAACTGACAATAAATGTAATTTTTCACATTTGATTATTTAAAAAAATTCAATAATGATTAAAATAATTATTTCATTTCAAAAATGATTATTTTACTGTAAAATTAGCCCAAATAGAGTTATAGATTAAATTTTATTTTTATATGAAGATTGACATCAGTCTATGTTATTTAATATATGATATAATTTAGATTCCCGTTACATTTGATCTCAAATACTTTTTTAGTTCTAACAGCACTCAAATTAAAATAGGCAATTTTATATACAAATATTTCAACATTATTAATGTATTTTTTTTGGTTAAAAATGCATAAATAATTATATTAAATGTTTGTTCTAAAAAAACTATTGTTAAAATCCATTTAAGAGGATTCTTATTGATAAAATTTTAAAAAAGGATTCTTCAAATTGATGTATATAAATGATCTATACCCAAAACAACAATGTATAATTAATTCATCATAATAAATTATTTAATAAACAATAAAAACATAACAAATCGAAATATACATATTTGTAAACTACCGTATATAATGTAAATATTTTTATGTTTTAATAAATAAAATTACATGATTATACCACATCAAAAAAAGTAATAGTGGTGGTATAGTTATATTAGATAAAATGTGAGGAATATCAATCATTAATGTTTGTTAAAATATTAAAAACCTAATTATAATGAAAATTGAATGTCACATTGAATTCAATGATAAATACCTTTAAAAAATGTGGACAAAATGTTTCCAAAATTTAAAAATATATCTTTTTATTAAAAAAATGGAATCATATATAGTAATAGTTATAATGAATATTAACTTTGTGGTTGTATATGTTATCCTTGTAGAGAAAAATTCTTTTCCATCATTAATAAAAATGCAAATAATAAATTTGTGGAAAAAATTAAAAATAATATTTTTACTAAATTCTATAAAAGTAAATAAATAATTAAATAAAAATCTTATGATATATATTAATTATCGGAGAAATATAGAGAGTAAAATTAATATTATGGAAATTGAAGATGATAATTTCTCATTAAAAATGTAAATATAACGTTGATTTTTCATAAAAACCTTTTTTTATTTGGACTTCCAATAAGTATTGTACAAAACAATAATACGTGATTTACCATTAAATAACCATATAAAATGGAAAAAATAAATATATATTTAAAATATAACCTAATTAAATGATAGAAATTAAATCTTTATCAATCCTGAAGAGAAATGGGATTATAGAAGATAACCAAACCATGGAATCCATATTGGTCGAACATATTAAAACAACATGATTAATAATTTAAAATTTATTAATCATTTTAAATATAATAATTTTTTTGGTGTATATATTATATATCATGTTTTAATAACATGTTAATTCCTATTTACTCATTATTTGTTGTTAAAATCAATTATGTTGGTGTTAATTTTTTTCTTAATCTCAATAAAATTTAATGGTTATAGTCCACTAACAGAATTTAGTGTTTACTCATATCTATAATATTAATCATGATATATTTTTTATATTTATATGATTATTATATTTTTATCGCAGTTAATTTAATGATGTTATATGAAATTCAATAAATCATTTCATAGAGAGGATAAATCATACGTACAATGAATGAATTTTTTATTGAATAAACTTTTGTAAATTTAGATATGTTTTTAAATATTAAAAATAAAAACATTTTTATAAATATCATATTTATTCATTAAGTTTTTCTTTATTACCTTCCATATATGATAAAAATTTAAAACGAATAACATCTCATCCTGAAGGAGGATGTTCACATGAACAAACGAGTGATGTTATAATTTTCATAAAGATAGGAGGGAATGACTGTAGATAATATAATATCATTTTAAAATAATTATTACATAAACAATTTCAATTAAAAATATATAATAAACCAACATTTTTATTTAAAAATAATGTGCATCACATCAAGGAGATCATATTCTATGTGTATACATGTGTAATGTTTTCATTTAATATCAGATGGAAATGATGTGTCAATTATTAATTAAAAAATAATAACAACATTATTGTGTAGTAATACTCTATAATTAATTGTTGTAGTATGGACATGAAATATTTTAAAGATGTATAATAAAAGTTATAATTGAAATAGTTCAGTGAATACAAATACCATCTTCTTGGATTCAATTCATTAGAACAGAAATTAAGCCTTATAGGATTCATTTTTTTGGATACATATATAACAATGAAATTGGTAGAGGATTTTGGATGATATTTATGTTGTTTTTTTTGTAATATATATCTTAGAGTCTGTAGAGATGCGATTGGGGGGGAATCCATTTTTTTAAATGAAAATTGTGGTTATGTTATAAATATTAATAATATTAAATTATAATACATTTCATTACCATGGAATGCGGATCCAATATATTATAAATTTTTTGGTAGGATTTAGTTTGATATATTTTCAAGAATACATTGAATTTTAAACATTTTCATTGTCATTTGAATCATTATATATTCTTGAAAAACGTATTTTGACACTTTTTTCCCCTAACCTTGGGGATAGAATTTTTCAATGTTATCTCTTCAATGTGAAACTAATATATCAACCATATGTTATTATATATCGTATTATATATCAAAATATTTATTTAATATTTTATGAAAAATTTCATATAAGTGATAAACATAAATTTTAGATTATGTAAAAAAATCAATGCAATTAGTTTTTATTTCTAAAAACAATTTTTATGTATTAAATTAATTTAAAAAATATATTAATGCATATAATTGATAATTTTTATAAAAAACTATGATAAATTACTACACAGAAATAAATATTAAGGACCTATCAAAAGCCTAAGCAAACCATTTAATTGTTAAAATAAAGAAATTTATTAAATATATTTCATTAGTTTTAATCAAATACGACATATGATTTAAAATGATAAACATTGGTTTCTAAATAGGTAACAATATTTTCTAAATGATTTAGTAATTTATAAACATAAATTTTACTATATATAAATTGTTTCAAAAATATTAATTTGATTATTATGCAATAATTATTTCTTAAATGCTATTTTATATGAATGAAATGGTATTTTTCACTCTTCATAAAATAGTCTGTTTTCATGAAAAATCACCAAAAAAATTAAAACCAATATGATATTTTAAAAAAATTAATATTTATAAAATTTAAATTTCAAAATATTAAAATTTTACAAGTATATATAACCATGAAGAATAGATATAAATGTGAAAAATAATTGATTCTATATATGGTTCTAGACCCTAAATATTAAAAGCTAGTTTCTACTACTATTTCATTAGCATATGCAACATTATTTTTTTTTGAATATATGATTTTTTAATATATATGAAAAAAATAACATCGTTATTTTTTTAATTCGTTATTCAGTCTAGTGAAAACCTACATATAAGTCATGATAAAAATTATAGAATCCTAGGGAATGTAGTAACATCATATTCCTATTTTCTAGTATTCCTAAACACCTATTTTCATAATGTATTCATTTGGTCTCCATTAAGGATTCTTCGGTGCAAATTTTGGAACATTTTAATGAATCTTAGGCTGTTCAAGGATTTCATATGGGTTTCCTAATACAATCAAAATACTAGTGAAAATATTGTATGCCAAAGCTGTGAGAGTTTAATGATTAGCACAAAATTTGGAAAACCGTGCACCCACCCATGAAAAACCATGAGTCCCCAAAAAAGGTTTGCGTGGCATGGGAAGATATGTTGAAAAAACATGTGGCCCTGCCCATTTAAAATCGTACCAAACATTTTATTAATTATAAAATTATTAAAAAAATTCCAGAACCATATTTTTACATCACACACAGACCTAGGATGGCTTAAAACAATTTTAATAGGTCTTTGGTGCTCTAAATGACCATTTTAATCAATTTGAAACCACTTATGAATAAATTAAATGTGTTTTGATCATTATATGATCATTTAATTGTATTATTAAATCCATGTTTCTTATATCCCACTCTATTTTTTCTCTCCAATATATGTTTTTTTAAATATCTATGCTCTTAGAGGATCTAATCCCTATTGTTTTAGATCATATATCTAGGTTTGATTTTTAGATCAAGATTTTATACATTATTCATTGGACTCTCTAATTTTTGTATTTGTCATTGAGGATCATATGATTTTGAAATATGTGGTTATGATTTTTTATCAAATAAATTTAAACATATATTTCATGATTTAAAATTAATTTTATGATTTAATTTAAAATTATTTAAAATGCTTTAATAAAAACTAAATTCTTGAGAATTGAAGATTTTTATTTTATTTTTCTTGAAGTTATGGAATAAAACCCAATTTCAATTAATTTTAGTCCCATTGTTGAATTTGGTTGAATGTTTTGAAATGGAATTGTGGAAATTAAATTTTGGAATTTCAATTGTAAAATTGGTTTGTGAAATTGATTTGAAAAGTATATTTCACTTATTTTTATATAGCATATTTTTTTAATTTACATGAGAAAATTTGATTATTTTATGAAAGGAAAATGAATTATTTTGTTAAAAAACAATTTTTTTTCTGTCTAAATGTTAATTTGTATTTTGAAATAAAATATGGAGTTTATTTTATTTTGAATAATTTTAATGTAAATTTCCAATTGTAAATTTTTTTTTGATAATAAGAAAGCCTAGGTATTTAGGTTTATATTATATACAACCATTGTATGATTGTAATTACCTCAAAATGTTTTATCACTTTTCTAATCTAACATAAATATATTTCAAAATCATACCACCACTAGGATGTTGGTAAATTATCTGAGGCAAATGTCAGATAGATGTGAGTGCACAATTTTTTATTATCATATGAGATTGTGCAGATCCCTGATCGATGAACTATCATACCTCTTGGAAGATGACCGAGTGTCTCAATGTAATTTTTTTTTATTTAAATTCAATTATTTTGAAAAAAATTACACATTCCTTCCAAATTTATATAGTTTTTTTATAAAATTATTACTAATCAATTTGTTTATTCTATTTTCTAAAATTGAACATTATGAATGATTAGTTTTTAATATTCGATAGTAGTTCTATTATAGATTATTTAAAATAAAAAGTATTTTGGTGAATTAATAGTAGAATATTAGTATGGGAGAATTATTAAGACTCTATATATATTTTATATTAAACCCTATGTATAACACCATTATATTTTAAAAAAACTTTTCTCTTTAAATAATTTTAATTCTTCAACAGTTTGAATTTCACGCAATCATGAGTTTAATCAAATTGAATGTCACCAATAGTATAAAAACATTATTATATCTGAGGCAATAAATTAGAACCAAAATTTATGAATCTAAATCATTGAAAATTAAAATAAATACCAACTCCTTGGTAATTTATTTTAAAATTATTTTCTATAAACATGTATTTTATAGAATGGAAAAATAATTTTTTTATTGAAATGTGTATTTTACATTAAAATGATGAATTATGTTATAGAAAATATATAAATATTATTTATAATATTTCTATACTACAATATTTTTTTTAAAAATAATATATATATATTTAATTTTTATAAAAAAATAGTTTTTTAAAATGGCATTATCCAAAAAAAATGTTTTCAAAACATTTTATATATTATATTTAAAATTTAATTTTGAAACATATATATATTGAATATTAAAACATGGATGCCAAATTT
Source organism: Viscum album (assembly GCA_963277665.1). NCBI lineage: Eukaryota > Viridiplantae > Streptophyta > Magnoliopsida > Santalales > Viscaceae > Viscum > Viscum album. The sequence goes on from OY728127.1 coordinate 1,141,734,910, forward strand.
GGATTCAAAAGGTCTGGATTTATTATTTACAACCCTTATATTTTTTCATATATAAATAGTAACATGGAAAATTTTGTAACCATGATAAATGGTAAATTCGGTAATCTAGGATACATATCAATTTATAAAACAATAAAATGACTAATGTAAGTTCTAAAATTTTATTAGATTTATAATATTCAACCATTAATAGATATGAGTCTAAATTATTTCAATTAGTGGATATGTATAAATGAAAGTGACATATATAATATTTAATTTAATGAATGACACAAAATTTATTTTTCTTGTTATTTATTTTCCATATGTGCCCACATTGGAAAAATGATGTAATGAAAAAATATAAACATAAATATTTATCATAGGAAAGATATTTTCATAGAATGAATAATATTTTGACGTTTTTGGACCATTGGGTGATGTTATGATTTTTATATGTATTTATTAATTAAAAACTCAATGATGTTACATTCATGATTTAATAAATATAGCATTTTATAAATTAAGATTTACATTAGATAAAATCGAATATAAATAATCCTATGAAAAAAATTACTTTCCATCATCATGCTAATTTTATATAATTTTACTATACATGTATATTAATTAATTATATATGTTCGATATAGTAATTATTTTGAGAATAAAAATACTGAAACTAAATGTTATTAATAATATAAAAACAAAAAATAAATGTATTTACTAAAATATCCTTTTAATTTTTCAAATGACCATTATCCATTACAAATATTGTAAAATATTTTTTAAGGATATATTTTTTCATATATATTTTCAGAAATAAATAAAATGATTATTACATCATTGATACTACTAATATTTTTTCAACATAAAGTTTGAAATAATATTTGAAAATTAAATCCCACATTTAAAAATAGTAAAAAATTTAAAAATATGGAAAAATTCTCCTAATTTATTAATTTCTGGTCTAATTTATGGAAATTATATAAAATTTAAAATACTTTTTTATTTGAAAAATGGTTACCTTTCTAACACATAAAATACTATAGTTAAAGTATAATAGAAATTATAAGTTTTCAGATTTCCAAAAAAAATTCAAAAACATATATACGTAATGAAATTACATCATTATATCAACTCATATTCTAAATTAAACAGTTAAATGGTTTTTTATAGGTTTTTATTTATTTTTAAATTAACATTTTTTCAGATTCCAAAGTGTCAACCTCCTCAACTATGAAAAAGAACCACATCCATCATTTAAAAACATGACATTGTACCTCCATGTGTGGAAATCCACTACAAATACCACTTATCTACACGAGTAGACACATTATAGAGGTAATTTTCATCATATAATATCAATTTTATGGTCATTATTAGAAGATCTACATGGTAATTGTCCAAGAAGATGTAACATCCTTACCATCTCATTAAAATATTTTGTTATTATACTTATTTTTATTATGTGGATTACATTATAATATAATAACTCTTGAATTAAAAATATTCATTAATATTATTATAAATATGGACAACTATATCCCACCATCTATCTATCCTATGAAAACAAATATCACCAAATAGGATAACGTACAACATACCATCTCAACGGCATGGTGTCATGTTTTTCTATAACAACATTATTTTTATTGTTGTAATGATGTATGTAGTGAACATAAATTACTATTATAACATTATATTAATTCTGGAATAATATATATTCCATTCACATCAATAATTTTTACTATTATGGAAATTATACCATTGCTCGTGGGTAGGTATTAACTAGTGTCTCCCAAACATGAGGAAATTCAATTTCATTAATCTATATAAATAAATGAATATATAAATGAATTGAATAAATAAATATGACATATGATAATGTTATACCATTCATTAAATGATATAAAGATAATATTTTACTAATATATTGGTCATATATGTCAAAACACGCATATAAAAATGCGAGAATTAAAACTCGAAAGTAGAGTGATAATGAAATTATAGTAAACGAGTTAAATATTATAATATAAGTTGTCATAAAATAGAAAATTATTCTAGAAGAATTCAATGAAATTATTTTAATCATTATATTTGATGTTTGGATACATTTAAATGATATCATGATTATGTTAAGAGATAATTTAACACTCATTTTTATTGAAAATTGATTATAAATAAGTAGTTACTACGGAATAACTATCATCCAAGTTAACATTTCATAATAAAGGATTCAAAAAAATATTTATATTAATATATTTTTTTTCATTTTAACCCTTCGTAAATTTATAATAAATTGGATTACAAGAAATTATTTTCACATTTTATAAAAAATTATTAATGACTTCTATCGAAATTGTGGAAATGATTCCTTTTTTAAAAATTAAAGGAATATATTAATAAATAATAATAACCCAAAATAAATACATATGATATATAAACAAGAATACATATCTAATGAAATAATTTCAAAATAGAAAAGAATGATTCTCTATGAAAATGTGATCTATGGACAATTATTCATCAAAACATTCATTTTGTAGATTTAATTACTAAAATTGTTAAAATTTGATAAATTTGTTGATAAGTTATAAATAACAAAACTACAATGGAATATATTTATTTTAGGGGAAAGAAATAATATTTTTCCCCAATTATAATGTAAATATAAATAAAAATATTTTTGTTGTAGAATAAACCCAAACCGTGGATTCCTTCATGGTTGGTCAAATTAAATCAACATCTATAACTAATTTATTTTTAATATTATTATTATATATAAAAAATTAATATCTATCTTTTTATGGACCATATATTAATAAAATATATTTACATATTTAATAATAATTATTTGTTAAAATATATACTTTAGTTGATAACATTTGTTTCCTAATAAATGGTTTCATTTCGTTTTTTGAGTCCTTACACATGGGATATGGTTTAATAAATATATATAATTATAAAAAAATTATATTTATCATGTTCATATAATTATTATTCTTATATTACAATACATTTTACATGATTTTAAAAAATCAAGTACATATTTTATTATAAAAAATAACATGTACACATACATGTGGGAGATTTTAAATTTTATAATTTGTGAAGTGGAAATAAAAATAAAAATTAAATCATTGATATAATCATAATATAAGTATATATAATATTTTTATTCATTTAATGTTTCCTTATGTCCATTCGTGTAATCTTAAATGGGGAAAAATAATCACATTCTTCGTATAGGTGGTAGTCATGAAGTATACACATGTGATGATATCATTTTACAATTGATGGGGTGTATTTTATTTTATAATATCTTATTATTATCTAGTGATAATTTTTAAGAAAAATATAATATATATTCCTAAAAAAATTTATATAACTATCCATTATTGTTGGAGTAAAAAAATAAATTACCTCACCACATGGAGATGATAGTATGTACATGTGTATGGGTGGTGTATTCATTTTACATTAGATGAAAAATAAATAAAAATTTATTTTTACATTAAAATTATATCATTCTAATATTATAATACAATGTATATAAGAAATTGTGTATTGCTAAAATATATATTTTGTTGGTATAAGAAGAAATAAGTTTGAATGAATTTAGTTAATATATATAACCCCTTCATGGATATATTTCATTAGATATCACAAAAAATATAAGGATTGGAATTTTGGTGAGACTGCAACAATTATGATATTGGTAGGATAGTTGTGAATGTATTTGATAATTTCCTAGTTAATAATAATCGCACAATATATGTGGGTAAATGATATGGGGTGTTACATATTTAAATAATTAAGGGGTTGAAAATTTCAATAATAATAAGGATTATAAAATATAATAAATCCATCGTCAAGGATATATGATAAATTTTTTTAAAAATTGATTGTATGATATTTCATGTAATAAACTGACTCAATAAAGAATACAGAAATTTTTTAGAGATATTTTATTCAATATATCTTTGTTCAACCCATCTATTAACAAATTTTTCAATTAATTGTGTTGACCCACTTTTTCAATGTAACTACTACTTATGAAAAAAAATAACATTGAAAATATTAATTGTATATAATTATTATAATTAAAATATATAAACCATTTTATATAAATCAATTTCCATCATTGGATAAAAATAAACAAAATATAATTATATTAATTAGAAAAAATATATATATTTTTAGTTTAAAAAACAAAATTACCTAGAAATAATGCATGTGTATAGTAATAATGATAAATATTTCATATTGAACAATTATAAGAGAGTTAAATGATTTTAATATCAATAAAAAATTTAATTTTATTATTTAATATGATAATTTTGTAAGTGATCGGAAATAATTATTTTATCGTATTAAAAATATATTTTTGTTATAAAATTTCGAATAAGAATTTATAAAAAGTTACTATATATATTTTGATTTATTTTATATATTGAAAATATATTTTTTATACAAAATTTTATCCACAACATTAAATTCATTGTTCTGTAATAATTAGTTTATAAAAAATATAGTATTTTTAAAAAATTTATTTTACCCAATCTACAAAAAAATTAAATTTTTTTTAGAAAAACTAATAATATGAATTTTATTTTATAAAATCAGATATTGTATGTATCTTATCAAATAAAAATAAAAAAATGATTTAATTATAAAAATTGACTATTACTATTATAATGATAAAATTTATACTATGAATTGATAAATACCACATGGATTAAGATTTTACCAGCTATATTAGGATCGTAGGTATTACAATTAGTTTGAGCCCGATTATAGTATGACATAATAATATTTTATAAAATTTAAATTAGTTTGATCACTACATGCTGCTTGAGTAAGTCAAAATGGGTTATTTTCTAATGGGTGGTTGAAGGTGATATAATAGAGTTTTTATAATAAAATATCTTCTTCTATGTTATTAATATAAAATTGATATTATGAAAAATTATTCTTCATCATAATTATCTATTTTCCTATAAACCCAGAGTTTTTATTTTATAAATTATTATATTGTATTTATTTTAGTTATTCATATGAATTAAATTAAATCCTACAGTGTATGAATTTCATTAACTATTGTAATTTCCCCAATATATGATTAAATAATAGAATTATAGGAGGATATTTTTTACGGACATCATTGATTGTCCAATATATTGTTCCACAAAAGTATATATTTTTCTCACTAGTTCTTATAGAGTTTCTCATGATATTTATAATTTTAGATAATTTCATTATTATTTAGTTTTGATTAAATCATTGGGTTCTCTATTGTTATTATTATTTTATTTAGAAATATTATTAAATTATTAAATGTGGTGACACATTGAATATTTTTACAAGGTTTATTATATTTTATATTATCTTATGTTTAATTTCTTTTAGCTGTACAAATCGTTCTCAATATTCAGTTCATATTTTGTAATTATTTTGATTTAACTCTTGATTTCCATTTTCTCTATACTTCCAGTATTTATTCATTAGGATTTTAATTTTTCTTAAATGGGGTTTTGATTTAATTAATCATTATATCACATAGTATTTATGAATTTTGGGTATGCCATTAAATTTTTTTTTCAAAGTGTGAATCTAATTGGTGATATGTTAAGAACTAAAATGTATTCTTTTAGAATGATGAAATTATTTTATAAATGAATTTTTTATTTTTTTTGGTTTTTATAACCTCCAGCCACATAAGTAAACTACATGAAAACCATATTGAATATATTTATTGTAGTAATGTATTATAATCGTAATATAATAAACTCCATAAATTTTTTATACAATGAATTTGTATCACTATAACAACAAAAAATACATTATTTTCGATATTTCTTATTTGATTTTGTTTACGTAGATGTATCAATTTATGTCATTAAGAAGCCCAGGTACCCTGGTAACCCGTTAAACAAGATGAACCTGACATGACCTGATGGGAATTCCAAATCCACACCGGCAGGAGACTAACACCTTTCTTCACACAATGTTTAACTGTTAATGATTTTTCCACAAATAATGTATAATTAAATCAATAAAGATAGTATGCATAAAAAAGAATACTCCACTTATAGTAATGTTCCAAAATAAAATAAGTCATAAATAAGCAAATTGTATTACAACCCAGTTACTAAAATTGGGGAACACAAGCCATGTCACTAAGGACAAAACATAACAAGACCACCATTTTGTAGTTGGATCTACCTCTATGTGATCCTTTCTCTCTTCTTGTACATGGAAGAAGATAATCGGAAAAATTCATAAGGCACAAGTAGGGTGGGAGATAAAAATCCCATTATAGTTTCCCCATGGATTCCATAACAAATTCTTAAACTTTATTAATTAATGGAATGATTTAAATTATCAAAATAAATAGTTTTTCATTTTAAATCATTAGTAAAAAAATCATGCTATAAAGTTAAAATAATGGAAGAATGTATTTAATCTAGGACTATAAAAGTGATGTAATATCTTTGAAACAATGCCCTAAATAAAAAATTGCATAAAAATTTTATCTAAAACTATCAGGAATGAAAATAAGTTTAAAATAATTGGAATACAATTATATCTCAAATATAAATTACAAGAATTAAGCATGGTCATCTACCATGTAGGTATGATAATATTTCCCTCTATAGTACTCCAAACATTTTATGTGATTTTATAAAAATGTGTAGTCATAAATACTCGAGAAACTAGTCATATAATATTCATCATCATCTCCAAAGTGGTGTGACATGATTCATGTATGTTTTTGAATGTTGTAATAGCGTAGAGTGTGTCCAAATGACCCACCAACAAACTAAGGTTGTCACATGCTCTAACAAAATAAATGATGGCCAATTTATTTTCTGACATATTAAAATACAACGAAGTCAAATTATTCAATTTCAAAGGATATTTTCCATTTTTTTAAAACAAATTGGAGTTTATTTAAAAACATGCATTTTTTAATAATATAAAGTCACTGGAATTTTGTCAATATATTTTAAGCAATTTTCACAAGTTTAAATCCATTAAAATAAAATTCCAATTTTTTCACATTTCATTTCCATAATTAAATTTAATAATTTAATTGATAATATTTATATAAAATCCACAATTTAAATTCAATATTTTATATTGGCCAATTTCTATAAACATAACCCAATTTAGTGGAATTTGGGGTTTTCCAGATTTTTTTTGAAAAACTATTTCAAATATCTTGATTCACTGGAATGAGGTTATATGAATTTAATTAAAATAAAATATTAACAATTTAATTTAAATCAACTATTGAAATAAATCACGCAATACCCAGCTAATAAAGTTGGCTAATCAAGACAGAACTACCTAACTCATGGTCACAGATGTTAGTGACAAGATAATCCATGCTGTCTAGTTCAATACATCTCATTAATACCATATTATAATATGCATCGACACATAAATGATCATTATACAAAAAGGGTTTGATGAACCAAGATATCTATATTATTTCACAAGAAAATAAAATATTTTTTGTGATATCATATTCTTTCTCTTTGTTAATTTTAAAGTCATCAATTAAAATATTACACGTGATAATATTTTATCTCTCGGGGATCATATCAAATTTTTTATTAAAATATTAAATATGATAATATTTTATCTTTCATTTATAATTAAAAATTATCTATTAAAATATTACATGTGTTAATATTTTTTCAGACATGGATAATATCTGGAGTATCATTTTTTTATTAATGCATGTGTTTGAAATTAAACAACAATGTTTCATGTAATCACATGCTGATAATTATTTATTTATTAAAATTATACATAATATCAAAATTAATTGTCCAAAATATATATCTAACTACATAAATATATATTGATAATCATAATAAATATCACTATATAAATTATAAAAATTACACCATGTTTTTTTATCGATATATATATATATCTCTCTTTTGATAATTCATTATCTTTTGAAAATCCAAATATTTATCATTTGAAAATTTTAAACAATTATCCATTCAATAATTTGTGCCAAATTATTATCACCCATTTTATACAATTACTGTTTAATAAAAATAAAATTTATATAGTAAATTTTTTTAATAACTAGCATTTGGTAAATTCAAGAAATCATCATCTGATAATATTAATACCTATCATTTTTTAATATATGTAATTATAGTAATATAATTTAGATTAACTACCACCAAGTGTAATTATCATAAATAATTTTGTTTATTTAACCCTAGATAATTTACTTCATGATTATCTTTTATAAATATATGTTTTTCATTATACAAATCCTATAAACATTATTTGACAATATGATTAAATTACAGTTTTTGTAAAGCATCATAATTATTATTACACATTTTGAAAAAAAATTCATTGTTTATTGATTTAAAACAATATTTTGATAAACCATATACTATTTATATTATCATTTTAGGAATTTAGGATTATCATTTTATAATTTAGATCATTATAATAATATTAAGAAGACACCATTATTTTCTGTATATTTATTATATATGATAGTAAAAGAAATAAATAATTGAATTAAAAGTTATTAAAAACACCTACTTAAACTCTAAGAAATGCATCACCCCATAGTAGACAACATTGGATCCATCATGCAGCACTTGGGGAAGTAGGAGAGAAGTGACCATGAGACACTTGCAAAAGAATATTGATGATTTGTGTTACTCAATCCCCACCAAATCGATCTACTCTAATGTTGAAAATCATTATGCTATTTCAATGAATCCCAAAATGCATTTCAAATCATAGATTTAGAAAAACCCGATTTAATCCAGATTTCAACCGATGGTTGACTAAGGAGTGTTTAAATTCTTCCAATTATGCCAAATAAATTCAACACTGGTGAAAATATTTTATATTCCATAGTTTTTTATATATGTGTGATTATTAATGCTGGAAAATGTAGAACTGATTAAGAAGAATAAAGGTTAAATAAAACTAATTTCCATTTAATTAAACTAAAATAACAATTATTAAATTAATAAAAATATTTATTTAACATATAAATTAAATAACATCCAACAACCATTGCACATAAATATTGCACCATGTATAGGTAAAACACCTCCTTCCGAACACAACTGTGGTCTCGTATTTCTCATAACATGTACTTTTCTAAAGATATTATTGTTTAATTATTTCAAAATCATAATAATTAATTATTTAAAATTAAAAGGTTGTTTTGTGGATGTGGAATCCAAACATCTAATTCTAAGAAATGTTATACATTGACTAAGGTAAACACTGGATTCTAGACCCATCAGTCATCTCATATTTCCCATACAATTCACTGTTTGGGAGATATTTAATTATTTTTCAAAAATGAAATATTAAATATTATTTAATAACTACTTCTCATGAATGAGTAATCCAAATGACTATTTACATTGAGTTGTATACCCCATCAAGGGTAAAAACCAAATATCAAACCTAAAAGTGGTCTCATATTTCTCAAATGATGCACTATTTTAGAGTTGTTCAAATATTTCTAATAAAAAGAGTTAACATAAATATTCTATTTAAATTTTTTAATACTTATTCAATGAGTTTTATTAGGCCTAATTATCTAGAAACAAGTAAGTGTGGAACCTAAAATTTACTCAATTGATTATTTGAAGATTTTAACTGGATGTTTAGGCCTTTAAAAAATTTATTCAAAGTTCATTGATAAATAATTATTTTCATTTTAATATATGAATAATTTTACACAAGGGGGTTTATAAATACCTGAAATAGTAATGGTATCTCACAAACTGGCCACTGTAGAATCATTTTTACCTAGAAAGTCTATAAAGAATCATCCATGAAAAAAATATGTTTCAAATACTCTATCATAAATGCATTCCTCTCCCTCACCTTATGAGAAATATATACATCATGCCATAACACACATACCAAGGGTATCTTCATCCCATGAAGTACCTCAATCTTAAGAATCATGAAAAATGGTTGGTTGTTCAGTAAAAATTAAACCAGGATCTAGATCAAGATAACTACAATGTGTTGGATAAAATATTTTATGATGAGATACATGAATCACACTATGAATTGATTTCAACTGTAGTTGTAGTTCCAAATGATATTAATCATTCTCCACCATTGCAATATCCTCAAAATGACCTAATAATTAAGAAAAATATATTTGTACCTCCCATATTGTCGGTGAACCAACCGGGGTTAAAAATTCATGAATACCTGGTCACCTACTAAATAATGAAAAGGTCTAATGTGATAATCAGAATAAAACATGTATCAGATCAATTTTGTAAAAATTCTATTTTGAATAAACTGAATCTTATTTGTCTTAACTTCAACCAAACTCATTCCAAACATGGAACTTTCAGTAATCATTGTCAGAAACAAAAGAGATTTAAAATGATGGCTATTCAAGACCTCAAAAGGAGCCATTCAGATTGTAGACTGGTACTACTATCTGAAATCTCAAGCATCCCGAAATGAATTCACCCCCGACCAATGTCGAAAACACATGATTGAATATCCTCATAGAACACATCAATCTATGACTTCAAATTTTTTTCAGTTTAGTTGGATTGCTACATTACGAGAGAATTGAAACTGATTGAGTACTAGACATTAATTTAATAGAAAAATAAACCACCATTATTGGAACAACAAAAAGTAAGCATACAGAAAGATGATGAGAAACTCAAAAACAACTAGTGGGAGACCACTATATATTGAATATTTTTACATATCAAATGAAAAAATAGATATCAAATTACCAAACATTGGATAAGAAGGTCCTATATAGCTTGACATTGGGTATCATTATCCTTGAATGATAAAAGTTGTAGTAGTTGTAATAAGGTATACATGTCATGGATAAAAATTAATACAAGATATACTGGGAATGATCCAATCCATCCCAAATATGACATCAAGATATTCCATGTTGAGAATAATAAATTTCCAATAATTCTCGACATATGATAGAGAGAAGACATTAATGGGACTTTGGAGACCATTTGCCCTTATCAATCCAAGAGGTGTAATATTATCCATTGAAAAATATAAAATTTCCATAGGAATATTATGATGATTAATGATACATGGTGAAATAAATGAGTGATAATAACAGGAAACAAATAGAATAGTCACGAATGACAAAGATATTGTAATGGTACCTCTGATGGTTATTGGGAACATATCGACATTCTCTAATAAATATTCAATTTCATGAAGATGAATCATTCTAGATTCTTTTGTATGGAGCACGTTTTGAAGTGAACCATTTGATTTTCACATAGTTTTCAGAGGTGTTCCTGATCTCATGCCACTACGCAAAGTAGAAAATGTGTGGCGGAACATCAAAAAACTCCAAAACATTAAAATGAGACACAATTATTGGTTGTCTCAGTGAAAAACCTCCATTAATGTCATGTTAAGACATATTTATATCCAAAATAATTTCATCTTCTAGGAAAAATAAATGTTTGAATTCCATCCTGACATTGTGAGAAACTATGAGAGTCACCATGCTTCCTCTTTTCTTAATGAAACTCATGCTACCACATAGAGTCAGAGGAAGTCTCTTCAACTGGGACATTCCCTCCTAGATCAAATAAACCATTATTTTCATATTTAGAACATAGTCATTTTTGGTCATAATCAAAAATGAATACATGAGAACAGATTTCTTTTCGACATTCTAACTCTAAGCATCTAGCCTTCATACTTACATTAAAAGCAATGTCAGGTGGAACATCAGCAATTTTGCAAATACAATTTATATACACAGTCACTGTTATATTGGCCTTCTCATGCCTGAAAACATAAAATCCTTGGAAAAAACCCTCACATTGGATATAAATAGTACATGAAATGAACCACAATTTTCTTCGACATTATGCCCTCATATTTATTCCCCATCAGCATCATGGACCACCATCTTCGACTTAGTCACTCTAGCAAGATTGTGGAACATATCACCGTGATCACATTTGTTGTCTCCGTGAATTAAATTACATCATAACAATACCAACCATTACTCAACATGTTGAGCATCAATGGAGATTTTGAAAACTGGTGGTTTCCAGTGGCAGATCTCTTGAAAATGATTTCAAGGAGCATCCCCCTGATGATCCACTGGTGGATCTTGAGTGAGGACTAGAGATGGTGCATGCACTAATGAATGGACAATGTACACAATCATCTTAACTAGACTCCGGTCCACAAGAGTATTATCTCAATGTGGTTCTTTAGAAACCCATTATTGGACCCAATTCAAACATATTCATCGAAGGAATGTTATAACACAGCATCGGTATATAGTAATAGAGACATTAAATAATGGTCGTACAGAGAACTAATTGAATCATGATCCATACTGGTAGAACTGACAAGATTTAGATTTCACTATATCCAAATAAAAATAGGAAAAATAAAATAACTAATTAAAAACACATATTTCCCTAACCACCATGTCAACAAAATGGTCACTATAATGATAGTTTTATAGGAACACAGTCACAACAAACTCTTATGTCCCCACACGAATTCTCAAATCCATATTGTCATGAAGGTATGATTCTTAACCTCCCTCTGATAACATTTTGTCATGAAACATATCAGGTACCCTAGTAACCCAATAACCAATTCCTTACTGACCTAGCTTGAAGGGAACTATCAATCCCCATGGGTTGACAACTTGCACTTGGTATCATCAAACATGAAAGTGGGAAATATATAGCCACAAGAAATGCATAAGTAAAAGAGGAAAGGAAATCTGTATGTAAAATGAATACTCCAACGAGAGTAGTGTACTAGAATACAATAAGTCATATGAAGACCAATGTACTAAAACCCAATTATTAAAAAAGAGAAACACATGTTGGTACACTATGGACACAACTAACCATGACCATTGTTATGTACCTTGATCCATCTCCATGTTATCATTTCCATTTGACCGAACCTAGCAAATGATAATATACAAACACCTGATGAAAAATGTATGATGGGAGATAAAATTTTGATTCATTTCTCCCCATAGATTCCATAAAAGATTCCACAAATTGGTTAACCATTGGAATAATTTAATTTTCCAAATCAAATAGGATGCAAAATTTAATGCATAATTAAAAAAAATCATGTTTTATAATTGAAATGATGGAAAAATTATTTAAGGAATAATTCCACAAATGTGGAAATATTTCTAAAATAAGAGCTTATATAAAAAAATTACCTAAAATATTTTATATAAAATAATCAGGAAAATTATGAAATTAAAAATCATTAGAATACTTTCATATCACAAATATAAATAACCATCGAGCAACATGGTCATCTCCCAAATTTGAATGGTTGTATTTCTAGATATAAGAATCCCCAATCTCTGATTGTTATTATAAAAATGGGTACACAAACATCCTTTAGACATAGCTTAGACAAGACTCATCCACATTTCCAATGTGATGTGAAATGCCACATGTATGTTTTATAATGCTAAAATTGCATTGATTGTGTCTAAATAACCCACCAACTACTTAATGATGGCATGATCTATTACACAATCAATGATGAGAAATTTATTTTAATAATTCACAAAATATAAATAAGTTGAAATATTCAATTTATATTAATATGTTCCATTTTAAATACAAAAATTTGTTTTAATTAAAAACATGACTCTTTGAAAAGATAAAATAACTGGGTTTCTGTTAAAATATTTTATTCCATTTTCACTATTTTCAAATACATTCAAAACCAATTCCATATTTTTCACTATTAATTTAACCAAATAAATTAAATAATTTAATTGAAATAATTTCGATTAAATCCAAAATTTAATCATTACAATTACAATCATCCTATTTATATAAACACGACCTAATTCATTGTAAATAGACGTTTTTCAAAAAAACATCTAAAACAATTTCAAATCTCCATGTTCACAATATTAAATTTATATTAATTTATATGAAATAAAATTTGAGAAATTGAATTTAAATAAACTATTTAAATAAATTATGTAACCATTGTTAATCAAAATGTCTATTCGAGGTGGAACCACCCACCTCAATGTTGTTGATGTCATCTTGAAAATAAACTACTAGATGTTGATCAGTAAACCTCCTCATAGCCTTATTATCATATGAATCGAAAAATAAATGGTCGACATTCCGTAAGGGATCCAATAACCAAAATATCTATTTTATATCCCTATGAAATAAAATATTATAAGTGATTGAAATTTCCCTCTCTTAGATTATTTTAGAAATAGAGATTAAAAGATTTCATGTGATAATATTTGATCTCTCATGGATAATTTCAAATTATCGATTAAAATAATAAAATGAATATTATTTTATCCCACATAAATAATATAAAATTATGGAATAAAATATTACCTGTGAGAAAGAAATTTCTATCATGGATACTTTATGAATTATTGATTTATATCAACGCATGTGTTTGTATTTATACTTCAATATTTTATGTAATTACACATTGATAATTTTATATTTAATATATATAACCTAAAAGTACAAAGTAATTTATAAAAATCTATATCAATCTATAAATATATATATCTTCTGATAATAAAAATAAATAACATTTTATAATTTAATGAAATATTACCAAATTGTTTTATCTATATATATATATATCATTATGATAATTCAATATCTATTGAAAATACAAATAATTATCGTTTGATAATTTTAAACAATTATTCATTCAACACATTGTCCAAAATTATCTTCCACCATTTTATGCAATAATAATTCTGATAATATTAATAATTATAATTTGGTAAAACACGTAATTATATTATGATAATTTTGAATAAATACCTTCTAGAATAATTATCATATAAATTTTTCTGTATTTAACCCTTAATAATTTACTTCTAGATTATCTATGACTAATCTATGTTTATCATTTTACCACTCATATAAATATCTATTGATAATTTGTTGAAATTAGCATTATATAACAATACATAAGTATCATTCGATCATACGGAACAAATTTTCCTTGTCTATTGATTTAAATTTTTTTTCATAATCCAAATCCAATTTAAATTATCATTTTATAATTTTAGGATTATCATTTTAAAATTTATATCCTTATAATTTTATTTAATTTACAACATTATTTTCATTTGATTTATCATATATGAAAATGAAAGAATGAAATAATTGAAATAATTTGAAAATTAAAAACACCTTCTTCAACACATTACAACTGATCACCCCTCAATGGAAAATAATGGATCATTCGTTCATCACATGGGGAAAGAGGAGAGTAGTGCGAACAATCCTCTTACTATAGTGTAATAAGGATTTGGGTTATTCAAAACACACTAAATCGATCTACACACATGGTGGAAAAGGTTTGACTATTTCTATGTACCTGAAAATGTGTTTCAAGTCATAGATTTAGAAACCCTCAATTTATTTTTGTAATTCAACTATTTATTGATTTAGTGTTTTAATTATCCCAATTATGTAAAATAAATTTTACACTGGTCAGAATGGTTTTCAATTCAATGATTTTGGAAATATGTGTGTATATTAATATGAGAAAATGTTGTTCTACATAAGAAGAAAAGAGGTTAAATAAAACTAATTTCCATTTACTTCTCTTGAAATTCTGTTTATTATATTGATAAAATAAATTATTTATCTTTAAAATGAAATAATAAAATGATCATTGCACATAAATGTTATACAGTTTCTATGTTAAACATCCCATTACGAACACAACTGTGGTACCCAATTTATTATACAATGTACCATTTAAAAGATACTAATGAATAATTTTTTAAAAATTTGATTAAATAATTTATTATAATAAAAAAGGGTTTTTGATGAGAGAGGCATCCAAATGCTCAATGCTAACAACATTTATACCTCGTCGAGGGTAAACACATCATTCTGGACACATATGGGGTCTTGGATTTTCCATACGATGCACTATTTGGGAGACATTTAATTATATTTAATAAATAATGTATTAAATATTATTTAATTACTTTATCTGAAAAATTATGTTTCCAATTTTCATGTTCCACTGAATGTTATACCCCTTCTAGGGTAAACACCATATATCTGACATACTAGTGTTCATAGATTTCACAAATGTTGCAATGTTTTAGTTTAATTAAATTATTTTTAAAAAATAATTTTTTCAATATATTCTATTTGATAATTTTATTCCTTCTTCGACAAGAATTTATGGTCCTCATTTTCTTGCACCAACTCAATGCCATCATAGAAAATATTCAATTGAATATTCCAACATGTTAACCGACAAATAAATCCTATTACTCATTAATCATAAAATGATTTATAAATCATTATTTTACACATATTATATTAATAATTTTACACCATAGGGTTCATAAATAATTTCAATGGTAATGGAATCTTACAACCTCCCCAGCAAAGAAATATATTTCCCCATAAATTATACAATGATGCCACAATGTCAAAAACATGAGGCCACTAAACTAGGATCAATGCCTCCCTCTCCAATGTTTCATGAGAAATTGTACCATAATTCTATAAGATATGTAATTGAGGTATCATCCTCCCGTGAAGTACCTTGGTCTCAGAATAAACAACCCCCATTGTCCATTTAGCCATTGAAAAACCAGGATCCACTTATAGATCATGCCAATACAGAAGGTGATACGGGTTAGATAAGATCATTCATGTGGAGATACATGAAACACATTATATGTCAATGTCATTTATGGTGGTATTTCCAAATGATATGAATCTTTCTACACCTGACCAACAACATTAAAAGGGCCCACAAAATGAGGAGTATGAATCCCTTGCCATTCATGTCATTGATGACCCAATCAAGGATAGGTCTCCAAGAATACTTGGTCAGAAACTAAATAATACAAAGGAGTAAGGTGACGATTCTATATGTCTTGTATTTTTTCTATGTCATTAACATTATATGACAAATCAATTGAATCTTATTTCCTATCACATAGAAAAAAATCAGTCCATCCAAGGAACATTCAGCATTCCCTGAAAAACAAAATAGTTATGTAAAAGGATAGCCATACATTGCCTCAAAAGTATCCATTCTAAATATAGACTACTACTCATTATATGAATAGACTGGATGATCCAAATGACCATCCCAACCCTCACCAATGCCGATAACACAATAGTGTAGCATATACTCATGAAAAGAATCTAATACAGAAATAATCTCTTTTAGTTCAGTTACACTCAAGGAGTAAGAGATAATTGAAACATGTTGTGTAAAAGGTGTTAAGTCAATAGAAATATCTACATCCCATAATGTTATATAAATAGATTTCATAGAAGGAAAAAACTTTAGTAAAATCAATGAAAATTGGAGGGATATAAAAACTCATTGATTCTCGCTCCAGAACAAAATCAAACACTAATATCACTTTCCCCTATGTTTGACATGATGTTTCAGCATATCTTGAAATTGGGTCTCAATATCCTCGAATGTCAAGAGGCAATGTGGGTGTATTAATGTAGACATATCAAGTTGAGAATTAATACTAAATTTATTGGAAATTATCCATTCCCCCAAAATATGACATTAATAGATTCAATGTTGGGAACCGGAAAACTCCATTCATGCTCAAAATATGATACAGTGAAAACACTAGCTAGAATATAGAGACCCTTCTATCTCATCACACAAGTGGGTGTAATAATATCCATTGAACAAGATAAAATATCCATATGATTATTATTAAAATAAAATATTTGTATTGATAAAAATCAGTATGATTCACAAGTATCAAATACAATAGTCCCTAATGACGAATCTATTGTAATGATACCACTCACGGTAGCTGGTCCTACATTAGCTTCCATTGAGGACTCTTCCACTATGTTCTGAATAATTTTTCTATATGAATGCATCTAGAACCAATTACTATATAATGAAATTGATTTACACACATTTTTTTAGTTTTGGAAGATATCATGACACTATACAGAGTGGAAATGTTGTGACTGAACTTCATTATGATCCCTAAATGTTCGTCAGAGCTAGTATTCTTGGGTGCCTCAGTGAAAACCCTCCTGGAATTTCCTGGTTAGCCACACTAGAATCATACTAAATGGATTCTTCTAGGACCGACATGATGTCTAAAATGACCTAGTTGTCGAGAGCCACAACAGATGTCAATGTGCTTCTTATTTAATTATAGAACACATTCTATCACTGGGAGAAATAAGAACTCCAATCAAACCTGATGTTCTTTCCTGGTCTGTCTCAACCATCATTTCATTGTCCATCACATCAACATATTTGGGAAACATCAACCAGAATACCTAGAAATGGATATCCGACCGATGTTATTACTCCAAAAATCGAACCTTCATCTTCTCATTAGATAAAATATAAGGTGAAAACTACACCAATTCACAAAATACAATTATATTACTCAGCCATGGTTTTGTTGGCCAGCTCAATCCTAAAAAAATCCACATCCGTGGACAACACCATTGACTATGGATAGAACAGGTATATGAATAGAACCTTCATGCCCTTCCACTTTAATCACTCATCTTTTTTCACCACCAACATCAGGTCCCGCATTATTCGGCTCGGTAACACGCACACTATAGTAGTACATATGACCATGACCTCATATATTGTCTCTAGGTACTCAAATATATGTTCTATCCAACCATACCACTGCTCCTCATTTTGACGATTAGTGGATCCTTTGAAAATTTGTTATTTCTGGTGAATGATCTCTTGAAAATTATTATAAAAAATGCTTCCCCCAGGGGGATCCATAGTAGGATCCTAAGTGAGTACTATATGTAACACATGCCCTAGATCTCGGAAAGCATGCACAATCACCTTAACTAAAATTTGTTCCAAATATATATTCTCTTGCTGAGGTTCAATAAGATATTTTTCCTGGATCAAATTCCCATGTCTTCTCAGAGGTATGTCATTACACAACATCAGCAGATATCAATGAAGACATTAGATGGTGCTCATATTGAAAAATGACAGAACATGATCTCTAATGGTAGAACATACTTGATTTTGATTTGACACTATCCCAATAAATATAGGGAAAATACTATAACTAATAAACAATACATATTTTACTAACCACCCATCGTGAAAAAATGCTCATTGTGGTGAGATATGGCCCATTACACAATTAAAACTAACACTTAAGTCCTTATAAGAACAATCAAATTCTTACTGTCATAATCTCAAGATGAATAACCTGCATAGGATATCATTTTGTCACTAACACGAGCAGGTACCATAAAAACCCAAAAACCATGTCATCCCTGACATTTTTCGAAGGGCTTTCTCAATCCCCACAGTTTGGTGAATGGAACCTGGAATCATACAACTTGCAATTGGTAATGATATTTCCACTAACAGTGTGGAAGTAAAAAGAATCCAGATAAAATGCATATTAAAAGTATACTACACTAGGTGAGATGTACCGAAATACAATAATGCATAAGTCATACCAAAGTACATTGGCATATTTATTAAAACAATGAAACACAAGACAAGTGTCTAAGGAAACAACTCACCAAGCCAACTTTTCTGTAGTTGGATCCACCTATATGTGATCATTTTTGTTTTCTCAAACATGGATGAATATAAACTACAAACGCCTAATGGAATTTGTATGGTATGAGCTAAAAATTCTAGTAGGTTCTCACCTTGGATTCAAAAATATATTCCAAAAATAAATTACCCAAAGTAATTCATTATATTTTAAAAATAAATTGGTTTGGAAATTTAATTAATAATTATAAAAATCATATTTTTCAGTTCAAACGATTGAAAAAAATTCATTAATATAAGACATTACAAATGGTGAAATATTTCTAAAACAATGACATAAATAAAATAATTACATAATATTTTTTATGTAAAATCAATAGCTGTGTAATGTATATTAAAATAAAAGGTATTAATTTTTTTATCAAATATAAATAACAAGTGACCAACATAGTCATCTACAAAATTAGTATGATAGAATTTATGGATACAAAAATCTATACTCTCTAAGTGATCTCAGTAAAATGTGGACACATACGTCCCCAAGAAACTGGTAAGATATGACTCATCACCATCTCCTAAGGGATGTGACCAGATTTATGAATGTTTATAAATTTACTAAAAGAATAGAGTGTCAAAATAAACCACCACCTACCTATGCTTTTCATGTTATATTATAAAATCAATGGTTCACAATTTATTGTATGACTTTTAAAATAAAATTATGTCTCATTGTTACATTTCAAGTCCAATCTTCATTTTATAATATAATATTTTATTTTAATTAATAACATTCCTATTTAACAATATAAATCAATGAGGTTTCAATAAAATAATTTTAATCCATTTTCATCAATTTGAAATTCATTAAAAACAAATTCAATATTTTTAAAATTTGATTTCAATATTTAAATTAAATAATTTAATTGAAAACATTTCCATAAAATCCATAATTTAAATTCAACTATTTAAATTGGAAGATTTCCAAAAACACACCCAAATTCAATGTAATTTGTGGATTTTAAAATATTTTTTCTAAAACATCCTCAAATATCCTAGTTCACTAGAATCAGGTTTTGTTAATTTAATTGAAATTTCTTTGAGCAATTTAATTTAAATAATATTTTTAAATAAATCAATAAATGCATTGTTAAACAATTTGGCTAATCAGGACAGAACCACCTACCTCGAAGTCATCGACGTCAGTGGAATGATAAACCACTATGTGTTGTTCAATAAACCTCATCATGGCTTTATTATCATAATCATTGGCACATCAATGGATAATGTTCTTCAAGGGTTAAAATAATAAAAACATATATTTAATTTCACAAGTAAATAAAATATTCCTTGTGATAACATTTTCTCTTTCCAAGATAATTACAAAATTATAGATTATTATATTACGTGTGATAATATATTATCTCTCATAGATAATTTCAAATTATCATTCAAAATATTACCTGCAATATTATTTTATATCACGGGGATAATTTCCAAATATCGATTAAAATATTACTTGCAATAATATTTTATCTCTCTTGGATAATATCAGGATTATCGTTTTATATAAATGTATGTCTTTGAAATTATACTTTAGTATTTTATAAAATTAATTGTTTAAAAAATTATATTTAATAAAATTATCATTAACACCCTAAGTAATTTTCAAAAGTATATATCTAACTATATATATATATTGATAATAAAAATAAAAAATATTAGATAATATAATAAAATTAATCCTTTTTCATTATCAATATATATAGATAATTTTTTCTAATTTGATAATCTCGATAATTATTGTTTGATAGTTGTAAAAAATTATTCATTCAATAATATGTGGGAATTTATCTTCAATTGTTTTATTGAATTATCATTTAATGAAAATATTCATTTATCTAGTGATAAATTCATCGATAACTAAAAATTGTTAAATTGATCACATTAACATTTCATAATATTAATAATTGTAATTTATTAATCCATGTAAATATAGTATGAAAATTTTTTTTAGATAACTTCAGATTTAATGATCATAAATAATTTTGTGTATTTAACCCTAGATAATTTTCATCCATATTATCTGTGATGAATTTATATTAATCATTTTACAACTCATATAAACATGTTTTCATAATTTTCTGAAATTATCATTTTATAATTTGACATAAATGATCCATATCAGTTAATGTAAAAATATATTTTGTTAATCAAAAACCTATTTAAATTATCCTTTGATAATTTTAGGATTATTAATAAATAATTTAGGTCACTAAATTTTTAAAAAAATACACCATTATTTTCATTATATTTATTAAATATAAATGAAAATTAAATAAATAATTGAAATAAATGGTAAATAAAAAACATTGTCTTTATCCTTCAGAAACACAACGCCCCACCATGGAGACACTGGATCCATCATGAATAACTTGGGGAAGGAGGAGAGTTGTGACCATGTTCCTCCTTATACGTCGTAATGATGATTTTGATTATTTGAACCCCATTGAATTGATTTATACCAAGGGTGACGAAGGATCAACTATTTCAATGAGTCCAAAAATGTTTGGCACTAACCCCAGAAGCCCAGAGATGGTTTCTAAAACATGGTGTGTTATTTTTTTATAAAAGGTTTATAACAAAATTACACATCACATATCATCGTAGGGGAACTTATCAGTTTATGTTTTGGAAAACCGGATACAGATGATACATTTATTTAAAATAGAACATGATTAGCCTTATAAAGAAGAAACCATATAGAATAACCCATTATTGAATAATATACTAACACTCTAAATTTAATAAAAAACATAGGTCGAGAAAAATCATTCCTAGTATGGGGAATAAAAACTAATTAATTACATTTACTTTTATAATAACACCCTTGAAAACTGATTACAAACATTTTATTAAATGAAAATAACCATTGTTGAAGCCTGTCATCAGAATTAGTCAAAAGTTACATGTAATAAATTTTATGGAAATATGATAAAAATGACTTTTATATTTATTTAAAAGAATCATGTAAAACACTTTTCAGAGTGCAAAAAATTTTAAAAAAATTCATGGAATGTTTCATATATGTCATGAGTTGATCAAAATAACTAAGGGTTGAATGTAGGTCCATAGGAACAAAATAGAACATGATTTAATACTTGTA
This sequence comes from Viscum album, assembly GCA_963277665.1. Taxonomy (NCBI): domain Eukaryota; kingdom Viridiplantae; phylum Streptophyta; class Magnoliopsida; order Santalales; family Viscaceae; genus Viscum; species Viscum album. The sequence goes on from OY728127.1 coordinate 1,141,757,624, forward strand.
CCAAATTGGACAAGAAAAAAAATTCTTATTTCATATAACACATAAAATTCAATTAATGAAATTATAGATGTTTTATTGACTTCAATATCAATGTTTTGAAAATAGATGATACAATTTCCTTATAAATGTATTTCCTATTATATACATCTTTGTGTCGTATAAGGTTATTAACATTATCATAAGTAAAGTATTATTAAACGATGATATTCTACTCATCAATGAATGTCTTTGTTGGTTAAATATTAATCCAATATTGTGGAAATGCATAATGTCGGGTATTCATAAAATTTATGTCAAGGCCTCATGCCAAGACCATACATAATAATTAAATCTAGGAATCGTGCCAAGATAATAGACTATCTCAACAAAGATATCGATTAATTGAGGGTAAATAATGTTCCCCAACCATCATATAATAAGAACAATTCATTCCTCATATTTCTAAATGAAATTAAATAAATATGTTTTATACCACTTTGAATTCATAAATTATTTATTTTATTCATAGTGTCCCTTAACACATTGAATAATTAAATTTTTTTCTCTTTTTCAAAGTGACTCATACCACATTGAATAATTATAGTCATAATACAAACGATATCATAATAGATAAATTTAATTTTACAATTACGGTCTATATTCATAAATAATGTGTGTATGTCAATAAATATACACATTAATCTTATAATTTATTGGTTTGTCTGTTGTGAATTTTAAACAATTGTTAAATCAAATTTATTAACTACATGAATTAAAAATAGGCAACATTTTGTACATGTGTTGATAAATAGTACACATAAGACAATAACTTTTTTTCGGTTTTCCAATACAATAATAACTCATAAAATTCAAACCCATTGGTTAATAAATGTAAATATTTTATATACAAAAGTACATATTCTTAATTTAAGGAAGTTACCATTCATCTTCAAACCATACACCAATAAATATGAGTTTTTATTATATTAAATAATAATCTATATTAATTAATAGCATTCATTGTTGAAGATTCATCTAGAATTTAAATATAATAATTATAAATGTAAAACAGTCATTTAATGTGAGGTATTCATGCATAAGAAAAAAATTAAACAAACATCACTACATGTGTTTGTTCATGATTATGTATATATATTAAACAAAATATAATTCCAAATATTTATCCTAAAATCATAAATTGAGATTCTTATAATGTCAATTGCAATAACAAAGTGGTGAAATACTAAAAATTATAGGCACATAATAAAAAAACAATGTTTGGTTATTTTTTTCCAATATAAAATTGTATTTGTGAAACTTATAGAAATAGATGTGGGTTGGAGAATCAAAATTAAATGAATAAGTAAAGCGACATGGATCACCTTTAAATAATTTTCTTATCTTATAAAGAAATAATGATTATTCTGATTAGGGCTAAAAAATGTTATACAAATATATATACTTATACATATATGTATTGGTTTTTATTCTCAAAAACACTCTTAGTAAATCCCTTTATAAGTAATACATTCATAAAAAAACCATTTAATTACCAATAATTATCACTTGCATGACCAAAATTATATTATGTCTTGTATAATATATAAAAACTTTTATAAAAAAAGTGTATACATGGGATTTTCATAAACAATATATGGCTTGATAAATAAAAATAACTACCATACGCATAGAAAACAGTATTTAATTACATTTAGCAATTATATGAACACCTAAATAGAATTAACATAAAATTCTATATATATACATATAACCATGAATACACAATTATATATAAGGGTTTTTCTAATATAAAAAATGAGGCTAGATTAACACTTAAATGAATTACAAGAAAAAATAACACCATTTAAATCATAAATATTCATCTTCTAAAAAATATAAAAAATAATAGGTTTGGTATATTTATGTAAACGTATATACAGATATAAATATATATTTGTTATTCAAACAAAAAATTACATAAACCCTTACATGACTTATATGAATAAATAACATCATTTAAACAAAAAATTCATCATCCAAAAGCACAGAATAGAAAGCGTATTGGTATTTATTTAAAAACATATATAGACATATATGGATAAATGGTTTAATAAACCATAAAATTAATTAAACCATTACATGTCCACAATGGTGGGGCTGAAACAAGTAGAAGTCAAAGATGAGTTGGGAGGAGGAAACCCCATAGGGTTAAGGATGAAAATAGATGTTTATATATGCAGTTTATATGATCAATATATATATAATATTATATATACTATGGTTAAACATAAAAATATAATCAAAGTTGCCTAAAGAAAAATCAATATAACGGTTTAGAAAAATAACGAAAAAACAACATTAATTTAACTATTAAATGGATCAGTTTCCTATGAATATATATATATATATATATTATGTAAAACATGAAATATAAACCAAAAGGGTTTTCATTAAACTAATTCACCCTTGGCGAACATGTGGAAAATAGAAAAGGAAGGGTTTGAGGAGAGCCATGGAATGACTCACAGGCTGAGGTAGAAAGAATGAAGAAGGAGACCGATAGATACTGGTGTTGTACAAGGAAGAAGAATATGAAAAAGAATAAGGTGAATGAAATGGATGGTTTAGATTGGACCTAATTCGATCAGATTGATTATGTGACTTCCATGGTTTTAAAGATAGATGTATTCATGAGATCATAACATGTATTTGATCGAATGGTTGTGCGAAAACAGTGAGATTTAAAAAGAATGTGATGCCAAGATCAAACAAGTCTGGATTAGACAGTCGATGAAAATCATGGAAAAGGGGAGAGGATTTGGAGTTCAAATGATGGATCAGATCAGACAATTGACATATCGTGCATCGAGATCGAACGGCTCAGATTATATCTCCTATAAAATTCGTCATCCCACATCATAATGGTAGTAGTTTCTAGACCACTTTATAAGCCTAACATACAGGCCATATGGAAAAAACAAATGAACACACTATGGGGTCCTTATACAGAGGACAACCACTCGTGGTGCTTGGCCCATCCACACTCACATCAGTGCATGACTTTTCTAACCCCTACTGATTCCAAACTAGGATCTATACATGGGTATTTGTGAGAGATTATGCCTCGTCATGCATGACTTTTGGGTGACATGGAATGAACCATGCATGCAATACTCCAAGGGTTCTCTGACCTCATATGTCTATGTGATATTCCCACTCAGACCTTGAAGGCTTGGCCTTCAATGGTACCCTCGATTGGGTGGGCTACTCAACCAATTTTTTTAAAAAAATATGTTAAACATAGATAAAATGAATATAATACACATATTATTTCTTCTATATATATACAAACATTCTTTCTCGTTATAAGTGTCATTATTTAATATATTTGTTCTAGTTTTGTTTATTAAAATCATTAACTCACAAAATAAATATATAAAATTCATCTTTAATTGAAACATGTCATAAATTTGTAATTATTTTAAATCATCGTAAAATAAAAACTATTGTTATTAGTTTTGTCATTTTAAAATCCGAATATGAAATAAATCATCATTTTCCTACCATATATTCCATTACGAAAAAGCAACACATTAGTAAATTTATAAAATTTTAAATTATTAATATACGTAAATACATAGAGTAATTAATATAATGAAAACACTTAACCATTATACAATTTTATGACTATTAGAAAAACCAATGGTAATTTTAAATACAATGGTCACCTGAAAGACTAATTACAAAAAAACATTTCAATTTTTTAATAAATAATTGTTTTTCTATTTATTCATTTTGTCAGTAATTCATTTTATTCGAGTTTCATTATTTTCACCAAAATAATAATTCACATTAAAAAAATTAATTCATTCCAAAAATAATAATATGGGATCAGGGCATCACTGAAGATGTTATTCAAATAATATATTTATAAACACCTGATTTAATCTAGATTTCAAAGTAAAATTGAATGATGAGGGTTTTAAATCTCCCTATTAAGCCAAATAAATTTAATAATGGTCAAAACATTTTCAATTCAAATCTTTTCGATATATGTGAATTTAATAATGATGGAAAATGGGGTATTGATGAAGAAGAAGAGAAGTTTAAAAAAAATTCCATTTAATTCTTTTAAAAATAAGATTATTAAATTAATATAATTAATTATTTAACATAAAAATTAAATAACACCCAGTGACCGTTGAACATAAAAGTTATACCATGTCTAGAGTAAACCTGACATTCTAGACCCTAATGTCGTCTCATATTTCTAATACGATACACTATTTAAAATATATTATAGATTTATTATTTAAAAAACAAAATAAATATGTAATTAAAATAAAATGGAATGTTTTTTAAAGAAAGGTGTCCAATCTCCTACAACTAAAAATATAATACCACATCTAGGGTAAACCCATCATTATGGATCCATATTTGGTCTAATATTTCTCGTACAATGCACCGTTATGGATATATTTAGTTTGTTTTAATAAAAAATATAAAAAATATTATTTAATAACATTATATCACAAAAGAGGTATCCAAATATATAGTGCCTTAGGCGGTTAATGAAATTAACTCATGAATCAAAAAATCAATGATAAAAAATTATTTTCCACCTATGATATTAATAATTTAACACAATTGGGTTTATAAATACTTGGAACAATAATGAGATGTCACAATTTTTATTATTGACCAACATAAGAACTAAATTTGCGGTTTTTAGGATGTGATGATGAAATTGTGTTATATATTGGTGTTCATATATAGGTTCATGTTTCATGGATTATTTTTTAACATTCTTGTATTATAAGAACTCATATATTCATTATAATTTTTTAACTTATTTCTAACAATTTTATATAGAACTCATGTTTTCAATGATTTTTCCATTATTTTTAATTTATATTTGGTTTATATAATGTTTGGATACTTATAACATTTAAATATAAATATTAAATTAAAATGAATTTATAATTTATTATCAAACCAAGATGTATTTTCAATAAAAAATAAATTATTATTCATTATTATTTTGAGGATGCAATTATTTTATATTTCTCATGTTTCATAAAATCAATTATTTTCCACCCTATTGTGATCATAAATGTGTTATGATCTTTATGATGAGTTTACCATAACGACATGGTATGATTTTATGTTGATTACAGATGATAATGTCATAGATTGTTAAATGTGGGCTATAAAATTTATCTAGATACAGATATAGAGACACTTAATAAGTTGTTCCATTTATTTTTGAGCTTACCCTGACTTCAAATGCATCAATCAACACTTTTTACTGTTATGGGTGATAGATACAGTTTATTTATGCAATATTTTATTTATAGAAACCCCTATAATGTAGGTGGATATATCGATATTTTTATTCCTGGAACGGATGATGCACTTTTTGTATTTAAATGTCATTTATGTTTAACATTTAGGGATTTTTTGTATGTACTCAATGACTCATATCTATGATTTTTTCCCCAAATATATAATTTCGTAGATAGAGTTGTATATATTCTTCAGCAGACCTAGTGAAATATATTATTCATGAAATATGAATAAATCATTACAAACCCCCTTTTTTTTCAATTATGATGGATGATGATGACGTATTATGGGATAAATTAATTATGGATAGCATGATTTATTTAGTTTGTTTTAGATGAATATTTACCAAAAATATCATTCATAGAGTGTTTTAATCATTAAATAATAGTTTATTGAAATTAGAACTCTGGTAGGGAATTTTAGTAATTATATTCATATTTTGTGACTGGTAGTGGTTGTATTGATATAATGAAGTCTATATTATATGGTGAAAACCATTACGATAATGGTAATATTAATAAGAGTGGGTTTTAATAAATATTGTCTCACTAGAGGGGTTTATGATGTGTTACATGTGTAGTGTACATGTTAATGTATGATCATAGGGCCACTACAATCTTTTGGTATGTTAACTACATTGAAATATGAGATTTCTATAGTGGAATTAGAATAGTTTATTAGTTTATATTGGATGAAAAGGTTCCGGTTATGCAATGGGATTTATTTCTAGACTATGTGACCTAAAAAAATTCTTGGGTGTAAATCCTGAGACTATATGTGTTACAGTTGAGGAATTGGTTTCCATGTGAAACAGAAAAAGTTCAATTAGGGTGATTCAACAAAATCGTGTTCGGAAATAGGGGATTAGGGTATAAATTTAATATAGTTATATACTACTATACCAACTCCTAAATATCATGATGTATTGATATTTATTGAATGTGTTTTTATCCAACTATTTTCTATTACTAAATTAATCTTATTTGTTATAGATTCATTACACGACTTTATATAATATTAGATTTATGATTGTATGTGATTTGGAAAAATATATTTATTTCATCTATTGTATATCAATAAATTCATGGGAGTGTAATTTGATGTAATTCATATATATGTTTTGTTCACCCATGATATTAGTGTATATACTCTCCTAACAAAATTCCATTAATTTATATATAGTTTTTATGAAATCATATGGATCGATTTTCCGTATATGTATCAATAATATTATTATTTACATAATTAATGTCTTATCCAGATATTCTATGGTTTAATATTATATCATAGTCTTGTGGTGGGATATTGTTATAGGATATTTTAGTCATTACCATAGTATACTATGGAATTTTCTCCTATATTCCAGTTTTTTTAGATTATTAAGAGAGATAAAATTTTATCATTCCAAATATTATTGAAAAGTTCCATTAAATTTATTTATAGAATTATATATGATTCCATATGGTAGATAGGTCTCTATTATTTTTGAAATTATGATAGTTAGTTATCCTATATCCATTCCACCATAAGTGTTATCTCATGAATGTAATTAACAGCTGAATATATAGTTATATGACAATTAGTGTAAGATATATTTTTAACAATGAACATCCAATTTGGTTATTTTAGTGTTATTTAAATATATAATATTTTTTTATGTCATTGTGAATATATTATCATATATCACAATATGTTATGAAAAATACCTTTAACCCCTTTCTAATTTCATTAATCTATTTGACATATATAGGGGATTTATATAGTTCTCCATTAATGTCTTATGTATGGGTTGTGATAAATTGTGGGAGATTCCATTTGGTATTCTTCATAATTCTTTTTGATGTAGGAATGGATTGTATAACTATATATTGTTTTGGTTTTCATAAGAAAATATATAATATGTGTTTCTATTCTTGATGAATTATATATTTAATATATTTTTTAAAAAAATCATGGTCATTATAACTATTGAAATTCATATATACTCCCAGTTAAGTGCTGATAATGATTGGCATATATAGATCATACTAATTATATTGATAAAGTATTTCATTTAATAAAAGATTTTTCACATTTATGTATTAATAAATGAGGTGTTTATTAAGAAATGTGGTCATAGATTAATTAATAATTGTGTACTTTGATAAGTTTGAGATCAGGGAATCAGTGGGGAAACATAAGATAATTTATTATATTCCTAAGTTTATATGATTCAACTTATATAAATGAAGATTAATTTATGAAATATAAACATCACAAAGAAAGAATGATCAAACTAAATAGTAATGAAATGAATTTATAATGGTTTAGTCACTGTGATAGACCCTTTCAGGGTAGAATTATTGATTAAAATCAGTGCTAATTTTAACATTATCATAGTTGGGTAAGAATTATATCCATTATTATAATGTATCCTGGGTTGTTATTATAGATTTAATGAAGCTTTATGGGTTTCTAGTCACCTTATGTTCTAGGAAATTGAGTCAACATGAGTTGAATTATAATCCTAATGATTTAGAGATGGAAGAAGTAATCTATTATTAGAGATGTTTGTATTAATACCTATTTGATATGAGGATAAGTTTATATTAAAACAATAAGATCCTAATTTTTTTTCTTATAGTGACACATAAACCATTGTCAGTAAATAGTTTTTGACTATTTCTATTCTTATGTCATCAATAAGACATATACCCACTATAATAATTGTATTGTGGTAGATTCAATAATATTTAACGCTTGAGAAATGTTGGTTTAGAAATATTTTAGTTAGATAATTTTGATAATATACTTTGATGATTTAAATAATAATTTCATAGAGCATCAGGTAATGGATACCATAATATATATGGACAATACCTTTAAAATTTATTAAATAGTGATGGATTTTCAAATGTATGATTTTAGTAATCTGGTTATAAGAAATTAAAAATACAGTATAGAGTGACCGTAAGATTATCCCATTGAAGAATACGGGGTTCATTATATTCATGATCTATTTTCTTTTTTAAAGAAAATTAATTAAGATATGATGGGGGTTTACAATCACTATATTTGGCTGCATATATAGGGATTTTGTAGATGAATTATGAAATCCCCTTGAAATTTTATTAAGCCATTTTGAAAAGTTATATTTTATGTTTTTCATCACGATTGATAACCTTTCATAGAGTAAAGGACAATAATCATTGATTTACATGAATACCATAGTCCCAACCCATTCATGATTTCAAGTGAAATTATATGTCCATGGGATTATTAGGTTGTACAGTGGAATCTGTGATGTTTCAATGAAATATGGGATATTGTGGACTAATTTAATATGGTAAAAATAATATATAGAAAAATGATTCATATTCATTTAGTGAGATGGTAATTCCATGTTTCCATCATATAGTACATATTACTAATGTTCACAATATCAACATACCATTCATGTATTCAAATTTTTCACATCCCTTCGATATGGGTCCTTAAATGGAACATGATATGTTGTTGAATCAATGTATTTTTTAAAATTTATAATTATAAGATGAGGCATAGCATATGATTTATCTTATGGAAAACAATTCATGGGAGAGAATAATAAAATAAGATGATTTTAGTGGGAACTATTTGATTTTTTTATTGATCATATATAAGCAACTCCATGACCCCATTATCCTAGATTCAAATAATTATTCTAATAAATTTTCATGATTACAAGAAATCAATTCCAGAAGGACCGATCCATTTGAAAATTATAGAAATTAGATTACATACAAGAATGATTCATTACACATTCACACCCAAAATAACAAAATCATTTGATAATTAAATAATTCATCTAGATTAATCCTATATTTAAATCATAATAAACTTCTAGTCGTCCTTGGAAAATAAATCATAAGAAATGGATGACGTCATATGCTCACTAAGGGTAAATAATTTAGTATAAGCTATAAACATTTAAGGAAATATGTGTAATAAAAACAAAATGATTTTATACATAATCTAGAACATAATATAAAAAAATTAAATCTAAAATTATCATATAATCATAAACATGGATATTATTCTACTCGAATAATCAAATTTAATAACTAAATTTATAGTGAAGGAATGCATATTGCAGGACATCATAAAGACTTAGTCAAGGCCCCATGCGAAGATAATAAATAATTTTTTTTTTCAATGACTAGAAATGCACTAATTTGTCTAATGAGACTTACTGATGCATCAATGAGCTATAGTGGGCTCCACCTTCCGCTTATTAAGCCCAATTCATTCCTCATATGAAAATGTTAAAAAATAACAAAAAATCAATATTAAAATTATCATACGAAATGTCAATACTATAAACATAAATCATCAATGGTAAAAAAATAGCACATTCACAATCAATCATATAATAACTAATTCAATAAAATATTGAAGAATGTATTTATAATAAATCATCCTTAATAAAGAATAATATACCTTAAAGGATTGTGACACAGTTGAAAATGATTAGTAAAACTCTTTGAGAGAAATATCGCTTTTTAGTGAAATCTTTTAAAAGTCACACATTTATAAAGGAAATCATTTAAAATATATATTTGAATTATTATTTCCCATATCAGATTGAATCTTATCAATGGTTATAGATTTTAAAACAATCATTCCTATATAAATAAATCCTTAAAATAATTATCAAATCATGGACATCAATTAAAAATATTTAGAAAAATAAATCATTAAAACATTTAAACGATTATCTTGTTAAATAGTACATTAAATAAAACCAAAAATATTCTTTTTTAATTTTTTATGATTCATGTACATGGATGATAAATACTTCCTATAAAATAGTTACACATGAATAATCTTGGATAACAATGAGTATGAGGAATTAACACTTACCTTGTCCTATCCTTTAGTTGAGGGTACGTTTAACATATTGTAAACTAACGATTGTATGTTTTTAAATTATAACAGAACAATATTAATATTTATGATATCATATATTATTCATTTATAACTTTATACTACCCTTTTAAAAATTATTTCCATGTTAAAGTATCATTTTGGGTAATAATCGCTTTCTTTATTGTATGTTTTTTAACTTGATATTATTGAACGTATCACTTACATAATGATATAAATAATTAACTATTATAAAACATGATTTATATATCATTTATATTCAGATAATAAATATGTATAATATATATATATATATGAATTGGAAACACTGTTCATTGAGACGGTAGTGCAAACGTATACATGAATGTTGTTTTTGTTCTTTTATAGTATAATATGGAAGTATGTAAAAGACATATATTTATCTCTGAAAATTTAAATTATTCAAGTAAAAATATTATTTCTAATATCTCATTCTATATATATATATATATATAATTAAATTTTAATGGTGATCGTTGAAGATGAATCTCAACGCGTCGTTGAGACAGTTAGTCATACGTAGGCACCCATGACAATATATGTCCATTGACGGTGAAATAAAATGTAATTGGATGGTAAATTATCTATATATAATAATTTACATGTTAGATTTATTATTTAAAAAATTATAATCATTACTATACGCATCCAAATAATGAAGTGTTGAATAACAAGCTTTTCCACGACGTGGAGATAGTAATCCATACGAATGCTTGTATGGTGACATTGACATTCAAAAGATTGATAGAATAATTAATGTGGTTATTCCATAATTATAATTGAATTACATAATTTAGAAGGTACTTTTTTTATTTTTTTTATGGAAACAACAAATAAAGGGGAAGTTGAAAAAGAAAAGAACATGAAAGAGGTGATGAAATAATTACCTCTTCGCTGAGTTCATCCATTTGATTAGAACAAAAGGGCCCCTTATTATGGATTTATGATCAATGTAAGGAAAAATGGTTTAATTGAGTTTAGTTTGGAGGATATTTGTGTAGTTTTGTCCAATAAAAATCCTTTGGAGGTGTGTAATTAAGATAAGGAGAAGTACTCATTTATAAGAGAGGTGAGGGTCACATTAGAAAAAACATGATGTATTATTTTATTATGATTTTTTTTTTGTTTATAATGGCACCAAATGAATTTATTTCATCGCTATGGTTTGTATGGTGTGAAATATTCTCAACAAATAGTCTTTAAACATGTTTAGGTTACCATATTAACCTTATCATTATGATTTTACTCAGGGTTAAATTATTTATCAGTACCCATGTCACCTTGTATTATTATATTAGATGGTTCACAGACTCACTATTAAAATCTATCTGAACCACATGTGGTTAAGTAATGGAATTAATAACATTATATATGTACTTTGGAAGAATATTATATTATTTGGATTATTATATCATCTAATAAAATAATATTTTGTTATAAACTCATTTATGTCAATTTTAGGACTATTTAATATTTGGTTTTTGTGAAAGTCATAACTAATTTATTAATTTTAAAAATCTACATTTAATAAAACCTATAATTTAATATTCACCTATAAAATTTAGGGATTGAATTAGAACAATTAAATTACATTTAATTTAAAATTAATAATATCAATTATTTTATTCATTAATTAATAGGGAAAAATAATGCATCATTATTGTGTCATAAATAAATATATTAATTTTATGCATAAAAAATTTATATAAATTATCACGATGTATTATTTTTTATTATCATTCTAATTAATATTTATTTTCTAATAAATAAATTATTTATCCTCATATAAAAATGTTCTAGTAAAAGATATATGTTTATGTAACATTTTTCTTATCAATAAATTAATTTTTACAGTGAGTCATTTTTACATAAAAGTGGACCCATGGGGTCCAATAATCAACTGATGGAAGCCCATGGCTATAAATGTATCATAAAATAGGGGTAGGAAATGTGTTAGTGTAATTTAATATTATTATAATATTATTTGTTACCCATATTTACCTGATGTACCTAAAACCATGTTAAATAATATTTCTACTCAAATTACTATTCATAATGTATAAAAATAAAAGACAACTATATAAACATTTTAGACCTCCTCATTCAAAAAATGGAATCCATTTTTCCTAATTCAAGACATATTAGTTGTAAAAAATAATATAAATTTAATTCATGTTGTCAAAACAAAAAGTTTTTTTTTTGAGAAGTAAAAACTAGAAAAAAATTTATATGTGTTTATAAAAAATTTAAATTTATAATTACATCCAAGGAATAAAATTGGATTAAATGGTAAAAATAAAATCTAATTTTTATTTTAATCCACCCAAATTTAAAATTTAACACTATAAATTATTTCCATTAAAAATGTTAATTTTAAATACAATTTATTATATTTCACTATTCATTAAAATATAAAAGTTATCAGAAATTTTCCAAATATTTATCTGAACTATATTTTTATGTCCCTCTTCAAAAGAAGTTGTTTATTTTTTTTATATTACATATATAAAACCATCAAATATTATATTTAAAATAGGTTCACTATTAATAGGTGGTAAAATTGCATTTTAGGAAAAATAATTATTTTATCTAAAAATTTGAAATTGTTCTTATATTGTGTCTATGAAATAGATAGAATGGATTTTAAAAAAACATTGATCATTCAACATTATGTTTATACTATTCATATTGTTTTTTTAACCTAGTTTGGAATATCGTGGTGCACACGAACTCGATGTTGCGTATATCAAAAGCTAGTGAATTACTTTAAAGACATAAAATTCTATTGAATCCTAAGGTGTTACATTATCTGCTCTTTCAATATATTGTTTTCCCAAAATTTGAAGTTGTATTTTGAAAATAAAATGTTTTAGAAATAGAAAATACCTTTTTAGAGAACCCACATCATTAATACGGTTAATAAAATTTTGTCGTAATAAGAGAAAAGGGGAAATGAAGAAGTAAACATGAAATTATGATCTAGACCAGGAATAAATTGGTGAAAATTAGGACACATAATTGGGGGAAAAAGGTAAATATTTTTATGCATTGAATGAGGTCATCAATCACAAAAATGTTTAAAATTGAGGGATTCAAATCCCTCAATCTATGATGATTTAAAATATCAATGGTTCAAAAAAAAGACATTAGGATAACACATTTTTTATTTTAATATCCTTTACCTAATTTATATGAATTAATTTTTTCATACAATAACCTGAAAAAAAATACTTGACAATTAAATTTTAATCCTTCAAGAAATTTCTACCATAAACTCACCTTTGACTCTAAATGATAATATAATTCAAAAATATTCTATTTATCCTAATACTCTAGTGTTCCAAATAAGTTTCATTTATGATTCATATGATAGACTATTTAAACAACTATATTATAAAAACTAGGACATCATGTAGTCTAGTGTTAGGTGATGAACTTTTGTTTCCCTCCGGTTTCAGGTTAATGTATCACGGCCTTGCCAGATGCGGTGAGTTGTCACCCAACCTCCTGGTTGTCCTTTGATAACTATCGGAAAATAATACTATGAAATGATTTATCATTAAAAAATAGTATCCAATTCCCAACTTAATTTAGTTAGACCTTTCTACATATCAAAAATAGTTCTCTCAAAACTCACAGTCCAAAATTTATAAGGAAGGTAAAAATAATGATGATATCCTTTTCCACATATTAACATGTGAATACCTTCATCATGAATTCTCATAAAACATGGTAACACAATAAATTACCATAAAACAATATTTATTACATTCATACTCCCTTATTTCTTATTGAATACTAGATATACTAATTATATGAAAAAAAAAATTTAAACTCCAACAATGATGGAATAAACAAACAATTAATTATTTTTATGGTAATCAAAAATATCCAATATAATTTATCCAAATCAAAAATATCTTATTCTGAAATCATTATTTTAGTTTAAGAAACATATTAAGTCTTATATATCCCCCAACCATATATTTTACAAATTTTTTTACTTGAAACTATCCTACTTTACATGGTACCATACATTCTCAAATTCTTAATCAAATAGTTTTGAAGTACAATCCTTATATACTATGTAATTCGAAGAACTTGTACATCATTAATACAATACTAAAATGAAAATATTATTTAATAACACTATAAGATCTCTAATCATTAATTTTTATAGGAGGAGGAATCGTAACTTGATTATTATACAACTACATCATATGAGGTATACTCTGATTATTTGGACATTGATTCGCATAGTGTTCATACTCCTTTCAGATGACGATTTGAACATATGAAACCTTTTTCATACCCTTTCCATCATGAACATGTTGTCTTTTTCCTCCACGCTTATTACATACAACAATTCCCTTTTATGCATTTACCATTGTGATTCTTTCCACAGTTATCACATGTGGGTTAAACCTTATTTCCCTTATTCCCTTTATCCATCTTTCCCACTACCATCCTTTTATTTTCTGGAGTCCCCTCAAAGCCATAAGGCATAGATATTTATTTAATTGTCATATAAAAGGTTGATTTTATTTCCACATTTTTTGATAATACATGGGATGTTATGTCCCTTATAATTTTATTCATAAAACCACTGAAGATATGATCCTTCTTACTTTTTGGGACTTTCTTATTGTTGGAGTTCTCATTCCTTCTCCTGGGACCCATTTTTAGATGATGGAATACACTATATTACATCATATAATAATGTATAATCCAAAAATAACAAAAAATACTTGACAATATTTGTAAATTTTAACATATCTATCCAAATAAACAATAATATAGTTTCTCTAATAACATATGAAATCATAAATCCTTCAAAATTGTTTTTATATAAAATGTGAATTATCCTAATAATATCCCTTTATATATCATAACCAAGAGTGCAACAATTCCCATTTTTGCGTACTAGGATACTGCGAGTTAAGCCCAATACTTCTTATAGGAGTTTTCAACCCAAGGTATGTCTATTCCAAAGCCTCCACTACATGATCATATAAATATTTGGATGTAATTCATTGAAAACCTAGGTAATATCATATGTACCATAATTCATAGAAGTTCATTTATAATAACCCTCAATGTCTATATTTGTGTAATTTCCTCTAATCGGTGTTTTTCTAAATCTACTATCCATGGTTTGTACTAAACTTCATTTGATTCTAACTATAATGTCCTGACCCCTAGAAACACAAAAATGGTTCATTATTTTAATACATGTGCATGATTATAAATATTCAAGTCCCGAAGGACCGATCGGTTTAGTCGTCTTCGAAAAAAATATATTATATACATGATTGTTAAATTACATATTCACACAGTACATAAAAAATCCATTCAGAGTCCCATTATTCTTTAAGCTAGAATCAAGATAAAAATCATAATACACTTCTTCGATTCCTTGGAAAATAATGCACATGAAAGCGATGATATCATATTTTTAGTAAGGGTAAATAATTTAATAGACGCAATAATCTCTTTAGAGAATGATGTGTAAAAAATGCATTTTAAACATAAACTTGAACATAATATGGACCAAAAATCACTCATTAACATATACAAATGCACATGTATAATCTACTTATCGAATAATCACCTGTAATAACTATATTCATAATGAAGGAATGCACAATGACGAACATCATAACCACATATTCAATAACTTTTTTTATGACAAAAAATGAAATTTTTTCATGTCGTTGTTCTATGAAATTCATTTGTCTAATAAGACTGACAGATGCATCGATGAGCTATAGAGGGATTCACCAATTAAATACTAATTCCAATGCATTCCTCATATGAAAATGTTTAAAAATAACTTAAACATTTTTATTAAGACAATAATACAAAATGTTAATACATTAACCATAAATCATGAATGGTATTAAAATGGAACATTCATATTTAAACACATCATAACTCATTCACTACAATATTAAAGATTGTATTTACAATAAATCATCCTAAATCATGAATAATAACCAGTAAAGGATTTTAACATAGTTGAAAATGAATAGTAAAACACTTTGAGAGAAATATTGTTTTGTGAATTCATATAAAAGACACACATTTAAGGATGAATTAATTTAAAAGTTATTTTTGATTCAAATCATACCATAATAATTTTAAATATTTAAAGGAAAATATAATTTTAAAACAATCATGTCCAATTTAATAAATCCCAAATAATCATTTTAAAAACATGAAAATTAATTAAAAATATATAGAAAATAAATAATTAAAACATTTAAATGATTATCTAATTAAATATTACCATACATAAAAAATAAAATTTTTATTTTGTAATCATTTTTATGATACATGTACATGGAAGATAAATATTTTCGAAAAAATACTCACACATAAACAATCTCAGATAATAATGAGTTTGCAGAATCAACCCTTACCTTCTTCATTCTATTATTTGAGGGCCAGTTTAAACTCCTATATAATGACCATTGTAAGTTATTAAATTACACCATATCCATACTCATATTTATAATATCATATATGAATCATTTATCACTTTATATTTACTATTTATTAATAATTTCGATGTTAAAGCAACATTTCATGTAATAATCACATTCTTTATCATATGTGTTTTAACTTGTTATTCATGATCGTATCTCTTAGATAATTATTTTCAGACATCCAGAATATAATAAATTATTTATATATCAAATTTCTTCAGAATATAAATATGTTTAATAGATAGATTAATGAAATGGAAACACCATTCATGGGGAGGGTAGTTTGTATGTACGCAGGAACGTTCTTTCTGTTCTCTTATCATAAAGAATGGATATAAGTAATAAACATATAATTATCCAATAATATATATATTATTCTAGTAGCAATATTTCTTCATATATCTCATAACTAATATATATATATATATAATTCAGGAATTGTGATCCTTGAAGAAGAATCTCATCACATCGTGCAGATGGTAATCCTTACGCACACACATGCGACAATATCATCATATTGATGGGGAAATAATATCTAAATGGATGTTATATTATATATACTGAATCAATAAATTGTTATATATAATTTTTAAATCAATTATACTCATTATTATACACATCTAAATAATGAAGTGTTGAATAACAAACATCACCCTGAAGTGGAGATGGTAAGTTGTACGTACGCACGTACAGTGGCATTGACATTCATAGGGTGGATAGAATAAGGAATATGGCTGTATAATTTTTATAATAAAATCATAGTATGTATAAGAAATAGGAATTATTATCTCGGTATGAAAAAAACAAAGAATTTGGAAGTGTAAAATGAAACTAACTTGAAAGATGTGACGAAATAATTCCAACTTCTTCGTGTTCATCCTTTTGATTTGAACAGAAGGGCCCCTTAAGATGGAATTCTGATAAAAGTAAATCCTCTAGGATTATTTTAAGGTATTTTTAAGGATATTTGGAATTGGTTTGGATGTGAAAAAGGCTTTTCATCATGGGAATTAAGAGAAGAGGATGTACCCTTTTATAAAAGATGTGAGGGTTATATTAGGAAAACATTGAAATTTATTTTATTATAAAATTGTATTTGGAATATAATGGATCCAAATGAATTTTTTTCCCGAATATGGTGGGAATGGATCGAAATCCTATTAATAAACAAGTTTTATTGATGTTTGGGATAACTTATTAATCTTATCTTTTGGATTTAACTCTTGGTTAAATAGATTAACATTTACCATGTCTCCTTGTAATTTTATATTATATGGATAATATAGTTACTATAAAATGTCAATATAACCCATGTGGTTGATTAATGACATATATAACCTTATATAATCCTTTTTTCCGAATCAATGATTTTTAGGAGTATTATATAATATAATAAAATAGTATCTATATTAAAAACTCATTTTTGACAATTTTGAAGCAATTTAATATTTTGTTTTTGTGAAAATCATAAAAACATGATTACAAATAAAAAAATAAATTTAACCAACCCTATAATTTCATATTCACCTATAAAATTCTTATATGGCATCAAAACATTCAAATTATATTTTAATATTTATAATATCATTTATTTGATTATGTCGTTAATAAGGAAAATATTGCATAATTATTGTGTCATAAATAATTATTTTTATGGTATGTCTCAAAATTCTTAAATAAATTATTATGATATTTTAAATATTTTATGGTTTCTAGTTAATTTTTATAGTCTATGTGATAATTTATATAACCTCATAAAGAAATTGTTTTACTAAAAGATTTATGTTAATAAAACATTTTCCATATATTTAAATTAATTTATATAAAATGTAATTTTAACATAGAAGTGGTTACATGGGGTCCCAAAATCGTCCAAGGATTACCATGGTAGTAAATGTTTCTTAAAATAATGTTAGGACATGTGTTTGGGTAATTTAATATTATTATAATATAATTTTTAAAAATATTTACTAGATTTACTCATTTACCATAGTAAAGAAAATATTTACTTAAGTTACTATTCATAGTGTCTAAAAAAAGATAAATATATACAAATTTTAGAACTGCTAATACCAAATATGGAATAATTATTTCCAAATTCAAAATAGATATTTTTAGAAAATTAATTTAATATTAATTCTTTTTGACCAAACCAAAAAAACGGGTTTTTGACAAATAAAAACTAGCAAAAGAGTGATATATTTTTATGTCCAATTTAAATATAAAATTACTTATAATTACCAAAATAGGATTAAATGATAAAAAATTAATTTAGTTATTCTTTTAATCCACTCAAATTCATAATTAATCTCTATAAATTATTTTGATTAAACATGTTGTTTTAAATTTGAAATTTATTTTTTTCACTATTCATCAAAATATGATTTTTATCATAAAAGGGCCAAAAATATATCCAAAATATATTTTTATGTACTACTTCTAAAGAAGAACATTATTTTGTAAAATATAATTCATAAAAGTTTAAAATATTTGATATAACAAGGGTTCCACATGAATAGGATGTAAAATTACATTTTAAAAAAAATACTTCTTTTATTTGAAAATTTGAATTTGTTAATATAATATTTCCATGAAACACATAATATGGATGTTAAAATTATATTTATTATTAATAATTCATAAAAAATTCATAATCACTTTTTGAATGGCTAGTTTGATAAGTCATAGTGCTCTAGATTTCAGTGATGTGTGTAGAACAAGCTATTGAATTACAATAAAGAGATAACAAACTATGAAATACAACGGTCTTACATATAAATATATTTATCATGTTTATATCCATAGTATATTATTTATTAAATTTTAGTAATGTCTACGTCAACCCCCTCAATGATAATCTGTGGATGTGTATTTTTTGAATGTTAACATGCATCTCTTGTATTAAACATCTAATAATCATTCCATAGCCATGATGAGGTTAGATACCTCTAAGTGCATGTTTATGAATTATTTCAACCAAATATAATAACATTTTTTGTTCTGAGGTGGGAATCTAGGTTTTCTTAAATATGTGTCTCTGGATATGGTAGCATTATATTTTAATACAATATAATCTATAAAAAAATTCATGGGACTATTTATTTTTTTTAAAGTATTTATGTTCTTTAAATAATATACCATCATAAGATATACAATTCTATGAATGATAGATTATATATATATGAGTGTAGAATATATCTTAATGACTTTTACAATTTGGACAACATCGATGAAGTTGATTTGTAGGAAAATGAATCATTCAAGGGATTATCGATTTGTATAATGGATAAGAAAAATAATATACACCTTTTGAAAGTAATATAAATAGTACATGCTCTATGAGGATATGAGAATATTCAATAGGATAAGTGAAAATTATTGGATGATGTGTCATTTTATTGTCCATGGAGTTCATCCAATAATCCACGTTAACAAATCTTAGGGTTGAAAAGCCATATGTGAATTAGATATTCCAAAATGCATATATATACAATGACATGGTTCTCCATCTTTTATAATATATGATATAACATCTTCATAATATAAAACATACATGATAAACAAATGAATATTTTTTTGATATATAAATTTCATATTATTATATCATTACCCAGTAATATTATTTTACATAGTTTTACCAAAAAAATTAATTAAAAAAGAATTCTAATAATTACACTTTCACTGATACTCTATAGGGGATATAATTTAAATTTATTTTTATAAGAGAAACTGTTGGGTGTTTGATCAATGTATTCATGTGTTGATATGATCATTTGAAAAATAATTACTTCTGTATTCTATAATTATTTGGTCAATGATCGAGTGAAATAATAATTCATTGATAGCCACATAAGGAGTATTATATATTATAAAAGATTGATAAAACTAATTTAAACTATTATTCAATTTCCCAATATGCTATGTATCATCCCCTTTGCTTCATGACAATATAATTTATTATGATATGATGTATGGTACCACCCATGCTATGGATGATTCAGTTCAAACTGTAGATACACAATGATGGAAGGACCTTAATGGATAACATTCCATTATCATTATTAGTCATTAGTTGAATAGATTAACAATATACTCCTGTGACTAATGGTATTTGGTGTTCCTTGATTTATTCCTATATTGTTTCACTTTAAAACCATAGTTTATCTTGGGTTTATGTTTTTTTAATTACATTCATTCTATTATTTATTTGTTAAATGATCATCATGATTCCAAAAACATAGATTTGATCATCAATAGAGGTATTTAATCGTAGAATCATGTTGGATATAATTAACATCAACATTTTATATCATGTAATATTATATATCGTTGGAAATGATATTTATTTTGAAGTATAACATTTAATATGATTTAAGATATTATAAATTATGATTTTATTTCATTACTCATTTGAACCTTCAATTTTGTGATAACATATAATATGTTGGTATTATTCCATATGTTATTAGATTATATATGTTATATCATATTCAAATTTCTTTGTTTTTGGTATACTTTCTCGTATGATATACAATTTTTTATTGGAAAATGGAGGTCTTGTGAGTGAGAATCAGATTACTATCTCTTATTGTGGTGATATCAGAAATCCAATTAAATATTACTAATATTGTTGAATGATTGAAACATAGAATATGATAGATAATAAAGCCATCAAATAAGATAGACAGACCTTGTTTATTCTACAAAATGATGTAATTCTATAATCATAATAAATAATAACAATATAAAATATTATGACTATAATTATTTTAGTAAATAATATATGTTTTGATATTTTAAAATTTAGATGATGTTTTTTATTGAATAAATTATATATTATTAATAAATTTCATAAATAGGTATTTGTGGATATTTATTTAATATATATTATTTGTAAATAAATTAATACTACCTGGTTATAATTAATTATTTAAACTTTTTTATAAAATTAATAAAATTATTTTATAATATAAAATGGGAATATTGACAAATACGATTTTAAATGTTTTTAGGTAATGGATTATATGCTGGAAATAAATTATTTCTACATTGTTTATTAATGAAATTTATAAAATGATTATAAATTATTAAATATAGGAAAATTAAAATTTTCTTATATATAATATTTTCAATTTCACCTAATAAGTAATTTTCAGTTTCAAATTAAAGGCATAGTTTTGTTAAATTATATTATCTATATGAATCTAATTATTTATAACTAATATTTTAAAGGATTAAATATATATATATGTTTGATATCTAGAATTTTTACAAAATATTTTAGTAGATCATATATATAATTTTTATATTCTACATATAATTATTTTTATTTAAATTACTTATAAATGAAAATATAATGGAGTTCATATTTTGAATAAGAATGAATTTTATTTTTTAATTTAATTTTTTTGATTTCTAAAATACTTTAGTAAATTATAATGTATTTTTAATTTTAATAAGTTTTAATTTTTTATAAATACATTATAAATGTTTTTCTATATATTTATTATTCATTTATTTAGTTTATTCACTCATTTAATCATCCTTATACGTAATTCATATTAGAAACTAATATATGATTAATTTTGATTGTATTTGGGGTTTGTTTTGTGGTATGCACCCCATAATCTTACATAAAAATGAAGGTTCAAAACCTATGGTGTGCAGGTTACGGTAGTGGTACTGTTGCAATGATGTAATCTATAGTAGTGGAGAGTACTGTGTGGATATTGTAGCAGTTATGTACTATAGTAGTACTATTCACAGAATGGGCCTTGAGCAAAAAGTATGGGCCTAGAGGCCATGTATTGGGATACAAGCCCACCAGGACTTCTGGTTTTGTATTGGGTATCCCTCTAGCCAGTCAAAAGTGATCATTGCATTACATTTGTATCAAATTGAGGATTCAACCACAAATTTTTTAAAAAATAGATTTAATTTATATATATTAAATGATTCAATAAAATATTATAGATTCATATAAGGATTTTTATTCTATGTATGATAAATAAACTTTTTCACATTTATTAACATATTGTGTATTTAGGTGTTACATGATTTTATGTACTTAAATTATAATATTTTTACATATTTTTTTATTGAATTAGGATCAGATTTTCACCTCTCTAGAGTAATGTATTCTTTAGTAGAAAGACGTTGGGTTGACCAAATCATGATCACATATACTTATTTACTATAATAAAATTGATCTTAGGAAAAATAAGGATTCATGTTATTTATTTATATATATGATCAATGAATATTAAAATAATAGGACACATTATTGTGATGATGTAATGTAGAACTATATCATTGACTCTAATAACATTTACATAGTCATAAGTAAGGGAACCGATTCTTATATTTGAAGATAACATGTTCTGATTAGAAGATCTGGAGATGAGAAATTATGAAACATGATTACCCTCAAACCATGTGTGGAGGGTCTCTATAATGTTAAATTTGTAGGATCTGAATTGCATGATATGGTATCTAATGGACCATTGAGTGGAGGCCTCCCCGTAAGGGAATTGTACAGGTAATTAGAATCAATTTCCATATAAAATAATTCTAAATTCATAAAAATACATATTTATAGAGCCATAATCATCACACTACCCTCCACAAATAAATAATATCCTCTTTCGATAGAATCATTGACGGTGAAGATGACATAGCCTCTACAATCGATGAAAATGTCCCCTCTATAAATTTCACGAGAACAATAGGTGATATTCACATTGAGAAGTGAGTGAAATCATATTCTTGGTAATGATAAACATATGATATATCATCCAATGACCATAACAGACTATATGTCTAACTTATTGGTATGATAAATTAATGAAAATAATATAAAAATTCATTCTCACTAAAACATAGACTATAAATCACGACTAGTGACATACAAATTTCTGAATTACATGATATATTATCCAAAAAGGTGTTAATGAATGAGTCCATATGTATTACCCCCATTTTGTGGTATCTGGCCTTTGTTTAAGCATTTTAATGTGTTTAATGTGAATGGGATGAGTTGGGAAGAGTTTGGGAGTGTTCTGAATTGTTTTGGATGAGATGGAGGCTTTTAAAGGGGTACACGGTTTGAGAATGTTTAGTGGTAACCGTGCAGATAGTCCAGAAAACTGTGCAAGGCAGACTGTAGGCTTCGCACGGCCTGCGAATGGTTTTCCAAACCATGCATGGAAACCGTGTGGACACTATCTCTTGAGGAAGTAGTGTGCGCACAGTTAGTGCAAGGTTTTCCAAACCGTGAGGGCTAACCATGCGACCACCTAAAAATAGTGTTATAAGTTCCGGGCTCCCTCGGGCTTAACCTTTTTCACTCTAATCTTCCTCCCACATGAGCCTAACTTGAGATTTCATGTTCTCAGGGGTTGGAGGGGCTCTCTCACTCAGTTTGGAAGGATATTGAAGAGGTTTCATGGCTGTTTGATGGTGATTTCTCCCATGGAAAGGGATCTACAGATGTTTCGGTGGTGCCTTCGTCAGATTTGAGGCGTGACTGTTTGTGGGTCAATTTATCAAGAACCCTAAATGTAGGTGGCTTCTCTCTTGACTCCACTTGGTTAGAAAAAATGGGTTTAGTTAAAATTAATTTGTTGTGATTGAAATTAATTGTAATGAATACCATTAGCTATAACCAAGTGGTGTCAAGAGATAATCCACCTACCATTAGGGTTTCCTAGAAATCTACCCACGAACAACTGCGCCTCTACTCCAGCAAAAGAACCACTGAAAACTCTATAGATCCCTTTACCCAAGAGAAACCTCTTTCAAACCACCATGAAACCTCTTCAAAATCCTTCCAAACCGAGTGGGTATGTTATCATATCAGTTGTAGGTATTGTCGTTTGAATCGGCAGAGGGTGTTGAGCAGAGTGTTCTTTCGGCAGTGGTAGATCAGTTCATGGATGTTTTTCCTGAAGAATTATTGGGGTTACCACCCGTAAGAGAAGTGGAGTTTACGATTTCTCTCTTTATGGAGACCAGTCCAATCTCACTTCCGTCTTATCGGATGGAACCAGCTGAAATGTGGGAATTGAATGTCATTTTGGATGAGTTATAAAACAAAGGGTTTATATGTCCTAGCATGTCCCCGTGGGCATTTCTTGTGTTGTTTGTGAAAAAGGTGGATGTAACTTTGAGGCCATGTGTTGATTATCGTAGAATTAACCAAGTTACAATAAGGAATAGATATCCACTTCCATGAATCGATCATTTGTTCGACCAGTTGAGAGGAGCCCAGTGGTTCTCTATGATCGACCTGAGGTCGGGATTTGATCCATTGCGGGTGAGGAAGGACGTCATTCCTACAAAAACATTTAGAAATAGATATGGCCATTATGAATATGTGGTTATGCCCTTTGGACTAACGAATGTTCCAGGGGTGTTTATGGAATTGATGAATCAGGTATTTTAGTGATATCTAGATTCATTTGTGGTGATTTTTTGTAGACGATATTCTGGAGTATTCAATGTCAGGAGTGGATCACGAGCATCACTTGGTGACAGTGCTAGGGATCTAGAGGGATCATCAGTAGTATGCCAAATTGTCAAAGTGTGACTTTTGGATATAGAAATTTTATTTTTATGGACATATGATTTCTGAAAGGGGTGTTTTAGTGGATCTAGAAATGATAGAGGTTGTTATCTCCTACCAACTGCTAAAGAATGTGTTTGAGATATGGAGTTTCCATTGTCTAGTTGGGTATTATTGGCATTTTGTTCATGATTTTTCATGTTTTTCTTTTCCAATTACATCTTTGACAAGAAATAATGTTCCATTCTAGTGGAATGAACAATGTCAACAGTGTCTCAAAGAGCTAAAGTGTCGCCTTACATCAGCACCAATCTTGGTTTTGTCAGAACCAGGAAAAGGTTTTGTAGTGTATTGTGGTGCATCGAAATCCGGGTTGGGGAGCTTTCTCATTCTCTGGATCCATGTGGTTGTGTATGGCTAATGGCATTTGAGTTTCATGAGAATAACTACCCAAATCATTATTTAGAATTTGAAACAGTGGTTAATGCTTTGAAAATGGGGAATCATTATCTATTCGGTGTTAAATTCACGGTAAATACAGATCATAAGAGATTGAAGCACATTTTCAAACAATGGGATTTGAACACGAGGTAAATGATATGGATAAAATATCTCTAGATATTTGATTTTGACTTAATGTACACACCAGGTGAGGGAAATTTGGTGGCAGATGCATTAATTAAAAAATCATATGCTCAGATGGAGTAACATGCATTAGACTAGTAGTAGTTGATGTCAGTTATAGCTGACATGCAATTTGAATGTGAAGACCAGGGTGATAGAGCGGTCTTCTTCCCATTTTTTTTGATTCTTGAAAAGTATATCCTAGTTAAAGAGGCACATATATCTGATTCTATGTGTGTGACCATGGGGCCAGACTCAATGGTGGGGAGAACATTATTGGTTGGCAACTAAATGGAAATTCAGTTTTGTGTTTTCAAAATCGGATAGTTGAACCAGATACCTGTCAGGAGGATCTTTTAAGGGCGTATCATCATTCCAGGTGGGTTTTTCATCATAAAATTAAGAAAATGTATAATGCATTCAAATCTCATTTATGGTGGCCTGGTATTAAAAGAACATTGGCTGAGTTTGTTTTGAGATGATTGACTTGTCAGATGGTCACGGCAGAGCATCATAAGCCAGAAGGAATGCCGTAGTGTTTACCAATCCCTTTTTGGAAGTGGGCACAAATAGCGATGGATATTATCGCATGTCTCCCAAGAACAATCATAAAGCACAATGCCATTTGGGTGATAGTGGATCAGCAAACGAAGTCGGTACATTTCATCCCAATTCCTGAATCTCATGAGGTTGAGTATCTGTCCAAAATCAATATCTGGGAGGTGGTAAAGAGGCATGATGTCCTAGTTTCAATAATATCAGACAGATATCCAAGGATTACAAATCGTTTTTTGAAATCCTTGCAGCAAGCACTTGGAACTAAGTTGACTATAAGCACGACACATCACCCTCAGATGGATGATCAATCCGAGAGGGAAATTTTAAATATGGAGGATATGTTGAGGGCTTGTGTCATTGAATTTTTGTGGCTATTGGGTGGGGCATTTGTCATTGGTTGAGTTCTCGTACAATAACAGTTATCCAAAATCCATACAGATGGATCTGTTTGAAGCGTTGAATTGGAGGCCATGTCGTTCTCCCCTATGTTAAGTGTAAATGGGTGAGTCCTCGATGGATGGACCTAGCCTTGTCCGGGAGACTACGGAGAAGATCATATTGATCAGGAAAAGAATGGAGACGACACAGATTCGTCAGAAATATATGTGGATCATCTTCAACGGCCATTTTCATTTGAGGTGAGTGATCAGGATTTCATGAGGATCACTCCTAGGTTGGGACATCATCAGTTTAGAAAGCATAGAATGTTATCTCCAAGGTATGTTAAACCTTTTGATATTATTCAGTGGGTTGGTGAGGTGGAATATCATTTAGAATTTCCACCTAGGTTCAGTGCGGTTCACAATGTGTTTTCATGTGTCGCAGTTGAAAAAATATCAGCCAGATCATTAACATGTTATTCTATGGGATCATGTGGGGCTAGAACTGGATGCTTCGTTGATGAACGTGCCAATGTGTGATGTTGATAGGAAAAAAAATTCTAGAATGGTAAAAGCATCATTTTACTTCATGTATTGTGGTAACGTGGTCTGATTCAAGAGGAGACTTGGAAGCGGGAGAAAGAGATGGTTGAGAAGTGGCCTGAGCTCTTTCGCCAAAGGGCGGGTTCACTACTTTCCACGAACAGAATGTCCAATGGTGGGGAGAATGTACTACCCCTGGTTTGAGGTATGTGGTCTTTGTTTATGAATTTTTATGTGTTTAATGTTCATGGGATGAGTTGGGAAGAGGTAGAAAGAGTTTGTAATGGTTTTCGATGAGTTGGAGGCTTTTAAAGGGGTGCACGGTTTGAGCACGGTTAGTGGAAATCGTGCAGATTCTCCAGAAAACCTTGCAAAGGAGACAGTAGGATTAGCATTGCCTACACATGGTTTTCCAAACCGTGCAAGGAAACTATGATGACCCTAGATCTTGAGGCAGTATCATGCACATAGCTTGCACACGGTATTCCAAACAGTGCTGGCTAACCGTGCAGCAACTTATAAATAGGGTTATAAGTTTTGGGCTCCCCTGGGAATAACCTATTTCACTCGAATCTACCTCCCACTCGAGCCTCACTCAGGATATTTGGTTGTCCAGGGTAAGAGGGGCTCTCACACTCTATTTGGAAGGATTATGAAGAGGTTTCTTGGTGTTTTAAATGTGGTTTCTCACAGGGAAAGTGGTCTAGAGAGGTTTTTATGATGTGTTGGCCGGATTTGAGGCACGGTTGTTCGTGGGCCGATTTCTCTAGAACCCTACATGTAGGTGGCTTCCATCTCAACTCCACATGGATAGAGCTAATTGTTTTGGTAACAATTAATTTTTTGTGAATGAAATTAATTGTGTTTCATGTGAGAAATTGGTTAGAAATCCCTTGGGTTATGTATTTGGGATTTTTGGGAAAAAGAGGGTTTTGTGGTGAAATTCTATTGTTTTGGATTTTAAATTGAAGATTTTAAAATGTAATGTAGTGTTTGATTTGTGAAAATGATTGATGAAAATGGTTTTCAATAAAAGTCTTGTTTTATTGAATTGTTGTTTGGCATTGAAAATGGTTTTCAATAAATGGAGATTTATTGAAGTGGATTGATTTGCAATGGAATTGGTTGATTGTATGTCACTATAACCTTGGACAGTTATATTCATGGAAATGGATTGTTTCGAATGTTGTGTGGAAGTGGAAAGAAGTGCCACTATAAAAGGGGTATGGATAGTGAACATAAGGGAACCATCAAGGATAAGTGGACAGGAAGTGTCGCTTGGTGTGAATGGGTGAACAGGTTGGATGGAAGCTCCACTGTTATTTGTTGGGTTGTTTTGTTGTGCACTACTTTTCCAGCTGAGAATGGATGTGCTATTGTGCGAATGATGAGCTGGATTTTTATGGAAATGTTTGGATTATAAAAGTGGTTCTACTTGTGATTTAATTTATATAAAAACTTTTATATAAATCTGAAACAGTTTTATACTAGTGGCATTTGTAGAGAAGTCATTTTGGGAAATCCTCTTTAGTATTAGTAATCACCCCCTACTTTCGAATGTTGGGGTCATTGCAGATGTTGTGTGTCATGATGTTGGAAGAGGAATGTCTTCTCCCACTTTTAGTGGAGCTTTATGATCCCTTGGTGGAGCTGGGAGTGTGGAGCATGGTGTGGAGCTGTGGTGGTGTCTTGGCATATGTGGTGTTTGATTGTTTAGATTCTGCAGTGTTCTCTGATGTTGTGTGGAAATGTCTAGTTGTATTGGTTTTGGGATGTATTGTAGAAAAACATGGTTGTTCATAGAGAATACATGTTTAAATATTTAATTGACTTGAATAATATAGTGGCTATTAGTGGAAGGGTTGGTTGGTTTTGTCATAAGGGAAAATAGTTCGCCAACTTAATCATTAATCCCTCTGCATTTATTTCTAGCCTTTGGCATCATGGGGAAGTCACTTAAGGTCATGTAGCCCTCACCGCCTCCTCAACCCAATGAGGTAGCGGTGGGGCATTACACCATAATTATATCAAAACAATATGAAAATGGGAGAATCATAATATTAAATAGAATAACACATGGAAATATATGTCCCTAATTGGGTCGTCATTTAAGGATAACATATATTAACCGAGTAAGGATGTAGTAAAATTGGTTAGTAAAAATTATACATAGGGTATAACATAGGCACATTTTAAAATAATAAAAAAATGTTATTTTTATATTATAAACATATTTATTGAACCCATGCATAATTTTGTGAACATTTTTATATAGTCAATGTGTATCATTGGGAAGATATCAAAAAGGAACATGCCAATCATTTTGAACATATTGACTTCTTTCACGAATATATTTGGGAATATATTAATAAGGCCCACACATATAGTTATTATCTTATGAAATAAATTAATTAAATTAATTAATTGGGAATATAATAAAATCCTAGACATGAAATAATGTTATTCCATATATAAGTCATTCACTATAAAATCCAGAAAATCATAATTACATCATATCATAGTTGAATAAATAGAATGAATTATATTACATGTAAACAAAGATTAGAATTTATCATAATCCACATAACAAATAAGGATGATGTTATCATTATATAATATCCTCAATGAAAAATATAAAACATTATATTTTATTGAGAGAGATTTTTTTTATAGATTATTATGAAATCGTTTGAGAAATAATTTGAATTGAAATTTTAATTTAAAATTTAGAATATTTTTCCAGAAATAATTTATAAATAAATGTGAATATAAATTCAGTTGTAAAATGATGAAAACACAAATACGATGTTTCTTTATGAGAAATAATACTGATGAGGGGAAACAAGTTCATGTATAAAATTTTAAACTATAAGATCCCTTTTACAAATTTGTAATGAAGTCCAATGTTGGTATAAAACTAATGTATAGAAGTATATAAAATATAATTAAACTCATAAAAATTTAATATCTAACAGAAAACTATAATAATTACTCATTAATTTTTTTATTGTGAAAACATTAAAACAAAATAATGAATTAGGACGTAGAGGTGTAATATATGAGATCAAAAAAATTTGATAAGGGTAACTCTATTTATGAACATACATTTGGTGAAATTTTGATCCAAATTAAAGTGACATAGTAATAGAAAATGTTTAAAACCATACTAAATTGGGTATATATAATTTTAGGTTAAATTAGATAGAAATGTTATAACATATCACTACCTTGATAATTAATAAAATTCATGAATTTAGTGCAAGAATTAATGGAAAACCCTTTATTTTAATCCTAACTTCCACGAAAATGATTAAACCTCCTTTATAATAAAAAGAAACATATTAGTAATTTATTTTTGAGAAATATTCTTAAAAGATACCATTTATACTCATTAATTTTAATAATTGAGTACACACACACACACAAATGTATATATACGAGTTGATTATTTTTTACATCATCATCATATGCTAGTGATACGAATTATTCCATACATGTTACATAAGGGATATGTTGATACTCATAATTTGATAACATGGTATTCAATCCTAGTTTATTCATGTTAATAAAATACATGAATTATAATGTTTTATTCTCCATAATGTCAGATTCATGGAATGTGTGGGTATGGATTTTTAGAATTGAATCTAGGACATTCATTACTTGGGTTAAAACTAAAATAACAATATAATTATCAATAGATATTATTTTTTTGTGTCAAACATCATGAAGTGTATTCATGAAATAAATTACTATTTAATATATAACGACCCATACTTTACATACATTGTTATTACTTCGGAATTGAAGCAGACTTATTACAACATATAACAAAACCAAGAAAGGACCGTATAGGTATAGTGTCATTAGAAACAGGGAAACATAAACAACTGGTTCATAAAGCATCTACTTTGCCTCCCATTTTTTTCATCATATCTGGAGTCCCTTTTTGGAATATTCTACTTAATAAACTTCTTCCTGACCTGGGGAAATAAAACATACAAAAGGGTGAGCTCAAATGCTCAATAAGGCTAAACAAAAGAAATATCAATCACATCATATACATAAGAACATAACTTTTGGAAATCTTAACCTGCAAAAGGGATCATAATTTCATAACATGGGATAAATCATGGAAGTGAAATGAAATCACAATAATCATAACTTAAAACATGAATCTTTGTGTAATACACACATAATCAAAGAGAATCATTTCTTATTAGTCAAGACTCATTGCCAAGACTATCTTAGTGGACAAAGTCCATTTCTGAACTGAGTTACCCTTGTTTCAGTCCTGCTTCACTGAATCGGTATAACCTACTATTCCATCCATGTCTATCTCATGAGATATAAAATCTTTACCCAATGCATTGGAGGGAGATATAGGTCACACCCATCTCATAATGATACCATTCTTATGTGTTCCACAAAATCATAAATCATACATCATTGCATCACCCATGTAATAAAAATGGGATTCCTAAACAACATGAAATCATAAAATAATTCATATAAGATAAAGGAATTCATAAAAATAATTCCATCACAACATAATCAAATCAATTTAATAATAGGTATAGAAACAGAACCCTATATTATCTTATATGGAAAATAATTTTGATAAAACACTTGAACTCCATTCTTGAGGAAATTATCCTTTCTACATCAAAAACATTTTTCCTTTCTTAACATGTCATACAATTTTAAACTAAAAGAAGTTGATTAAAAGTAAACTTGAAAACATGTAAAGTAAGCTTTTTTGAAATAATGTTTTAAAAATCCATTCATGCCTTATAAGTTAAAAAAAACATTCTTCGTACTTTTGTCGGAAAAGTCAAAAAGTACCTCGTACGAAAAACGACAAAAGATTCCTTTAATATCCATTACTAAAAACTCACTGAAGGGTAAAATTGGATTTAAACAATTGTAGGTGCATGGAAATAATATTACATATTGAGGAAACATGGATTTGGAAGATAAAATACATCCCAGTAAATACTAAAGTATAAACAATCTCGGATAAAAATGAGATTGTGATATTTCCCTTACCTTAGGTCCGACTTGCTTTGTAAGTGTCCGAACCTCCTGTATAATGATTTAAATAATGTTATTGACTTATTCCAGAATCATTCTTATTTTTATGATATCATATATGGTCATATTCTTAGCTTCTTAGTAGTAATATTTCATTGCTACTTGTTATTTCGGTGTTTATAACTTTTTGTTCTTATGCGTGTTTTGTCGAATAAATTTTTATTCTTCTCTTTAGGTTATAGATACCTCATTTACATAATGGTATTAGTGTAATATATATCATATTCATTCATTCAATTCATTTATATAATCATTATGAAATGAAGATCATGTAGAACAAGTCGCATCACATCGTGGAGACGGTATTCCGTACGTACGCATGAGTGATATTATCATTCCAATGATCGTGGAATTGTATTGGAGTGTATGTATAGTATTTCAGAATCAATATTACTTTATAATAGTCATATATAGTCATTATTTACACCATTATACTCATCCAAGTAAGGTGGTGGTGGAAAATAGATTACACCACGGCATGGAGACTGTATTCTGTATGTACGCACGCGCGGTGATTTCTTTTTCCGTAGGATGGATAGATGGTGAAATATGGTTGTTTCATACTTATAATAACATATCAGTATATGAGTGATACTGATGTTATTAATTCATAATGAAACAACTAAAGAAGAAGATGTGGAAGAAGAAATAAAGATGAAAGAATCGGTAATGGACATTACCTCTTCTTTGAAGTGCTTCTTTGAGACCTTCTTTTAGAGCACTAAAATTGGTCTTTGAAGAAGACCAGGACCTCTAGGATGTCTCTAGGGAAGTGGAGAGGATAACTTGGCAGGGTTTGGCCGAGATTGAAGGCTCAATGTGGTGTGAGGAAGAGAGGGAGGAGGTACCCTTTTATAAGGGAGGAGAGGGGCACCTTTGGAATAACAAAAATATTATTTTATTATAGAGTCAAGTTCGGTTTTAAATAGCTCCAAATTGATTTATTTCGAGGCTAAGGTGGGTATGGGTCGAAAGCCTCCCATACAATAGAATTTAGACATGTTTAGGTTCCTATTTTAACCTTATCATTTAGATTTAACATTACGTTAAATAATTTTACTTTTACTGTGTCTTCTTGTGTTCTTATACTATAAGGTTAATAAACTTACTATAAGCAGCCAAAATAACCCCAAGTTGTTTATTATTAATATATATAACCTTATCTAAGTCCTTTGGCCGAACCTTAGATTTTTAGGAATAAAATAACAATTACTAATATAATATTTGTCTTAAAAACTATTTTATGTCAATTTTGACACTATTTAGTAATTGATTTTTGTGAAAATCATAACAGAATTATTAGTTCTAAAAAAGTCAGTTAAATCAATACTAACATGTCATATTAACCTAGAAAATTATTGTAATTCATAAAAAGTCTCAAATTACATTTATTTTTGTGTTTATAACATCAATTATGTCAATATTTCATTAATAAGATAATTACTGCATCATCTTTGTGTCATAAATAAATTGACTTATTTAAGGTCTAAAAATTACAAATAAAATACCATAATGTAGAAACTCGTTTTATCTTTCTAATGAATATTTATAGTAGAATTTATCTTATGTATAACCCCATATTAAAAATGATTTAGTTATTAAACATTGATTTTAACTATTTTAACCCTTCTTTAAATAAATTAATAATAAATGTCCTAATCTAATCCAAGTGGGCCTAAATGGTTATATTTTATTCCTAAGTTTTTTTTGGTCGAATTACACTTTTCCAATAGAAATAGGACATGTTTTAGGGTAATAATATCATTTTACCCTTAATTACCCTATTTACTTTTAACTGTGGTAAAAAAAGTAAAAAGTTACTATTCACCAAAAAATTATTTTCACCTCATTGAACCACATTATACTTACTGACATCAACCATGTCTCTCGGATATTCGAAATTCCACTCACAGAAGCGGTAAAATTAAGTTTTATGAAAAATTCAGTTTTTTAACTACCACTTAGTGGTTTCACTATTCATCAAAAATTGAATGTTTTCAGAAAAATACCAAAATATTACCCTAGGCTAATTTCGATATTCCGAATCCAAAAATGAAGTCCATGTTGAAAAATAAAATTTATAAAATTTCAAAAAGTGGTTATTACTATTCATAACGACGAGTTTTAATAATAGAATATCGTTGTTTAGTGAAACTCGGTATTGCGTACGACGCAAGCTATCGAGGAAGGTCGTGATTTTGTATAAAGCAAGCCAAGAAAGTGTTGTGTAGAAAATGATTCCTTTGATGATTTATAAAACATAAATGTCTCGGGTGTTACATTATACCCCCCTTAAAATGAATTTTGCCCTCGAAATTTGTCACTTTGTAACAAACAAATGAGGATACCTCTCCCTCATCATATCCTCAAGCTCCCATGTAGCTTCTTCTAATTGGTGGTTCCTCCATAAAACTTTCACCACTCGAGTGGTCTTGCTTCGTAGGACTTTTTCGCTACGATCTAGAATCTCTATCGGTTGTTCCTCATAAGAAAGATCTTTCTCCAGCGGTACAACTTCTGAGCTGAGTACATGTGAAGGATCAGGTATGTACTTTCTCTGGAGAGATACATGGAACACATCATGAACTTGAGAGAGATTCGGTAAAAGCGCCAATCGGTAAGCTACCTTCCCAACACGATCCAGTATTTCGAAAGAACCGATATATCTAGGGCTCAAATTCCACTTCTTTCCAAATCTCATGACCCTCTTCCAGGGAGATATTCGTAAGAACACTTTATCACCCACTTCAAATTCTAGGTCTTTTCTTCGGTTGTCGGCATAACTTTTCTGTCGACTCTGAGCTGATCTTATGTGTTGTTGAATAGATCTGACCTTTTCTGCCATTTCATCAACGAGATCAGGTCCTAATATCTTTCTTTCCCCAACATCATCCCAGCAAGTTGGAGTCCTACATTTCTTTCCATAGAGAGCTTCATAAGGAGCCATCTGAATACTGGAGTGAAAGCTATTATTATAAGAAAATTCCACCAAAGGTTGGTGTTGATCCCATCCAACTTTGAAATCCATAGAGCAATCTCAACACATATCTTATAGGGTTTGAATTCTTCTCTCAGACTGACCGTCTATCTGAGAATGATAAGCAGTGCTGAAACTCAACTCTATATCCAGAGTATGCTAAAAACATCGCCAGAACATCGAGGTAAATCTCGGATCCTGATCAGATATAATAGAAATTGGTACTCCATTCAATCTTTCCAATTCCTTTACATATATCCTGGCAAGCTGATCTAGAGAGAAATCCTCTCTAATAGCAATGAAGTGTGTAGACTTTGTAAGATGATAAACTATGACCCAGATAGCATTATTGCCTTTGGATGTTTTAGGAAGTCCTGTGACAAAGTCTATAGTGATGTTTTCCCATTTCCATTTGGGTATGGGTAATGGTTTTAACATCCCCTTAGACTTCTGTCTCTCAACTTTAACTTGTTGAAAAACCAAGGATTGAGAGACATATTCAGCAACATCTCTTTTCATGCCATCCCACCAGAAGTACTCTTTCAGGTCCCTATACATCTTCGTTCTTCCAGGATGAATAGAGAATGAAGAACTATGAGCCTCATCCAGCATCTCCTTCTTTAATTCGGGGATGGGAGGAACACAAACCTGATTCCTGAACTTTATTATCCCATCGCAATCAAGGTTGAATTCAGGAACATTTCTCACCTTCTTTTGTAACTCGGCATCTTCTTTATGTGCCTCTTTAATCTTCACATTTATAGATGGTTGAACATTCATTTGACAAAGATAAAATTTTTCCACTTCCATTATAATTCCAAGATCCATCTTTTGTAAATCCATAAATATTGGATCTTTTGTGATCCTCATCATGGATAAACTAGCATGGTCTTGTCAACTTAATGCATTTTCCACCTTGTTTTCTTTCCCAGGGTGGTAATGGATTGAGCAGTAATAATCCTTAATCAGCTCCAACCATCTTCTTTGGAGAATATTCAGCTCCTTTTGTGTGAAAATATACTTTAAACTTTTATGATCAGTATAAATATCACACCTTTCACCATAAAGGTAATGCCTCCAAATATTTAATGCAAAGATTACCGCAGCTAACTTCAAATCATGAGTTAGGTAATTTTGCTCATGTATTTTTGACTGTCGTGAGGCATAAGCTATCACCATATCATTTTGCATAAGAACACACCCCCAATCCCTTCTTGGATGCATCACTATAGATCACAAACCATTCTCCACTACAAGGCAGTGTGAGCACGAGTGCACTGGATAACCTTCTTTCCAAATCTTTGAAATTCTCTTCACATTCTTCCGTCCAAACAAACTTAACTCCTTTCCGAGTCAACTTGGTTAGTGGATTAGATAATCGTGAAAAATCTTTCACAAAACGTCGATAATATCCAGCCAAACCAAGAAAACCTCGGATCTCAGTTACTGTTGTTGGTCTCGACCATCTTTCGATAACCTCTGTTTTTGCTGGATCCACAGATATCCCCTCTTTTGAGATTATGTGACCCAAAAATGAAACTTTTTGAAGCCAAAATTCACAGTTGGTAAATTTGGCATAAAGCTTCTCCTTTCTCAGGGTCTTCAATATAATTCTCAAGTGATCTTCATGTTCTTCCTTTCTCTTTGAATAGACAAGAATATCGTCTATAAAGACTACCACAAACTGATCAAGATAGTCTCTAAAGACTCTATTCATGAGATCCATGAAGATAGCAGGGGCATTAGTAAGACCAAATGGCATTACTATAAATTCATAGTGTCCATACCTTGTACGAAAAGCCGTCTTTGGTATATCCTCCCTTTTGACCCTTAATTGATGATACCCTGAATGAAGATCAATCTTGGAAAAGTATTGAGCTCCGTGTAATTGGTCAAATATGTCATCAATGCGCAGGAGAGGATATTTGTTCTTAATAGTGATCTTGTTAAGTTCTCGATAATCAATGCAGGGTCTCATTGATCCATCTTTCTTCTTAACAAACAGAATAGGTTCTCCCCAAGGTGACGCACTAGGTCTTATGAACCCCTTATCAGGATTCTCTTGTAGTTTCTTCTTCAATTCCTGCAACTCAATTGGGGCCATTCTATAAGGTGTCTTTGAAATAGGCAAAGCACTCGGTACGAGTTCTATTGAAAACTCAACTTCACGATTCGGTGGAAGACCCAGTTATTCATCCGGAAACACATCATCAAACTCCCGTACAATGGGAATATTCTTAATCGTGAGTTTCTCACCAACCATTTGAGATAAATAACCTTCATTTAGTGGAATCAATACCCATAAAATGGAAGAAATTTCCACTGGAAGGTTTTGTTCATCCTTGCATCAATAGATGATCATAGATTGATCTGGAATATGAAATATGACTTCCCTTCTTTGGCAATTGATATGAGCTCCATGTATAGAAATCCAAACCATGCCAAGAATCACATCAAATTCCACTATAGGAAGGATCACAATATTTGCAGGAAGCACTTTCCCACAAACTTCGATCAGAGAAGAAATATAAATTTTTTATGGGACTGTTGTGCCATTAGGTGTTGTCACAGCTAACTCAACATCTAATTGTTGAGGTAATACGGTGATACCCTTAGAAAATTCTTCAGAAATAAAGGAGTGGGTGGATCCAGAATCAAATAAAATATTTGCTACTTTAGAGTGGATGGTAAGTGTACCTTTCATCACATCGTTATCGTACTCCACATCGCTGATAGAAATTTCATGTGACTTTCCTTTTTCTTTAGCCTTAAGAGTTTGTTGACGTCGACCATCATCATCAACCCTTTGATTTGGGCATTGATTGGCATAATGCCCCATCTCCTTGCACTTGAAACATTGAAGTGTATTAGGTTCATTCTGTGCATCCCTTCCTTTTTTTGTATCATTAGACATCTTCTTCCCATCATTACAGCATTCAAATGACCGATGACCTTCCTCTCCACATTTGAAACATTTACTTGTCCCTTTAAGACAACTCCCACTATGTTTCTTTCCACACTTTGAGCATAACGGAAAGCTCATTTTCTTTTCAGTGTGCTATTTATATTTTCCTTTGAATTCCATTTTCCTCTTCTTATCAAACCCATATGACTGATGGATTACTCCAATCTCCATCTCAACTTTGAGAGCACATCGAACGATTTCCTCGTAGCTATTGAAGTCCCATATGGCTAAGGCCCTTAGAAGACTTGGTTTTATGCCGCTAAATAATCGATCGATCTTACTCTCAGGTTGGATAATAATACCAGAAGCGTACCTTGCAAGTCTTGTAAAATTTGCTTCATAGGTACCAACAAATTCATCATCCTTTTGCTTCAGTTCAATAAACTCTTTCTCCATCTTTGTTCAGAGAATACGAGGGAAGTACTTATTGAAAAATAAGTTCTTGAACTCGTCCCATTCCATGGACTCAATTTCATCTCTTTGCCTCATATTCTTAATAAGATTCCACCATTGATCATCATCACCTTCTAAACGATACACTGCTAAGATGACTTTATCATGCTCAAAACATTGAAGAACTGAAAATATCTTTTCAGTAGTACTAATCCATTGTTCAGCAACTAATGGATCAGTAGACCCGCTGAATGAAGGTGGACGCTGTCTCATGGAGGATTCAATAGAATGTTTCTCTTTCCTTTGCTCGTTTGGATGTCCTGCAGCATTCATAGCTTGAGAAAGTTGTGTCATCATGGCTACAAGATTTTGCATTCCAGCTCCCATAACATTTGGTTGCTCATGGGGACAATCATTGCATTGCCCGTCGCATTCCGCATTAACACGATTCCTTCGGGTTCCAGCCATTGACTAAAACCAAGAAGAATAGTGTGAGAAACACTAATTATAATAGGAAAACCACATAATCAAGAATAAATTTTCACACTTAAGGTATTATCCTAGGTTATTCGTGGTCATTTCTAAAACACTAGGATTGTGTTCTATGCTTAGACTTATCCTTAGGGTTCTTACTAAGGCTTTGACATCCTAGTTTCTAAAGGTTGACTATACCTTTCCTCTGATACCAACTATAACGACACATACTTTACATACATTGTTATTACTTCATAATTGAAGAACACTTATTACATCATATAAAAAAACCAATAAAGGACTGTATACGTATAGTGTCTTTAGAAACTGGGAAACATAAACAACTGGTTCATAAAGCATCTACTTTTCCTCCCATTTATTTCATCATATCTAGAGTCCCTTTTTGGCATATTCTACTTAATAACCTTCTTCCTGACCTGGGGAAATAAAAAATACAAAAGGGTTAGCTCAAATGCTCAGTAAAGGTAAACAAAAGAAATATCAATCACATCATATACATAAGAACATAACTTTTGGAAATCTTAACCTGCAAAAGAGATCATAATTTCATAACATGGGATAAATCATGGCAGTGAAATGAAATCACAATTATCATAACATAAAACCTGAAACTTTGTGGCATACACACATAATCATAGAGAATCATTTCTTATTAGTCAAGACTCATTTCCAAGACTATTTTAGTGGACAAAGTCCATTTCTGAACTGAGTTACCCTCATTTCAGTCCTGCTTCACTGAACTGGTATAACCTACTGTTCCAGCCATGTCTATCTCATGAGATATAATATCTTTACCCAATGAATTTGATGGATATATAGGTCCCACCCATCTCATAATGATACCATTCTTATGTGTTCCATAAAATCATAAATCATACATCATTGCATCACCCATGTAATAAAAATGGGATTCTTAAACAACATGACATCATAAAATAATTAATATAAGATAAAGGAATTCATAAAAATAATTCCATCACAACATAATCAAATCAATGTAATAATAGGTATAGAAACGGAACCCTATATTATCTTATATGGAAAATAATTTTGATAAAACACTTGAACTCCATTCTTGAGGAAAATATCCTTTCTACTTCAAAAACATTTTTCCTTTCTTAACATGTCATACAATTTTAAACTAAAAGAAGTTGATTAAAAATAAACTTGAAAACTTCTAAAGGAAGCTTCTTGAAATAATGTTTTAAAAATCCATTCATGTCGTATAAGTTAAGAAAAACATTCTTCGTACTTTTGTCAGAAAAGTCAAAAAGTACCTCGTACGAATAACGACAAAAGATTCCTTTCATATCCTTTACTAAAAACTCACCGAAGGGTAAAATTGGATTTAAACAATTGTAGGTGGATGGAAATAATATTACAGATTGAGGAAACATGTATTTGGAGGATAAAATACATCCCAGTAAATACTAAAGTATAAACAATCTTGGATAAAAATGAGATTGTGATATTTCCCTTACCTTAGGTCCGACTTGCTTTGTAAGTGTCTGAAACTCCTGTATAATGATTTAAATAATGTAACTGACTTATTCCAGAATCATACATATTTTTATGATATCATATATGGTCATATTCTTACCTTCTTAGTAGTAATATTTCATTGCTACTTGTTATTCGGGTGTTTATAACTTTTTGTTCTTATGCATGTTTTTTAAAATAAATTCTTATTCTTCTCTTTAGGTTATAGATACCTCATTTCTAGAATGGTATTAGTGTAATATATATCATATTCATTCATTCAATTCATTTATATAATCATTATGAAATGAAGATCATGTATAATGAGTCGCATAATATCGTGGAGACGGTATTCCGTACGTACGCACGAGTGATGATATTGTTCCTATGATCGTGGAATTGTATTGGAGTGTATGTATACTATTTTAGAATCAATATCACTTTATAATAGTCATATATAGTCATTATTTACACCATTATACCCATCCAAGTAAGGTGGTGGTGGAAAATAGATTACACCATGGCGTGGAGACGGTATTCCGTACATACGCACGCGCGGTGATTTCTTTTTCCGTAGGATGGATAGATGGTGAAATAGGGTTGTTTAATACTTATAATAACATATCAGTATATGAGTGATACTGATGTTATTACTTCATAATTAAACAACTAAATAAGAAGAAGTGGAAGAATAAATAAAGATGAAAGAATCGGTAACAGACATTACCTCTTCTTTGAAGTGCTTCTTTGAGACCTTCTATTAGGGCACTAAAATTGGTCTTTGAAGAAGACCAGGACCTCTAGGAAGTCTCTAGGGAAGTGGAGAGGAGAAAGTGTCAGGGTTTGGCCGAGAATGAAGGCTCAATGTGGTGTGAGGAAGAGAGGGAGGAGGTGCCCTTTTATAAGGGAGGAGAGGGGCACCTTTGGAATAACTAAAAATATTATTTTATTATAAAGTCAAGTTCGGTTTTAAATAGCTCCAAATTGATTTATTTCGAGGTTAAGGTGTGTATGGGTAGAAATACTCTCATACAATAGAATTTAGACAAGTTTATGTTCCTATTTTAACCTTATCATTTAGATTTAACATTAAGTTAAATAATTTTACTTTTACTGTGTCTTGTTGTGTTCTTATACTATAAGGTTAATAAACTTACTATAAGCAGCCAAATGAACCCCAAGTTGTTTATTATTAATATATATAACCTTATATAAGTTATTTGGCCGAACCTTAGATTTTTAGGAACAAAATAACAA
The DNA here is from genome assembly GCA_963277665.1 of Viscum album. Classification (NCBI taxonomy): domain Eukaryota; kingdom Viridiplantae; phylum Streptophyta; class Magnoliopsida; order Santalales; family Viscaceae; genus Viscum; species Viscum album. The sequence continues at coordinate 1,141,799,688 of OY728127.1, forward strand.
TTACTAATATAATATTTGTTTTAAAAACTATTTTATGTCAATTTTGACACTATTTAGTAATTGATTTTTGTGAAAATCATAACAGAATTATTAGTTCGAACAAAGTAAATTAAATCAATACTAACATGTAATATTAACCTATAAAATTAGTGGAATTCATAAAAAGTCTAAAATTACATTAATTTTGGTGTTTATAACATCAATTATGTCAATACTTCATTAATAAGATAATTATTGCATCATCTTTGTGTCATAAATAAATTAAATTATTTAACATCTAAAAATTACAAATAAACTTCCGTTATGTAGGAAATATTTTTATCTTTCTAATTAATATTTATAGTAGAATTTATGTTATGTATAACCCCATATTAAAAATGATTTAGTTATTAAACTTTGATTTTAACTATTTTAACCCTTCTTTAAATAAATTAATAATAAATGTCCTAATCTAATCCATGTGGGCCTACCTGGTCATATTTTATTCCTAAGTTTGTTTTTGGTCGAATTACATTTGTCCAATAGAATTAGGACATGTGTTAGGTTAATAATAATATCATTTTTACCCTTAATTACCCTATTTACTTATAACCGTGGTAAAAAAAGTAAAAAGTTACTATTCATCAAAAAATTATTTTCATCTCATTGAACCACATTTTACTTACTAACATCAACCGTGTCTCTCGGATTTTCAAAATTCCACTCAAAGAAGCATTAAAATTAAGTTTTATGAAAAATTCAGTTTTTTTAACTACCACTTAGTGGTTTCACTATTCATCAAAAATTGAATGTTTTCAGAAAAATACCAAAATTTTACCCTAGGATAATTTCGATATTCCGAATCCAAAAATGAAGTCCATTTTGAAAAATAAAATTTATAAAATTTCAAAAAGTGGTTATTACTATTCATAATGGCTAGTTTCAATAATAGCATATCGTTGTTTAGTGAAACTTAGTATTGTGTACGACGCAAGCTATCGAGGAAGGTCGCGATTTTGTATAAAGCAAGCCAAGCAAGTGTTGTGTAGAAAAAGATTCCTTTGATGATTTATATAACATAAAAGTCTCGGGTGTTACATAATATATTAAATATATAATATTAATTTCATAATACATATGATGATGATGATAATGGTGTTTTTATGTTATCATTCTTGTAGTTTTCTAAATCGGCCCAAATAAAAACATGTTATAGTAGTATGGTGTATTATAACAGTATTATGAGACTTTTAGAAAGAACATTGTTTCAATATAACATAATTATTGTCGTGTATGAGATATAAAATTCGTGAAGATACATATTAGGTGAATAATATGGGGAATAAAAATGTTAATACATAAGGATTTCATTTTAAAATTATGTGAATTATTTAATTTTTAATTCATTAATGAATAAGGATTTTATTTAAAAACTTATGTGAATAAAAAGTGGACAAATAATGGATTGATCAGATGGATTGGATAAGGAACAACAATATTAATGAATTTAGGGAAAAAATATTTTATATTTTAAGCCATTTTCCATAGTTGAACACATTTACCTCATTTTACAATTACTACATTGACCCTATATTTAAATAAATAAATTATTTCTATTCACTAATATGAAATTTAATATATTTATTAATATTAATAGGATATTTTAAATTTTCTACACAGTTCAAAATATAAAAATTTCTAAATATGAAAAAATTATCAATTAATTTAAAATATTAAATATACAAAATAAACTTATTTCAATGTTTTTTAAAGATTATGTGTGATTAACATTATTTCATATAAATTGATAATTAAATTAAATTTTTAATTATTTTTTCATCTAAACCCTACATTATATTTAATATGAAAATAGGTAAATGTAATTTATTAAGGTGAAATTGTAATTAATGTTCATTGAAAAATATCACTTTTTACAAATAAATTATTTTGATCAGATCCCATTAAAATCAATTATATATATGTTAAAATTAAAATATTTTCAAGCAAAAACATTATATTTTTTTATTAATTTAATAAAAATATGAATTTATTTCATCATCTTAATAATAAATTTGATGCATTCTAATATACATTTATAATATTAAATTTTAATTAAAATTCATCTTTTTATATAACTCAATATCCAAATATTTTTTTAATAATATTAGTTTCAACATGAATGTATAGTTTTCAAAATATCTATATAGTTATATAATAATTTCCTATACAATTTCTGTATATCCAATGGTCATAATTCCATTGATCATATTTCCAATGAAATTAAATATATTTATATATTTTAGATTTCATTCAAATATACAACCTTAAATATTTTTCCAAAATAATTAATAATACACAATTCCATCTCTCTTAACATGTTTATAATATTTTTAATTGATTTAATTATTTAAATAACTGTATAATGCGATAAAATATGGTTGGAAACCCATGTTGATAACTATTTTATATTCATAGAATAATTAATTATTTTAGGTTACATTCCATTTTTAATTTTCCTAATGATTATCACAATTTTGTTGCCCAACATTATAATGGTTATAACATATTATAAAATTTTCTAATAGAAAAACATATTAAATTTCACATTCATTTAATATTTTTGGTGAATACATTTATTTAATAGAATAATTATTTAAAAGTAAATATATAGAAAATTCATTGGTAATTACATTATATTCAATTACAATAATTTATACTGGAAAAATATTTTACCCTATAGAAACAAATTTAGGGTACATTGCCATCATTAACATTTTGTTTTTCCAAAATCCTTCCAAAATATAATTATTCATCTATAGATCATTAACCATGTCATTGGTCCTATTTTTTCAAAAATTATCTATATGATCAAATACATCAATTGATCATTCTATATATGAGAGTTCATTGTCAATTTCACAATATGTGAGATTGATCAATTAGAAGGCATATGAATGTACTTTCCCATGAAATCAAAAATAATTGTAGACATAAATCTCTTTAGAGAATATGGATGAATGATAATGATGATAAGATAACAACCCAAAATGATCATCATTTTTAAAGGGAAAATTTAAATATATAATTAAAATCATATATTTTTAAATTCCATTTCACTCTTATATAATATGATTCAAATTAATTTCATTTCACTAATTTATATCAGCTTATATTACTGATTATTATCACTATGAGACATTTATTGACATTTTGATGTTCTATTTTTTGCTTAATTATTCTAGATACTCTCTAACATTTCTTGAGAATGATCTGTTCATAAAATCACATTCCCTAAAACAACATAACCACATTATTTTTTCTTTTAACCATGTCACATACCGAGAATCATATTGTGAAATTTAATTTCTGATTACAAATAATTATAATATGAGTACACTTTTATGAGAAAGCATTGATTCCAATATCCTATTAAATCCAGAACCATGTATCTCAAAAAGCCATCCATAGTTTAATGTTATTTTATGATATAACATCAATCTATGAATGTTAAGTAGATATAAATATTATATATGTAACCAATTCCTATTAATAAATTTCCAGAAATATTTGTAAAAAACATATCACAATTAGATCCAATTGAGATTGGTACATCATCTAGCATTACAATTATATTTATGTCTATAATTTGATGTTGATGAACTATAAAATCATATAAAATATTAATAGAATTTTATGACTTAACAAATAAATCACCTATTACACTATTTTCATTATATCATTTAGAAGTCTTATGAAGACCAAAAATGATGTCGACATTGTTAACATCCCATTTACATACATTCATGGACATTGGTTTCATAATTAAAATAGAATTATTAAAATATATTAAATTTATTGTAATACCATGTATCAATATACTTAACCTCTAATATACATCATTATGTTTTAGCACATAAAATTAATATCGTGATCACAGTATATCATTATGATTTTAGAATTCAGAGAGAATGATGATATGTGGGAATCATAATATAAATATATTTTTATATTAGTGAATTAATATAAAATAAACTAATTTCATGAATCGAACCACGCAATCACTATCAATGTTTATGTATATAATATTTATTAATGTACCCTATATCTCAATATCCACCTTCAACACCAACTTCATAATCAAATGGAATGATGTATGAGAAATAATTTTGATATATATGATTTCCAACCATTAATTGTGATTTTATGTCCCATCCATTGTAGATACTTAATATTTGGTAATATTCATTTCCCAAATTGGATAAGCTAGGGTGATCCTTCCTATATTAAATCTTTGATGACCCTATTTTCATAAATATTGTGATAATGTATTAATTTGTTATATATTTTCTTATTTTTAATCATAGACTTTAGTGTATTTTCATCATATTCTATTAGAAAATTTACTTTCCTATAATATGATCATTATATCATTCAAAATATTTATAATAGAGATAATAAATCCATTTAATAAGTAAAAATTTCACTACATTATTATTTGAATCAGGTGTAATGATATTATTATAATAAAATTTCACTTTAGGTGATTAATATTCATTTTTTATGTAATTATTCTTAACAGGGCATAATAATAATTTCATGATATATTATTTAGATTAAAAATACTTCTCTAAACCCCTGTAATGTTTGTACATGTGTGTTAATAAACTACTCATCAATATCCTTGAAATTATATTTACATTCATATATAAAATGGATATTGAATACATTCAATTCATCTTGGTTAGTATATTATATTTTCGGAACATATTTCACATATAGTGATATTGAAAATAATATGATATAATGTTTTTAATGTCTTCTATCCCATTTCCAAAATGGTGTTGAAAAAGTTTTTTCTTATTCAAATATCCAACATTATGAAATTTTCCTCTATTAATAATTATATTTATATTTCTTATCATATTTTATAACAATATAATATTAATAACAATATGTGAATGTAAAAAATGCATGGATGTTTTACATGATTTTCAATTATAGGTAAAAACAACAACATTTCCATGGACACTTCAACTAGTATATGAAAATTATATATTATAATGAATTGAATACAACAATGAGAAAACTTCCATTAGGCTCATCCTATTTCCTGATAGATAAAATTATGAATTGAATAATCTATTTATATATTTTTTCATTACGAATCCTATGAAATAATAACTTTTGAGGAATTATAACTTCAACATCATTATATTAGTCTGCACGGTTTGTCTGATTTTTGTAATCATAAAGTGTCTAAATTGTGGACTATTTCTCTTTATCATCAAATTCAATGTGTTTTTTATCAATTATAAAGCATCATTTTTCATTCAATATTTATTTGATACAATTTATAATTACATAGTGTCACAGAACCATGAACATAAAACTCAGTGTATGTTTCTATTTCTGATTCATTGAATAGATTCTCAAATCCAATATTCTGATAAAATCCGTCTCTATATTGAAAATTTCTTAAACCAAAAATCAGTCATCGATATGAATTTCATAATGATAACAAATTTTAGCAAATTGATTTTTTTATAAATGAATAGTGCTATGTACGTTTAACATTTCATCCATTTATATAGTCGCTCTAGAAGTCAAATTGGATGGGACTTAATTTCTGTACCATACTCAAACTGAATAACATATATCATTACAATATAAATAAAAAAATACACACTTCTCAACTCTTCCTGAATCATTTATATGGTTCTTGGATTATATAAAAATTTAATCATTTCATAGATATACTTATAAATATATATGAAACATGATCTTAAAATTATCCAGTATAAATACGAAATTATAACTAATTTGAAATATAAATATCGAACAACATGTTTTAGGCCAAAAAAGAAACATCTAGAAAATTATTTTTCATTTAAATTGTATCAAATTTATTTATCAAATATTTTCATTCCAGTTTTATTTTTAGTATTGACCATGATGAATATCACCTCATTCTATAGAAAATTTTGTATGGTCTTCTTCCACATATCAAAATTCCTAAGATAATAACTTCATTGAAATTTGATTACGATGAAATCAAAAATGCTCATATGATTCTTGAATAACATATAGATCCTTCAACAATTATTCTTAATACATCCCATTTAATACACTATTCCATAAGATAAATACTTATTCCGTTGATTTTGTGGAAAAATTATTTTTTTGACTATACATTGCCTAATCAGCCTTACATATGTTTTATTCAATGTATTTTATTCATAAATATTCTTTTCATTGTAGAAAATAATTAATTTTTTCATATGGACCTAGTTAACAAAAATTTCAATAAAATTTTTCATCTAAAAATTTTATATCATAAAAAATTAAAACAGAAATTATAATTTTCAAAATAATTTTTTTTGTAATTATAAATTATACAAACATAATGTCTTGAATATTAAAAATAATTTTTCCATTTCAGTTTGAAAATTAAAATAAACAACATTTTAATTATTTTCATTGAACTAGAGCCAATAATATTGTATGACACCATTGATGCAACAACTAAATATTTTTTCACAAAAAAAAATTATTTTAATTATTTAGTTCATTGTCAGGAAGAATAATCATAATTTATTATTTTAGTTCTAAATTGAGTCTTATTTCAATATTTCATCTATTTAATTGATTTCAAAAAATATAACATATAGAAAATCATATATTATATAATCCAAATGTTTGTTATAATCATTTATGTCTAGTGATTTTTCATCAAAGTTATTAATATGTATCAATGAATAATCATTCATTGAATAAACTGCGTATAGAAGAATCCTTAAATAAATTATTGTGTAGGTTTTTTTTGGTAAATCATCTTCTCCGATTATTAGGAAATTATCAAATTTGAACAACAATTTTTTATCAAATATATATTTTATGAAATAAATATTTTCAACCTATTAATGTTCACAAAATCAGGATATTATTGAAATTATTTCCCATAACATGGTTGTACATTGTTCATCTTGTAGATTTACCATTTTAGATGATGAATTTTTCATTATGTTTTGGAATGTTAACTAATATCATAACATAATGTGACATAGATATAATTTTCATATCGAACATTCTTTACCAACATCATTCTTCTTTTAGTAACATATTCTATCAATTATATAAAAATATTATTTAGATGGTTTCTTAAAAACCATTATGTAGATTCTTCATATCATAAGGAGAAAATTATTTAACAGAATAAATTTTTCATCATGTGAAAAAATAGAAATGTTTGAGAAAAGATAATAAATCTCCTCCTGTGGATTTGTTGATGATAGTTATCAAAAAAATTTACAACCAATTATATTTTATCACTAAATTATTTTTTCAATGTAGTTATTATTAAAAATCCATTTTTTCCATATTCAGGAAAATGTAAACATTCTTATTGTGTGGGTATGGACAATACACTAGTTGATATTATAATGTATTTATAGGAATTACATCCCATAGTGACAAGAATATGGATGGAAATTTTACTGTAAAACCACCTCACTTTTATTCTAACAATTTATTCTTCTGCCTTATTGTATATAAAGATAGATTTAGATTCATTGTTGAATAAATTTTATTTTCTCTAATCATTTCTAGAAAAAATTTACTGTTACTATTTCAACACAATGTTTTACATTTCCTCCCCATATAATCATATTCAAATCCATTGTGGGTGTCATCCAAAACAATTTTAATATGTTTTTAATAGAGGATAAATATTATTTTTCAGTCACAATTCCAATACTATATCATTATTAATATCTTTTGTGAAATCATAAGCAATTCAATAATTCATTGAAATATATTCGAGAATAGCATCACATAAAAATTATTAAAATATAATGACATAAGTTATATAAATTTGTATTTATATCTAATTTGGTATATTGTTTTGTATATGGTCAATGAATCATTGACTATCAAAATGTATCATCAATGCAACAGAAAATATGACATTAAAATAATCCCATAGTAATTACATAAAAATAATTTTATTGAATAAAGGGTGGTGGAATAACATGTTCTCATTAGTAGATTTGGAGATGATAAATTATGAAACATGATTACCCTCAAACCATGTGTGGAGGGTCTCTATAATGTTAAATTTGTAGGCTCTGAATTGCATGATATGGTGTCTAATGGACCATTGAGTGGAGGCCTCCCCGTAATGGAATTGTACAGGTAATTAGAATCAATTTCCATATAAAATAATTCCAAATTCATAAAAATACATATTTATAGAGCCGTATTCATCACACTACCCTCCAAAAATAAATAATATCCCCTTTCGATAGAATCATTGATGGTGAAGATGACATACACTCTACAATCGAAGAAAATGTCCCCTCTAAAAATTTCAACAGAACAATAGGTGACATCCACATTGAGAAATGAGTGAAATCATATTCTTGGTAATGATAAACAGAAGATATATCGTCCAAAGACCATAACAGACTATATGTCTAACTTGTTGGTATTATAAATTAATGAAAATAATATAAAAAATCATTCTCACTGAAACATAGACTATAAATCACGACTAGTGACATACAGATTTTTGAATTACATGATATATTATCCAAAAAGGTGTTAATGAATGAATCCATATGTATTACCCCCGGTTTGTGGTATATGGAATTTGTTTATTCATTTTTATGTGTTTAATGTGAATGGGATGAGTTGGGACGAGGTTGGGAGAGTTCTTAATTGTTTTGGATGAGTTGGAGGCTTTTAAAGGGGTACACGGTTTGAGAACGTTTAGTGGTAACCGTGCAGATTGTCCAGAAAACTGTGCAAGGCAGACTGTAGGATTCGCACGGCCTGCGCATGGTTTTCCAAACCGTGCATGGAAACCGTGTGGACCCTATCTCTTGAGGCAGTATCATACGCACAGTTAGCGCACGGTTTTCCAAATCGTGAGGGCTAACCATGTGGCCACCTAAAAATAGTGTTATATGTTCCGAGCTCCCTCGGGCTTAACCTTTTTCACTCTAATCTTCCTCCCACATGATCCTCACTTGGGATTTCGTGTTCTCAGGGGTTGGAGGGGCTCTCCCACTCAGTTTGGAAGGATATTGAAGAGGTTTCATGGATGTTTGATGGTGATTTCTCCCATGCAAAGGGATCTACAGATGTTTCGGTGGTGCCTTCGCCGGATTTGAGGCGCGATTGTTCGTTGGTCGATTTATCGAGAACCCAAAATGTAGGTGGCTTCTCTCTTGACTCCACTTGGTTAGAAAAAATGGGTTTGGTTACAATTATTTTGTTGTTCTTGAAATTAATTGTAATGAAAACCATTAGCTATAACCAAGTGGTGTCAAGAGATAAGCCACCTACCATTAGAGTTTCTGAGAAATCTACCCACGAACAACCGCGCCTCAAATCCAGCAAAAGAACCACTGAAAACTCTATAGATCCATTTCCCCACCAGAAACCTCTTTTAAACCACCATGAAACCACTTCAAAATCCTTCCAAACCGAGTGGGTATGTTATCATATCAGTTGTAGGTAATGTCGTTTGAATCGGCAGAGGGTGTTGAGTAGAGTGTTCTTTCGGCACAGGTAGATTAGTTCATGGATGTTTTTCCTGATGAATTATTGGGGTTACCACCCGTAAGAGAAGTGGAGTTTATGATTTCTCTCTTTATGGAGACCAGTCCAATCTCCTTTTCGTCTTATCGGATGGCACCAGCTGAATTGTGGGAATTGAATGTCATTTTGGATGAGTTATAAAACAAAGTGTTTATATGTCCTAGCATGTCTCTGTGGGCATTTCTTGTGTTTTTTGTGAAAAATGCGGATGTAACTTTGAGGCCATGTGTTGATTATCGTAAACTTAACCAAGTTATAATAAGAAATAGATATCCACTTCCATGAATTGATCATTTTTTCGACCAATTGAGAGGAGCCCAGTGGTTCTCTGTGATCGACCTAAGGTTGGGATATGATCAATTGCGGGTGAGGAAGGACGATATTCCTAAAACAACTTTTAGAAATAGATATTGCCATTATGAATATGTGGTTATGCCCTTTGGTCTAACGAATGTGCCAAGGTTGTTTATGGAATTGATGAATCAGGTAATTCAGTGATATCTAGATTCATTTGTGGTGATTTTTATAGACAATATTCTGGGGTATTCAATGTCAAGGGTGGAACACGAGCATCACTTGGTGACAGTGCTAAGGATCTAGAGTGATCATCGATAGTATGCCAAATTGTCAAAGTGCGACTTTTGGATACAGAAATTTTATTTTTATGGACATATGATTTCTGAAAGGGGTGTTTTAGTGGATCCATAAATGATAGAGGTTGTTATCTCATGCCAACTGCTAAAGAATGAGTTTGAGATATGGAGTTTCCATTGTCTAGTTGGGTAATATTGGCATTTTGTTCCTGATTTTTCATGTTTGGCTTTTCCAATGACATCTTTGATAAGAAAGAATGTTCCATTCTAGTGGAATGAACAATGTCAACAGTGTCTCAAAGAGCTAAAGTGTCTCCTTACATCTGCACCAATCTTGGTTTTGTCAGAACTAGGAAAAGGATATGTAGTGTATTGTGATGCATAGAAATCCGGGTTGGGGAGCGTTCTCATTCAAGGGAGTCATGTGGTTGTGTATGGATAATGGAATTTTAGTTTCATGAGATGAACTACCCAAATCATTATTTAGACTTTGAAACATTGGTTGATGCTTTGAAAATGGGGCATCATTATCTATTCGGTGTTAAATTCACGGTATATACAGATCATAAGAGCTTGAAGAACATTTTCAAACAATGGGATTTGAACATGTGGTAAAGGATATGGATGGAATACCTCTAGATATTTGATTTTGACTTACTGTACACACCAGGTAAGGGAAATTTGGTGGCAGATGCATTAATTAAAAAATCATATGCTCAGATGGTGTAACATGCATCAGACTAGTAGCAGTTGATGTCAGTTATAGCTAACATGCAATTGGAATGTGAAGACCAGGGTGATAGAGTGGTCTTCTTCCCGGTTTTGTTTATTCTTGACAAGTATATTTTGGTTAAAGAGGCACATATATCTGGTTCTGTGTTTGTGACCATGGGGCTAGTCTCAATAGTGGGGAGACCATTATTGGTTGGAAAATGAATGGATATTCATTTTTGTGTTTTCAGAATTGGATGGTTGAACCAAATACCTGTCAGGAGGATCTTCTAAGGGCGTATCATCATTCCAGGTGGGTAGTTCATCATAAAATTCAGAAAATGTATAATGCATTCAAATCTCAGTTATGGTGGCCTGGTATTAAAAGACAATTGGCTGAGTTTATTTTGAGATGATTGACTTGTCATCTGGTCAAGGCAGAGAATCATAAGCCAGCAGGAATGCCGCAGTCTTTACCAATCCATGTTTGGAAGTGGGCACAAATAGCGATGTATATTGTCGCAGGTCTCCCAAGAACGATCACAAAGCACGATGCCATTTGGGTGATAGTGGATCGCTAAATGAAGTTGGTGCATTTCATCCCGATTCCTGAATCTCATAAGGTTGAGTATCCATCCAAAATCTATATCTAGGAGGTGGTAAAGAGGCATGATATTCTAGTTTCGATCATATCAGACAGAGATCCAAGGTTTACATATCGTTTTTTGAAATCCTTCCAGCAAGCACTTGGAACTAAGTTGAATATAAGCATGACACATCACCCTCAGATGGATGATCAATCCGAGAGGACGATTTTAAATATGGAGGATATGTTGAGGGATTCTGTCATTGAATTTTTGTGGCTATTGGGTGGAGAATTTTTCATTGGTTGAGTTCTAGTCCAATAACAGTTATCCGGAATCCATACAGATGGCTCTGTTTGAAGCGTTGTATGGGAGGCCATGTCGTTCTCCACTATGTTGAGTGGAAATGGGTGAGTCCTCGATAGTTGGACCGAGCCTTGTCTAGGAGACTACGGAGAATATCATGTTGATCAGGAAAAGAATGGAGATGACACAGATTCAATAGAAATAGTTTGTGGATCATCTTCGACGGACATTGTCATTTGAGGTGAGTGGTCAGGATTTCATGAGGATCTCTCCTAGGTAGGGACATCATCGGTTTAGAAATTATAGAATGTTATCTCCAAGGTATGTTAGACCTTTTGAGATTCTTCAGTGGGTTGGTGAGGTGGAATATCATTTAGAATTTCCACCTAGGTTCAGTGCGGTTCACAATTTTTTTTCCATGTGTCGCAGTTGAAAAAATACCAGCCAGATCATGAACATGTTATTCGATGGGATCATGTGGGGCTAGAACTGGATGCTTTGTTGATGAATGTGCCAGTGTGTGATGTTAATAGGAAAAAAATTATAGAATGGTAAAAGCATCAGTTTAAATCATGTATTGTGGTAACGTGGTCTGATTCAAGAGGAGACTTGGAAGCGGGAGAAAGAGATGGTTGAGAAGTGGCCTGATCTCTGTCTCCAAAGGGCGGGTTCACTACATTCTGCGAACAGAATGTCGAATGGTGGGGAGAATGTACTACCCCTAGATTGAGGTATGTGGCCTTTTTTTATGAATTTTTATGTTTTTAATGTGCATGGGATGAGTTGGGAAGAGGTAGGAAGAGTTTGTAATGGTTTTCGATGAGTTGGAGGCTTCTAAAGGGTTTCAAGGTTTGTGCATGGTTAGTGGAAATCGTGCAGATTCTCCAGAAAACCATGTAATGGAGATAGTTGGATTAGCACTGCCTACACATGGTTTGCCAATACCATGCAAGGAAACTGTGATGACCCTAGCTCTTGAGGTAGTATCATGCACATAGTTAGCACACGGTATTCCAAACTGTGCTGGCTAACCATGAAATAACTTATAAATAGGGTTATAAGTTCTGGGCTCCCCTGGGATTAACCTATTTCACTCGAATCTACCTCCCACTCGAGCCTCACTCAGGATATTTGGTTTTCAGGGGTAGGAGGGGCTCTCACACTCAGTTTAGAAGGATTTTGAAGAGGTTTCTTGGTGTTTTAAAGGTGGTTTCTCACAGGGAAAGTGATCTAGAGTGGTTTTTATGATGCGTTGGACGGATTTGAGGCACGGTTGTTCATGGGCCGATTTCTCAAGAACCCTACATGTAGGTGGCTTCCATCTCGACTCCACTTCGATAGAGCTAATTGTTTTGGAAACAATTAACTTTTTGTGATTGAAATTAATTGTGTTTGATGTGAGAAATTGGTTAGAAATCCCTTGGGTTATGTTTTTGGGATTTTTGGGAAAAAGAGGGTTTTGTGGCGAAATGCTATTGTTGTGGATCTTAAATTGATGATTTTAAAATGTAATGTAGTGGTTTATTTGTGAAAATGATTGATGAAAATTGTTTTCAATAAAAGGGTTGTTTTATTGAATTGTTGCTTGGCATTGAAAATGGTTTTCAATAAATGTAGATTTATTGAAGTGGATTGATTTTCAATGGAATTGGTTGATTTCATATCACTATAACCTTGTACGGTTATATTCTTGGCATTGGCTTGTTTGGAATGTTGTGTGGATGTGGAAATAAGTGCCACTATAAAAGGGGGATCGATAGTGAACATAAGGGAACCATCAAGGATAAATGGATGGGAAGTGCCGCTTGGTGTGAATGGGTGAACATGTTGGATGGAAGCTCCACTGTTATTTGTTGGGTTGTTTTGTTGTGCACTTCTTTTCCAGCTAAGAATGGTTGTGCTATTGTGTGAATGATGAGCTGGCTTTTTATGGAAATTTTTGGATTATAAAAGTGGTTCTACTTGTGGTTTAATTTATATAAAAAGTTTTATATAAATCTGCAACAGTTTTATACTACTGGCGTGTGTAGAGAAGTCATTTTGGGAAATCCTCCTTAGTATTAGTAATCATGCCCTACTTTTAAATGTTGGGGTCATTTCAGATGTTGTGTATCGTGATGTTGGCAAAGGAATATCTTTTCCCACTTTTAGTGGAACTTTATGATCCCTTGGTGGAGCTGGGTGTGTGGAGCTTGGTGTGGAGCTGTGGTGGTGTCATGGCTTTTGTGGTGTTTGATTGTTTAGATACCATAGTGTGCTCTGATATTGTGTGGACATGTCTAGTTGTATTGGTTTTGGGATTTATTGTGGAAAAACATGGTTGTTCGTAGAGAATACATGTTTAAATATTTAATTGACTTGAATCATATAGTGGCTATTAGTGGAAGGGTTGGTTGGTTTTGTCATAAGGGAAAATCATTCCCCAACTTAATCATTAATCCCTCTGCATTTATTTCTAGCCTTTAGCATAATGGGGAAGTCACTTAAGGCCAAGTATCCCTCACCGCCTCTTCAACCCAATGAGGTAGGGGCGGGGCATTACACCAGAATTATATCAAAACAATATGAAAATGGGAGAATCATAATATTCAATTGAATAACACACAAAAATATATGTCTTTAATTGGGTCGTCATTTAAGGATAACATATATTAACCGAGTAAGGATATAGTAAAATTGGTTAGTAAAAATTATACATAGGGTATAACATAGGCACATTTTAAAATAATAAACAAATGTTATTTTTATATAATAAACATATTTATTGAACCCATGCATAATTTTGTGAACATTTTTATATAGTCAATGTGTATCATTTGGAAGTTATCATAAAGGAACATGCCAATCATTTTGAACATATTGACTTCTTTCACGAATATATTTGGGAATATATAAATAAGGCCAACACATATAGTTATTATCTTATGAAATAAATTAATTCAATTAATTAATTGGGAATCTAATAAAATCCCACACATCAATTAATGTTATTCCATATATAAGTCGTTCACTATAAAATCCAGAAAATCATTATTACATCATATTATAGATGAATAAATAGAATGAATTTTGTTACATGTAAACATAGATGAGAATTTATCATAATTCACATAAAAAATAAGGATAATGTTATCATTATATAATATCCTCAATGAAGAATATGAAACATTATATTTTATTGAGAGAGATGTTTTTTTATAGATTATTATGAAAACGTTTGAGAAATAATTTGAATTGAAATTTTAATTTAAAATTCAGAATATTTTTCCAGAAATAATTTATAAATAAATGTGAATAAAAATTTAGTTGGAAAATGATGAAAACACAAATACGATGTTTCTTTATGAGAAATAATAAAGATTAGGGGAAACGAGTTCATGTATAATATTTTAAACTATAAGATACCTTTCACACATTTGTAATGAAGTCCAATGTTGGTATAAAACTAATGTATAGAAATATATAAAATATAATTAAACTCATAAAAATTTAATATCTAACAGAAAAATATCATAATTAGTCATTAATTTTTTTATTTTGAAAACATTAAAACAATATAATGAATTAGGACGTAGAGGTGTAATATATGAGATCAAAACAAATTGATAAGGGTAACTCCATTTATGAACATACATTTGGTGAAATTTTGATCCAAATTAAAGTGGCATAGTAATAGAAAATGTTTAAAACCGTAATAAATTGGGTATATCTAATTTTATGATAAATTAGATAGAAATATTATAACATATCAATACCTTTATAATTAATAAAATTCATTAATTTAGTGAAATAATTAATGGAAAACCCTTTATTTTACTCCTAACTTCCACGAAAATGATTCAACCTCCTTTATAATAAACAGAAACATATTAGTAATTTATTTTTGAGAAATATTCTTAAAAGATACCATTTATACTCATTAATTTTAATAATTTAGTACACACACACACAAACGTATATATATGAGTTGTTTATTTTTTATATCATCATCATATGCTAGTGATACGAATTATTCCAACAATGTTACATAAGGGAGATGTTGATACTCATAATTTGATAACATGGTATTCAATCCTAGTTTATTCATGTTAATAAAATACATGAATTATAATATTTTATTCTCTATAATGTTAGATTCATGGAATGTGTGGGTATGGATTATTATAATTGAATCTAGGACATTCATTACTTTGGTTAACACTAAAATAAGAATATAATTGTCAATAGATATTATTTTTTTTGTCAAACATCATGATGTTTATTCATGAAATAAATTACTATTTAATATATTAAACATATAATATTAATTTCATAATACATATGATGATGATAATAATGGTGTTTTTATGTTATCATTCTTGTAGTTTTCTAAAACGGCCCAAATAAAAACATGTTATAGTAGTCTGGTGTATTATAACAGTATTATGAGACATTTAGAAAGAACATTTTTTGTATATAACATAATTATTGTCATGTATGAGATATATAATTCATGAAGATAGATATTAGGTGAATAATATGGCGAATAACAATTTTAATACATAAGGATTTCATTTTTAAAATTATGTGAATTATTTAATTTTTAATTAATTAATGCATAAGGATTTTATTTATAAACTTATGTGAATAAAGAGTGGACAAATAATGGATTTATCAGATGGATTGGATAAGGAACACCAACAATAAGGAATTTAGTGAAAAAATATTTTATATTTTAAGCAATTTTCCATAGTAGAACACATTTACCTCATTTTACAATTACTACATTGACCCTATATTTAAATAAATAAATTATTTCTATGCCCTAATATGAAATTTAATTTATTTATTAATATTAATAGGATATTTTCAATTTTCTAAACTGTTCAAAATATAACAATTTCTAAATAAGATAAAATCATCTATTAATTTAAAATATTAAATATACAGAATAAACTTATTTCAATGTTTTTTAATGATTATGTGTGATTAACATTATTTCATATAAATTGATAATTAAATTAAATTTTTAATTATTTTTTCATCTAAAACCTACATTATATTTAATATGAAAATAGGTAATTGTAATTTATTAAGATGAAATTGTAATTAATGTTCATTGAAAAATATCACTTTTTAGAAATAAATTATTTTGACCAGATCCCACTAAAATAAATTATATATATGTTAAAAATAAAATATTTTCAAGCAAAAACATTATATTATTTTTATTACTTTAATAAAAATATGAATTTATTTCATCATCTTAATAATAATTATGATGCATTCCAATATACATTTATAATATTAAATTTTAATTAAAATTCATCTTTTTATATAACTCAATATCTAAATATTTTTTTTAAATAATATTAGTTTCAACATGAATGTATAGTTTAAAAAATATCTATATATTTATATAAAAATTTCCTATTCAATTTCTGTATATCCAATGGTCATAATTCCATTGAGCATATTTCCAATGAAATTAAATATATTTATATATTTTAGATTTCATTCAAATATACAACCTTAAATATTTATCCAAAATAATTAATAATACACTTTTCCATCTCTCTTAACATGTTTATAATATTTTCAATTCATTTACTTATTTACATAACTGTATAATGCGATTAAATATTGTTGTAAACGCATATTGATAACTATTTTATATTCATGGAATAATTATTTATTTTAGGTTACATTCCATTCTTAATTTTCCTAATGATGATCACATTTTTGTTACCCAACATTCTAATGGTTATAAAATATTATAATATTTTCTAATAGAAAAATATATGAAATTTCACATTCATTTAATATTTTTGGTGAATACATTTATTTAATAGAATAATTATTTAAAAGTAAATATATAGAATACTCATTGGTAATTACATTATATTCAATTACAATAATTTATACTGGAAAAATATTTTACCCTATGGAAACAAATTTAGGGTACTTTCCCATCATTAACATTTTGTTTTTCCAAAATCCTTCCAAAATATAATTATTCATCTATATATCATTAACCATGTCATTGGTCCTATTTTTTCTAAAATTATCTCTATGATCAAATACATCAATTGATTATTCTATATATGAGAGTTCATTGTCAATTTCACAATATGTGAGATTGATAAATTAGAAGGCATATGAATGTACTTTCCCATGAAATCAAAAATAATTGTAGACATAAATCACTTTAGAGAATATGGATGAATGAGAATGATGATAAGATACCAACCCAAAATGATCATCATTTTTAAAGGGAAAATTTAAATATAGAATTAAAATCATATATTTTTAAATTCCATTTCACTCTTATATAATATGATTCAAATTAATTTCATTTCACTAATTTATATCAGCTTATATTACTGATTATTATCACTATGAGACATTTATTGACATTTTGATGTTCTATTTCTTGCTTAATTATTCTAGATAATCTCTAATATTTCTTGAGAATGATCTGTTCATAAAATCACATTCCCTCAAACAACATAACCACATTATTTTTTATTTTAACCATGTCACGTACCGAGCATCATATTGTGAAATTTAATTACTGATTACAAATAATTATAATATGAGTACACTTTTATGAGAAAGTATTGATTCCAATATCCTATTAAATCCAAAACAATGTATCTAAAAAAACCATCCATAGTTTAAGGTTATTTTATGATATAAAATCAATCTATAAATGTTAAGTAGATATAAATATTATATATGTTACCAATTCCTATTAATAAATTTCTAGAAATATTTGTAAAACACATATCACAAATACATCCAATTGATATTGGTATGTCATATAGCATTACAATTAGATTTATGTCTATAATTTGATGTTGATGAACTATAAAATAGTATAAAATATTAATAGAATTTTATGACTTAACAAATAAATAAACTATTAAACTATTTTCATTATATCATTTAGAAGTCTTATGAAGACCAAAAATTATGTCGACATTGTTAACATCCCATTTACATACATTCATTTACATTGGTTTCATCATTACAATAGAATTATTAAAATATATTAAATTTATTGTAATACCATGTATCAATATACTTAACGTCTATTATACATCATTATGTTTTACCACATAAAATGAATATCGTGATCACAATATATCATTATGATTTTAGAATTCATAGAGAATGATGAGATGTGGGAATCATAATATAAATATATTTTTATATTAGTGAATTAATATAAAATAAACTAATTTCTTGAATCAAACCACTCAATCACTATCAATGTTTATGTATATAATATTTATTAATGTACCCTATATTTCAATATCCACCTTCAACACCAACTTCATATTCAAATGGAATGATGTATGAGAAATAATTACGATATATATGATTTCCAACCATTAGTTGTGATTTTATGTCCCATACTTTGTAAATACTTAATTTTTGGTAATATTCAATTCCCAAATTGGATAAGCTAGTGTGATCCTTCCTATATTAAATCGTTGATGACCCTATTTTCATAAATATTGTGATAATGTATTAATTTGTTATATATTTCCTTATTTTTAATCATCGACTTTAGTGTATTTTCATCATATTATATTAGAAAATATACTTTCCTAAAATATGATCATTATATCATTCAAAATATTTATAATAGAGATAATAAATCCATTTAACAAGTGAACATTTCACTACATTATTATTTGAATCATGTGTAATGATATTATTATAATAAAATTTCAATTTAGGAGATTAATATTCATTTTTTATGTAATTATTCTTAACAAGGAATAATAATAATTTCATGATATATTATTTAGATTAAAAATACTTCTCAAAAACCCTGTAATGTTTGTACATGTGTTTTAATAAACTACTCAACAATCTCTTTGAAATTATATATACATTCATATATAAAATGGATATTGAATACATTCAATTCATCTTGGTTAGTATATTATATTTTCGGAACATATTTCACATATAGTGATATTGACAATAATATGATATACGGTTTTTAATGTCTTCTAACCCGTTTCAAAAATGGGGTTGAAAAAGTTGTTTCTTATTCAAATATCAAACATTATGAAATTTTCCTATATAAATAATTATATTTATATTTCTTATCATATTTTATAACAATATAATATTAATAACAATATGTGAATGTAAAAAATACATGAATGTTTTGTGTTATTTTCAATTATAGGTAAAAACAACAACATTTCCATGGACACTTCAAATAGTATATGAAAATTCCATTTTATAATTAATTGAATACAACAATGAGAAAACATAAATTAGGCTCATCCTATTTCCTGATAGTTTAAATTATAAATTGAATAATCTATTTATATATTTTTTCATTACGTATCCTATTAAATAAGAAAATTTGAGTAATTATAACTTCAACATCATTATATTAGTCTCCACAGTTTGTCTGATTTTTGTAATCATAAAGTGTCTAAATTGTGGATTATTTCTCTTTATCATCAAATTCAATGTGTTTTTTTATCAATTATAATGCATCATTTGTCATTCAATATTTATTTGATACAATTTATAATTACATAGTGTCACAGAATCATGAAGATAAAACTCAGTGTACGTTTCTATTTTTGATTCATTGAATTGATTCTCAAATCCAATATTATGATAAAATCTCCTCTATATTGAAAATTTATTAAACCAAAAATCAGTCATCGATATGAATTTCATAATGATAACAAATTTTAGCAAATTGTTTTTTTGTATAAATGAACAGTGTTATGTACATTTAACATTTCATCCATTTCTATAGTCGCTCTAGAAGTCGAATTAGATGGAACATAATTTCAGTACCATACTCAAACTGAATAACATATCTCATTACAATATAACTAAAAAATACACACTTCTCAACTCTTCCTGAATCATTTATATGGTTCTTGGATTCTGTAAAAATGTAATCATTTCTCAGATATACTTATAAATTTATATGAAACGCGTTCTTAAACTTATCTGGTATAAATATGAAATTATAACTAATTTGAAATATAAATCTCGAACAACATATTTTAGGCCAAAAAAGAAATATCTTGAAAATTATTTTTCATTGAATATTGTATCAGATGGATTTATCAAATATTTTCAGTCCAGTTTTATTTTTAGTATTGACCATGATGAATATCACTTCATTCTATAGAAAATTTTGTATGGTCTTCATCCACATCTCAAAAATCCTAAGATAATAACTTTATTGAAATTTGATTACGATGAAATCAACAATGTTCATATGATGCTTGAATAACAGATAGATCCTTCTACAATTATTCTTAATACATCCCATCTAATACATTATACCTTACGATAAATACTTATTCTGTTGATTTTGTGGAAAAATTACTTTTTTGACTATACATTTCCTAATCAGCCTTACATATGTTCTATTCAATGTATTTTATTCATAAATATTCATTTCATTGTAGAAAATAATTAATTTTTCATATGGACCTAGTTAACAAATATTTCAATAAAAATTTTCATCTAAAAATTTTATATCATAAAAAATGAAAACATAAATTATAGTTTTAAAAATAATTTTTTTTTGTAACTATAAATTATACAAACATAATGTCTTGAATCTTAAAAAAAAATTCCATTTCATTTTGAAAATTAAAATAAACAAAATTTTAATTTTTTTCATTGAACTAGAGCCAATAATATTGTATGATACCATTGATGCAACAACTAAATATTTTTTCACATAAAAAATTATTTTAATTATTTAGGTCATTGTCAGGAAGAATAATCATAATTTATTATTTTAGTTCTAAATTGAGTCTTATTTCAATATTTCATCTAATTAATTTTTCTCAAAAAATATAACATATAGAAAATCATATATTTTATAATCCTAATTATTGTTATAATCATTGATATCTAGTGATTGATCATCAATGTTATTAATATGTATCAATGAATAATCATTAATTCAATAAACTACGTATTGCACAATCCTTAAAGAAATTTTTGTGTAAGTTTTTTTTGATAAATCATCTTCTCCGATAATTAGGAAATTATCAAATTTGAACTACAATTTTTTATCAAATATATATTTTATGGAATAAATATTGTAAACCTGTTAATGTTCACAAAATCAGGATGTTATTGAAATGATTTCCCATAACATGGTTTTACATTGTTCATCTTGTAGATTTACCATTTTAGATGTGCATTTTTCATTATGTTTTGGAATATTAACTAATATCATAACATAATGCGACATAGATATAATTTTCATATCGAACATTCTTTACCAACATCATTATTCTTTTAGTAACATCTTCTCTCAATTACATAAAAATATTATTTAGATAGTTTCTTAAAAACCATTATGTAGATTCTTCATATGATAATGAGAATGTTATTTAACAGAATAAATTTTTCATCGAGTGAAAAAATAGAAAAGTTTGAGAGAAGATAATAAATATCCTCATATGGATTTGTTGATGATAGTCATTAAAAAAATTACAACCAATAATATTTTATCACTAAATTATTTTTTCAATGTATTTATTTTTAGAAATCTATTTTTTTCCATATTCAGCAAAATGTAAACATTCCTATTGTGTGGGTATGGACACTACACGTGTTGATATTATAATGTATTTATAGGAATTACATACCATAGTGACAAGAATATGGATGGAAATTTTACGGTAAACCCACATCACTTTTATTCTAACAATTTATTCTTCTTCCTTATTGTATATTTAGATAGCTTTAGATTCATTGTTGAATAAATTTTATTTTCTCTAATCATTTCTAGAAAATATTTACTGTTACTATTTTAACACAATGTTTCACATTTCCTCCCCCTCTAATCATATTCAAATCCATTGTGGGTGTCATCCAAAACATTTTTAATATGTTTTTAATAGAGGATAAATATTATTTTTCAGTCACAATATCTAAACTATATCTTTATTAATATCTTTTGTGAAATCATAATCAATTCAATAATTCATTGAAATATATTCGAGAATAGCATGACATAAAAATTATTAAAATATAATGAAATACGTTATAAAAATGTGTATTTATATCTAATTTGGTATATTGTTTTGTATATGGTCAATGAATCATTGACTATCAAAATGTATCATCAATGCAATAGAAAATATGACATTAAAATAATCCCATAGTAATTACATAAAAATAATTTTATTGAATAAAGGGTGGTGGAATAATAATAATTTTTCAATACATATATGGTTACTATGCTCTAATTGTAACAATGAAAACTCACACAACATCATCCTAACAATTTTTTTTTCCAGATGTTTATTTTCTATCTTTTCAATCTTAATCAAAATTAGAGTTAGTCTATCAATGAAAGGGTATGTCAAAACAATTATACATGAAACAATAAGATGATGTTATTTTTATATAACTTAAAATATTTTTCTCTCATATCACATGAAATTATTTTGGACAATTATGATTTCATATACATATTAAAACATCATAAATGATTTATGTTCTTAGCACTCTCTGAAATTGAAATAATTCTATTTAATTATAATAAAAAAATTTAATTAACACATTTTATAGTATATTATTAACAAACCATATTCTAAATATAAATGGATGTTGAAAATTAATTGGGACATTTCATAAGAAACAAATTTATGTATTAACTGGTGTAATTCTCTAGTGTTAGAAAAATAAGAATTTCACCCACTAATACTTGTAAAACATAAATGATTCTTCATTATATGATTAGTAACATTATCAAATTAATCTAAAATTTTAAAACATAATAATTAAATGAATATTCATTGTCACCTAAAAAAAATTATTTCTTAAACATAATCATTAACTATTATGGTAAATGAGTTTATCTAATTGATGATAGAGTTTATGTCATAATCACTTTTGAAAATTTTAGTTTATTCATAAACATATCATGTTATGTGTACCGGTCATTTGGGATTGTTTTATACCGGACAACGATTTAATCACCATACAAAATTATGTTTCATTATTACCTTGTAAAATACCATTGAACAACTCATGGGAAACATTGTATTCAATTTATAAATTTATGAAAAATAACATCACAACATTCTGATAATTATTATTATAAGGATGTGCATAAATTTATTATAACATTATGATAGTTTTCAATATATCTATATGGTAAGAAATTTCATAAAAATCAACAACTCCCACCTATAAATAACCATTAAAAATAGGACATTGATTTTTTAATGAATCTTCTCCATTAATGATCGGATTTCATTCAAAAACCCATATTTTTACAATATTATTCATCCCAAATTTTCATGAAATATGTTCCCATTTGACATTTTCTTCTATCATGTCCCACACTTCATTCATTGCAATTACCTATTTTTATTATCAAATGTTTTAGCAACTAATTCAAGTTCAACATCTGAAATAAATTTTTTTCTTATTTTATAATCACAATATCAATAATTTATAAAAAAACATTTGATTTTCAAAAAAAATTCAAATTTTTTCTATATTTATAGAATATGATATTTCAAATTATTTTTTATCCTATCACATTCATGAGAACATAAATTTTTAAACTTTAATAATTTTTTTACTCACATTCATCTTCATTTATGTAATTAACATTTCAATTCATTGAATAATCATCCATTATATTATCGAAATTCTTTTTTAATAAAGGTGGATTTCAAACAACATTCACAACATATGAATACACCGCCATATAAATATTATTTTTCTATCAATTATAGATTCTTCTATGGGATTAATATCTGAAAAAGATTCCAACATCACATTTTCCATCAATTTTTTCTAATTTTTTTAATATTTACTCAATGTTTATATAAAAGGAACAAAATATATCACATATGGTTTTTTGTTATTCAAAATATAATAATTATTATTTTTGGGAAATGAAATTGAAAATATAACTAAACCAAACCATTTCTCTCCGAGTTGGTGACATAATTTAATACATTATCTGAGATACAATATTTTAATCCCAAATGACTAATGTGATTAACATTCATGGAATCCAAATTGCATATATTTACATTAAATTGTGACAAAAAACATAAAATAAAACATATAAAACCCACTGAGATGGTCATTATTATCCTATGTTAACCCTACATATCATTCATAATATGTACGTTATCATCATTAAAAAAATTAAACCTAATAAATTGGTGAGTAAAAATTATCATTGTGTATAAATGTATATTAGAGTATATTTTTAATAAATAATAATAACCCATGTGAAAATGTGTATAACTGAAAACAAAATAACATTAAAAATAAGCATTTTCATACTATGTAATGAATTAATAATACAATACAAAATAATAAAATGTGATAGAAAACATAACCATGGATACAATAATAGAAAAACAATCACAATGAATATCAGTAACTAATCACATAATAATTGAATCTATAACTTTATACTTTTAAACCAATCATCGATTCCCAAAACAATATTTCTAAATTCAAATTGTAAACTGTTCAGACAATACCATATGTAAAATTAAATTATAAAGTTCCTGGCCATGTTCTTTATATTTTCTATCATGATATCCATCAATGCATTTAGGGGATAGAGTATCCCCACACATCACTAAGTCTAATAGATTCCACATATGAAAATAGTGATACCTAACTAATATAAACATTAATATCAAAACTAGAATTTGAAATATTAATATAATAACCATAGACCATAAATGGTTTTATCTTATCAAATACATAGTCAAACGTATCTTACACCATTAAATACAATATGGTAGATTTTATTATTTGAAATAATTCTAAATTAATCCTAAAAATCAATAAAGGATGTTAACATTACTGAAAAAAATATATTAAAATAATTAAAAATATATATATATAAATCAAATATTTTATTAAAATTTCATTTAATAGAGTAAAAATTTATTATAGGAATAATTTCATGGAAATAAATCCTGTAATTATGTAGTAGATGTTTTTTCAATGTTTCTTATGAAATTAAAATAAAATTCAATTTATATTTTCATGAAATGATCACAATATAAGTCTTTTTCAAATGAACTAAAATATTCCATTAAAAACAGTATATAGGAATAATATCATGTGTAAATTTGAATATAAACAGTTGTATAAATATAAAAAAAATATATTAAAATAATTTTTAACGAAACATGGATATAAATGATTAATATTCCCCAGCATATACATAAATATAATATATCCTCATTCTAAATGAGATTTCTAGATTAAATATTACCTTGAACGTTCATTTAGTTCAGCATGAGTTAACCCACTTTATAATGGGAATATCATGTTATTAAATAATTAACGGAACATATCCATTTTTTATTTCCTCATATATGGTTCTATTATACCATTTTGATAATAATATTTCTTTATATCCAGTATTTTAGTTGTTTACTCCATCATTTTTATAAGCTTTTCTTCTAATGTAAGTAATGTTTTTTATGAATGAGACATATTTTATTTACATAAATAATGATATTAGGTTCATAAAAAATATATTTATTCATCGTTTACATTTTAAAAATATTTTTTTATTTTTTAACATAAAATATTAATCTAATTGTGTAGGGGAGACGATAGTTTGTTTGTATGCACTAGTGATTATATAATTCTCTTAGTGGTAAAATGATTAGGAATTGGATTTTATATTAATTATAATGAATCAATATCAGGTAATTATTATTATTTATTTGCATTTTATTCATATTTATACCCATCAAATAAATTTAGTGATGAATAATATATTACACCATGACATGGAGATGGTTGTCTATACTTAGACACGCGTTGGGAGTTCATTTTAGAAAGTATGGATATAATTTTAAAAATTGTTTTTCTATCGTCATAATAAAATCGCTTTAAATAATTTATATTGAATTTATTACATTATAAAAGATTTAACTCATTTTGGGGACATAGAATAAGAAATTAATTTTAGGGAGTAATTAATATAATTCCCTCTTATTTGGTGGACTTCAATTTTTTCCAATTTACGGACACTAGAGTTGGTTTTCATAGAATACCAGGACATCGAGGTCATTACTGTGAATGTTTTATGAAAAAATTAGCATGTTTTCTAGAGCTATCATGCTCAATTTAATTTTATGATGTGAGGAAGTAGGTTCCATTTTATAAGATTTGGGAGGGGTACATGTGTTTTGTATTAAAATATATAATTAATATAAATTTATATTCAATTTAAAATAGCCACAAAGTTATTTATTTATTATATAAGTTCATTATGAGTCAAAATATTATCAAGAAATTGTTTTTAAAAATATTTATGACATAATAATTACCTTATCTTTTGGAATAAATATAAGGCCCCAGCCTTAAACATTACTTAATATTGAGATATTTCCAGAATACACATTGAGGAAATTTTCAGGTTTAGAGTTTTAGAGAATTAATTCATAAATCATGCATTACATTCCACATTTAAACAAGGTAGTTACATAAAATATAGTATTCATTGTTACCCTAAATGGAAACATATTTTAAAAAACATGGATTCTTTCTTGACACATCCTCGACACTATCATCACATCATGCACATTTCCCTCGACCTTTGAAATACATTTCAAAAACATAGGATGATCAGAAAAATCTTAGTAAGGGATATAAAAATATGGAACGAAAACCTTAGTCCATGTACACATAAGAATAAATGAAATCATATTTCACTCATAAAAAATAATCACTTTAACATACCTCATGAAATAATAAGATTTATGAATAACTCATAGAAATCATAAGACATAAATTAACTTGAGGCATTCATAACATTCTTACGTATGGAGTAACCCTCATGGTTACTTTTGGAATACCTATCACTGTATATTCCATAAAACTCTTCATAGAAACATTAGAGTTTAACCCCTTTTCATTATCCTATGCATTGAAGAGCTATATCAGGCTCAACTGCCTTTATTTTATCACAGAACCACCCGTCTTCATAAACAATGTCCAATAACAATAACATAATTGTACCACATAAAACATGCATAAAGGAAACATAGAATTTCCACATTTTAATCACAAGATATAAATACAACATATTGATATAAAAACATTATAAAAACAAATTTCAATACCTAAATAAAAGAAAAGTAAAACATTGTATTTATTTTTCATTTAGAAAAAAATCATGGCTTGTAGAGGAAGCCGAAACACAAATAATGGTCACGGCGGCGGAGAAGTCGTTGTCTCCGCATACATAAAACAAAAACATTCCCATTTCTACTTTAGTAAAATGATTCGTATAAAAAGTTTCCTTTTGAATATAAGTAAAAGTCAAAGGGGTTTATACACCGTATAAAATAAAGTTGTGTATAAAACATCATATGCCTCAATAAAGGAGATTAAGACGAAGTCCCTTACCTCGTGTCCGACTTGACTCGATCATTCTTTAGTATCCTGAATAATAAACTTGAGTTAATTTCTCCTTGAATAAGAACCTTTTTCAAGATAATTTTTCCTTTTATTTCACTTATTACAATGTTATGAACACTTTGTAATTATTTAAGTTAATAACGGTCGTTTTGTCGATTATTGATACTTGAGTCAAAAATAAACTACTTATAATTACAAATTTTTCATGTGGCAAAATATACATTATATCCAGAATTATATTCATGATGTAGATATTATATATATAATATATATC
Organism: Viscum album; assembly: GCA_963277665.1. Taxonomy (NCBI): domain Eukaryota; kingdom Viridiplantae; phylum Streptophyta; class Magnoliopsida; order Santalales; family Viscaceae; genus Viscum; species Viscum album. The sequence continues at coordinate 1,141,828,163 of OY728127.1, forward strand.
CAGTATATACATGCATTTATAAAATTAAATAGCATTTAGAGGTAAGAAATGAAATATACCGTTCATGGAGATGATAAGCCGTACGTACGCATAAACGCTACATTCATTTCTATTTTGTATATAATGGAATTGAATCATAATGATTTAATGGTATATTATAGTTCTATTATAATATAATATGTGAAATTATTTACTCCTTCCATTACACGACCCACATATGGCATTAACGAATCAAATCACATTGAGGGGGCGGTAGTCCGCACTTCTTAAAATGAAGATATCGCGTTTACCCATAATGAAAACCATAAAGGAATGCATAAATGAAAAATACAGAATCTTAAGGAAAACATAAACATATAATATATAAATATAGATACATATTAATGGCCACCTTTAAATGTGTTAAAAGAATATTGAACAATCATCGTTTTGTGAGACAGTAATTCACCAGCCACAGAAACAGTATGTTCATTAACCATTAGACGGAGGTGTCTGTAAGTGTAGCTCGAATCCTTCTTATAAAATCATACAAGTATATTTAAGATACTATTTTTGTTACAAAATAAAGGCATAAAAAGATTTTACGGGGTTGGAGAGCCAAATAATACAAAAGAACATTAGAGAAGACTTTACCTTTAAATCAGGTAACTCCTCTTGGTTTGAACCAAAAAAAAATTTTGAAGAGCTTTCTGCCTAAGGTAAGTCTTCTCTGATTAAGAGACAGATGTGGAGAGATAAAATGTGTAGATTTTGGCCTAGCCAATGTCTTGGGAGGTGTGGATAAGGAGGTAGAGGTGGGGACCTTTTATAAGAGGGAGGAGGGGCACTCTTGGAAAGTCAAGAAATGTTAAATTATATTAAAATGATTTTCAGATTTTAAAGGTCCCACATTGATATATTTTGAGGATAAGGTGTTAAGGGGTCTAAATATACTCATCCAATAGGTTTTTTTCCAAGTGAAGGTCTAATATTTTACATTATCTTTTCATTTTATTTAAATCATTCATTAAAGAGATAATCGTTACATCATCATGATGTCATAAATAAATTACTTTATTTAATTAATAAAAATTATAAAAAAAAATACTATGATGTAGGAAATCATTTTAACATTACAATGATTATTTATAGTCTAATAGATCATTTACAAAGACAAAACTAAAATTGTTTTACTTATGTGTTACAAACTATTGTGATATTCTCCTTCCATTAAAAATAATATGATAAAGTGTCACTATCACCAGAAAGTGACTACATGGGGTCCCAGAGTATGGAACAAGGAATATCATGCTCGGCCATGACAGAACCAGCTGCATTAAGACACATTTTGGGGTGATTTGTTATTATTATGGTATTATTTTATTAACCTTAACTACCCAATTTATAATTAATCACGATAATTAAAGATAATTACCATTTTTACTATTAAAAATGTCCAAAAAAGAGTCTTAATTACAAAATTTGGACCTTATGATTCCAATTATGGAGTCCTTTTTACCAAATTCCAAACATATAAATTGCAATGATTAATTTAAAAACAATTCCCGTTGTCAAAACAAATAGCGGGTTTTTTTTTAAACAATATCTATGAAAAGTTTGGAACTTGTTTATGCCCAATTCCAAAGTCAAATTAATTTCAATGACCACCATTGGATAAAATGGTAAAAATATATTCTAATTTCACTTTAAACCCAATTAAAAAGATAATAGAACCATATATTTCAATTATATGAATATGCAGTTTTGATGTAAAATGCAGTATTTTTCACTATTCATTAAAAAATGAACGCTGATAGAAAAATATCAAAAAAAATTCCAAAGGAAATTTCAATGTCCCAATTAGAATGAATAAGATTATTTTGAAAAATAGAGCTTATAAAATTTTCGAAAGTTTGATTTAAAAATCGTTTTCCATCAAAAGGCAGTAAAACAATGTTTTAAAAATATTAATGTATTCCATGATTATGATTGGATTTATTCTCATTTTAGGCCTATAAAACACTATCTAATTCATAAATAGACATAGATAAGAAAATATATTATTCAATACTTACTTGGTCCATTACATCCTTCCCCCCTTTAGAAAATTATGTCCCCAAAATTTATTTACTTATCGAATAAGTGGGGGTATTTATCCATCATTGGATTTTCAGATTCCCATGTTGCCTCTTCAATCTTGTGGTTTCCCCAAAAAACCATTACATGATGAATCACCTTATTCCGCAACACTTTCTCCCTATGGTCACGATTCTGGATAGGTTTTTCCTCATAAGATAGATTATCTTCCAGCTGAACTACCTCAGAACTCAAAACATGAGATGGATCTGTCATGTACTTCCTCAACATTGAGACATGAAAAATATTGTGTACCTGAGATAAACTCGGAGGTAAAACCACTTGGTACGCAACTGATCCAACTCTCTATAGAATTTTATATGGTCCAATGAACCTTGGACTTAGCTTTCTTTTCTTACCAAATTGAATCACACTTTTCCATGGTGAACCTTTGAGGAAGAAATGATCACCTACCTCAAAAGAGAGATCCTTCCTCTTATTGTCCGCTTAACTCTCCTACCTGCTCTGAGCTGTTCTCATGTGTTTCTGTATCAGCTGAACATTATCTGCCAAATCTTCTTCTAATTCTAGTCCCATCAACTTTCTTTCACCGAATTCATCCAAAAAAGCTGGAGTTCGACACCGCTTCCCAAATAATGCCTCAAATGGTTCCATCTATATATATGAATGAAAACTTTTATTATAAAAAAATTCAACCAAAGAAATATGTTGGTCCCAACTTCCTTGATAACCCATCGAACAAGCACGTAGCATATCCTCCAAAGTCTGAATCGTCGTTCTGACATCCCATCTGATTGAGAATGAAAAGCTATACTAAAATTTAATTCAGTACCCAATGACTTCTGAAGGCCTTTCCAAAATGTAGAAGTAAACCTGGGATCACGATAAGATACAATGGAGAGGGGAACTCCATGTAACCTGAATATCACTTTATGATAAAAATGAGAAAGTTGATCTAGTGAAAAGTATCTCATATAGCATGGAAATGAGCAGATTTAGTCAAGTGATCAACAATATCCCAGATTTCATTATTACATCGAGGTGTCTTCAGAAATCCCACAACGAAGTCCTTGGATATATTATCAAATTTCTACTTCGGCACTGGAAAAGGCTGAAGCATCCCTTTAGATAACTTCCGCTCTGCTTTAACCTGTTGAGAAGTCGAACATTTCACAGTAAAATCAGCAATATCTCTTTTCATTCCGTCCCACCAGTAATACTCCCGAAGATCTCTATACCTCTTAGTACTGCCATGGTGAACTAAAAACAGAGAACTATGAGCTTCACATATCAACTCTCTCTTCACCTGTGAATCCCAAGGCACATACAAGCTCTTTCCAAATCTCAAAACACAATCATTACCAATGTTGAATTCAAGCAACATACCCTTCAGAATCATCTCTACCATTTTCTGCAACTAAGCGTCTTGCTTCATTCTACCTGATAGAGAAGATTTCACTGATACCTAAAACAAAAGAGAAGAACATCATGCACCAACAAATTCTACGACAAATTTCATCATATCATTAACCAAAGAATCATGGTCCAACCGCAACATGGTTAATCAAGAATTACATTTTCAAATCAAAGCGTATCCACTTTATTTACTTTTCATGGATGGTAATGAATTGTACAATAATAATCCTTGATTAATTATTTCCATCTCCTCTGTCTCATGTTCAATTGTTTCTGAGTGAATATATACATTAAACTTTTGTGATCGGTATATGTGTCACACTTTACTCCCAACAAATGATGCCTCCAAATTTTTAATGAAAAAACAATAGAGGCTAATTCCAAATGATGTGTAGGGTACTTTCCCACATGAGTTTTCAACTGACGTGAAGCAGAAGAAATTACATGATCATTCTGCATTAGGACGCAACCAAGTCCTTTTAATGAAGTATCACTATAGATAACAAACTCCCCATTCTAGGAAGGTAGTTCCAAAACTGGAGGATTCATCAATATTCATTTGAGTTCCTGAAAACAGTCATCACATTCTCTTGTCCAGATAAACATAACACCCTTCCAAGTTAGCATAGTCATTGGACTATGTAACCATGATTTTTTTAACAAACCTTCAGTAATAGCCTGCCAAACCAAGAAAACTACGAATCTCAGTTAGATTTGTGGGTCTTGGCTATTCTTCCACAACCTTTGGTTTGGAAGGATCTAGAGTTATCCCATATTTAGAAACAATATGACCATGGAAAGAAATTTTTTTCAACCAAAACTCTCACTTTTGGAATTTCCCATACAATTTATTTTCTTTTAAAGTTTGGAAAATAACCCTTAAACGACATTCAGGATCCTATTTACAGTTCGAAAACACCAAAATATCATCAATGAATACAACCCCTAACTTATCCAAGAACCCTTGGAATATTCTATTCATAAGGACCATGAATACTGCAGGTGCATTGGTTAGCCCAAAAGGCATAACTAAAAATTCATAATGGCCATGTCTTGTACGAAAATCTGTCTTCAGAATATCTACTTCCTTTAACTTCAACTGATGGTATCCCGATATCAGGTCAGTATTTGAAAAATACTCAGCTCCCTAGAGCTGATCAAGAAAATCATCGATATGAGGCAAATGATATTTTTTATTAATTGTGATGTTATTTAAGGCTCTATAATCAACGCAAAGTCTCATTGAAACATCTTTTTTTCTAACAAATAAAAAAGGAGCACCCCATGGTGATGTGCAAGGTCAAATGAAACCTTTCTCTAATAAATCTTGCAATTTCTCCTTAAACTCTAAATGATCAGTTTGAGCCATTCGATAAGGGGGTTTGAAATTGGCATAGCATCAGGAACTAAGTCAACAGTAAATTCAACATCCCAATCTGGTATTATTCTATGAAACTCATCATGAAAAACATCAGGATACTCATTTACCACTGGCACATCGTTAATCCGAACAGTTCCATTTTTTTCAACAATATGTGCAAGGTAACATTCATTTCCATCTTTTAGAAGTTTCTCATCCTTTTGATATGTTATCAATAGTAAGGGTTCATTATTGTAAAAAAACTAAAAGACTTTATGAAAAGAAACTTCTTTAGCACTACAATCAATCTTAGCATGGTAAACAGAGAGCCAATCCATACCCAGGATAACATCAAACTCTACTAGAGGTAAAAAAATCAACTTTGCAAGTAGGTTCCTTACATGGATTATTATAGGAAGATTCTTATAATTTTTTTGCCTCAACATTTCCCCCACGTGTTTTTACCACATGTTCAAGAGTCATTTCATGAGATGGTATTCCCTATTTACTAGAAAATTTTCAGAGATGAAAGAATGTGTAGACCCTGAATCAAACAACAAACTAGTATAATCTGTAAAAACAAAGTACCTGATACCACTTCATTTGATGTCCCAACATCTACTGAAGTAGTTGCAATGGATTTCACCACACCATTCTTCTTGTAGTCTGACTGTTTTCCATCATTTGAGCTCTTTGTCAAACACTCGTTTGCATAATAAACCATCTCATTGCACTAGAAACATTTCACTAACTGTAAACCAAATTTGTTCTTACCATTACCATGATCTTTTCCAGTGAAATCACGAGCCTTATGTCCCATCTTACCACATCAGTAGCACTTTTCAGAATTCAAAAAAAATCCCCAGCATGATTTTTACCACATTTATCACAAACTAGAACCTTAGTTTTCATACCATTAGACCTTTTTGATGCATTCTTCCTTTTTTCCTGCCACCTCGGTCTCATATAATGTTGGTTGTTATAGAACACTTGATCATTGGAAAACTCCATTTCCACCTTATCAGCACATCGAACAAGCTTTTCATAACTATTGAATTCACGAGAAGCCAATGCCCTTAAATATATTGGCTTTAATCCTGAGTAAAAACGATTGATTTTACTATAATGTTCTCGGATAAAATTTTCAGCATACCTTGATAATCGAGTGAACCTTTCTTCACAAGAAGCCACTGAGTCTTCCTCATGCCTCAATGAAAAGAATTGTTTTTCTATCCTAAGTCGAATAGCCGTAGAAAAATCATTCTCAAGAAACATACCTTTGAATTCATCCCAGTCGATGACATCAATTTCATCAGCATCCCTAATATTTTTAACCATCGACCACCACTGATCTGCTTCACCCTCCAAATGGTAAATAGAAAGACTAACCATTTGATTGTCTGAACTCCCCATGTCATCGAAAATCTTCTCCAGTGCTTTAATTCCCCATTCAGCTAGCACATGGTCAGATGATCCTCTAAATTATGGGGGATGTTGCCTCATGAAATGTTCCACCACTAACATGTTCCTCTATGGTTGAACTGGCTGATCTCGTCCATGGATACTACCACTATTTATCGCTTGAGTCTACTGCGCCATTACTACAACAATCTATTCAGTTCCAATTCCGACCATCTTAGGATACTGATTCGGAAGGTCGTTTCCTTCTGTATGCCTTCCTAGAACTGCTTCCCTATTTCCTCTGTGGAAAACCATTCTGAACAAACATGTCTTAGATGAAGAAACATGGTAATCTTTAAATGCTATATCATTTCAATTTGACCATAAAAAATATTTTTGGATAACCATTTAATAGAATTCTAACTCTTAATGTTATCTAAACTGACCTCTGATACAAACTATAAGTCCCCTCCCTTAAACATTACTTAATCATGAGATATTTCAAGAATACACATTGATGATCTTTTCAGGTTTAGTGTTTTAGAGACTTAGATCATAAATCATGCATTACATTCCACATTTAAACAAGGTGGTTACATAAAACATAGTATTCATTTTTCCCATCAACGGAAACGTATTTAAAATAAAACATGGATTCATTCTTGATAGTTCCTCGACACTATAATCACATCATGCAGTTTTCCCTTGACCAGTGAAAAGAATTTCAAAAATATGGGATGAGCATAAAAAGCTCAGTAAGGTATATAAAAATACAGAAAGAAAACCTTAGTCCAAGTACACATAAGAATCAATGAAATCATACATCACTCAAAAAACATAATCACTTTAACATACATCAATAAATTATAAGATTTGTGAATAAATCGTAGAAATCATAAGACATAAAGTTAACTTGATGCATTCATATCATTCTGACGTAGGGAGTAACACTCATGATTACGTTTGGAAAACCCATCACAGTATATTCCCTAAATCTCATTAGACAAACCATAGCGTTTAACTTCTTCACATTACCCAATGTATTGGAGAGCTATATCGGGCTCACCCACCCTATGTTTATCATGGAACCACCCGTCTTCATAAACAATTCCTGAAAACCATAACATAAACGTACCATATAAAACATGCATAAAGGAAACATAGCATTTCCACATTTCAATCACAAGATATCAATACAACTTATTGATATAAAAACATTATCAAAACCATTTTCAATAACAAAATAAAATAAAATTACAACATGGTATTTATTTTTCATTTAAAAACAATTATTTCTTGTAGAGGAAGCCGAAAATAAAATAATGGTCACATCAGCAAAGAAGTCGTTGTCGCCTCATACATAAGACAAAAACATTCACATTTGTCTTTTAGTAAAAATATTCATATAAAAAGATTCCTTTTGAATAAAAGTAAAATTTAAAGGGGTTTATACACCGTATAAAATAATTTTGTGTATAAAATAAAATATACCTCGATGAAAGGAGATTAATACGAAGACCCTTACCTCATGTCCGACTTGACTCGATCGTTCTTTAATCTCCTGAATAATAAAATTTAGTTAATTTCTACTTGCATAAGAAAATTTTTAAAGTTAATTGTTCCTTTTATATCCCTTATTACCATGTTATGAACACTTTTTAATTATTTATGATAATAACGGTCGTTTTGTCGATCATTGGTAGTTGAGTCAAAAATAAACTCATTATAATTACAAGTTGTTCATATGATAAAATATAAATTATATATAGAATTATATTCATGATTTAGATATTATATATATCATATATATCCAGTATATACATGAATTTATAATATTACATAACATTTTGAGGTAAGAAATGAAATTCACCGTTCATGGAGACGGTAAGCCGTACGTACACATGATCATTACATTCATTTCTTTTTCATATTAAATGGAATTAAATCATAATGATATAATGGTATATTATAATTCCATTATAATATCATATATAATAATATTAACTCCATCCATTACACGTCCCACATATGTCATTAACGAATCAAATCACTTTGAGGGGGCGGTAGTCCACACTTCTTAAAATGAAGATATCACGTTTACCCATAATGGAACCCATAAAGGTATGCCGTAAATGAAAAATACAGAAGCTTAAGTAAAAAAATAAACATATTATATTTCATATATAAATATAGTGACATCATAATGGCCACCTTTAATGGTGTGAAATGAATATTGAACAATCATCGTTTCGTGAGGCAGTAATTCGCTATCCACCGAAACAGTATGTTCATTAACCATTAGACGGAGGTGTGTGTAATTGTATCTCAAATACATCTTATAAAAACATCCAAGTATATCGAAGATACTGGTTCTGTTACAAATGAAATGAATAAAATTATTTTAGGAGGTTGGAGAAGCAAAATAAAACAAAATAACATTAGAGAAGACTTTACCTTTAAATCGCGTAACTTCTCTTGGTTTGAAACAAAAGGGTTTCTTGAAAAGCATTCTACCTATGGAAATGCATATATGATAAATAGAGGGATGTGTAGAGATAAAATGAGTAGTTTTTGGACGAGCCAATGGATTGAGACGTGTGGGTAATGAGGTAGAGGCAGGGACATTTTATTAGAAGGAGGAGGGGCACTCTTGAAATGTCATGAAATGTTACTTTTCATTAAAATGGGTATCGAATTTTAAAGGTCCCACATTGATATATATTGAGGATAAATGGAAATGGGTTCTAAATATACTCATGCAGTAGGTTTTTTCCACGTGTAAGTATTAGATTTTACATTATCTTTTCATTTTATTTAAATCGTTCATTAATGACATAATCGATGCATCATCTTGATGTCATAAATAAATTAATATATTAAATGTCTATATATTATAAAAAAATTACTATGATGTAGGAAATATTTTTAGATTTACATTGACTATTTATGGTGTAAGAAACCATTTACACCGTCAAAAATAAAAATTTTTTACTTAGGGGTTACAAACTATTGTGATATTCTTCTTCCTTAAAAAATAAAATGATAAAGTGTCACTATCACCAAAAAATGATTCCATGGGGTCCCAAAGTTTGGAACATTCCATTCCATGGTTGGACATGACACAACCAATAGCATTATGACACATGTTGGGGTCATTTGTTATTATTATGATATTATTTTATTATCCTTAACTACCCGAATTAAAATTATTCACGACAATTAAAGGTAATTACCATCATTACTATTCGTAATGTCAAAAAACAAAAGAGTCTTAATTAAATAATTTGGCCCTTATGATTCCATATAAGGAGTCAATTTTATCAAATTCCAAACACATAAATTTAAATAATTAATTATAAAATAATTCCCGTTGTTAAAACAAATAGCGGGTTTTTTGAAACAATATCTATGAAAAGATTGGCACTTGTTTATGACCAATTCCAAAGTGAAATTAATTCCAATGACCACCATTATATAAAATGGTAAAAATATAATCTAATATCACTTTAAACCCAATTAAATAGATAATCTGTCCATATATTTAAATTATATTAAAAAGCTTGTTTGATGTAAAATGCAGTATTTTTCACTATTCATTATAAAATGTACATTGTTAGAAAAATACCAAAAATTTATCCAATGTAAATTTCAATATCCCAATCAGAATGAATAAGATTATTTTGAGAAATAGATCTTATAAAATTGTAAAAAGTTTGATTTAAAAATGGTTTTCCATCAAAAGGCAGTAAATCAATCATTTAAAAATATTATTGTATTTCATGCTTATGATTAGATTTATTCTTATTTTAAGCCACTAAAACACTATATAATTCATAAATAGACATTGATAAGAAATTATATTAATCATTACATACTTGGGATGTTACAATAAACCCCTAAATGAAACCACAATTTCTCATAGTGAAAACATGGCTATTTCACTCATTAGGGTTAATATATTTACGAAAAAAAGATAAAAGAACACCATATAAATCATTGATGATATATTAATCCTTATTATATTTAGTTGGAAAAATAATATATTTTATGATTTTTATATCATTTAATAAATGATTTTTTATTTAGATAATCGTTCATCTCGAATTTGATACTATTAATTATGTTCTTTTCTTTGTATCATAAAATCTTGATAATATGAAACCAACTCCTCTATTATATCGCTAACTTGAATAATTTATCCATAAACGTCTTTGATTTCATTTATTATCTAATTTTTTTTATTTCAATTTTTTATATCTTTAAATTGATATTTCCATTAATTAAAAAATTACTACATTATCATTATAGAAATCAGTAATTAAATTAATTATCCTCTAAAAAATTATATAAATTACTATGATAAAGATAAATTTATAAATTTAAAATTAATATTTATAGTTGAATTTATCTTCTATATAACAGTGTATTAAAAATGATTTACTTATGAAATATATGAGTATAAAATTTCTAATGTAACATTAAATAAAATATATTAAATGTAATATTCTAACCCATGTAGCATAAAAAGATTGTAATTTCATCCTAAGATTTATTTTTCTCAAAACCCAATTATCCAATTATAACACGGTTGGTTTTAGGGTAATAATGTTAAAATATATTATTATTATTTCATCCAATTACATTATTTACCTTTAACCATGGTAGATTCAAATTTATTTGTGTTAATATTTTTAATTCATAAATCATTAAATTCGTCCAATGATACTATAAAGAACATACTAACTACAAACATGTATATTTATTCTTCCCAATTCCATTCACACATGTTTACAAAATAATTTTAACACGTATCCAGCAGTTTTGGTGAAAAGTAGACAAAAGAGTGGTTCAAAATTTTAATAAGTTTATATATATAATTTTAATATAATGATTATTATAATTTCATAAATTTAATTAATATATGTAAACATAATCTAATTTTCCCATTAAGATTAATTTAAATTGTTTTAATTATTTAAATTAAAAGTTTAGTTTTAACTAAAATGTGGTATTTTTCACTATTCAATAATAACCTAATATTATAATAAAAATACCAGAAATTATACATTAGAAAATATGGAAACTCCAAATTCAAAAATGAAGTTAATTATAGAAAATAAAATTTGTAAATTTGTAAAAAAATTATAATATGTTCATTATTTATTGTTTTATAAATTTCACTATAAATAAATAATGTTCTTATGAATATAATCAGATTTTACATTTTATAATTTTCAATGAAATACATATGATAAATGTAATATAGATATGATTGATAAAGTGATTAATAGCGTACATGTATTCTATTTAAATATCAAGGTTAACAGATCATGGGATGCTCCAAATCAGTGTTTTGTGAAACATAAGCTATTTACATTATGTTAAATTAATTTATATTATCAAGTCAAGGATTGATATTTTTATCCCACAAAAAATATTCAACATTAATATTTAAAAAATATTACCTCATAAAAATGTTTTTGTATTTCATAATCTTATTTTCCTAAGGTTCCTATATTGTCTCTTCAAGTTTATTGTTTCTCTAAAGATCAATTACCAATATAGTCATATGAAACTATAACACTCATTTTATAGTGTCACGAATCAAGATAAGTACTTAAAAATAAAATATATATGGATATAGTTCTATATCATGGTTGTTGAGTACATCTATAGGGTCTAAAATATATTTCCCTAGTAGTTATACTTCAAACACATAATGAAATTTGGGGAGACCTGGATGCATTGATTAATGGTTATCTATAACTAAAAATTATGCTATAATTTAAAAAGGTCCGTTTTTGCATGGAATTTAATTTTCATTTCTTACTGTATATGATAACACCCATCCATTTATACATCTTCATGAAAACATGATCACCAACATGGATGTAGAAATTCATCATTTGGTTATAATCATTGTAATATTTACTAAATAGAGAAAAAATGATATTGATTTAAATAATCTTTACATTTTCTATTTAATTAACAGCATTTTTGGGGCAAAAAAAGATTCCTTTCAAGATCATCATACTTGAATGTTGATATATGACATCTATTTGTATGTAACATTTCATATAGTGCCAAAAAAATAATTGAATGAAAGCTATTATTATAAGAATACTATAACAAAGGAAAATAATGATCCAAAAAACCATTAATGTCATGTGAGTAATAGGTCAACCTGTATTATAATTTTTTAATAGTCCTTTTCGATTTTTCATCAGTTTGAAAATGATAATGAGGGCTTAAATGAATATCTTTATCAAGGACTATTTAAGGTCCTTTCAATAAATTTTATTTAAAAGAGTGATCATTATTAGTCATAATCAATTTTTTTATAACATAATTCTTACAATGTAATTTTTAAAGATTCATTCTTAGCATTAATGTTGAAAATCATATCTTATAGAAAGAAAATGTTGTTATTTGGTAAGGTGATGAACAACAACCCATACCTCTTGATTTTTTATTAGAGTCATTGGTGGCCCAATGAAACATTTCGTCATAATGTCCTCTTATCTCAACATTTGTATATGATGTTTTTTCATGACATATATAGGATGTTGACTTTCACTTGTCAGTTGTTCAAAAAATAAATCATTTGGACACATAATCCAAAATTTCTCCTTTCATATTATCCTAATAAATATGTTCCTCCATATCGCTACACTTTATTAGTTCTACTAGGGTATATAGTGAAATAATAGATATGAGCATCATCAAATAATTATCCATTTATCTCATGTATATAGGGAACACAACAACTCTACACAAATTTCAAAATAATCTACTCATATAGAAATTATGTTAATTACCCATTATTCCCCAAATTAATTTTCTTCTTAAATTACTCATCATATGTCTGTAGAAAATATATCATTTTTTAAAAGAAGGGTATGAAATCATCTTGAAAAAGTTTTGATGTTTCCGCAACCATGAAAATTACCATATACATCATTACTAGATGAATGAATATATGATCCCTTTCGATAATAAATTTGTTCATAACTACATGGTCATTCATGCTCAAATCATATGCGATCGTTTTTCATATATGACGATGCTAATGTGTTGATAAATCATAATCTGTGAGAAGCTCCAGACATCTCCTTTTAATTATATTGATAGATTTATATGGGAATATATATTTAAACATCTTTGGATTTATATATATCTCATATATTTTTCCATAGATACAGTGTATCCCTATGACAATATAAAATTTTTTTATAGCAAAATCACGATCATTATTTGGATAGTTTTGATCATGTTATTTTAATTTCATTTATGTGTATGAAATAACTCATTAATTATTCATATGAATAAAACCTTGTCCATTCACTAAATAGTCACTAAAAATCACAAGTCCCTCATTTCCATTTTTTAAATTAATGAAATGGGAATTTACTATTCTTATATTCAATTCTAAAAAAATAATATTAAAAATATTTAGTACATATGTATTTAACTAATTTAAATGTATGCTTGGTTAACAGGTTAGCCAATCAAGAATAATTATAATCATAAAATTGATAGTAACCTACTAAAAATAAAATACCACATACATCTGTAATTATGGATGGTACATCCCATTCATGGATTTCCTTTTTAATTATAGGATCAATACTGATTCTATACATGGATCCAAAATAGAATGAAAAATATATCTTTAGGCCCTAATTCAGAAGTTGTAAATTTATATAATAATTCAACCCTTTATTAATTATTTTATCAACCACCATATTTATGTCATTATTTCAATTAATTTAAGGAATTGTTAATTTCTATTATTTAATTATAGCAAATGATATAGTATCTTCATATGGGAAAAATATTGGGTGAATGGTGACCTAAAGTGGAATTTTTTAACCCATCAATGAATAAATCAATATTATCATTGGATAACATTCATTGTCCACTAAATTAATCACTAGACTTGTAAAGATAGCATGATATATTGATACATTAACATCTCATTTCTCATTATACTCAAAAACTACCTCCATATATCTTCTCATTATTTATAAGGTTAGTATATTTAAATGAAAAATACATCAAACTCCATCTAATCAATGATTGTTATAACATCATCCTACATAATTTTTTAAATTAATCAATACTAATGACCCTATTATCTTGAGAGGTGATTGATTACAATGTAAACCTTATCCATTATGTTACTCCTGAATTCATGAAATAGCATCCCTAATGAACATATTTATTTGATCAGGAACTAATGGATTTGTAGTCCCTTTGAATTTTGGAGGTTAATATCCAATTATGTGGTCTACCATTTTTCTTCCCCGTTGTGAATAGGGGTGCTCCATAAGAGTAATGTTACTGTTCCTAACTAGTGTCATCATTCACTTTATTTTTAAATGTTGTTTAGTACTAGTTTTTTAATTACTAACTAAATATTTATCATGCATAAGAGGGAAATCCCTATATGTATTACATGGGTTGGAATTGTTTCCATTCCATTCACATGGATCCATTTCTTGGAAATGAGAAATATTAATGTACGTTATGAATCATTGTGAATAATTTTGAACTAGTTTAATACATAATATAAATTGAAATTTTTTTGAATATCTTATATCATAATCATAAACTTGGGATCATCAAGGATATATTTACACGTTAATCCTTCAAAATTTATTCGACAATAAATTTGAATTATCCTATGTATATCCACTATGATTTTCAAACTAAGAGGGTATTAACGACCATTCTCATGTACCCAATTACACCTAGTGATGACCGATGAACCATTTACAATATTTTTCACCAAGGTACATCTATTAAAGTAAGAAATCCATATCTAGAATTTTGAAAGTGATTTTTTACCTTGAATACCAAGATAATCATTATTATACAAAAAAATTAAGATGTTCTTATATTATTATCTTAAATTACACCATAATGTGTTGTTCCTTAATATTTTCCTTATAAACATTTTTTACATGGTTACAACTAAAATTTATATGAAACTATTTATAACAACTACAACCCTTGTAATCTATAGATGGTGCCTTACATTATTACAATGGAATAGATATATTATATAAATCCAAAATGACCAATCACATATCTTTCAATGAATCTAAATTATATACACAAAGCATACATTATACCATTAAACATAAAATACAATATAAAAAATCCTTTTACAAAACCATCATTCTTCGAGCATAATCCCTAATATCAACCATAATTTATTTCTTTGCATCCTGGTAAAAATGAATCTTAATAAAGGTGTTATCTTAGATTCACAATAACGTTATGTATACAATTTATGATATTATTAATAAATAGTAATAATACTTATGTTAGGTTATATATCTGAAACATAAAACCTTTAAACATATTCATGAGAATTATATAGGGCGAATTAATTATAACATATAATGTAATAAAATACCCATAAAACATCACCATCGATACTATAATAGAGGAATAATTAGATGGAATATCTATAACTAATATCATAATGATGTAATGCATAATGATTGATGTTTGAAACATATCATTATGGTCTCAGCCAGGATATCTAAAAATAACTGTTTAATGCCTTAGCTGAATCCATATTTGAAAATAAATGTGAATGTCCTCAGACATATCTATATCAACAATGTCACATTAGTCCTAATGATACCTCTAGAGGAAATATAAGGAACCACCAATCACATACAATGTCAAATTCATTAATCATATGAAAACAGTATCACATAACAAA
Source organism: Viscum album (assembly GCA_963277665.1). NCBI lineage: Eukaryota > Viridiplantae > Streptophyta > Magnoliopsida > Santalales > Viscaceae > Viscum > Viscum album. Next base: position 1,141,844,155 of record OY728127.1, read on the forward strand.
CCTAATCATTCATAGTAAAACTAGAATACCAAAATTGTGAACACATTAATCAAAAACCATCAATTATATCAAAACATCGCATACATAATAATAAATATCATAAACAGTTAAATAAAATACCGTACATTATACCATTTGAAATCTAAATCAATTAATCATTATATAAAACCCAGGATGTTGACATATATGAATACAATATAATAAGATAAATTAAATTTCATACAAGAAATAACCCTTTATATTTAAATTTATATTAATGGGGTAACACAATTAAAATTAAAAAAATTTAATTGAAAATAATATTTTTATCTTGTAATGAAAATTTCGCCCTTCTTGTATAAGTTAAAAATCGAGACCATTTTTTTATAATGGAAAAATAAAAAGAAGATGATGACCAAGAAAATCATAACAAGAATGAGTAGGTAATTCAATTAACTCTTCCTGTGTGGAAATTCATTTTCAATTCTCTTAGGGATAAAAGGGTTGATTTTTTGGTATAATGTGATATCTATATGATAACTAGGAATGTTTTGAGTTGAAATACATATGGTTTGGTAGATCTAAAATTATCAATGTGGTCTTGGGAATTGAGGGAGGGGTGAATTTGTAAAATTGAGTGGTGGGGTGTACATGGTGTTCATTAAAATAATAAATTAATATAAATTATATTTTCACATCATATACTTTCAAAGTATGAAAATTATAGTCTATAAGGTGTCTTATTTGAAATAGTACCATAATGGTTTTTTATAAATGATATGGTCATAAAATTAATATTATATTTTACTGTTAACTCTTAGTTAAACCATTAACACATAATATGGAAAACTGAACTTCATAATCTATAGGGTCAACATAGATAATATACATCTCCAAAAAAACCAAATGGATCATTGATTCCATATTTACCCTTATTTTAGTTACATGGAAAAGTTTTAGATTTTTATGAATTGTAAATAAATTAATAAAAAAATTATTTAAAAGTATCATTCATCTCAATTTTTGATGAAATAAATTATTTTTAAAAAAATATAATAACAAAATTATATAATTTAATGATGATGTAAAATATATCACTAAAATGTCTATTTTATATATAAATATCATGGATGTAATTAATTATGTAAAATTATATAGAACTTCATATTTTTAATATGAATTATTTTATATTTAAATAATCAATCAATTACCACAACATCCTTATGCATAAATATAATTCAATTATTCTATCTCTAATAATTAAAAATTTAAAATAATGATTATGATAAATGTATTGTATTTAAAATTATTATTTACTCTCAAATTTACCTTCGATATAATCCTATATTAAAAATTATATACTTATTAAAAATATGATTATGACATTTATAACATATAATAAAATAAAATATATTAAATATCATATTATTTACAAACTAAAATAAAAAGGATATAATATCATTATATGTCTAATTGTTGACATAACCCAGTCTTCCAATGATATTGAGACAAGTGTTATTTTTTAAAAAAAATATGATGATAATTTCTTAACTATATTTACCCTATTTACCCTTAATCGTGGATGATATATATTTGAGAATGTTTCTACTAAAATTATCAAAAAAATAAGTTGATCATATTAGAATCTAAATATCATAGTTATTAAAAATGTGTATTTCCATTTTTCCAAAATCAATTCACTTATGTTTCTAATTTATATTTAACAGAAATTTCAAAGATATTTCTGGAATGTAGCTAAGGGAGATTTTGACAAATTAAAATTCATATTATATAAAATTTTCATATAAAAATTAATCTAGTGACCTAGATTTGATAATAAAATTTATTATTTTTCCATTCAGAAATTAAAAACAAATTTAAAAGATAATAATTATTTAATCAAGTAGACATCATTTCAAAATAATTCAGTAATTTTCAATATTCATAAAAAATGAATCATTATATAAAAATAGGAATATATAATCTAAAACTATTCTGGATATTTAAAAATGAAAAATAATGTAAATTTGGAAAAAAAAATTATAAAATTTCCAAAATAATGTATTGAAATTGGAGATCCATTAAAAATGGTAAAATTACACTTAAAATTTATATTCATTATTCATAAAATATTATTTGTTATTATATTATTATTGAATAATGGGAATATAAATAAAATTTATAATGATGTTAATAAAATTCATATCATTTATTTCAAAAGATAAGTTATACTATCTTGGTGTGTTTGAACAATGTTTTACATGAATGAAAATCTATTAAATATATTTTCAAGGAAAAGGAAGTATGAAATATTCAGTTGTTAAAAAGAATCATCTTTCTACATTTACAATTGTCATACCATCTTATCCCTAGAAAAAATTGATTGTTTGTACTCACATTTCATGAATCGTTTCAATTCCAAAATATAAATTTTTTCCTTTTTATAAGTCATTTTTGTTGAATTTTATAGGAAGAACTATATTGATGTTTAATTCCATAAGTTTTGAGATTTAATTTAAAAGATTAAGTATTCAATAATATAAAGTGGACTTGTAAACAGAATATCCATATTCTTGTGGATTATATGAATCATCTAATCCTTATAACACCTTTCCCAAAAATGGGTGTTATCCATTATAAATGATGAAATATTTTTTATTCAATCATCTCATTACAATTTTTTTTAATTTTTCATCCATGACTGAATATCCTATGATGCAATAACCATTTATAATCTATACCACATATGTAAAATAATTTATATAGTTCACTAATTTGAATGAAATTTCTATTAGTCCATTCACCCATGGTAATAAATTTGTCTTGATAATGCATGAATATTTTCTAATGACCAATTCCATTACACAAAAACAATTATGTCTCACTATATTTATCATTTTTATCATCACATCAACATATTTGAATTCTATAAAATCACATTTCAATCATTAAATATCAGGTCTTATGATTCTACATATTTTAAAAAATAATAATTACCAAATTTAACTGATCCCCCATCACAATTTTCATTATATTTTGTGTTCTTAAAATCAACATCTATGTTTATGGACCAAAAGAAATTTTGAATACATTATTTCTTCATTTATCATTGTTTCGATTATAAATTAAAAAATATTTATCCTTCCCCAACATTATAATTTCTAAATTATGTTTCCTTCCAAATATTAGAATCATGTCTAAGATTAGTTGTCACATATTCTTCAAAATAGTCACATGGTTTGGCACATCTTCTAAATATATCCTCTAATCATACATGTATATATTTTTTAAAAACATTTATAATATTTTTTATTTTGAAATTATAAATTTCTATGGATTATGAATGTTATATTATTTTCTTTGAATATTTATTCCCTTCATTTCAGACCTACTTTTCTGAAGATTCATATCGTTCCATCTATTATGAGATATGCATGTCAATTTATAATTGAACCAACATTATCAATAAAATATCAATCTTCTAAAGAGATGTAATCTCTCTATGTAATTTGATTGATGGGGTTCATTACATATTTATTTTATTTGTATCCACATATCCTAGGGAAACATCATAATTGAGGATATTTTAAAATTTTATAGATGTTATAGATTTCTCGCATCCTTTATCAATCCTATCATTTAAAGAAATTAATATCACATGAATTTTATGTAAAATTAGACAAGACATTAAATTTAGTGAGGGTAGATTCAACATGATTATTGATAATCAAATTATCATGATCTAGAGATGATTCATCTTTGACCTCTATTTCTATTTATATGTTTCCATTCTCCTTTGATATGTTACATTAAACCTCATGTATATTGAAATTTTTTGTTATAAATGATAACATTATTAGATTTATGTATCTTACTATGATCACCCACCATATTTCCTTGATAAAAAATTTAAATTTCTATTTCATGATTTTCTGAATATAACCATTATCTTTTTTATAACATCTTTCCTCCCATAGACATCATTCCTCTTTCATTCCCCATTGTTATTATTTCATTCCTATGTTTTATTTTCTTTAATACAGTCTATATGTTCATATAAACAATTATATTCTTTTCATTATTCTTTCCCTCCTTCTTCATCAACTTCAATATTTCATGAATATAAAAAATTATATGTATTGAAAAATATTATTAGGAATTTTTTATACAATTTTTATTATAATAATTATTTTCATTGGTGTCATATTTGAATTTTATAATCAACATAATACATTTTTTTCGTGAATGAATTTTTTTATACAACCAATGTAATTATTATATTAACTATATTATTTTGTTAACATAATCCCACAAGTACTATAATCAAAATGGCCTTCATATTTACAATAATTATTCTTCGTTAAATTCACAGAGTAAAGAATAATACATCTATACAAAAAACATTTTTTTGGGATTTTTACTCAATACATTACACTACATCTTCAATAATATTTAGTTATAGATACGTGATCTTATTATTCATTTCATTATCTTCCATACATTATTATTTTCTATGGTAAACATTATCATGATCATGGATTTCCAATTTCTCATAGATTAAAAATCGATTTAGTCCTTGATTTTATTTTTTCAACATATTATCATTTCTCGTCTGATATTAACAAATATATTTATTCAATTAATCTAGATTTGAATGCAAATTATATTCTAATTGTGAAATATTATTGTGAAACATAAAAAAAAATATTCACCATTTATGTTATCATTGATAATTTTATATGCATATTTATCTTCTTCATTACGTATTGAATAAGAATATAATAAAATATTTATCTTAGATCCTTAGTAAGGTAAAGAATATGTCAAATAAATTGTTGATAGTAAGAGATCATATGTCAATCATGTGTCTCTAATGGTACAATAATTATACCAAAATAAAATGTAAAAATTATAAATATATAATAAATATTCTATAGGGAATGATATATGTAATCATAAGATGAAGAACTATTAAGGGATGTGTGAAAAACATATTCCAATACCATTATCTAATAAAAAGATAATGGAATGAATATATAATTCACATGATCATTTTATGGGGACATAAGCTAATTCATTGTACCTCATTATTGATTAACAAATATTAATTACACTAGGTTGTGGAATCTTGGTGAAATAACAATGATCCATGAGGTATATCATATTAATATGGTATAATCTAAAACATATCTGATTCTAAAACATGTGATATTATGAATAAATTTATTACATAAAAAATAAAATATCAATAAGGATGGAATTTATCATTTTTAGAATAAAAATAATATACCACCATGAAATTTTAAAATATGAATATCATGTTCGATATCTTCTATGACATGAAAAATTAGTCATAGTAGAAAATATAAAATTCCTTGTCATTAGGATATATTTATTTAAACATAATTTATTTAATAACGTGTGATGAAAAAAAATCTATGCATATACAAAATGTGAGAATCTATTAAAATAATAATATTTAAACATAACCCCCAAAACCTTGTATTTATTGTTGTGGTTGATATTGTGAATAATTAAATTATGAAACATATATAATTTTAAATTGTAAATTATAAATTAAATGGTGGTAAATTAATTATAAATAAAATATGAACCATTTGAAAGAGTCATCTTTTTTAGTGTGGCAATAAATCATCACATTATAATCTTAACCAAATTAGATGCCAATAAGATTGACCTATTTTGGAAAAATGTGTTGTTTGATGATCTATATATATGTGTCTTCACACGTTCTGTTGCTGATACATTTTATATCAAAGTATTTTTTAAAATTCTGTATTTTCTATATTCCTTGGATCATTGGGGTGACATTTTATGGTCTAGAAATAATACTTGCAATTAAATTTTCTATGTATGGTGAGTCCGGAATAATTCTATTTCTTTTTTATGAAAATTTCTACTGTAGAGGTAGTTGTTTTCACTCAATGTGTCATTGCTTCATAAAACCTAAACTATAATGATCATAAAATGTATCCATCCATATTCAGTGTGATGGGATATCTGGACTTCATTCATGTAGTTATGTGGATGGTATGATTGGGGTTCACCACTGATATCTTTATAAAGTAGAGGTTCCAAGAAGTGGATATGTCCAACTCCAAGAGAAAATGTAGAGCACTAATCTTAATCAATAATTGCAGTATAATATAGATTTCAATAATTGATATGTGTCACCAATACCTCTCTAAATCCACCCCATGTAACATTTTCAAAACTGATAACACCATTTTGTCTTTCGGTTTTTTTTACACAATATGTTTAACAGGTCGTCCATTCATAATATTATTTCATCACATGCCTCCCTCCAATATGACCCTATATCTCAGGGAAGAGGGGTCAGATGGAAGATGCCTCTCATGAGATATAAAAGGAACTTTAATGGTTCTGGATTCATATATTCTAAACATAAGGGTTGTGGGAGTGATCAATGAAATTGAAGTCTTAATTGTTGTTTCATTTTTCGTATTTATAGGGATGGGTGACTAAATAAAAAATAATTCCCTTTTCTTCTACTAAGGAATCATGCTATGAAATCAGAAGGGTATTCCTATTAACTATATTGAGACAAATTCACTTTATCATTATGATGACATTTCTGGTAAGGGACATATACCATGGCCTATTGAATACGCATTAGGATAGGAAAATCCATTTTTAACAGTTAGTTGGACATTCATTATAATTGGAAGGAGGGGAATGCTGTAATGGAATTTCTTACTCTTATAGAATCTCAAAACTAGCATTTTATTATTTTAATGAGTATTGGATCTATTCCAAATGATGGTATTATTATTGTATGGGTTGACGCTATGGGACATGATTTTTTTGGTACCCCTTAATTGTTCTCTTGTAGATCATTTCTTTTATCATTTTAATAATATAATAATATATTTGGTTGTGGTGATAACCATTTGATAGAGGATTATATATTTTTTTTAAAAAAAAAATTGAATATAGTTTTATCATGATTTTCAACGATAAATTGAAATGTATTTTTTTTACCAATTTATAAAAATAATAAAAAATCATATTTTTAAATATAAATTTCAAAATTATACTTCGTTGCATTTTTTTATAATTTTATTAATATATATAATTTGTGATAAATATTTAAAATACATATTTTTATTAAAAAATATATTTCCATTTAAATAATTCATGTTTTTGAATAATACTATAATTAGGTTATATGGTAATAATAGTTCAATTGTGAAACAATTAAAAAAACAGGTCCAAATAAATAATTTCATTATTAAATTAAATATTTAATCATTTTATACTTATGTTTTTTTCCTCATGAGAAAATAAATCATCCATTTCATCTATTTATTATTTTTATAATTAACTTAATACACTAATGTAAATTTATTTTAGATAATTGGAATTAATATTTAGAATCATAATGTTTATTATTATACAATAACATAAAATTAATTTTCTACCTAATGAAAAATAAATTTTGAAAAAATTGCAAACCACTGTTAACATGGAAAATTGGTTTTTATGTCGGTTAATAGAAGCTGATAAGGGTTAAAAATTACATAAACAAGTACAAAAGCTATTGAGTTTCCATATTAAAATACAATAATCCTGTGAAGACCCAGACCCCCCTTGGTCCCTTCCTTTGCCAAAAATCCGGTTTCCTTGCGGGGTACCGATCGGTGAGACCGATCGGCGAGACCGATCGGTGAGACCGATCGGTGAGACTGATCGGTGAGACCGGCCCTGCCAAGTTGTTCCAGTAATGTTCCTTTTTCGCAAATAGGGTTTTAAACCCTATTCTTCCTTGCTAAAAATATCTTGGAAATCCGAAACGCGCGCAAAGGTCTTAATTAAATGCTTCATTAATTCATGGGTCAGTTAAAACCACCCAGCGCCATTAATGATGAGTCAAGCCACGTGGTCAACCCACGACTCCCTCGTCTTCCGTGGTTTTGTGTTTTCATCTCAACCGTCCCCAGCTCTTATAAATTAAGGGTTAGGCCGTGGCTTCCCCCCTTCTTCGATCGTGGATCTTCTGGTGCATCGGACCCGCCGCGTCGTTATCCGTAAAGTTCCGCGCCCCCGGCCTAAACGTCGATCATCCATCAACAAGTAGGGAATTTATCTCGTCTCTCACTTTTTGTGTATCATGCGGGGTGGGCGTTACTTTTGTTCCTATGGAATTGGTTGAACCAAACCCTAATGAAGATAATAAACGAAGTTCTAAAGGAAGAAGGGGAAGGGGTTGTGATCGTTGTTATGCTTTATCTTGTGATCATCCCTTTTGTTGTACTGGTTTATGTTTTCTGAAAATTGAGGCCGTTGGTGGTCGTGTGTGTGTGCACTTGAATCCCCTCATGATGTTTTAAATGGGTTGCTGAAATTGTGAACTCCTGCTGTGAAAATTGGTTAACCACGTATACCCGGCTGAATAATTGAAAGCACCAGGATCGGCCCTTCTGTGATAACCCCCGGTTAGAACACACGGAATTTGAAACCATGGAGTGTGTTAAATCGTTTAAATCTGAAAATCCCTGACTTGTGTTGGTAGTGGTTAGTGGTTGTTTTCCCTTCGGGCCGTTTGCTGGAAATGTGGGAGGGGATGGGATCCCCTGTTCTTTTATACTCTCGGTGGCTGTGTGAATTTGGGGGATGGGATCTCCTGTTGGCATGGTTTCAGTGGTTGTGAGTTTTTATCACAAATTGGGGAGAGATCCTCTGTTGGCAGAACCGGGTGTGAGTGTTTTGGTTGATCTATGCTTTGACGTTTTCCTTGGTTATGCTTATGGTAGTTGCCCAGTAGTGCTTAAAATTAATTGAACATTTGACTGAACGTGAAACAAGAATGGGACAAATGGTTTTGTGGGCAAGGGTCGTGAATTGTGACTCGGACGTTGTGGTATTGTGTTCTGTAGGTTGGCTAGGAAAACCTAAGTTTTGGGTGAGTGTTTGTTACCTATATCTATACTTGTAGCTTTGTGTTTCTTATTCGCGCCCCACCCAAGTTGAGCACTTAGTGCCGAACACCCCCATTTATGGGGGAAGGGTGTTTTTCCCAACACTATACTTAGTGGCTGGTTATTAGCTCCTTTTCTGCTCCCTTTCCTGGATAGCCCAAGTACCTTCGGGAAGGCTGTGATGGCCTGAAGTCCATTATTAGCCCAAGAATCATCGGGCAGGGTGTTGTGGTGGTTGGCCAGGTGTGTGCGGCAGGTGATTTCCCAAGTGTCTTCGGGATGAGGCCCAGGTGTCTTCGGGCGTGGCAGTGGATTCTTTAGCCCAGGTGTCTTCGGGCGTAGCGGTGGTTGTTCTGGCCTAGGTGTTTGCAGGCATGGTTACTTGTGACAGTTGAGGCCCAGGTGTGTGCGGGTGGGATTTGGCAGTGGGACTGCGTGTGGTTGTGGCCCAGGTGTGTGCGGGCGGGATTTGGCAGTGGGACTGCGTGTGGTGGTGGCCCAGGTGTGTGCGGGCGGGTGTGGCAGTGGGACTGTGGTGAGAATGGCGGGATTGGTCCGATGCGTAGGATGTCTCAATAACCAGTGGGAAAGTGGCGCGGGGTACCCAAACATCGATGTGCTCTTATTATATATATTACTTGACTTGCGTTATTTGGGGAGTGAGCCTTGGTGAGGCCTGGGATGGATAGTTTGCCTTGTTAGCTGTTTGGTTCACTTTTTCCCCACGGGACTTTAGTACGTTCCCCCACTTGTGCACGAGAGTCTTGATTTTCCCTACTGAGTGTACTTGTATGCTCACCCTACGTTTACTTTCAGGTTTCCAGGAGGACTACCAGGGCTGCGCGGGACCCTATTAGTCGGACAGTTGGAGTTGTCGCTGTTGTCGTACCTTTGTTTTCTTTTGGTATTGTACTTGAGAGCTTTCTTTTTCTTTTGCACTTTGTGGCTTTCACTTTTGAAACATGCATGTGGGAATGGTTTACTTTTGGCTTTACTTTCTTTCTATCTTGGTGTTGTTGGGTTTTCTCCTCCTTATCTTTCGATCCTATAAAATAAAAAGGGTAATGCCTTCCATTTGCGAGAATTTCCTATACCCTTGGTGCTAGTCGCCACTCCGGGACCTATTGAAGGCGGGTTTCGGGGGTCATTATCTCTCCTTCAACTTAAAGAAGGAAGGGCCTGGCAATCTGCTGACCCTTCCCTCCTTTTGGTGAAGGCGGGTCGTGACAGAATGGTATCAGAGCGAGGTTGAGAGATAGGACGGAGTCTGGAGTTAGGCACAGTAAGGATTTCATGGGATGGTAAGGCAACAGCGTTGGGTGACCTTGGTGCGTGAAATAGGCCAGGGAGGACCGGCTAGGACACGGGATTTTAGGGCCCCCGTGATCCGATGCAAGGACTCTGGACCTACCGAACGACCAAGTGAGGCCACACTGATTGCAGGGTAGAGACCCTAGGAAAGGTACATGCATCATAAATGACTTGTGTTTTTGTGTTTCTGGGATGTCTTGGCAAATTGAGAATAAATTAAATCTTAATAAGTTTTGAGAACGGTTTTCTTTGCACTACTGGGCTTAGGCATTCCTTGTTTACCTTGCAGCTATGGCACCTGGAAGGCGACCACGTGTGGTACAGGCGATCGAGACTCCTGAGACTACCTTGGCCAATCAGCAGAGAGCTGATCGGGAGGAAGAGGACGACCGGTGGCAGAAGACTCTTCGAGCCTTTCAGCGACAGGCCCTCGAGAAATATGAGGGCAGCACCTCCGACATGAAGACGGAAGGCTGGCTGGAGGAGCTAGTCATAGCCTTCTGCCTGATTCGGGCCCCGACGGAGTACTGGGTTCCTCTGGCTGTTAGCCAGATGCGAGGAGCGGCACGTCAGTGGTGGATGCTTCACCTGGGGAGTAGGAAGGAGTCTGAGGTTGTTTGGGCGGACTTCGAGAGGGAGTTTCGGGCGGAGTTCCTCTCCTCGACAATGAAGGCGGAGAAGAGGCAGGAGCTACTCTCCCTCCAGCAGGGGATCATGTCCGTGAGGGAACTTGGAATCAAGTTCAAGGACCTCCTGCGTTTTGCTCCAGACCTCTTTCCCGATGAGGAGTCTCGGGCAAGACGTTTGGAGGAGGCGCTCCGACCCTCCCTCCAGTATGCTGTTACTCCCTTTACCCTTCCGACATACTTAGAGGTTCAGAAGAAGGCCGAAGTGGTGGAAAGGATGCACACTCTAGGCGGACTGTCACGAGAAGGGATCCAGCTGGGACCATCGAAGGGGAAGGCCGTCAGCACCAGGCCCCCAGCATCGGGACCCTCCAGGTTCCGACCCGCAGGGAGCAGGCCGCAGCAGTTTCAGTTTCGATCCCCTGGCCCACGTTCTTTTCCTTCGGGCTCGGGACCACGGTGCTTCATCTGCGGGAGCCCTGGACATCTTCGGAGTCAGTGCCCCGATCGGGTGCAGTACAGCAGTGGCAGTCATCCCCAGTATCCGCCACAGCAGCAGTTCCCAGCCAGACCCTTCCAGCAGCAGCAGCAGGGACAGCGAGCTCCCGCTCCTCCGCAGACAGACATAGGAGGGGGAGGCCGACCTCAGGGCGCTCCCCAGGGACCTCGACCAGGGCGTGGTCGGGGAGGTGGCCGACAGCCGAGGGGTAGGGGAGCTGGGCGTGGACAGTTACACGCCGCAGAAGCAACAGTTCCAGCAGGGCCAGAGGTTGTTCGAGGTACGATCAGTGTGTTTAGCACTCTTGCTTATGCTTTGTTCGATACCGGAGCTTCGCACTCCTTTGTTGCACCCAGTCTAGCCTGCGCCTTGGGTCTAGATGCCGAGAGACTTCCAGTGCCCCAGGTGTTGAGCACACCAGTTGGAGGTCAGACCGACTTGCTGTTCGTTTGTCGGGGATGTAGACTGATGTTGGGGCCACATCAGTCGGTTAAGGATCTCCTTCTGCTACAGATTCGGCCGTACGATGTCATCCTAGGCATCGACTGGCTATTTTCTGTGTGTGCCGTCATCGACTGTTTCCAAAGGAGGGTGGTGTTCTCCGGTTTGGACGGCCAGCGTGTTACTTTCACCGGCGACCGGAGCTGTCCGAAGGGAAACAGGAGGGAGGAACCTCTCCTCTCCTTGTTGACCGAACTGACGATAGAATCAACAGATGCGGAAATGGTGGAAGTGCCAGAGATCATTCGTGAATTTATGGACGTCTTTCCTGAGGAGGTGACGACTCTACCCCCTCGACGTGATATCGAGTTCGGGATAGACCTGCAGCCCGGCTCTCGACCAATCTCGATGGCTCCTTACCGAATGGCACCTTCGGAGCTACGGGAGTTGCGGATACAGATTGACGATCTGATGAAGAGGGGTTATGTTCGTCCAAGTGCATCACCGTGGGGTGCCCCAGTCTTGTTTGCGAAGAAGGCAGATGGTGGCCTCAGGTTATGCATTGATTACAGGAGGCTGAATCAGGTAACAATCAAGAACCGCTACCCTCTCCCAAGGATAGATGATCTTTTCGACCAGCTGAACGGGGCAGGATGGTTCTCGAAGATCGACCTGCGATCCGGGTACCACCAGCTGAGGGTGAAGGATAGCGACGTCCCGAAGACGGCGTTCAGGTGCAGGTATGGGCACTTCGAGTTCGTGGTCATGCCCTTTGGTGTTACGAACGCCCTGGCCGTGTTCATGGGGCTTATGAACTCCATCTTTCGGGAGTACCTGGATCGGTTTGTGGTGGTGTTCATCGACGATATCCTGATCTATTCAAAGTCAGAAGAGGACCATGCGGAGCACCTGAGGACAGTTTTGGAGGTCCTACGACAGCACCAGCTCTATGGGAAGTTGTCAAAGTGCAAGTTCTGGGCGCGAGAAGTGCACTCCCTTGGACATGTAGTGTCTGAGCAGGGAGTAGCAGTCGACCCATCAAAGGTTGAGGCAATTGTTTCTTGGGCAGCACCCAAGAATGTGGCGGAAGTTCGTAGTTTCCTCGGACTGGCAGGCTACTACCGGAGATTCGTACCCAACTTCTCCCGGGTAGCAGCCCCTTTGACGACTTTGACCAAGAAGGACCAAGTTTTCATGTGGAGTGAGCAATGTGAGTCGTCCTTCAGCTACCTAAAAGAAAAACTGGTTAGTGCCCCAGTGTTGAGGTTGCCAGAAGAAGGGATGGCCTATGAGGTATTCTGTGATGCTTCAGGACAGGGCCTGGGGTGCGTATTGATGCAGCGACAAGGGGTGATCTCTTACGGGTCCAGGCAGCTACGCCCCCATGAGCGGAACTATGCCACCCATGACCTGGAGCTTGCAGCGGTGGTGTTCGCATTAAGGCTGTGGCGACATTACCTCTTTGGGGAGCGCTTTGTGGTCTTCACCGACCACAAAAGCTTGCGCTATATCTTCTCCCAGCGTGACTTGAACTTGCGACAGTGGAGGTGGGTCGAGTTTCTCCAGGACTACGACTTTGAGATCTCATACACTGAAGGTAAGGGAAACGTTGTGGCTGATGCCCTGAGCAGGAAGCCGCATCAGGAGGTGGTTCGGGAATCTGCTGATGCTTGGAAGGCAATGGGGGAGTTGGCTGCCTTGCACTTAGATGCAAGGGTGGAAGGTACTAGAGGTTGTTTGTTTCAGATGACGGTACAGTCCTCTTTGTTGCAGCAAGTGGAAGAGTCTCAGTGGGGAGATCCTGAGGTGGAAGTGTTGCGGGATCGTGTCGATCAGGGGAACGCCCCGGAAGGATGGTCGGAGGACAGCCGACATCGGATGCTCTTTCATCGGAGGTTGTTTGTTCCAGAGGTGATGCGTGATGAAGTCCTTCATGAGTTCCATAGCTCAGCCTTGGCGGTACATCCGAGTGTTTCGAAAATGTACCAAGGCCTGAGGGGACAGTTTTGGTGGCCCGGGGTGAAACGGGAAGTGGCAGAGTTCGTGGCTAAATGCCTGGTGTGTCAGCAGGTGAAGGCTGAACACCGTGTTCCTGGTGGTCTGTTGCATCCTCTAGATGTTCCCGAGTGGAAGTGGGACGACGTCTCAATGGACTTCGTCACGGGACTACCCAAAGCTCAGGGCGGGCATGATGCTATCTGGGTAGTGGTGGATCGATTGACAAAATCTGCTCACTTCTTGGCTATCAAGGAGTCAGGACCCGTGAGTACCTTAGCACAGAGGTACGTGGATGAGGTGGTGCGTTTGCATGGAGTTCCGAAAACGATCGTCTCAGATCGGGACACTCGATTCACCTCACGAGTCTGGAAGGGGTTACAGCATGCTTTTGGCACCCAACTACGCCTTAGCACTGCTTTTCACCCTCAGACTGATGGGCAGACAGAGCGGACTATCCAGACCTTGGAGGACATGTTGCGAGCATGTGTTCTGGATTTCGGAGGATCATGGGTACGACACTTGCCTTTAGTAGAGTTTGCCTACAACAACAGTTTTCACTCTACTATCGGCATGGCTCCTTTTGAGGCTTTGTATGGAAGACCATGTCGTTCACCCTTATGCTGGGCAGAGGTTGGTGAGACTGGTACTCTTGGACCAGAAGTAGTGCAGAGCACCACGGAGAAAGTCCAGCTAGTGCGGGAGAGGATGAAAGCAGCTCAGGATCGGCAGAAATCTTATGCTGATCGTCGGAGGAGGCCCCTGAAGTTCGAGGTGGGAGATCATGTGTTTTTGAAGGTTTCCCCTCGACGGGGGAAGCGGAGGTTCGGAAAGGGGAGTAAGCTCTCCCCTAGGTTCATCGGACCTTTCGAGGTGCTGAGGCGAGTTGGCGAGGTAGCATATCAGCTGGCCCTACCACCTCAGTTGGAGAGGGTCCATGACGTCTTCCATGTCTCCCAGCTTCGTCAGTACTTACATGATGACTCTCATGTCATCAACTGGGGAGAGCTAGACGTGGGAGGAGACGCGACCTTCGAGGAACGGCCAGTCAGAATCGAGGATCGCAAGGAGAAAGTGCTCCGTGGACGAACCGTCGGCCTGGTTCGTGGGTTGTGGAGACATGGCGGCCTCGAAGAGAGTACGTGGGAGAGGGAAGCACAGATGCGTGCCCAATACCCCGAGTTGTTCTGAGCTTTGAACCCTTGGTGCCTGTTGTGACAGAACGTTTGACCTTTTTGGCTATGAAATGTGCTAGGTTCCTTTCCTCTGATTATGTGTGGGAAGCCCCGGTTGAAGGGAAGGGGGAACCCGACCCCTAATCAGGACGCATTAAGGTGGATGCGATTAAACCCGTGCGGGCGAGTCAGTGCCGCCCAAAGCGGATAATATCTTGACATGGGGGAGGGGAACTCCCCAAACCCACATGACCGGGCGGTTTGGCGTGGTATGATGCTTGGTTCTTGACAGGGAGTGTTTTCAATTAGCGGGGGTCCACTCCTAAGAGGTATCTTCGAAGATGGTTGTTTGGATCCTCTCTTTCCTTCTAGTTTGTTTTGATTCTCAGGGACGAGAATCGTTTAATAGGTATCTGATGTGAAGACCCAGACCCCCCTTGGTCCCTTCCTTTGCCAAAAATCCGGTTTCCTTGCGGGGTACCGATCGGTGAGACCGATCGGCGAGACCGATCGGTGAGACCGGCCCTGCCAAGTTGTTCCAGTAATGTTCCTTTTTCGCAAATAGGGTTTTAAACCCTATTCTTCCTTGCTAAAAATATCTTGGAAATCCGAAACGCGCGCAAAGGTCTTAATTAAATGCTTCATTAATTCATGGGTCAGTTAAAACCACCCAGCGCCATTAATGATGAGTCAAGCCACGTGGTCAACCCACGACTCCCTCGTCTTCCGTGGTTTTGTGTTTTCATCTCAACCGTCCCCAGCTCTTATAAATTAAGGGTTAGGTCGTGGCTTCCCCCCTTCTTCGATCGTGGCTCTTCTGGTGCATCGGACCCGCCGCGTCGTTATCCGTAAAGTTCCGCGCCCCCGGCCTAAACGTCGATCATCCATCAACAAGTAGGGAATTTCTCTCGTCTCTCACTTTTTGTGTATCATGCGGGGTGGGCGTTACTTTTGTTCCTATGGAATTGGTTGAACCAAACCCTAATGAAGATAATAAACGAAGTTCTAAAGGAAGAAGGGGAAGGGGTTGTGATCGTTGTTATGCTTTATCTTGTGATCATCCCTTTTGTTGTACTGGTTTATGTTTTCTGAAAATTGAGGCCGTTGGTGGTCGTGTGTGTGTGCACTTGAATCCCCTCATGATGTTTTAAATGGGTTGCTGAAATTGTGAACTCCTGCTGTGAAAATTGGTTAACCACGTATACCTGGCTGAATAATTGAAAGCACCAGGATCGGCCCTTCTGTGATAACCCCCGGTTAGAACACACGGAATTTGAAACCATGGAGTGTGTTAAATCGTTTAAATCTGAAAATCCCTGACTTGTGTTGGTAGTGGTTAGTGGTTGTTTTCCCTTCGGGCCGTTTGCTGGAAATGTGGGAGGGGATGGGATCCCCTGTTCTTTTATACTCTCGGTGGCTGTGTGAATTTGGGGGATGGGATCTCCTGTTGGCATGGTTTCAGTGGTTGTGAGTTTTTATCACAAATTGGGGAGAGATCCTCTGTTGGCAGAACCGGGTGTGAGTGTTTTGGTTGATCTATGCTTTGACGTTTTCCTTGGTTATGCTTATGGTAGTTGCCCAGTAGTGCTTAAAATTAATTGAACATTTGACTGAACGTGAAACAAGAATGGGACAAATGGTTTTGTGGGCAAGGGTCGTGAATTGTGACTCGGACGTTGTGGTATTGTGTTCTGTAGGTTGGCTAGGAAAACCTAAGTTTTGGGTGAGTGTTTGTTACCTATATCTATACTTGTAGCTTTGTGTTTCTTATTCGCGCCCCACCCAAGTTGAGCACTTAGTGCCGAACACCCCCATTTATGGGGGAAGGGTGTTTTTCCCAACACTATACTTAGTGGCTGGTTATTAGCTCCTTTTCTGCTCCCTTTCCCGGATAGCCCAAGTACCTTCGGGCAGGCTGTGATGGCCTGAAGTCCATTATTAGCCCAAGAATCATCGGGCAGGGTGTTGTGGTGGTTGGCCAGGTGTGTGCGGCAGGTGATTTCCCAAGTGTCTTCGGGATGAGGCCCAGGTGTCTTCGGGCGTGGCAGTGGATTCTTTAGCCCAGGTGTCTTCGGGCGTAGCGGTGGTTGTTCTGGCCTAGGTGTTTGCAGGCATGGTTACTTGTGACAGTTGAGGCCCAGGTGTGTGCGGGCGGGATTTGGCAGTGGGACTGCGTGTGGTTGTGGCCCAAGTGTGTGCGGGCGGGATTTGGCAGTGGGACTGCGTGTGGTGGTGGCCCAGGTGTGTGCGGGCAGGTGTGGCAGTGGGACTGCGGTGAGAATGGCGGGATTGGTCCGATGCGTAGGATGTCTCAATAACCAGTGGGAAAGTGGCGCGGGGTACCCAAACATCGATGTGATCTTATTATATATATTACTTGACTTGCGTTATTTGGGGAGTGAGCCTTGGTGAGGCCTGGGATGGATAGTTTGCCTTGTTAGCTGTTTGGTTCACTTTTTCCCCACGGGACTTTAGTACGTTCCCCCACTTGTGCACGAGAGTCTTGATTTTCCCTACTGAGTGTACTTTTATGCTCACCCTACGTTTACTTTCAGGTTTCTAGGAGGACTACCAGGGCTGCGCGGGACCCTATTAGTCGGACAGTTGGAGTTGTCGCTGTTGTCGTACCTTTGTTTTCTTTTGGTATTGTACTTGAGAGTTTTCTTTTTCTTTTGCACTTTGTGGCTTTCACTTTTGAAACATGCATGTGGGAATGGTTTACTTTTGGCTTTACTTTCTTTCTATCTTGGTGTTGTTGGGTTTTCTCCTCCTTATCTTTCGATCCTATAAAATAAAAAGGGTAATGCCTTCCATTTGCGAGAATTTCCTATACCCTTGGTGCTAGTCGCCACTCCGGGACCTATTGAAGGCGGGTTTCGGGGGTCATTATCTCTCCTTCAACTTAAAGAAGGAAGGGCCTGGCAATCTGCTGACCCTTCCCTCCTTTTGGTGAAGGCGGGTCGTGACAAATCCATATGGGAAAATAATTACATTTTATGAGTCTTTTTCAATGATGAAAAATAGTATTACATTATATTATTAAAAATTCTATTTTTTCCCCACGCCAACATATAAATGACACCCATAAACTCCCATATTCACATTTCCATATCACATTGTTTAATACAATTCCGTTCAAAATACCTAATTTACATCCCTCCACATATCATTTAGGATATATTATGTTTAATATTATATCCTCATACGACTTTTTGTATAAACTTATCAACAATTGTGTGTAAGGGGGACTGCCGCAACAGGAGATGATATAATTCATTTTTCAATAGTATCTTTCATGTATAGATATAATAGTGGATTAAAATATTTATAAAAAATTAAGAAATTTATTATACTTATCAAATTATGACATCATATATACCTTATTCCATTCCATCTCTTTGGGGATATGATAACATTGGTTTTGTGTACGGATGAGTACCACCTCATGAAGTGATGCAATTTGTTTTTTATTAATATTTACATGAAATATATAAAGTATAAATATAATTAGTAAACACAATATTTATCATATATTCATAAATTTTGAAATATAATATCACAAATTACATTTTAATTTTCAATCCACTAGAAAACAATATAGACGTTCATGTGTGCATGTTAAATATTGCCTCCATTTAGCAATGTGAACTATTTTCGTTTTTATATTTACATATATTGTAATAAGCTTTATTTGATGAAAATAAATTAAATATAAGACATAAAAATTATTTGGGGATGATTAGTAAAAAAAATTCAATTCATTCTATCCATTCATATAAATGTAAGCAACATTCATGGGTACATTCCTTTAACAATCATGATGAAAAGTGACATCCATTTTATATATCTATTATTATTTGATTACTATAAATAAAGATATTTTTAAAATATTTCATATTTACATTTTATTTAATATTATCTATATTATTTTACCATGATAAAATAATAAATAATATAATTACCAAGAAACAACATAAATGACAAAAGAATCAATTACCACCCGAAATAATTTCTTTAATAAATAATTGTTAACAAAAAGTTGGTAAATGAATATAAGTAAATCTTATTTGGTGGGAGATATATTTTTAAATTATTTTAATGTATTTATAGAAAAATTTATTTATTATAAATTAGGATTGAAAACTTGTTAATAACTTTTATTGAAACATCATGTTGCTCCACATTGGCATCACTCTAGTATTAGATGGTACATTGCCTTAAGGGAAATATCCTATTAGACAGAAGAATGAAATAAATTCATAGGTATTTAATACATTTGGGGGATATCTCACCACTGGTGATAAAATGAAAAACCTAAAATGTAATAATAGAGTAACCACCACATGATGCTTGAGGACAATGAATTTAACTCAATAAATAACTATTATTATCAATGAAAATATAAAGGAGAGTACCAAAGTGGAAGAATTCTCATGTCAAAGTACACAGTAGAAAAATATGAAAATACTCAAAAGGATCAAAGCCATAACTCTATACTCCAACATTCCCCATTATATAATTCAACAAAACATTTCAGAATCATCATGATGTAATACTAATGAAATGTGATTCTTTGTTTTTTTATATTTCTTGTAAAATAAAATCCACAAAATCAATAATGTTCTAAGGCATGTTTGATTAATTATACTTATTAGGTTTTTCTAAATTAACTTCCCTACACACACCACTAGGGAAAAACAAGTTATCAAATTTATGTATTGAAATGTATATAAAGGATCTAAAATATTTCCATGATTTAGAAAAAAGACTGAAAATTGAATTGAATTATAGTTTTGATAAAAAAATCCATCTTCTAAATAAATAATTCAAAATATTTAATTTATCAAATTCTAAATTTAGAGTTCATTGAGGCTATTTAATTTCATAAAACCAAAAACACCCTTTTTCAAACACACAACCATGAATTCTTGTTGTTACCATTGACTGTGGAAAATCACATTTATAACCATCCCCATTAATGGAAGTACATGAAAACCATTATCAATCCCCTAAAACTCATGATTAACTAATTAATCCATGATTATTTAAATACAACCTCTGATAAAAAAAATCAACCATTAAAATCACATATTTATTATAAAACCACACATCAAGCCCCTTAAAAATATATTGAAAACTACTCCAATTGAAAAACCAAAAAAAAAAACCAACACAGTTATTGAAAATTATATTCCATGATACAATACCAAATATAAATTTTAAAGACATCATTTTAAATTCATTTATTTATTTTCCCTTTCCACCAAAATATTTAAATTTCACAATTTCATAAATATTCACAAAACGTGTTTTATAATAATCATTGCACGCAATTGTTTGAGAAATTCACCCAATACCTATCATTTTGAAATAAAATAATTAATTTTCAAGAATTAGGATTATATATTAAATCCAATAACCTCATAGGAATTGGAAAAAAAATATTTCATTATAATAAAAAATAACCAATTAGGGAAAAAATATTACATATATTCCATAGATCACTTCCCATAACATCATAATTTACAAATATAACCCTGATTTCCATAAACATCCCATCTCTATTTGCAATAAAACTATATTTGTGAACTAAAGGATGGATATATAAGTAGATCTATTAAAAACCATTGGAACTTCTAGAAAAAAAGAGTATTCAAGGATAATATATCTTTAAAACATTGTCAAATGACTTTTAATTACATTTAAAATTTTAACGATGGGTTTCCCAGTATTTTAGATGATGAAATACAATGATAGGGGTATAATTAAGAGAAAATTTTCGATTAGAAATACTATCATATAGGATTCATTTTTAAAAAAGACTCATTTTTTAACAATTAATGGATATGTACATGGTTCAAAAAACCATGTGTTAATAATTTGATATACGATACTTAATTGTGAACCTCCCTTGGTTGGAACACATTGTTAGAAAATCCATGAAACAACTATGAATAATGTCTCAAACCATTGTTTCATGGTTAGCCAAGGCAAACACATGGTTTTGAAAAACAATGCACAAAACATTGCACATAATCCTTAGATTATGTATCATTATTAATGGTTTCTCTGTGGTTTTGAAAATTTTGAAATAAATATAAACCACATCTTAACCCTTATAAAATCCCCAATAAAATTATAAAATTCCTCCAATACTCTACAAAATTTTACACAAACATGATACATAAAAAATGAATAAATGAAGGTTTAATTATTTGAATCTTGTGGTGATAAAATATCCCCAACATTGATCATTCCATTCATAGTATGTAGAAAACAATCTATCTAACTCCAAATAGTTTTTTCCATCTATCGAAGATTTCTGTATCACATTCTTAGGTATCCTCTTGAATCTGAACATGGTTCCACAAAACCCATAATAGACCAATTATTTTTCCATACAGAACATTCAATATCTATCCACATTATGCACTGGAACACGCACCAATTATGAATCTACCTCTTACATAACATGAAATTATTGAATAAAATTTCTAAGATTATGTTTTCACTTATTCAATATAGATGCATGAAATACAATATATACTACATTAAACTGTGGTGACAAAGACACCAAAGTATGACACCTCTCAATCCTACTTTGTAATGTAAATAGGACTTATATATGTCAAGGATAACAAGCCAATATTTTATAAATTTTGATGTCTAAGCACTTGAGATCTTCTCCTTAACACATAATCACTCACCTCAAATTAAAATGAAAAATGATGGTGATATTAATATTATTTCAACAACTATGAGGGTTTTCCATTCACTACATGATCATCATTATATTCTGTACTATCTCATGGATAAGGAGTTTACCGACAATCGATGTCACATATATTTCCACACAAAAAATTTGAGGATGGAACTGATTCCCATATAATGATTCTAAAAAGAAATGTGTATCATGAATTGATAAATTTTATTATAAGTGAACTATACTATGTGTATCTGACCATAACAAGATCCATCAAAATCCATCATATAAGACCAAAAATTTGCTTCCAGTAATTTTTTATTCCTCTCATAATTCAAATCATGCTTGGCCTGATAAGACAAATTCTATAACACCCCAGGTAAATAAAGAATATGACATTTTCATATTTATCCATATTTTTGAATAAAATATTAATATGACTTTAAAGGGAACGCTATGCTCGATGGCGTACCCAACACGCAACAACGAGTTTCTTGGGAATCTTACGTTGCACTCTAATAATAAAATAATATTATTTTAAATGGCAGTTAACATGTAGCCGTTGTATTGGAATGAATGGATAGAAATAACTAAAATATGATTATATATGTTTTTAAATGTTTTTACATTTATCCAATAGAAGATAAAGGCTTAAAATACGGAAAGAATTCAATTTTAGGCGTATATGCCCTAGTTTTCACTAAAGGTTCACTTATCACCTTTTGATGGAGAACCCTTTTTAAATATAGTTTTGTTCACTCTTATACATTCTTTTGGACCAAATAAAATCCTTCATTATAATTGGGAAATCAAAATTTACTTTGTGTATGTTTTTGTTATTCTTCTGATAAAGTTCATTTTTTATGAATAAGTGAAAAATGTTGTATTTTAATTCAAAACCTCTTTTAATATAATTTATTTATATGATTATATTATCTTTTTAATTGGTTTTAAAGTGAAACCATAAAAGATTTTTACCATTTTATTCAATGGTGTACTTTGGAATTAATTTCACTTTGAAATTCGACATAAACAAATATCAATCTTTTGATATATATTGTTTCTTAAAAACACGCTATTTGTTTTGACAGCGGGAGTTAATTATTAAATTAATTAATTATACTTATATTCTTTGAATTAGGTAATATAAACATCATTTTTGAATTCAGAATATCGAATATAGCTTAGAGTGAATTTTTGGTAATTTTCTGAAAAACTCCAATTTTTGATGAATAGTGAAACCACTAAGTGGTAATCAAGCAAACTGATTTTTCAGTTAAGTGAAAGTTTACCACTAATGTGTATTTAATTTTTAAAATCCGACATACATGGTTGTCATTAGTATGTAAAATGTGGTTCAATGGGATGAAAATAATTTTTTGGTGAATAGTAACTTTTTTTCATTAATCGCCATTAGAGGTAATTAGTGTAATTTATGGTAAAAATGATATTATAAAAATATGAAAACACCATGACACTTATCCTACCCATATTTTATGAGTCATGTCCGACCAAGAACACCCATGGGTCGATTTAGGGGACCCTATGGAGCCTCTTGGGTGAGATAATGACTTTAATGCCTTTTTTTAAATAAAGGCGAAAATGACACTAACATAAATTGTTTTACTAAAACAATTTTTATAAGGGGTTATACTAATCATATGTTAGCCTATAAATACTCTTTGGAAAGATAAAAAGATTTCCTACATCAGGATAATTTTTTTATAATTTTTAGACATTAAATAAATTAATTTAATGATGACATCATGATGATGCAACGATGACTTCATTAATGAACAGTTTAAATAAAATGAAACGATAATATAAAATCTAAGACCAACACTTGTCCAAAAACTGTTGGATGGGAATATTTCGAAGACTTATCTTATTATATTCTGAATATATCAATGTGGGACCTTAGAAATTCGAAACACTTTTTAAAATAAAATAATAGTTTCATGATTTCCAAAAGTGCCCCTCCTCTCCTCTTATAAAAGGCCCCCACCTCTACCTCATTTCACACACTCCTCAAACCTTTGGCTCGGCCATACCCTGACCATTTACTCTCTCCACATCCCTATCCTCATCCTAGATGATTCCCTTTGGGAATAATCCTTTCAAAGGAATCCTTTAGGCTCAAATCAAAAGGAGTTCCACTTTAAAAGGTAATTCATTCTCTCATGTTCATTTGTTTTATTTTTCTTCTCCAACCCCCTAAACTCTTTTTATTTACTTCTTTTGTAACAACACCAGTATCTTCAGTATACTAGTATGTTGTTATAAGATTTATTCTAGCTACACTCTCACACAACTACATCAAATGGTTAAAGAACATACGGTTTCCGTGGATGGTGAAATTCTGCCTCCCAAAACGATGATTGTTCAATACTCATTTAACACCTTCAAAGGTGGTCATTATGATGTCACTATTTTTATATATGATATATAATATGTTTATTCTTTCCTTAAGCTTATTTATTTTTCATTTATGGCATACCATTATTGTTTCCATTATGGGTATACACGATATCTTCATTTTAGGAAGTGTGGACTACCGCCCCCTCAAAGTGATGTGATTCGTTAATGCCATATGTGGGACGTATAAAGGATGGATTTAATTTTATTATATATGATGTTATATTGGAATTATAATATACCTATATATCATTATTATTTCTTTCCATTAAAGTATGAGATATAAATGAAAGTAGCGTTCATGCGTACGTACGGCTTACCGTCTCCATGAACGGTGCATTTCATTTCTTATCCCCAAATGTAATGTACTATTATAAGTACATTTATATAATGGATATATATGATGAATTATACATCTAAATTATGAATATAATTCTGGAATTAAAATATAAATACCTCTTATTTAGTTTTAATTCCATTAATATGACAATGAAATGAAAGTAGCGTTCATTCGTACGTACGGCTTACCGTCTCCATGAACGGTGCATTTCATTTCCTACCTCTAAATGATTATTTAATATTATAAATACATATATATGATGGATATATATGATATATATGCTATACAAATCAGGAATGTCATTCTGGATATAAAGAACCTTTGACCACATGAACAACATGTAATTGTAAGAAGTCCACTTTCGACTTAAGAACCAAATATAGACAAAACAAACATTATTAACTTAAATGATTACATAATGTTTATAACATGAAAATAAGTTATCTAAAAGGAATAATGAACTGGAAAAAGGTTCTTAATAAAGTGGAAATTAACTCAAGTTTATTATTCAGGACGTTAAAGAATGATCGAGTCAAGTCGGACCCGAGGTAAGGGATCCAACACCTCTCTTTCTTTTTAAGTGCAATCTTTTATGTCATTCCTTTTAAGCTCATATTTCTTATGATTAGGATGTTATTTTATATTAATCCTACTGTAATAATTATGTTCATATGATGAGAGACCCTATTTTCCTCTCATCAATCCATTTTGGAAGTTTTGAGTGGCGTCGTTAGGCTGCCGAATTTTCGTAAGAGATCTAACATCTCTCTTTCTCTTTAAGTACTCTCCTTTATGTCACTTCTTTTAAGATCCTCTTTTTTATGATGGGGGATGTTCTTTTATATTAATATTTCTGTACATTTTATTTTAATGCGATGAGATACCCTATTTGATCTCATCAATCCATTTTTGGAAGTTTTAAGTTGCGTTGTTAGGCTGCCGAGTTTTCATAAGGGATTTTACATCTCACTTTTATTCCTGTGAGATTTATGCTACATTTTCCACAATTTCCTTTGAGTGGTGAATGTACTGACCATTATTTTACTCACTGTGTAATATTATTTCATTTATGATTATTTACATCAATGTTGTATTGTCCTTCTTTCACGGGGCGTATGTTTCGAAAGATACCCATGTCGGTAAGGGAACCTTTCACCCTCCTCTTTTTAAAAGACTTGTTTTGTTGGGTCTTTTATTATACGTATTGTTATGTTGGGATATCTTCTCATATATCCTTATTGATGTAAATTTTATGTCCAAGTGATGAGATATCCTTTTTTTATCTCTCATCAACTCATTTTGATGTGACGCTGTTAGGCTGTCAAGGGAACTTCTTAACCCAATTTCGATTTCTTTGGGTTCAACATGTAGTTATTGAATATGTCATCATTTCAATATGTTTGAATGACCTTTGATTATTTTACACTTAATATCCACTTATATTTGGTGTATTCGTTTGTCACACATAATTATGTAGTTGATTTATCCTTAAACCAAGGATACTGTCTTTGTACGGGACTTCGTCTTAATCTCCTTTCATTGAGGCATATTTTGTTTTATACATAGCCTTATTTTATACGGTGTATAAACCCCTTTGAATTTTACGTCTATCCAAAATGAATCTTTTTTATATGAAGCGTTTTACTAAACGATAAAAGGGAATGTTTTTGTCGTACGTATGCGGAGACAACGAATTCTCCGCCGCCGTGACCATTATTTGAGTTTCGGCTTCCTCTACAAGCCATAATTTTTTTAAAAAGAAAAATAAATACCATGTTTTACTTTTTTTTATTTTGGTATTGGAAATGGTTTTCATAATGTTTTTATATAAATGTGTTGTATTGATATCTTGTGATTGAATGGTGGAAATGTTATGTTTCCTTTATGCATGTTTTATGTGATACGATTATGTTGAGGTTCTTGGGAATTATTATGAAGACGGGTGGTTCGGTGATAGACTAAGGGCGGGTGAGCCCGATATAGCTCTCCAATGCATTGGGTAACGCGAAGGAGTGAAACGTTAAGGTTTCTCTGAAGATATTTAGGGAATATACTGTGATGGGTATTCCAAAACGTAACCAAGAGGGTTACTCCCTACGTAAAAATGTTATGAATGCCTCAAGTTACCTTTATGTCTTATGATTTCTTTGATTTATTCATGGTTTGATGAGGTATGTTAAAGTGCCTATGTTTTATGGGTAAAGTATGATTTCATTCTTATGTATATATGAACTCATGTTTCCTTTCCATATTTTTAAAACCCTTACTGAGCTTTTTATGCTCATCCCAAGTTTTTGAAATGTTTTTCAGAGGTCAAGGGAAAGGTACATGATGTGATGATAGTGTCAAGGATGTGTCAAGAAAGAATCCGTGTTTTATTTTAAATATGTTTCCGTTGATGGGACGAATGAATATTGTCTTTTATGTTACCACTTTTTTTAAATGTGGAATGTAATGCAAGTTTCATGATCTAATTCTCTAAAACTCTAAACCTAAAAAGATCCTCAATGTGTAATCTTGTAATAACTCAAGATTAAGTAAGGTTTAAGGCTGGGGCCTTATAGTTGGTATCAAATGTCAGTTTAGATAACTTTAGAGGTTAGGGTATTCTCTATGTATAAGTGACATTACCATAATGGTTAGGATTTTAGAAAGAGTCCTAGTTTTAGATAAAGTGAATGAGTAAGTATATCTTAGTGTTTACCTTCCTCATTTGTACATGATGGTTTTGTTGATATACTCACACTGACATTTCTGTTTTTAGTGAATGGCTGGATCTCGTAGGCACCAAAGTGACAATTGGTTTGAAGGAAACTGTGGTGGTTCTCTGATTAAGAGACTCGATGAAATGGGGTATTCAATGAGGAAACTCGTGGTTGTTCTAAACCAACTATCAAGGAGTCATGATCAACCACGTGAACCTTTGTATGTTCTTTAATGAATCATGTACAAGATGACCAATCGATGTGGACGTTCAGGTAATAATTAAAAAGGTAACCATTAGGGTTTATATGATCCTTACTTTTGAGGTAATTATGGGTTATTATATGTTATAATGGAAAATGAAAGGCATGAGATAAACTTGAGGTTAAAATATGTTATGTTTATTTTTGAAGATTTTATCTCGTTTTGGGAAATGTTTTGAGAATTATATAGTTTTGGAAAAAGGACAACACGCAGACCGTGTGACAACCCGTCGCGTCGGACAATGCTGCGGGAATCGAACCCACAACCAAAGTGCGACTGGTATTTATCGCCTACCACTGGACTACGTAAAGTCCCTAGTTTGTTTGACTGATTCTTTCTAGTTATATGATTTTATGAATTAAGAGTAAGTTGATTTTGGGTTATTTATGAAAATGATTAACCTATCATGGAGGATATGTGATTAGGTTAATTACTTTTCAATACGAGACTTTAGGAGCAACTGATGTTTTTTGGAGATAAATGTTACGATTTAACTTGGAAGACTATGTGACTAAATCCTTCAAATATTTGGGTTTCAATCATAGATTGGTTTACTTTGAAGAATTTTATGGACAAATTGTTTATCTAATGGTCCTCGTTGAACTTTGGGTTTTGTTGGACAAATTTTAGAGGTTAAGAATAGATTTTCTTTTTATAAAGGGTTATCCTTTTTTGGATTATCTGGTCTTGTACTAGCCTTTTTGGTTTTGGTTTTGGTTAAAGTCTAAAGACATGGGAAGTATATAGTTCTCTTTTGTGGATTAGGTGATTCTCTAAAAGTTGATTATAGTACTCTTAATGTGAACAAGGCTTTCTAAATACTCTCCTTTTGGAGAAAATATGAGTTTTTGTAAGGAATCTAATAAAAGTTAAAAGTCAACATGATAAGTGATTATGTTTCCTTATGAATAAATTCCCCAATAAAAAGTATCTTAAAACAAAAATGTTGTCTATTAACTTTTCCTACTGGGGAATCGAATACCGTTTAACCCATCACAAGTTTGTGATTTTCTCATGGTTAACTTTCTCCTAAACATGTTTTCTATCACTCTTCATCAGAACATGACCCTATGTTTTTTCCTCCATGTCCATTTTTTCATACTTGGAATCCTAGTATGGGTTAACTCGGGTGACCTTTGTACTTATCTTTCTTTATTTTAAAGTGATTGTTTTACCGACTCTTCTTCCGATGTGGGAATTTCAAGGATGTTTCCAAGCCCAATTTTAAAATTGCGAGGACGGAATTCCCAAAAGGGGGGAAGGATGTAACACCCCAGGTAAATAAAGAATATGAAATTTTCATATTTATCCATATTTGTGAATAAAATATTAATATGACTTTAAAGGGGACGCTATGCTCGATGGCATACCCAGCACGCAACAACGAGTTTTTTGGGAATCTTATGTTGCACTCTAAAAATAAAATAATATTATTTTAAATGGCAGTTAACATGTAGCCGTTGTATTGGCGATAATGGATAGAAATAACTAGAATATGATTATATATGTTTTTAAATGTTTTTAAACTTATCCAATAGAAGATAAAGGCTTAAAATACGGAAAGAATTCAATTTTAGGCGTATATGCCCTAGTTTTCACTAAAGGTTCACTTATCACCTTTTGATGGAGAAACCTCTTTAAATATAGTTTTGGTCACTCTTATACATTCTTTTGGACCAAATAAAATCATTCTTTATAATTGGGACATCAAAATTTACTTTGTGTATGTTTTTGTTATTCTTCCGATAAAGTTCATTTTTTATGAATACGTGAAAAATGTTGTATTTTAATTCAAAACCTCTTTTAATATAATTTATTTATATGATTAGATTATCTTTTGAATTGGTTTTAAAGTGAAACCATAAAATATTTTTACCATTTTATTCAATGGTGGACTTTGGAATTAATTTCACTTTGAAATTCGACATAAACTAATATCAATCTTTTGATATATATTGTTTCTTAAAAACACGCTATTAGTTTTGACAGCGGGAGTTAATTATTAAATTAATTAATTCTACTTATATTCTTTGAATTAGGTAATATAAACATCATTTTTGAATTCGGAATATCGAATATAGCTTAGAGTGAATTTTTGGTAATTTTCTGAAAAACTCCAATTTTTGATGAATAGTGAAACCACTAAGTGGTAATCAAGCAAACTGATTTTTCAGTTAAATGATAGTTTACCACTAATGTGTATTGAATTTTGAAAATCCTACATACATGGTTGTAATTAGTATGTAAAATGGGGTTCAATGGGATGAAAATAATTTTTTGGTGAATAGTAACTTTTTTTTCATTAATCGCGATTAGAGGTAATTAGTGTAATTTAAGGTAAAAATGATATAATAAAAATATTAAAACACCATGACACTTGTCCTACCCCTATTTGATGAGTCATGGCCGACCAAGACAACCCATGGGTCGATTTAGGGGACCCTATGGAGCCTCTTGAGTGAGATAATGACTTTAATGCCTTTTTTTTAAATAAATTTGAAAATGACACTAGCATTAATTGTTTTAATAAAACAATTTTTAGAAGGGGTTATACTAATCATATTTTTGTCTATAAATACTATTTGGAAAGATAAAAATATTTCCTACATCAGGATATTTTTGTTATAATTTTTATAAATTAAATAAATTAATTTAATTATGACATCATGATGAAGCAATGATGACCTCATTAATGAACATTTTAAATAAAATGAAATGATAATATAAAATATAAGACCTACACTTGTCCAAAAACTATTGTATGGGAATATTTCGAAGCCTTATCATCTTATCTTCGAAATATATCAATGTGGGACCTTAGAAATTCGAAACACTTTTGAAAATAAAATAATAGTTTCATGATTTCCAAAAGTGCCCCTCCTCTCCTCTTATAAAAGGCCCCCACCTCTACTTCATTTCACACACTCCTCAAGCCTTTGGCTCGGCCATCCCCTGCCCATTTACTCTCTCCAAATCCCTCTCCTCAACCTAGAGGATTCCATTTGGGCAGAATCCTTTCAAAGGAAGCCTTTAGGCTCAAATCAAAAGGAGTTACACTTTTAAAGGTAATTCATTCTCTCATGTTCATTTGTTTTATTTTGCTTCTCCAACCCCCTAAAATCTTTTTATTTACTTCTTTTGTAACAAAACCAGTATCTTAAATATACTAGGATGTTGTTATAAGAATTATTCGAGCTACACTCTCACACTACTACATCATATGGTTAAAGAACATACAGTTTCCGTGGATGGCGAAATTCTGCCTCCCGAAACGATGATTGTTCAATACTCATTTAACAGATTCAAAGGTGGCCATTATGATGTCACTATTTTTATATATGATATATAATATGTTTATCCATTCCTTAATCTTCTGTATTTTTCATTTATGGAATACCATTATTGTTTCCATTATGGGTATACACGATATCTTCATTTTAGGAAGTGCAGACTAACGCCCCCTCAAAGTGATGTGATTCGTTAATGCCATACGTGGGACGTATAAAGGATGGATTTAATGTTATTATATATGATGTTATACTGGAATTATAATATACCTATATATCATTATTATTTCTTTCCATTAAATTATGAGATAGAAATGAAAGTAGCGTTCATGCGTACGTACGGCTTACCGTCTCCATGAATGGTGTATTTCATTTCTTATCCCCAAATGTAATGTACTATTATAAGTACATGTATATAATTGATATATGTGATTAATGATAAATATAAATGATGAATATAATTCTGGAATTAAAATATACATACCTCTTATTTAGTTTTAATTCCATTAATTTGACAAAGAAATGAAAGTAGCGTTCATGCATACGTACGGCTTACCGTCTCCATGAACGGTGCATTTCATTTCTTACCTCTAAATGATTATGTAATCTTATAAATACATGTATATTCTGGATATATATGATATATATTCTATCCAAATCATGAATGTCATTCTGGATATAAAGAACCTTTGACCACACGAACAACATGTAATTGTAAGAAGTCCACTTTCGACTTAAGAACCAAATATCGACAAAACAAACATTATTAACTTAAATGATTACATAATGTTTATAACATGAAAATAAGTGATCTAAAATTAATAATGAACTGGAAAAAGGATCTTAATAAAGTGTAAATTTACTCAAGTTTATTATTCAGGACGTTAAAGAATGATCGATTCAAGTCGGACCCGAGGTAAGGGATCCTACTCCTCTCTTTCTTTTTAAGTACACTCTTTTATGTCATTCCTTTTAAGCTCATCTTTCTTATGATTGGGATGTTCTTTTATATTAATCCTACTGTAATTATTATGTTCATATGATGAGTGACCCTATGTTCCTCTCATCAATCCATTTTGAATGTTTTGAGTGGCGCCGTTAGGCTGCCGAATTTTCGTAAGAGATCTAACCTCTCTCTTTCTCTTTAAGTACTCTCCTTTATGTAACTTCTTTTAAGCTCCTCTTTTTTATGATGGGGGATTTTATTTTATATTCATCTTTCTGTAAATTTTATTTTAATGTGATGAGATACCCTATTTTATCCCATCAATCCATTTTTGGAAGTTTTAAGTGGCGTCGTTAGGCTGCCGAGTTTTCGTAAGGGATTTTTCATGTCACTTTTATTCCTGTGAGATTTATGCTACATTTGCCACAATTTCCTTTGAGTGGTGTATGTACTGACCATTATTTTACTCATTGTGTAATATTATTTCATTTATGAGTATTTACATCAATGTTGTATTGTCCTTCTTTCACGGGGCGAATGTTTCGAAAGATACCCATGTCGGTAAGGGAACCTTTCACCCTTCTCTTTTTAAAAGACTTCTTTTGTTGGGTATTTTATTTTACATATTTTTATGTTGGTATATGTTCTCATATATCCCTATTGATGTAAATTTTATGTCCAAGTGATGAGATATCCTTTTTTATCTCTCATCAACTCATTTTTATGTGACGTCGTTAGGCTGTCAAGGGAACTTCTTAACCCAATTTTGATTTCTTTGG
Source organism: Viscum album (assembly GCA_963277665.1). Classification (NCBI taxonomy): domain Eukaryota; kingdom Viridiplantae; phylum Streptophyta; class Magnoliopsida; order Santalales; family Viscaceae; genus Viscum; species Viscum album. The sequence continues at coordinate 1,141,876,578 of OY728127.1, forward strand.
GTTCAACATGTAGTTATTGAATATGTCATCCTTTGAATATGTGTGAATGACCTTTGATTATTTTACACTTAATATCCACTTATATTTGGTGTATTCGTTTGTCACACATAATTATGTAATTGATTTATCCTTAAACCAAGGATACCGTCTTTGTACGGGACTTCGTCTCAATCTCCTTTCATTGAGGCATATTTTGTTTTATACTCATCCTTCTTTTATACGGTGCAGAAACCCCTTTTACATTTACGTCTATCCAAAAGGAATCTTTTTTATACGAAGTGTTTTACTAAATGACAAAAGGGAATGTTTTTGTCGTACGTATGCGGGGACAATGACTTCTCCGCCCCCGTGACCATTATTTGAGTTTCGGCTTCCTCTACAAGCCATACTTTTTTTTAAAGAAAAATAAATACCATGTTTTAATTTTCTTTTATTTTGGTATTGGAAATGGTTTTCATAATGTTTTTATATCAATATGTTGTATTGATATCTTTTGATTGAAAGGTGGAAATGTTATGTTTCCTTTATGCATGTTTTATGTGATATGATTATGTTGAGGTTCTTGGGCATTATTATGAAGACGGGTGGTTCCGTGATAGACTAAGGGCGGGTGAGCCCGATATATCTCTCCAATGCATTGGGAAACGCGAAGGAGTTAAACGTTAAGGTTTCTCCGAAGAGATTTAGGGAATATACTGTGATGGGTATTCCAAAACGTAACCAAGAGGGTTACTCCCTACGTAAGAATGTTATGAATGCCTCAAGTTACCTTTATGTCTTATGATTTCTTTGATTTATTCATGGTTTGATGAGGTATGTTAAAGTGCCTATGTTTTATGGGTAAATTATGATTTCATTCTTATGTATATATGAACTCATGTTTCCTTTCCATATTTTTATAACACTTACTGAGCTTTTTATGCTCATCCCAAGTTTTTGAAATGTTTTTCACAGGTCAAGGGAAAGGTACATGATATGTTGACAGTGTCAAGGATGTGTCAAGAGAGAATCCGTGTTTTATTTTAAATATGTTTCCGTTGATGGGAAGAATGAATATTGTCTTTTATGTAACCACTTTGTTTAAATGTGGAATGTAATGCAAGTTTCATGATCTAATTCTCTAAAACTTTAAACTTGAAAAGATCCTCAATGTGTAATCTTGTAATAACTCAAGATTAAGTAAGGTTTAAGGCTGGGGCCTTATATATTCGATGTGGACCATGGCATAATGGAATAATGTAATGATATTTAGAAGGTGACGTCAACCTCAAATATATATATATATATATATATATATATGATACCATTGATATTGGTACACTATTCTTATTTACAGCCTCACATATAGATAATTTGGATAGATCCTACATCGAATGAGATTCATGAATAAGGATGAAATGGGAAAATTCTGTGAGCTATCCCAATATCACAAGTATTGTATTTCTTTTACAATCTATTCATAGGAGAACTGTATAAAAATACTTTAGAATCATCTCACAATTTAAAATAGGTTTATTTAAGGACTATAATATACCTATTGGTCCCTAGTGCTCTACCTTATCTTGTTGATGAGTCACTCATCTAGAAACCAACTCTGCCCCCTTCTTTTTAATTTATTCCAACCCAAAAATTTTGTTAAATTAAATTTATATTTTCAGTATTCAGTGAATAAAAACACATCTATAATGATGTTATCCACATAAATTTCTTTCCATGAAAATATATGAGTATTACCATCTAATTAAGAAATGAAAAAATTGAACTCCCATCAAGCTTATATCCCTCAGAGGTCTCCTAACCACTGAGTTATTTTTTTTAAGTCAAATTCTAAATCAGAATTCTGTGCTCATTTAGAAATTTTAATCAAATTACATACTAATAAAACTGGAAATTAAACAACCGTATAACCATGGTTATCACAATCCTTGTACATTCATTCTATGAAAAACATTAATTTCCACTAATTTGAATTCTCTTTCAAAAACTATGAAAATGATTTTTTTCATAATGTATCCTCCATCAAATTTTCTTTTCTATATTAGAACCTCAAGTCAAAGTCAATTATTTAGAGACACTACGTCGATCTACACTATCTAAAATTCATTTATCATTATGAGAAAAAAAATTCAAGCTCTAATGATCTATAAAAATAATTAATTTTTCATTGAAATAGTATTGACATGTTATTTTCAAAGCATGGTCTGTAGAAATAAACACTAAACTATATTTTTTATATTATTCATTATGAAATTGTATCATCCATGATAAAAATGAAACCATGATATATTATTATATATGATCACATCTCATCCTTAATATCACCACTTCACAATACACCACATAGAATTTCCTAGTTCTAGATGAACTATGATTGGTGTTTATGTAAGGAGACCCTTGATATCCTGAACAGGTTACTAATATACCATATTCCATTGAAATGGGTCATTATTTCTTGTCAAAGCTATAATCAATGAGGTTAGTCATCATAATTCAAAAATAATGTGTTGGTAATACCAAACTATACTATGAAATATTTTTATCTCGAAGGCATTATTTTTCATTTTCAACGAGATACAATCCAAAATATTTTTTGATTCTTGTGAAATTACTTTCTCATAAACAACATGGAAAATGAAACATACCACCTGAGTACCCAAAATTACACATTGATTTTTACTTATACAACCAATGATCTCTAAATAATCCAAGCACCATCTGCATGTTTTTATCTTCATCCAAATTTATCCATGAATGCACCAATATATCATTGATATAATATATATTAAAAGATTCTTTATATCACTATAATATCATATTCATCAATTCTATAAGGACTTTTACTACATTCATTAGTCCAAATTGAATCACTATATACTCAAAATGCCCAAATCTACACCAAAAGCCTTTTTTGGAACATCCTCATTCCAAATATGAAATTGGTGATGTCCATAATGAAATTCAATTTTGGAAAACCAATAATCCTACATCAATTGAATGAAAATATCAAAAATTCAAGGAAGTGGATAATATATTTTTTATAACATTATTAAGGCATGGATGGTACACACATTGCCAAAGAGTATCATCTTCCATCATGGAAAACAAGAATAGTGATGGCTACCTAATCATGTTCAGACTAATGAACCATTTTATTCCTAGATCATCCAAAATTACTTTCAATTAAATAAATTCTATTTGTTCCATATAATTAAATAGATGTAAGATCATTCTACTCAATGAGTTGATATCAATTGTATAATCTACTTCTCTATAATGTTGGAACACTTAAAATTCTTATGAAAAACATCTGAAGCTGATCCAAAGCTATTGTAATGGTAAAATTCTCATTATATAATATATGTTTAAATTTAATTCTCCAAAATGAATTTAGATTGATCTAACTACTGGTGATAACACTTCTATTTCAAATTCCTTGATATTTTGGTGTCATTTAATGATATATTTGAACCTATAATTAGTATTGAACCAAAACAATCACATTTAAATGATAATTTAATCCTTGATCATTATCATCATGTAGTTCCCACAGTTTCTATTATGTAACCCTTACATGATGCTTTTAATGGCTTTAAAGTTAAGAGTGTTGAATGGGAGTGTAGGGAGAACTTGGAATGTTGTTTTCAGTCAAAGGAGAAGTCGCACAGGAGGAACCCAGTTTGTCTAATCATTGCGGCCAAACCATGCACAATGGGTCATGGAGGCAGTGGCTTCCACACGGTTGGTGCACGGTTTGTCTGACTATGCGGCCAAACCATGCGAGAAGGGCGGTCGAGGCAGTATCTAACGCACGTCTAGCGCACGGTTTGTCAAACCGTGCAAAATAACTGTCTGGCCACATAAACGAGATCTTATAAAGGTGGATCTCACACGTTTTTGCCTCTATGTAGCTCGTTTTTTCACATATACGGCCCTAACTTGGGTTTTTGGTTCTCTTAAGGTTAAGATGGGTTCTCCCATTATTCGAGAAGTGATCCAAAGGCTTCTCTTGGCAAATCAATGCCGGATTCTTGAGGTTTGTGGTCGTTCTTCACTGGTTTCTTAGATCTACTCACTTCTACATATCGTTTTGTCTCGGTTTGTTAGATTTATGCCCATTATGGGTAGATCTATGTGTGTGGATGCCAAATATGATGTAATTTTCTCTTGGTTTTTTTCAATGTGGAGATCGATGTAGGATCCTTGGTGAATCTGTGTGGTCTTCTTATGCGTTCTTTGTTTGTTAGGGTTTTCATTAAAACCATTGAGGTAGGAGGCATCAATCACGACTCCTCTTATTAGAATTGATTGTCTTAGTATCAAATAGGTATATTTTAATGAAATTGATTGTGCAATGCATGGAATAAAGATTCTTTTGTGATGATTTATAGTTTTGATAAATTGTGAAATATTGGTGAATTGTTGTGTAATGTGATTTGTATTCTCGAATTTAAAATATTTATTTAAAATAATGGATTTGATTGAATGGTAAATGGTTTGATGAGTGATGGGTTTTCAATAAAACGGGTGTTTTATTGAATTGTTTTGGTATTGAAATTGTTTAATGAAGTTGGTTTATTCTCTGTTATTCAATAAAAGTACAGTTTTATTGAAATGGTTAGAATTGTTGAAACACACATGGTTTTGATGGAAATGGTTTTCAAAAAAATGTGTTTTATTGAATGTAAGGTTTTGGAATGATTTTTGTGAATGTGTGGTGTGTGTTCATGTTTCATAAATGAGGCTTGTTTGAAATAAGACCATGTGGTCGGTGCCAACCATTTAATGGAACATGGAAATTTTAAGTACGAGGCTTGGTTGAATTATCACCATGTGTTTGGTGCCAAAGGATTAATGGAACATGGGAAAAAAATACCTTGTGACAACTTGGTAGATCGATGAAAAAACTCTCATGAGTATGGAACTATTATAATGAAGCTTGAAAAGTTGATTTCATGGGTTTGTGAAAAGGATGGGTATGCCAAAACGGGATGTATGTGAAATGGTTCGAAATCTTGTTCGGTTATTTTTCTAGAAAAATAACTTGTTGGAAATTTGATTCAAATGTATTTGGATTTTCTTGGGTATGAATGGTTATGGATGCTTGTTTATATGTTGTTATAAAGTGTTTTGAGAATATTTTTTATTTAAAATTTTTTATATAAATGTTGTTAACTCTTCTATACAAGTGGTGTGAGTAGAGAAGTCATTGGGGAAAACATATTGAGTTATATACTCACCCCTTCTTTGGAACTTTGGTGCTTTTACAGATGTTGTATTCCGAGATATAGCAAAAGGTAAAGAATCTTATTGCTAGTAGCTCTTGGTGATGCTTTGGAGGTGTTGTGGAGCATGGAGTTAGTGGAGCACAGAGTGGAGGTGATTCATGAGAGTCTGGAGTTTTTCATCCGCTGTGTATTTTGATGTTTGGTTTCATCTTCCACTGTTGTGTACTTTGATGTTTTTTAACATAAATGATGTAGTTTATTGGACATTCTTTGGTTCATGCATCATTTAGAAAATGGTTGGTTGAGGGTGGATTTTATAAATGGTCAATTGTCCCCCATATGTATATGAAACCCTTTGGCATTTATTGTGAGCATTTGGCATCTTGGGGGTGTCGCTTAAGGCATAGTAATGACTCATTGTGCTCTCAGGCCAATGAGAATTGTTGGGTCATTACAAATATGATCAACTTGTTCGGTCCTTTACTAAAAAGTAGTTATCAGAGTTCTAGGTCATGGAGTTGAAATTTATTCTTGTCTATTCCTTGGGTCAAAATATTAGATAGGAGTAGGATTGTCGAAACATGAAATATGTAGCATAAAAGGAAGTAGCTAACCCGATTACGATGAACATCATGTCACCTAGGTGTTTGGTACATAAGTGTTTCGGATACACTTCTAGAATGTTGGGAAACCTCATTGACTTGTTTTTATCCAATGAGATTAGCATGACATGTATTGTAGAGGAAAGAATTCCCACTAGGATTGCATATTTCATTGGGAGGAATGAGTAAGGACATTTTGCATAGTGCCAATTTTTAAAAAAGGTAGAAATTTTTTTCAAGTGAAATATTTTGAAAATAGTTTATTTGTTGTATTTTGAAAATGGGTTTATTTTCAAAAATAATGTGGAATGTTTTAATAAATGGTTGAACATGGAAAAAGGTTGTTTTTAGAAAAACATTTTTGTGATAGATGACGTGATATAATTTGATATTCTATGCTAGCAGTTGCTAGAGAGTGAGACTGACGGAGTTCGTTGTCCGTTTAGAAAAAAAATGTTTAAATGAGGAAATAATCATTTTGATAGTGTTGCCTAATGAGATTAGAAATGATTGATATATAAGTAAGTAAGGCTCAAGGTTCTTTGTTCTGTTTATAGATACTGAGTAGGTGTCGTAGAGACAAACCAGAAGTGGCCGATGAAATCATTGTTGCACAGAGCCCCTGGTGAACCAGCAGTCAATCCAAAGCATAGTGAAAGCTTTCCAAGCTATTGGATGTGTGAATATAGGGGAAAAACAAAAACATGTTGATTATGCAGCTCAGTTCCAAAAGCAGGATCCACCCGTCTTTAGGGGTGTTTTCGAACCTGAAAGGGCAGAGATGTGGATGTCCAGAATGAACAAAATTTATGAATTCTTGGGGACACCGATAGAGTTGAAAGTAAAACTAGCAACGTGAAAGCTAGAAGATCTTGATCATCAGTGGTGGGAGAAGGTAGTCCAAGTGGGAATAGACTAGGGGATGATGTGAGAATGTTTTTGAGGAATTTTTTAATAAACAACCCTACCCACATACATTTAGAATTTAGCGTACAACTAATTTTTTTAGTCTGAAGCAAGAGAATATGTCAGTGACGGTGTATGCAAATAAATTTATGACCTTATTTATATTTTCACCTAAGGTTTTGGGTAGAACATCATTGAAGGGAATGATCTTTGAAGCAGGGTTAATGCATGAGATCCACTCCAAAATAGTAGTGTTTTGAATATGTGACCACAGAGTCATGGTGTATCGAGCATCAGTGGTTCATCCAGATCTATTGGGAGCTTCGCGAAAAAGAAGCACGGTGGTACCCTTGGGGATTAGTGGGAGCTTCAGTTTTGAAACTGCAAACTTCTCTTAGTGATAGAGAATATCATTCCATAGTGTGTATATATTTTGTTTTAACTGTTGATGGATCTGAGTTGAAATAGGACTTCTCCAGGTTAGATAAGGATGTCAATGAGGTAATCCTGGGTATGGATTGGTTGAAAATGTTTAATGCTAAAATTAACTGTTATAGGAGAATAGTTAGTCTCGCAACTAAGGACGGCATCAACCATCACTTCATATGAGAGAGGATGGAAACGAAAGGTGAAAAAAGCATGTTGGCACCAATGGTGGGAACAATCTCTTACCAACTAGAAGCAATGACTTTGACATAAATGTAAGAGAATGAGGAAAATGGTTTTCCATCAGTTGTGGATCAATTTCCAGATATCATTCCCAAAAACTTGTCAGGGTTACCACCTCTATGGTAAGTGGAGTTTATGATTGATCTCCTCCCAGGGACCAGTCCTATTTCACTTCCATCATATAGGACGACGCAAATAGAGTAGCGGTAATTGAAAGTGCAGTTAGAGGAGATGGAATGAAAGGGTTTCATTCGACCAAGTACATATATGTTGGTAGCCCGGTTTTGTTCATGAAGAATGCATATGGAACTCTTAGGCTGTGTGTTGATTATCGTAAGCTTAACCAAGTTATGATTAAGAATAGATATCCACTTCCATGCATCGATGATCTGTTCAGTCTTTTAAGGAGAGCTCAGTGGTTCTCCAAGATTGAATTGCGATCAGGATATCACCAATTGCGAGTTCGGATAGAGGATATTCTGAATACATCTTTCAGAATTATTTATGGACACAATGAATATGTAGTCATTCCTTTTCTCTAACGAATGCACCTGCGGTCAATTTGTATATGATGAATCCAATATATTAAAGATATCTAGATTCTTTTATTGTGGTTCATTGTGATGATTCATGATCAGGGATGGTTTGTGTTCTCATTCAAGGAGATCATGTGGTTGCTTATGGCTTAAGGCAGTGAAGGTGTATGAGAAGAATTACCCAACACATGATTTGGAGTTAACTACTATCATCCATGCTTTGAAAACATGGAGACACTATCTCATTGAAGTGAAATTTACCATGTTCACGGATCACAAAATCTTGAAACACATTTTCTTACAGCGAGATTTGAATCTAAGGAAAAGGAGGTGGATAAACTAACTCCGAATATTTGACACTGTCTTGATGTACACAACAAGAAAAGGAATATCGTTGGTGGATGCATTAAGTAGAAATTCATATTCTTAGTTGGTGAAATAATACTTAGTCTAATGGCAGTTGATGTCGATCATTACCGATATGCATGTGGAATGTGAAGACTAAGGTGATGTTGTTGTTTTCTATTCAGCAACACTCATTCCGGATTTAGTAAATATGATCAAAGAAGCAATAACATCTGATGTAGAATGTCTAGTTGTATGTTCAAAACAGAATGGTGGGGAGACCATTGATGGTTGGAACATGATGGGAGTTCAGTTTTGTATTTCAATGATCGGATGGTTGTACCTATGGTTTGTAAGGAAGAACTCCTTCAGGCTTTTCACCTTTAAAGAGGGTCTCTAAACCCAGGTATACAGAATATGTATAAGGCGTTGAAGGAACAGTGTTGGTGGAGATGCATGAAAAGGAAGGTGGACATGATAATCTCACGATGCATAACTTGTCAGCATTTTAAAGTAGAGCATCAGAGACCAACTGGTAAGTTACAATCATTACCTATTCGAGTGTGGAAATTTGATCAGATAGCAATGGATTTTGTTACAGGTCTTCCATGAACAGTCTAGAAACATGATGCCATTTGGGTAACAGTGGATCGTCTAACCATGTTGGCCCATTTAATACCAATTCATGAAACTCATACGATGGAAGATCATTCTAAAATATATATCCTAGAAGTGGTAAATAGGCTTGGTGTACCAGTGTCTATATTCTCATATAGAGATCCGTGGATCACATTTCATTTCTGTAAATCATTACATCAAGCCCTCGGAACACAATTGACGTTGAACATTACGTATCATCCTCAAACGGATAGGCAATCCGAGTAAACGATAGAAACATTGAAAGTTATTTTGCGGGCTTATTTAATGGATTTTGGTGGCTCATGGGAGGAGAATATAACCTTAGAGGATTTCTCATGCAATAAAAAAATATCACACCTCGATACGCATGGCTCTATTTGAAGCATTGTATAGGTGTCATTGTCGTCCTCCAATATACTGGGTGGAAACTGATGAAACTTCACTAGTTGGGCCGAGCATTGTTCAACAATCATCGTAGAAGATTCAATTGATTATAAAGAAGATTTAGATGGTTCAGTGTCTTCATAAATATTATGCAGATCACCTTCGAAGACTGTTGTCTTTCATTGTTGGTGATCATGTCTTCCTGAGGATCTGTCTATAGCATGGACATCGTCGTTTCGAGAAGCAGGGAAAGTTATCTCCTAGATACGTTGGCCATTTTGAGATAATGGAATGAGTTGGAGAGGTAGAATATCAGTTGTATTTTCCACCATGGTTTAGAACGGTGCATAATGTGTTCCATGTATCTCAATTGAAAATTTATCATCCTAATCCTGACCATGTGATCAGATGGGATCATGTTGACCTAGAGTCGGATGCATCGTTAATATATATCCTGGTGCAGATTGTGGATAGGTATGAGAATTTATTTTGGGGAAAATCATCGGTCAAGTGTGGGTTTTATGGAAACATGGTCAGATCTAGGAAGAGACTTAGGAACGAGAAAGGAAATGAAAGAGCAGTGGATGGAACTCTTTCAACAGGATGAAGGTTTTCTACTTTGTCGGGATGGAAATACCAATGGTGGGGATAATTTAATACTCCAGTTTCTAATATTTAACCCTTAAATGATGATTTTCAGGGTTTTAATGTTATTTGTGTTGAATAGAAGAGTCGGGAGAACATGGAATTATTTTTTGAGGAAGAGGGGAAGTCGCACAGGAGGCGCATAGTTTTTCTAAACCGTGTGGCCAAACCATGCGCAATGGGTCTTGGAGGCAGTGGCTTCCGCACGGTTGGTGCATGGTTTGTCTGACCATGTGGCTAAACCGTGAGAGAAGGGTGGTCGAGGTAGTAGCTAATACATGGTTAGTGTATGGTTGTTCAAACCATGCGAACTAACCATACCAAAACTTAAACGAGATCCTATAGAGGTGGATCTCACGCGTTTTTCCTCTATATAGCTCGTTTTTCTCCAAAGCAGCCCTAACTCGTGTTTTTGGTTCTCCTAAGGTAAATGAGGGTTCTCCCATCATTCCGAATGCAATCCGAAGGATTCTCTTGGAGAATCGAAGCCAGATTCTTGAGGTATATGATCGTTCTTGTTTGGTTTCATAGAACTACTCAGATCTACTTCTCAAATTATCTCAGTTTAGAGTATCTACACCCATTATGGGTAGATATAAGTGTATGTATGGAAAATATGACATTATTTGGTCTTTTTTGTGTTAGTATAGGATATTTAATGATGATCCTTGGTGAATCGTCCTGGTCTTCTTGTGCGTTCTTCGTTTGTTAGGGTTTTCATCAAAACATTTGAGGTATGAGGCTTCACTCTTGACTCCTCTTGTTAGAATTGACTATATTAGTTTCAAATTGGGTTATTTGAAAGAAATTGATTATGAAAAGCATGTAATAAATATTCTATAGTGATGATTTATGGTTTTGATAATTTGTGAAATCATGGTGAATTGTTGTGCAAAGTTATTTGGAATCTTGAATTTAAAATGTTTATATTAAAATTTGGAATGGCTGGAATGGTAAATAGATTGATGAATGGTTTGTTTTCTATAAAACCAGTTGATTTATTGAAATTTATTGGTATTTAAATGGATTAGTTAAATTGGTTCATTCTTTGGTAATCCAAAAAAGTACAGTTTTATTGAAATGGATAGAATTGTTTGAACGAACATGGTATTCATGGAAATGGTTTTCAATAAAAGGTGTTTTATAGAAAGGATGGTTTGGGAATGATTTTTGTGATTTTGTGGTGTGTGTTCATGTTTCATATACGAGGCTTGGTTGAAATAGGATCTTGTGAATGGTTCCAAACATTTAATGACACATGGGACTTTTAAGTACGAGGATTGGTTGAAATATGACCTTGTGCTCAGTGCCAGAGGTGTTATGGAACATGGGAAACAATTAGCATGTGTTGACTTAGTAGATCGAAAAGAAACTGCTCATGTGTATGGAACTTTCAGAATGAAGCATGCATGGTTGATTTCATTGGTTTTTGAAATGGTTGGATTTTCCAAAACGAGATGTTTGTGAAATTGTTCGAATGCTTGTTTGGTTATTTTTCTAAAAAAATAAATTGTTAAAAATTGGTTTCAAATGTACATTGATGTATTTGGATATGAATGGTTTCGGAAGCTTGTTTTTATCTTGTTATAATCTATTTTGAGAAAATGTTTTAAATAAACTATTTTATATAAATGTTGTTAACTCTTCTATCATAGTGGCGTGAGTTGGGAAGTTATTGGGGAAATCCTACAGAGTAAAATACTCACCCCTTCTTTGGAACAATGGTGCTTTTTCATATGTTGTATTCCACAATATTGTTAAAGGTAATGAATCTTATTGTTAGTAGCTGATGGTGATGGTTAAGAGATGTTGTGGAGCTTGGAGATTGTGGAGCACAGAGTAGTGGTGATTCTTGAGAATCTTGAGTTGTTCTTCCGCTATGTATTTTTATGTTTGGTTTTGTCTTCTGTTATAGTGTACTCTGATGTGGTTTAACATAAATGATGTTGTATATTGGTCCATCTTTTGTTCATGCATCATATAGAAAATGGTTGGTTGATGGGTTGATTTCTTAAAAGGTATGTCATCCCCAAAGTGTACATGAACCCCTTCGGCATTTATTTCCATCATTTGACGTCTTGGGGATGTCTCTTAAGGCCTAGTAATGACTCGCTGATCTCTCATGCCAATGCGAATTGGCGAGTCATTACACATCCAATCATTACATAAGATTATATATAAAGACCCATACTTTACAGACATTGTTATTTATTCATAATTGAATCATACTTATTTCAACATATAAAAAACCACAATAGGATCGTATAGGTATAGTGTCTTTAGAAACTGGGAAACATAAACAACTGGTTCATAAAGCATCTACATTGTCTCTGATTTATTTCATCAAATATATAATCCCTTTTTGGAATATCCTACTTAATACCCTTCTTCCTAACCTGTGGAAAATGAAACATTAAAAAGGGTGAGCTCAAATGCTCAGTAAGGGTAATCAAAAGAAATATCAGTCACATCATATTCATAAGAACATACCATTTTTGAAATCTTTTCCTGCAAAAGGGATCATAATTTCATAAAATAGGATAAATCATAGAAGTGAAATGTAATCCCAATAATTATAACTTGAAAAATGGTGGTATACACGCATAATCATAGAGAATAATTTCTTTGTTGTCAAGACTCATTTCCAAGACTATCATCGCGTAGAAAGTCCATTTCTGAACTGAGTTCACTCCATGTTTCAGTCCTATATCACTGAACTGGATTAACCTGTCATTGCAGCCATGTCTATCTCATGAGAAATAAATCATTATCTAATGCATTAAAGGGAGATATAGGTCTACCTCATCACATAATGAAACCATTATTATGCGTGCCACAAAAACATAAATCATACATACCAACATAACCCATGTAATTAAAATGAGATTCTTAAACATCATGACATCATAAAAAGATTCATATAAGATAAAGGACTTCATAAAAATAATTCCATCATAACACAATCAAATCAATGTAATATAAGTGATAGAAACAGAACCCTATATTGTCTTAGATGGAAAAAAAATATTGATAAAACATTGGAATTCCATTCTTGAGGAAAATATCCTTTCTACTTCAAAAACATTTTTCTTTCATAACATGTCATATAATTTTAAACTAAAAGAAGTTAATTAAAAATAAACTTGATAAATTTTAAAGTAATCATCATTGAAATAAAGTTCTATCAATCCATTCATTCTATAGAAGTTAAAAAAATATTCTACTCATACTTTTGTCAGAAAAGTCAAAAAGTATCTCGTACTGAAAATGAAAAAAGATTACTTTCATATCTTTTTCTAAAATTCACCAATACATAAAATTATTTTTAAAAAATTATAGTACAATATGAATAATATTACATATTGAGTAGACATGGATGTGGATGATAAATACACCCCAGTAAAAACAAACGTATAAACAATCTCGAATAAAAATGAGAATGTGTGATTTTTCCCTTACCATATGTCTGATTTCCTTTGTACGTGTCTGAACCACCTGTATAATAATTTAAATAATGTTATTAACTTATTCCTTAATTTTAATCATTGATATTATCTCATATAAGGTCATATTCTCAGCTTCATATTAGTAATATTTCATTGTTACTTGTTATTCGGGTGTTTATTGCTTTTTGTTCTCATGCGTGTTTTGAAGAATAAATTATTCTTCTTCTTTTTATGTTATAGATACATCATTTCAAAAATGGTATTCGGGTAATATTTATGGTATTTATTCATTCAATTCATTTATATAATCATTATGCAATGAAGATTATGTAGAATGAGTCGCATCACATCGTGGAGACGGTAGGCCGTACGTACGCACGAGTGATGATATTGTTCTCATGATCATGGAATTATAATTAAGTGTATGTATACTATTTCAGAATCAATATCACATTACAATAATTATATATAGTTATTCATTACACCATTATACCCATCCATGTAAGGTGGGGGTGGAAAAATGATTACACCACGGCGTGGAGACGGTATTTCGTACGTACGCATGCGTGGTGATTTCATTTTGTGTAGGATGGATAGAAGGTGAAATAGGTTTGTTTCATATTTATAATAACATATCATTATATGAGTTATACTGATGTTATTACATCATAATGAAACAACTAAAAAATAAGAAGTACAAGAAGAAATAATGTTGAATGAATCGGTAACATACATTACCTCTTCTTTGAAGCACCTCTTCTTAACCTCCTCTTAGGGCACAAAATATGGACTTGGAAGAAGTTAAAGACCTCTAGGATGTTTCTAGGGAAGTAAAGAAGAGATATTCTCAAGGGTTGGCCGAGATTCAAGGCTCAAAGTGGTGTGAGGAGGAGAGGGAGGAGGATCCCTTTTATAAGAGAGGAGAGGGGTACCTTAGGAAAACTAAAAAATATATTTTATAATAAAGTTATATTGGGTATTTAATAGCTCCAAATGGATTTATTTAAAATATATGGGGGTATGGGTCTCAATAATCTCAACCAATAGGTTTTAAACTAGTTTAGGTTACTGTTTTATCCTTATCATTTAGATTTTACTCTATGTTAAATAATTTAACTTTTACCGTGTCTTTTGGTATTCTTATACTATATGGTTAATAAACATACTAAACCGAACCTACAGTGGTCTATTATTAATATATATATCCTTATCTATGTAATTTGGCCGAACCATAGATTTTTAGGGAAAAAATAACAATTAATAATATAATATTTGTTTTAAAAACTATCTTATGTCAATTTTGACTTTATTTGTTACTTGATTTTTGTGAAAATTATAGCAGAATTATTAGATCGAAAAAAGTTAATTAAATAAATACTAACATGTCATATTAACCTAGAAAATTAGTGTAATTTATAAAAAGTCTTAAATTACATTTATTTGTGCATTTATAACATCAATTATGTTAATATTTCCCTAATAAGGTAATTACTGCATCATCGTTGTGTCATAAATAAATTAAATTATTTAAAGTTTAAAAATTATAAATAAAATACCATTATGTAGGAATTCTTTTATCTTTCTAATGAATATTTATTGTCGAATTTATCTTATTTATATCCCTATATTAAAAACTTTTTAGTTATTAAACATTGATTTTACTATTTTAACTCTTCTTTTATGAAAATAATATTAAATACCCTAATCAAATCCAAGTGGACCTAAATGGTCATATTTTATTCCTAAGGTTGTTTTTTGTCGAATTACACTTATCCAATAGATTTAGGACATGTGTTAGGGTAATAGTAATATTATTTTTACCCTTAATTAACCTATTTACTTTTAACCGTGGTAAATAAAAGTAAAAAGTTACTATTCACCAAAAATTATTTTCATCTCATTGAACCACATTTTACTTACTGATATCAAATGTGTCTCTCGGATTTTATAAATTCCACTCACAGAAGTGGTGAAATTATGTTTTATGTAAATTTCCAGATTCTTCTAGGATGTGGGTAAAAGGCGCTGGAAAGTTCAATCAAATTTTTATATATCTAAAATTATTATAAAATGTCTCCATTTAATTACATTGTACTTATTTATGTATTATTTATCTATTTTGGCCAAAAATAAATTTAAATAAAATAAATAATTATTTAAATAAAAATTCGGTTTTTAAATAGTAACCTAGTGTTTTCACTATTCATCAAAAATTGAAATTTTTAGGAGAAATACCAAAATTTCACCCTATGCTAATTTTGATATTCTGAATCCAAAAATTTAGTCCATTTTAAAAGATAAAATTTATAAAATTTCAAAAAGTTGGTATTACTATTCATAATGGCTAGTTTTAAAAATATTTTAAAAGCATATCGTTGTTTAGTGAAACTCTGTATTGCGTACAACGCAGTATATCGAGGAATGTCGTGATTGCGTGTAAAGCAAGCCAAGCTAGTGTTGTGGGTAGTGAAATATTCCTTTGATGATGTATATAACATAAAAACAAAATATTTCTCATAAAAATCTTTGGTGTTATATTCTACCCCGCTTAAAACTAATTTCACCCTCAAAATTCGTCACATTGTAACAAAAAAAATGAGGATACCTCTCCTTCATCATATCCTAAAGCTCCCATGTAGCTTCATCTAATTGGTGGTTCCTTCATAAAACATTCACCAAGCGAGTGGTCTTGTTCTGTCGGACTTTTTCGCTACGATCCATAAACTATATTGGTTGTTCTTCATAGAAAAGATCTTGCTCCAGCGGTACAACTTCTGAGATGAGTACATGTGAAGTATCGGGTATGTACATTCTCAAGAGAGATACATGGAACACATCATGAACATGAGAGAGATTCGGTGGAAGCGTCAATCGGTAAGAAACCTTCCCAACACAATCCGGTATTTCTAAAGGACCGATTTATCTAGGGCTCAGCTTTCCCTTCTTCCCAAATATCACTACTCTCTTCCAAAAAGATATTCGTAAGAACACATTATCAGCCAGTTCAAAATCTAGGACTTTTCTTCGGTTATCGGCCTAACTTTTTAGTCGACTCTTAGCTGCTCTTTTTTGTTGTTGAATAGATCAGACCTTTTTTGTCATCTCATCAACAATATCCGGTCCTAATAGCTTTCTTTCCCCAACATCAACCCAGCAAGTGGGTGTTCTACATTTCTATCCATAGATAGCTTCATATATAGCCATCGGAATACTAGAGTGAAAGATGTTATTATAATACAATTCCACCAAAGGTAGGTGTTGATCCCAACCACCTATGAAATCCATAGAGAAATATCTTAACATATCTTATAGAGTTTGAATTATTCTCTCAGACTGATCGTTTTTCAGAAGATGATAAGCAGTGCTGAAACACATCTCTGTATCCAGAGTATGCTGAAGACTTCACCAAAACATTGATGTAATCCACAGATCCTGATCAGATATAATGGAAAGTGTTACTCCATGCAATATTCCCACATTCTTTACATATATCCTGACAAGCTGATCTAGAGAGAAATCTTATCTAATAGCAATGAAGTGCACCGACTTCGTAAGACGATCAACTATGACCCAAATTGCATTATTTACTTTGGATGTTTTAGGATGTCCGGTGAAAAAGTCTATAGTGATGTTTTCCCATTTCCATTCAGGTATGGATAATGGTTGTAACATTCCCTTACACATTTGTCTCTCAGCATTAACTTGCTGACAGACCAAGCATCGAGAGACATATTCAGCAACATCTCTTTTAATGCCATCCCACCAGAAGTACTCATTCAGGTCCCTATACATCTTCATACTTCTTAGATGAATAAAGAATGAAGAACTATGAGCCTCATCCAGCAGATCCTTCTTTAATACTAGGATGGGAGGAACACAATACCGATTCTTGAACCTTATTATCCCATCACAATCAAGGTTGAATTCAGGATTATTTCCCACCTTCTTTTGTCACTCTACATCTTCTTTCGGTGCCTCATTAATCTTCACATGTATAGATGGTTGAACATTCATTTGTGAAATATAATATTTTCCCCCTTCAATTATAATTCCAAGATCCATCCATTGTGAATCCATAAATATGGGATATTTTGTGATCCTCATCATGGATAAGCTTGCATGGTCTTGTCGTCTTAATGCATCTGCCACCTTGTTTGCTTTCCCAGTGTGCTAATGAATTGAGCAGTCGTAATCCTTAATAAGCTCCAACAATCTTTTTTGGCACATATTCAGCTCCTTTTGTGTGAAAATATACTTTAATATTTTATGAACTGTATAAATATCACACCTTTCACCATAAAGATAATTCCTCCATATTTTTAATGAAAAGATTACTGCAGCTAACTCCAAATCATGAGTTGGGTAATTTTGCTCATGAATTTTCAACTGTCATGAGGCATAAGCTATCACCATATCGTTTTGAATGAGAACACACCCCAATCCCTTATTGGATGCATCACTATAGATCACAAACCTTTCTCCACTACAAGTTAGTGTGAGCACAAGTGCACTGGATAACCTTCTTTTTAACTCATTGAAATTCTCTTTATACTCCTATGTCCAAGAGAACATAACTCCTTATTGAGTCATCCTGGTGAGTTGATTAGATAATCATGAAAAATCATTCACAAAACGTCGATACTATCCAGACAATCTAAGAAAACATCAGATCTTAGTTACTATTGTTGGTCTTGACCATCTTTTGATAACCTCTATTTTTGCTGGATCAACAAATGTCCCCTCTTTTGAGATTATGTTACCCAAAGAAGAAACTTTTTGAATCCAAAATTCACACTTGGTAAATTTGGCATAAATCTTCTCCTTTCTCAGGGTCTTCTATAAAATTCTCAAGTGATCTTCATGTTCTTCCTTGCACTTTGAATAGACATGAATATCGTCTATAAAGACTACCACAAATTTATCAAGATAGTCTCTAAAGACTCTATTCATATGATCCATGAAGATAGCAGGGGCATTAGTAAGACCAAATGGCATCACTATCAATTCATAGTGTCCATACCTTGTACAGAAAGCCATTTTTGGTATATCCTCCCTTTTGAGACATAATTTATGATACCGTGAACGAAGATTAATCTGGGAAAATTATAGTGCTCTGCGTAGTTCGTCATATAATTCATCAATGTGTGGGAGACGATATTTGTTCTTTATAGTGATCTTGTTATGTTCTCGATAATCAATGTAGAGTCTCATTGATCCACCTTTCTTCTTAACAAATAGAACTGGTTCTCCTCAAGGTGATGAGCAAGGGCATATGAATCCCTTATCAAGATTCTCTTGGAGTTTCTTCTTCAATTCCCACAACTCAATTGAGGCCATTCTATATGGTGTATTTGAAATAGGCAAAGAACCTGGTACGAGTTCTATTGAAAACTCAAATTCTCAATTTGGTAAAAGACCCAGCAATTCCTCCAGAAAGACATCATCAAACTCTTGTAATATGGGAATATTCTTAATCGCGAGTTTCTCGCAAACCATTTGAGTTAAATAACTTTAATTTAGTGGAATCAGGACCCATATAATGGATAAAATTTCCAATGGAATGTTTTGTTCATCCTTGCATCGATAGACTGCCATAGATTGTTCTGGAATATGAAATGTGACTTCCCTTCTTTGGCTATTGATATGAGATCTATATAATGAATGCCAATCCATTCCAAGAATCACGTCAAATTCCACTATAGGAAGGATCAAAAGATTTGCAGGAAGCTCTTTCCCACAAACTTCAATCGGAAAAGAATTATAAACATTTGATGCGATTGTTGTGCCATTAGGGGTTGTTATAGCTAACTAAAAATCTAATTTTTGAGGTAATACGGCGATTCCCACAGAAAACTCGTCATAAATACAAAAGTTGGTGGATCCAGAATAAAAAAAAACATTTTCTACTTTAGAGTGTATGGTAAGTGTACCTTTCACCACTTTTTTTCATACTCCACATCAATGATAGAAATTGCATGTGACATTCCTTTGTCTTTAGCCTTAATAGTTTTTCTGACGTCGATCATCATCAAAAACCCCTGGATTAGGGAATTTATTAGCATAATGCCCCATTTCCTTGAACTTTTGACATTGAAGTGTAGGAGGTTCACACTGTGTAGCCTTTTCATTGTTCGCATCAATAGAAATCTTCTTCTCATCATTGCGTCATTCAGATGCCCGATGTCCATCTCTTCCACATTTGAAACAATTACTTATTACTTTATGACAACTCCCTTAATGTTTTGTTCCACACTTTGAGCATAAGGGAAAATCATCTTCTTTTCAGTGTGCTCTTTAGATTTTCCTTTGAATTCCATTTTCCTCTTCTTATCAAATGCATATGGCGGACGGGTTACTCCAATCTCCATATCAACCTTGAGAGAACATAGAATGATTTCCTCGTAGCTATTGAAGTCCCTTATGGATAATGCCTTTCAAAGAATTGGTTTTAAGACACTATCAAATCAATCGATCTTACTCTCAGGTTTGATAATAATCTCAGAAGCGTACCTTGCAAGTCAATTAAAATTTGCATCGTATGTACCAACAGATTCATCATCCTTTTGCTTCAGTTCAAGAAACTCCTTCTCCATCTTTGTTCGTTGAATGCGAGGGAAGTACTTATTGAAAAATAAGTTCTTGAAATTTTCCCATTCCATAGACTCAATTTCATCTCTCGGCCTCGTATTCTTTATAATATTCCACCAATGATCAGATTCACCTTCCAAACGATATACCGCTAAGATGACTTTATCATGTTCAGAACATTGAAGAACTGAAAATATCTTTTCAGTTGTACTGATCCATTGTTCAGCCACTAATGGATCAGTAGACCCGCTGAATGAGGGTGGACGCTGCCTCATGAGTGATTCAATAGAATGATTCTCCTTCCATTTCTCATTTGGAAGTCATTCATGATTCATATCTTGAGAAAGGTGTGTGAACATGGCTACCATATTTTGCATTCCATCTCCCATAACTTTTTGTTTCTCAGGGGGATAATCATTGCATTTCCTGTCACATTCCTCATTAACATGGTTCTTTCGGTTTCCATCCATTGACTAAAACCAAGAATAATAGTGTGAGAAACACTAATTATAATAGGAAAACCAAATAATCAAGAATAAAATTCCACACTTAAGTTCTTATCATAGGTTGTTCATGTCCATTTCTACAATAGTAAGATTGTTTTATGCTTAGATATATCCTTAGGGTTCTTACTAAGGAATTCACATCCTAGTTTCCAAAGGTTGACTATAACATTCCTCTTATACCCACTATAACGACCCATACATTACATATATTGTTATTAATTAATAATTGAAGCATACATAATACAACATATAACAAAACCACAATAGGACCGTATAGGTATAGTGACATTAGAAACTGGGAAACATAAACCACTAGTTCATAAAGAATCTACATTGTCTACTATTTATTTCATAATATCTAGAATCCCTTTTTGGCATATCCTATTTAATAACCTTCTTCCTGACCA
Source organism: Viscum album (assembly GCA_963277665.1). Lineage (NCBI taxonomy): Eukaryota > Viridiplantae > Streptophyta > Magnoliopsida > Santalales > Viscaceae > Viscum > Viscum album. The sequence continues at coordinate 1,141,897,476 of OY728127.1, forward strand.
GGGGAAAAGAAAACATACAAAAGGTTGGGCTCAAAAGCTCAGTATGTGTAAACTAAAGAAAAATCAATCACATCATATTAATAAGAATATAACATTTTGGAAATATTAACCTGAAAAAGAGATCATAATTTCATAACATGGGATAAATCATAGTAGTGAAATGTAATCCAAATAATCATAACACGAATCTTTGTTTCATACACATATAATCATAGATAATCATTTCATAGTAGACAAGACTCATTTCCAAGACTACCTTAGTGAACAATGTCCATTTTTGAACCGAGATCACTCCTCGTTTCTGTCCTATATCACTGAACCATATTAACCCACCATTCCAGCCATGTCTATATCATGAGATATAAATATTTTCTCAGAGAATTGGAGGGAGATATAGGTCCCACCCATCTCATAATGAAACCATTCTTATGTCTGCCACAAAAACTTAAATCATACATCATAACATAACCCATGTAATAAAAATGGGATTCTTAAACATCATGAAATCATAAAAACATTCATATAAGATAAACGACTTCATAAAAATAATTCCATCATAACATAATAAAATAAATGTAATAATAGGGATAGAAACAGAACCCAATATTGTCTTAGATGGAAAATAATTTTGATAAAACATTTTAACACAATTCTTGAGGAAAATATCCATTTTACTTTAAATTTTTTTTCCATTATTAACATGTCATATAATTTTAAACTAAAAGAATTTTATTAAAAATAAACTTGAAAAATTCTAAAGGAAGATTCATAGAAATAATTTTCTATGAATCCATTCATGTCGCATTAGTTAAAAAAACATTCTCCTCGTACTTTTTCCGGAAAAGTCAAAAAGTGTCTCGTACTGAAAAGCACAAAATATTTTTTTTCATATATTTTACTAAAATTCACCAATAGTTAAAATTGTATTTAAACATTTGTAGGAGTATATGAATAATATTACATATTGAGGAAACATGGATGCGAATGATATATACACCCCAGTAAATACCAAAGTATAATCAATCTCGGATAAAAATGAGATTGTGAGATTTTCTCGTACCTTAGGTCTGATTTGCTTCATACGTGTCTGAACCTCATGTATAATGATTAAAATAATGTTATTGACTTATTACAGAATCGTACTTGTTGATATTATATCATATATGTTCATATTCTTTCATTCATTTTAGTAATATTTCATTGTAACTTATCATTCGGGTGTTTATTGTTTTTTGTTCTTATGCGTGTTTTGCTGAATAAATTCTTATTATTCTTTTTATGTTATAGATACCTCATTTACAGAATGGTTTTAGTTTAATATATATCATATTTATTCATTCAATTCATTTATAAAATCATTATGCAATGAAGATCATGCCGAACGAGTCGCATCACATCGTTGAGACGGTAGGCCGCACATACGCACAAGCGATGATATCGTTCCGATTATCGTGGAATTGTATTGAAGTTTATGTATATTATTTTAGAATTAATATCACACTACTATAATCATATATAGTTATTATTTAGACCATTATACCCATCCAAGTAAGGTGGTGGTGGAAAACAGATTACACCACGGCGTGGAGACGGTATTCCGTACATACGCACACGCGGTGATTTCATTTTCTGTAGGATGGATAGAAGGTGAAATAGGGTTGTTTCATATTTATAATAACATATCAGTATATTAGTTATACTGATGTTATTACTTCATAAGGAAACAACTAATGGAGAATAAGTAGAAGAAGAAATAATGTTGAAAGAATCTGTAACAGACATTACCTCTTCTTTGAAGTGCCTCTTCTTAACCTCCTCTTAGGGAACTAAAGAAGGTCTTTAAAGAATATCAGGACCTGTAGGATGTTTCTAGGGAAGTGGAGAAGAGATATTGTCAGGGGTTGGCCGAGCTTGAAGGCTCAAAGTGGTGTGAGGAAAATAGGGAGGAGGTTCCCTTTTATAAGTGAGGAGAGGGGCACCTTAGGAAAACTTAAAATATTATTTTATGATAAAGTCATATTCATTTTTTAATAGCTCTGAATTGATTTATTTTGAAGCTAACGTGGGTCTGGGTCTATATACTATGAACCAATAGGTTTTACACATTTTGTGTTTTATATTTTATCCTTATCATTTAGATTAAACTCTATGATAAATAATTTTACTTTTTCCATGACTTTTGGTTTTCTTACAGAATATTTTTAATGAACATACTAAAACGAACCCCAAGTGGTTAATTATTAATATATATATATATCCTAATCTAATTAATTTGGCAGAAAAATAGTTTTTTAGGAATAAAATTACAATTAATAATATAATATTTGTTTTAGAAACTACTTTATGTCAATTATGACATTATTTGGTACTTGATTTTTTTTGAAAATTATAACAGCATGATTAGTTCTAAAAAAGTTAATTAAATAAATAATAACATGTCATATTAACCTATAAAATTAGTGGAATTCATTAAAAGTATAAAATTACATTTATTTGTGAATTTATAACATCAATTATGTAAATATTTTCTCAATAAGATAATTACTGCATCATCGTTGTGTCATTAATAAATTTCATTATTTAAAGTCTGAAAAATATAATCAAAATACCATTATGTTGGAAATCATTTTATCGTTCTAATGAATATTTATAGTCGAATTTATCTTATTTAAAACTCTATATTAGAAATGTTTTAGTTATTCAACATTGATTTTAACTATTTTAACTATTCTTTAAATAAAATAATATTAAATGTCCTAGTCTAATCCAGGTGGACGTAAATGGTTATATTTTATTTCTAAGGTTGTTTTTGGTCGAATTAAACTTATCAAATAGAATTAGGACATGTGTTAGTGTAATAGTAAAATCATTTTTACCCTAAATTACCCTATTTTCTTTTAACCATGGTAAATAAAAGTAAAATGTTACCATTCACCAAAAATTATTTTCATCTCACTGAACCACATTTTCTTATTGACATCAACCGTGTCTCTCTGATTTTTGAAATTCCACTTACAGAAGCTGTAAAATTATGTTTTATGTAAATTTGAAAATTCTACTAGGAGGTGGGTAAAAGACGGTGAAAAGTTCAATAAACTTTTTATATATCTAAAATTATTAAAAAATGTCTCCAATGAATTAAATTGAACTTATATAGGTATTATGTATCTATTTTTACCTAAAATAAATTTAAATAAAATAAATAATTATTTAAATAAAAAGTCGGTTTTTAAATAGTAACCTAGTGTTTTCACAGTTCATCAAAAACTGAAAGTTTTCAGAGAAATACCAAAATATCACCCTAGGAAAATTTTGATATTCCAAATCCAAAAAATACGTCCATTTTAAATGATGAAATTTATAAAACTTCAAAAAGTCTGTATTACTATTCATAACTACTGGTTTTAATAATATTTTAATAGCATATCGGTGTTTAGTGAAACTCGGTATTGTGTACAACGCAAGCTATTGAGGAATGTTGTGATTACATGTAAAGCAATTCAAGTTAGTGTTGTGGGTAGTTAATGATACCTTTGATGATATATATAACATAAAAACAAAATATTTCTCATAAAAATCTCGGTTGTTGCACTCTACCCCCCTTAAAATGAATTTCGCCCTCGAAATTCGTCCCTTTGTATCAAACAGATGATGATACCTTTCTCTCATCATATCCTCAATCTCCCATGTAGCTTCTTCTAATTGGTGGTTACTCCATAAAACATTCACTATGTGTGTGGTGTTGTTCCGTAGGGCTTTTTTTCTATGATCCAGAACCTCTATCGGTTGTTCATCATAAGAAATATCTTACTCCAGCGGTATAACTTCTGAGTTGAGTACATGTAAATGATCGTGTATGTACTTTCTCAGGAGCGATTCATGGAACACATAATGAACTTGAGAGAGATTCGGTGGAAGTTCCAATTAGTATGCTACCTTCCCAACACGATCCAGTATTTCGAAAGGACCGATATACCTAGGGATCAGCATTCCCTTCTTTCCAAATCTCATTACTCCCTTCCAAGGAGATATTCATAACAACACTTTATCACCCACTTCAAACTCTAGGTCTTTTCTTCGGTTATTGGCATAACTTTTTTGTCGATTCTGAGATTCTCTTATGTGTTGTTGAATATATTAGAACTTTTCTGCCATCTCATCTACAAGATCAGGTCCACATAGCTTTCTTTCCACAACATCATCCCAACATGTTGGAGTTCTGCATTTCATTCCATAGAGAGCTTCATAAAGATCCATCTGAATACTGGAGTGAAAGTTATTATTATAAAAAAATTCCACCAATGGTAGGTGTTGATCCCAACCACCTTTGAAATCTATAGATAAAGCTGTTAACATATCTTCTAAAGTTTGAATTGTTCTATCAGACTGACCGTCTGTCTGAAGATGATAAGCAGTGATGAAACTCAACACTGTATCAAGAGTATGTTGAAGACTTCACCAAAAATTTGATGTAAACCTCATATCCTGATCAGATATAATAGAATGTTATACTCCATGAAATATTACCACTTCCTTTACATATATCTTGGTAAGCTGATCAAGAGAGAAATACACTCTAATTTCAATGATTTGTGCTGACATCGTAAGATGATCAACTATGACCCAGATAGCATTATTTCTTTTGGATGTTTTAGGATGTCTGGTGGTGAAGTACATAGTGATGTTTTCCCATATCCATTAGGGTATGGATAATGGTTGTAACATCTTCTTAGACATCTGTCTCTCAGCTTTAACTTGCTGACAAACCAAGCATCGGGAGACTTATTCAGCAACATCTCTTTTCATGCCATCCCACTAGAAGTAAAATTTTAGGTCCCATAAATTTCCGTGCTTCTAGGATGAATAGAGAAAGAAGAAATATGAGGCTTATCTAGAAGCTCCTTCTTTAATTCTGGGATGGGAGGAACAAAAACCTGATTCCCAAACCTTATTATCCCATCACAATCAATGTTGAATTTAGGAACATTTCACACCTTCTTGTGTAACTCTACATCTTCTTTATATGCCTCGGTAATCTTCACATGTACAAATGGTTTAACATTAATTTGAGAAAGATATGATTATCACCTTTCATTATAATTCCAAGATACATCTTTTGTAAATCCATAAATATTGGATATTTTGTGATCCTCATCATGGATAATCTAGAATGGTCTTGTAGACTTAATGCATCTTCCACCTTGTTTTCTTTCCTAGGGTGATAATGAATTGAGCATTCGTAATCCTTAATCAGCTCCAACCATTTTCTTTGGCACATATTCAGATAATTTTGTGTGAAAATATACATTAAACATTTATGATCAGTATAAATATCACACCTTTCACCATAAAGATAATGCCATCATATTTTTTATGCACATATTACCACAGCTAACTCCAAATCATGAGTTGGGTAATTTTGCTCAGTAATTTTCAACACTCGTGAGGCATAAGATATCACCATATCATTTTTTTATGAGAACACACCCCAATCCCTTCTTGGATGCATCACTATAGATCACAAACCATTCTCCACTACATGATCGGGTGAGCACAGGTGCACTGGATAACCTTCTTTTTATCTCCTTGAAATTCGCTTCACACTCCTCTGTTCAAGAGAACATAACTCCATTTGGGGACAACCTGGTGAGTGGATTAGATAATCATGAAATATATTTCACAAAACGTCGATAATATCTATCCAAACCAAGGAAACATTGGATCTCAGTTACTTTTGTTTGTCTCGAAAATCTGTAAATAACCTCTTTTTTTTTCTAGATCCACAGATATCCCCTGTTTTGAGATTATGTGACCCAAAAATGACACATGTTGAAGCCAAAATTTACACTTGGTAAATTTGGCATAATTCTTCTCCTTTCTCATGGTCTTCAATACAATTCTCAAGTGATCATCATTCTATTACTTGCTCTTTGAATGAACATGAATTCCGTCTATAAAGACTAAAACAAACTGATCAAGATAGTCTCTAAAGAGTCTATTCATCAGATCCATGAAGATAGAAGGGGAATTAGTAAGACCAAATGACATCACTATAAATTCATAGTGTCCATACCTTGTACGGAAAGCCGTTTTTGGTATATCCTCCCTTTTGACCCTTAATTGATGATAACCTGAATGAAAATCAATCTTGGAAAAGTATTGAGCTCAGTGTAGTTGGTCAAATAAGTCATCAATGCGTGGGAGAGGATATTTGTTCTTGATAGTGATCTAGTTAAGTTCTCGATAATCAATGCAGAGTGTCATTGATCAATCTTTCTTCTTAACAAACAGAACAGGTGCCCCCCAAAGGTGATGCACTTGGGCGTATGAATCTGTTATCATGATTTTCTTGGATTTGCTTCATCAATTCCTGCAACTCAATTAGTTCCATTCTATAAGGTGTCTTTGAAATAGGAAAAGCAACTGGTACAAGTCCTATGGAAAACCCAACTTCATTATTTGGTGGAAGACCCAGTAATTCCTCCAGAATGTCATCATCAAACTCCCGTACAATGGGAATATTCTTAATCGTGAGTTTCTCACTAACCATTTGAGATAAATAACCTTCATTTTGTGGAATCAAGACGCATAGGATGTATGTAATTTTTCACTGGAAAGTTACGTTCATCATTTCTTTGATAGACGACCATAGATTGATCTGGAATATGAAATATGACATCCCTTCTTTAACAATTGATATAAACTCCATATAAAGAAATCTGGTCCATGCCAAGAATCACATCAAATTCCACTATATGAAGGATCACAAGATTTACAGGAAGCACTTTCCCAAAAACATCAATCAAAGAATAATTATAATATTTTGATGAAAAATTTGTACCATTAGGGTTTGTCACAATTAACTCAACATCTAATTGATGAGGTAATACAGTGATACCCTTAGTAAACTCTTCAGAAATAAAAGAGTGGGTGGATCCACAATCAAATAAATCATTTTCTACTTTAGAGTGTATGGTAAGTTTACCTTTAACCAATTCTTTATCTTACTCCATATCGCTGCTAGAAATTGCATTTGACATTCCATTTCCTTAAGCCTTAAGAGTTTGTTGACATCGATCCTCATAAACAACCCTTGGATTAGGGCATTGATTTTTATAATGCCCCATTTCCTTTCACTTATAACATTGAAGTGTAGGAGGTGCACACTATGTATCCTTTGTTTTGTTCACATCAATAGACATCTTCTTCCCATCATTGCGGCATTTAAATTCCTGATGACCTTCTTTTCCACATTTGAAACATTTACGTGTCCCTTTATATCAACTCCCTCCATGTTTCTTTCCACAATTTGAGCATAAAGGAAAACTCATCTTCTTTTCAGTGTGCTCTTTAGATTTACCTTTGAATTCCATTTTCCTCTTCTTATCAATGGCATTTGACTGAGGGGTTACTCTAATCTCCAACTCAACCTTGAGATCTCATAGAACGATTTCCTCGTAGCTATTGAAGTCCCTTATGTCTAACACCCTTTGGAGACTTGGTTTTAAGCCACTAAAGAATCGATCGATCTTACACTCAAGTTGGATAATAATACCAGAAGCATACCTTGCATGTCTTGTAAAATTTTCTTCATATATACCAACAGATTCATCATCCTTTTTCTCCAGTTCAAGAAACTCCTTCTCTATCATTGTTCGAAGAATAAGAGGGATGTAATTTTTGAAAAATATGATCTTGAACTCGTCCCATTCCAGGGACCCAATTTCATATCTTGGCCTCGTATTATTGATAATATTCCACCATTGATCAACTTATCCTTCCAAACGATATACCGCTATGATGACTTTATCATGTTTAGAACATTGAAGAACCGAAAATATCTTTTTAGTGGTACTGATCCATTGTTTAGCCACTAATGGATCAGTAGAACTACTAAATGAGGGTGGATGCTACCTCATGAAGGATTCAACAGAATGTTGCTCCTTCCATTGCTCATTTGGAAGTCCTTGATGATTTATATCTTGAGAAAGTTGTGTGATCATGGATACAAGATTTTGCATTCTAGCTCCCATAAAGTTTGGTTTCATAGGGGGACAATCATTGCATTGGCCGTCACATTCAGCATTAAAAGGGTTCCTTCGGGTTCCAGCCATTGACTAAAACCAAGAAGAACAGTGTGAGCACCACTAATTATAATATGAAATCCACATAATCAAGCATAAAATTTCACACCTAAGGTCTTATAATAGGTTTTTCATGGCCATTTCTAAAACACTATGATTGTTCTATGCTTTGATATATCCTTAGGGTACTTACTAAAGCTTTCACATCCTAGTTTCCAAAGGCTGACTATAACTTTCCTCTGATACCAAATATAATGACCCATACATTACGTACATTTTTATTACCTCATAATTGAAGCATGCATAGAACAACATATAACAAAACCACAATAGCACCGTATAGGTATAGTGTCTTTGGATACTGGTAATCATAAACAACTAGTTCATAAAGCATCTACATTGACTCCAATTTATTTCATCATATCTAGAATCCCTTTTTGTAATATCCTACTTAATATCCTTCTTCTTGACCCAGGGAAAAGAAAACATACAAATGGTTGAGGTCAAATGCTCTGTAAGGGTAAACAAAAAAAATATCAATCACGTCATTTTCAAAAGAACATAACATTTTGGAAATCATAACTTACAAAATAGATCCTAATTTCATAACATGGAATAAATCATAGTAGTGAAATGTAATCCCAATAATAATAACATGAAACATTGTGGAATACACACATAATCATAGAGAATCATTTTTTAGTAGTCAAGTCTCAATGAAAAGACTATCTTAGCGGAAAAAGTCCATTTCTGAACCAAGTTCACTCCTCGTTTCAGTCCTGTATCAATGAACCATATTAACCTAATGTTCCCTCCATGTCAATCTCATAAGATATAAATCTTTACCCAATGAATTGGAGGGAGATATAGGTCCCACACATCTCATAATGAAACCATTATTATGTGTGTCACAAGAACATAAATCATACACCATAACATAACCCATGTAATAAAAATGGGATTATTAAACATCATGACATCATAAAACTATTTATATAAGAAAAAGGACTCCATAAAAATAATTCCATCATAACATAATCAAATTAATCTAAAAATAGGGATAGAAATAGAACCCTATATTTTCATAGATGGAAAATAATTTTGATAAAACATTTGAACTCCATTCTTGAGGAAAATATCCTTTCTACTTCAAAAACGTTTTCTTTTCATAAAATGTCATATAATTTTAAACTAAAATAAGTTAATTAAAAATAAACATAAAAAAATATAAAGTAAGCTTCATTGAAATAATGTTCTATGAATCCATTGATGTTTTATAAGTTAAAAAAACATTCTCCTCATACTTTTGCCAGAAAAGTCCAAATGAATCTCGTACAGAAAACGATAAAATATTCCTCTCATATATTTTACTAAAATTCACCAATAGATAAAATTGTATTTAAAAATTTTTAAGAGGATATGAATAATATTACAAATTGAGGAAACATGGATGTGGATGATAAATACAGCACTGTAAATACCAATGTATAAACAATCTCGGATAAAAATGAGATTGTGAGATTTTCCCTAACCTTAGGTCTGATTTTCTTCGTACGTGTCTGAACATATTGTATTATGATTTAAATAATGTTATTGACTTATTCCAGAATCTTACTCATTTATATTATATCATATATGGTCATATTGATTGCTTCTTATTAGTAATATTTCATTGTTACATGTTATTCAGGTGTTTATTGCTTTTTGTTCTTATGTGTGTTTTGCTGAATTAATTTTTATTATTCTTTTTAGGTTATAGATACCTCATTTCAAGAATGGTATTAGTGTAATATATATCATAGTTTATTCATTAAATTATTTTATATAATCATTATGCAATTAAGATCATGTAGAACGAGTCGCATCACATCATGGAGACGGTAGGCCATACGTACGCACGAGCGATGATATCGTTCCCTTGATCATGTAATTTTATTGAAGTGTTTTTCTACTATTTGATAATCAATATCACTTTAAAATAATCATATATAGTTATTCATTACACCATTATACTCATATATAGTTATTCTTTACACCATTATACCCATCCATGTAAGGTGGTGGGGGAAAATAGATTACACCACGGTGTGGAGACAGTATTCCGTACGTACGCACATGCGGTGATTTCGTTTTCCATAGGATGGATAGAAGGTGAAATAGGGTTGTTTCGTATTTATAATAACATATCAGTATATGAGTGATATTTATGTTATTACTTCATATTTAAACAACTGAAGAAGAATAAGTAGAAGAAGAAATAAAGTTGAAAGAATCGGTAACGGACATTACCTCTTCTTTGAAGCACCTCTTATTAACCTCCTCTCAGGGGACTAAAGATGGTTATTGAAGATGACCAGGACTTCTAGGATGTTTCTAGGGAAGTGGATAATAGATATGCACAGTGGTTTGACAAGCATGACGTCTCAATGTGCTGTGAGGAGGAGAGGGAGGAGGTTCCCTTTTATAAAGGTGGAGAGGGGCACCTTACGAAAACTTAAAATATTATTTTATAATAAAGTCATATTCAGTTTTTAATAGCACAAAATTGATTTATTTCTAAGATAAGGTTGTTATGGATCAAAATACTCTCAACCAATAGGATTTAGTCAAGTTTATGTTACTATTTTACCCTTTTCATTTAGAATTAACTCTATGTTATATAATTTAACTTTTACCGTGTCTTTTTGTTTTCTTACACTATATGGTTAATAAAAATATTAAGATGAACCCCAAGTGGTTCATTATTAATATATATATCCTTATATATGTAATTTGGTAGAACCATAGTTTTTAAAAAATAAAATTACAATTATTAATATAATATTTTTTATAAACTATTTTATGTCAGTTTTGTCACTATTTGGTACATGATTTTTGTGAAAATCATAACAGCATTATTAGTTAAAAAAAGTTAATTAAATCAATAATAAAATGTCATATTAACCTGTAAAATTATTGTAATTCATATAAAGTCTAAAATTACATTTATTTGGGCATTTATAACACCAATTATGTAAATATTTCATTAATAATATAATTACTCCATCATCATTGTGTCTAAAAAAAATACATTATAAAGTCTAAAAATTAAAAACAAAATTCCATTATGTAGAAAATATTTTAATATTTCTAATTAATATTTATAGTCGAAATTATCTTATTTATAACCATATATTAAAAATGTTTTAGTTATTAAACATTGATTTTAACTATTTTAACTCTTCTTTAAATAAAATAATATTAAATGTCTTAATCTAATCCAAGTGGACCTAAATGGTCATATTTTATTCCTAAGGTAATTTTTGGTCGAATTAAGCATATCCAATAGAATTAGGACATGTGTTAGGGTAATAGTAATATTATTTTTACCATTAATTTCCCTATTTACTTTTAACTGTGGTAAATAAAAGTAAAAAGTTACTATTAATCAAAAATTATTTTCATCCCATTAAAACAAATTTGACTTACTTATATCAACCATGTCTCTTTAATTTTTGAAATTTCACGGACAGAAGCAGAAAAATTAAGTTATATGTAAATTTTTAAATTTCCTAGGAGGTGGGTAAAAGACGGTGAAAAGATCAATAAAATTTTTATATATCTAAAATTATTATAAAATATATTCAATGAATTACATTGAACTTATATAGGTATTATCTATCTATTTTGAAATAAAATAAATTTAAATAAAATAAAAAATTATTTAAATAAAATGTCATTTTTAAATAGCAACCAAGTGTTTTCACTATTCATCATAAATTGAACGTTTTTAGAGAACTACCAAAATTTCACCCTAGGCTAATTTTGATATTCCGAATCCAAAATTGAAGTCCATTTTAAAAGATAAAATTTATAATATTTCAAAAAGTGGGTATTACTATTCATAACGACTATTTTTAATAATTTTTTAATTGCATATCGTAGTTTAGTGAAACTCAGTATTGCGTACAATGCAAGCTATCGAGGAAGGTCGTGATTGCATGTAAAACAAGCAAAGCTAGTGTTGTGTGTAGTGAAATATTTCTAGGATGATGTATATAACATTAAAACAATATATTTCTCATAAACATATCAGGTGTTACATTATAAAATTTCTATTCTTCTCTACCATTGAGAAATCCCATGTCATCACATATCCATCCACATTTAGAAAAAAAGATTATAAACATCATATCTATACATTTTCATTGACTAATAGAATTTTTATGCTTCAAAATTGTAAGCATATTCTCATCATTTAATCCCATCTTGTAAAAAATCAAGATTAAATTAATGAATGAGGCTATCTTTTATGGAAAAAATCATTTATGAGGGTAGAATTCAAAATAATGATATCTCAAAATGTCGATGGTCTAACATGATTAACCAAAGGAACATGTTCTACTCCCTAACTTATTTACTTAATATACTTATCATTTTATTAAACTACTGAAATTTCCCTTGATAAAAAGTCATTGTTTTCCAGGAATCAACATTACAACCTATATTCTACTGAGGAGCATAACACTTCTCACATCATCCCATCAATGCATAAGATACCATTGACTCCTAAAATGTGTCTCAATCATAGGTCCTTGGAGAATTGTGACAATTACGATGATGATGACCCATAGAGTTTCAATTATACAATTTTATAGGTTTTTCTCTACACTATCACTTCATTTGGATTGTAGAGCCCCATCAGAAACACTCTGTCTTACTATTAGGTTTTAGAGGATGATTTAAAAATACCGCCAACTAATTCTGAGGAATACACCAACCTTGTAAATAGGTTTCCTCTTCCTATTTCTCCTCATACTAGAGTTACCACCATTTCCAATAGGTATCAACGTTCTTCCCACTTCCCAATCTCTTGAGATGTTTCATTATACAACTTTTTCTCCATTAGAAATTCTATGTAATCTAATATATAGATCACCAAAATTGATAGAAAATATCCTGCAACATCCATGATATAAAAATGTGAGCCAAAAAAGAAGATATAGTTACACCTTACGGTGAAAACTAAATTACATTCATTAATTTATTTTTATACTCTTTAACTGAATCATTCTCATGCTTCAAGATGAAAACGAATATCATTTGATGAATTCTGAAACTAAGATTATTGAATTGTTTGATTATTTTTCTTTCAAAATCAATCTAGTTCATAATATATCAAAAAACATAAACAACTCAAAAAGGATATCAAATTTTATGGAGTTCAATATAATTCAATGATTTGATTCGTCCAATTCCATAACACCTCTTACTTTTATAATACCAAATCACAACAAAATTTTGTGGGATTATTATTTTGAAACTAGATGGAATGTTCAACATTCCATGCTTCATCATTTTAGTTCCAACTTCTATTCATACAATGAATTTTTGAACCATATTTTGGTTATCCTATGGGGTATGTGAAACCAAATATTCATTAATTTCCTCCAATTGGTTTATATGGTCCCTACCATGTTCCATTTTCTATTATGAAAAGTAATAATAAACATCTCACATTATAGAAACCATAGGATTCATATTTTAAAATATTTTCAGATTGTATCATTAAAAACCATGATTTACAAAATTCCTTATTTCAAATGTTTAATCATCATTGAAAAAACCTGAATGTTTTTTATAATTTTCCCATTTACAAGTTCTTATATAAAAATAAAACAATTGAGAAAAATTTATAGATTTTTCAATAATAAACAAGTTCATACCTAGATCACCATTCATTACTCTATATTAAATATACAATGCCAGAGGGATGTAATTCCTACAATGCATACCACACAATTCTAATTGGATAAACCACTGAAAATGTCTTTATAATCGTATAAGTGTCCATGAAAAACATATCTACCAATTTACTTAGTAACATGGCGTTCAATATAAACAGGTGAACAACAAATTTTTTTGATTAAAATTTCAAATCTAGATCATAGTACCCTTTTAAACAATCATAACTTATAAAATAAACTGAGAATGAATACTATAAAAAAGACCACGAACTGATGCTAAGTGAATGAGCTATGTGATACAACTTGTAATGACCCACACCTCCTCCTTGGCTTTAGTGAAGGATATGGTTCTACACAGACATAATCTACATACTCATGGATAAAAAGGACTTAAAAAATTTCCTAGAACATCAATAAGACTAAGGTATTACATTCCATTTGATAATTAAATAGGCAATCCAAACAAGCTATAACCAGTTAACCGATATGTGTTCCAGGATAAAATTCACAAAACTCTAGGAATTTAAATTTATATCAAAGTGAAACTAAAAAAGACTAAAATAGTTGATGAATAATAATATGAATGTACTCAATAGAATAATAACAAACCAAACCCAGAAAATCTATTACATAACTACATGATATGATGTGAACCATCTTCCAACTCCAAAAAACATACCCAAGAATCACAATGTGGCCATAATGAAATAAAATTATTTTAGTTTTCTTATGTCTTAGAAAACAACATATGCTAAAACATAAAAATTATAATGTATGTGGTGAGTAATTAAACTCCTTAATATTTCCCCAAATTACTTCTGTAGTAAAAATAAATGTATTTATCATGATAAAAAAATTTTATAAATAAATTTTTATAAACAATTTATAATTGTTCAAAAAGTTAAAAAACTAGTAAAATAGTGGAAAACCTAGAATATTTTTTCAAATAAACCACATTTATTAAAATCATTGGAAACTAGTCATTTATCTATTTCTCAATTTCTATGTTGGAATATCCAATTTAGTTTCACATATCCTATCATTCCCATTCTCAACAACACAATCATAACATATTGGTGTTACTATTGATGGTGGACCTTTATGATCAATACCTACCCATTTTATGTCATTAAATAAGGATGATAATAAATCCCCTATAACACATGAGTATCTAATTAAGTAATACACATGTAAATAAACTTTTTCGAAAACCAATTCATCCATTTCGTTATAACCACTTATTTCATGAACAACCATCCCACAAAACCTTTCAATAAAACCTACCATTTACTGAGAACTGTTCCAAATGAAGAACAATAATAATAAAACATTTCAAAAGAGACAATCGATTTTTTAAAAAGATGGTCCCTTGCATAAAAATAAAATATCCGTATTAAAATCATCATTATTAAATCAATTTTCCATTTTCAATTTAAAAAATAATCCCAAATTGATGATATTGATAAATCGTCAACATAAGAGACTTCCAATAATAATTTTATTTAATTTAAAATTCCTTTTCACCTGAAAAAAGAATTTTTAATCAAATCTGTCATGATCCACCAAGAGGAGTATAGTGTTAATACACAAACCTAGAGAGATTTTTAGAATAATGAAGACATTCATGAAATTCTTTCCAATTTAGGTCATAACACAACAAATCACCCATATATCCCTTTCTATAAAATCATAAATTCCCAAGAAAACCATGATTTTCATTAATAGCCATAGATATATCTGTAATAGAACTCGATCTATAAAAAAAATTTACATAAAATAAAATCTAATAGAATCCAATAGAACTACCCAAAAAGAGACATACAAAGGAATATATAGATGAAAAACAAAAATAAATGCCTTAATATAATTTTTTAACTAATGGGGATAGGTTCACTTGCATTTGGGAAGAATGAATACAAAGTTAGGACTGAAATGGATAAAAAATTAAGTGTTTTGGTTGAAAATAACATGAGAAATATTTTTAATTGTCTTGTTTTTATATCATGCATTGTTAGCCACACATTTTGGGAAATTGTGTACTGACTAAGCTCGAGCCACTGTCTGAATGGGTACCTCACATAGTTGGCCTACACGGTTATAAAAATACCATGCCAATCATGAAAAGAAATATATCACATATTTCAGGGTTATTCAATATGGAAACTAGATTTAAAAAATATTGTTTCTATCCATGAATCATCTCTCCAAGTCCTATCACCTGGTGAACGATTTTCTTCTACTATTTTACACATTTCTCTAATAGTAATCCACCAGTGAAAACATAGAAATGTTACCAAGACATTAAAAATGACATACAAACACTCCAAAATGTTACTAAAATAGTATACTTAATTAAAATGCACAATTTAATAGGTTTATACTTGAAACTGAGGGTGCTACATTTTTTATAATTGTAAGGTTTAATCGACTAAATTTTAAATATGTGGGACATCCTTTATAGTCATAAATTATTAAATTAGTTTGTGTATATACTAACCATTAAGATATTTTATATCATCAAACTATTTAACATAATTTTATATAATGTGTTTTTTTTAACTTATAAAATTCATGGGTATTATGATTCAAAAAATTTCATAGTGTTAATCAGTAATTTAAAAAGAACATCATTATTAAATTCCTCATTTTTTTTAATATCCCACATGGTAAATTGTATAATCTCTATTTAAAAATGGAAATATATTTTATTCACACCAGGTTATATATTTTATTATTCATGTAATAGTATCATATTTATATTCATCGGTTCATTAAATAATGGATAATATATTTAAAAAAATCATACGTTATTTACATCTTCAATCCAAATGATTCTATCATCAAAATACTCCTTTTATAAAATTGTTTTCATATACGTTTTACCCTCTTAAAAATATTTATGTAAAAAAATTTATACACATTTTTTAATCATATAATATCATTTGAATATAATTAATAATTTTTTTTAAAGATAGACAATTTGTTTTTTATTAATGTGTAATAAATAATTGTTTTTTAATTTATAAAATGAATTGAATTTTCCAAATTCTAGAGAAATAATTTTTTTAGATATAATTTATTATGATTTCAAAAATTACTAAAAAGTGAAATTAATTTAAAAATATTTCATGAAATTATTTACAAATGTATTATCAAAGTGAAAATGTTATTTTCTAGAAATATGTTTTAATGAAACATTTATGGTATTTTTAATGATATATGACATTATACATCTATTTTACATTTGATAGATTTGGGGATTTGTTTTGTTGTTATTATACATATTTTACTTCGGATTATTTTTTAATAGATTGTTTTAGGATTTAAATTTTTTATCATTCACTATATTTCCCAAAATGGTTCTTCTTTATCATTATTTGATTGGGTTATGTGTTATAATTTCATAAGTTATATTCTAGAAAATTTTGGTATTGTTTATAAAATATCTACCCATTAATGGGAAGAATGCATTGTACATAGTAAGTGATCGGTGGGGCATGGTTATGGATAGCCCCATTCATCATCAGTTGGTTTCACATGACAAAACATTTACCAAATTATACGGGTTCAACCAACTTATATAAACATTCTTGTTAGATTTCGTTATAGAATGTTCGATATTTCTACGATTATGAATTCATTTATTTTTGGATCATTTTTATGTAGATATGATAATTTGATGTAATTTGTTATCAAAGGATATGGTTCAAAATTATATTCTTATATATATATATGTATTTATTGGATAATAATTTATTTCAACCATATTACTGTATATTTAATATTTTTATTACATGTGTTTTAGCTATTTTCATTTCATTATTTGTTATCATTATTTATTTATGGTAGCATCTTATGCATTCCTACACTTATAAAGCATACAAGATCACCCATTTCATATGTTTTATATTCCCCTTGATACATATATGTTTTTATGATTGATACATATTTATATTCTATGGTGAATAATTTTTATCTCAATGAATAAAATTTTATAATTTTATGATTAAAATTTAAGGTGAGGCCCATGCATGTATATAATATAATTCGAAAATTAAAAATTTATGTCCCTATAAATGTGATTTTGTGTATTCTATGACAATTTAATAATGTAATAACTGACTATGTGCTAGTCTATTTCGGGTATTTATTGTTGTAATCAATGGATGTTATGTAGAAACATTCAGAAATATATTTTTGAAAAAATAATTTTTTAAATTATGTCCTTTTTCTACACAATAAGAAAAATTATATGTTTAATATAACATCATAGTGTTTTGATATGGTAAATGTTTTGTTTCTTCCAAGAAATACTTCTTTCATTATATATTATATGTGTAATTGGTTATAGAAAAAATATTCATTTTGCTAATAACAAAAAGAATGAATGTTGGGCGTGACTCGAGCATTACATATATTAAGAAAATAGTTCTTACTGTGACTGGTTTGATAAACACGATGGATATGCTTTTTTTAATTTACATTTTCATTATAAAACATTTTTGTATCATTTTAAAATATTTTATGATTTGAAAACAATCCCCATGAAACCAGGTAAATTATTATGATACAAGAAATTGATAAATATTTTAATTTTATTCTATAACATTCAATATTATTGAGATTTTTCATTACATTACACAATTTTATGATTGAATCTAGTTTATCCAATATTTTAATAAAGATACCATTGTTGTATTAATGTAAACCGGAATATTTCATGAACCCTAGGGAGGTATTTCCTTACATGGAATGATAATTAAGCTAGAGATAGAGATGTAGCTGAAACTAAAGAAATTACAACCATATTGTTATAGGGGACTCATTTTATAAAAAATATCCATCATCATATAGTACATCTTAATGATCCACCCAATGGAGAACTAATTTAAGAAAAAAATATGAATCAAAAAACATACTTCAATGAATGGGATTAAAAAAATGTGTTTTTGAGTAATGGATATGTTCCGAAAAGAATATTTTTCACACTTTGTCCAGTAATGAAATCACTAGTTTTTCTATTAAATGTTATAGTCTCTCCTGAGATTCAAATCAATTTTTGTAATTTATTGAAAACACTTAATATTATGAATAAATAGAAAAAATGCAATACAATTATTATTTGTTAATCATCTTGGACATGTATTTTTATCATGTGCAATGAGTAGAGATGGAGAGAAAAATATATAGTATATGAAAAAACAAAAATTAAAATTCAGTTAAACATAAATAAATATTTATATGAATATAATTGGATGATATGGAATAGATACAAAATCCAATAATTAATATTTATCATTTCATATATGGTATGATTAAAAATAATCAATGTCAACAATTCTGCAAAATATTTTTTACATGTGAGGAAATATATTATTATGTGGTTTAATGATGTAGAAATAATTATCCTAGATGTATGTATAAGAATCTAAGAATTTTATGATTTTGATTCATAATAAAAATAATTATAAAGGGATTATGGGAATGTAATATTTCCCCATGTTATAATTGTCGAATGAAACACCAAAGTACTTTCTTGAATGTAATGGCAGTTTGTTATTTTTTTTGATAAAATGTCCACCACTATCATGATTACAAGGTGATATATAGAATTTTAAAAAGATAAATTATTTATTTTTACATAAATGAGTCACCATATATAAAAACGACCAATCATCAAGGTTAAATAACATAGAAGATTTTAAGGGATCATGGTCAAGCATATGCTATTAATATAGACTAGGTGGACTGATTAATGTCAATGTGTTTGGACTGAAGAATAATATTATAGGAATAATATTATCAAGGATATTTCTGTAATATTAATTATGAAATTTATATGGAGTGTACTATAATCCATTTTCATTAATTATTTGAGAGCATATTATGAATAATATCGATGATGAATAAATGTGATTCTATGGAATGTTGTAATTTTGGAAAGTAAATTATTGATGGAATATAACATATAATAAGTTGATAATGTAGAGTTAAAAATTACGATGATATGTTTATGGGATATTATAGTTAACCATGATTTTTTTTACTGATTTGATGGTTTAGGTTCTCTTTGTATTAGTTTACTTCATGGTTGGATTAAAAGAATATATTTGTAAATTATGGATTTTATTTATGGAATGCTTAATATCTATATTCGGTTTTTTAATGAACATTTTATTATTTTTCATCGTATGTGAAATTAATATACACATTATATTTTCTACACAATATAATGTATATTTGGCTACCTTCCATTAAAATTTTAAGCCATTCAATTTTTATAGACATGTTTATTATTATTATTAAGATTAAATATATATGTAATTGATATAATTGAACATTGGATGTTTTTTATTTACAGTTTATAATTATTTGTTTTAAGAAAATATATAGAGATATGACAAAGAACATTCAATTCTAATGAACTATAATATGTGATTCAGGAATAAATATTCAATTTGGATTTTCATTTCTTTTTTTAAGAAATGAAGTGTGATTGATCATATCCCAATAATGGATGAAATTATTAAAACAATGTATAAATATGTCAATTATGTTTATTTTTATATTTTCTCAGTCTAAATGTAAAATTAATTCCAAATCTCAGAAAATAATATTTAATAAAATATTATATTTATATATAAATTTCTGTCGAACAAGTGGACTCTTCATTTAACACATATTTTTTGATTTTTAGATGTTATATATTTCATATCATTGACGTTAATGTGTTCAATGTTCTCTACCAATCTTCATAATTATTTACAAATAACTTACATGGCCATAACAGTAAATTCCACAAATTTTCTTTTATTTCGAATCCAAACATGTCATTTTATATATAAACATAATACATCCCTTACACTATTATCATGGGTATATTTTAATTTCACATTTTAGGATGTGGAGTTTCATGAAGTGTATTTTGAAATAGATAACCCAAGATTACATGAATGATGTTTATATTTCAAGGACACAATTTATTTAAGGGGGGAGAGTGTAAGGCAATGAGAATATAAAAGAGGAAACAAATATTCAATATCCTATATGGAATTTAATTAAATCCATATAATATATTATAATAAATTAAAGCATATTGATATATATCATTAAATTGAATTTCTTCGGTATCTTTCGATGCATGACATTTCAGGTTTACACAAAATGTGAGACTCTATTAGAATATTATTTTTAAAAATGACCATTATATCCAATCCATTAAGATGTATTGTATTAACTTCATTAAAAAAATTATTAAAATAAATATTTTTAAATAAATATAAATTAAATTATATGTTCTTTTTGTTTTTATAATTAAAATACGAATCATTTGAAAAAATAAGTATTTTTTAGAAAACAACATTTTTCTAAAAGAATGATTAGCTACCAATTGGAAAAATAATTTAAAATTATTTTCAACCACATATAGAAAATTTATGTGATAAAATAAATATCTTATTTCAAATTTAAAAGTCAATAATTTCATTGGGTCAATTTAATAATAATTTTTTAAAAACATATTTTTTGATGAAGATTGATAAATATTAATTTTTTGTTATAAATAAATTTTTATTTTTATTATTTAAAATGTGAAATTGTAATTAAAATTTGTTTTTATGAATATTTATTTCAATCACATTAATATTTATGTAATTAATTTAAATATAATCAATTTCATAATATATATTTTTATTAAATCATTATATACTAATGATAATTTTCTCTTTCTAAAAACACAATTTCATTTATTATGTTCTTTAATTTTTAAATCAACTATGCCAATTTTGTGAATTTAATCTTAGCAAATGGATTCCAAATTTTTGATCATAATTTTTTTATATAATATGAGGAAAATTATTTTTTCTTTAATTAGTAGTTAAAATAGTAAATATATATTACCACTCTTAAGTATAAACTAGTTATACTGTATGTGGTTAAACTATAAAAATAAGGCATCAAAATGATCTATGTGTTTTCATAAAAACATTTTAGGAAGTTATGAATATTCTATTAACACATTTGTTCGACAATGATTCATTTTTATGGATATTGGTAGGGTAAAATGTGTTTAACAATTTATATTTTAAAAAAATCAATGTGTTACATCCCATCGATTTATAAAATGACATTATGATTCATCCCCTCGTCAATATTTTAATACCCATATTTTAGAAAATTAATATATAAATACCATCACACAATCATTACTCATGCTCTGGGTTCATTATAATTATTATTAATCCATCCTAACAAGGATTAAATAATAACCATATATGTTTTCTCTATAGAAGATATATAATAATTTAACTAGAGTATTTTGTTAATTTCATCATCATCCTATAAAAATGAATGTTCAAAAATTATTATATCATAAAAAATGAAAACTCAATATACATAAATGTTATTATATAAATTGAATAAACATGATACATCCCCATATCATGATGAAAGATTATTTTTTGTATATTATTTATATAAAATGTAGAAATGGAAAAGTTAGTGAAAATCGATTATAATTAAGCTCTTCATATAGTTAGTTAAAAATAATATCACTTATAAATATATATATTTTAAACCATTTTATAATCACTTTATTTTTATGTATATCATAAACAAATATCTGATAAGGAAAAAATTGTCAATTTAAATAATAATATTTCCTCAAATATGAAAATTTATTTATTTTACATTCATTCATTCCATTGATAAAAATGGAAAAAACATTCATGCTTACGTTTGACCAAACACCACGATGAACTATGTTGTATATTTTCTATATATCAAATTAATATATTAATTTATTGACTATATAAAATTTTTTAAAATATTTCAGTTTGAAATTTATTAATATGATGTATCCAAGATCAAATTAAATTCAAAAGCTATAAAAACCATAAAATATAAACACCAAAATTATAACCCAAAAGAGTGATTTAAACCATCAATTGCTAATAAATGGCTGATCTAATCATATAAGTAAATTATATATGAAATTATATATAATATTATGGTTCTAAAATATAATTTTAATATACTAATATATATTATCTATGATATTTAGATAGATATGAATGATGCCAATCCATAGGTTAGGGGTTCTCATATTACTTTTACTCCTATGAGAGATTCTCCATATTAAAAACTTATTCCGTTATGGGATGTATATAAATTGCATTTTATTATGTTATACCTTAAAAATAATTATCATAATTTTATTTAATGTTACATTTTATTATATTTTTATCATTTATTTTTCGATTCAACAGTTACCATATTGGTAATTTATTATTTCAAAATCTCATCATTATTTACGATTATTTTTGTTTATGTAACCCATATAGTTATTATTTGATATTTTGATATTAAAATCAATCAATTTTATTTTATTCTGAATATTTTCAATGTTTTATAGTAATAGTAATATTTTTACACTATGATTTACCTAAAACAAATGAGAAAACATTATTAATTAAATATGACATTATTTATGGCCTTAGTCAAATATAATTTTTCATCAAAATTATTGTTTTCTAAATTTCATTTCAAAAATTATTCTAACCATTTAAAATTTATATGTTAAATTAATTTTTCCTACTTAAATTTTTACCAAAAATATTTGGAAGGATTTTTCATGACATTTTCAAAAGAAGACCAATTTGGCCTTTATTGAAAATGTGAAATGAATTATTGATTCAACATGTATTCAATGAATTTAATTTACCATCAACATATAAACTATATGTTTTAATTAATTTATCATTTTTTATATGATATATTTAGGGGAAAATTATTTCGAAATTAATTTTTCAATTATTGAATAAAATAATTTGATTATAATTATATTTTTTTTCCTAAAAAAAATTAAGTGAAAAGATTATTATATTTCAGTTCATCAATGAAGTAAATTATTAATTATACATATAATTCAACAGGAATATTTTTAATTAACATCATCTTTATTCACTTTTTTGTATTTTATGATCATTTTGATTTAGGAATAATTATTTTATTTCCATTCACCATAGAACATTGGATGATTTGTGATAATGTTTATATGATTGGGGTAATTATTGAAATTTCCTAAATTAGTTTTTTTAATAAGAATTATTGTATTTATTATGCTTTATACCATTCATATAAACAATTAATTAGGTATATAATGTTATTTGTGAGGATAATGTGTAGATAACCCCTCATTTCATAAACATGTCTCATGAGACAATTATGTATCGAAAAATTATATTTGCTTCTACCATGAGATTTAAATGTTTTTTCAAATGTTTATTTTGTGTGTTGAAGATATGAAGAATTATTTTGGTCCTTAATTATGTGATTAGTTATTAATTTTAATATTATTATTTAATTAGTTAGGTTATCTGTAAGAACCTGGGTCTTCATTTCAGGTATGTTTTCCTTCTTCTGGACATTTTTGAGAAAAAGGGGAAAATCTTGAAATTTATTAATTACACATTTTGTACTTTAGGAGTACACAATGTGTATTGGGATTCCACCGGTGGTTGTGTGCTTTCCGGGTAATGGACTCACACAGCCATTTGGGGGTGACATGGAGGCCACCTAAAACGGAGTACGAAAACAGCAAGTACACGCTGTTTATTTTCATTTTTTTCATTAAACATATTGGGGTCTCATTTAATCAAATGAAAGGCCTTCTCATCATTCTAGTTCATCTGATAGATCTCATACATCCGCAATCATCATTCGATCCCCCAACCGATTATCTGGCTTCCGAATCAACCGTCGTTGATTGCGTTGGGATCACTTTTATATGCTCTTCCTTCTGTTTGAGATGTGTTTCACAATTCCTCCTCTTTCTCATGTTATCACCAATTTAACCATTTAGGATTTTCTGTAGATATATTGTGTTCATTGGAAATTCAAGGCTTGGGGTTCACGTATAGCGATCTCGCAACACCGAGGTATGTGGGTTGTGCCTTTCTGCTGATATTATTTGAGTTATATGTTCAAATTTTCCAATTCCCATGAACGAGGTATTGCAAATTTACTATTTTATCTATTTTGATTTCCCTACTATAATTGTATAATTTAGTATAGGTACATTGATTTAAAATAGAGAAATTTTTTGTGCTTTGGAAGTGGTTGCCTGTACATATTTGTTTTATGACCGTTTGGTCCTCTTAGCCTGTTAGGCTGCCTTGTTGTTTTCCAATGCCTAGTTTTGTAGGATGGATTAATTTGTATTCATAAATGATATTATGTGTTATAAAATTTAACCTTGTTGTTCTTGAGGTTTTCCTTGGTCATGTTGCATAACTATTCTGGATTACTTGCATAGTATCTTGAGAACCAGGTGTAGTTTACTATTAGGGGGATTGACCCTGAGAGCTTTCTCATAGAGTCCTTATTTATATTATACTATAAGGGGAATTGACCGTGAGAGCTTCATCAGAGTCTCTTATGTTTATATTATACTATAAACGGAATTTAATTTGGGAGATTACTTAGAGAGTCTGTAGTTATATTAGACTATAATGGTAATTGACTATGTGTGCTCCCTTATATAGTCATTGTAATGTCTTTGAAATTTGAACAAGTGGGGTAGCATGTCTGTGCTTCCTAGAGGGTTTCTTGTGCTTATGAGGTATGACCAGGGGTGATAGGTTGTGAGTACTTTCCAAAGGGTTACCTATTTGTGTTTACTTTCTTTAATTGTTCGTTTAATGTATATATGAAATAGAAGGCATTGAAACTGTAGGATTGGTTACTATTGAGTACTTCCTTGTTTACTGCTTTCATTTACATAATAAATTCCATACATTCACTGACTATTAGGAATAGATACTATGGTGGTTTCATACATGTATTTAGTCTCACAACCTGTTTTGTCCAAGCTTTTGGGCCCAAATAGTTTATAATGATGCAGGATTAGATAACGACAAGCAACCTTCTACATTAGGTACATGATTTGTAGTGGAGATGGAGGGAATGGGACCAAGCTATGGTTTGCGATGCTGATGAGCTGTTTATATTTTTTCATTTGTACACTAGTTTAGTACTATTTTTGTTTTCTATCATTGTGATTTGTTTGTCTACTTTCCAAGACATATGCATCCTGCATCTTTCATAAATATATGTGCGCTCTAGTTTATTATTACCAGTCTTCCGTTGTTTTTATTGTTGGTATGTTTACTGCTTATGCTATTGTTATTGTTTTTCATCCAATATGTCACTTTTGCAATGAGGTCTTATTTTACCAACAATCACACCTACAACCCTCGCTATTAGTCAGCAGCCTCTGGTGTTCGGGGAATTGCGCTTGAGGCCATGTGACCAACCAGGTACGGTGCACCTCTAGGTGGCTTCCGGAACTGAGATGTTACATAGTGGTATTAAAGAAACTCATTTCTTCATGACTTACTGTTTGGATCATATATTCAGTGATAGAAATGAATATGTACATGGAAATAATATGTTCCCTAGATTAGCTGACATATGTACAAGGAAAAGCCAATCTACCTTGTTATTGGCTTTTTCGGGTTTTTCAACTTTATTGTTGATTTTATTTTCACCATTGGGTGAATCACATGTATTGTGATGTTATGGTTTATATTATTATGTTTTTATTTTTGTTTCAACTCTATGAGATGAGGGTATGCCATCTAATTTATTATATAGGCACTTTCTAGAAATCACACGTCACGCATTCTTGGCATTCCATTTAGTGTGCATTAGTGATTGAATGTTGTTGTGATAGATATGGTTCTACATATCTATGATGTTGTGATAGATGCCTTGATCGAATACTTGCTTTGGGTAGAGCATTCTTTGAGTATGGTTTTTTTTTAATGAAGTCCAAGCATTGGTTCTTTTGTTGTTGTGGGTCCTCACAGACCAGAATACACGCCGCGTAGTTTTGACTACACACCTTGTGTTCTTCTATTCGGGAAGACTATGTTTCTCCTAATTATATGTCGTGTACCATTTGTACATGCTGTGTAGTCTCTAACTATGTCACATTCCATGTGGGAAGAGACACGGGATAGGGAAATCTTTGGATGATCATGGTGTGTACCGTCTATACACGCCATGTAGTGTGATCCTAGAGTTCGGTCATGTAATTAACAACATGGGTTGGTTTTATCCTTCCTAGTACATGTCATGTCTATCTGGAACACGCAGTGTAGTGTCATCCATTTAACCAACCATGTATCTAAAAACATGGGTTGGTGAATTTAGTCAAATTCACGTCGTGTCTAGAACTAACACACCGTGTAGTATTCTTCTAGGAGAAGCCATGTGGCTTAGCCGTGTAAGGGAACTCGGGATGGGGAAGAGGATTGAATTACATGTCATGTATTAGTAATACATGTCATGTATCCATGTTTTTCTAATCTAGAAATCATTATTTCTCATGTTTCATTGTTGTTCTTCTAACTTTCAATGCATTATTATCTTGATCTAAGGATTGATCTAGACCTTGCAGAGTAATGCTACTAAGACCTCCTCTGGTTGTACACCAATTGCTAGGCTGTGATCAGTCAGTAGACATGGCTGATCTGGGACTTCCAGTAGATCCTCCAATTGTTCCAGTCTTAGCACCAGTGTTATACATTGCGCAGGTGATAATCCATAGGCCAAAGAAAGATTTATTTATATGATGTATACCCTTTAGGGAGCACCACCTCCTGCGTCGTCGACGGCAGAATTGAAACAAGTTTTCCAGCAGCAACATCCTTCCACTTTCTCAGAGGATTGAAGACTAAAGGATGTAGAGTCTTGGCTAGAATCCATGTTGATGATCATCAAGAATCTATAGATATCTCCAGAGATAAGGGTTAGGCTCACAATGTAAATGTTTCGATGAACCACCCAGAGGTGGTGGGATGTGATCTTACATGCAAGACGCCAGAAAATCATGGTTTGGGATGAGTTTCAGCATATCCTCTATGACTACTTATACCCAAAGACGTTGAGGGTCGATCGAGACCATGAGTTCATGGGTTTTGAGATGGGTACTCATTCTATTTTTCATTATTCTTCTCACTTCATTGAGATTCGACACTTTACACCCTTTTTTGGAGTACATGAGTTTTTCCTTGATAGGATGATTGAGTATGGTCTTAGGTAGTATATTTGATCTCATGTGAACATCATCAGGTTGAATTTGATATACTCTATAGTCAAACATGTGTTGATCACGTAATGTAATCTGTGGGATTTCGGAGCTGTGATCCACGGCGGTTCAACATCCAGTGTAAGTGCTTCTCTGACCAATAATAGGAAGCACCGCCGAGAGACTGCATGTAGAGATCTGAGTCAGCATGATGCACATTCAGGTAGCATTGGGTTTTTCTACCAGTGCAGAATGGCCTGTAATATGAAGCCACATTGCCCAAGAGACCTAGTGGAGTGCTGATCATGTCGCATAAATTGTCACTATCAGTGCATCTGTCAGATCATTTCACCGGAAGGTGGTGATAGGGGTTCTTATATGCCTCCTCATTTAGGTTAAGTACCTCCAATTTGACACTAGTCTGAATACTAGAGTTTTTCCAGACATTCAGGTTGAGGTGGAGTTTGTTTCCCAAGAAGCCAGTCTCCCAGATTTTAGCAGAAATAGGGTAGATCAGCTCAGTTTGTCATGCAGTGTCACGTGGTCTTGGTTTAGGTCAGACATTTACAGCTGAGCAAACCTAGAAATTGGAAAATCATATTCCCTCTATACTTCAAGGTACGATCCTAGTAGCCTCAGTTTTAGATTCTTTATTTTTCGATATAGGGTCTTCCCATAGCATTATATCAGTTGCTATTGTAGATATCCTTGATCTCTACCTCTTATCATATGTTGATGTCTTGACACTAGACACTCTGTTTTGGATGAGAACGACTAGTGTACATTAGTGCATGGAGTTCCCCTTAGATGTAGGTGTGTGTAACTTTTTATGGGAACTCTATGTCCTAGGGAAGACATACTATGATTCCACTTTTGGAAAGGACTGGATAGTTCCCGTCCAGGAAGTCGTCGACAGGTATCATCATAAGGTGAGTTTCACATCACTAGAGGGTGGATCTTTTCTTCACAAGGGTGAGTGAGATGTCCAGGTAGGCAGAGCGGGACCCGAGCATCATGGGTTGGGAGGAGATACATCCCAGATTGAAAGTATAAATATGGATGACTAGAGGATATCACAGTTAAACATTCTTCTAGTCGTTGATCATTTTAGGGACATCTTTCTAAAGGATGTTTCAGGTTTGACTTATGATATAGAGAATAAATTTTTTATTAAGATCATTCCAGGAGTGACACTGTTGTACATTCCTTTTAATAGGATGGCTACACTAGAGTTATAAGAGCTTAAGAAGTAGTTAGAGGAGTTACAAGCCACGTGTTTCATCAGAACCAGTACATTTTCTTGGGGTTCTCCTTTCCTGTTTGAGAATAAGGTAAATGGTTCCCTCAGGCTATGTGTGGAATATCAGATGATAAACCAGTTGATGGTCATGAACTGATATCCTTTTCTGAGGAATGATGATCTCTTTAATCAGCTTCGAGAATCCTGATTATTCGAGAAGATTGACTTGAGGTCTGATTATCATTAGTGTTGCGTTATACCATCTGATATACCTCTCACAACATTCCAGAGTAGGTATATTCTATATGAGTATAGGGTTATGTCGTTCAGTCCCACGAACACACATGCATTTTTCTTGGAACTAATGAACCTAGTGTTGCATCCATACATGGATTCCTTCGTGGTGGTATTTGTGGATGATATCTTCGTTTACTCTCACACATGACACGTCCATGAAATGCATCTTGATATCATTTGAGTACACCGATAGATCATCTTTAATATGCTAATCTCTCAAAATTCCACTTTGGAATGGACGTGATTATCTTCTTGTGTCATGTTTTCAGAGAGAATGGAGTATGATTCAACCCATAGAATGTGAGAGCAGTGGTTTCTTTGGAGCAGATGAAGAACGTCTTTGAGCTGCATAGTATTCTAGGGTCGGCTGGATGCTAAATATTCTTTATTCACGACTATTCAAGCTAGGCAGCACCACTGACGAGTCTGACTATGAAGGATGTCAGGTTCATGTGGTCAGATTCTTATGATTCAACCTTTCAAGAGCACAAAGGGAGTCTGAATTCAACACCGATACTAGTTTTTAATGATCAGAGAATGATCTATACGCGTTTATGTGATGCTTTATGTATTGGGCAGGGAGTAATTCTTTTGTAGGGAGATGGAGTCGTTGGGTATGGGTCTTGGATTTTGTGGCCACATGAGAGGAATTATAGGACGCTTGATCTTGAGTTTGCAGTAGTTGTTTATGTCTAACGCTGTTGGAGACATTATCTTCTGGAGGGGAATTGTGTGATTTCCACCGAACACAAAAGACTTAAGTACATATTCACTCAGTGTGATCTTAATATGAGACTTTGAAGGTGGGTTGAGTATCATCAGTCTTTTGACATCCATCATGCCTATATTCTTCGGAAAGGAAACACAGTGGCTGATGTGTTGAGCAGGTGGACTCAGGTATAAGAAGTTCAGGATGTCATCAGTGAATGGAATCTTATGGCTCTATTATAAGAGATGCATTTGGAGGTACACAATAGACATGGGGAGAATTTCCATTCTTCTGTAAATGTTACATCTACTCTTCTTGATTGAGTGAGAATGAGGCAACATTCATATTCTGAAGCCCTAGTCATACATGTGAGGAAGTCAAGAGAGGACCCTAATCCTACATAAACCATAGGAATGGATGAGATCCTATGTTTCCATGGGTGCATATGGGTGCCAGTAGACACACACGAGGAGATGATGCAAAATTTTCATTCCTCGGTTTTGGACATTCATATGGGTGTCACAACGATGTATCATGGTCTTTATCGTCAGTATTGGGGCCAGGTATAAAGAGGTGCGTTTTTAGTTTTGTCATGAGGTGTTCTACCTATCAGCAGGTGAAGGTGGAGCATGAGCGACCAGTAGGGATTTTTCTATCTTTAACCATTCTTGAGTGGAAGTGGAAGGATGTCGCGATGGATTTGGTGACTTGTTTTCCGAGGTCGCCTCATGGGAATGTTGTAGTTTGGGATGTCATTGACAGAATCAAGAAGGTTTCTCACTTCTGGCCAATCAAGAATTCCATCAGTGTTGATGAGCAGAGATTGTTGTACATCCGGGAGATTGTGTGCTTACATGGGTTTCCACACTCAATTTTTTCCGATAGGGATGTATGTTTTATTTATTGGGACTGGAATGGGATACATAAGGCATTAGGTACACATTTAATTTTGAGTACAACATACCATCCACAGATAGATGTTCAGCCCAAGAGAACAATTTATTTTCTTGACGACATTCTTCGAGATTGAATTCATGATTTTGGATGTTCGTGGGAGAATCATATACCACATGTCGATTTATACTACAATAATAGTTTTTAGGCAACAATTAAGATCGATCCATATGTGGCTTTTTACATTGGCCATGCTGAACACCTATATGTTGGTCAGAGGCAGGTGATGATGCTATGCTAGGATGTTGTCTAGGAGTCTACAGAGCAGATAGATTTGATTTGGAAGAGGACGTCTACTACACAGTCTCTATATAAGTCTTATTCTAATCAGATGAGATGAGCTCTAGAGTTCGATGTCATTGATTATGATTTCCAATGTGTCAAACCGATTTTGGGACACAAATGTATTAGGAGAGAGGATAGGATTTCGCCGAGGTAGGTCGGTCCATTTGAGGTGTTGGAGAGAGTTGGGCCACTTTCCTATTGGTTCTAGATATCTTAGATGTACCAGGCTATGCACGAAGTCTTACACATTTCTCATCTTCAACATTACTTCTCAGAACCATCTCATTTCTTCCATCCCAAGTATGTTGAGTTGGAATTGTATGAATTGTTCAAGGAGAATCCTATCTAGATTATTGATCATAGTACAAAGGTTCTCCATGGCTAGTATGTTCCTCTAGTATGAGTGATTTGGAAGCACGAGCATGTACAAGACGAGATAGGGGAGAGGGAGGCGGATGTGTGATCGTAGTGGCTAGAGTTGTTTGGGTTTTCGTCTTCTGCCCTCCTTGCTAGGGAAATTAAGGGACAAATTTCATTATTGGTAAATTTTGTAAGAACTAGGGGATTCATTTCAGGTATTCTTTTTCATTCCTCTAGTCATTTTTTTCAAAAAATGGGAAATTTTGGAAAAAATTTATGTACACGCCATGTACTTAATGAGTACATGTCGTGTACTGGGTTTTTGTAGGAGGTCGTGTGATGGTCGTGTCACGGAAACACACACGACGTTGTTGGGGTGACTTAGAGGCCGCCTAAAGCAGAGTATGGAAACAGAAAGTACTTCCTATGTATATCAAAAGTACACGCTATGTATTTCCTTTATTTCATTAAATGCACTAGGGGCGCATCTAATTGCCAGAAAGGAATTCTTCTCAACCATGTTCATCTAAGATCTTCTGTACGACTGTGATCTTCCTCCATTTTCCCCGACTTAGCATGGAACCTCCGAATAGACCACCATCAATTACTTTGGGATCGCGTCGGTAAGCTTTTCCTTCTTCTTGATCTTTGTTTCCCAATTCCTTATCTTTCTCATTTTATCCCCTATTGAACCTTTTAAGTGATTTTGTAGATCTAAAGTGTTATTTGGAAATTCAGGGCTTGTGTTTCATAAAAAGCGATCTCCCAACAATGAGGTAGGTGGTTTGTGCTTTTCTATTTAATGTCATTTAGTTATAAGTGCAAATTATCCAATGTCCATGAATGGGGTGTTGCGCGTTTACTATTTTAGCCATATTGATTTCCCTACACTACTTGTTAGATTTAGTAGAGGTTAAATGATTGAAAATATGGTGATTTTTTATTCTTTGTAAATGGATTACCGAACCTATTCCCTATAAGATTGTTTGGTCCTATTAGCCTCTCAGGCTACCTTGTTGTTTTCCCATGACCAGTTTCGTAGGATGGTGTAACTTGTATTCTGACATGCTATTATGTTGTAGACAGTTTATGAAAAATTGTTCTTGAGAATTTCTTTGGACATGTTGCATTACTATACTCGATATACATACATAGGTCCATGAGAACCTATTTTAGTTGACTATAAGGGGAATTGACCTTGAGAGCTACCTCAGAGAGTCATTATTTATATTAGACTATAAGGGGAATTGAACATGATAGCTTCCTTATAGATTCTTAGGTTTATATTAGCCTATAAATGGAATTGACCGGGAGAGATTCATTAGATCGTCTTCAGTTATATTAGACTATAAGGGTAATTGACTATGTGTCGCTTCCTCAAAGGGCATTTGTTATATCATTGTAATTTGAACAAAATGGGTAGCATTTGTGTGCTTCTAGTGGGTTGCTTGTGCTTTCTAGGTAGGAATAGAGGGGATAGGCTATGAGTACTTCCCAGAGGGTTACCTATTTGTGTTTTCTAGCATTGATGAGCTATTTACTTAATATAAGAAATTGGGGGCTTTGAAACCATAGGATTGGTTACTACTAAGTAATTCCTTGTTTACTGCATTCTTTTACTTGTAACTTTCCATATATTCACTGACTATTAGCCATAATTTTTATGGTGGTTTACTACTAGGATTTAGTCTCACAACCTATCTGGACCACGCTTTTGGGACAAAACAGATTATATTGTTGCAGGTTTTAATAAGGGAAAGGGCCCTTCCCCTTCAGGAACTTGATTTTCTGTGGATCTAGAGAGCATGGGACCAAACTATGGCATGCGATGAAAAGGAGTTGATTATCTGTTTTCTTTTGCACTTTGGATTAGTAGCTTTTTTTATTCAATAATTGTGATTTGTTTGGTTGCTTTACTATAAATATGTATCATGCATCATTCATATATATATATATGTGTGTGTGTGTGTGTGTGTGTGATCCAGTTTATTTTTTCCAGTCATCCACTGTTACTTTAGTTTGTTTGTTTACTGCTTCTTCTATTTCTATTATTTTCCTTCCACTGTGTTACTCTACCAATGAGGGAATAGTTTCCCCACTATCACAACCAAGGCCCTCACTACTAGTCGGTGGCCTCTGGCATTCATGGAAAATCCCTTGAGTCCTTGTGACCAACCGGGTATGGGGTGCCTCTGGGTGGCTTCTGAAAATGGGACATTATAGTATCTATAGAAATTTATCAAGAAAATGTTTTTGATGTCTTTATTTAATAAATTTTTATTCTTACAATTTTTCCATTTTTATTGATTAGAATGATATCATTTTAATTATAATCATTTCCATATTTATTATGCATATTTATTCATTATATCATCTTCAATTTTACTAACCATACTCAAAATATTTGATAACCCATTTCTTATTTTTTTTATTTTACCAAAGACACATAGTTTTGTATTTTTTTGGATATGATGAATTATATATAGTGTATTAATGGAGTTATACTTGAAAACAGTTTTTTAATTTTATGAATAAAATGTAATTAAATCATAGATTATGTTACTAGTTTATGAAAACTCATTAAAAAATTTCTCATTTGGGATGTAATTTATTTTTTTCCATGACATGTAATAAGTTATCTACTGACTTAGGGATACTATTGTTAGGGATATTACAAATAACATATTTGATTAATATATGTAACAATTCATATTGAAAATTATAAATATTTTGATCATATTAGTAGGATACATATGTTGATTTATTATATTCAGAGATATAATGATTTATCTAATGAAATAGAGGATTATAATGGACCAACCCATCACATTATTTTAATTTATACATTAGTAAAAAACCATAACATAATTATATTTATAAATCATTCCCTGAATAATTATTTTTTTGAATGAAATTTGTTACATGAAATATTTTATATGTAATTATCTTAATCCATTCAAATAACAGAGTTGGATTGTACCAATATTTTGTATCCCCATTTAATCACAATAATGAATTAAGTATATTTATATAAACATGAAATCAATTTTCTAACAACATTATTAATTTCAAAAATAATAAATTAGAAAAATCGTTTTACATCCAATACATTTTATTTTGAAATAATATATATTATAAATGGAAGACAGTTGATATATCTTTTAAAAAATTGAGTGGAAGGATATGTCCTTTTCTTATGAAACCATATGAACACATCTAGAAAATTTGATCATACAAAAAAATTAGAAAAGAGATTTCTCTAATGATGTTCCTAATATGGAATCATTTGTTTTAAAATTGATCAAAATAAATATAAAAATTAGAATAAAATTATAATGAACATCAAAACCATTTAAAATTATACATATTAAGTAATATTTTGATAAATAATGAACTCATCAAACAAATTTGAGGATATGGTCAAGGAGGAAAACCGTTCCTTCCCATGAGGCAATGATAGGGTCAAATCCACTTACATTAATCATTTTGGTCATATTCTGAATCATGCGAAATTGAAATTGTATAAGGAAATGTAAAAAACAACAATAAACATATGATACAAAAATAGATCAAGGCTTGGATTTAGAAATTGTACATTAATACTATAAGGATATTTTACTAATTCATTAATCAATAAAAATTTAAAACAAAATGAAAATAAATACCATTAATCAAGAGATCCACAAATTTGATGTGACCACCTATATAGTTAACTTAACCATATTAACCACATAGTTATTAAAATTATTCACATATATATATATATTTAATTTTATACTATTTAGTTATATTAATTGATTAAAAATATAAGTTTTAATTTCTATTTATTTCCATTATTAAATTACTTAAACATCGATAGTTTTTTAATGGTTTCTTAATATAGATGTAGATCATCAATATCTATTTCCAAATTCAAAATTAGAATAATAATAATGTATTTGAATACATTTTTTCCAACTATTTATTTATTTTCATGTTAATCTTATAAATAATATGTGTATGCTTTGTGAAATCGAATCGTGGAAGATAATATTTCAGGTAATTTATAAATATCAATATGTTACTTTATATTGATAATTATTTTCTTTCACATGTAAATTTTTTTATTATTGACATATATTACACTATAATGTAATATAATAATTGAAGTAATATCAGGATACTAATTCATGATCAATATTATGATGTTTTTATAACAACATTTATGTTACTCATTGAACCTACCAAAACAAGAAGAAGATGTATGAGTGAATCATAAAGGGGATATGGTTATATTGAAATAGTATAAATTTATAAAAACTTTAATGATTTTAATATTAAATCATTATATTTTAGGATGATATTCAAAATGAATGTATATGATACATTTCATCAATAATAATGTGAAAATATGGGTATTTACTTGGATAGATTTTCTCCATCTGGACATGATACTTTAGAGTGAAGGATTTATTCCTCACCCTTGGAACTAGGGGATAATAAATAGCTAAATTGATTTGGGAGTGGGTATATGGGATTATATTTCAGATATAACATAATTTTTTGAGTGGATTAGGACCAGATATATATTTCTGATTTAATAATTTTGTTTTGAGTGTAATTTCCATGAATACTAAACTATTATTGTATTGTGTTGTCAATTTAAATTTATAGTTGGCATGATGTGGAAAAATAACATACATTGGATAATGTTTGGTTGAATAATACATCATAAAAATATTTACATAGAATTTTTTATGTTAATTAAATAATAAACATTTGGTTAATTTCATTTAAATCATTCAACATTTACCATGAAATCGTTATTTTATTGTTGTCACATATTTTTACTCTTAAATATAATGTTAACCATATTAATTAAATAAAAATTTTGAAATGAAATTTTAAATCCATATATGCTAATAGTGTTTCCAAAATTATTAATTAACTTCTAAATGATAAAATAATATATATATATGTATACAAGATTCCTTTATTTTATAAAAAATTTCTTTTTATGAAGAATTTTTTGATAAATTAATAAAATAACAATTAATGAAATCTATGTATTAATGTTATTTTAATTCACTAAACCATAAAATTTTATTAATCAGTATTTTTTTCAATTTATTATTTTGATTTAACAATTTCAAAATAGTAAGTTCAAATATATATTCATTTTATATTAATAAATTATTTAATGAAAATACTTATAAAAATAATTTATATCTATTAAATATAAATTTTTAACAATAAATTGGTAACAGAATATTTAAATTAATTTATAAATAAATCATATAATTCATTAATTATAATAAAAAATTTATTATAAATATATATATATATTTATAATAAAGTAATTAAATTATTTTAATTATTTTAATTTAATTGTAGATTTTTTTTATTATTGTTGTTTTTTACATTATGTACAAAAAATGTTACAAAACTAATTCACCTATTCTAAACCACTATGAAAATCATCCATGTATCTAATGACGATATATATAATGTCTATACTTTTTATGGCTATTTGTAAAATAGAATGATTTCTTTAATATTTGTATCCTTATAAATAAAAATAAATACACTTCCTACAACTATATTACATGTCTTCCATAATGCACATTATCATTCAAATTCTTTTCTTTATTTACAATTTTATATTTAGAGTTTTGATAAAAATAAATAATTTTGGGGTAAAATAATTTAACATCACGTTATTTTTATTTAAATTTTAATTTATTCATAATGTGATTTTATGAATGATTTTTCAGATTGTGTTCTCAAAATAAAATAATTTTTATCATGAATTGTAAACCATAGTCTTAGATATATGTATTCTAGTTATTTTTATTTCAAATTTTCTTGTGGACCATTATATTGAATATAATATTTATTAAAAATAACAATACATATTGAAATTATAGTGAATATCAAAAGATAATGTCACATCAATTATGTTGGCCATGGATTTAAAACAATGAGGTGAACATAAATGAAAACATTCACATTTTAGGGGTTTCTTTAGGGATTTGCATTACATCGATTATCATATTGTTTTTATTCCAATTTAAGGGTTGGGATTTATATACATAATAGAATATACAATGGTTAGTGTTCTCAGACATTAATAATGAATTCAGATATAACATGTATGAAATCCTACATAAATTTTATTGTTTTGAGGTGGACATGGAAGAAGAATAATTATATAATGAAATGTGGACCTTGTGCTAATAATAGATTTGATTTGTTCAAATATGTGTCTCAATTTTATTTTGAAATAATTTAATAAATGTAGTTATTTAGTGAATTTGAAACATGATACTCATTTTATAAAAGAATATATATTTAAATAAGATCATTCGTCATTATAGAAAATCAAATTATGAAATATCCTTGAAAATGAAAAACAAAATTTTGATATTTAATGGACTAGAATAATATTGATGAATTATTCATAAAATTCAGAATTTAAATATATGTTTTTGAGTATTTCGTATTTAGTAAGACACCATTGATGTTGTTCAACACTTGATATAGAATACATTCTAGAAAAATAGAATGATTCATTCATGGTTTCAAAATAAATTAAAATATAAATAAACTATGATGAATTATTGTATTTGGGGAATTAATTGTAGAGAAATCATTAGAAATTTTATAACATATTGGATAGAAAAATAATTATTATTACACTAATATAAATATGATTAAATCGTACATGGAGTTTATGATAATCAACTAGAAACTTACATGATCATCGGCTACCCCCCACATTGACATAACCAGAGATGAGAAGTTCATTGTCCATAAACTCTAAAATAATTAATGTAACACCCACCCCTACCTCGTTGGCTTGAGGAGGAAGTGAAGGATACATGGCCTTAAGTGACGTTCCCAAGGTGCTAAATGCTGGCAATAAAAGCTGAGGGCTTCTAAAACAATTGTGGAACAATTTTCCCTTAAGACAAAACCATCCAGCAATCCACTGAAAACCACTATATGATGCTTGTCAATAAAACATTTAAGAATGTTTTCTTAAAAGACCACCAAGTTTCACCACAATACATCCCAAAACCAATACAACTAGACATGTCCACCAAACATTAGAGTACTATTAGGAAGACTAAACCACACTACACCACGATCCATGAAACAACCACAACTCCACACCAAGATCCATACTCCAAGCTCCACAAAAGGATCACAAATCTCCACTAAAGGAGGGTGATGCCTTACCTTTTCCCACATCATGATTCACGACATCTGCAAACACACCAAAGTTCCAATGCAGTGGGTGAGTACTAGAACTCAATTGGTTTTCCCCAAATGACTTCCCTACACACGCCATTAGGATAAACCTATTACCACATTTATATAAAACTTTTTATATAAAATAAACACAAGTGCTTCCATTACCATAAACCAAACACTCACTTACCATGAAATCTTTCCAAAACCAAGTAACCATTGGGAAAGACAACCAAAAATGTCACACGACATTTCATCATTTATAAGCTGGAACAACAATTTACAACTTTCATTGCAATTCACGATAAACATCCAAAATGGTGGGACTTCTACCCAACCCATTCACCCATTCACACCAAAACAACCAAAATGGTGGGACTTCCGCCCAACCCGTTCATCCATTCACAACTAGCGGAACAACCCGACAACTAAAATATGGTTTTTCTTCTTACCAAAATCAATAACCTTTTATTATGAGACTTCCCGCCAACATCCACACAACATTTCAACCAATCAAAACCAAGAATATAACCCAACAAGGTCACAGAAAATTCAATCAACCAATTACATTGCATATAAATCCACTTCAATAAATCACCCATTTATTTAAAATCATTTTCCATGCCAAAAAACATTTCAATAAAACAAAATCTCTATTGAAAACCATTTTTCATCAATCATTTCACAAATCAATCTCAACAAAACATTTTAAAATCTCCATTTTAAAATCCATAACAATATCATTTCACCATGATGCCCCATTTTCCCAAAAAATCCCCAAATGGATATCAAACCAATTTTGTATAACAAATCACAATTAATATTCATAAAAAAAATTAATTGTCATAATGAAAAAGTAGTTCATAACCTGAGGAGTCATGATAGAAGCCACCTACATTTAGGGTTCCCGATAAATCAACCCATGAATAACCATGCCTCAAATACGAAGAATTCACCATAGAAACCTCTCAGAATACCTTTCCCTTCCATTCACCAGCCCTAAAATCAACATCCTAGGAATATCCAACCCTATATCTACACACAAATGGTGCAGATTTAGAAAATAATGAGATATAGAGATGCATATCTAGAGGAAAACACAACGAATCCAAGAGGATAGACTTTCCGATGAGAAACCACCTTCAACCCGCCTTGAAACCGCATTTAGTTGCTTCCAAAACGAGTGGGAGAGCCCTTAAAACCCTTGAGAACTGAGAATTCCATGTGAGGCACGAGTGGGAGGATTTTTGGAGAGGAATGAGGCAAGCTTGAGTGAGACCGAGTTTCAAAACCCTTTATTATGTGGTCGCATGGTTAGACCGCACGGTTTGGCCAACCGTGTGCTAACCATGCAGACACTACTGACTTGAGAGAATGGTACTGCATGGTTGTCT
This sequence comes from Viscum album, assembly GCA_963277665.1. Taxonomy (NCBI): domain Eukaryota; kingdom Viridiplantae; phylum Streptophyta; class Magnoliopsida; order Santalales; family Viscaceae; genus Viscum; species Viscum album. The sequence goes on from OY728127.1 coordinate 1,141,937,850, forward strand.
TACACTATTTGGAAAACCCTACGCATCCCATGCGAAGAATATTTTCTCCCTCTGCAAGGTTTTCGGGAGAATCCCCACAGTTTCCACTAACCATGCACAAACCGTGATCCCTAAAAAAAGCCTCCAAACTCATTAAAACCCATTCCAAACCCTCCCAACCTCTTCCCAACTCATCTCATACACTTTAAACACATAAATATGAATAAAAAAGGCCACATACCTCAAACTGGGGGGTACTACATTCTCCCCACCATTGGACATTCTGTCCTCAGAAAGTAGTGAACCCTCCCTTTGTTGAAAGAGCTCGGGCCACTGCTTGACAAAATCATTCTCACGTTCCCATGTCTTCTATTGAATCTGACCATGGTGCCATAAAACAAGAACTAAATTGATTCTTTTACTATACAAGACTTTCTCTTTCCTATCCATATCCCACATTGGAACATGCACCAATGAAGCATCTGGTTCGAGCTCATCTTGAACACATCGAATCCTATGGTCATGATCCAACTGATACTTTTTCAATTGCTACACATGATACACATTGTTCACCACAATGAACCTAGGTGGAAAAAAAATGATAAGACACCTCAACAACCTGCTCAAGAATTTCAAAAGGTCCAATATTCCTCATAGATAACTTACCTTGCTTCCTAATCCGACGATGTCCCAACAAAGGAGAGGTACTCAAGAAAACATGATATTTTCCCTCAAATAACAACGAGCATATGCTCTTGCTTCAAACTGAAGAAATAAGTCATGCACTGAATTCTAAATGTATGTGGGTTGAATAGTTTATTAATCAATTCATCAATGCATTCCCACATCATACCCTAGTCTATTCCCGCATGGACTACCAACTCCCACCATTGAAGGGAAAGATCATCCAACATATATGTGGCCAATTTCACTTTTAACTCTACTGGTGTTCCCAATATTTCAAAAATATCTTGTTCATTCTATTCAACCTTGCTTCTTCCCTTTCTGGCTCTAAATCCCCCTTGAAGACGGGTGGATTCTACTTTTGAAACTAAACCGAATGATCCACATGCCTTGGAACATCCACTTTATTTCAAAATTCCATAGAATGGAATTATTTTACATTTCACTAACTACTAGTTCACTTGAGGCATAGGTGCTACCACATTCTCAACAGCCTCCTCCAGTTGGTCTCTACGATGCCTACCTGGTTCCATTTCAATAAACAGAAAACAAAAAACAATGAGTCTCACATCCGTATACAACAAGAATTTAAAATTACATTACACGAAACACTATCCCAACAATGCTTTCCTCCTTTCCATATTTTCCATGTTTCACAATATTTGAAAACCATACCATTGTCAAAATACCAAAATTTTTCATATAACTATTTCACTCATTCATTTCACAGCATAAATCATTATTCCTCATTGAAATATTAATCCTAGAGGGAAGTCATTTCTACCCTATATTCCATGCACATCTCATTGGATACACCCACGACAATGAGATTTCCAATGCCTATAAGTGTCTCAAAAACACTAATGTACCCAACTCCCTTATAACATGAATTTCAGCATAAACTAGTTAGCTATGTCCATTTTTTCAATACATTCCATGTTATTACATTCCTACACCATTCTAGAATCCCATCTCAATGAATATACAACATGGAATGTCAACTCCAAAACCAAGGAGCCAATGAGACCGAACAACTACTCTAACTTGAAATCTAATGACCGAACAATCCGATACCATTTTGTAACACCTTGCCATTACATCATTGGCATGGGGAGGTAATGAGGGCTACATAGCCTTATGTGTTTTCCCAAGGCACCAAAGGCTGTCAATAAATGTTGAGGGCTTCGAAAAATTTGGGGAATGATTTTTCCTTAAGGAAAAACCAACGAACAATCAACAGACAACCACTATATGATGCATGTCAATAAAAAATTCAAGCATCTTTTTTCAAAAGGAAACCATGTTTCTCCATAATACATCCCAAAACTAATACAACTAGACATGTACAGCAATCACTAGAGTGCTATGAAAGAAGCCTAAACCACACAACACCATGAGCCATGACACCACAACTTCTCCACACCATGTTCCAAGATCCATGCTCCACCAATGGATCATAATGATTCACTAATGGGGGGAGATGCCTAACCTTTTCCCATGTCACGATACGCGAAATATGCAAAGACACCACAATGACAAAGCATGTGATTAGTACTAAAACATAGTAGGTTTTCCACAAATGACTTCCCTACATACAGCACTAGGATAAAACTGTTCGCACATTTATATAAAACATTTTACATAAAATAAACACAACTGAATCCATTACCATAAGCCAATCATAACCTTACCAAGACATATTTCCCAAACCAAGTAAACTCAGGGAAAGAAAAACAAATATGTCACTAGGAATTTCATCATTTCTACACTAGCATAAAAATTTCCAAATATAAAATAAATGCACAACAATCAACTAAAACGGTGGGACTTATGCCCAACCCGTTCACCCATTCACACAAAAAAACAACCGAAATGGTAGGACTTCGGTCCAATCCATTCAAGCATTCACAAATAGTGGAACTTCCCGACCACTACCATATGGTGGTTCTTACGACCACTATCCATCACCTTTTATAGTGAGACTTCCCAAACACTTCCACACAACATTTCATCCAATCACAACCAGTCATATAACCCATAAAGGTCACAACAACATGCAATAATCCAATTCCATTGCGTATAAATCCACTTCAATAAATCACCCATTTATTGAAAATAATTTTCCATTCCAATCAACATTTCAATAAAACTACATCCCTATTGAAAACCATTTTTCATCAATCGTTTCCTAAATAAATCTCAACAACCCATTTTAAAATCTCCATTTTAAAATCCATAAAAATAGCATCTCACCCGGAAAAACCCATTTTTTCAAATATCACCAAATGGATTTCCAACCAATTTTACATAAAAAATCACAATTAATTTTCAGCACAATAATTAATTGTAAAAAATTACCACTAGTTCTAACCAAGTGGAGTTGAGAGAGTAGTCACCTACATATAAGGTTCCCGAGAAATCGACCCACGAACAACCATGCCTCATATCTGGTGAACGCACCATCGAAAACCCTCAAGATCCATTTCTGTAGCATTCAGAAGTCTTAAATTCAACATCACAGGAAACCCCAACCTTATACCTACACACAATGTATGTAGATCATGAAAACCGTGAGATAGGGAGATGTAGATCTTGGGGATAACACAACGAAACCAAGAGCAGAGACTTACCGAGGAAATTCATCACTAGTATTTACAATGGGAACAAAAAATTCACACAATGTCACACTAAGATTAATAAATCCATTTTTCTAATGAATTTCTATGGTTTCATATGATTTTTATAATAGGATGAATTAATTAATAATAGTAAATAGTAAATTTTATTATCCTTAATAGTAAATTAGTATGTAATTATGACTCTCACTATAGTTGTAACTTAAATAATTATTTATAAAAAAACGTCAATATACCCTTACACTGTCATAAAAAATTAATTTTTATGTACATAGTATAACAACAATGAAGAAAAAAGTATAATTGACATTAGGATAAAATGATATCTATAATAATTACCCATTCCCTACAAAGACATTTTTCTCACTCACCAAAGAGGTTAAGTTGGTTAACATAAGTATCATGGAATATAACCTTCCAAATGTAGTGTCTAGTAAATTTTTTTGGTATTACCATATTCTTTATGTTAATGAATAGTGAATATATATCAAATTATTGGTCTATAAAATCCAAAAAATATCAACATAGACATCCATTTTAAGAGTCATATGTTATTATAATCCCTATACCTTCCCATTTAACAAACATGTAAAATTATCAATAACATATGAAATAATATCACACCACATTCCTAGTTCTTCAAAAAAAATTGGATGATATAATAGAATGGATTCCAACTATATCAAATAAACTGAACACTATATAACATGTAATTAATAACATAACACTAATTATCAATAACCTATTTTAAGATTATGTTGGTAATTGATCTAATATATATAATTTCTATAATTTTGGCCCTCTATACGACATCGTGCATAGATGATAATATACATTCAAATTGTTATGAGAACAATCCCCCTTATTTGAATATGACTACACAAAATATGAACTGTTGTAAGAATTCCCACACATGGTAATATAAGTAGTTCACCCTAAAAAGTGTCAATCATAGAATGATATCCTACATGAATGGAGAGTCTTTGGATTCTGAATAAAATTATTGTGAAATGTCTTACAAAACAATAATAACACCAAAAAATTTCTCACTAATTAGTTCATTGAAATTTATTCTACTATATATTGACCCCATAAATATTACCTAAAAGATATTTATCCTACTTCTTCTTCTAAAAATATGTGATACACTAAATTACACTAATAGTAGTGTGGGAACCAATGAAACCATTCTGTGATTTATAACTATCTCAAGTATCATTTCCATATTCGTAACCACAACAATATTTTATATGAATAAAAGTAATATATTAAAACCTACACCCTCACCTAAACCCATCTACACCAATAATGACTTGTGATATTTATTCCGGATCACCAAAGTGAAAATGTTGAAATTCATGGATTATTATGTTGAATTATAAATCGATGAATGATTTCATTACTAAGTTAATATGAAATAAATTTGACATTTTTAACAATCAGAGACTCTATTTAAAATATATTATTCCTCATTTCCCTCATCATATCTCATGAGAGGTCCATGTATAACATGGCCCATTTGATAGATCCCCACCATAAATGGCTCAGTACAACCACTATATATGTGGGAATTCTAATAATGGATATCACTTGGGTTCAATGAAACCCCAATATGTGCTTGATCTTCTCCATACCTTTATAATTTTATTAAGACACATAGATTCCACAAAATATAACAACGTTACGATTTGAAAAATCTAGATCATAGTCCACCAATTAAACATCAACATATATTTGATCCATACAATAAGATTTTATAATTTTTTTAAAAATAGATAATGATATGGTTTAAAGTTAATTATCCTATGTTGTATACTCCACATCCCAGTCCCAATAGATCAATATTATGATTATGGGAGGATTTTTGATAAAATAGGAAATGATGAAACCTACAAATACATAATTCAACCTCATATAGATTTTATAATAGATGAATATACTCCAAATAAATCATAAATAAGTATAAATTATAAATTTAACATATTCAAATACCATTGTGGTTATAAAATAATAAACGTGAACTTTTATATCATGGATAACAGTTTTGTCACAAGTTTTTTTGTGCTGTATAGTAACCATAATAGTTCCATTATAAAGGTAAACATGTATAATTAAACTTTTTACACACATATTTTTGTACAATATAACCTTAATTTTCTTATAAATTCATCATATAAATAATAAATTTTCATGAAAATAACATTAGGGATTCATGCACAACTCATTACTCCATTATATTCGATCATAACACTCTAATGTTCCTAATAGGAAAAGATCATCTTCTGGGCAAAATTTCTAGGGAAACATTAAAAACCAATTCTCATGATGAATTGTAGTTGATTAGACACAATACCTTAGACCCTTATCATGATATAAATGTCCTATATTTGTACAACCAATACTCTTACAATAAATATAGGGATCTAAAATCATTTTTTAATGAACACACCTTACAAAATTTTCCATGACACATAAACCTACATGGAATAATTTAGGAAAACATGTTTCTGAATTTCATGGGATTGAAATATGCTTGAAGGTTATGAAATAAAATATTTTTTAATTATTTCACCCTCAATGTAACAAAAATAAAAACCTTAATATTATCAATGATTCTGATATGATTCATCGATATATCAAACATCCAGACTCATTAATAATATTTTACAGTGACCAAAATCAAAATAGATATTAAATAATATGAGAAATATAATTGAAAATTCAAAAATTAATTTATATTGTAATTTTAAGGAAATATATAAACCACAAATATAATATTTTCCCAAAAAAAGAAATAGTTGTGGATATAAAAATCAACATGAAAACATATATCCACATGAGGATCTCTAAAATATGCCACCTATTACAAATCCTCGTTAACCATGGTCTCCACTTATAATAATATTATTATTGATCTAGAGGTATAATGAAATATTAATGAAATTTGTGGCCACATTCCCTTTATATTTATCAGACAAAAACATTTCTACATGCACATATAAGATGTTCTTATAGTGTCAGTGAAATTCATATTGTTATACTAAATTAAATATACATAATATCATTAAAATTGAAAATAATTTCATTTAGTTTTAAAAATACAATTTTATAAAAATATATATATATATAATTTTATTTTTATGTTCAATAATGGTACATTATTTTGAGAAATCTACAAATGTTAGAGAAATATTTGAATATATATGATAAAATAAAATCAAATTGAAATCTATGATTAACATCAACATATGATAGATATATTAATGAAATAATGAACTAAGATAATTAAATAATAATCTTATACCAAAATGTTTTATTAATTATATTATAAATTAATATTAATGAATAAAAAATTGGGACATATAATTAATAAAAGTGTGTCCAAGGACCATACACACTAAACATTAGGATTGACTATGTGAACATGACGGAAAAAAAATAGATTGAAACATTTTTAATAATATCATGATTTGTTAAAAATAGTTCTAAGGATAAAAACATTATATGCTCATAAAAAACCCTAACCATAACATGCCAAAAATTATAACACATAAGAAATGAATATATGTCACTCCTAAATAAGATATATATATCCTAAATATTTAATATTATCAATATAAATATAATGTACCTTAGGAATTCCAATAGATTAATTAATTATTTAGATACATTTATGATTAGTCTAATGTTCCTAGTATCCCGATAAACGAGCCATCATAGACAAGGATGGTAGGGGGTTCCTGATCCCAATGGGTTGGAAAAAAGAACCGAGAATTAAAAAGTTTGATAAAATTGTCCATAAACATTGTAGAATAATGATATAATATCTATATGTATAAGAAAAAAACTACAGGGGGAATTGTATGAGAATCCAAAATAGAATAACAAACAAAATCATTAGTTTAATGTACTAGAAAATTGGAAAACATCACAATTCACGATGAATTGCACTCAATAATCCAAAATATGTACAACACCTACAACCACCAAGTATTGACTTATACATGCTCGAACCTATAAGATGAAAATCCTGAAACACCCAATGTTATGCAGAGTGTGTGACCTAAAAAACTAATATGGTCCCACTAGGGAAAAAATATGATTCCATATTTAATTATCCAAAAAAATTATCAACATTAAAATAACATAGTTTTACATCAAAGATTAATATTTCAAAAAATCATGAATTACATATCTAATGATGGAAAAAAATTAAAGTAATTCATCATATTATAATTAATGGAATGTTTCTAAAATAATTGATTTTATAAAAATTTAATATAATATAATTTATATAAATTATAAGGCATGTAGAATAGTTTATAATAGATATTGGTATAAATATATATCTAAAATATCCAAAAGTGAGAAACATGGGCATTGGAAAAAACATATAACAGCTCTAGGATATCAAATCTTTACCCACATGAAGGTGATCATGTTAACATGTGAATGCACACAACACTATGAAACTGGAAAAATTTGACCTAATTATTGTCATGTCGTGAATTTGACATGCCATATTTATGTTTTTGAATGTAGTAACGTGTCAAAAAGAGTACTCTCCCCCAAAATCATGATCTACATAGGATTTCAGTTGCACTGATTACTATCAGGGATGGAAAAATTTGTTTTAAACAATTATAAATACTATTCAACACATTCTCCTATTAAGAAAAATATTATTTCATTTTCAAATATCTACAAATTGGTATGTAAGAAATACATGAATTTTCCATGGTAAAATCCCAATTGTTTCAATCATGAATTTTTTTAATACATTTTAACAAAAATATATTTGAAAAAATCATTATCATACATTTTCGTATTATAAATTCAACAATTTAGATTTAAAATATTTATTTTTATTTGAAAAAGTCATCTTAATGGAAATGAATTGAGTGGTTCTATCAATTTCAATTAGAACAAATCTATATCCAATATTTATTGGAAATAGGGTTTTAAATCATCCGATTGAATGAAATTTAATCAAAATTAAAAAAAATTATGTTAATTTTATTGGACAACCAAAATAGAACCACCTACCATTTTCATTGATACACAACCCCCACAAAAGAACACGCCATCAAGAAATTAGATACAAAAGGCAAAGTAAATCATCATAGGAACATTATTCAAAAAAATTTATGATAGATTCAATAATCCCTTGATTATCTAACAAACTCCATGGAGTGAGATACAATGACACATAGTTTCAAGGAGAATTATAACATAAAATGTAGCACGATGATCACATCATCGGTCATTTTATGAAAAGATTGACCCAGAAGGGTTGGAGGGATCTAAAATTAATTTTGGATGGCTATTGGTTGAGAACTAGGAAGTATAGAGAGTAGGAAATAGAAATATAATATGATCTCCCTATTTAAAAATAATTCTATGTTCGTTAAAAAACAAGTAACCCATTAACATAATTTATAATTGACATGTCCCATAATAAAAACATGTTTAAATTTATTTAAAAATGAGTTAATATTTAATTAGAAAATAGGGTGATTTTACACATATTTGAAAAAATATAAATCTACAAATATGTTGTAGAATAAGAAGGTTTTATGTGCAAAATTTAAATAAAAATATGACTTCAAAATTATAGGTATCCCTTAATTCCTTCTCTTCCATACATATATAGTGAAAATGGAATTCCATAAATATGATTAAAATAAACATGAAAAAAATTTAAGGGGTTGTTATAGAATACCAATTATAAAATCATTTTCCGCTAGAAATCATGTTTAACAGATTACCTATTGAAAATATATGGCTAAATTTCACAAATTAGGACCTTGAGCTCACATGTCTCATTAGAATAGAAACAATGCTACCATAAAATTTGAAACAATGGTATAGTCCTAAAACAATGTACATTTTTATTAGAATCAACTATCATAACTGGTCATTCATTCAGAAATCAATCCGACTTAACCTGAAGATCACACCAACTAAGAATGTGAAATGTATCATGTAGATACTATTGGGGGGAAGATATGTGGATCATTTTGCGTATCAATTCCAACTACGATTGATGTTAAATATGATAAAAAACATTACCCACCTTCTTAAAAACAAAAAATGTCCAAAGAAGGGGATGTAAGACTCTATTTCATTGCAATCTATTGATGACCAAAATATCGTGAAATAATAAAGAACACATGGTCACCAACTGAGAATTTAAATGTTCTATTATGTATAAAAACATATTTTTCATTCAATCATTTTTCTGAAAATAATATCTATAGAATCAATTGAATCATTTTTGACATCTTTTGAACTATTCTCGGTCCATCCATATAACTTTCGCCATCATAAAAAATCAACATATATTTGAATGGATTATTATACATGGCATGGAATAGTGTCATCGTTATCTAAACTAGTAATTAATAATATAACAAAAATAAAAAAGTACCAAATTCTAATCCTATGTCGCAACAAATTAAGAAACACCATTACAATGCATATCCTTATGATTATGTAGTGTTCTATCATTTAAGTGATCTAATTTCAGATAGTATGATGTGCTCAATAGGAAATTAGATTCTAGTTCCTCTAAAATTTCTCTAAAAATTATGATATAATCCTAGGATATCTAAATGAGATTAATCAATATGTAACTATGTGTGAGAAGATAATCTTTTTCATATTCTAATTTATAATCACCTCAACTCTATTTGTATCAAAAATGATTAAAATGTGATCTTATTTTTGAATCATATTGACTGACAAACATATCATATACTTCTTCATATAGGAACATAATATCCAACCAAAAAAATCAATTTATATCAAAACCCACTTTCATAATGGGACTGGATGTTGCTCAAGAAAACATGAAGGCTTATTTTACAATTCCATTACCTGTTTTCTGATATAACAATATGATTCTAAATTAGATATACCATGTCTCAAATCTATAGACATGAATTATTTATGAATGTCCCAAAACAACATCAGGTTTCCTAGGTGAACGTCCCACATCAAATTTCTTCCACCCTGATCATATATATACCATTACCTAACATCAAATCAAATATATTTTAATATCAAATAATTGTTGGGGTGGATAATAACTATTTAGTAATGGTCTCTCAGTAATAATGAAAGTCTCTAAATCTAAAAAATGCATCACAATATATAGTTCTTGATGAAAAATATCAATAATCTCTAATGAAAACTGAAAACTAGCCAAAATGATTCATCCCCAAATTTTTGGACTCCAACATGCAATTTTTCAAATAGATAAATTTCGTTCCATTCTTATGAAAATCAGGTCATGGCCTATTTAAAAAATTTCTTGTTCAAAGAATATATGACGGAATTCCCTTTACCTAGGTTATAGTTGATGTAAAAAGAGAAAGGTTGTATGAATTCTATAGAATGCATCAATATGATATTCAAATATTTTTAATTGAAGATAAATCTCATGATCTTGTGGTCTAAAAACATTGTAAAATGTTATCTATAAATGTATTTCTTCAATCTCATGAGATTGCAAAGAATGAAATCATGTTAATGATCATTTGTTAGATAATTATTCTCATGTATCATAATCAAGTGATATCCATATTTAATGACATGATCACCTTGCATAAAAAAGGGTCCCAAACCCGATCTCAAAGAATCACAAAAGACTACATAGAAATTATCATCCTATGGAAGATTCATCTTCATCATTATAGTCAAATTTCATTCATTCTCATCATATTTATTCGGAATTTTTCATAAAAATAAAAATTTATTCGAGTTAGAGATGTTATTTTAGAATCCATCATTGAGAATCCTTTAACAAACCAATGACAATATCCATCAAAAACTAAGAAGCTATCAATCTTTTAACCATTCTATAGTTTGTAAAATATAATTATATCATTCACATTTTCAATATCAAATGAAATACAATATTCATACCCCAAATTTCCCAATAACATCACTTCCAATGTAAAAAAATTTCAATTTTTTGCATAATTTTAGTGATTTCCCAACATGATCAAAATAATTATTAGATGATTAAAATGATCCTCTATGGAAATTGGTTAGACAACTACTTCATCCACATTGAATACAGTAATGGAATCTAGATATTGATGGAAAATAATTTTCATCAAAGCTATAAAAATGAAAAATGAGAAGTTTTATGTCCAAATTGAAAGACACGGTACTCATATGTGTCATAGCTACATAGAATGTAGGTTTTCTAAATGATAGATTCTTTTAGAAATAACTGATTTTAAAAGGATATAAGTTCTATATCCATGAACCACATTCCCCTTTCAAATAATAAATATATAGTAATGAATATTTTTCAATTTTGATAATCTGATTTAGTTTTAGATAATCAACAGAATGGTGAAGTGAACCATCATCTTTCATAGAATATAAAACTTTCAACATCCATTGGGAATAACAGGGGAATATAATTATTTTTACTCTATGATCATCTTAATCATCGTCAATTATTTAACTTCATCTATATCCATTCCATAAAAATGACTATATACTTGTTTAGTACCATAAACATAATTTATAATGAAATCTACCTCTATTACATGTGGAAAAGTAGTGAAGTTAGACGAAAAAAGGTAATGAAACTCTATAACAACTAAATGGAAATCACTTATCAACTAATCTCCATAAATATAAAATTTAAACACATATATTGAATTCCCATACTCAAGAGAAAAGGGTAGATATCTGATTGATCTTTGGTCCCATTCACCTTGAATGACATGACACACACAATGGTATTTAGTAATGGATCCCCATCGAAGAGAAAAATAATTACATGCTATATTGTTAGTGATCCATTCCTTCATGAAAATGATGTAATGTTTTATAATGTTCAGAACCATAAAACTCAATGTAATCTCATCATTCGATAGATAGAAAACATAGGCTGGACAATGGATACCATACCCTCCCTTTCTTCAAAGGGATGTAGTAATACACATAACATAAGATAAAAATCACTATAATAATATTTAATAAATTTGGGAAATCATGTTAAAAAAATGGTTAATATGAACAAGTATAAAATATATTAGTCGCTATGAAGCTCTAGTAATTTTACCTTTCATAGTAATTCTACCCTTATCTACTTCATCTAGAGAATCTTCCACTACAAGACGAATATTTTTTCTAGATGAGCATGGATGGAACCCTTTTATAAGTGAATAATCTATTTGAACCCCAGTTCTAGTATGTGATTATGATCTCATGATATTAAATGGTGTAGAGAATACATTGATGAACATTTATAGGTGATCTGAGTGACCGTAGGAACCACATAACATGGGTTCCTCAGTGAAAACCTGATTGGAATTCCCATGAATACCTCACTGCTATATGAACATATGGCCCCTTCTAACATTATGAGGAATTATTAATAACATTTATGTTGAGAACCACCATTATAATTATATTTCTTTCTATTTATTTCAATTAACTATCACCACCACAAAGAGTTAAATAAATTCCGGATGACCATTCCTTTCCAACTAGGTCCATTTGGAACATTAATGATCTATTCATCAAATTATCATAATAAGGGAGATTCATTAATAAAAACTAATAACAAATAATGTATTTTACTCCCATCATGAGAATTTAATACATAAAATTTTCATTCTACGAGATCATATGTGAAAATTTAATAAGCACAACAAAATGGTTTTTATATTTATTTAATATTTTATCATTTTTCTCATCATTTAGGAACTCAGTTGCATTTTCAATAAATTATCCTAATGAAACTAGTAAATGAAAAACCATTGTAGTCCTTTTCACTTATCCCTCATGTTTATTCAACATCACCATTGTGTATCACTATCTCCTTCTTGGTATATGCATCACAATTGTGTCATGTCACCATGATTTCATTTTGTGTCCCCATGATCCAAAAAAAACATTCCATCATGATCAACCATTCCTCAGGCTCAGGAGGATATTTTGAGCCATTTAAAAGTGGTTTCTTCTGGTGAAGTAATTGTTGAAAATGATTCGGTAGATCATCCCTCTAGGTTTCCATGGATCATGATTGAACAGTAGATGGTGTAGGTGCCTATAATCAACACTAGAATGTACACACAATAACCTCCCATAGATTGGGGTCCACAAAGAGTATTTTATCGGTCACAATAAGTTGTATATTTCCCCTAAATCTAATTCTTTCATCTTATCCGAGGCCTAATTAATAAAATGACAAAAATGGAGACATCAAATTATGAATCAAACATAACCACACTATAATTTTATCCCTACAAAAAAATAAATTAGAATTTGATTTCACACACTCTAAATAAAAACACCAGAAAATTACTATCCCAAATACTCAAGACATCAGTCATAATCCAACCCAGGATAATTAATGTTAATTTTGGTTATATATGTCCATGCACTCAATAGAAACTACCTCCTAGGACTAGATATGATTGCAGAATGCATAGTAAATCCTAGATATGAATCTCACCCTAAATCTATAATACTACATTATCTTGAACTTACATCAGTACCCTAATTACCCTTTAAATTATATATCACATAGATGGATTGAATTGAGTTCTGAATACCTATGTGATTGATTTTATCATTTGGATTCATAAAAAATGACTCTTGGACTGAATTTTCACTAACATTACTAAAGAATGATAAAATATTGTTATAAATAATTTGAAAAAATCAATAGGGAAAATTTTAATCGATGAGAAACATGCATTGTAACAAAATATACCACATAAATGATCTAGATAAAAAAGAAAAACCACCAATATCTTAATAGACACAACTCAACATGCACATAGATCAACAACTACTATAACATCCAATTGGTGAATTTCATTTTTTCGAACCTGGATGATGATAATCTAAAAAATATTTTCGGAACCTATAGATATAGAGCTAAAAATAATTATAGGGTCCCACTGAGGACTCAATAAGTATATGAAACATTTAATTAACCAATTAAATTATTAATGTTTCAAATAAATAGTATTTCCATTTCACAAGTGTATTTATGAAAATAATGATTTACATTTCAAATGACCAATATACATAAAAAAATACATCACATTTAAATTGATGGAATTTTTTACAGTATAAAAATATATAAACAATACATAAATAATTTTTATATAAATTAGAAGGCCTATACAATATTTTTGAATCAATATTTTCATACCTTTTTATCTCAATTATAATCAAGAGATAAACATGGTCATGTGACAAAAGGTATCATTGTTCTAGGGGACAATTTTATCACAAATTAAATGTTTATCATGAAAATCTATGTACACACATGTACCTAATACACTATCCAAATAGTACTTCATCACCTTCTGTTCATGGATTTTATGTTAAACATTTACGTTTTGAATGTTTAGTTCTTCAAAATGGTATATTTTATTAATAACCCACTAGCTAATTTGGATAGAATCATCTCTAATAACAATCATTTATCAGCAATTTCCATTAAATCTATTTGAAATAAAATTCTTCACATCACTGATTTTAAATATACCAATTTTTTTATCAAAATCAAACACATAGTTTTTTAAAAAAAGATGATTTTTTCCAAGATAAAAACCCATAAATTTCAATCTAAACCATTTAATGAATTTCTAACAAAAAATTATGAAAAACTTTCATCATGTCTGTTTTCAAAATTTAAATTCAACGCTTTATATTTCACAAATTATCATCAATTTCGTAATGAAAAACCAATTCTAATGAATTTGGGTTTTTTCCCAATTTCAAGATAAAATATTCCAAAACCCAAATTCAAAACATTTTGGGAATTTGTTAAACAATATTAATGAAAAATAATCATAATAAATAAATTCAATGTCAAAGAAATTGGCCAACCAAAATGGAATCACCGACCTTTTCTTAGAAATACAACCTGACCATCAGATCCCACCTATAAAAATGAAGGTTCTAAAGATCACAGATGTAAATATAAATAAAATATTAATCAACATGAATTTTATTATCATCAATCCCATGGTAGTTTAACTAAATCAATAGTGTAAAACAGTAAGATACTATGGAATATAGAGAACACTTACCAGAAAAGTAACACATCAAACACACCATTTATCAATTATTAAACGAATTTACTTGGAAGGGTTTGATGTCTATAAAATTAATTGTGGAAGGAACTTGGAAATGATAAAGGATGTTTGGAGAGGATAAAATAAAAAATTCATCTAATATTCTTATTAAAGGAAAATTCTCAGGGATTTACATGAAATGTTACCCAATTACACATCATGTAACTAACATGTCACATAATTGATAAAAACCTTCATCATTTATAAAAATTTTGTTTTTCCTTAGATTTATCACATAATTTTAACATATTACACAATATGTAAATCCCCCACGTGATTCATAACTAGTAGGTTTCATGATGATAATTAAAAAAATTAAAAAACATCAACATTAGAGGTATCCTCTCATTTCTAATGTGGCACAACCAATAAAATGAAAAATGAATGACACAAAATTGTTAAATACATAACTTAAAAAAAATATGGTATTTCACATAGACAACTAACTCTTAGAAAATGTAATCATTTCTAATATTAAATAATGTGATGATTATAAAGGTAATATAATTATCACAAAATAATACAAACCAAATAATAAAAAACCAACAAAACAAAAATCGAAACTACAATTTATGAATTTATAAAAAAAATCTAAAATAAACGATATTACATGAGAATAGATGAATATGGGATAATATAATTAATATAAATTTTGCATTATCCAATGTGATTCTAGATGAACTATAAAGATATTAGAAATAATGATTATATGATGACATTTTTGGACATGAAAGGCCCTTAGAATATTCAAATGGATTATGGGAAAAAGAAGATGTGTTTTTTGTAGCTAGAAAAATGTATTAAACTGAAAATTTAAATTTTTTGGCATGTTACATTGTCTAGGAAACCATACGGTAACTCTGTGTGCATAATTATAAAAAGAACTCATAATATTGGTGAATATAATAGAGCTTGGATATATTTATTCTCATTATATGTTCCAAATTTTATGTTTTAGTGATGGAGTATTAATTATACCGAATGATATCCACATTATATGGTTATAATCATAATGAAATTGTGTTACAACCATAATCACATCCCTATAACCTCTATCAATGCTCTTCAAATTCTGATTGCACTTCATTTTCTAATCATGTGTTTACGGTCCACCTATTTCTACTTTACATTCTCTAGGATGTTTTGAACCCATGTTCTTAAAATAACAAATTAATATTCTCTAAATCATGTCATCAAAATTTTTTTGTGCTTTTGTGAGTGTCACGATGTAACATGATGATTTCGTCCTAATTATATAGATCATCTCTGATTATTATTCTTGAGATGATACCTCCTTCATATCGTATTGTTCATTCTGTAGTTTAGTACAATGGAATTATGTTCATTGATTTGTATTTAATATATTTATTTAACAAAAAATTATGAGATATGGAGACCTTATTTTTTTACATAATTCATCACATTTCATTGAATTTATTATTAAGGAGGTGATATGGAAACTATTTCCCCAATATATATTATGTTGAACAACAATGTGGGAATATTATCTCAAAAGGACAGTAAAAAAATCATTTTTGATGTTTTAAAATTAATTATTGGATATTTTAATGTAGTATATAAAAATTTATTTTGTAATCTCCTAAAACATTTGGTGCAGTTTTGAATTTAATTCAAATAGATTAGTTTTTTTTCAACATTGTGGTTTTAATTATTTATAAATTGTGGGTCATCAATATATATATATATATATATATATCATTAATTATGATTGAAAATGGAGATATAAAAATTACATTGTTTTCTAATTGATATAAAATTTATAAAATGATAGATATCAAAATTACTCATTTTGTTTTCAACTTTTTTTATTATTATAATCTGTTGAATCGAAGTTAAATTTGTTAAAGTATTTAATTATGAAAAAAATAATGCCAGGATAAATGAAGATCATGATTTGTATATTATGAAATAATATAGAATTTATATTCTATATACATTAATTGTGAGGTTTTTTATTAATATTTTCATTCATGGGACATATTGATGTAGGAAATGACATACACATGGATCCATCAATGATAGTGTTGTTCAGAAAAATTTCCCATATTAAAAACTGAAATTTAGGTAAATGGAAAAAATGGTTGTGTCCTAATGAAAAATGGTCTAGTAATTTGTTATGCTTTACATTAGTTTAAAACTCATGAGTTAAATTACACTACACATTATTTGGAATTAGCTAATGTTGTTTTTTTACATTAAAAAATTAAGTGAATCATTTGTAAGGTGTAAATTGTGAAAAAATATACTCATCACAAACGATATAAGTATGTATTCACATAAAAGGAATTGAACTTTATATAAAGGATATGGTTACAATTAATCAAGGATTATGATTGAACGATCAATTACTATCCATGAATGGAAAAAAAGTGGTTGGCACATTGAGAAGAAAGAGTAATGCTACAATATACCAGAAATTTTTTGAACAAGATCCTTTGATAAATGATTTGATAAAGTTTATCATAGATGTTGTTAGTGCAAAAAAAATCCTATGTTTTGTTTCAGTTGGAATGGAACTCGTCTCTAGAATATAGAATAAAAAAGCATATAAATAAGATAGTGAGTTGCAGAAAGGAGTACAGTTGGTTCAAATGTGCCAGTTACTTAAATTTAACATTGATATAGATTGTGTTTTGGGGTTTGGGAAGAGACTACGTGTTCCATGTGATTCCCAGTAGTTTAAAGAGTTATTATGTAAAACACATAATTATCCATTTTTTTTTCATCATGGCAATACTATGATGTAAAGAGATAGTAAAGAGTATTACTGGTAGGATGGAATGAAAATATATATTTACAACTTTACTGTGAAGTATTTGATTTGTCAACATTTTATGGTAGAGTGGATGTTACCAAATGGAATGCTTCATCCTTTCCCAGTTCCAGAGTGGAAATGGGAAAATTTATCCATGTATGTCATTGTAAATTTACAGAAGACATATCAAGGTAATAATGAAATCTAGTTTAAAGTTGATCTATTGAATAAATCAGCTCACATCCTTCCTATTTGAGGAATGTTTTCTCTAGGTCTTTTTTATAAGTTGTTTGTTAAATAAATAGTCAGGTTATATGGATTTCCCCTCTCCATTATATCTAATCATAAACTCAGGTTCACTTATCATGATTCAAAGGGGATTCATAAGTATTGGGTACTAAATTAAAATGAAGTACAAATATCTATCCTCAATCAGAAAGGCTGTGAGGAAAAACTACGCATACATTTGATGATACACTATGTTCTTCCATGGATTAGCAATGTAGTTGGTAAAAAATCATTCATTGGATAAGTTTTCTTATTATAATAGTTTTCATTATAGTATACAGATGGATCCATTTGAGGGATTATATAGATAGTGGCATCGAACTTTAGCTCTAGGGGATCATGTAGGTGAATGAAAGTAGATGGGACCTGAATTGGTAGATGAGATGGAAGAAAAATATTAGTTAATTCAAAATCACATGAGGATACCACAAAGAAGTAATAAAAGTTATGTTGATAACTAGATGAAGGGTCATTATTTATCACAAGGTGATCATGTCTCTCTCAATGTTCCTTTATAGAAATATGTGATGTGTTTTGGTATGAAGGGAAATAATTGTCTTAGGTTCATTGGACCCTATGCAATCATGGTGAAAGTTGGATCATTTTCTTACAGAGTGGATTTACATCCAATATTATCCCAGGTACACTATGTTTTTCATATTTAAATATTGAGAAGGTATATTCTGTATCCAGATCATGTTTTGAGTCTAGAGGTAGTTCAATTGGTAGATAATCTCTCTAATTAGGAACAACGAGTTAGGATTCTTGGCGGAAGAGAGAATGTGTTTCAAAATAAGGTAATTCTTCGAGTAATGGTTTAGTGGAAACAACATATGGTTGAAGAGGCAACATATGAATATAAAAATTCTATGAGGGATAAATACCCCCACTTATTTGATAAGTGAGTAGAATTGCGGGGATGCAATTCCCAAAAGGGGGGATGGATCTAACATCCTAGGTAAATAAAGAATAGGAAATTTTCGTAATTATTAATATTTTTAATTAAATATTAACTTTATGTTATATATGAATTCAATGTTCGATAGCCTACTCATCACCTAATAATGAGATTCTCCAAAATCATATGCTAGACACAACAATGAGTTATACTGAAAAATAATATATTATTATTATTATTATTTAAAATGTTAGTTAACTCCTAGATGTTTTATTGGAGGGAATGAATAGAACTATATAAAATATTATTATAAATTATTTTTTAAATTTCTTTAGATTTATCCAATAAATATTAGTGTTTTAAAATATGATTGAATCGTATTTTAAGCATTAATTACTCTAGTATTCTTTAAAAGGTCGTTTTACCACCTATTGATGGTGAACCGTTTTTAAATCCTATTTATTAACTTATATATGTTCTGTTTGATGATATATTATTCTTATTTAGATGAATAATATCAAAATTTACATTCTGTAAATTTTATTATTTTTTTGATAAATTTCATTTTAAAATGTATAGTGAAAATACGACATTTTATGCCAAAACTGCCTTTTCATATGATTTATTTATATGGTTAGATTATCATTTAAATTATATTTAAAGTATCGTTAGATTTTGTTTTTACCAATAAATCCAATTTTGTTAATTGTATGTACATTCATGTTTTAATTAAACATAAACACATGTCAATCTTTTGATAGTTATTATGTCATAAAAACATGATTTTTGGTTTTTGAGAACGAAAATAAATTTTAAATTATTTTATGTATCATAATAATTTTAAATATGGAGAAATGGATTACAAATTTGGAATCAAATTGTCTAAATTTTTTAAATAGTTATCCTTTTTTTACACATTATGAATAGTAACTTCAGTAAATATTTTATTTACCATAGTTAATGGCTATATCTGATAAATATAGGTATAAAATAATAATATAATAATATTAAATTACCCTAACATGTGTCATAATTATATTAGAAGATACATGTCCGACCATGGGAATCATTCGGTTGATTTTGGGACCCCCTCATGCCACTTGTAAGTGAAAATATAATTTCATAAAAATTAATTTAATATTAACGAAAATGTAACATAAACTTATATATTTTATTAAAAATATATATGGGGTTATATAAGTGATCATATCGACTATTAATAGTAATTATAATGATAGAATGATTTTCTACATCATGGTAGATTGTTTATAATTTTTAGAGATTACATATATAAATTTTATTATCACACAATGATGATGTATTGACTGCTTCATTAACAAATGATTTTAATAAATGATATTATAAATGTTAAAATACATATTATATGGTTTATTTTATTTCATCCACTAATTTTCTAGATGACTAATAAAATTTATCATTGTATTAATAATGTTTTTTCAAATATATCTTATTATTATGGATTTTAAAAAAGACATGATATTAATAGTTTCCCAATTGGAATAATTGATATTTTAAAATATTAAATATTTTAATAAATATTATAAAATTTCAAAAAAATATAATATTCAACCAAATAGTTATCATTAGTATAAAATTTTATTATTGACTCCTTAATAGGATATTAGACATGTTTTGTTAACTATTTTGGTTCTCATAGTGTTAAATGCATGATAAAATTGTAAGAGTAAAAAGGGTTAAATAGAAATGATAGGGATTAAAAAATATCCAAAACCTATCCAATTTTTATTGGATGATTTTATTTAAAACAAAAGAAATATTATATTTTTATTTAACTAGTTCTGGATCTTTTTTATGTGAAAATTATTTTATAATAAACTATTAATTTCAAACATTCTTAAAGAGACCCTCCTCCCCTAATAAAAGGTTATCACCTATAACCCATTACTCACATCTCTAAATACCCTAGCTCATGTAAACTATACTCCAATAAGACACCAACTTCCCACATTTCCACATAGAATCCTCCCCCTATCCAAAAGTCAATTCAAGAGATCTGTTTTTTTGCAAATCCAATAATGTTTCCCGATTTAAGTTAACGTCTTCTCTCATGTTTCATTCCATTATTGTTCCTTATCCACTTCATATACTATATTTATAAATTTTTTAAATAAAAAAACGTGTATCCTCACTATACAAAGTAAATTAATGATAAGGATTCAAACTTCACATAAAAACACCTCCGTCAAATGGTTATGATACATACTATTTCTGTGGAGGATGAAATACTTCCTCACAGAATGATGATTGGTCAATATTCTCTTACCACCTCTTTCTGTAGCCATTATAATGGCACTATAATAATATATGATATTTAGGATATTTATTTTATATCTATTTTTCTGTAATTATCATTTTTAACAAGCCGTTATGCGTATAATGTTTTATAAATACCATAATTTCATTTTTGGGAGTGCAGACTACCTCCCTCTCAATGTTATAGGACCCATTCACGCAATACATGGAACATATAAAGGATGGAATCAATGAACATATGTGACATCTATAACATATATATAATAATTTAATTATAATATACATATTTATCATTTATTTTTCATTCCATTAATTATGATAAAAAATAAATGAATGTAGCGTTCATGAGTCTGTACGGAGTCAGGTATCCATGAATGGTGCATTTTATTTTTTAAATATACTAATGATATAGAACATTAAAAAAAAATATAAGCTGGATATAAATACATATATGCTGGATATAAAGGATATTTAAATCATGAATACAAATTTGGAGATAATTGACTTTTGACCACATGGAAAATTCGTAATTATATCATGTGAAATTTGTACTCAGGTTACTAACATTGAAAAAATGACCGATTTGAATTGAAATAATTAACTAATTGTTATAGAAATGTAAAAAATTATATTAAAGGAATATAAAATATTAAAATGGTTCTGAAGGAATTATAAATTATGTTTATTTTATTATTCAGTAAAGTAAACAACGAATGTGTCATGTCAGCCACGAGGTAAGGGACTTCTTTTCAATCTATATTCATTGAAAATGCTTTTATAATATAAATATCATTTTTCACACGGTGTATAATAAAACCCATTGTATTTTACATTCATTAAAAGGGAATTTTTTTTCTATGAATCAGTTTACTGAGTGGGAAAATGGAATATTTTTAATGGTTTTGGTTACAATGAGCACCCCGTCATGGTAATATTTAATTGGAGTCCCCTATAAGCCTTAATGTTTTAAAAAAATAGAAATGGATTCCCTTATTCCAGTTTTGGTGTTTTAGAATTGAAATTTTTTTTGTTAATGGGTTTTTTATAACAATATCATGCAATTATTTCTTCTGATTGTGAATGAAATGTTATTAGTGAAATGTTGATAATTTTAATACTTTCTGTGTTATGGTTGTATAATGTAAATTCCAAATTAGATGTGTGGTTGGGTGACAAACAATATGATGGGTGGTTCTGTGTGATTCCAATGTTGGGTGGTTACATTATAACCTTGCATGCTTTGGTTATGGAAGTAGGTCGTATGGCTATTACATTTAGGGATATTTATTGAAGTTGATTATATGGTTATTCCATTTTTGTATGTTTTTGTCTGATGTTACCTTTATATATTATACACAGTTTTATATGGGATAATTGTAATATTTTTATTAAAAAATGGTAAAAAATGAACATAAATTCAGAGAAATGATTTTTCTACATCATTAATGTGAAAAGTATTACATAATGATTAGTTAAAAAAGGTTTACATGTTGTTTTGAAAACTAAAATCTTTCCATATTTCTGTTTCCCTTACTGATTTTTTTATTCTTATCCCATCTTTTTAAAATTATTTTCACAATATAAAAGTGCAAAAAGGTAATAGATGGGATCCTAGAAAATAAATTTTATGTAAAACATTGAACAAAATATGTTTCTTTTCTTTTAGGTGTTTTTATTTTATGAAAAAATGATACTAAGTAGATATGTATTCATGTAATATTTAAGATTCATGGGATAAGCTATGGACAAATTTTCTAAATCTCTAAACATTTAAAGATCCTCAACATTAATTATTAACATAAATAAATATTCTTTAATGTTTAAGGTTGTGGCCTTATATTTATATATTTTTACTCTATATTGAAATGTGTGAAATGAATATTTGTTTTTACCAATTTCACAATGAATATCATTTATGACATTCAAAATCATTTTATGGAAGAATATTTGTTTTTTTCATTTTATTATATTGGATATTATACTCTCAATAATTTTGTATATTTGAAATAACATTATTAAATCACATTTGTGTATTTTTACTCAATTTTCAAAGTAATTTCTAAAAAAATTTATAATTAATTTTCAATCAACACTGAAAAACAATAATGTTTTTTTCTTCATCAGGGACATTATCTAATCATACAATAATCATTTTTCATATATATATGTATTATAAAAATATTTTATTTAATTTATAATAAAACCCATTTATTTTCATTGGTTTCTAAATATATGATGAATTTATTATTGTATTCACTGTAATATAATAGATAGATGTATGGTTTATATGTATTTTATGCAAGCTATGGAAATTATATATACCTCATGTAGATTGGGTAATGTTTTATATCCTACGAGATAAAATGTTTTGCATAATGAGTAAAACCAATCCATTACTAGAAATTTTCCAAAATTATTATGGGAATGATGATTGAGATATTACATAATGAGACCCTATCAACACTGATATAATTGTTTATTTAGTTAGATATGGCTTCATAATTATTTTTTAGTATTATTTAGGTTCCACATTTTTAATCATAGTTATTTTATACAATCATTTTATTATTTTCTCATGTTTCATGTATATGACATATATATTTTTACTCTACTGTAAAATAATTATTATATGACTTTTTTTAAAATATATGAGTTTTTTGATAGTAATAATATTTTATTGTAATCTATTCTGATTATATTCTCATTCCATCATTCTCATCTTATATTCCCATATGATCATAGATTGTTGTCTCCTATTTTTACATTTACTAATCATCAAATCTCAACTCTTTACTACGTTTGAATTAACTATGTCATATAGAATAGTATTATATATGATGTATATAAAATATAATCATGATAAAATGTTATATACGGAAAATGTTGAAATATATAAAAAAAATATGATACTATTAGTAATCTCAAAATGAATAAAAACATTGGGTTCCATTATTGTTTAAATTCTGAGTTAAATCATTTAAATATGATAAATTTTGTTAATTATTTGAGTTCAATTCATATATCATCAAACAAAGTCCAAAAGAATTAGTTCATATCATTATAGTGTTAAATTAATATTTGGTATTAGAATAAGAGGACACATATTAAAACAACCTATTCCAAACTAACAATGATTATCGATAAACCTAATATGTAATACATTATAGTGATTGTCTTATAATTATAATTATATAATGGTTTATTTTAGTTTTTATATAATTTAGGTACATGATTATTATTTATAAGTACTCACAACACCCTTTTGTTAATTGTTATTGACAGGGAAATAATATAAAAAATATTTTGATGTACAATATACTTATTCTCTAATAATTAATCCAAATAGGGTTGGATGAGTTGTGGAATCCATCATTCATGTTTTTTCTCATGTTTTAATTGATTAATTGAATAATTATATAATCATAGAAACACCTATATTATATAGGTTCATTATTTTTTATTTCAGGATTCAATTTAATTCATCCTTTAGAATGTATTTTAATCCACTAATATATGTGTTGGATATCAAGACAACAAAAAATATAATTTCAATTTAAAATTTATTAGATAATATAAATTCGGATTTCACCATTATGAATTCAAAAGGGGTGGTGGATCAATGGAGTATCAACATATATAATATAATGACAAATGAGGAAATTTAATTAATGAAATTGGATAATATTGTGCAAATATCATTCACTATTTATTTTAGAAAACATATTCACACTATAATAGAATGATAATCCACTTAAATAATGTAACATAAGATAAATTTATTAGATCAATTGAACAAAATATATCATAACAAACTCTGTCTTCCACAAATCTTTTCAACCATAAAATCAATATTGATCAATTCATTATTGGAATAAATCCATGTATTTGTTTTCCACTTACCATAACAGTCTTTAGTAGATATAATGAAAACGATTGATGATTGTATATGTTTTAAGTTGAATGAAGAGACTCTCATTATACTAACTTATTATTGTTGAATTGGTTCAGGATTCAAGGTCACTTACTATGATACCAATTGTTGAGATGGTATGTGAGTATGATATACTCTATAATACCAAATGTAGGATCGAAATAATAAAGATATTGAATAGAGTATCTAATGATGCTCATGATACAAGAGGGGGGGAGTTGTATACATTAAAAAATTATTCTCTAACTTATAATGTTGGTTAAAACAATTCTATTTTTTAAAAAAAGTTAAACATGGTAATTCACAAAACCTCTAGTTCTACACACACACTTGATTGCGGATATATGGATCTGAGAATGTGAATCCGGAAATATGGTTCTGGAAAATGAAACTTAATGAAATATTTACAAAGATGAAGATTCTACCATAATGAATATAGAATCTAACTAAACCAAAGTACATTTATAAGTTATACATTCCTCAATAATATAAATACGGAGAAAAACTTGTCACAAAATAGGTTACAAGTAGTAAATATTTCAACCCAAAGAGAAGGGTATCCAACAACCGTGGATAAAGGTCCCTTGATTTATACATTCAGGAAAGTCTATTTTACCCACACCAGGTTATGCCCTCAATACGAATATCAGAATCTGTCTTGATATCCCTGCAAACCTTAGTCATTCTCAGCAAGGAATCCTTGAATTTCATGGTAGTCGGCGCCTCTTTTTTCTATCGCTGAAAGCCCTTGATTGTACACAGCAGCAATCAGAGTCGCACAAAGAAAATCTGAACAATTAGTTGAGTACAAACTATGCATTAGAGTCTATATATAGAAATCACTTCAACAACATATAATCTTTAGAGTCATAGAACATTGTTGAGCTCTTTCAAATGAGCTCTTGTTTATAGACATGACTTCAGCGGTCGGATCCCTCTTCCAATGGTCATATATTCCCTTGAATTTTGGATGGACCTATACACGTGTCAATCAAACATTGGTTATTGAGTAACTGAAAGCGTGACATCATTTTATAACAAAACAAGTTAAAGTAAAAATATGGTATCATAACAAAAAAAAATATTCAGAAATTTGAAAATGATAGTTCATAGTCTAATCAAAATTGAATTAGGAGACTCTAATACTAGGATATTCGATTCTATTTTCTAGGAATTAGGAACCTGAATTCTATAGAATTTCATAGTCTTAAAACATATGGAGTGTAATCTGGAAGTACACAGACACTGGTAGGGTACATGGCCAAGGACATGGCTTGTATACCCTTCCTCGGCCAGACCCATCCAGATACATGGGATACCCTGTGTACTAGTAGATGAGCAGGGCGGCACGGACCGAGACCGTGTATGGGCACATGGTCAGCGTACACGGAGCGAGCCTAGGTGTTCAAACATGGCGTGTAATCCTACTACACGCCGTTTAGTTACTTTTTATTCGACTAGCCTAATGACACGAGCCTTTTACAGGGGCATTAACCAGAGTTAAGGAACAAGGCGTGTGATCCTTCTACACTTCATGTATTGGATTTTTCCACATCATGGATGTATGACATCGGCCATTTACATGGGAGGTACTCAAGGTCAGGAAACCTGGCGTGTAACCATACTACACGTCATGTAACAATTTTTACATGGCTTGAGACAGTTTCCTTTTGTGACATGGACTAGTTTACATAGTGTTCGTCCCCTTGGTCTTTCTCTTGAAGGTTTATAGTATCATTTCCTACATACATAAGTATGATTCCTTCAGCAGTACTTTCTGAATAGTGTTGTTGGAATCCCCTCTGTGAGGCATAGAGCCAGATCCTCTATTTCTTTCTAGTACCCTAGTTAGTGTTCTTGGTATCATCGTGAAAAACATTACCCAGGCACTGATCCTATGAATAGTTGATTAGATATGATTGAGTTTTTGGAATCACCCCTTGGAAATTGGTTGTGATCCTCATCTGAGCATCATAATATCATGTACATCTGGAGTGTGTTCTCCATGAACAAGTACTTTGTATCTCTCTCGTCATACATAGGAGTGTGTTCCCCTTGTTATGTACTTAGTGGAATCTTTGATCTGGATCTTAGTGGTGGTTTCGTGATGGTCGATCGTGAATGAGTATATCTGGATATTCTTATTATATGATCTATAAACATATACTGTGTAGAGCATACTGTATCTTTCCTTTGTGGTATTTTCTTTTGTTGTATTCCTTTTTGGTTTTGGGGAGTCCTACTAGGTATTATTATAAAAACCCTTGAATGGGATTTTCCAACATGTATTGTGTCTTGTGAAGACGAATAAGACATTGACATGATTCTAGGCGGACCAGGACTGGACAATGCTCAGTGAGATCATGTAGGCCGAGTTGTGTTCCAACGGCTACAGATTGCATTCCCAGTACCTTTCATTTTAGGTTTTCCATTGTTGCAGAGTTTCTTTTGGTGGGATTGTACTTTTGGACTATGGATTTACATTATTTTACATTACTTCTCTATCGTACTCTTTTGGTTGGGTTTTTTGTATATGC
This sequence comes from Viscum album, assembly GCA_963277665.1. Taxonomy (NCBI): domain Eukaryota; kingdom Viridiplantae; phylum Streptophyta; class Magnoliopsida; order Santalales; family Viscaceae; genus Viscum; species Viscum album. The sequence continues at coordinate 1,141,965,999 of OY728127.1, forward strand.
ATGCATTTTCCTTTTTAGAAGTCTCTACTTTTCAGCTTTTTGGGCTTGGAGATGTTTGTGTGCGTGTACAGGTTTATAGGAAATTCCTCCCATGTTAGTAACATGCCTACTCGGTGCTAGTCACCAGTCCCGGGCCTACTGGAGGTGGGTTTGGGGAGTACAGCTCAGGCCCCACTGGGACGAGTCGTGACAGAGTGGTATAAGAGGTTGTTGGATCTTCCTTAGGGCCGAGAGTCTGTGTGTTGGTTGGGGAAACAATGTGAAGTGTTTCGAGTTCAGCATTCTGGCCAGGGACCTGAGTGTTGGTGCGTGCGGCGGATGTATCTATACTCCTGGACTCTGATATCATGATATTCGACTCATAACCTGAGAACACTAGGTGCAATTGAAAATAACAGTACATGCATCATATAAGAATGGGTTGTGGGTTCTATGTCCTTCTTGAGTCAGTTCCCTAGATATACTCATTGACTGAGATATAACTTGTTTTTTTATAGGATTCCTCCATGATGTACACCCGCTTGGATCCTACAACTCGTTCACGAGGATGACCCCCTTAGTGATGAATCTTCGATACAAGGACCAGATCGCCCAGTTTTACCTCCGGGTGGTCTTCCAGCTATTCCACAACCTGTGGAGCTGTGTTTAGTGCCTATTGTACCTATAGTGGAGGATTGAAGGCTGAGCGCACACCACGAGTTTCAGAGACAGAGACCCCTCAGGTTTAAAGGCGAGCCTGGCCCTCAGGCAGTAGAGGACTGGCTTGAGGTGATGGGCAGAGTCTTCAGTTTGGTTAGGACACCAGCAGACAAGATGGTGATCCTGGTGGAAACCCTTCTGTAGGGCTTGGCAGGGCGAAGGTGGAGGTTGGTTATCCAAAATCATGATGAGTTTACTCTTTCATGGATAGAGTTTGAGCATCTCTTCAGATAATAGTTTTCATTGGTAAACCTTAGAGCAGTACGTATACAGGAGCTTCATCAGCTCTAGTAGGGAACCATGTTGGTGGCTCACTATTAATCGAGAGGTATTTGGTTTTTGAGATCTTGTTTGCACAATATAGATTTATGGAAGTTGTCAGTAGTGAGCGAGTCAGAGTAGAGACCTCGGCAGCAGGGAGCCGACATCAGAGACCCAGGCGTGGGAGAAGTTTTCAAAGGAGATCCCAGGATAGGGGATCTGCCGTACAGGGTTCGTAGGGTGCATACATCTAGCCTTGAGAGAGGCGATGCTACTCCGATGATTGCATGGGAAATCTTGCTCGAGATTGTCCGACATGCCGTACTATTAACATGGGAGCGGTGGATGGACAACCATGGAAGAGGAAACGCGTGGATCAAACAGATCTGCAAAGCGGAAGACATGGAAGAGGAGTAGGAAAAGCAGTTGGAGGTTGTTGGAGTTTTGACCTTTTACCGCCACGATCCCTAGTTTGCCTCCCCCAGGATCATGGATATGGTGGAAGAAGGTAGGGATTGCTGTAGGCAGCGGAGGATTATGACCCAGGTACTCCTGTAATGATTAAAAGTACAATATATGTCTTTTTACATGGGCTTCTGTACTGATAAACACAACTGCTAGTCATTCATTTCTGGCTTCTTATCATGTTCGAGACTGTGAAATTCTAGTTGAGCTGTGGACTCAACCCTTACAGTTAAAAACTCCGACTGGAGAAGATTCAGAGATCACACACCTTTGTAGACTGTGTGATCTAACCCTTGGAGGTGAGAGTATCAAATTGAACCTCTTGGTTGTAGCATAGATTCCTTATGATTTTTTTCTTGTTATAGATTGTCTATCCACATTTCATTCCTAGATTGCCTATTTCAGACGAAGGGTGTGGTGTGTCCGTAGTGATGGAATGAGGATCCCATTCGTTGGTGAAAAGAAGACCCAGGAAGCACAGGATGGACTCATGCATAGGAATGTAAAACTGATTTCACATTAGTTGGCTAGCCTAGCCCTTGGCACAACATATGTTACGAGTTTTCAGTTTCTAGCAGTAGTGGCTGAGTACAGGGACGTCTTTCCAAAGGATGTCCCTCGACTACCTCCCCCTCGAGAGTTAGATTTCTGCATTGAGTTGCAACCTGTAATGAAACTTATATCAGAATCAGCATATCGGATGGCTCCTGTAGAGCTTCATGAGATGAGGGTGCAGATAGAAGACATTGGGAGGAAGGGCTTCGTGAGACCAAGTGTTTCTCCCTTGGTGGACCTAGTGTTGTTTTCCAAGGAGGCAGACGAGACATTGAGGTTGTGTGTGGATTACCAGTGATTGAATCCAGTGACTGTGATGAAATGGGATCCACTAACGAGGATTGATGAACTCTTTGACCAGTTAAATAGGGGTACGATGGATCTTGAAGGTTGATCTATGATCAGGCTATCACCAGTTGCGAGTACGGGGTGAAGATATAACTAAGACGACATTCAGATGTTTCTATGGTCACTATGAGAACTTGGTGATGCCCTTCAGTGTGATGAATTCCCCATCAGTGTTAATGGGACTCCTGAACTGGATCTTTCAGCCCTATCTAGATCGGTTTGTAGTGACATTCATCATTGATATCTCTGTGTACTCTATGTCCAAGGAGGAGCATTTGAAGAACCTAAGGATGGTTCTGGACACACTCTTAGAGCACCAGTTGTACGGGAAACTCTTGAAGTGTCAATTCTGGATATAGGAGTTCCACTTATTGGGACTTGTTATCTCAGCAGATGGTGTTTCAGTGGCCCCAACCAAGGTAGAGGCATTGTTGTCATCTGTTCCATCCCATAGCGTGATGGAGGTGCGAAGTTTCCTTGGGTTGGTAGGCCACTATCAGATATTCATTCAATATTTCTCCATGATTTCAGCACCCATGACTTCTTGATACGAAAACGGAATCCTTTCATATGGACCGAGAGATTCCAGCAGGCTTTTCAGTTGTTGAGACAGAGTCTGACGCATGTCCCGATCTTGAGATTACTAGGGGAGGGTGTTGATTACATAGTGTTATGCGACGCATCCGGAACCGGGCTTGTTTGTGTCTTGATGCAGAGGCATGCATTGATTGCCTATGTCTCATGTTAGTTGATGCCACACGAGCAGAACTATGCGACCCATGATCTTTAGTTGGTAGTGGTAGTATTCACCTTGAAGATGCGGCAACACTACCTAATGGATGAGCGGTCTACAATCTACTCTAATCACAACATATCATAGATATATCATATCTAAGGAATATGAATTTTAGAAAGAGACAATGGATTGAGTTCCTCTAGGATTACAACTTTGAAATCATTTATACTCCTGGGAAGGGGAACGTTGTGGCAGATTCTCTCAGCAGGAAATCCAATTTGCATTTGCTGGATAAGGTGACTAGGAAGTTGGCCACCTTAAAATTATCCGTCATGGATAGAGATGAGGGAGTTTAACTTCAGTCTATGGTTGTTACCCCTCTACTCTTTCAGCGATTCATGGAATCACAATGATAGGATGCTAGCTGTGAGACTCTACGTGCTTAGATATCTATAGGTGATGCTACCGATGGATATTCAAAAGTTTGGGAGAATGTTTTTCTTTTCAGTGGGATCACTATAGTAAAAGTGACGTTGCAGGAGGAGGTTCTGAGGGAGTTCCATATATCTCTTTTGGCAGTGCAACCAAGCGTGGAAAAGATGCACTAGGACCTCCGATGTCAGTTCTTGTAGCCCTAAATAATGATAAGTGTGGCATAGTTTGTTTCTTGGTGCCTTACATGTCAGCAAGAAAAGGTTGAGCACTAGGTTCTAGTAGGTTTGACTCAGCCCCTTGAGGTTCCAGAGTGGATGTGGGATGGGATATACATGTCTTCGTGACATGTTTACCATGTACGACTAGAGGACATGATGCCATCTGGGTGATTGTTTATTGACTCACCAAGTTGGCCCACTTCCTAGCCATACGTGAGCAGAGTTCAGTAGAGAGATTGGGATGCCTCAACATGTATGAGATAGTTCCTCATCATGGAGTTCCATCCATGATTGTATCAGATCAAGATTCTTTTTTCAAATACCATTTGTGGAAGGGATTTCAGTAAGCTTTTGGGACACAGTTACGCTTGAGTACAACGTTTCATCCTCAGACTGATGGTTAGACGGAGAAAACCACCATGGTTCTTAAAGATATTCTATGAGAATGCATACATGAATTCGATAGTAGCTGGTAGTATCACCTACCACTGATGTAATTTTCTTATAACAACAGTTATCATTCCACTACTGGTATGACACCATTCGAGACTTTGTACAAGAGACCTTGCAGGTCACCACTTTGTTGGACTGACCTAGGAGAGTCAATAGTCATGGGCTCAAAGATGGTGAATGCTATTACAGAGAAGGTTTTGGTCATGCAGGAGTGGATGAAGACTGCACAGAGTCAGAAAAATTCTTATGTCGACAAGAGATGGAGGCCCTTGGATTTCAATGAGGGAGACGATGTGTTCTTTCAGGTCTCACCTCGATGGGGATTGAAAAGATTTGGCCGAGGCGGCAAGATATCTCCGAGGATCATCGACCCTTCTCAGATTCTGAGTAGAGTTGGCAGGGTGGCATACCTCTTGGCTCTACCTCCTCAGATGGACCATGTACACAACGTCTTCCATGTGTCGCAGCTATGGAGGTACGTGCATGATCCATCACACATTATCAACTAGGGTGAGCTGGACATCGATGATGGAGAGACCTTTGTTGAGTACCCAGTGGAGATCAAGGATCAGTAGGAGAAGATCTTTTATGGGAGATCTATTCCCTTGGTGCATGTCCGGTGGAAGTATAGGAATATCCAGGAGAGCACGTGGGAGAGGGAGGCTCATATTCTTGTACAGGACCCACATCTTTTTTAGTAACCCTTCTTTTGGCATTTCGAGGATGTAAAAGCCTTATGGTGGGTCTGATGTAATGTCTCAATTTTTTTCCCATGTGTTAATTAAATAATATTTGGTAATTCTTTCGAGACCAAATATTATGACAGCGTGCAGTTCCGAGGCCCGATGAGCCTAGAAAAATTGTTTGAAATTAATTAAATAACTAAATTGTGTGGGCATGTGGTTTTCCAAAAAAAGTGTAATAACTCTTGAATGGGAGCTCGGATACGAAATCTGGGGACACCATTGCATTCATAGAATAAATTTTACCTTAGGCGGGGACTAACATCGAACGGCGTTGGTCGGTGGTGAAATCTAGTTTTTCGACATAACATTAATAAAATATATTTTAAAAATATTTTATTGAATCTTGTGGTGCTGAATATCTCTTATATTTTTAAATAGATATTTGTGCAGGGGTCCAAGGTTATAGATCTCATAAGCATGAATTTCCCCTGGAGGCACTGGACTGCTCTGGAAGAAACCCCCAACATGGAGACGACGTTCTTGATGAATTTCATCGACGATGACGATGCAGTGACCAGATTTTCACTAACGAATGCCACGGATCCAGGTAGGATGTTTGATTTTGATTTCTTTTCCTCATTCTTGATTCCTACAAAAAACGCAGACTAATCCATGAATACATTAGCATGTGGATTGATTATATTTGCAGGATAGTGTTTTTGTCTAGATTTTGTGGATTTGATTTGTGATGTTATTTTCAGTTCGTTCAACCTTCTAACAATGACAACCAAGGTTGACACGAACATCGATCGAGGTTCATCCATCTCTATATAGTGTTCTTTTATTCCCTGAATTTTTTCGTTCTTGGTGTGTGTTCTATCCATTCTTCTCGGGATAAGAACAATGATCGATCTCCCCTTCAATCTGTGGCGTAACAATCTGAGATTGTAGATCCAACCATGGAATGATGTTATGGAGTTGCGATGATGGTTTTGGTGGGCGATTCGTAGCTGATCGAGAGATATGTGTTTCTGTGTGGTTTTCATTCGGAAGGATCATTTGATGTTTATGACCCGACCAAAGGACTGAAAACACCCGATTAAATGTTTGTATGATGGGACGAACCAAGACCCGATATATCAGAATGAAAAGATGAGAGATCACGAATCCGGAAATCTGGATGAGGCGTGAGTAGGAAGACGATGGTTCTGGAGAAATCTCGACGACACGGAGTGTAGTATGGGCTACAAGGTGTGTGTTAATAGGGGACCACCTAGAGTGTACTCCAAAAGTACATGTACAAATTATGGGTACATGGTCAAAGACACGACATGTATACCCTTCCCTGGCTAGATGCTACCAGATACACGAGATACCCTGTGTACCCGTACATGGGCTTGGCGACACGGACATAGACCGTGTACGGGCACATGCCCAACGTTCACAGAGAAAACCCAGGTGTTCGTACACGGTGTGTAATCCTACTTCATACCATGTAGTTACTTTTTATAAGACTAACCTAATGACATGTGTAATACACAGAGTTAAGGAACACGGCATGTAGTCCTTCTACACGCTGTGCAGTTGAGTTTTACATAGCATGGACGGATGACATGGAACATTCACACGAGAAGTACCAGGGTTGAAGAAACATGGTGTGTAACCACACTACATGATGTGTAACCTATTTTACATGGCCTGATCTAGTTTCCTTATGTGACTTGGACTAGTAACCTTAGGGTTCATCCCCTTGCTCATTCTTTTAATGGTTTTCGGTATCAATTCCTACATACAAGAGTATGATCCCTTTAGTTGGACTTCCTGAATAGAGTTGTTGGAATCCATTCTGTGAGAATTAGAGACGGATCCTCTATTCATTCCTGGTACTGTAGGTAGAGTTATTGGTATCTATGTGACCAACTTTACCCAGGCGTAGATCCTTTGCATTGCGGATTAGTTCAGACTGAGTTGTTGGAATCACCCCATGGAAATTGGTTGTGATCCTAATCTGAGCGCCATATTCTCAAGTACATGTGGAGTGTGTTCTCCTAGAACAAGTACATCGTATCTCTCTCATCAGACCTAGGAGTGTGTTCTCCTTGTTATTTTCTCAGTGGAATCTTCAAGTTGGATCTTAGTGGTGGTTTGATGATGGTCAATCATGTATGAATATATCTGGATATTCATGTAATATTTTTTGTAATCATATAATGTGAAGAGCTGACTGTATCGTTCCTTTGTGATATTTTCCCTTGTTTTATTCATTTGTGGTTTTGAGGTGTCCTACTAGGTATTGTAATACTCACCTCTGCATGGGATTTTCCCACATGTGTCGTGTCTTGTGCAGATGAGCGGGTCTTTGACATGATTCATGGCAGACTAGGACCAGACGTTGCTCAGTGAGATCAAGAAGGCCAAGGTTTGTTCCTATGGATGTGGATTATAGTCCTAGTAACATTCATTATTGGGTGGACATTGTTACAGAGTCTCTTTTTGTGGGACTGTACTTTTGGCCCATGGTTTTACATTATTGAACTTTACATTCATGTTGTACTATGTTGGTTGGGTTTTTAGTGTATGCATGCATTTACCTTTTTAGTAGTTTTTTACTTTTCATCTTTGTGGGATTGGAGATGTGTGTTAGTGTGTATAGGTTTATAGGAAATTCATCCCATGTTAGTAACATGTTTACTTGGTGCTAGTCACCATCCCATGGCCTATTGAAGGCGGGCTTGGTGAGTTGCAGCTCGGGCCCCCCTAGGACGGGTCGTGATAGCAGAAGTAGGATGTGTCATTCTATATAGGCCCATTATCATGGTATTTATTCATTTGACACACAAAATATCAATATAAAAGTCTTCCATAAAAAATAATGGCACATGTAAAAACAATATCGGAAAAAATAAAAACATAATCATTCTGGAAGGAGGAGTGCAAGAGGATCCAGATTGATTAAATATAGGAGTAGTTTTTTCTTGAATCTGTAATAGAATTATTGTACTTGAACAAATGAGAGTACATTGAAAAATATTTAATATTATGCTCATTAATAGAGAAAATCACTGGATTATGATTGTTAATCATTATTTTTAAAATAATAACTGTGTCATAATAGACAATACAGTGATAATACCAAAGAATATTCATCATTTAAACCTGAATTTGGAGTTAGAAATAAATTTTTTATTATTTTTTGATCCATTATTCATAGAATATCAATAGAATTATTTTCAGTGTTTCTCCTAGTATTCTTATCTTTCATACTTTTAGTGTATGATGATTTGTTGTTAGAGGTACCTACATTAGAATTTTCCTTGGGAGGATCATGTATACAAGATTTCATTGGCAATGAAAAATGTCCCTTATTTATATTTTCAGTATGGTCTACATTCTGAACAGTATTCCAATTCTCAGAAGTAGTTGGGAAAACATTGTCTGTAATTGTGTTATAACCACCATAATGACTATCAAAAAAAAGTGGGACAGGGTACCTAATTCATTTATAGATGGTTTTTTCCAGTGTAAGACATTTATTATAAAAGAAATCCCTTGACAAATAATATACCCAGAGTCTGATTTCAATGTATTTTGTTTGTCCTCCGCTCCCAGTTTCTCTTGAGTAGTCATAGAATGAATTTTATTCTTTTTGACAGTTCCCAAAACAAACAATGTGATCGAAATTTTGATTTTCTTGGGGTTATCCACAACAACCGATGTTACATTAGAACCCATAATGTAATTCACCTTCCTTGTCACAATTTAGAGAATTTATGGTGTGGTGGAATAATATTTAGTAGCATTAAACTCTAATTCAGTTCACCTACAGTTCATTTAATGTTGATCACTAGGCCTTCAGCCCTGCAATTGGAATCAATAGAATGGTTAATAACAGAGCATAACTGCATCCTAGAAAGTCGAACCATGTCCTTATAGATATAATTAATCAACAATTTAAATATCATAATTGGATATTTAAGGTCATCAATGACCAAATATTCTATTTCTTCTTAAAGACAAAATTCCGCAATAACATTTTATTCTTATTTAGAAAAATCGTCCTAGGATTTACAAGAATTATCCTCTAAGAGATTTGAGTTGTTTTCATTATTTACCAAAATTTTAGTCGTATTCATTGATGGTTAATGAATTTACACAATTTAAGCCTTATATTTCTTATTCATTCTTATTTCTTTCCATTCATTTTCCATTGGATTGATATCATATTCCCTAACAACCCTACAATTTGAAATTGTATTCCCAATGATATTAATAAGACCACAGAAGGTAGGATTTCTCTAATAATCAATTATAATTATTGTTTTATAGTCATTAGAAAGGAAGTTGATAATATTAGATAGCTTTTAATCCAAATTAACATCAACGACAACTCTCAAAAAGAAACCCAATTCATCATTAAATGATCTTCAGACAATTTTATGATGTGATCCAATACAAGATAATATTTCATTCATGATTTTGGGATGCCAATATTTCCAATTGAGACTATAAAATTTATTCCATATTTGTTCTATGGTGTTCTTATGAGTGTGGGGGTTAAAATCATAGTCACAATCAGATAATATATGGAAACCTGATTTAACAATATTATTTCCAATCTTCAATACCATATTAAGTTCCTTTGATGATTTCAATTGTATATGGAAATAACATGTACCTATTGGTAGTAGTTTCCATTTTGAGATACCCCTACAATGTGAAATATGTTGTTATAAATTAGGAAAAGTCCAAGGATGGCTCCCATTTAGATTTGATATATACCCCATGATAGAAAATTTTCAAAATTATGTGCATTACATTAGTGCATCGGGGTCGGCCTCCAAAAAGAATCCTCCACAATTATGTTTCTCGAAATGGGTGGTATTTTAGGCATAGTGGATTTATATCGATCGATTGATTTATGAGTTCTATGGAATGAAACACCTTTAGATATGTTTTCAAGAGTTCGGTTTGGTTTCTCCTCTACACGTGCTTCTATACCATGTTATTTAGAGCCACAATTAGTAATGTATCCCTCACATTTTATTGAAAAATATGCCATATTATGATAATAATGAAATAATAGAATCAATGTTCATGAAATGATTTGAGGATTAGGGTTCATATGATTAATATTTAGAGATTCACCTGAGGAATCACCCTCAAATTTATTTAATAATGACTAATTTCTTCTTAATCAATATTTATACACTTCATCTAAATTAAGTATTATTGAATTCATATACCCAATTTATTTTATATTTCTCCCATTATCTTGTATCATTATGAAAAAATTTATTAAATAAGTTATTAAAGGGAGAAGTGTAGGAGCATATATTTTTTATAGATTAATATATTTGGGTATCAAAAAAACAATTTCATTAATTTTCATTCATGAATTTCTATTAATAACACTACATATAAAAACAATCGGATTAAAAATTGAATATAAATTATTCAATTATATATATATATATATTACTCAATTAGTAAATTATAATAATCTCACTGGTGATTTATTCCACCTCAAATTCTCCATGATTGTATTATATCCCACTGAATTTATTCTTATAAATTTTTTCTTTTGGGGAAATATATTTTTTCATCCTTCAATTCGTGTCCCGTTATTTACATTAGAAAAAAATTTCATCATTGAATCACTATGAATACTATTACTATAATAAATTTCAGTGAATAAAATTATTGATTGAGATATAACATATCTGGATGAAATATTTTTATTCTCAATTAGATCTTCTTGGATGTGATTTAATAGAACGTATCCTATAATTGAAAATCGTTAATTTATCCTTACCCTTATACAATGTGTATACAATGATACCCTTCAAATAGAACATATTCAAAAACTTAACCGTTTGGTTATCTTTAAAAATAATATATTCATTTTTACTTTTCTAATAAATGCACATTTGTGTTCTTATTTCCACTCAGTATGTTTTCATTTTCGAAACATTATTGTTTATTTTATTCATTACAACATCATGCTCCCCCTAGTGATTTACAATACTAAAATAATTCATCTTATTTTGGAGTTCAAAATTATTAATGTTCTCATTTTTTTCTATTATATATAGTGTTTATATTATATTAAAATGTATATCTAATATAATACATTGATTGTTTATGGAGTTTCTTATTTTACACGTATAACATCAACTCAAGATACTGAAAACAATTTTTGGATATGAATTTAATCTGAAAATATATTTTCTATTTCATAATACAATTTAGAACTATATAAAATTCATCTATATCTATGATTCATATATTAAAAATATGATTCCATATGTGGGATGAATAAATACTTATTTTCTAGTAACATCCCTTTAATATTTATTCCATATGAATAGATTTTGTAGGGAATAATAATCACCATAGAATGGATAAATCAAAAAATAATGGATCAAATTAATATTATAAGTATTGGAAAATTAGCCTTAAAATTACCATAATTTCATTGGAGGAGTATGTTTCATTCAGTGCCATAAATTTTTTTAAGTAATGATATGTAATTACAAATTACAAATTATTATATAGTTTAGAATTATAATAAATATAATTTTAGAAAGAAATATTTTGGTATGGTTCAAATTAACAAACATCATCAACTTATGCAAAAATATTCCTTTTATAATAAGTATATTAACACCTAATGTGTAAAAATCATTTTCCAAACATGTATTTTAAAAAATGGTTTATGATGGATTAAACATATTGATAAGGGTAAAACAAAGTGAAATTTGTTAAAAATAAATTTCCCATGAGGATTTAAATATATAAAAACATATCTATTATTTATTTTTTTGGATCGATTTCCCAAAAATAATATTTTATTAATTTAATAGAATATATTATTCTTTGTGTGCCCGTCCACAGACTTGTAAAAGTTAACATCATAAAATTGTTTCATTCCACATAAAAGGCATTTATTGTATTCCAATCCCAAACCAAATAGCATAAAAAATGATTCCCATTATTAAATTGGAAATGGATTAGGAAGGACATTAAGCGTATAGGATTATGTGTCTAATGTAAAGGAAGTTGACTGCTAAAGAGTTGTAGTCTATAAACTATTTTTTTCATTTTATTTCTTATTATATGTACTTAAAATTTTATTTAACATAAATTTTATATTAACAATAGTATATATCATATAACAAGATTTTATTATATTACTATCAAAAACTATATTCATCTACTTTTCTATGTATTAGTGAGAGGAACCATCGTTTGTGGGTAAGGAGGACTACCACCACACAAACCAATTTAATTCAATTTTTAACAAAAAAATCATGGTTTTTTATAATGATGGAATTAAATTTTATATACTATATTCATGAAATCGTTATCATTATGGGAAATTAATATGACATATATATTTTTATCAATACATTCATTGAAAAACAATAATGTCAATCTTAAATACGTGTTGATTACCATCAAATAAAGTTAGACATTATATTTCACATTAATTCATCACATGGATGATATATATAAGTATATTTAAATGATAAATATGTTAATTATGATATGTCTGTTATTTTATAATTTATACTTAGTAGATACCTTCATTAAAAAATTATCTTTGAAAAATTGAAATGTTACTAATCAATAATTATTACAAAAAATCTCCATGTTGGAAACTTTATTCTTTGTTCATAACCATAATTCATTCATGGTTTTAAAATTGTATTTATTGTATAGAAATTATAATTATTTAATAAATACACCTTTATCCATATTTAATCTATCAATTCCATTTTGGATATAAAATGAATATATCATAGGAATGTACAACATGAAATTAATTGATTATCATATTAGATTTATAATGATATTAGATGAAGTAATATGAATAATAAACACAGAATTTTATCTTATGAAATTAAATAATATTAATAATTTTATTATTTTAGATGATAAATATCATATATGATGAGACTGATTCATGGTAAACAATTTTTATCTCCAATTTATTTCTATAATACACATTCCTTATTCACTATTTTTTTCATTTATGTAGTTTATATAAATACCATGAATGTATATAATGATAATTTATATAAAATATATTGTTACCTATATGTGCATATTAGGATCTTTCATTCCCAAGGAATTAGATTCAAAATATACAAAATATGTATGTTTCTTATATTATAATTTTTTATGGGGATTGTTGAAAATTATATTTTAAGGATAAAAATCATGATCAATGTATTATTAAACATATTAATATTTTATCAAATTTTTAATTCAATAAAAAATTTATTTACATACATTAAACATTGTATAAGAATATTTAAAATTGAAATAATTTTCTAGATAATAAAGTACAATATTTTTATTTTTATTCAAAAAAAATTTTCATGATTTCAAAAAATGATTTTATTAATGTATTTTTATTATTATAAAATGATTGTTAAAATCAATGATAACAAATTTTGGACATTTAAAAAGTAGGAGTAAATATATTTTTCATCTCAATTTCTAAATGAGGTACATTTGGACACTTTTTTACAAATTTTTGAAATGAATTATATAAAATAACTTATCCGACATGAACGAAATATCCATCCATCATTGATAATCAATTATTCGAATAATATTTTTGATTTTTTGAATGTTATTACATTTAAAATATTTTCCAAATATTTGGTTGTTTTTTTATGTATGGAACTCTATAAACCATCATATTCATTATTTTATTTACATTTCTACTCAAACACTACTCTTATCTATCTTCAATTTTATATAACAATTTTAATTTCATTAAATATGTCTCTCATAATTATTAAATTTTTATTCGTAGTTTCCCAATGTGTTAATACAAGCATTATACTAATGTCTGAAATTCATTATTTAGGATATTTTCTTTCAATATTCTTTTAAATGAGAAAAAGAAATAGATTTATTTTCATGGTTAGTTAATTTATTATTTTTAATTATTGATTTCCATTTGTGTCACATATAAACACTATCATGTTATATAGTTTTTTCTTTTTAAAATTTCAAAGATGTACATAATTATTTTTTTCTTAAGGCATTATGTATGTGATTTGGGAGTAAACCAAATATCATACAAGACACTTTCCACTATCATCTATTGGATTATATGTTAAAAATAACATACTATTATATCATGATTTGTGGTGAAACCACATTTTATTTGAAAACATGACTGTATGATACCATCAACATTATTTTATAATAAAATGTGATTAATCATGAGTCGTCTCTTTTATGATATTATTTTATACCATTGACTCCTAGGTTGTGATTCCATGTAATTTCTATATCATAAATGAGATTATTTTGGTAATTAGACTTTTTTAAATGTGTTTCTTAGGTCAAGGTTGATTATAAATGTTATTATTTTAGAGTTCTAGATATGAATGATTCTTTAGTCAATCATGAATGTCTATATATTGAACTTATATTCGTAATAAAGTAACTTGTCATTTTAAATATTTATTTTGAAGAATTTTTTCATACTAATGTAACAAAATAATACTATATATATAAATTTTTATTTAGTTGATCCAATATATGTTTTGATTTTTACTGTTTGGTTAGCTAAAATTGGGATACGTCTATCGATACTAAAATGAATATTAATAAATGTTCATATAATTAGTACGTGAAGTTCATGTTTGAGGTCGTAGTATAGAATATAAAAATATAATTTATATAGTGGCTAAATTTAACAATTTATGTGATGTACCAATGGTATCAATAGACTAAGTTTTTCTATTTCAATAGAAAGTCCATGAATGATCAGTAAATATAATTACATGTTGTCTGTTTAGACCAATTTGTTACTAGTAAATGCTTCCATTTATTTAACTAAAAATATATGTTTTAAATGTATTGGTGAAATCATATACAAACCAATAAACCTATAAATTTTTCACCAATTTGAAAATCAATCCCATAACCTTTATAGAATAAGTACCCTAAATTAAAATAAATATAATTTGAAATATTTCTCCTACTCCATCCAAAAGGCTCAACCTAATCTAATTCAATCCTATCACAAAATGAACATTTTGAAAACCACCTAGTATGGATATTGGCCAAGGATTATAAAAAAATCATACCTCTAATAACCCTGATAATGTCCATGACTACTACTAAAATATATAGACACATATAAATAATTATCCTATATCAACCAGAAACAGTTATATAACTCAATAGTACAAGTAATATCAATTGGTAATTAAAAGCACAAAAAATAAAAATTCAACATATTGAATGCGTTAATATGAAAATATAATTATATTAAAAAACCATAGAGAATATTCTGATATATAAATATATGATTGATAACATGACTAGTTACATTTTTCACATGAAATGAAGAACTGTTATCATACTAGAAGAACATCTAGGAATTAAAATATTTTAAAAATATAAATCTCCACAAAATATCAACCACCATAACACACCATCGTGATTATCTTCATTAGATCATCAATTATTAATGGAATACAATAGAATACAAAACATCTTCACATACATAAAATGTGTGGGTAAGTAGACATTCCAATGGTCAGTATAAAAAATACTATTTGGAGGAAAAGTAAATTTATTGTAATTTAAGAAATAAAAGGTAATATAAAATCTTCATTAAATTGGATATATTAATATGATTCAATGTTAATATTTTATATGATTAAATATCATGATAAATGTCAAAGAAGTAAGAATCAAATTCATCATTTCATAACACTATGAAGAGTCATATTTCACAAGAACATTGATATAATTGGTAAAAATAAATTCTTAAGGCCCTTAAGTGAAAAACATTGTTTCAGTTATATCTCAATGACCACTAATGATTCATCATATATTAAATGTGTAGATACATAAACATAACATGATACACTATATATTATGATCATACAACTCTTCTGTTGCCACATCGATGTTGACATTGGATCTGCAAGCAACATTGTAACATAAATTAGTGAATGGAGTTACATAACAAAGGGGAATATTTTATATATGTCATAAAAAGACCCACTTAACCCGGTATTGAACTCACAACTGGGAATTAGTTTGTCATCTGGGAATACCTAATCTACCAATATTATCACATAAATACACCACATCATAATGTTGATGTAATAAACCTCATTCAATAATTTGGGATCCATTCCCAAGGATTATTATATGTCAAAATGATGTTAATGGGGGATTTCTATCCACAAAATAAATATTTGGGACCCAAACCATTTACAAATACTCATTATGGTTGATCCTAATACAATAAAATCAATAATATTCATTCATATACACTAAAACAACCACCTTAAATTGAAATGATACAATACACCTTAATTTGTATAAAAATCATCTATAAATATAATTTGAAATTAAATAATATGTTCTACATTGTAAATATCATATAAAAGAAATGAAATATGAATTTTACTACCATCATGGTGAGAATATGTTATGAATTCCACGATCTTCCATGTACATGACATGTATATATTGTTCATAAGGTTTTTATGGTAGTTAGGAATATTGTTCATGAATGTATAATGTTTCTATGACATATATAAATGTATAGTACTTGTATATAAAGGTACACCATGTGAAAAAATATATAAGATATATGTTATGTACTCTTTGAAATTGTGGAGTTAACTCACAATCTTTACATGATGACTATGTGAATCTCAATGCATGTAGGATACGAAAACTATTTTATATTTAGTGCATGTGTCCACCACATTTGTAATACCAAATATATACAGATTGTTTTATGTTTCACTAATCAAATGGACATGAATCGTCATCCTAGTTTGTACATAATGTTATGAAAGTGGAACATATCCTTACAATAAATATTATATGACTAAATAGACACAGAGTGTGATTAATTTAATATTTATAAACCAAAAATCAAAATATTATGTAAAAAATGTTTTAAATAATTTATTTTGTGTCATGTATATTGTATGTCTATCCAGATTCATTACCTTCCCATGTGATGTGCGTTTCATCCCATACCTATGTGATTCATCAAGATATCATCATTTGTACTGTCATTACCACATCTAGGCCTTGTCTTTTCATCCTTGGTATTCATTATAGATATTCAATTCGTTTAATTTATTTTAATGGTATCATCCAACCATTAAAAATATATATGAATTTATAAATGAAAAACCCCTTAAAAATTATATTATGGTAATTTATCAACTCATCGTCAGGAATATATTTAAACGATTAGCCAACATATAAATGAATATGAGAATGGGGGAATATATATTTTCATTGGATTACCTATAAAATGTTAATAATGTTTTAATTAATTCTTCTAGGAATATGAGAAGTTTAAGGAAATGGGGGATTAATTTCATGAACTGACCCTATGATATGGCTCGAGCTGTGATTACTCCAATCCCTCCTGCATAGGCACGGGGGGGTTACGAAAATCCACGAAGGCACAACTAATTTCTACGAGGAATTTATCTAAAACATGTACAGATGAACCTAAAACGAATAATGAAAAAATGAATAGGATTGGTAGAAAAATGATAACATGTATTTAATGTACAATTAACATTCATGAACCTCTAAGAGATACACGAGAATGATAGTCAACTGAAAAGTAAAGAGGAAAGACACATTGCAAAACCAAAAACATTTTCCAAACAGAATACAACTAAAATAATGTCATAGCGATAGAACCATGCTAATGAATCCCATTTTTGACAACCATAAATATCCAAACCACACTTATCCTTATACTCATCAAAGACTATGATTGAACTGACAGATGTCTACAAAATACACAACATGTGTTTGGAAAATCCAAGTAGGGTTGAGTATAAAAAACCCAATAGGAAGCCCCAAAAATGGTGATGGGTGATAAAAAGGATATAGAATAAAAAAATGATTTAATAATAACAATAAACAATAAAAGTGAATTAAAAGAGTACACCTCAACCCAACAACAGTGTGTATTTACAGTCATAATAGTACAAGGAACCCAAAACAAAGTGGGGTTGATCTCTTTACTGATTCTTTTCTACTTATGGATAGAGAGTAGACAAATACAACCATGAGAATGTATACCAGTAAGGAGCATTGAATACACAATACATATTTTACGCTCATATAATATCAGTATCCATGAACCAAGGAGTTGGTACTATTAACATATAATTGTATAAATATATGATTTTTCAAATAATCCAAAATGATATTGTACATGGATCATCCTCTAACATATCATCCCAAGAAAGTGACTAGCCATGAATTCTAGATAAACCCATTTGCGATGCCTAGAATATATTTCATCTTCATTGGATTCATAATTCACTAGGTCTAAAATCACCACACCTCAATAATATCTACTATGGTGGAACTAACTCCCATGCTCAGTTATAGTTCATTTCAAAAGGAAGTGTCTTGGTTGAGAAAGCACCCATCATCATCATGAGTCATATGGAGATGTTAATCCACTCATTACCAATGTTCCTCATTGTCCAAGGCCCTCACTAAATGTCCTCAGAGACTGTGCTTCCCATCCTAGCAGGAGGTTCATCTCGTAAGGTTTTTAGGATCTACACTACCCTACCCAACTGGAGGTTCTACACGAATGATCAACAGGGACTACACCACCTAGTCTAGATGGATGATCAAAATGGATGGTTATCATTGAGTACACTACATAGTCCTACTGGAGGGTTAGACCGAAAGGTCATCCGGGAATACAATACCAATCCCAGCTAGAGGGTCATCCTGAAACATGCTTTTCTATAACTATCTAATTGATGTTTTCATCAGGTTCGATCTCTATTCATTACAAAGCAGATCATTCCATTCATATATCTAATGCTGATTCTGAGGGAATCATCATGTTTCACACTGAAAAACACACAGAATAGTAATATCCTGGCCCAAAATCCGAGACTAAATGAAGATTTTAGAGGGTATTAAAGATCACTAGATAGATCCTAATAATAACAAATCATGTGATGGGCCCACAATACTTGTGGGTTTTCTCCACTTCCTAGCCATGACACTTGGATGGTAAATAGGTGTCATCCATGTAGGGTTTTATGACATGTTTTTGGGAAAAATTGTGTTTCCCACCTATTTGGGGACTAAGATGTGATTGATGGACCTGTGATCCTTCACACGGCATAGTCACATGGAAAATAGGATTCATGACATCTTATAGGGAGTACATGTTGTGCAATCCTTAACATCCTCGAAATCCTAGCACCTCCATTAAAGGATGATACTCACCTTGTGTTCTTCGAGTTACACAGTATGTATTCAGGTCATCCCTTAAATCTAATGGGTTTTCAATATTCAGCCACCACATCCAAATATTCTTCATAAATTGTCAGAGTAACCTAGTTTCACTCCTATTTTGTAGTAATTGTCTATAAAAAAGGAATCTCTTCAATCTTGATCAGGAATTTGCCTCTTTCATTGATGATGGTTTTTCCTGATCATCTGTGTTTTGTTGCATCTTTGATTATCATTATATTGACATTAATACTTTATATTTTAATAATTACATCATTTTGTTTCCAAATATGCTCCTCACATACAATTTTATCATCATTCACCAATTCTTCATGAATACGGGCACATGATTGTGCTCAGGATGAATGTAAATTGTCGATCCGAGATATAAGGGGATTCCTCCATGAATAAGAGAATAAAAATAAGATAATGGTACAAAAATACAATATTTGAATCATCATAAGACAAATTATCAAGTGTTGTGATCGAGATTGGGGAACCGTGTTTAGATTATAGGATAAATAGTAGAAAATCCAAGAATAAGGGCGCATGAGATTTCATAAATAAAGGGAACAAATTGGTGATGAATTGATAACATGTTCAATGATTAATTAAGTGAATAAAACACCAATAAAAAGTCCTATATGATTTTTTGTAATATTTTTAATGAGAACACATTCTCCAAGAACAGATCATTCATTACTTCTTGATCTATCTAGATCCACGGTTTCTTTGTCGTTCTTCATTTTCCATTTTTTAATGGGAGAGGATAATAATATACGATATTTCATTGATAAAAAACATTATGACACCAACTCATCTAATCCATAAATTTATAAGTACTTATAATTTAAAAATTTATTTAAATTAATTGATTTATTAAATTATTCAATTAAATGTAATGAAAATGATAAGGGGATCCAGTCATCTAATTCCAACTCATTTTAAGTCGCACATTGAAAGAAAATGTTTTCGAGCCAATAGTGGACTAAAATTTCCAATACGATAAATTTCTTTAGAGTTATATATGTTTCATTAGATAACCATTTGTGCCCATTATAAAATATTTTTAATATTTTTATTGATTTAATCCATTCAACATTGGGCCTTAAAATCAAACAATATTTTAGTTTAAATATTTTGGATAATATTAAGAAATATTTTAATGTCTTAAAAGGAATAAAAGTTGTCTATACTTCTTTTCCTAAATCACAATTTTTTCCTCGAAAAGTAATACTTTGAAATAAGAATAGGATATTGACATCGCATTTAGATCTCCCTCTAATAGGAACTCTATGGCATGGTTTTTTACTTTCATAACACTCGACTAAGTTGGATAGATCATCCTCTCAAGGTATACTATTCATGGTCGTCGATTTCAATCAGGTTTTCCACAATGGTGGACCCATCATTTTTGTATTTCCAACCCCCATTAAATGATATAAATTGGTTCATTCACATATCACATTATTTGTGACACATGGAAAATGTCATCCACCAGCTCCAGCTGTTGGGGTGATCGATGGTCGTAGGCAACATCATATATCCTCTAAACAATTTCAAATGGCCCAATTATGCTTGGGGACAGGATTCCTCTTTAGAAGTTCCTCAGAATTCCATGGCATCGGGACACCCTTTCGATGATGTGGTCCACATGATTGGACAATAGTGGTCTAAAATGATGATATTTTTATGACTAATATCTGATGTGGGCCATCTTTATCCATTCATAGATAACATGTACCTTTTCCATGGTCTCCTATACCAAATCGAGGCCCGTAAGAGTGATTTCTCCAACCACCTTCCATTATAAGGATGTCCTACATGGTCTCCCATAAAAGGCCTCCAAAAGTTAAATACTGATAATGGAGTGGTAATTGTTTTTGTAGGTAAACTCCACTATGAGAAGGTGGCCCTCCTTTCTCTAGAAAAAATTAAACACATAGGATATCTACATGTTCTCTAGTACTTGGATGATGATCTCAATATTCGCATATGTCTTGGGTTGAATGGTTGTACTCATCTATAGAAGGCTCTTGAATGCCTCCAATAGGCCTCTCTGTAATTGTGACATGAGTCATGAATAATGATCAGACACAATCATTGAGGGTACCCCGTGATGGTTGAAAATATCTCATATGTATACCATCCCCATACTCTTTACCGAACTATTCTCTCTGATGGAAGGGAAATGTGATGACATTTTCAGTAAGAATAAAGTTATCAATATTGCTCAATGGCCCTTTCTATTTGTGGAAGACATGGGAGTAAATCCAAGGATATGATGTCCTATTTAATCTATGGAATATGAAGCTGTTATAACAATCCAACCATGAACCAGATTCTCTTATTCAACTACAAATTGGCAAGGAATCTTGAGAGTAACATATTTATGCTTCATTTATTTCCAAACCTCCCAAAATTAAACTAAATGTACTTGGAATCTTCCCCATGTCAGGATGTACAACTAATGGAGAATTTTCGAATTCCAATGTCACATCTTTATGCAATGTGGCTAGACCCACTATTCTCCCCTAGAACATGTTCTCGTGATTTCCTTGTTCAAAATATCAATTATGTTTCTCACCTATCAATATACAATTTTTTAGAACACCTCAATCAATGACTCCTAACTGGAACACTTTCAAACACTCATGGAGTGAAAAAGTCAGCAATATTGTTTGCATGAAAACAGCACCATCCTTCTCTATCAGGGTTAGTTTTAGTGACACCAACTGAAATTATGCTTACCTCAAAATGTCAGCATTATACATCCTGCTATATGCATGTACATCATTGTTTACCTTCCTTGAAGTGTAGAATATCTCAATGTGGTAGTACTATTAGAAATCCAACAATTTTTTCTACCATAGGTTTAGCAATCTATGAGTGAAGACATACATGAGACCCTGGGGGTCTACGTAAACAACAATTTATTGTTTTTAAAGGTAGTGCCTCCACACCCTCAAAGTGAAAAGTATTTAAGAAATCACTATATCATGAGTCACATTATTCTTCTCATGGGATATCAAATAGATTGACACATATGTAATGAATGCCAATAATTTCATCAATACGCAATAGATTCCAGCTATTGAGGCATCACAATACACTATGAACACAAATCATTCCCCTAGATTCCTCAAAGTTGGAGTTCTTGTCAGCCTCATCTAGAAACCCATGATCACCTTACGAAATTGGTTATACCATATATAAAAATTTCCCTTCTTCATCAGTGTCATTAATAGGTCAGTGATTGATGAGAAGTCTGCCAAAAATCACAAATCGTACACAACCAAGCTAATGAAACTCCAAACATCTTAATCATTTTTTGGTGGATCATACGATTAAAATGCCTCAATATATTATAGATCCATGTATCAACCCAATTCAAAAATAATTATCCCTAGAAAGTGAACCTCTTGTATACAGAAATGGAATTTTGAAATCATTCCGCAATGCTGGTGATCTCAAAGTAAATCAATGTATCCCCAAAATTGGACTTATGGATCCAGTTATACCATAGCGTAGGTGAGTATTTCCTACATAAAGGAGAAAAACTAGTACATATAGGGATATAAAATGTAGTTCACCAATTCCATGAAAATGACTAAAACATTTGTCACACAAAAATGAATATCTGCCTCAAAAACCTGAAACTGGTTATTGTAGGACCTAAGATCTGTCTTTGAAAGACACCACACGCTTCAATGATAAAAATAGGTTGTTAATCCTTAGTGAAGGGTAAATATTCCTTATTTTAGTTGGATTCAGAGGACAATAGTACACACAAATTGGATGGATCCCATCTTCTTTATTTAGAAAAATGATGGTGATGCCTTGGGGGACACATTATGTCTGATGAAACACATCTCATGAATTCCCTCCAAATACAATAGTATATCCCATTGACCAGTGGGTTTCATTTGATATTCTTTAGAATAAATCAGGTAGTATCTGGATGCATGTCAATGAAAAGGTCCAACTCCTGTCTTAGAGGTAATCTTGGTATATCATCTATAAATACATCCTTATAATCTTATAGAATTATTGTAATCTAGGTGCACTAATAATACACCACACCATGGTTCATAATCACTTGATGATGGGTAATATTAAGTAACCACATTCTCACAACACTCATCCGTCCCACAACGAGGTCTTTCTCACCGAAGAAGTATAACCTCATCCCCTCAATGTGTAGGTGTTTGACTAATCTGCACTGATAGTTAATCTGGGATGAAACCATGGAATTCCAATACATTCCAATGATTACATTGCAGGGTTCCATTGTGATGACCAGTTGGTCCCTTGTGAATCTCTCTCCCCCAATGTGATACTACTCACGTCATGCAGATACATGATATAGAAGAAGCTTTCCCTATGGTAACCTAATGTCAAAGCTGCTATGATAGAATCTACATGGGGAGATCCATCTCATGCCACGTGATTGGAGATATAAAAAAATTTCTACAACATATTTCTAATAATGTCGAGGAATTAGTATAGAATATGTAGATTGTTCTTCTGATCATCACTTCTGTTGTGGGATCGTAAGCGTCCAAAGCATACCGCTTCCTACAACCCCAACTGCCCGCACCCTCAGCATAATGTGGGTCGCTTAGTGGTGGTATTGGGAGAAACTAAAATAATCATCCTCCACCTATTTCTCATCAATATCCTTTACCAGCTTCTACTCCTTGGGTACCACCAAATCCCCACATAGGAGATATCTGGTAATAGCACTGCCATAACCGTGGTTGTTTGTCCAGAGGGGCCTAGAATTTTCATCTTCCCTAGTTGAGCAGACTCTTTCCATGTGACCTCTCCCATCATAATCATAACATTGGCCCTATCTAGGCTACCCCTTTTCTATACACTAGCGTAGTACATCATGACAATGTCCCTGAGACATCTCATTAATGACTGTCCTATTCCAATATTGTAGACGCCGGAAAAGTCCGTTGTTCCCAAACGAAGCTCCGGATGCGGAAAGCGAAGTGATATTTGGAGTCAGAGGCACGTTCTGGAGGGCCCGGAGGACTTGCGCGAAATTTCAGAGGCCCGCGCGCAAAGTTGAGTCTCGGCGAGCAATCCTCCCGGGATGCGCGCAATGCGCTGGGCCGGCGCGCTATTTTGCGCGCCTGTGGCCTGCGCGGCTCCCTTGCGCGCCTGGTCCTGATTCCGTGCTCGCGAAGGGAATTCCGCGCCCGAGACTGGATTCCGCGCCTGGGGTTGCCTATAAATATAAGGCGACCCCCGACGTTTTGAAGGTTTCCAGAATCCGAAGCGTCGCTCGTTCGCGCAATCCAACCCCTTCCGCGCGCAATGCCGATCTTCAGGTAACCTCCTTTCTTTCGCGCAATAGAGCCTTGGGGTTCGCCTTCGCGCGCAATCCCCTTGGCTCCTTTCCTTTGAATAATCCTTAACCCGAAGGCCTTCACGCGCAAAAGAAGCCTCTTGCGCGCAATTTCCCCCGGGTGCGCGCAATCCAACCCGATTGCGCGCACCCCCCTCTTCAAAGTGGCCGTTCGTTAGAGAATGAGTTGTTGCCCCCGCGAGCTGTCCGAAGCCCGGTGCGTGCAATCTCAATCATCCGCGCGCAAAGGGCTGGCCCGATTGCGCGCCAGCCCGCCATTTTGCGCGCCGACCTGCTGTTTTGCGCGCAAAGCTCCTCTTTTGCGCGCAATCCGCCAGGGTCGCCCCCCTTGACCCCCTGAGGGTACCCGCCTGCGTGGCGCCCGATGATTTTCATCTTGGGTGCCCGCACCGTGCGTTGTCTTTCCGTGCGGCCCTCCAGGCTTGCGCGAAGTGACACGGACCCATCAGCGGCAACCAACGTCCAACATGACGTTAAACTGCACATTCGTCCAGCATGACGTTAAACTGCACATTCGTCCCGCATGACGTTAAACTGTACCACGTCCGCGCTGTAAGACGTTAAACTGCCAAGCACCTTCGTCCTCAACACACGACGTTAAACTGTACTTCGTCCGGCAAGACGTTAAACCGTCCGCTTCGTCCTCAACACACGACGTTAAACTGTACTTCGTCTGGCAAGACGCTAAACCGTCCGCATCACCCGATCCCGTGCCTCGCACGCAGGGTCCCCCCCGGTTTGGATGTGGCCCCCACCCGCTCGTCTCTGCAGGGATGTCGGGATTGCCCCTCTTTAGGGACGATTTAATGGGAGCGGCTTTTCCCTACGGGGGTAGGGTATTACAAACCCCTAGTTTCTTGTGGGGGCTGCACATGTGTATCTCCATTGCGCTCCCCCACTGTCGAAGCCAGTAGAGGGTGTGACTGGGATCGAGGTGTCTCCTACTTTCGGTCCAAGTCCCTTCCAACTGAGTTTTGCCGCACCCGGGCTGCCTCAAGTGCGTAAGTCCTGACAGAATGAACTACGTGGACTTTGATCCATGTCTTCTAAACAGGGTACGTAGGAAGCCTCCCTGAGGTTCAAGCCCACCACCTGGTCGTCCCGGTCGTATTCACGTCGGTTCGTCCATCAGTGGACCCCTCCAGGGTTCACGCTAGCGTCGATTCACCTATGAATCTGCCCCTGTGGGAGACTGCCCGTGTGTATCTCCACTGTGCCTCCCCACAGCCCCTTTTTCCATTTCTCCTTTTATCGTCCAGCATGACGTGAAACTGTGATCCACCCGGCCGTTCCATCCCCCTCTGTGCGAGGTGGTTCGGTTCAATCCTCCGCCCGGCGGCCTCGACCCCTTCGTGAGTCGGCTTGCCGACGTCCAGCATGACGTTAAACTGTATATCCGAACTACGCTGACTTTGATCTGCGCTGACGCGCGGTACGTAGGAAGCCCCTACGGGGTCCAAGCTCTTCACTCCATCATCCATCCTGATCCTTACCCAGGCCGCCACATCCCGGTGAGGTCATGCCACTTCACTCCACTCCATATCACTTGGGAAGCCGCCCATGCGCTGGCCCCAGCGTCGGAGGTTCCCCGCAAGGGGTTCTGTCATCTGATCCACTCTTCGTGTTGATCAGTCCGATGTCGTCCCCACTGGACGTTAAACTCGCGGCGTACCCCGTGTTAAACATGGGAAGCTGAGGAAAACCTCAGGGGACACAGTTCCCCGCACCCAGTGCGGGATGCCTCAGGCCATCATGCCTTCGAGAAGCCCTATTAGGGACGGAAGATAGACGTGCAGAGCCGCAGTGTTACGACGCGCCCCCAGCACCCAGAGCCACCCGGCCTTCTCACCGCAGGTTGCTGCCCCGACCAGACTCCTTGGAGCGTCCGGGCGGAAGCAGCGTAATTAACCGGTGTCCATGAAGATATGGCGCCGGGAACGAGATTCACGAGCATGTCTTAAATCTATGAGGGAGACCCGGATTAGGCGACGAGTTCCGAGGAGACGTCCAAGGAAGGAGGAGCCGACATCCCATCATCCCGGTTTCGATCAAGGAGCAGACGCCCCTGAATAAGGGACGGATGTCACCCGCCTTTGGAAATCGGGACTGCGGGACCACAAGCCGCGCGCCCATCCCCTCGGGTTGACGGGTGCACGCGCGAACGCGTCCTGGCGGAACAGCGTAACCCGACGCACATCCGCACCGAAACAGAAAAATGGTGAACCCGACGTGAATCTCTTCTCCTCGATACGAAGACCGATGGCTTTCAGAGGTGTTGGAAGACCGGCATGTTGCCCGGCCAAGCATTCAGTCTTACCCGCCAGGGGCTGGGGAAGGGACATCGGGCACTCCGTCTCGCAACGTCGAGGGCCTGGGTTCCCCCCACGGAAGGCGTCGTGGCGCTAATGGTTGGTTGTCGATTCCTTTTTCCTGTCAGTGTTAATGGGTCCTTCTCCCTGCTTTCAGAAATCAGGTCGCCCGATCCCATGCCCGATCGCCACCCGCCCACTGGCGCAGGGGTAGGGGAAACACCGACGCGGCTACTCCGCACGGTCCCGCCCGTTCCACAGCTGTCCCAGCAGCCGCAATTGCGGGACGACCACGCCCTCTCTCCCCCTCGGAGGTCATCCAGAGAAGGGTGATCAACACCCTGGTGCGGAGATATGAGGAAGAGGGAGTCATCCCCACCCGGGACATGGCTCGCCTAGACCTTGAGGAGGCTGCACCTCACCACCACCGCCGCCCCCAAGGGCCGCGCAGGGAGGCACCGCTGCCCACCTCAACGTCCAACCGCTTCGGGAGCTTATCCCCGGAGCACTCTGACAGTTCCCTTCCCTATGCGGATGAGGTGGAAGATGCCCGGGATCACCCTATCCGGGATTCGCTCTAGGGATCTACGGTAAGGACTCCCGCCAGGCCACGGTGACACCGCCGCCAGGCCTCTCAAGTCGAAGAGCGGGCTCTCCACCTGCCCGCACCGCTCATCCCGACTCGTCTGTCCCGACGCCAACGTCGGGCACGAGCGGAAGAGGATGCCCATCTTGGGGCCCTAGCAACAGCGGCCGCATTGGCCCAAGCCACTGTTGGCCCCAGTCGCCAGGCCCCTGCGCATCCTGAGCAGGGGAACTTCTATGCCCGACCTGGATCGAGGCCCCGACCACCCCAAAGGCAGGTTGGGTCGACTCTCCCGGTTGCTGGTACGGGCAGTAGCCACCGCGGACCACCTCGCGGTAGCGCTATTCACCAGCGGGATCTACTCTGTGTGGCCGATCCAGGAGACATGGGTCATCCCACCTTCCGATCCCGGCCCGGAGTCCTGCCCGGAATCATCTCTCCCCGCGTCCCCTTTGATATCTGTCCCGGTGCCCCTCGCACCTTGGTTTCCAGTCCTCTTGGCCCCAGCACCAGTGCGGCCGGAGGACGCCAGGACAGAGATCAGCCCTGCCCCGAAGAACCACCCAGGGGAAGGAAGGCAAGGCGTCGACGCCGAGGGAAGAATGTTACGGAATTCCGGATAGAGATCCGACCGGTTCGCTTCTCTGATTCAGAGGCGGAGTACGATTCGGCGACAGAGCCCTTTCCCCAATCCCGCCAGTCAAGGGCAGGGGTAGGAATGCGGCACGTCAGCCTCGTGCTCCCCGAGAGCGAGATCGATGTGATCCCCGCTTCTCTCCGAAGGTATATCCGGAGTAACGAGGGCCAGGTAGACCCCCAAGGATCAAGCTTGCGGTTGGTACCGGCCCCTCCGGAAGTGCCTTCCGTCTCGGTCGGAGAAGCCGGAGACTTTTTCTGGGGACCGATGGTCGAACCACGATCTGGTGCACCCTCGGCGAGCACCGATGCTACGGCAGGATGTTCGCTCGCCGGCCCGTCCTACCGTGATGTGGTAGCCAGGGCACCGCCACCCTCAGAGGGCGGCCCGGGATATGGAGGTCAATCGGCCTGCTCGCCGTATTCACCGCCGGCCAGCCCGTCAGCCCGGCGGCCCGCCTCGGCACCACTGCCTGTTCCCCGTCCGTTCCCAGCCATTGAAGAGGACCAAGGAGATCTGGGTCCCGAGTTTGAGTCGTGGAGCTTCTGGACCGTCCTTGCAGAGGGACACTTCCCCGAGAAGTTTTGGCCAGTCGCAGGACTGGGCTTTGATGCACCCGAATCGCTCACCCCGGATGAGTTCGAATGCTTCCGCCGAACTCTCCGGGAGACTCGCTCCTGTCTTCACCGCCTACAAATGCCATACCCCGGGAGTCAAGCGCACCTGGAGGATATTGGTGAGCAGTGCCGTCAAATTGACCTGTCCATGCTCCCCGCGGTTCGGCACCCCGGGTCATTTGGGCACCACGAGGCCCTCCAACAACGATGCGTTGAGTGTTTTCAGGTACTCCGCAAAGTTATCGAGGAAGCCACTCCCCACGTGTATATCCGTGGATGGGGGCAGTACGCTGCCCTACGCTTCAGTGTGATTCGCCGACAGCCCGATTCACTGGGTGGCCCTGAGGGTACATCCCCAGGGACGGAAACAGTCAATATGGCTGACCTGTCGGGAGAGGGGAACGACTTGGAACTTCTCGACGGGGGATTCCCCCCCGAAGACAAGCCGTCGTCAGAGCCATCGGTGAGAGTCACTCGTCATCAGAGGAACCTCCTGGGGCTCACCGCACCCACTGAAGCACTGACGTTGAGCCGAAACGTCAGCAAAGGAAAAGAGCACAGCGAGGCTATAAAGCCCGCCGACCCATCTGCCTCCATGCAGAGGGCAGAGGAGGATCCCGAGAAGGCTACGCTACGTCAGCAGCTCGCCGAACAGAAGAAGCTGGTTGACTAGCTCCTCGCCGAGCGCGCTGCAGAACGGCGGCCTGACTACGGTGATCCTAGGCCAGGACAGCAGGGACCGGAACAACCGCTCCTCGACGAGACTCTCCCGAGCAACCGTGATTACGCCGTGTTCGCCGACAGGAGAGACGCCATTGCCTACGGCAAGAGGGCGCGGTATGTTTCTCCACACCCTCACGAGCGGCGTGACTACCTGAGAGACCCCGCTCGGATTCCTCCCGCTGCCCCAAGGGCCGCTCCGCCCGCCATCCCACGAGCTGCCGAGTTCGACGACCCGGTCGACGACCCGATTGAAGGGCCATGCAATGCGCTCGTGGTTAGAGATCCTCGCCAGGACTGGAACCCATGTCCGGACGATCCGATGGTGGCACTCATTGCCCGCTTGGAGGCCTTGGAGACTCGGCAGGTGGCGATCCCACCGGACGGCAAGCCCTACCCAGCATGGGTGGATGACATGCCGGCGCCTCCGGGATTCGGGAATCCCACTTTCGCTTCCTTCAACGGGACTGGAGATCCGCCACAGCATTTAGCCCACTTCAACTCGAGGTGCGGGCCTATGTTGGGGACTCCGGCGCAGCAAGAGGCCGCTAAGCTTCGCTGCTTTGTTCAGACACTGGAAGGGCCAGCATTTGTCTGGTACAGCCAGCTCCCCGTCGGGTCGGTAACCATCTGGGAGGACCTCCGTAGACAGTTCCTCTACCAGTTCAGTTCCACGACCCGGAAGACAAGTATCGCAGACCTCTTCAAGTGCAAGCAGAGGCCTGATGAGCGAGTCGCGGACTTCGTCGCCCGATGGAAGGGTCTCACGTATTCCCTTGACATGCCATTGACTCAGGAGCAGTTGCTGACAATGTGCGTCGGGAACGTCAAGACCGAGCTGGTCCCTTCCCTGATCACTCAAAATTATCCCGGAGGGTTCAGGGACTTCTCAGACAAAGCTCAACGTCTTGAGGAAGCCCTGCAATAGGCCAGCCAGGCACACCCGCTGCCTCCTATGATTCCTGCAAGGAGAGTCAGCAGGGCTGAGCCCGCTGCTGTCGCCCAGATAGAGGCCCCCAGGCCATTGGAGCTGCTGCCGGCGAGGCCAGCTCCACAGCCTCACAGGAATCCGCCTCCACGGGCTCAGTTCCCGGCCCAGCAGCGGCAGCCTCAGAACCGGCCGGCCCCTCCGCGTAATGTACCGCCGCAACCCAGGCGAGATAATCAGGGTCCACCTCCTCGGCCGGCCCCTCCAGCCCCTCGTCAAGACCACGCTCCCAGGGGCCCGCGACACCTGACTTACTCATTCCACGAGGATCAGGTCCCCGGTTATTTCCGGAGCGCCCTGGAGCAGAGGATTGTGCGACTGCCTGAGTGTTGGAGGCCAGAGGAGGCACATCTTACGAATAACCCCCGCTACTGCCCCTACCATCGGGCCCTGGGGCAAACCATCCAGCGGTGCTATGTGTTTAAGGATTGGCTCCAAGACCAGATTAACAACAATGTAATCAGGTTGGGCCCAGCTCCAGCACAAGTGGCGGGCGTGTTCGTGGGATCAGATGACGATAGTGGCAACGAGGACGAATGGCAGCTGGTCTCCAACCGCGGATCCCAGAAGTATAATAACTGGATGGCCCGCAAGACGACCATTCACGCCCATGGAATCATCCGTGCGCGCTTGAATCAGCCTGAGCCCCCAGAATCTGCGGGTGCTGCTTCGGCATCGTCGTCCCAGCCTGCCTCTTCCAAGAGGAGCAAACGGCGGCAGCGCAAGAAGGAAGAGCGCGCCCCGCCGGTTCCGCCACTATCCCGCACTCTCGGCGATTTCATGCCCCCGGAGATGGGGGTCCCTCCTCGGATCCTCCCGGTGATAGATGATTCGTCCGATGACGGTATTGGGTACGCTTCGGTTAACACCGTCGAGCTGGTAAATCCCTTTTCGGTTCCCGACGTTGAAGAACACCAGGTGGACCTCCCTAGTGTCCCCGGTCGTCGCCACCGTCGGAAGAACCGCAGCAGCAGGAGTCGCCGGGGCACAGCCGTTGGTACCTCCAGCCAGGCCGTGCACGCCACTGAGACCAGGCAGCAGGCTCAAAACCGAGCACAACGTGCGCCGCCCCCCCATTCGGGGATGACGGATTCGCCTCCGCCGCTGTTTGTGGTGTGGGACCAGGCAGAACCGCCTCAGCCGCGTCACGACCAGCTCCGCCCTGCCACGAGTCCATCCCGGCCTCCTGACCCCAGTACGGTGACCATTTCCCGGACTGCAGCCAGTGAACAGCGAGATGCGCCAAGTACCAGTCGGCCGCCGGTCCAACTGGCAAGGCCCGTCATGCCGCCAACCGCAGAGCAACCTCCTGCAACCAGGGGCTCGCGCTTGGCCAAAAAGTATGATGTCCTGAAGCACTTGGCCGACATCCCAGCAAGGCTCTCCATCCTTGAGGCTCTGCGCATGTCATCTGAGATGCGCGAGGCACTCGCTGAAGCCCTGAAAATCCCCCTCCAGTTTGAGACAGAGGTTGCGGCTGCAGAGGCCTTTCACGCCGAAACGATCGAGGACGCCGAATGTCAGGCAGTTATCTCATTCTCTGGTAAGGATGAAGACCCTCCTATACAGGGACACATTCGTCCGCTGTATGTCACTGGCCAGTTCAATGGCCTTGAAGTCCGGCGCTGTCTTGTCGACACGGGGTCCGGGATTAACCTGATTCCAACTCGGACGCTCCGGAGATTGGGGTTGTCTGAGGATGACTTGATTCCCTCCGACCTCAGGATCCAGGGGTACGACCGCACCGAGCAAACCCCGGTCGGCAAGATACGTTTGAAGACCCAGTTCGGTGACTTGGTTGCCAACACCGAATTCATGGTAGTCTCCCAGGACACCGCGTACAACGCATTGATGGGCAGGCCATGGCTCCACCTTCACGCGGCGGTTCCCTCGTCATACCACCAATGCCTCAAATACTCCCTTAATGGTCGAGTAGGCGTGCTTCAAGGAGATGCCTCTCCTTTTGCCTCATGTGAAGCCCGCTATCTGGACGCAGACTATTACAAGAGCAAGGATAAGCAGATCCTGGCAGGTGAGGTTGAGCCTGTCGCTGTTGCAAGTGATCCCTAGGCAAGTCTGGATGACGCTTACATCCTCCCGATTCACCGGTTGGACGTCGCCATGGTCTCGACGGCCCGCGAGTCTCCTGATGAGATGACTGCGACCGCCCGCGCCAGCACCAGTGGCCCAGCAGGATCTGGTAGCCCCAATGCAGTTGCCAACGCAGTCTCTCCCGTGGACGATCCCTCCCCGAGTGGAGAGGACGTGTAAGATGCACCCCCAGCCTTTGAGGAGGGCGTCCCCACCACGGTCGATGAGTTAATACAGGTGAACCTTGGAACCGAGGCCGATCCAAGACCCACATTGGTCAGTGCCGCCATGCCCTCTGAGGAGCGGCAGCAGTACGTGGACTTTCTCAGGCAACACCGTGATGTGTTCGCTTGGGGCTATGACGAGATGTCGGGGCTAGATCCTCAGGTAGCCGTCCACCGCCTTGGTCTCCCGGCGAACCATCGCGGGTTCAAGCAGCCTCCCAGGAAGATGCACCCATCCCACGGTGCCATGGTTGAGGCCGAAGTTGACAAGCTTATCAAAGCCAACTTCGTGAGGGAAGTTCAGTACCCCAAATGGCTGGCCAACATTGTGCCGGTCAGGAAGAAGAACGGGCAGATTAGAGTCTGCATCGACTTCTGCGATCTCAACCGCCACTGTCCGAAGGATGATTTTCCCCTTCCAGTGACAGAGCTGTTGATTGATGCCACGGCAGGGTTCCAAGCCCTCTCCTTCATGGATGGATACTCCGGATACAACCAAATCTGGATGGCCCCTGAGGATGAGGAGTTCACTGCCTTCAGGGCCCCCCAAGGTACCTTTTGCTACCGGGTCATGCCCTTCGGCCTGAAGAATGCAGGTTCCACCTATCAATGGGCGATGCACCGCATATTCAAGCCAATCCTCGGCACGCTGGTGGAATGCTACGTCGACGACTTGGTTGTCAAATCACGCCAGCGTCAGGACCATCTCAAAGATCTTGAGAAAGTGTTCGGCTTCCTCCGGTCTCGCTGCCTGAAGATGAACCCGTTGAAGTGTGCCTTTGGGGTCACCTCTGGAAAGTTCCTTGGATTTGTGGTAAGATACCGGGGTATTGAGATCGACCCAGAGAAAATCAGGGCGATTAGCCAAATGCCTCCCCCAGGTACCGTCCGGGAACTGCAAGGGTTCCAAGGCCACTTAGCCTATATACGTCGATTCATCGCGAATCTGGCCGGCAAGTGTAATCCCTTTTCTCAGCTCATGAAGAAAGGTGCCACCTATGTCTGGGATAAAGAGTGTCAGACCGCTTTCGAGGAAATCAAGCAGTACCTGCTTCAACCTCCGGTTCTGATGCCGCCCGTATCCGGAAAGCGGCTGGTCCTTTATGTGACCGCCCTGGAACGGTCCCTGGGTTCCCTTCTCGCCCAGAAGAACAACGAGGGAACGGAGAATAGCCTCTATTACCTCAGTCGCATGCTCCTCGATGCGGAAGTTAGGTATTCCCCCATCGAGAAGAGCTGCCTGGCGCTCGTATTTGCCGTACAGAAATTACGGCACTACTTGCAGCACCATGAGGTACAGTTGGTTTCTCGGGTAGACCTGTTGAAATATATCCTGAGCCGGCCTATGTTGACTGGCCGTCTAGCGCGGTGGGCTGTGATTCTCCAGCAGTTCGACATCAGGTATGTGTCTCAGAAGGCCATCAAGGGGCAAGCATTGGCAGACTTTCTGGCAGCTCACCCGACCTCCGCGGATCAGCCGCTGGATCTAGGCTTTCCTGATGAGACCATTCTCTCGGTTGATCGAGCCGATCCATGTTGGCAGATGCACTTTGACGGTGCCTCCCGGAGCCCCACCGGTAAAAGACTCGATAATCCTAAGCTCAACAGAGTGGGCTTGGGCATCGTCTTCATTACCCCGGAGCGAGCCGTGCTGCCATACTCGTTCCTGTTGTCAGAGGGCTGTACCAACAATGAGGCGGAATACCATGCCCTCATCACCGGCCTCGAGTTGGCTCTCGAGATCGACGTGCCCCGTCTGTGCGTGAAAGGGGACTCCGAGCTGGTCATTAAGCAGATCAATGGCGACTATGTTGTCAGGAAGCCGGAACTTGTGCCATTGTTGGAGTGCACCCTCCTTCTAATGGCTCGATTCCCTTCTCGGCCAGAAATTGTCCATATTCCCCGGTCGCAGAACGGTCGAGCAGATGCCTTGGCCAGCCTTGCTGCGTCACTTGCGGAGCCTGAACAGGACAACCTGATCGTCCGCGTGACGCGCCGCAGGCTCATCGCTCCCGTTATCCCGGAGGAAGATCGTGGCCCGTTGGTAAGTAATCTCACCACGGTTGCCCCTGTGCCCGGAGCCCCGAGTACCCCAGATATGACAGTCGGATCAGCCCCTGATTGGAGGACGCCTTTGGTTGAGTACCTCCAACATGGCATTCTTCCATCGGATCGGGCCGAGCGCGAGCGAGTTCGACGCCGCGCATCACAGTTTGTCCTCCAGAGCAGTCCCGGCCTGGAGCAGATCCTCTACAGACGCGGATTTGATGGTGTTCTCCTCCGTTGCCTTCAGGGAGTTGAGATCCCACGAGTCATGCAAGAGGTTCATGCCGGTTCATGCGGCGCCCATAAGACTGGGCCGAAGCTGTCCCACCAGATTCGGAGGTTGGGATACTTCTGGCCCTCCATGATCCATGACTGCATCGAGTATGCCAGGAGGTGCCATGCGTGCCAGGTTCATGCAAACTTTGTGCATCGGCCGCCGGAGCCTCTCCATACCACTAGGTATTCCTGGCCCTTTGCAGTCTGGGGTCTGGACGTTGTGGGACCTTACCCGCTGGCGACAGCTCGCCAGTTCCGGTTCATTCTGACCGCCACGGACTTCTTCTCCAAATGGGCAGAGGCGATTCCGCTCAGAGAGGTCAAATCCTGTTCGATCGCTGACTTCGTGACCTCCAACATCATCTATCGATTTGGAGTGCCTCACGCTATCCTCACGGATAACGGAACCAATTTCCGAGCAGCCGAGTTGAAGAAGTTGTACGCCAAGTATAACATTCGCTCGAACCATACATCTCGCTATCATGCGCAGGCGAATGGACAGATCGAGGCATTTAACAAAACCCTCTCTAACATTATGCAAAAGATGGTTGGTCAGAACAAGAAGAGTTGGCCGGACAAGCTCCCCAATGCCCTCTGGGCTTATCGGACGACGACTCGCAATTCCACCCAGATGACCCCTTATTCCATGGTGTATGGAGCTGAGGCCGTCCTGCCCATCGAGATCCAGTTACCGTCCATGCGCACTGCGGTCTACGACCAGCAAGCGCCGGACAGAGTTGCTGAAGCCCGTCTAGTCGAGTTGGAAGCACTGGATGAGAATAGACTTCGCGCTTTGCACAACTTGGAGAGGCATCAAAGCAGAATGGCTCGAGCTTTCAATAAGAAGGTTCGCCTCCGCTCCTTCCTGCAGGGTGATCTAGTGCTAGCCCTAAGAGCACCGATGATCCCCGGCAGGAAGCCGCCCAAGTTGGAGCCCAAGTGGGAGGGACCTTTTGTTGTCCACAAGGTCTATCCCAATGGCGCGTACTCCCTAGCGACTATGGATGGTGAGCGTGTCACTCCTCCCACCAACGCTAGGTTCCTCAAGCAGTACTTTGTCTGAGTGTACCGACGTCCAGCATGACGTTAAACTGCACATTTGTCCAGCATGACGTTAAACTGCACATTCGTCCCGCATGACGCTAAACTGCATACGTCCTGCACGACGTTAAACTGCATACGTCCAAGCTGCACGACGTTAAACTGCCTAGCATATCATCCGCGCTGCAAGACGTTAAACTGCCAAGTGTTGCGTCCAACACGACGTTAAACTGTACTACGTCCGAGCTACAAGACGTTAAACTGTTCAGCATTCGTCCTGCATGACGTTAAACTTCCTCTCAAGAACTACGTGCGGCTTGATTCCCATCCTTATGGGATACGTAGGACCGCCTGAACATTCATGTTTCAGGACCAGCCCCATCCTTTGGGAATTTCTATCCCATCTCGGGCCCTTGGCCCAGTTGCCTCCGGGTGTGCGGCGTATGGTGTGAACGCGGGGCTATGCCCTCATTCACGTCGGTTTGCTCGCCATGCTGTACGCCCCCCACGTTTGGGGATGCCTTCTGCTCCCCCCTTCTTTTCTCGTCCTGCATGACGTTAAACTGCACTTCAAGAACAACGTGCGGCTTGATTCCCATCCTTATGGGATACGTAGGACCGCCTGGACATTCATGTTTCAGGCCCAGCCCCATTTCCCGGGAATCTCTATCCCGCGTCGGGCCTCTGGCCCAAGTTCCCCTCCTTTTTGTGCGAGGCGTATCGCGTGAGCGGGGGATTGTGTCCTCATTCGCGTTGGTCTACTGGCCGCGCCGTACGCCTCCCCCCGTGTGTGGGACCACATCACACCTCCCATCGTCCTGCATGACGTTAAACTGCCTCCCAAGAACTACGTATGGCTTGATTCCCATCCTTATGGGATACGTAGGACCGCCTGGACGCTTGTGTTCCAGGTCCAGCCCCGTCTCTTGGTTGATCACGGGGATCTGCCCTCTTTTGGTTGCTCTCAGGGTGAGTCCTCTGACCCTTTCCGGTGATCTGTTAACATGTTTTGGGTACTTCAGTCTATGACTCGTAGTGTCAGATTCAATCCCGACAAGTCATGTGTTGCTTGTCAGGCCTCGCGCTTCCTCTTGTTCGAGCCTTCACTCAAAGGGATCCTCGTTAGCGGTTTGGGTACGGTGCCTCAGTGCTCTCCTACCGCTCCAGGTCGATTTACCGGCGGGTCTTGGGCCGCAAATCGATATGAATCCTGCGATTGAGCGGTTGATGCTCGTTTTCTTGCCCCGTCTTAGGCTGACGCGATCGGATGTTGTGTTGCGAATATGGTCAGCAACGTCCTTGATCGCCATGTCGGCTCTTTCAGGCTTTGAACATTGGTTGCGCAGTCCTCCTCACACTCCGCCTTTGTGCGTTGTAGTGGAATCTCGACACTCTCTTCATACTGACCTTTAGTACACCTCTACACGTTAGGCAGACCAACCAGGGTAATGATGTCGTTCGAGGCTCCCATGATCTGAGCACCAAGGATATATGCGGATATCCTCCCTAAGGGCCATGCGTAGCTGGACCCTCGTCCCCATAAGGAGGAAGGAGTCGCCCGAACAATCGCATTATAGGCCCAGTATATCTGGAGGCTAGCATCTCTGCCCCTCGGGTGATGGACATACGCAGACCCCTATCCCAAGACTCTTCTCCTGGAATCGTGCGTGACCGCAGGGCTGGGTATGTTCCCACCTCCGCCGTGTCCGCCGTACCGCGATAAGCGGGTTCCTCCATGGTCCGAACCACACGACCTTAAACTGTGTTTTCTGGTCCTACCACACGATCGTAAACTGTGATCGTCTTGGCCGCCCGACGAGAAACGGCACTGCATCGTGATGTTCCCCTCAGGGGGCACTCATGTTGGGCGCTGGTTAATAACCACGCCATTCATCAATGTATTCCGTGGCTTGATTATTGTGGCGACGCCAGAGATTTCTCAATCACAGGCATGTCGCCACACAAATAAAAACCATTCATCTTTAAGGACAAACAAGAAATATCAAATGCCGCTCCTTCTGTGTGCGAGGGTCAGACCCGCACTCTTCCCCGCGCTGGTGCCCGATTGTGTTGCGCCGCGCTTTAAGAACTACGTGTGGCTTGATTCCCATCCTTATGGGATACGTAGGAACGCCCGGATGTTTGAAACTTCGGGTCCAGCCCCCCAACTCTTAGAGATTCCCCCTTCTCTGGGGAATTCGCCGCCTTCAGGTCACCCTCAAGGCGTGTTCCCCGACCCCTTGCAGTGGTCCACCGGTGTCAAGAGTACTCTGGTTTATTGCCAGGAGGGTCAGGATCCACTTGGTCAGGTTTCCTCCACTTTTCAGGCTTCGTGCTCCATTTCATTCGGACCCATCGTCTACGCCCTGGGTGGAGCCCCCGTGAACGGTTCGGACACAATGCCTCAGTGCTCTCCCACCGACTCGGGCCGGTACCCCCAATGGCCTCGGGCAGCAAATCGATATGAATCCTGCGATTGAGCGGTCGATGCTCGTTTGCTGCCTCATTCCACCAACGGTTAGTGTGATATTGATGCTGCTTTTCCGCCACGGTCGGCAGTACTCCCATATCGTTACTCCGGTGCCCCCAGTCCTTGAGTGAATGGCCGCATGATTCACATTTTCCACCTCCCATTCTGACCAGGCGAAACCTCGACACTCTTGACACTATCCCTCAGTGCATCTTCGCATATCCAGGGGATAGGACCACGATGCGGCGTACTTTGAGGTCATTATGGTCCGAGCTCTAAGACCTTAAACTAAGATCTAGCCCTTATGGTCCGAGCTCTAAGACCTTAAACTAAGATCTCCCCTTATGGTCCGAGCTCTAAGACCTTAAACTAAGATCTCTCTTTATGGTCCGAGCTCTAAGACCTTAAACTAAGATCTCTCCTTATGGTCCGAGCTCTAAGACCTTAAACTAAGATCTCCCCTTATGGTCCGAGCTCTAAGACCTTAAACTAAGATCTCTCCTTATGGTCCGAGCTCTAAGACCTTAAACTAAGATCTCTCCTTATGGTCCGAGCTCTAAGACCTTAAACTAAGATCTCTCCTTATGGTCCGAGCTCTAAGACCTTAAACTAAGATCTCTCCTTATGGTCCGAGCTCTAAGACCTTAAACTAAGATCTCTCCTTATGGTCCGAGCTCTAAGACCTTAAACTAAGATCTCCCCGAACGGGGTTCTACGTTCTGCATGACGTTAAACTGCACTCTCAGAACTACGTGTGGCTTGATCTCCAGCCTGATGGAGTACGTAGGAACGCCCTGGCATCTCAACTCGGGTCCAGCCTCAGGAATCGTTAAGTCCCGCCCCTCCGCGTCGCCGGCCTTCTGTCCTGGCTTCTGGTAGAGTGGTGCAGTTGTGATATTCTCCCCGATTCAGCTCGGGATGCCCCACTCCAATGGTGGGAAGTGACGGTTTCCTCGTCAAAGAGGTGCTGTCTAAGAATTGGGGTGATTCACGGCTAGATTAGTGCATCCGCCTAATACGCTTTCCCCGCGGTGGCGTAATTCTGAGAGCGTTGGATTCTGTCCGAACAATCGTCACTTCGCCCCACGCTTCGCATGCCCTGTTGATCTGGATTTCCACCCTTGTGTCTGAAGGAACCCCAAAGCGGTATTCATGATGACATGTGGTCCGCCTCCTGCAATATGAATGATGACCTTCGGTCCGTCTATTGTAGTTGTTATGGTCGATCCACTGTCCGCCTACCGTCTTGGGCATTTCCTGGAAGGCCGACCGTTGTGGATGTCTGGATTCGGGACACGTGATTCACCCTTTCTCATTTCCCTATGTTCGGATAAAATCTCAACGCCCCTAGCATTGTCCCGCTCGTGTGTTGGAACAAGTTGGGGGGATGATACATTGATTAGGCTTGAGGTCTCCTTTCCTAGGAATGACCTCCCTCTTTCTCCAGCAATCCAGGCCCAATTATGGATGCCTGATGCTTGGTTAACACTCCCGCAAGACAACGAATTGTGGATGAGCATGTTAAGCCAAAAGATGCAGATAAATATATTGGTTCATACAAATGGATCAAGGTAGCAGAAGCAAAATGTTCTGGGAGTGGAAAAACAAAGCCCCTAGGGATTAGCGTGCTGAATGAGTCTCTCTAACGCCGCTACCCTTTGGCTGGCGGCCTCCAGGGCTGCTTCTCGCTCTCTGCGTGCCCTCTCCTCGTCGGCGGTCGCAGCACGCAGTTCGTCGATTCTGGCCTGTGCACGCTCCCGCTCGACCTGAATTGTGACCATCTGTTGGCCCGCCTCCGTTAGCTGTACCTGGGCGTTAACCAGCTGGGCTGCTAGTTGCTCCACAAGCTCGGTACACGTTGCGACGAAGGCCTCCTTCTCTGCCGCCTGCCCTTCGAGACGCCGGACTTCCTGCTCCGCCGTGAGGAGCGCCCGCGAGCTCTCCGACATGTCCCGACTTTGTGTGACGTCGGCACGCCGGCAGCTCTCGCGCATCTTTTCGGCCATGAAATCACGGACCGTCAGATGGAGGCATTGAGCATCAGCTCCCCCGGCACACAGGAAGCGCAGCCAGGTTTGAAGTGATCCCATGCGCCCCAGCCACTCCGACGGGTCTCGCTTGAGGAAGCGCTGGATGCACTTCCACCCCCTGCGGCGCGTTATCCGGCTCTCCTCGACCGCCTCCGCGTCCGAGTCGTCCATCTCCTCGGGGTCGGCAGGCCGGTAGGCAGGGAAGGCAGCCAGCAGGTCTGCTGCAGGGTCCGCCCCTGGGAGGTCCTCATGAGGGATAGGTTCCCCAACATCTGGGCGACCTTCTTCTCTCTCCCCAGCGGCGCTGACACCCTCGTCAGCCCCCGACCTCTCTCTGATGTCAGCACCGCCGGCTTCCGCAGCCCCCTGATCAGCAGTTGGTGGGGCCGGCTCGGTTTGGGAAGTCTGTTCCGGAGCAGGCGGCATGTCCACCACTGGTCCACTCGTAGATGGCCCGGGTTCGGCAACCCGACGAGCCTCCAGTGTTGAGATCACTGTGCGGGGCATGCCATGGTTAGTCACGGATTGTCAATGGAAAGCACCAGCAGTAAAGCAAGGAGACTTACGGGAGTTCAGAGCGTCATCTTCCGCTATCCCAGCCGCCGCAGGAACAGTTGCAGCAGGGGGCCCTTCCGCGCTTGTCAATTCGATAATGGGTGTCTGGCCCCCGCCTTGTCCTGCTGGCGCCTCTCCTACTCCCGCTGAGGACGCCTGACCAACATCCGTGCGCTCCTGAGAAAGATGGAGAAATGGGTTAGAAGCTGCATAAGAGAATGGATGAAGCAGATTGAGTAGGGATAGAAGCGGACCTCGAGGAGCTCAGTGACATCAACGTTGTCAGAACCGGCCACCTCTCCGCTCTCCCGTGGACTCCCCTAATGGGATCTTCCCTCGGAGCCTTCATCCTCCCCCATTTCCTCCTCTTCCTCGGAGTCGCTGCCACTTTCATCTTCCGCCGGCGGCATCTGTTCTGGAGCGGGCTCTAGACCGAGCATCACCTTCACCAGAAGGGATGGCTCCGCACGCTGACCACGTTGGCGCGCGTAATCGTCCATGGCCGTCAGATACGCATACTGCCGGTTGAAGTCCACCCTGTCGGCAATATGGAGGCGCCCGACCTCTGGCAGATGGATTCCTTCTCTGAGAATCTTTCGCCAGATGGCGTCGGTCCCCAGTGACTGCCGCAGGGTCATCCAGGCCGACCACAGCGCCGGGAAGACCGCGTCGTGGGAGGGTTCGAGCAGACGTCTCACCTGCTTCCCGGGCCGCTCATCGACCACCGCATGTGCCCCCTCTCTGGGCGCGGAGGTCGTGGCAGCAGCTCGCGATGTGCCCGCCGCCGAAGTCCCTGCCCGCGCCGGCTCCGCTGCTTGGCGCGCCTCCGTTCTCCCCCATGTGGCGGCGCCTCGCCTCCTTCCTTGACGCCCGGTCTCCGCACGGGTAACCTCGAGCCGCCGAATTGGCTTCCGTAGAAGCCCCTCGGGGTACGCGATGGCCCAGTGTTCGGCGTACTCGGTTGCCAAGCCTGCGTCAACCCCGGTAGGAGGGAGAGTGATGACGTCTCAAGAGCCGAAAGCGGCAAACATCAGCCACATCTGGCGAAGGACGCAAGGGTTCGTCTCCTCCCGGACAGTAGTGAATACCCTCTTTGGCATCCGTTGAAGGCACCCGAACTGCCTGGCGAACCGGGTTGGCACGTAAGGCTCGCAGATCACCTTCCCGTCGATCCGAGCCACGAGCACCCCGCCCCGCATGTTCAGGAAGTATTCATGCTGCTCCAGCGGACCCTGCCCATTGTCGATCATCTGGCCGACGGGAGTGGGGAACGGACTGAAGTTGAAATTGGCATGATTGCCAATCCGAATCCTCACGCCCTCCTCACTTAGGGTCATCGGAGCGACCCCCGCGATGTTCAGCAGGGAGGGTCGCAGGCCGTTGCCCGGAGGAATGATGGCGTTCGGAAACGTGTACCCACCGAGGTGAGCAGCCACCCAGCCGTGGAAGAACTGAAAGGGCCCACAGATCCTTCGTGGCGACCCCCCTCGTGAGATGCGTCCCAGGATGGCATACAA
This sequence comes from Viscum album, assembly GCA_963277665.1. Lineage (NCBI taxonomy): Eukaryota > Viridiplantae > Streptophyta > Magnoliopsida > Santalales > Viscaceae > Viscum > Viscum album. The sequence continues at coordinate 1,142,008,637 of OY728127.1, forward strand.
CCTCACCAGCACTGGGACCCCGAGGTTGTATCTTTTGTTGGCGGCCATAGCGCCCGCCACCGCCAGTGTCGCCGGGCGAACGCCCATTCTCGCGTCCCGCACTGGCAGGAGCCACCCACTCAGAAAGGCGGCCAGGAACGCCGCGTACCGGACATTTGGGTCCCGGGCCTCGATGACGCGGTACCCCGATGAGCGGTAGTCGCCCGTCTCCAGGACCCGCCAGTACGACCCGTTCCGGCTCCTCTGAGCTGCGGTCGGGCACCGCTTCCCCCTTCCTGGCATCTTGACTGCCGGGTCATGCTCCAAGAACTGGCCGAACCACTCCTTGTAGGCTATGTCCTTCTGGAAGTCCTTGATCCCGAGCCGCTGCGTAGCCAGGTCAAGCAGATGCCAGGTCAGAATGGGAGTCTGTGACCTGTCCTCCCAGATGTTCTTCGGTGGCAGGAACTCATCGTATTGGTAGCCCTCCAGCGGGATACCTCCGATGCAGTGGATGTCCCAGAGACCGATGCCGACCTCCCCATGGTGAAGATGGAAGGTGTTGGTATCCGGAGACCAGCGGGTGAACAGCTCCGGCCCGAGCTCGGACTGCTGGTAGAAATGGAACTGCGACGTCCACACCGCCTCAAACAGGCCGATGTACCGCAGCTCCTCTGCGAAGTGATCGCAAGTGTGGCGTACCCAGAACGCCCAGGCCCACTCGCTCGTGAAGTTGCCCCCAGACCGCAAGTCCCAGTCCTTCAGCCAGCCCTTGGTGTCGTCAGTGACACTCTGGCGATATGTGCTCGAGTAGAGGGCTGGAGAATTCTCCGTAGTAGGCTCACCCCCGTCAATGGTTCGCGTCCTCGGGTTCAGGACATAGACGTCCAAGTGCCTGGTCTCCCTGGCAGGATACCCATTGTTGGTGATGTTATAGCGGGGAAGCTCGTCCTCCCGAGTCACCCAGGTCCGTGGCGCATCAACCTCGAACCCTGGCACCGGAACCTCATCAAGGATGCCGAAGTTCCAGAGCGGCAGGTTGTCCGACAGTGGATATGTCTTCTGGGCCGGCGTCAGCAAGTCGAACAGGGATTTATTGTTGGAAACAATCTCCTTGGCTCCGTAAACCTCCTCGTTCGCCGCCATCTCTGCTCTGCGAATGGCGGCATCCCCCTCATTTCCTTGATGTGCGGCCATCTCAGAAGTTTCGGGAGTCGTGCGGGTTAAGGGATGAAGCGTGCGGGATCGGACGAGGCTGGTAGAGAAGTTTGAAGGTTGGCGCGCAATCCAAGTGGACGGCGCGCAATTGGGAAGAATGTCGCGCAAAGTTCCGGGTTTTCGCGCAAAGACAGGCGAATTCCGGATGGTTTTGCGCGCCGATCGGGCGAATTTCGCGACCGGAAAGGGCAATTTCGCGCACGAGAGCGTTGAAGCTTATCGCGCGGAAGGCCTGTGTACGGAACGCGGAACCCTGGACCCCTATTTATAGACGAGGCCGGGATTCCACGCCGCGCGGAACGCTCGATTGCGCGACCGCGGCTGCGAATTGCGCGCCTGGCGCCCCTTTTTGCGCGCCTAAGTCCCGCGCAGCCCAGGACTTCGGCATTCCGGCGTCTCCCTCGGAACCCGATCGTTGCGACCTCTCGCCGATCAGATTCCGAGGGGGGGCTTTTGTAGATGCCGGAAAAGTCCGTTGTTCCCAAACGAAGCTCCGGATGCGGAAAGAGAAGTGATATTTGGAGTCAGAGGCACGTTCCGGAGGGCCCGGAGGACTTGCGCGAAATTTCAGAGGCCCGCGCGCAAAGTTGAGTCTCGGCGCGCAATCCTCCCGGGATGCGCGCAATCTGCTGGGCCGGCGCGCTATTTTGCGCGCCCGTGGCCTGCGTGGCTCCCTTGCGCGCCAGGTCCTGATTCCGCGCCCGCAAAGGGAATTCCGCGCCCGAGACCAGATTCCGCGCCTGGGGTTGCCTATAAATATAAGGCGACCCCCGACGTTTTGAAGGTTGCCAGAATCCGAAGCGTCGCTCGTTCGCACAATCCAACCCCTTCCGCGCGCAATTCCGATCTTCAGGTAACCTCCTTTCTTTCGCGCAATAGAGCCTTGGGGTTCGCCTTCGCGCGCAATCCCCTTGACTCCTTTCCTTTGAATAATCCTTAACCCGAAGGCCTTCGCGCGCAAAAGAAGCCTCTTGTGCGCAATTTCCCCCGGGTGCGCGCAATCCAACCCGATTGCGCGCACCCCCCTCTTCAAAGTGGCCGTTCGTTAGAGAATGAGCTGTTGCCCCCGCGAGCTGTCCGAAGCCCGGTGCGCGCAATCTCAATCATCCACGCGCAAAGGGCTGGCCCGATTGCGCGCCAGCCCGCCATTTTGCGCGCCGACCTGCTGTTTTGCGCGCAAAGCTCCTCTTTTGCGCGCAATCCGCCAGGGTCGCCCCCCTTGACCCCCTGAGGGTACCCGCCTGCGTGGCGCCCGATGATTTTCATCTTGGGTGCCCGCACCGTGCGTTGTCTTTCCGTGCGGCCCTCCAGGCTTGCGCGAAGTGACACGGACCCATCGGCGGCAACCAACGTCCAGCATGACGTTAAACTGCACATTCGTCCAGCATGACGTTAAACTGCACATTCGTCCCGCATGACGTTAAACTGTACCACGTCCGCGCTATAAGACGTTAAACTGCCAAGCACCTTCGTCCTCAACACACGACGTTAAACTGTACTTCGTCCGGCAAGACGTTAAACCGTCCGCTTCGTCCTCAACACACGACGTTAAACTGTACTTCGTCTGGCAAGACGCTAAACCGTCCGCATCACCCGATCCCGTGCCTCGCACGCAGGGTCCCCCCCGGTTTGGATGTGGCCCCCACCCGCTCGTCTCTTTAGGGATGTCGGGATTGCCCCTCTTTAGGGACGATTTAATGGGAGCGGCTTTTCCCTACGGGGGTAGGGTATTACAAACCCCTAGTTTCTTGTGGGGGGCTACACATGTGTATCTCCATTGCGCTCCCCCACTGCTGAAGCCAGTAGAGGGTGTGACTGGGATCGAGGTGTCTCCTACTTTCGGTCCAAGTCCCTTCCAACTGAGTTTTGTCGCACCCGGGCTGCCTCAAGTGCGTAAGTCCTGACAGAATGAACTACGTGGACTTTGATCCCTGTCTTCTAAACAGGGTACGTAGGAAGCCTCCCTGAGGTTCAAGCCCACCACCTGGTCGTCCCGGTCGTATTCACGTCGGTTCGTCCATCAGTGGACCCCTCCAGGGTTCACGCTTGCGTCGATTCACCTATGAATCCGCCCCTGTGGGAGACTGCCCGTGTGTATCTCCACTGTGCCTCCCCACAGCCCCTTTTTCCATTTCTCCTTTTATCGTCCAGCATGACGTGAAACTGTGATCCACCCGGCCGTTCCACCCCCCTCTGTGCGAGGTGGTTCGGTTCAATCCTCCGCCCGGCGGCCTCGACCCCTTCGTGAGTCGGCTTGCCGACGTCCAGCATGACGTTAAACTGTATATCCGAACTACGCTGACTTTGATCCGCGCTGACGCGTGGTACGTAGGAAGCCCCTACGGGGTCCAAGCTCTTCACTCCATCATCCATCCTGATCCTTACCCGGGCCGCCACATCCCGGTGAGGTCATGCCACTTCACTCCACTCCATATCACTTCGGAAGCCGCCCATGCGCTGGCCCCAGCGTCGGAGGTTCCCCGCAAGGGGTTCTGTCATCTGATCCACTCTTCGTGTTGATCAGTCCGATGCCGTCCCCGCTGGACGTTAAACTCGCGGCGTACCCCGTGTTAAACATGGGAAGCTGAGGAAAACCTCAGGGGACACAGTTCCCCGCACCCAGTGCGGGATGCCTCAGGCCATCATGCCTTCGAGAAGCCCTATTAGGGACAGAAGACAGACGTGCAGAGCCGCAGTGTTACGACGCGCCCCCAGCACCCAGAGCCACCCGGCCTTCTCACCGCAGGTTGCTGCCCCGACCAGACTCCTTGGAGCGTTCGGGCGGAAGCAGCGTAATTAACCGGTGTCCATGAAGATATGGCGCCGGGAACGAGATTCACGAGCATGTCTTAAATCTATGAGGGAGACCCGGATTAGGCGACGAGTTCCGAGGAGACGTCCAAGAAAGGAGGAGCCGAAATCCCATCATCCCGGTTTCGATCAAGGAGCAGACGCCCCTGAATAAGGGACGGATGTCGCCCACCTTTGGAAAGCGGGACTGCGGGACCACAAGCCGCGCGCCCATCCCCTCGGGTTGACGGGTGCACGCGCGAACGCGTCCTGGCGGAACAGCGTAACCCGACGCACATCCACACCGAAACAAATATCTCTCGAATATTCTTTCTACTATATATGTCTCAACACTATTATAACTACCGCCCATTCCATTTATTCATTAACCCTCTATTAGGAATAAATTTACAATGAGTTTCTTATCCATAACCATAGCATTGGATGGGATACCCAATGGCACTACGCAAGCTGGGATCTCCCTGAGAAGTCCATGCTCGATCATCCTTGTTATGAAGTAGGCATAACTGATCATTCCAAGGGTGTAGTGTGTATGGTTGGTGATCCTCGCCACAAAATCCATCATAGTCATCCCTCGCTGCTAATGCTCCAGAAGCACTAGGATCAGAACAGAGCATAATTTTTAGTGGATGTACTCCTCTAGATACATATATGAGAAGCCTTCAAAGGAATGTGTTAACTCATAGTGCATCTGTGTAACTATACTCCACCATCACCTTGCAACTCTGGGGAAAGGAATTTATACAAAATCCACCATATGATCGTATTCTGTCCAATGTTTCCAATTATATGCAGAACACAAACTCCGACCAATCCACTGATGCCAGAGGATATAGCTCGTTGTGAAACCTCAATAGTCTACAGTAGTATAACACATTGAAGGAGTTCAACCTACGCGCATCCGGTGCTTTCTCTCCAAGAACTATCAATTGTTCAATATGTGGTGGAGCAACTAGCTTCCCATTAGTTGAAGGGGATAACAAGATTTACCCAGAGCTGAGGCATCTTCACTCATAGGTTTTTCATCACGAACATGGTTTGATATCCTTGCATGATATCATCGCAGAAGCTTTCAAATAATTATCAGGTTGTACTACTGTCAGATGAGAAGTTATATATATATATATATAACAATGAAAATGAAAATGGAAGATAATCAAATAAGGATAGTCAGTGAATATGCCATACATGATTCATGAACAATTATTCACCACAAAAAATGTCTCACATTTCCAAGACGACAAGCATGTAATTAAGGTCAATGTGAATGGCTATGTCGGTCGCATACACTATCACTAGACTCCCTGGCCTTAGAGCCACTCTTGAGGCACATTGAAATTATTTCCCTATACCAAACCAATATTTTTTATTAGATAACATATAAAAAAATAAATGGATTGTACTCTATAAGATACCACTCGGTCACAACCATACGCAAGTCGGGGATCCGGCCATCACTACCACATGCATTCTAGAATAGAACCTGTGGTGGTGACAAGTGATAATTTAATATCGAAACTATGGGACACCAAATATAGTCACCTTTACACACAGACACAATCAACTCAATGAAAATTTGTAGATGAATGGTTGAAAAATTGTAATTTACTATAATGTAAAATAAACATGCATGAACCTCTTAGTGATACAAGAGTACGATGGACATCCTCTAAGAGAAGGGGACAATGTCACACAAAAAATGGAAACTTATGCATACCCGAAGAAAAGTGAATGTGATTAATAACCGAGATATCCCCACTCTTGTATCCCAACATTGACCACCGTATGTGGTCCATGCTGCATGTATCCCTAATATGATCTGATAACACGATCAAAATGACTTATGTTAGCAAAATACACAAAATATGTTTGGAAATTACCATATAGGGGTGAGTATATACATAACATTTTGTATTCCAAAAAAGTGTGAATGTGGAGAAGTAAGTGATACATAGAAAATGAAATTAGTATAGAGAACATGGTTTTGTAAAATATAATGGAATGAGTAGAGTTCAACCTTAAAAGAGTGTCAAAATTAGAATAATCAATTATGATGGATCCAAAAATGATGTGAAGATAAACTCCTCTTTGAGTCTTTTCTACCTATATTCGGAGAGTAGACTCATCCAACCATTATAACATATACCCGTAAAGAACATGGAATACCCCAAAAGTATTCCTCTCTTTTGGAAGAAGAGTATCCAAGAACCATGTAGTGTGTACTATAACAAGTGGTATTTAAATATACTCAGTAGAAGAATCCCAAACAAGAGAGTATGTTCATATCCATATCGCATCTCATCACAAGAATGTGAGAATACAAAAGTTCTAGTTAAATCCATCAGTGATGAATATCACCTCAAGCATCATCCCATGAATAAAAAGACAAATGGGAAAAAATAATTGTGCATCGATACTATCGTTTTTTGGAAGCACTGACTCACCCTCATAGTTCTAGGATGCATCACAAGGATGTGTCTTAGTGGGGAAGGAATCACCCTTGATCATGAGCACTTAGGTGATGTAGTTCCTCACCCCTCAACTATGCTTCATATTGAGGGTATTATTTGGATGGTAATTGAGGACTACACTACCCATCCCAATTAGAGGATCACCCCGAAACGACATCATGGACATCACTACCTAGATCAACTAGAGTGCCATCCCAGAAGGTTGTCAGGGACACCATTACCCATACCATCAAGAGGGTAATCCTAGAAGTCCGCAGGACACTACAGTACCCAGCCCAGCTAAAAGATTGTCCTTGAAGATCGTTGGGGACTACTCTACCCAGCTGATCTGGAGGTTCAGCCTGATACATTCTCTGGTAATCAAGTATGACGGATGTTGTCATCTAGTGCATCTCTTTGAATTCCAACCAGAAACATTCACATCGTATACTGAGATATTCTTCATGGATATCGATCACATTGATGGGGAAAAATTATATATGAATATCAGGGGCCATAATATAATTATAAATGAATGAGATGCAGTGGATTAAAGATCCCTCAAAAGAGACCAAGATGATCTAAATGAGTTAGGGTCACACATGGTGTGTGGTCTTTATCTACATTTTGTCTGAGTCTCTTGGATGGTACATGGGTCCCATACTAGTTGAGTTTTATGCCTTGTAAGTGGACTACATGGCATATCCAGTAAATCTAGTTATTGGGACATGTTCTCTAGCAGTGTGGTCATTCACATTGAGTAGTCTCAAGGGTAGGGGTAAGTGGGGTATCAAGGGGAGTTCACATCATCTCATTGTTAACATCCCCCAAACCATATTGTTGACCCTGAGGAATTCTACACACCATGGGATCTTCAAAGAATATGGTTTTTATTTGGATTTTTCAACAAATTAGTGGGTTCCTCTAATTTTATGTTTCCTATTCCAAAAACTACATCATCCAATGTAAGATTACATACTTAATTCACCCCAAAATAATATGATCAGTGGATAAAACACAAAAACAATTAATTATTCATCATGAATCATCCTCATTTGAATTAGTGGGTTTCCACAGATCAATCTCATGCATTCATAACTATGATTCATATCAGATTGTTGTAAAACCATTTCATTATTCATCAATGCATTATTTTATTCATAGATCTATGCATCATCCACAATTTCATCATCGTTTGTCAAATACAACATGAATATGGTCACTCTAACGACCTTGAAAAAGAAAATATTCTCAAACCAGGATTCAAGGGGGATCCTAGGTGAAGGAAGAAATATTAGTGAAATGATCTAAAATCTAATGTTTTAATCATCGAAAAATAAGAGTTCTTGGCTAGTGATTGATATTGGGGCATTGACTTCATATCATAGGATAAAAAATATAAATAATGGGTACATGTTTCCAATAAATAACTTAAAACTCAGGAACAAATTAATGTAAAAATTATCAACATGATGATTGTTTATGTTAGGGAATAAGAACACTAAAAAACCCCATCCTCTTATCTGGCTTCCTCGTTGGTGAATAACAAATTTGACATCAATGGAGGCTGATCAGTTTTGTTCACCAAATATTGATCTATCTATTTCAATGTTTTCCTAATAATTATTCTATTTCTATTCACCAATGGGAATAAAGAGGAAGAGAGAGATGTAATTGGAAAAAATATTATTTTGAGTACATATCGTAGAAACCATTGATTTATTACATTTTCTTATGTCCAAAAAATTATATAATAAATTAATATACTATTTAATTAAATTTCTTACTATCACCACAAATGAGTTCCATATATGAACATCACACACTGAACCATTGTTTTGTCGCATCTTGGGAAAACATTATGTTTCAGACACGACAATAGTTTCTGATATCTAATCTGATCAACTATTTCAGATTTATCTATATTTCTTCAGAAAACATGACATGTACAAAATAAATTTATTTAATATTGTTCGTGATTTAATTATGAGAATATTGGTCCTTGTAATCGAAAACATTTTTCAGCTACTAGCTTAGGAATAATAATATAAAATATTTTAAAAACATCTAATGAAAAACCCAAGTCTCCCAAATATAAATACAATGATGAGTAAATTAATGTAATAGTGTAAGATGGATAAGTTAAATTTTTCCTGAATTATCATTCAAGTAATATCAAATATCTCAATTACATAATTTATAAAAATAATTGAAATATTATTATTACATGTATATTTCACAATTATATGTAACAAATATATAAGAAAACTATTAAATATGGAAATAACATTACAAAAAACACATAACCAATATTTATTCAATTTGAACATTGCAGTATGTCAAATATTGTACATAATATTTATCGATTGATAGTGTATCATTATGTTATTAGATATTAATATAAATAAACCTTTTTTAATATATTAAAATATTTATTTCCTATTTTATTATTTTATTAATAACATTTAACTAGATTTAATAAAAACGAAATTAGATGATTTGAATATTTAGAAGAATACCTAAATGATAATGAATTAAAAATAAATTTATACAAAATTTGAGTTTAAAAATATGAATCTAAATTCAATAATTTTTTTAAGGAGTATTGAATTTTAGTGTCATAATTATATTGATACATTCTCAACAACTTCACAAACTAAATCAATTATAAATATATCCTAAAAATCGTGTTTTTTATTAATTAGATGTTACCAAACATTGCAGAGTAATGTAAGTGTTATTTTATAATGGATTATTATGTCATGTTGTAAAATTAAATAAATATATTAAAATGATTAATATATGGATATAAATATGATCAAAAATATTATATATCATATTTGAAAAACACCATATTTTAAGAATGAATGTTGATGTTGAAAATTACATCTAGTATACCCTTTATGGGTTACATTAATTCGCATTCATGGGTAGAAATAGAGTTATATTAAATGTTATATACCTTAATATATTGTACTACTTATGATAAATAATTAAATCCAACCCATTAGTAAACACTAAATTATAATATTTATAGGACAACATCAAAATATTTTAAAAGACATTTTATGTATGAAAACGTTAATTTTAACCTTTTTGGTCTTTTAAATCCTTATATAATTAATTATCTATATGATATTAAAAAACAAAAATTTGTATTCAATGGATGTTGTGTAGATGTCCTTGTATGTAGAGTTTTGTGGAAATTTATCATATTTTTGTAATTTCATGTATTAATTCATATAGGAAGAAGGATATCCTTTGAGGGATAAATAGATGTGGGATGCGGTCATGTAGGATTTTTTTGAACACTTAGTAAAATTGTATCTTGATGCAATTAAAACTCATAAAAATGGATTCGTGAGTGTTTAAAATTTGTAAAATTATTGGTCATTAACACACCATAATAAAGATCTACAATGAACCTTCATCGATTCAGTACTACCTGTTACTTAAAAAATTAATTAATTTGAAATATTGACTGTAGAGGATGTCCCAGACAAATATTGAATTTTCGTTATTGTCCATTATCAATCACATTATGCTCAAACCTAGAGTATGTTACAGTAAATTTGTTGTGGATCATATTTTATCATTATTTATGTGCTATTACGTTATATATTAAATTGTAATATGTTATTGGGCCTCTTGATCTAATGTATTGAATGGATGTTATTTTTTATCATTTATATCATTTGAAAATTTTGAATTATATTACTATGTGGATGTTGATTTTATTCAATAAAAATATTTTGTATTAAATGATGTGGATTGATATATATATATCAAATGAATTTTCATTATATGTTAATATTTTATGAAAACAATCCAATGCATGCCTAACCATCTAACATATTGATATTCATTAGTAGTAGGTTTGATCAAAATCCTATAAAATCATAAATATAAATTCATTCATTTGATGGAATCAACCAATCTTGGGAGTCTCCAAATGAATTAGAGGTTTGATTTTAGTGTAACAATGTAATAGAATAAAAACTATGGAAAATGGAAAATTAATTATTTTGTTGAGTATTAATAAAGAAAAAATCATATATAGTGTCCAAAATGAGGTCCAAATGACTCATTCTATCAACTTATATTTTCAACCAAATTTGAATCATGTATTTTTAGGGATTTATTCTTTATTTATTACAAAAACATTTGTAATTTACATCTATAATACCTTAAAATTGTAGGATCATTCATGAATTAATTTACTAAACATTATAAAAATAAATACAATTATTATCTAATTTCATATAGGATCCAGGTCAATGATAAAACCCTATAAGGTTTAAATAAATGTCATATCAAATGAATTTCATGTTAAACCATAAAATGTAATAAATATGAAATGAATAAACTAACCATGGCATGGTGACATTCATTAATGAATTTTGAGAGATTCATTGTACAAAAAACCCACATTTACATGGAATCCTCCATGACCCTATGGAAATCCTCTTGAATATATTTAAACTAGTGAAACATTTTTAGATATTATTTTCATTACATATTTCATATTTATTAAAAAATTATAAATAAAAAACTAATTCTCATATAAAGAATGTATGTGTCACTTGTATACCTATGTATCATATTCAACAATTATAAGTTGTATATTACATAATTCAAATCACAGAGCATACACTAGAAAATTTTCATTGTTATCAACTATAAAAAGTGGTCACGCATGATCATGATGAATAATTGTCATATATCAATTTCAATATATGTACCGCAAGTTATATCATATACATAATAATAATTTCAACATAACCCATTTTCAAAAATCAGCATCTAGCAACAAGAATTATTTCATAGCATAAGACAACTCACACATTCAATATTTATTATTATTTAAATACTAGTTTTAATAAATACATCATATTTCGGCCATCAATGTAGTTGTACATCTAATTTTTTACTCAATTATTATTGGCCATGAATTTTATAATTCTAATTAAATCATTTACCAAAATGTAATAATGTTCTTAAATGTTTTCAATTTAAATATTTTTATACTAAAACAACTACATGATTTATTATATATTCATCAATAACATGATTAGGTAATCCTCAAGGTTATTGTAATAATTATATTAATTTAAAATTGTTCAAATTCCATATACCATTTCAAAATTGGGTAATACATATTCATATATTGAATACAACCATAATCATATCATTGAATGTATAGATTTTAATGTGATATAAATTGATGAAAAAACATAGTTAATAGTTATCTACTTGATCTCTCATGAATCTACAATGAATTTAATAATATATTATCCAAATTTAAAAAAAACATAACATCAAAAATCATAATACAAAAATAATAAGATTTCATCATAAATCAAAATACACCATGATGTTCGTCAACTAGGGAAAAATAAAAGACATAAGTTTATGATATTTTTTCAATCAACTTTTCATCAAATATATGAAACATATAAGAATAAATTATAAATTATGATTGAATTTACTATTAAGTTATGATATGTTTTTATTCATTATATCAATATAGATTGGATTAGGATTTCTTCCACATTATGATATGGGGTTGAATTAGTGAAAATGAAAATCATCCCTAAATAAAAATTATTCTCAAATTATGTAACGCATTCACTTTTAATAGTGAAATGATTAAGGGATCAAACCTTCTAGTTCATTAAATGGTCACAAATATAGTGTTTGAGGGGGGTTTTTCTGTCTACGGTGTTTTGGGGAAATGTTTCATTTTCCAACAATGTTTAATTTTCAAAAATATTTCAATAATTCCAGTTTTCTAGTATTCTAATGGAAAGAAATTCCCAATGGTATCCTAGTAAAAATGTGTCTCTCCATAGTAGTACCATGCCTCATGGTGTAACCATGGATGTGTCTCATCATGGTGGTACCTCAACTTATAATTTCACCCTAGAGGGGCCTCACCCCGGTGGTACCTCATCTAGTGGAATCACACATGATGTGAAAAATCAATTTGTCGAATTACGGTGATATCTCATCTGGTGGTGCCTCATATTGTGAGGGCTCACTATAGGTGCCTCATCTAGAGATGCCTCATCTAGTAGTGGCTCACTGATTGGGATTCAACTGATGGTGCCTCATGAAGAAGTGAATCGCATCCAATGGTTCCTCATTTCTAAAAGTTAGAAGTATTTCCAATTTTCATGTTTCCCATATTTGTAACCTTAATGATGGGATTTAGAATAATTAAAAAATTTGGGGTTTAAAATAATTTAAAAAAGTTAATATTATAAATTTTATTCCCTATGAGTTTGTAAATAATTTTGTTTCTCCAAAATGTGTAGTCTTGATAATGATCTTCCATTTTTGAAATATAAATCTATATGTAATTATATTGAATCTGATCTAATATTTCCTATGTCGAGATACCTAAAACTTCCCATGTACATCATCCCTTACCATGTGACCAAATGTGCCCAAAAACATCATCATAAATGTTTTTGCGTTATATTTTGTTACCGATTCAAATTTTAATTTCCTACCGCACATGTGGCCCTATTTTTTGCAGAACCATAATGTCCTGATCAGACTTCTTCGATGCAGTTTTTCATTATTATTTATTATTATTGTATTATTCATGATGTGTATAAGAATATTCATCATTGTTAAGATGGTTCATTATAGTCTAAAAACAATTCATTAAAATCAATATGAAGGGGGTTGTGGAATGTTATGAATGATTGTAATGTTTTAATGATACATTGGATGTTTTATGGGATAACTACCCATTAAATATAGTGGTTGTTAGGAGTCATTGTTTTTGTATTAGTTTATGGTTCCTAAAATATGTTATCATTATGTAGTTGCTTACTTCAAATATTATGCAACATGTTAACCATGTCTATTTCGTTAAAAAAATCAATTCCCCAAGATCCCGTGGTATGTGTGACAAAACCCTTAATCCATAGAGTGAAATTAGAAAAGTGATACCATAATAAAATTGAAATATGTTTTCCATGGTATGTTGTGTGATTTATTTTTTAGGGATTCATTTTTATGATGAATATACTTATTGGAATGTGTGAATTTCCTTGAATTTCTCCAAGAAAAACATGAAGAATACTTTACCCTATATGTAGATATTGATGAGTGAGAGATCATAATGGGTTGTTTAACATAGATTAAATCTGAAGAAGCATTAGCTCATCATGGATTATCAACTTCTAATATCGCTAAATTTCATTATGTGTGTAGTGTCTGATAGTTTCATGGATAATATGAATAGATAAATGAATACATATTTATGGGGTGGGATGATGTGGTTAAATCTGGTGAATTATATTGAGGTCATTAATTTCCGAAATATTATTGAATCTTATGATCAATTTGTGTGTAGTCATGCATTTATTATTGGTAGATAATATGAGGAATGTTGTGAGTTGGTTTTAGATTACTTATGAACTATTTGGTTTGTATTGAGTTATTAATACTATATATGTATATGAATATATATATATATATATATGAGTATTTTCCTTGTAATAATTATACACACAAAAAGTGATTTGAGAACTATGTAGGTAACCCCTCTATTGACCCAAGGGATGGTTTCATTCCAAAACATATAGATGGTTGGATGTATGGAATGCCACCCTCTCCTCCCAACCACCCCTTCTAAACAATGATGGTTGAAGATTCTTTGGGAATGTTTTGACACGTGTCATATATGACATCTTGGTGAGATGTGATACACACAACAATTTACACTCAGAAAATATGTTATATGTGTCCGAGGTGTAAGTGAGATGAGATGTGATATTTGTCCCACGTGGGTACGGGTGGGATGTGATGTTATTTGTTGAATTAATTTGTGTGGGACGGATGGGAAATTATGTGAGTACAATGTTGTTTTTGGGAATGATGTGATGTGGTATGCCCAGAAGAGGTGTGAGAGACAAGACAATTGTCGTTAGTGCGAATGTGGCTAATTAGTTGGGATGCAGTGTGTGGTACGATATCATTGATGTTGATTACTTATATTTTGAAACATGGGTTGTGTGATTTGGTGAGAATTTCTAGGTGAGGTTGCGATGATTACAATACCTAATTATGTGTTTTTGGTTATGCCATATTCTCATAGAAGAATTAGTATTCTCTTTTCACATGCACATGAGTGAAATTGGATTTCATATTATGTAAACCATTATAATCATCCTACCACTACTGGAAATATGACTTTTCCCAACGCTTCTATACAAACGGTTTCTAAAAACCGTTGGTATAGGTCCCCTTTTTCTACAGATTGGCCAAACCATTTGGAAATCCCACATTGAGGTCACTTTTCCCAACAGTTTGGCCAAACTGTTGGGAAAGCCACTCCCTTTCCCAAAGGTTTGGCCAAATCATTGGGAAAGGGTGTGTTTGAGGCCACTTTCCCAACTGTTTTCCCAACCCGTTGGGAAAGTGTGTACCTATCCCAACGGTTTGGTCAAACCGTTGGGAAAGTTGGCCACAAATTACAACCTCCTCCTAGAATCAAAGGATACCAACGGTTGTGACAACCGTTGGTATAGGTCTATACCAATGGATTTGACAACCGTTTGTATAGGTCCTTCGATTTTTTATTGGATCTTCTTACCGAGAACATTATATAAATCAAAATTTAAAATAATTACGAGAATACATATATATATATATTAATGAAAGTATGTTCATAAAATCCAAGTTAGGTCTGTGGTTAGGTCGTTCAATAATAATCAAGGGGTCCTGGGATCAAATCCCACTGAATGTTTTTTTTGAAATACATATACCAACAGTTTTATGGAACCGTTGGTATATATTTTCATGTTACATATACCAACGGTTTTTAAAACTGTTGGTATAAGTCTATACCAACAGTTTCCCCTAAACCGTTGGTATAGACCTATCCCGACAACATAATTAGACACGGTTCTCCAAACCGTTGGTGTAGGTTAGTTTTCCAGTAATGTAGATATATTAAACCATTTTAATGATCCTACTTGGATTATGTGAACAATCATGTGTGTAACTCACTAGCACCTTGGGATATCTGATGTATAACTGCTTAGATATACTTTTGGTATTTACATTGGATACTCTTTCTTTATTTATTCTATTTATTCTTGTATATCGGATGGTTTAGTATTTCTATTTTATATTATTTCATGGATTTGTTATTGATTATTTGTTATATTTATGGATCATATTTTCTTATAAATGTCCCCCCATATATTTTTATTTATACATGTTTTTTGATAGTCTTCATTTCATGGCTGACTAGAGGAGGGACACAAGGATTCATTATCTGTCAACCAACATTGATGTATCAATGGTGGCAGGGGTCATGACAGAGAGGTATAATAGGTGATTATTTAGAGAAAAAATGGTGTTTAGAGTTATTCAAATTGAGTACTTCATGGGTTGGTATGGAAATATTTGAAATTGAAATTAGAGCATGACATAGGATTGGGATACATGCTAGGACATATTATTTTAGGGCCCTAGATGATTCATCACACATACAAATAGCTAATGGATCAACCATGTCCGATTGACCTACATGAAAGGAGTACACACAATATAGGGACATGTATTAAAATGTCTTTTGTCCCTGATTTATGTGGTTTTCTATTAGAATATTATAATTTATGCAATAAATAAAATGAACTAATATAAATATTAATTAAATATTTATACAATCCAGATTAGTAAATCATTGTATAGATTTCATCAATGGATTTTGGTTGTCATCCACTTGTGGATCAGGTGGTGGAGGTTTAGTGGGTTGATCTCGTTGAGAACTATAGGGATAATCTGATAGGGGAGTATGATCAGTGGAAGAGTAAATTGCATTGTTTATAGTGGCATATTTTGGGGGTGTAACAGGGTAGTGTTTCAGATTTTGGTATTGAGATTTGGATAGAGGATTTGGAGATCACCTTGAGTTTCATCTAGGCCCCAATCTAGTAATATATCCCATTAAAAGTCAATAAAATTCACTTACATTTATATCTATGTTGGATGATGTACCTAATATATTGGAATGATTTATAAGGTTTGTAGAAAGACATTCAAATTGAGTTTCAGTTTGACTTCCTCTCATTGACCATGAAGTCTGAGAAAATATAGGATATTTTCTACCTTCAGTAGGGGAGTATGTATATTTTTGATCATCGGATTATGTCCAATCACAAATTTCATTTAATCTTGAATATTTTTACATATGATGAGTCTAGAGTGATTTATCTCAAGGTACAACTCTTTCCAATGTTATAATATGAAAATACACCTTTTACATTTACATTGTACATTGTGGATCAAAAGAAGATAGAGCTGATTGCACAAATTTATAACAATTGATTTTTCTATAATGAGGTAACCAGTATAGTTCCTTGGCTGGAAGAGTTTTTAGTCACTGGTATTAGGAATCAATTCCTTCATGGTTTTTGCTATATGGGATTCATCGTCAATAGATTGTTTTAAAACATTCCAGTGTCATTGCATTACATGATTTTATATGGATCACTGAGTTATAGTGATTCATCTATGGGGTTTATATCCATATTATTTACATGTGTGCAATGGTTTCCCAGACTCAGTTGGGTTGAGGTGGACAAGACTAGTGCATGCCTCAACAATTTTTCCCAGTGATGCCATTTCAGAATTAGTTGTAGTAGGCTTCTGATATCTAGGGTATATGGAGTAGGATGTGGAAAACCTCAAGATGTTTCTCATTTTCATGGACCTAATATAAGAAATGTAATAGGTGGTGGTTATCCGAATAAAAGTATAGAATCTGGAATGGATATCTTCATTCTATAGAGGATGCAATTATAGAGTGGATATTGATAAAAAAAGGTACAATTAGTTTTTTTGTACTACTATTTGTTTCATGTTTGATTTAGGAGAATCGAAATTTTTGCGTTCACCAATAATTTACAATTCATTGGTAATAGAAAATTATAGGATTCACATTCCCCTAGTGTTAATTATTCTAGTCGAAGGAAATACATGCATGTTTTCTGTCTTTTGGGATGTAGGTTAATGATGGTATTACATGGTTCTAGTTGATATTTTTTCCCACTAAAGTAGTAGTTAGAAGATTTCATCATCATCATGTTCTGTTTTTATTCCATAGGTGTTATTATCATCTAATTCTATAAGATTTTTTATTTTTCTTTTGTTAATAATAGGCATGTGGTTTTTCTGGTGACCATATTTTCAGGTGTGCAGTCGGTGTGCATAGCCCCTACATTCTATTTTGTTTCATTATTCAACAGAATCAATAGATATTGGGATGGAAGTGGTTCCCAATGTGATTTTGGTTTTCCTATATGATTTTCCCATGGATGTTGTGATGCTACCCCTAATCGTATTTTTTACTATAAGACATAATTACATCCCCATGTTTATACAAATTTTATGAATCTTTATCTGATGACACCTTTAGAGTTGATGCAGTTGACAATTTTAATTGACAATATGATGTAGAGGGTTTTTATCCATCTTATTGTGTCATACATGGGGTGCTCTGGTGCTTTTCACCAAGAAGGTGGATGGTGGTCTGAGGTTATGTATAGAATACCAATTTTGAATAATGTGATAGTAACAGAATATGATCCTCAATCAATGATAAATGATATTTTCAACCAACTAATATGGCGTAGTGGGTTTTCTATGATTGATCTATGGTTTGTATATCACCAGTTGAGGGTGAAGGAATGAAATATTTGGATGGATACATTAAATTCACATTTTGGCCTTTTGAGTTTCATGTCATTCCATTTAGTGTTATGATAAAACCATCCATGTTCATAGGTATTATTAACTACATGAACCATGTTTTCCTAGACGGGATCATTTTCATGTTAATTGATGATATATAGATATACATTAATTTATATGAGGATCATGATCAGAATATCAAAATCAGTCATTCATGTTTTTTTATGGAACAAGCTATATGGATGGTTTCCTATGTGTATGTTCTGTAAAAGGCATGTGAAATTCCACAGTAATTTAGTGTTTCAAATGTGTGTGGTATTTGACCCATTAATTGTTGATGATTTGGATCATGGGTAGTGCATGTGAACATGGCCTAGGTTTATAGTTTCGTTAGCCTAAAATGATATTATCAATGTCTTATACCTGATGAATCTCCATTTGTAATCTAATTTGATGCTTTGACCATGGATGACAATGTATTTGTGTAGATTTATTAGTGCCATCCGTTATTGGGTTACTTAATAGGGATGTCATTTTTTGATTAAGTGTTATTGTTTCTAGTAGGTATTGGGATGTGTGAAGATGGAGTAATAGGTGGTGATCACTTATGGGTATTTATAGTTACATACTCATAATTGTAACTATGATAGACATTATTTGGATATTTCATTTTCCATGTCTTTACCATTGATGTGTTAAAAAAACTTCGTTAGGCAGTTCTTTGTGGTCTTCACACATTATAAAATACTAAGAAATATCTTTTTTCAATGTCACAATAACATGTGAAAGTGAAGATGGATGGTTTTTATTTTGTATTATGATTTTTGAGTTACTATAAACCTCATGAATGGGTAATATTATGGTCGACTATTCAAGTCAGTTGTCATAGTAGAATTTTGTTCAAGAGTATACGGATGCATAGAGAGTAATTGAGGAGTTGGGAGCCCTATGAAATGATGAAATTGTGTATAGTGGATGATGTTTTGTGTTTTAGATGATGGTGTTATATACATGGATAGAGTATGTGGTGGAGTCCTAGTGGGGAGACTCAGAGTTTGAGGTGATGCATGACCTTGTAGACCAAGGTCATTCCTCGTATGGATGGTCAGATGATGGATAAATCCAAATTATGTTTTGTGGATGATGGTTTATTGTAGTGAAATGGATAAGATAGTTCATCGTGAGTTTCATAGATCAGAAATAGTTTTAATCACATGACATTCTAATATGTATAGTTGATTGAGGACATAGGTTTTATGGGCTGGGATGAAATGGGAAATAGCAGTGTTTGTGGAAATGTGCATGGTATTCAAATATATAATGGCCATGAAGTATGTTCCTAATTGTTTTATACTACACATGGATGTTTTCTACCTAAA
Organism: Viscum album; assembly: GCA_963277665.1. Taxonomy (NCBI): domain Eukaryota; kingdom Viridiplantae; phylum Streptophyta; class Magnoliopsida; order Santalales; family Viscaceae; genus Viscum; species Viscum album. Next base: position 1,142,028,192 of record OY728127.1, read on the forward strand.
ATTAGATAAATTATTCATGGATCCCATCACAACGTTACCTAGAGCATATGAAGTTTGTGAAATTGTATCATAAATATAGGATTAGTTAATTAAATTATCCCACTTATATAGATCAAGGAGTTGGAAACAATGGACTACTTTTCTAAGGGATAAAATATATGGTGGAGAAGTTCCATGGAGTTCCTAGGACAATTGTCTCATATTGATCTCCATATATTAAATCAAAATCCCAGAGGTTATTGTTCGATAAATTTTCCACTCAGTTATGCCTTAGAACTACCTTCTATTATCAAAAGGATAGGTAGACACTAGATTCCATCAAAACATTGGTAGGTATGCTACGAGAATGTGTTGTGAACATTGGTGGTTCATGGTTATAAAGGATTACATTGAATAATTCACTTGAAATAATAGATATCACTCTTCCATTGGCATGTCCCTGTTTGAGAATTTTTATGGGAGACTGTTTCATTCTACATTGTGCTTGGTATAGTTGGGGATAATGTAGTTCGTGATCCTGATGTGGTGGAGATACTGAAAAAAATTTATTTTATTCATGACATGTTGAAAGAAGCGATGTCTAGAATTAGTCATATGTTAGTCACAGAAGTAGGCCCTGGGAGTTCGTTTTATTGTGCCACATGTTATTTATGGTTTCACATAAACATGGGATATAGAATATTTCTAGAGGGGATATGGTTTCTCCATGGTTTGATAGGCGCCTTATGGTATTGAGAGTAGTTGGACATGTGGTGTTTCAGTTGATGTTTTCACCACGGTTGGAAAGGATCAATGACATCATCCATGTTTATTAGCTTCATTAATATTTTCATAATGACTACCATGTCCTTGACAAGAAAGAGTTGGAGGTCAACGATGATGCAATATTTATGGAGTGAAAAATGGATATCTATGATCACAAATAGATATAACAGTGGGGAGAGACCATTCCTTTGAAACATGTGTTATGGAGGCATGGTGGCCTAGATGAGAGTAAATGGGGTTGATATTAACAAATGTTTTCCTAGTACCCAAATATTTTTTTTGATTATTACCTTATTTGGTTCTTCCTTGTGCGGTAATGTTTAAACCTTCTATTATTAATTAAATTATTTCTAATGGTTTCAGATGTCTGTATTGTAATCATTAATTAATTCATGACATATGATAATGGGAGGATAATATTCATAATTTAGATGAATTATCTATGGTGGAATAAAACGTATGTTGGTGAGTCAGTTCCACCCAGATTACAATATATCATTAGATGGCATAAAAATTCACTATTTCATGATTTCAGGGTACTATGGATTTTCATTAATAATAGTTTTTTTAGGATGTGTGGAGTTTGATGTTGATTTTAAGAAATGTGTTACTTTTTATAAAGGTATCAACTCAAGAAGTTGGTCTGATCGGTGTGGTTTATTGTAAAAGCATGACCCATTTGTATTATTCTTAGTGCAATGAGATCCTTTAGGGGAATCATGGTTGATGGTTGTAATGGTAATTTCATTCCTTCTAGGTTATTCTTGAATTCATGAGGATGATAATAGCTCCATAGTTATAAATGTTAATGTGTAAAACCATCCATCCAATTTATTTGTGAAAAATTTGGTGTTTGAATTGCCATGGGGATTATTGGTTGTTTTTTGGATAGGTGATATGTTCTAATGGTGTTTTACTTCCAAATGATTTTGAAAATCCATATTTTCCCTTTTTCTAGAAACCTGACATTCCCAATAGATTCTTTTTTACAATGGTGTCTCAATATGTTATTACTATTCTATTTGGTGTAATAGTGGACATGTCACACCGAAGAGGTGTGTCACACTTTTGGTATCAGACATAGCGGTGTCAGCCTATTTGTGTCTCATATTTTTTCTAGCGGTGTCATCTTAGAAGTGTCTCAATATGTCATATCCGTGTATGATTGTATCACTGTGGTGTATCCTCTTTTAGAGGTGGCTCAAACGTGGTTTATCATCTAGTGGTTCTATATCTGTTGGTGTCCCACATGCAGTGCCACTTGTGGTGGTGCCTTGTTTTGCAGTGGCCCATTTGTAGTGCCTCGCCTCATTATGTCTCATATGGTGGCAGCCTGCAAGCACTGTCTCATCTGGCAGTGCCTGACACCCAATGGTTCCTTATATGAAACTGTTAGAAATATTTCTAGTTTTCTTTTTTCCTTTCATTTATGATGGTTTTTATTTTTCCTGACTTAAATGAAGGTTTCTTGAATCATTTCAATATGATATAATAATATCTTTAATTTTGAATATTTGGAAACCTTTTAAATGGTCCAAAACAAGTGATCTTGGACATGGTCTTCTTTTAATAGGGTTTTAAATCTATATATACTAAAATTGTATTGGATATAATATTCAAAAATATGATATACCATGCACTTCATCCATTCCTTCTCCTTTACCTTGAGACTAGACATAACCAAAACCTAATACTTTTTAATGATTTCCTAGAACTAGTTCATCATCACCTAGAGAATTTACTAGGGCAAGAACACACTTGTAATTTTTGCAACAAGGTTGTGTCGACCATCCTTATTCCAAATAGGTTTTCCTTTATCATTCATATCAATGTATCACGAGTTATGGGTATTAGAATGTATATTTTTGTGATTATGGTTGATTCCAGACTAATCCAGATAATGAATATGTTTAAAACAATATGCTGAGGGATGGGGAATGCCACACATTATCATAATGTTTTATTAATGATATTGATGTTCTACGAGAAAACTATCTACTAAAAAGAATGGTTATTGTGTTACCATGTTAGGGAATTAGATTAGTCGACGGATAATGTGTGTTAATTATATGGTTGTTTACATCACTTGTTATTTATTTTCTTAAACCCATTTATTGGAAAAAAATAAATCAATTCCCCAAGATCGTGTTTCATGTGTGATAACACCGATAAATAATAGAGTAACAATCGATAAGGGGTACATATTAAATCTAAAATATGTTTTTCCTCAGTACATGGTGTAATTTTTTTATGTGGGATGAGATTAAAGAATTATAGTAGTTAGAGGTTTGTATGAATTACCCTGAATTTATCCATGAATAACTAGTCGATATCATAACATTCATATTTAATGGATTATGGGAGATATATAATGAAACATTATTGAACCTAGAGTAAATGTGAAGCCTCTTAAAATTATACGGGATCTTAATTTTCTAATCTTACTATACTACATGATATGTATTGTGGCTAGTAGTTTCCTAGCTAATAAGAACACTTAAATGAATAAATATTTATAAAGAATGTCAAAATCTATAACTGTTGAAAAATCATAGTTGGTAATGGAATGTGGAAATGTAATAGTCATTTCTATTCTATTGGTTTTGATCGTGAATTTATTGCTACTAGTGGATGTGAGGGATATTGTAAGTTAGTTGATGATCAGTTATAAATCCATATGATGGGCTTGTGGGCATGATAATATATATATATATATGTACTTGTATTTTCATTTTTATTTTTATATGCACCCAACCCTATTTGAGCCCTAAATACCAAACACCCACACGTCATAGGGGAGGGTGTAATTCCTATACATCCATGTGGGGGTAAGATTGATTCCCACAAGCTCTTCTATTTTCCTTTTAATATATATGATGCCCTAATCATATAAGGGAAATTTAGGATATGTGTATCATGTTTCTTCAGGGTGATATAGGATATTTGTCCCATTTGGACTTGGAATGAGATGTTATATGTGTGAAAAGTTTCTTCACAATGAGAAGTTATATGTGTGACCGGTGTGTATGGATGGGATGTAATGTGATGTTCAGAATTTGTCTATGTGGGAAACATGTGATGTGATGTGTGTCCATGTTGTCTGCAGCTGGGATGTGATGTGTTATGTTCAGAAGGGGTAGGAGATCTAAAAAAATTTCCATTAGTTTTAGAGTCCCAAATAAGTGAGGATGTAATGAGGATTTTCATATAATTTTGTCTGAAACATATATATTATAATATGGGTTCTGATAATTGGTGAGAGTGACTTGGTGTCGTTTGGGTGGTTATTATACGTGAAGATGCTTTTTTGTTCTTCCATTTTCACATAAGTGCATTAGTATCCTTCTATCACATGTAAATGGGATAATTTTGTTTTCCTTCTGTGTATACTGATTTTCACATCATACATATTTAAAAAAAATCCAATCTCTCGGAGGATTACATGGGTTATACTAGATGTCAATTAATGAGACCTTGGGAAAGAAACTTTTTCATTAAACTATTTTAATTTTTGTATTTACATTAGAGACACATAATATACTTGTTCTATTTATACAATAAAATGGAATGGCTTGGACATTATATTTTATATATTATCTTGGGGTTGTTGTTTTTGAATTGATATATATCATAATATATTTTTTCTTATAAATGGTAAGGCCTCTAAAATTTTGATATTTATACACCAATGGAGTTACTGACCATCTCGGATAGAACAGAAGGTAGGACTGGGGGATCATTATCTATATCCCCTCAAAGAGGTAAATTTGGAGGGAGGGTGCCTTTACAAAAATTTTCTCTAATTTTTACTCCTAATTATATTCATGAAAATACAAAAAAAATAGACACCCCCAGCACATAGTAGAATTATGATTTATATGGTTCACCTCCCATCTTCAGAATGTTATTCTTTTGGGTGAACTATAGTCTACAATGATCAAACAAGAAAATATAATAATCATGCATGATATTCTCTATAGTGTATTAATATTTTATGATTATACAAACAGAAATACATGGTTTGGTGCTTCACACTCTATAGTGTAACAGAAAAAATTCATAGAAATAAAAATAAAAATAAATAATTATTCATTTAAAAAATTTAGTTCCATGATTTTTTTGGTGTTCTACATTTATAATATAAATTTTCACGTTCAAATTATAACATGTTATGGATTTCTTTTTCACAAATATTGGAACACATAATATTTTCCTTCCTTATCTTAATAATGTAAAATATGATTTATTTTATAATTGAATTGTTTTAATGACATCATATTATAATCAAAAATAAACTTTCATGAATATTATTTTTAATATTTTTCCCTCTACTTATTTATATCTTCTAATTCAGTGCACGACAAGACATCAAGAGTTCACTTCCTTTACATTCCACAATATTAGTGTAAAATAATTAATGTGTTTGATATTATTATATTCTATTCACTCACTAAAAACATAAATTAATCATACATGACTATTTTTATGTATCTATTTATATCATTAAATATAGGATTTCTCTAATTTTATTCATTACTTGGATAAAAACATCGTTTTGGTCCCCGAAATGAAATTTTTATTAACCATGTTGTGAGTATGTATATTATTCTTAATATCCCTCCAATTCAATAGTTAAAATATTAAATGAAAAATGTGATGATGATATAAGAGGAATCCATGCCACCAAATCAACTGATACAAATTGTAACATTACATTGACAACAAAAACATCCTTTATGGTATATCATAGATTTTCACACAAGTTATTTTATAATTACGCAAACCTATTGCAGAATAAGGGATCATTATATTTTGGTATTTTAGAATTTGGTTGGCCATTCAAATTGATGAAAAAAAGATAATCACTATATGGAATCCTTTAATATGGAAGTCACTTCCAATATATCAACTTGTAGTGGGGTAGAAAAAATTTATATAATGGAGGTCCTCAGATAACTGGGACCATTAATAATAAACCCATTCATACATTCATCATACTAGTGTCCCATGGTGTGGGGATCCTCAAATTTCAATAACCATAAAAAAAACTATCCTCCTTTTGGTGTAGTAACTAATTATATCATTGCGGTCCTCAAATAAATAATGGCACAAGAAATGTGATAACCTAATTTATAGTGTAGCATACATTTTATTATCTATGTATTTTAGCTCCAACAATATCTATATTGTTGTAAAATGATCTATGACATGAGGCTAGACCTAGGATTCCATTAATTGACATTCACTATAAATTCATATAAGAAATATGATCACTGAAAACTAAGTAAATAAATGAATAAAATTAAATTACCAAAATCCTTAACCTCATAAGAATGCAGGTTTTTAAATTATTAATTAATTTTAAAAAAATCATAAAAATGAATCACAAACACTTTTATTACTATTCCCTCTAGTATTGTTATATTACTAAATATATAAAACACTATAAATCCTAACCATTGTGATCAAAATATAAACTTCATTAATAATTACAATTATTTTTATTTCTATTGATAAAATATTATAAATCAGTGAATTTTCTAGTTTCAATGGCCATCAATCCAATATCTACGAACAGTTCAATAGCCCATCAACAAAGATAAAATTATAAAATTTCATGGAAACATCTAATATTCTTCACTATGATTGGATTCATAAAAATAATTCCAATCTATTTGTTTTGTTACAAAAAAAATATAACATGTTTAATTAAATGAAGTATTTATTTATTGATAACCATTGGGTGACAACATCTCCTAGCAAAATCTGGGATCATTAATCTATAATGTTTTAATTTTTTATAATCCATTATATTTGATGCATAAATATATTCATCCCCATTAATTTGTTATTTATTCACTCCCACATTCTTAATAATAATTAATTTAAAATTATCTCCCACATTTTTTATTTGTATTAAAATGTTATAGGAAAAAAATTTCAATGAAAACACTGTTAAGTGACAACAACCATTCTTCTCTAAGATAAAAAGTCTTTGCTCAATGTTGAAAATTAGATAATTGGATTATCCAATAAAGATATCCATTACCCAAAAATACGATTCAAATTTAGATGATATTTACTAAACATTCACAGAGTCGTTATATATATATATATCATCATGATGAAATTGATAATATAAATTAATTTTTAGTGAGTGGAAAAAATTGATACCATTTCAGATTCACATATCATATTATAACCAAGATATTCTACACAAATTACAATAACATAGTTAAAATAAATAAAATATAATTTATTATAATTGAATAATATCAAATCATTATATAAGAATTAAAAAAATTATAAGTAATAATAACCTCCCATCATAATGTAAGAATAATTTTGATACTATCAATTATGAGTTATAAATAATACATACAACAATAATGTAATTATTCATTAATCACATTATAAAATAGTAGTAGTATGTTTATAAATTAATTTTGAATGATTCATAAAAATTATTAACTATTCCAACACCAAGAAACTATAGCTTATGATATCCATTAGGATGAAAATATTCAGTATATATTCTTTTTATGAAAATGAAGATAAAAATATTTATATTTTTAATGTTGACATTAAAATTTTACAATATAAATATCATCATAAATGATTAAAATTATATATATTAATATTAATAAAAATTAGATAATATGATATCAAACAAGGATGGTGTATTCCTAAATTTTATGTCCATAGTATGATAATATAAACGTAATCTCCATCAAAAATTATCCTCTAGGATATTGAAATATGAATACTTATTGAAAATTCATTAAAATATTGTTGCTTAAACATATTAAATGTTTATAATTAACTAGATCCATTCTATAATATGTTATACCAATGAAAATATCTTTATCATAAATTCTAGGGATTTTTAATGTAGATTTAATACACATATGTTATGAGAAAAAGGTGGACCATACTATACCTCAACATTAATAAGAAGTTGTGGTCATTTTCACAACTATGTCCATCATCTCTTAGTGTTACTTGATATGATCATAATATATAATTCTTATGAAACTATTTTTTCATCATAAATTGATTTTAAATTTTGGGGGAAGTGAATTACGTAATAATCAATAAAATCATATACACCATCTATTAAAATTATCAACATTTTTATAGACTCTTATTGTTAGATATATAATTTTAAAAATAATTTTTATTGTGTCCTACAAAGTTGGATCACATAAATATTACCAATTCCCCAAAAAGTGTTTCATTTTATGAAACCATAATTATAAATTCATCTTCTTCTTTTGTTATATATTTTTCTCCATTTTCACTAGAAAATTATTTTTCATTTATATTTTCCATTCTATTGCATAAAATATTTACACAATTATCATGAGTATCATTTTGTACATTGTAAGAATGGTTGGATTCTTCCAATGGATTTACATGATGAATTTGATAATCATCAATTCATTTTATAAAATACCCCGATGATATTATTTGGATTTTTTAAAATATAATAACTCATTTAGTTTCTGTCAAAGGGAATGTGATGCTTTCCCCAATCCTTAGTCATATTTGGTGAATTATGATTTGAAACCATTATCAAATTTCTTCCCATTTATATAATTCAATTCTTCACTACTATCTATGTAATCATTTATAAATAGAAAATAGATACATATTGAGATAAACATGAATCATACATGTGACCACCATTATTATATAGGCCAAATATATTATAATTAAATTCAAATATGTTTAAAATATAGATATTTTCATTTTATCCTATCAGTATTCCATATTTAATGCCAGATTTCTCCCCTATGACATGGTATTCTAATATTCCTCTAAAATTAATGCATTTAATCCAAAATATTGCGAAAACATAAAAAAATATAGAGTAACATCCAATATTAAACAACGATATTTTTATAATAAAACTATATTATCAAGAGGATCTTTAATGGTTACTAATCTTTTTTTATCATTTTCTACTAAAATATTTTAAATTCATGTGAAATTAATAATCACAATACATCAAATATGCACTATAACTATTTTATAAATCATCCAATCACCTATTATCAATTTTTTTATTTTAATAAATTTTAAAAAAATGATGGAACCCAAATATATAACAAAAAAATCATCACAATAATAAGAATAATGTACCATCATCATTGATCCTTATTAAGATAGATAATGATATTATTTCTAGATCTCATTGTCACATAAAAGTGAGATTTAAAATTTTGAATCCTTATTAGATGAATTTATAACTTAATATTACTCATCCAATAATCTTGATGTCTCAACATATATGTTTTGATGGCAGGATAAATTTATTTATAATTTTATGCATTTGAAATTCATATATTTATATCTATATTCAACAAATTTTAATTTATATTGTTATTATTTAATAATATTCTCAACATCCTATTTATAAATATTCTTATTATCATATATAAATATAAAAAACAAATGTATTATCATGGATATTATTTCAAATAGATAATTAATGAAATATATGTTGTTTTTATCACTATAATTTAACTAATTTATTTTATAATCAAACGCGTTAGTGGAACCATCTTTTTTATATTTTTTGGATCCACTATTAATCATATTTCAATCATCTCAAAAAAATTTAATAAAAATATTTTTATCTAAATGTATCATATTTTGAATGATTTTTGGATGTTATTAATATTTATCATAAATCAATCTATATTATTTATTCATATCCATTATTTTTGGTTATCTCTACTTACCTATTTTAATGAATCACAAATAATAAGAAAAAAAATTATTGTGGAAATGAATAAATCATATTACTTATTACATCAATAGATAAATATGGTACAATGTGATCTCTCCCACTTGATTTTCCTTCTTTTAATTTGTTTAAACTATAATAATTACATACCTTAAGATCCATTTTATATATTTTATTCAATAGATGAAATAATTACTTCATTATCCATTTTCTTTTAACAATGTCCTATTCATCTACACGATGGAAATATTTGACTACTTTTTTATACCATTGATGTATTGAAATAGATTCATTTAATGAAAACATGGGTAATATCATCAAATAATTGTTCTCTTTATTTCTCAAATTATTCAATGTAATGTAATAAATATTATTTTATCATAATATTTATTCACTAAAATATCATTCCAAATTATTTGTGAAATAAAGCATAACACTTTCAATGAAAACACATTTAATCTTATATAATACAAAGAGAGGTAAACCCCATTTTATAACACTTCATTGAATTAGTAGGGTTGTTTTTCTCACTAATATGAGTAGTGAATGGGTGTATTTTAAATTTATTCCAATATATTAGATAATCAATTTTTCTTATACAAATGTCAAAATAAAAAATTATATAGAACGTTATTCTCCTTCATACCATTTTTCTTGAAAATACCAACTAAACACAAAACACACACACACATAATGGAAAAATATTTACTTTATCTACCCATCAATTTAAGAAGGGTAGTCTATTGTGTTAACATGATTCCTCTATGATCACACAATGCATAAATATTACCATCTAGTTCTTATATAATATCCTCCTAATAGTGTAAGAGTGTGTATATGACATTACATAGATTGGTTAATCATAAAATATTGATTATACGACAATATACAAATATTCAAATAGGTATATAAATAATGATAATATTAAATAATTTATATATCTTCATGGTGTTGGTGTACTACCTTGGCGACATCTTTACCCTCTATCATAATGAAAAATATTATGTGATATCCAACTCTTTCAATATTTTAAAATAGTTATGATCATCGTATTATTTCTTCATAATCATATAAAATATATTATTTCTACCCTTATTTCAAAATTTGAAACACATCATCATCACTACAAAAAAATCATATAGACAACACTTAATCCTTCTACTCCACCTCTTGCAACATTTTCAATTCCTCTTCTAAATTAAAAAAATAATAAATATGTTCAATATTATTTATAAACATATATTTAAATGCTTGAATACTATGGATCATTAATAATTTCAATCAATCATTTCGTAAAAAAAATTAACATAGAAAAAATCTACTCATATATATATTAAAATTGAATTAAAATTATTTATATGATATTCCATATTATTGGATCTCACTATTCTTTTTATACTAAATTAAATAAATTTCTCTTTATAAATTATATTGTTGTATATTGTTTTCACATAATAAATTAAATTTATGTGTATTTATTATCACATTCAATTTAAACCCAATATGTTCCTCCAATGTCAATTTTGGACTCAACTATTGGATACTTTTCCATATAGATCTACTTTATGTAATTAAAATCAATTGAAAATTTCGGATGAAATAAACACAATATCACATAGATGAATAACCATTATCAATGAAGCAAAACTACAATGATGACCACATTAAAAACAAATAATTCCCCTTGATGTAAGATAATTGTTACTCAAAATAAATATTGTAAAAATTCCCCAATAATATATTGGTATAATGGATCATTTCCTTATCTTAGTCTAAAATATTTTTAGTCAACCAAATTCCTGAAAACATCATAATCACAATATGGTAACCTATCATGTGGCATTAAATTATTCACTTCACATGGTTGTTTGGTAACAACTTATCTTGATGAAGTGGTTTTAAATATCTAGGTACCCATAAATTCAACATAAACATGTTTGTAATGTTTTTTTTCTTTTTGAATGGAGGACATAAAATATATAGGGACTTCAAAATTCAACCCACAATCCACTATTGAATATAAAGTACTTATAATGCAGACTTCCTAAATTCCCCACTTTTGTATAAAATTAAAAAATTATCATTTACTAAATATCATATGTGTTACTGAGTTATTATTCTTTCTCATATATGATATATGGTGTTGTTAATATATCTACTAAATAACGGTAATTTCCAATATACATAAATAATATTGCATTATAAACCATTTTATGAATACGTAATTGGTATTAATAATCATAAAAATTGACAAAACTAAAAATATAAACAACCTTCACCTCATAATAATAAGATTCTAAAGTGGATTAAGTCATTATTATTAAATTTCATCTCCATGTATCAAATCCCCATAATCATCAAATTCCATTATTTTTTATGAATAAAAATATATTTTACTAGAGAACCATACAATTGTGATCAAAAGATATTCTTCAAGAATAGTTCAAAACCTCCTCATATCTACAGTTGAAATATGTATCATACGATCTAAATCTATAATTTTTCAGTTTCAAACTCTATAAATCACATGTTGATATAATCATCAGCTTCCATTCATCGTGTCTGTATGTACACACATTGTCAATCACGTCCTCTATTCTTCATCATGCACTAGTTCATCTTCAAAATCTATAACTACAGTTTGTTCTTTACTAAAAAAATATCATATTGAAATCAATGAAGTACATATTCATCAAAAAATTGAAACAATACATATGACCACAATGTGAGATCAACAATATCAAATTTCTCTAAGATTTAATTCTATAAGATTCAATAGGACCATTACACTTGTAAAATTTTAAATATTTTTAACTAATAAATAATATTTTAAATTATATTCTCATATTAGAGAATTATATTTCATCATTCACTCACCTCTCTATTTATGTATTTTATTTGGATATTTTTTCTCATTCGATTCATATATGCTTATATTGATCAAGGATATGTTATATCAGCCTCAATGTTAGGAATGATTTTTTGATCAATTCAAGGAACCATAGAATGTCAAATAATTAACATAGTAATGAAAGTGTATTTCTACATATTATCTATTGTATTTATGTTCACACCATATATTTTTATTCATTCATGATATCATATTTGGATCTTTTGTAGATGATTTTACCACAATTTATGGTTTACATTAAATGTTTGTAAACATAATTTCACCATTATGAAATTGGAATATATCATTGGTGAAAACCATTTAAATAATGATATCCTAATCTCAAATTAACATGAATAAAACCATACTACTTATAAATAAATAATGTTATTCTTAAAAGTAATATATTGACTGACACATAGATTGGATTGGAATAATAATATTTTTTTCAGTTCATTGGAGTGAATTGGATGATTAAGAAATATTAATATATTAATTATATTATTGTTGATTGTAACGCCCCGACCCCAGTTACCTAGAGTCTATGGATTATTTTAATAAAATGGATTGATTAAAATGAATCATGTCCCGATGTACCGATTGGTTTAGCAGTCATAGAAAATATATTACATACATGAATGTTACATTACACTTTATAACATACAAAACAACATAAATAATCATTTATAAAGGCCATTATTCCCTTTCCATTACCCTATATATCAATCATAATACACTTATTGGTATCCTAGGAAAATAAAACATAGAAAGGGTTGAGCAAAAATGCTCAGTTACGGTAAGCAATACTGCAGAAACATTCAAAAATAAGCATAAACATTTAAGGAAAAGTATAAAATTAAAACAAAATCCTTTTCATCATAAGAATCACCATAATATGGTAAATATAAATCAAAATAATTTCATTTACTTACTCAAATGGATATTCTACAAGTCGAATAATAACATGCAATAACAATAGCCACTTTCATAACGATGGAATGCATAATATCAGACTGTCATAACAACATAGTCAAGGCCTTGTGCCAAGACTAAAAATAATATTCTTTTTAAGGCCGTGTTCCACGACACTAGTTTTTATCATGAGATATATCAATGCATCAAGTAGTTATAGCGGGCTCCACCCATCACTTACTATGTCCAATGCATTCCTCATATGAAAAGCACTAAACATAACATAAATATTCATATTAAAACTAGCAGATGAAATATCAATACATTACCCATAAATTATGAATGGAATAAAAATAACACATCCACAGTCAAACATATCAAAAAACCTTCAACACAATGTGTATGATTTTTATCATGATAAATCAACTTCAAAAAAAATTAAAATCCATTAAAGGATTTGGACATAGATGAAAATGATTTGTAAAACTCGTTGAGAGAAATACCCATTTTTCATGAAAACATTTAAAAGTCACACAATTTTGAAAAGAAATAATTTAATGAAATTTTTGAATCAATGTGTCATATTCCACTCTGAATCAATTGAATGGAATTAAAATTTTAAAAACATTCATGTCCATATAAATAAATCCTTAAAAACAATTTTGAAGACATGGACATTAATGAGAAATATTTTGATGAATAAATATTTAAATCATTTGAAATTATGTTTTAGTAAAAAAAATTCCCTTATAATAATACCTTTAAAAACTCCTTCATAAAACATGGACGTTGATAATAAATATGTCCCAGTAGATACTTACCTAAAAACAACTTCGAATAATAAAGATATTGTGAAATTAACCCTTACCAATTTGGTAACTTTCGAAACATACAACCCATTAAAGAGGTATCATTCAATGAATATGTAAATACAAATAGATTAATGTTTATTAGACAACTAATACAATTATGGGTAGTACCTACACCACACAAAAGGTATTAGTGGCAATATGGTATGAATCTCAATGGAATAAGGAGTGAGATGAGAAACCCTTACCTTACCCTTTCCTTTAGTCGATGGTACGTTTAACCACATGTATGAAGACTATATTATGTTATTAAATTATACCAGAACCATATTAATATTTATGATATCATAAATTATTAATTTATGACTTTATACTACCCATTTAATAATAATTTCCATGTTATTTAAATATTTCGGGTAATAATCGCTTTCATTATCGTACATGTTTTAACTTGTTGCTCTTGATTGTATCACTTTTATCATGATTTTAATACTTCCATAATATAAAACATTATTTATATATAATACATATTTAGAATATAAATATGTATAATAGGCTAATATATTAAATGGAAAACACCATTTATGGAGGCGGTAGTCCGTACGTACGCATAAACGTTGTTTCTGTTTCCATATAGTATTGAAGGCAAGTAAGTGAATAAGATATATGTAAGTACATAAATATTAATATATATAAATATATATATCTCTAGTAGTATTATTATGTCATATATTACATACTTATTAGTAATATATATATTTATAATCATCGATGAATGGTGAACTTGGGACTGGATCTCATCGCGTCGTGGAGACGGTAATCCGTACGTACGCACGAGTGAAAATATCATTTTTTTTATATTAAAATAATATATAATTGGTTGTTATATAATATATAAAGAATCTTTATCATGTTATATTTATTATTACAATCAAATACACATCATTATTATACCCTGCCAAATAATAATGTATTGAATAACAATTATACCATGACGTGGAGACGGTAAGTCGTACGTACTCACGTATGGTGACATGTCATTCAATGGGTGGATAGAATAATGAATATGATTGTACTATAATAATAATAACATCAAATTATATATAATATAGTAATGTTATTATTTTAGAATCGAAACAACAAATAAAAATGAATTGGAAGAAGAAAGGAACTTGAAAGAGGTTGGTGTAATGATTACATCTTCTTCGGGTTCTTCCTTTTGATTAAATCAAAAGGACTACATAGGTTGGTATTATGATAAATCTATGGCCACTAAGATGAATGGAGGATATTTGATAGGGTATTGGGGCAGGGTTTGGCCGATCCAAATGGCATAGAAGGTGTGAATTAGAGTGATGGTTGAGTGCCATTTTATAAGAGGGGTGATGGGCATCTTAGGAAAAAAATAAAATATTATTTTATAATAAATTCATATTAGGTTTCTAATGGCATAAAACTAATTTATTTTAAGGATTTGTTGGGGATAGTTTGAAAACAACTAAACCAATAGGTTTTTGATAGTTTTTGGTCAATTTATTAACCTTATCTTTTAGTTTTAACTCTTAGTTAATTAGTATGACATTTACCATGTCTCATTATATTTTTATATTATATGCTTAATAAACATACTATAAACATCCAATAGGCCACCTAGTTGTCTTTTAATGATATAACTATCCTGATATAAGTCTTTTGGAAGAACCGTTGATTTTTAGGAATAGAATATCAATTAATAATATAATATTTGTTCTAAAAACACTTTTATGTCAATTTTGGCCGTATTGGGTATTTTGTTTTTCATAAATTAAAAAATCATTATTAATTATAAAGAAATTAATAAAACAAATAATTATATGTCATATTAACATATAAAATTATTTTAATTCATATAATGTCTCAAATTACATTTATTTTTGTATTTATAATATCAATTATCTTAATATTTCATTAATACTGTAATTACTATATCATCATTGTGTCATAAATATATTAAATTATATAAGGTCTAAAAATTTCAAATAATATATCATTATGTAGGAAATTGTTTTAGATTTCTAATTAATATTTATAGTCAACAATATTAGTTATATAACACTAGATAAATAATAATTACTAAAAGGTTTTTGATTATGTTAATTTTGGCTTTACGTTAAATTAATTAATATAAAATGTCATTATCATTCATAAGTGGCGCCATGGGGTCCCAAAATAGACACAATGATTTCCATGGTCGTCCATTACTCATAAAATTAAGTTAGAACATGTGTGAAGATAATTTTGAATTATTACGATATTATTTTTACCTTGAATTCTCTTATTTACCTTTAACCGCGGTAAATAAAAGTAAAAAAGTTACTATTCAAAAAAAAGTTTTTTATCTTATTGAATCACATTTTACTCATTTATATTAATATTTTCTCTTTGATTTTCAAAATTCAACTCACCTAAGTGGTAAAAATAATTTTTATGTGAATTTTCAAATTACCTTTGGAGGTGGGTAAAAGACGGTGAAAAGTTCAATAAAAATTTTATATATCTAAAATTATTACAAAATGACTCCAATAAATTATAATGAACTTATATATGTATTATGTATATATTTTGACATAAATTAATTTATATAATATAAATAATTATTTAAATAAAAAAATCGGTTTTAATCAATAACTCAGTGTTTTCACTATTCATCAAAAAATAATGTTTCTCAGAAAAATACCAAAAATTAGGCCTAATCTATATTTGATATTATAATTTCAAAAATTATTTCTATTTTAATAAATTAAAAACATATAAGTTTCATTAATTAATTTACAAATCAATTCCCATTGTCAAAATAAATTGCGTGTTTTTAAGAAATAATATCTATTAAAAGATTGACACTTGCTTATGTACAGTTTAATTGTGAAATTATGTCCAATGACCAACATTGGATTAAATAGTAAAAACATAATCTAATTATACATTAAAATTACTCAAATTCATAATTTATCACCATTAATTATTTCATTTAAAATTTTTTTTTCAATTAAAATTTATTAATTTTCACTATTCATCAAATTATATAAGTTATCAGAAAAGTACCAAAAATTCACCTTATGCTAATTTTGATATTTCGAATCCAAAAATGAAGTTCATATTGAATTATAAAATGTATAAAATTTCAAAAAGTGGGTATTACTATTCTTAACGCCTAGTTTGATTGGTTGTTGTGTGTTAGAACTCAATGTTGCGTATAACACACGCTATTGTATTATTCAAAGAGAAGCGTACCATGGAATATTGGGGTGTTACATTCCCCCCTCCTTCAATAAATTGCATCTTCAAAAATTATTCTCATTATTGGAAACATGGGGATGACATTTCGAAATATCATAGTTGAAATCACACATTGAAAAATGGATTAGTGAGTCCTCTATTTAAAATAAAGTGTGGTAAGCATGAATGTTACCCAAATTATCTCATACTAGGGTTCCTTGTAGGAAAACATGGATATGGAAGAGAAATCTAACCATCAATATCATATGGAGAGTGGTAAAGACCTTGACTATGAAAAGGCCAACAATCCCAAAGCCATAAATATGTGATGATCTAAGGTTCTATCTAGGACAATGTTTTTGTTCAATGTTCCATTTGTTAATGTTGAGGAATTTATTAATGAGATTGGATAAGAACATAAGGAGATATAATTACATTATAATTATTGTTTTATCCATTAATAAATTTCTACCACAAACTCATCTTTCACTCAAAAACATAATACAACTAAAAATTACTCTATTTATCCTAATCGAATAGGGTTACAAATATAATGAATGTATAATTCACATATCACACCCTTTAAAAAAAGAAACAACATTATAAAATCCAGGGACATCACGTAGTCCAATGGTAGGTGATAAATCCTAATTGCACTATGGTTGTGGGTTCAATTCCCGTAACATTGTCCAACGCAACGGGTTGTCACACAGTCTGTGTGTTTTCCTTTTATAAAAATCCGAAAATAACCTTTCAAACTTAATCCATTCAAACCTTTAGACTTATCAAAAATAATACTATCCAAACTCACAGTCCAAAATTTATACGGAAGTTTAACACAATGAAGATCCTTTTCTGTATGTAACAACATGTGAATATAAAACATGATTTATATATCATATATATTTAGAATATAATTATGTATAATATTAGTATATATGAAATGGAAAACACCGTTTATGGAGACGGTAGTCCGTACGAACACATAAACTCTATTTCCATTTTCATATAGTATTGAACGGAAGTATGTGAATAATATATATGTATGTAAATAAATAATTATATGTATAAATATATATATCTATAGTAGAATTATTGTGTCATATATTACATACTTATTAGTAAAATACATTTTTATAATCATCGATGAATGGTGAGCATGGAAATGAATCTCCTCACGTCGTGGAGACGGTAATCCGTACGTATGCACGAGTGAAAATATCATTCTTTAATTATTAAAATAATATTTAATTGGATTTTATATCAGATATAAAATATCCTTATCATGTTATATTTATTATTTACATCAAATACACATCATCATTATATCAATCCAAATAATAATGTAATGAATAACAATTACACCACGACGTAGAAAAGGTAAGCTGTACATACGCACGTATGGTGACAAGTCATTCAAAGGGTGGATAGAATAATTAATTTGGTTGTACAATAATTATAATAACATCACAGTATATAGAAGATACTAGAGTAATTATTTTAGGAAGGAAACAACAAATAAAATGGAAGTGGAAGAAGAAAAGAACTTGAAAGAGTGTGGTGTAATCATTAAATCTTCTTCTAGTTATTCATTTTTATTTTATCAAAAGGGATCTATAGGTTGGAATTCTGATCAAACTAATGCTTCTAGGTATAATGGCGGATACATGAGATGGTATTTGGGCAAGGGATGGCCATGAAAATTGGCTTAGAAGGTGTGAATTAAAGTGAAGGGTGAGTGCCCTTTTATAATAGGGGTGAGGGGCACCTTATAAGAATCATAAAATATTATTTTATAATAAATTCATATTCGGTTTCTAATTTCTAAAAACTATTTTATTTCGAGACTAATGTGTGGATGGGTCAAAAAAAACTCAACCAATAGGTTTTAGATAGGTTTGGGTCACTTTATTAACCTTATATTTTTTGTTTAACTCTTAGTTAATTAGTTTTATATTTACCATGTCTTTTTATATTTTTATGTTATATGATTATTAAACTTAATATAAACATTCAATCGACCCCCATGTGGTCCATTAATGATACAAATATCCTGATTTAAGTACATTGGAAAAAAAATATATTTTTATGAATATAATATCAATTAATAATATAATATTTGTTTTAAAAACTCTTTTACACCAATTTTGGCACGATTGGGTATTTTGTTTTTGATAAATTCATAACAACATTATTACTTCGAAATAAATTCATATAACCAGTCCTAATATTTCATATTAACCTATAAAATTATTGGAATTCATAAAAAAAATTCAAATTGCATTAATTTAGGTATTTATAATATCTATTATCTTAATCTTTCATAAATACGGTAATTACTACATCATAATTGTGTCATAAATACATTAAATTATTTAATGTCTAAAAATTATAAATAAAATACCAGTATGTATAACACTTTTTAGCTTTAAAATATATTTTTCTAGTAAGAATGATTACATATATAACACTATATAAAAATTAATTACTAAAAGGTTTTTGTTTATGTCAATTTTGCCTTCACATTAAATTAATTAATCTAAATTGTTATTAACATTTATAAGTTTCTCCAAGGGGTCCCAAAATAGACCCAAAGATGCTAATGGTCGGACACTACTCATCCAATAAGGTTAGGACATGTGTTAAGGTAATTTTGAATTATTACAATTTTTTTACATTGAATTTCCCTATTTACCTTTAACCGCAGAAAATAAAAGTAAAAAGTTACTATTCAACAAAAATTATGTTTATCTTATTGAAAAACATTTTAATACTTGATATTAACTGCATCTCTCTAATTTTAAAAATTCTACTCACAGAAGTGGTAAAATTATTTTTTATGTGAATTTTCAAATTCTCCTAGGAGGTGGGTAAAAGACGGTGATAGTTCAATAGAATTTTAATATATTTAAATTACTCTAAATTGACTCTAATGAATTAAAATGAACATATATAATTATTATGTATATATTTTGACATAAATTAATTTAAATAAAATGAATAATTATTTAAATAAAAAAGCGGTTTTAACTAATAACTCAGCGTTATTGGATTTTCAAAAAAAATTGTTGTTTCTTAGAAAAATACCAAAAATTCGGCCTAAGATATATTTGATATTATGAATTATAAAATTATTTCTATTTTACCAAATTAGAAACATATAATTTGCATTAATTAATTTCAAAATTATTTCTTGTTGTCAAAACAAGTAGCGTGTTTTTAAGAAATAATAACTATTAAAAGATTCAAACTTGCTTATATCCGGTTTAAATGTGAAATTATGTCCAATGACCAACATTGGATTAAATAGTAAAAATATAATCTAATTATACTTTAAAATAAATCAAATGCATAATTTATCACTATTAATTATTTCTATTAAAAAAATTGTTTTCAATTAAAATTTAGTAATTTTCAATATTCATCAAAATATAAAAGTTATTAGAAAAGTATCAAAAATTCACCCTAAGCTAATTTTGATATTTTGAATCCAAAAATGAAATTAATTTTGAATGATAAGATGTATAAAATTTCAAAAATAGGGTAAAACTATTCTTAACGACTATTTTGATTGGTTGTGGTGTGTTAGAACCCGATGTTTCATATAACCCACAATATTTTATTATTCAATCAAAAGCATACCATGAATGATTGGAGTGTTACATTGATTCATAAGTAATCATATTCACATGTGAAAACTCATATAAAATATTAAAAATGGTGGAGATGCAATCTATCTAAAATCAATACATAATCCATTTATAGTTTCTCCATTCTAATCAGCATCAACACTTTTCTATTATATACATTCAAACACCATCCCAAAAGCCTCTTCCAATTTTTCCAACTGATATTATAGACTAGTTTTTGGATTTTATATAGAATTTATTTCATAAAGAGGAACTTTACTATCAAAAATATTACAATATTAAAATTCATTCTATCCTATTCAACAATTAGTATTTCAGCAACATAAAAACATGTGAAATACCAAAACACTATAACAATAACACATTCTCACAAATGAATCATCTATATTATTAATGTAACCAATATCTTTGTTAGAATCACCAATTTTTTCCATATTTTATAGGTTTTCATTATTCAAAAAATTGATCTATAAAAAAACATAACATTCTCATTAGGTACATAATATCCTTGTTTTTATAATCAAATGTAAATCCTCAACTACATTCCAATTAATTAACTATATTTTTACATCATTTTTTAATATATAATATTCATAATGATACTTTTTGGAATTTAATATATTAATAGACATTATTATAAAAATAGGTGAAATTCAAATAACATAATCAATGACATGAATTTATTTATAAGCATTATCTACTAAAATATTTTTCAAAATATAATCTCTAAATTATATATTAGTTTTCATGTAAAACCTAAATTGTAAATTATGGGTCTAACCACTATTGTTTTTTCTAAAATTGTAAAAATGATTTAGTGTATGTGTATTAATTCTTATATTTTATATACATTTTACATTTCAATTAACTATAACACTCAATAGTCCCTTGTATTCCTATTAGATTATCATATAAGAAAAAAACTTCATCACGTTATATAAGAAATCTATATCATCAGATCTATTTATGAATTATACTAAAATATATAGATTCATGAGTAACCTATGATGGTAATTCTTTCGTGACACATATTTAAAAAATATCATATTTTATCTCAAGAACACATTCACTTTGTTGGTTCTACACATATCGATGTTTATCCCTTCTCCCATTGATTAAATGAAAAATGTGATTTTTATCACAAAAAACACTAAATTTCGCTATAATAACATCTTATAATATAGTAATATAAAATAAATATCCCACAATATCATTATCATTATCCAAATAATGCATTTAATTCATTTTATTATTTTTCAAAACACAATATTAAAAATGGATTAGTGTAAGGTAAAATGAAAAACCCTTTTACTGTGAATGGGGAAAATAACAAATATGTTCTGATATATGGAATTCGAATGGTGGAATCCAATATATAATCATTTTATTTCTTTAATTCCATTTTTATAAAATTTTAAAATCATATAATACTATATAAAACTAGATATCCACATGAAAATATTTATACATATACCCAACCATATATTGTATTTTGTCTTTATGACTAAATTGGACAGAAGGCATTTTAGGATGAAAGATAATGATTAAACTAATCATTCCCAGAATGATATCATAATGTTTCTATGATTCATCGATCATTTTAACCTATCCAAAGGGGTATCGGTTTAATTCCGTGACTCACTGTTATGCTCTCTTTTTCGTAGAGTTATACATTATAATTAAATATAATGACGACTAATACCATTTTGGAACTCCCTGTTATTGTATTCATCAACATGTTTTGATGGGAAAATGTTGAAACATATATAAGATGATTTTATATAATGTATTTAAACACTATGAATTGTTTAAAATAAAAAAATTTGTCACATTTGAAACAAAAAACATTTTGCTCAGTATTGATCAATAAAATTTATGATATACTAAAAACTAAACCATTTTATGAAAATATAGAACATGTAAATCATAATTTTATAGATCCAATATCCAAATATTAATCTTTATTTTCCACTCCAAGGTGACATATTTATATTTCATTTTAAAAACAATTACATTTGATAATTTAAAACAATTAATTTGATTCATATAATCATAATATTCTGATTCCATCGATTTTTTTAAATTTATTTGTTAGTGGGGGTACTTTCAATGATTATAAGTGTTAGAATAAACGATGAAAATACTATTTCAATTGTTAAATATATGATTTTATAAGTATAGAATGAAAAAATAGTCCACCATACACTGTGTTGTTAAAAATAAATTATTTATATATATTAAATTACATATGTCATTAATTATGAATGTTAATACCTTCGTGTCCATACAACAAAAAAAAAATAAAAATTTCCCTTAATGAAAGGAATAGAATTAGGTTTTTCAATTCCAGAGTAAATCATCATGGTATACAGTGATCACAAGTGTTGGAACCAATAAACAATCCTTCTCCGCATTTTAATCACATATTCCAATATAAATGATCATAAATTCACTTTGATTTAAATTTCTAGGATTATGATCACAAATGCGCCAAGAACACATGAAATATAATATGATTGAGTTAAAATTCAGTAAATTTATTCCAACAATATTAAAATACCTATGATCCAAATTCTTCTAAAATACAAAACATTTCACCCAAAAATAAAAATCTATAATCACATTATATCATATTCCAATAAGAAATGTCAAAATGAAAAATATTACAATCCACAATCACAGATAAATGCAAATATAGGGGCGACTATCATGATATATTTCTTTTATTGAATGCATTTCAATGAATATACTCTTAGTAAAAGAATTTAACAATCAATAATATCCATGTAGTAAATTGTAATCTATATTGAACTGTAACACGACCAGACCAATCTTGTAATATATTATGATACAATATAAGGTATAGAGTAATGTCCATAATAACATTTTTAAATATTTGATAATTTAATAGATAAATTATTTTGAAAATCTAGGATATTAATTCAATCATCTATATTTAAAAATATCAATATTGTTAGGTTCTCGCTACTCTATTGATCCTATTGATTACACATGATTTAGGATAATAACAATTATGGTCCCTTACAATGTGCATGAAATTAATGTGATCATTCTTGTTCTCCTATCATTATGGTGACCCATATATACTAATTGGGAATATAAAATCTTTTTTCTCCAAAGGGATTTTCAAATATAGTCCTTAGGGGTGATTTATTTTTAAAACATTTTAATATTAATAAGATTCATATTAAATAAAAAATGACTAAAAGTCATGAAATCATAATTGTATTTTTTTTTATTCACACACACAAACAAATATATATATATATATATATATATATTCATGAAAATAATTAGATATTAAATATATATTTCATAAACCAAATTAATATGACTAATCCCAAATGATTTGTTAGCGGTCTTAGAAAATATTTTTTATATTAATTATAAGAATTGGAACCCAAATATTTTCAAAAAAATCAGCAAAATGCATATAGAATATGAATTTATTTCGTGTAATGAATTATAATTACATAAGATCACAAATCCTTATATGATAAATCATTTTGAGTTAGGAAGTAAACAACTATATTCTTTATAATTCATAAGAAACAATGACAATAAAATATTGAACAATAAGAACATATAACCATTATCCATTACACAAGAGATACCACAATTAATCATAACTATAAAAATTAATATGAAAATTTTTTAATTAAACTATAAATTCCACAATTTAAATTTATAACTTTGACAAGATAATGTTTATTAAAATTAAAACTTATACTATCATACATTGAATTTAATGCATGTTTTAAAAATATCATAATAATTAGTTTAAATAATCTGTTATAAGGATGGAAAAAATAATATAATATAATTAAGTTACACACGTGAATAGTTAAGTTGGAATAAAAAATATTCAATTAAATAAGTTTTGATAAAAAACATTACATTAATATTCATATAATAGAATATTATGAAATTATTTATAATCGAATGGAATTGAAAGTGTCCTTTTGAGATCATGATAATAGTCTCATTTAAATTTATTCAGTATTATTAAATTATTTTTTAAATTATACTCAAAATATATAACATGACATTATATTTTTGAAGGGATTTTATATATATACAAACTACAACTAATTCATAATTTGTTTAGTGTTTTCATTTTTCATGTTGTTTTAGAAAATATATCATGGAGAATCGCTTTTGCGTGTCCTATTTTTACATTTTTGATAACGTACTAAACACATAATATCACAATGTGATTTGGACATTAGGGTGGAACTAACCATGAAAAATGCATTGGAAATCATTATATAGTGGAATAAAATTAACACTATATTTTAAATGATATTTCTAATGTGGTACAAAAATAAATTACTATTTGAATGAGTCGTGGTCAATGAAATTTTTAACCATGAAAAATAATAATTATAAGATGGTACTTTCATTAGTAAAACATGAAAAAAAACACAAAATTTAAAAGGATGGTGTAATATTTTCAATAGGTGGCCATATATTTCTTAAATTATGGACCAATATCACATTGATTTATCACTAATATAATGGATTTTTCTACTAATAGTGTATAATGTTTAATCATAATGTCGATTTTCAGTTAATGAACAAATGAATATAATATCAATGATCATTCCAAAATAAATTTATAAAATGATAATCCTTGCATATCTGGTTTTACATGATTTTTATCATTGACTGTATTTAATTTTATCATGTTAATATTTAATAATATTTAAGTTATCTTAATTAATAATATTTATATGCTCCTAATATTTCTAGACAATTATATAACACCCAAATATATTATGACTAATTTCATATTAAATAAATATTTTTTTACAATATCATATATCACATGTAATAGTAAACTAAAACCACCCAATTTAAATTTATTATGATTTATTAATTTAATGAAAGACAACTATCATTATACCATTAGAATAAAACATAAATCATCATTAAGATAAGCACAACATGAATAAATATATATTATAAAATAAAATAAAAATACAACCAGTTTCCCATTAATTCTCTTTTAAAATAATACCACCAATTATAACTATGCACATTTGGAATATCATAGAACGATAATAGTCATGATTATAGAGATGATAATGGATATGATGAATTATCATAGTGATGTATATAAGGACTTATATAGGAATGTGATATGAAAATTACGCATATCATCATTAGGCATATGGATTTCAGAAATGTTGTCATTGGTTATAAGGGTTGCAGGTTATGTGTGTGTGCAGTTGGTGTATTCAAATTGTAAAATTATTTGAAATCAATTTAAAATAATTTAAGAAATAAATAATAAATAATTATGGAATGAAATAAATATATACAATTTAATAAAATATTTTTTCATAAAAATATATTTTATGCATTACATATTATTTATTATAATATTGAATTTTAATATGTAATATCTCATTGAATATAAATATAGTTTCTTCTTGAATCATATAATTTCATTTATAAAAAAAATTATTTAACTTGTAAAATGATATTTATTGATTGAGTAAATTGGTTTTAGAAAATTAAGAATTGTTTAGTAAAAAAGGTACATATGAACGGTAAATAACTATTGACATATAGATTATATTAATTTAATTGTTCAAATTTGATGAATTATGTTTTTTATAGAAATATAATTTAGTTTTATATTATTTGTTTTTTATTTGAATTAAAATATTTTCAAATTTGGATAATGAAATTTAATAAAATATATTAACATTAAACAAATGAAAAAAGATATTCATTTAATATTAATTAGTTAGTAGAAATTATAATAACATATAATGTAAAAATATATTTTCAAATAATATCTATTATTTATTATATATTTTCATCTAGATTGAATAAAATTGACCATTAATATATAATTAATCAAGAATAATTAATCAATTGATTTTCAAATATATTAATCATAATTTAATTAATATTTAAATTAAATAGTATTATGAACACATTAAAATTAAAAACAATTTATGATATATAAAATGTTATATATATATATATATATTCATATATTCAATTTTAATTTAAAATATAAATTTATTACATTTCAAAATATAAGATTATTAGATGGGATTAATAGTTACAATCACCCTATTGAATTATCAGAAGGCGTTCAATATCATTTTTTAAAAAAAATAATCTACCAAACTGGAAAAATTATATAAAAACATAACGATAAATGTGGTAGAAAATATTAAACTAATTGGTAAATAAAATTACTGTAACCCCCAATCTATTCATTTGTTAATGAGGTATTTATTTATCAAAAACTATCCCAAATTAATTATTTTTCTACTTTTTTACTATTAATTTATAATGATATTCATTACAAAAATGAATGATAATTTATGGAAGTACAATACAAAACACACCCATAAAGGGACATGTCTACCTCATACAACCAACATTATTCTTTAAAATATCACCTGAAACACATAAATTGATTATTAAAAAAATAATTCATATACATTTTGAAAACATTGTTATCTAGATGGAATCATGGACTCCTTATTTTAAAGGGTCCTATTTGGATGAGGAGAGAATAAAAGAATGTAAAAATATCCTGAGAATATTATTTAATTATATTCATTTATCAACTCCATCATAAACTCATTCTACACACTATCGATATTATATGAACACTATTATAATTCATATAAAATTATGATACTATTATATAATAATAAATTTATAACAATATGAGATATTTTGAATTATAATTTAAAAAAATATAATCTTTTTAATATTTTTTGTTACACACAACAAAATGTATAACTTTTATTACATGAAATGACGATTGTATATTCCATTATACACAACATTTATATTAAACATAACATGCCATACTATTATATTATTTCTATATAATATGGTATTAATTTCCTAGGGGTCGAAATGGAATTTCTGAATATGATTAAAAAAATTAATTATTTATCTTGTTTAAATATAATAAAAAATGAATTCATTGGATAAAAAATAATTATAAATTTAAAAAAATCAACATAGAAATAAGTGAAATATTATTCTAATAAAATCTTCATGTAAAGAAAATTTTTTAGCACTAATAATAAAAAAATAACATATATTGGATTATTTAAATAAATTTAATATATTATACATTGAATTAAATTATTAACAATCACCACACTTGTTTTCCATACAACTGATATGAATAAATCAAATTTTTCAATTACAAACTATATTTTTATAAAATGACAACTTGTCATATATTTTATTTATTTTTTAAACTCAATATTTTACAACAATAATAATTTTTATTTGAAAAAAATTAAAATTATTTTAGAAAAATATATTTTATAATTATCTTTGAGTGGTTCATTGATAAATTTATAGGACGATAATTTTTTCGATGAATATTGTGAAATACCATTTTTTTTATGAATGTTCATTTATTTTATATAATTTAAAAACATTAATGTTTTATAAATATGATTATATGGTAATATAATTTCATTTATATTTTATTTATTCAAATTTAATTGATTTGAATCAATTTAAAATAGATTTTTTTATAAAAACTTTTTAATGTTTTGAATATTTTAACATTACATAACCTCTATTGCAACTTGTCATTTGGAAAACTATTACATAAAATTTTTCGACAAAAATTAATGGAATTTTTGAAAATAATAATCCAAATTTATAAAATTAATAATTAATAATTTATGGCAATTTAATATTTCTTTTGTCCATAATTAATAGTATTAACTGCTAAAATTATTTAAAATGGATAATGAACAAATTTGATTACAATGTTGTTAATCTAAAATGATAAGGAATAAAAATATTCAAAAAAAATTCAAACAACAATTTTCTAGCCATGTTTAGAGATTATATATTGTAGGATAAATAATGATCATTTTTGTTGAATTATGTATTTCAAAAAACATAGTAACAAATTTTTTCTTTTCAAAAATTAAAAACTTTCACTCGCCACATTTATATATGATCACACCCTTTAATATAATTTTCAGGAATAAAGACCAATTTTTTATAAAATACATTTATAATTAAATAAATTAATTCCCAACACTAATATTATAATCATTATATTTTTAATAAATTGTGACAATTAATCCTTTTTGTGAAAACAAGATTTCGTTTTCTAAAGAAGTGGAAGCATCCATAACCTAATAAATAATTTTATTTCATCCATAGTATCCATAATTTTATATTATATAATGATGATATAATGTAATTAATATCATAAATATTCTGAAATATTATTATATTAATTTTATACACAAAAAATTTATTAATTTTCATCAAATGTGTTACAAAATATTAATTATTGCTTATGGATGACTACATCCTCATTGACCAATGTTATTATTTTTCATTATCTACATCTATATACATGATAAAATTATTCATTTATTTATATATTTTATAATTATAGTATTTGTAGTGGTTATGGAATCATTATATAACAACTTCATTATTACTTACTATTCTTTGGGAATGAAAAAACATCATTCCGGTATACAACAGACTACAACCATGCCAAGGAATGTGATTTATTCACGCATTAAATGAAATTTAATATGTATTGGTTTTAGGAATAGATGATATATATTTATATATATATTATAAAAATGATTCTAAAATTTTAATATATTATTTGAAATTCATTCTTTCCTCCAGGAAAATGGAATCCACAATCATCCATACATAAGACCTACAGTCTCCATGAAATGTGAAATACATTTAAAATCTATAAATTTTATAGATCAATATAAATAAAAATATTATATATATATATTATAATTATATTTTATTTAAAAAAAATTCAATTACGGAATAATTAACATTTTTTGATGACCCAAAATAACAAATCAAAACATAAATTTAAAAGAAAGAAATTATTACACAAAATGTTACAAATACACGGTAATATTAGTATACATGTAATAAAGTGTCATAATATTATAATATATGTTATTATATGTATTTTTATTGTTATCAAATATATTTATAATATTCATATATTTATCATTCATCTGTTTTAAATTTTTATGAAAGATGTTGAGAATAATTGTATGTGATTTCCAATTCACTTTTCTTTCTATGAGACATAATGAATATTAAAAATAAATTTCCACAATTTCCAATATAATCTACCCATGAATGTATTTTATGATTATTATAAATTAAATAATTAGTGTTTATATATGAATTTTTTGATCTCTCTATCTTGGTGTTTATGATTCAAAAGTTTCCAATGAAGTAACATATTTCACTAAAATTGATTTCATAGAAACCTAGAATATATTTTACATATATCATCCTATTTGAGGATTATATACTCATTTTTTTACATTTAGTATCATAAATATCCTTGTCCTAATGATATTATATATTTTTTTATTTAATGTTATTCTTTCATGTGTATTTTGATTCAATGTATCCAATCTCTTATGATTTTAAAATTACAATATCATCATTTATCATGAATGACTAGGATTTTCTTCTAGTGATAAAATATAACTCTTATAAAAATTAATATTTTTATAAATGATTTTCAAATTTAGAAAATTATTTATTGAAGACATTTTATCCATTTTTATATTTTTATAAATAGATTTTCAATAGAATATTTATGTGGTTTTTTATATAATTGTCATTAGGGTTTTATAATTTTTTTGAAGAATATTTAATTTAACATGTCCAGTATGAGCACATCTTACTTCTATCGTGCTGATTACTTTCATTGATTCTTACATTATAAGTGATGTTTTTTATTCTTAATGAAAAATATATTCATTAAAATTTATGTTTTAAATTTTTTTACTGTGGAAGTAATATTTCCCTCTAATTTTTTTAAATAATTTTTAAATATTCCTCCATATTTTTTTCATGGAATTTTCAAATTAAAATAATTTCAAAATATTTATGATTCATTACATTTAAATTATTACTTTCATGGAAATTTTATTTTTTAAATAATATTTCCATGTTATATTTCAAAATAATTATCCATCAATGATGAAAACCGTTGATGATGCTTTTGATCTAATATGAATATGATCGTTGGATAATATTCTTTTTCATTCTTTGGATACTTTATTTATATACTGAAATGATTTTTATAGATTAATTGTCACTTCAATGTGTAATTCCCTGATAAAATTCTTAAGAATATTTCTTATATTTAATGGATTTTTCATTAAATTAATAATGTAAGTGTTATAAGGTATGTTTCTTTTTTACTATTTGTTATGTTGAAATTTCCATAAAACCAATTTGTTTTAATTTTTTAGGATATAAATTTTTATATGAAAAAAACATATGAATGATTATAATTATGTGGTGGTTGTAATTTTATAAGAATGTATGATTATTAATTTATAAAAGAGTATGGTGATAAAATTTTAACCAATGTTGTGATGTAATTACACCTCCCCAAAATTAATTATGAAATTATTGATATATCATGTGAATAAAAATATTGCAATTGGTTTTGAACCTAATTTACCATGTTATTATATCCACTATGATAGTACATTGAGTAAACCCTAACTACTATAATGGGGTCTACTGCAAAAATATTTCACTATGAGAGTTTTGGATATAATTCTTGACTACTAAGGAAACTTTTTTTATATTAATATATATTCCATAATTCCATGTTTTAAATCTATTTTATGAATTTATGGATCATATTAATTGATTTTGTTGTTAGTTTTTTATTATGAACAACTAATTTTTATGTCATGACTCAATATTGTGTTCTTTGAAATGCAGGTTATGGATTTCAAAATTTAGACACATTAACACATAAAATTATTATCACATTATGTCAGTATATTTCTATTTATTACCCTTACTGAATATATTATCTAACACTTGACTATATTTTTTTTATGTAATAATTATAAATATATAATTCATGCTATATTGATAAATTTTCTAATTAATATGAAAATATTAATGGGATGATGGAGAACTATAATGAACTAGTTGTTTATTTCCCCATGATGGATAATGAAATATATATTTTAGATCATTAGGAATGAGTTTATGCAATGTAATGTGTATTCATAATAGAAATTGAACATCTATGTTTGAGAATTATATGAATTTATAGATGCTATCGAAGTAAAGGTCTTATTAACCATCAGAACTTGGATGAGAAAGCATTAGTTATATCCCTATGGATATTTATAATGATATGTACATGTATATGTGTAAAGATAAATCTATGCATTTTTAATGCAATGGAAGAAGTCTAGGATTTTAGATAAATGATATTGACAGTGTTTTTATGAATTTTCCTACATTACTAGATAATAAAAGTGGATATGTATCTATAATAGAAGTACCAAAGGGTAATAATTCTATAATGGAACTAGGTTGACCATGAATGCGAAATAAACTTTTTTTATGTGAAACCATGTTGGATAATGAATGATGTGATGATTATATTGATTATTCCTATTTAGTATACTTGAAATTTGTCTAAAATGATTCACTGTAAAACCACTCAGAATAAACAAAGAAGTGGATTTTATAGTTTTTTTAGATTTATTGTCATGGATCAATTCCAGAAAAAGGGATATATTTATGGTATGTAGGGAATTAGTTATGAATAACCCTAGTGAATTCATCAGAAGAACGAGAGGATTATTGAGTGTGTAAAACAAAAATAGAAATCATGTGTCATTTGATGAAAATTGAGAAGTCACTTAAAATAATGAATGTGAATAATGTTCTCTCTATGATATCAATAAAAATTGAATAGTTCAAATGTGGAATGTATGTGAACTATAAAAGTCAATTTCCTAAAAACAAATCACATGAAAAGAATCAAAAAGTTATTACATGTAATATTTATATTATAGATGATGAGTAGACTAGAAATGAAATATTAATGGAAAATATTTTATAGAATAAGAATATGAAAAATGGTTAGTTGTATATGAAATAAGTTGAATGATGTAGTTTTTATATGGTGGAATTCCAAAATTATAAAATTTATAAGTATATTTCATTATATATTTTCATTCAGAATATTTAATAATATGATTAATGGTAAGGAAAACCTAGAACATTAATTTAATGGGAGGTTTTATTTTCATAAGAAAATGTTATTATGGGATGGTAAGCATTTATTTTTTCTAGTTGTTGAGAATACAGTGATCAGTTTGGATGAAGATATTATTTCCTTGGATTATGTGAATTATATTTTATTGATAGCCATGAAACTGATTAATTATTTGATAAAAAATTTACTTATGTAATTATTGATCAGATTTTTTCACATTGTTGGAAAAATGGAATATATTCAACAATATTTTATCATAATTAAATAATTTGGAATAATTAATTCTTAAATTTATATATTATTTTTACTATGTTTATTATATTTATTTAGGATAATATATGACCATTTTATTTTTGTATTTCCATGTGACTATAGGAGATACTATATTTTATTTGGAGGATTAATGTTAACTTGATTTTTAAAAATATAGCATACAAAATTATAATTTTTCTTATTTTTTAAGGTACGTAAGGATAACTATTTATTTAATTGATTATGTTAATATTTCTACTCGATTTTATAGACTAATATATTAATTCACAATATGATGATTTTTCTGTATTGGATAAATTTATCTAAACATTCTATTTTGCTGATAATTAGAGAGAAAAGAACATAATTTTCAATCAATTATAGATATTTTGATTTTACAATGCATTAGTTATTGATAAATTCACCACAAAATGAAATTGGTTATTTTGAAATTGATCATTACATAATTGAATGATGACTTTGAGCATAATAAATGTAATGAAATTAAATATTTATATCATCTCTTGTAAATTACAAAACATTATGAAATGGCTATTGAAAAAAATATTAAACATTAATTATAATTATTGATGAAATAATGTCTGTTTCACCCATCACATATTTATGTCTTTTCGGTAATTATCATTCTCATGACAATTTTATCTAGCATACTTCATAATTATTTAGTAGTTAGTTTTCACATAAATGTAATTTTTTTGTTTTTCACGCTATTTTATATTATTTTTAGACATATAATATTATTTTATTAATGAAATTATTGCATCAAATTCTATCTCTTAATGGGAATTCCATGTTATTCTATTAATGATTTGGGATTCCGACATTGGGATTTACCAATCGTTAAACCCCTATTTACAAAACACATGTTCAAAATTATTGGAATCAATTTTATTAGTGGGTAGAGTGTAATACCATGATTTGTTTTGAAATATAAATTTTTTAAATCCTTTTTTAGATATTTTTAATTACATGAAACCCCATTTTTATCTTGAAATACAGGTGAAAATATTTGTTCATTGAGTTACGCAACATTAAATGTATAAAATAAATGTTATATATTTATAAACTATTTTTATTTGGTATAATTATAATCACAGAGCCTATGGAATAGTGGGTATTAATGGGATTAAAAAATTATTAAAATACTTGGTTTAAAATGTATAAAAAATTAAATATATGGTAACAAATTATTTATAAATGTTAATAATGTATATTTCAAAATTATAGAAATATATTTCTAAAAAAATATATTATACACTAAAAAACATATTAAATAAATAAATTAATTTAAATATCAATTTTTAATGATATTAATAAAATTTACATATAAAACATTCTGTAAAAATTTAACATTCAACATTTTTTTCAACAGATGGGATAAGAATGAATCCATCCCTTTCCTCTACACATCATAGATGCAATCCCTTTTTCTCCGCCATGACATGACCAAATCTCAAACTAAATTTCATCCACACATCCTAAAATCCCATGTATATTAATAAATCAACCATGTGAATTATTTTGATTCATAACTAAAGATGTTTTCAAAAGAAGAGGTAAAATTCATAACAAAACATGTTATTTTCTTTCATCCTCACCTCTTAAAATTATTATAAAACTATTATCAATAATAAAGTAAGAATCATAAGTATAATAAAATTTTCTTATATAATGGGAATAACCTAAATTTTTTTATTCATATTTCAAATGGGTAACAAATTCATCATTAGTGTGTACAATAGTCAACTGCCTCCTAAATTGAGGTTATTACATTCCCATCATTATCTCTCGTCGATGGATATAATGATGGATTTACAATTTATATAATATATTTATTATATTATTTTTAATATATAATTCTAATATGTATGTTTATTTATTAATTAATATTCTATTAGAATATGATATCCCATTTCAAGTGTACAATAGTCTGCAACTTCGTGAAACAATACAACACATTCAACCATTACCAAAAATTTAATAATGATGGATTTGATAAAAATGTGCGATATATATGGAATAAAATTTTTTCTATATTGGTAAAATATAATTTATCTATTTTATACATTATTCATGAAAATTGAAACAATTTTATTGGATATGTACGACCTTCAATCTCAATGAATCATGTATTTTATTTCTATATCAAACTATTTATGATAACTCTAAAAAAAGTAATCATAAAATATATTATATTAAAATCATGTTTATCGTTATTGATATAATGTAACCAAAATCATTGTATGATTAGAATAAATAAAAGATAAATTCATACATAAAAAAGTAATTATTTACTAAAGCGGGACAATAACATGTTATTGTTCACAAAAAAATAAAGAATTACATAATTGAATAATATATGGTATTATTTAAATATAGTTATTTATTAAAAAACATATAAGACACTATTGTATTCTGATACATGATCTATTAATTATATAGCCTATAGGTCATTCCTGATCCACATAGATTGGACAATAGCAATGTGAAAAATTGAAGATAACGTTGGTAATTATTTAGCCACACAAAATGCAAAAGTAAAGGATTAAATTCAATATAATCAAAATAAAAATGCATGGGGAGTGTCTTAACATAATTCTAATAGGTATAAATAACTTCATGCATAACGAAAATGTTCAAGAAAACATGATAAGTAACCATGGTCCCATTAAACACATCATCTCGATCCAAAAGATTAATAGAAACAACAAAGACCGTGTTGTGTATTACCCATTCTCTAACACGGCATGTGGAAGGAAAAAACTCCCAATGGCACATATAGGATGTTATATATCATACTAGTAGGGTCTCACTAATGATTCAATAATAATATTTATCAATAATTATATAATTAATGAATTCAATTACAAATAAATTGACATAGAAATGAAAAAATATATATTTCAAAGTTCAAGAACCAAATTTGAATTGATGGAAATATTTTAAACAATTTATTAATAATACTATTATATAAAAATATATAAAAAGTATTAATTAATATGTATAATAGATTAAATTTTTTCCAATATATATATATATATATTAAACATGATAATATGTTAATAGGTCGGATAGTTCCATGTTGTTGGATTCTAATGATCAATTATGTGATCATGGAAATATGTGTACTTCAATACATCAAAATATATCTAAACAGGACTCATCACCATCCGATTAGGGATGTGACCTATTTCACTATGTATTATTATAGTTGTAAAGTTTCAATAGACCTTTTTTCCCAAAGAACTCGCCATCTATAAATGATTTAATGTGCTTTAACAACTTGAATATTATTTGAAAATTATGTCAAATAAATTCATAATAAAATATCACAAATTAAAACATGAATATGTTAATTTATCTTTAAATCCAATTCCTGAGTTTTTTATAAATTATTGATTTTTACCAGGATTAATCCAAAGGATTCTCATCAAAACTATTTAATATAGATTTCTTAATTTTATATTCTAAATCAATTCCACAAATAAATTTTACAATTTAATCCAATATTTAATTTCAAAAATTTCCCTATCAATTCACAATCATAGAAAACTTCATTGGGATTTTGGAATTTCCAAAATATCATTATAAAAGAAATTAAAATTTAATGTAAATTAATATTTGGTTTTTAATAATCTAATTGAAGGACATATAATTTAAATTGATAAAATAAAGGATAAATAATTTGAAAACAAATAAATAGAAGAATCAACTGAAAAAAAATAGATCAGAACTCTTAGTGCCCACTATATGAAACTCAAAAATAGAACATAAATAAAAAATATTCAACAGTTATACATTGATTCAAAATCTAAAACAATAGATATTATAACCTCCATCAACACATATATCTATCAAACCCTATAGAGGTAAATGGACAAGAGAGGGAGATAAGGAATTGTAACATCTTGGATATGGATTCCACTCAACTATTTCCCCGTACCTGGCTGGCCACAGAGCCTCAAGAACATTTCCCCACTTCATAGAGGCTATAGGCAAGTAATGAAGGACAATGGTGTGATATTGGGGAAACTATTCTCTCATTTATAGAGTAAAAAATAGTAGAATAAATATTATTATAATTGAGGAAGAAATAAACATCGTACATATGAAATAAATAGGAGTTGACAGATAAGTTAAATATCAATCATCATTCCATACAAAAGATGATGTAGCATGTTATATTCTACGAAAACTTCTGAAATAAGTAGACTATAGAAATCTAAAATATATATCCGAAAAGAAAAAAAAATAAATAAATAAATCTAATAAGTATCGCATGCCTCAACTATTTCTCATGCTCTTCGGCTCCTGAACAACATGTCAAGTACCTGTAGAAGAGCGCTTTCCCTTACTGAAACCTACTACAGTATAATCTGTTTGTTCCCAAAAGAATGACTAAAAAATGGTGTGATAAATATATCCATATACGAGGACACCAATGATATATTTCTATCTTTTAGTGAGTATTTGAAACAATATTTTTACAAAAAGGAATAAATTAATCTAGGAAAATCAAAAAATAAAACAATCCAACAAGTCATGTTTTACATTTTGATTCATTATATTCATTTCCACCATTCAACTACATCTAATTATACGAGTCTCTTGATCCAGTCTATGATTGTAAATCCACCATATAAGATTTCTCAATGGATACCTTTGAAGGATATCTAAACAAATAAAGTGAATACTGAATCCAAGATTGTGCTTTGGTATAGTATACTTTCCACATGTCATTCCAATTAAATATTCATCTCAATATCATTTATTAAGGAATATAAAAAACATTCCTATAGTCATCAAAAGTCCTTTACCATAGGAATAAAAACCCATTTTCCATAGGAATAACTAATCCTAACCCACCCGATATAAGAAATCATTACCTATAGGCAAAAACATTTCCCACATGTAAGCATAGAAGTTAACATGGTTGAGTCGGGTATTTCATCATTTCACTATAGAATAAAGAACATGTAAATTACACTATTACATGGTTAACATAACAATAACACATGTGGAAATCATATATTCCATGAAACAAATGAATTAAAATATCATAGGGAATAAATAATAATAGGCATATCAGATGGAAAAAGAGAAACCACTAATCCAAAAACAATAATCAATCCAATCCGAATTTATCAGAATTTCAATTCCATCATAAATGAAATTTATACATAATAGCCCAAAAAGGGAATTCACGGAATGATTCATAGTAAAACTGGGCCAAATGTCCATAAATGGTCATTCAAGGGATGAAGAACCACGGGTTGACCCTTAATCACATAAATAAGATTTTAGATGACTTAATTAATATAATTCATTACATAATAATCATTAGGTTTCAAAAAGGGTCAATTTACATTCATGGATACACCCTTAACATGGGAGAATATCACTACATCACAATAAACTAGTCGACATTGTGTTAAATGCACACGACCACCTACTATATAATTGTGTGACTTTTCTGATCCAGCATCAGGCTTTAATTTGAACCTGGAATGGAGTGGAAATACAAAAAAGTGATAAAATTTCTCATTAAATAACATATTCAATAGAAAAAAATCACTAATAACAACTCATGTGGAATCCTTAGAATACTGAAAAGGGTAATATAAAACTGATGATAAATGAATCATGATTTAGATGATCAATCAGGAATAAGAACACCCTCAGCGCTGTTTTTCTTGAACCTGGAAAATCCCCAGTCCATTATCCAAAAAATGATGCTACTTACAAATTTAATAAAATAAGAAATGTACATAGTGTGTACATAAGGATACTTGTCATGTCCATTAAAATTAATGTAATAATGTTACATGCTCATGTATCAAGAAAACATGGCATGTATCCTTCCCTACACAATGTGTACCTATATGTATGTGATGTGTAGTTACTATTTAAATCATGTAACAGGTCTACAGCCAGTCCCTCGATATATTATCCACTTTTTTCTTATTTATTATCTTAAATATTATAAAAAAAACCTCAAGGATGTTTCTGGTTTTTAAAAATTTACCCTTAAATCAAATTTTCATAGAGGTTCCCTTTCTATGGTGGTGAAGAAACATTAGGGAATAACTCTTCCCATTATGATCGTAATACATCCTCCCTCTACCTAGAATCATCCTTCACTTGCCTATGTTTCTATAGAACCTATACTAATTGAACATACCATCTATGGAGATCCTTTGCGGTACAATCCACAATACGAATGATATGCTCCTAAAATGATACATCTTCTGGAAACTCCAATTCCTCGGGTTCAATGGTGTGATACAGTTCCAAAATATAACATTGCAACTATGAAATGTGGAAGACATTATGCATAGTCATGTACCTCATAGTTAACTCGAATTGATATGCAACCGGCCTGACCCTCTCTAGAATCTCAAACGGACTAACGTATCTTGGGGAAAGCTTACCTTTTCTCTTAATCCTATTATTCCCTAATCTATGTTCAAAACATATTAAAACATTATCCCTAACCTCAAACACCAATTTTCTTCTATAGAGATCGGCGTATGATTTTAGACGATACTATGCATTATCCATTCATTTCTGAATCAAAAAACCCTTCTTAGAAGACTCCATCATGATACATGGTCCTAGTAATGATGCCTCACCCACTTCCAACTAGTACATGGGTAATCTACATAGCCTACCATACAAATCCTTATAACGTGTCATCTCTATAGTCTACTGGAAATAATAATTATAGGAAAATTCTACAAGGGAAATATCCTTCTACCTTGATCCCCTAAAGTCGATGATATATTTCTCAACATGTCTTCCATCAATTTTATCATATGATCTGATTGACATTCAATATGAGGGTGGTATGATGTGATCCATATCACAAATGTACCCAATACCCTCTAAATAATCATCCAGGAATGATATTTAATGAGATAATCCCTATATAAAATTATAGAACAAGGGACCCCATGACGTTCTACCGACATACTTGTTTACAAATTCGCAATCTCATCAATAACAATGGTATCCATGATTGATAAGATGTGAGAAACCTTCATATGTCTGTCAACCACATCTGACACCTCATTGTTACCTCTAGGTGACCTCGGTAACCCAGTCTTGAAATCCAATCAAGAATCATCCCATTAACAAATTTTATTATATAAGGATTGTAAAGGCCATGTTGGCCACTAATTTTCAGCCTTCACCTGCTGACAAGTGGAAAACCTTGTAAAAAACCATCTACCTCGCTCTTCATACCTGGCCACCAGTACTGAATGTGCAAGTCCTGGTAAATCTTGGTAAATTTTGGATGCACTGATCACTATGAACCATTAATCTCCCACATCCACTCTCCATGGATATCTATTGAATCACAGTTGCATCAATTGATCACCAAGATCTCATCATCACCTACCATCCAACAAGGCAGTTTATTCTAACTTGCTACACTCTCCAACAGAACTTGACCCTTAGAATCTAAATGTGGTCACATCCTAAATCTGTCCATGAGGGAAGAACTAAAATCTAAAGAATAAAGGAATGTATGTCATTGACATCCATCCACCTCCAAATTCATCTTAGTGAAAACCCCCATAAGCTACCACTCAGTGATGCCCACATGAAATTCCTGTAACTGTGTCGTCTTACTCATGGAAACATGCACTACATTTCCTTTCCCCATCTTGTAGGAAATATCAAAGAGGAAAGACATAAGATATTCCAACCAACTTCATTGCATCTGATTTGGATCACACTGAGCGAAGATCTACTTGAGAATTTTGTGGTATGTGTACACCACATAACTTTATCACGGCAAGTAATTCCACAAACATTGTAATACATGAACAATCGTGGATAACTCGATATTGTTTGTCAGGTAATTCCACAGATGTGGCCTTAGATTCCAGGACCCATATATAAGGACTTGTTCCCCCTCCATAGGCACTTATCGAAGCCTGATAACTAAACCATCACAGTACATACTATAACACATGACCAACTCAAGAAAAATCAGTATAAGTGATGAAATTAATCTCTTTATTAGCTTCTAAAATTCCATCTCTCATGAATCATTCCACACATACTTCACACACTTCTTGGTGAAGCCCATCATTAGTTCCAATTTTTGTGATAAGTCCTATATAAAACCCTTGTAGTAACTAGCAACACCTAGAAAACTATTCACTTCAATTATGTACTTCGGATTCTCCAAGGAAACTACTTAACTAACCTTCCCATGGTCAATTGATACTCCTACCTCCCAGATGATGTGACCCATGATTTGAATCTGATCCATCCAAAAAATGGAACCTTGAGATATTATCATATAAATTATTTTCTCTCAATGTTTTCAAAATAATCTCAATATGTTTTGAATGGTCATGTTGATTATTGTAACAAACAATGATATTATCAATGAAATCTACCATAAAAGAATCATGTTACGATGTAACACTCAATTCGTTACTTCCATGATAACTGAAAGAACATTCGTGAGACTAAATTTCATAACAAGATACTCATATAGTCCATTCCTACATATGAATGATGTGAGAGGTGTGTATGATGATCTAAATTGCACAAGATGATAACAAGATGTCAGATCAAACATATATAATACATGGGATCCTCGTATCTAATCAACAAGATCATATATTCATGGCAAGGGATATGGGTTTTTAACTATCAAGAGGTTAAATTTATGATATTCCATTCATAGCCCAATGATATCAGATTCTTTTTTCACAAAATTGCCAGTGAACCCCATAGATATGTATTGGTTCAGATAAACCTATTTGCCTCTGAATCTTCTATATACCTCTTGATCTCGTGAAACATCATCAAATAAATCATGTATGGATGAATTGATACCATTTTATCTCCTAGAAATATCTCGATCATTAACTCCTCCTCGCAATCTTGTTTTAAGCCTAAAATTCTATATTGGAATATAACCATGAAATTATCATCCAACGGGGGGATATCTATCTGGAAGGTTCCCTATTTATCAATATAAAAACTTGCATTATGTGATATCTTCCCCCTCAACACACATTGTTTGTGTCTATCTTGAATTTCCATGATATCTCACTCTCCATTGTATAGAAAAATTCACCTTCCAGTGATATGAAACTCAATGTTGGGAGAGAGAAATCCACAATGGATTGAATGAAGACTAACCAGTCCATTCTATGTATAACACCAATTCCTATCATCTGTAACACATATTGATCCCATAAGAAGTGACACCCACTAACAATAGGGGCACTCATTACACTAACAAACACCTACCGTTCATATCCCTAATAATGTGTCTAGCATCATAACATCCTCTAAAGTGAAAATAGAGTGCCCAAAGTTCTCAATAAAAGTAAATTATACAATAAAATAGTGATGTTGTTGTATCAATGAGTGGAGAAGATAAAATGGAGTCGATAATAATAGTACCTTTGGAAGTAGATAGTCTGGGAAATCAGTTCTACTTGGAATGTTGCATTGAAAATGTTTGACCAGTATCGCAGCCAAGAGAAACTACCTATCTACGCTGAGCTGACATGCCTTATTTTCCATGAGATCCTACTGTTTGGATACCACATCCATGAACACCACCTCTACCAGAAC
Organism: Viscum album; assembly: GCA_963277665.1. Classification (NCBI taxonomy): domain Eukaryota; kingdom Viridiplantae; phylum Streptophyta; class Magnoliopsida; order Santalales; family Viscaceae; genus Viscum; species Viscum album. Next base: position 1,142,071,192 of record OY728127.1, read on the forward strand.
AATGTAACATATTCCAGTTCCTTGACTGATGAGAAGTTACTAACCCTACTCCTAAACGGTGAGTCATTGTAGAACCTCTCTCCAGTTATGCATGTGGAAGTTCTATGAAGAATCTCTGTAGATGGATCATCATGCTCCAATATCAACACTTGAATGGGACCATCATGCACAATGGTAGCATTTTAAAAAATCCTCCACACTGACTAAACCTTTCCTTAATATTGGAAGAACCATTTTTACTACATTTATCACAATAAGAAATCATCAAACGATGCTTTTTGATCATAGTCGAGATAGTACCCGATATTGGTGTCGATCCTCCCTAGTTCGCACCTCCAGCTTCTAGCAGATTATTCTCTGTAATAAACATCTGATTCATGATGGAATATATATAAGGCAACATAAAATTGGTAAAATTTTATCATATTTATCCCTAGATACCATCATTCACTCTCCTATACCTCGATGTCTCCTCACCGACTTGAATAGGTATAAATATCTAAAGCAATATAAAACAGGTAGATTAGTCTATCTCTGACATATCTCCCTGATACAGATTCATGATCTCCTCGGATCAATCACCCCTTAGCTTCTTGAGAAAATAGTAGTAATTGAAGTCTGTCTATCACTATTCCATATCCCGATGATGCTCGGTCTAAGTGATATCATCACACCACTGCTTTGATGAATCATGAAACATGTAAGTGACATGCTTGATACCCCTCTCCAGAGGTGCCTACAGATTCATGAATATCATAAGAATATACTGCATCAAAAAATATACAACTTTTTGTCCTCTATACCATGATAACGTAGGAATAATACGCTACTGGAATACTCGTATCAGTTCTTCCATAATGGTGGAATGATATTGTACTCCCTTGAATGTCTATATAAACCTCATTTATCCTTCATAGATCTGTGCATCCACGAATATTTCATGTGTGATATTTGGTCTCACTAGTGAAACAATTGGGGGATCCTCTGGTACCCTATGTCCTACTACTTCAATGTTTTCTTCATTACTACTTCGCATGCGTAAAACTGGAGGCCTTTGTGATGGGATTCCTCGGTAAAGTCTAAAACGTACACATCAGTATAAGATTATTTATCAAGATACACATTGTAAGAGAATAAGAAAAAAACATGAGAAGAAGAGTGTCAAAATTTCAAAAAATATGATTACACGGCGTGTAGGAACCATACACGGTGTGTAAACAAAAGACCTTACATGGTCATGTACACCTGTCGGAATGGGTGTGCCAAAACCCTAAAAACATGGCATATAGAGACTATACATAATGTTTACACTTAATCTCATAAATATTTGTGTACTCCTTCCATCATGGTTAGGTATAAAACCTAGGTACAAGACATGTTAGTAAATTTCACAGCATGTACAGAAGTCTTCTATCCTAGCCATGCAATTTTAAATTTCCAATGCAATATGGGTATGCATAAATAAAACTACATTGTGGGTACATATGATACTTGAAAAGTTATAATATGAACTCAACAACATGTTTAGCTCTAAGAAGGACCATTACATGGTCATCTACGACACCGTGGGTAGATAGAGTACACAACATCTAGATGGAAAAGTTTTTTTCTTCCTGAACAGTGTAAAACATGGCGTGTGTTTATAGGACCACCCAACGTGTTTCCTAGGTTTCTCGATAGAATGCCTCAAAAACAACCCTAGAACCCCTATATATGAAAAATCATGTAACTATGTGAATAAAATCCGAACCTTGGGCACCCATTCTAACAGAAAATAAAATATTTCCTTCCTCATATGGTACATAACATGGAAATTTATATCCCATGCTAGAAATGTGACCCACCAAATTCTGATCCAAGAGGGACCATACTCCTCATGGTCTAATGTTTTTCATCCAAAAAATTCAATTAAAACACATAACAATATTCCTATCAAAACAGCAAGAATATATATCATTGTACCCATCACAACATCATGCATATCTAGCACAACATCTATTAGAACATCATGAAAACTGTAATGCGTTCTACATGGAATGGAAATGATTAATGGATTGTGATTCCTAACAAGTGCATATATGATTCATGAGATGAAAAACACTCATATTATTTTGTTTCATTATAATATAACCACAATTATTTCAATAATAATAGCACAATTGTTGTCACGAACCGGATCTGGTCACCATCAAACCAACACCAAACCCGGCATGTTCTAAGGCCCAAAGGGCGTTCCCTATCCCCACGGGCTGTAACATGTTCCTTATTATCAAACCATTAGGTTTGGAAACTATTTACGCGACTATGAAATCATAAATCCTTAAAAACAATCCATAATAAAAATTCCAAAATTTATAGCCAAACAAGTCTTAATAAAAATAACTAGAACAGAATAAATTGGATTAAAGACAATAAAGAGGTCCAAATACAATTATTTACAACATAAATACATCTCCATGGACTCCACATGAAAAGGGGGTCATCACCCGCAAGTCTTCTCCACAACTCCGCCCCAGCGATGGGGACTGACACCCTGAACCGCCATCACCCATGGCCTTTCCTTTACCATAGTCAAAAATAATAATGTCTACTTTCACCCAATGGGTGTAACTGGGTGTGATCATAAGCCCAATAGGATACCACCCAATGATTCCAAGGTGCATGAAATAGAAGGTGAAAAAGAAAGTAGTTTTAATATGCAATCAAAAGCGGCGACAAATTCCAAGAATTGCAACTTTAAATTGAAAACATTTTTCAAGATAAAACATTCAGAATGTTAACACATTTAAATAGGCATGTTAGCTACTTCAATATAATTCCAATGAAACCCAAAAACAAGGGAAAGTACCAAAAACCCAATGTGCAACAAAATCGGGAACACCCCTAGGCACTAGATAGTCTCGGGCCCCGTGTACCTCATACTTCGTTGTAATGTAACCTTAGTAAAATCTGTTCTCATACACGAGCCACTAGTAGGGAACATACCCATAACCTAGTGGTCCCCAATCATCATCCACATAGTTTAGTTAATGTTTTCGTTATCCAAATGCTACGTGAAACAGGGACAAAACCTATCCGGTCCACTAGCCGTACTAGTACACATCCGCCCCACCTAGGTACCCAGGCTTCCCCCTTTGTGCTCAAACAATTTCATCTTTTTACACATATCCATTTTAATGTTAAACACCACTACTGGTCACATAAACCAAATACAGTAGCTATTTCATTTTATACCACTTAAAACACACAACAAACACTTTGATTTTGAATAAAACCATTTCTTAAAATCCAGTGTTGTTTTGCACGCAAAACCACTAAAGAAACCCATTTGTACACTATGTCCAGACTTTTAAGTTACCAAAACAGTCATGGAAGCCAAATATATTTCAATTAAAATAATAAATCAATTTTCGGGCATCCCCATGTTTATCAAGAAGTGATAACTTTGTAAAACCTTCATTTTCACACAAAAGTGGAACAAAAACTTCACTTTCTTTACAAAAATAATTAAAATCCATTTTTGCAGCAATAACCAAAAGAAATAAACATTATAAAAATTATTTTATGCTTTATTACAGGTCAATAAAAATAACAAATTATTTATATGTCCTCCTAAATAAACAAATAAAACATTTCTTTGGAAAACGTCAAATTTCAAACCAAATTGGCATTTAAAATTCAATTGCAATAGAATCATTATTAGAACCAATTTTTGCAGCAATAATAAAATGAAATAAACTTTAGAAAATGATAAATACTTCATACTAATACAATAAGATTGCATCAACATTGGAATCACCTACCAAATCAAATGAAACCCTTGAATCCTATGTGCGAAAACACAAACGCACCACCGCTGCACCTCAAGAAGGGTAGATAAAACCTAAAAATAGAAAATTGGATCAATAAAACCCAAGGTTAAACCATAGGATTGACTCCTTACCCTCTGTAAATTTTTTAATTCATATATAAGGGAAAAATCCCTATGCATATTGAATGAAACCCTATGAAAAATGAATGAAGAAAGAAATGGACTCACTTACTTGAAGTATCCTGAATTAATCACTCAAAAAACAATAGTAGTTGAAATTGAAAACAGACAAAATTCAGGGGTTGTTCGAAAACGATTTAGGAGGCCATTTAGGAACTAGAATGGTGGGAAAAGAGTAATAATTCAGAGAGTTAATATGAGATGAAATTGCCTCTTCAATTCTGGCTAATTTGAGACATCTTTTGAAGTTCTTTCCTATGTCAAGATTTCAAAGAGCTCTAAAGAGGGGTTAAAGGCAATGGGAGCGTGTCTGGCCTTCTTGGGGTCGAGAGGGAGGTTGAATCACCAAAAAATTCATGATAATGAATATGATATTAAAATATTAAAGAAACGGTTTTAAACTGGAAAATGGGCTTTCGGGTTGGCCCAATTCTCAAATAAAAACCAAAATCCCCCCTTATTATGAATTTATAAAAGAACCAAATTTAAATGTGGTGTTACTATATCCGGGGAGGACATTTAGGAGTTAGAATGGGTGAAAAATATTAAAAAATTAAAATGTTATGAATGAAACATAATTTATTTTTAAATATAGAATTGGGCTCACGGTTTGGCCCAATTTATGAAAACTCGCCTATTTTCCATAAAACCTTTTGAAACCCCCAAAACAAAGCATGATTTGAAAATAAATTAAAAATAACATTAAAATATTTTTTTTATGTGACAACTCTCCCCACCCTGAAAACACTCCACCCAGGAATGTCACCACAAGGTCAAAGCAACATCCAAACCTAACTGAGAAGCCAATAGGTACTCCCTTGCCAGGTTTCACCCCTAAATGTCAAAACACCTACAGTGATCAATTAAGGAAGGATTATGCTCACAACCAAATCATAAAAAACACTCTTAAAAAGATCAATGACATTCATACATTATCCCAAAAGAAAACTCCTCAAACTCTATATGAACAAGACTCAAGAAATTCACCCAAACGAACAACAACTTTGAACAGGGTTACACTTAACTTACATTAACTAAACCATTGGGTGCTCTCCAGTCCCAACGATTACTGAAGGAAGATGTTGGTAGATATATAACTCCAAATGAGAAAATCTACACCAAGACAAGACCATGGATAAATCAATGTTACTGGTATAGGGGGACACAAATATGCTCCCCACCATAAGAGACAACCAATAATTTTTATTTCCAAGACAAAATCCGGACACTAATAGGGGAAGCCTGAACGGACTCCCTGTTACCTAGGGTAGACTCCCATTCAAAATTTCGGATTTAACATACATGAAAATCTTAGTGGTTCTCCCCATGTTGAGAACCAACAATCTTAACCAACCAGCATGGGCCGACACACAAAAACCCAAAATTTTCATAATTTGGGAAGGTCACACAGTTACTCCGCACAGTTTGTGAAACCGTAAACTAACTGTGTTGATCAATCTTCCTGCATGGCTTCCAGGAACATAATCACTTTTAATCATTCACAAACCATGTGCTTAGCCTATCTATCCAAATTTCCAACAATTCTCTAATGACTCAATGGAATCCAAAGGGGGATGGAATGACATCGGGCGATGTCATGGGTACAAGGCCCTCCCACTATTTCCACCAAACGTGCACAAATGAAGAAAGATAATGATACTAGAGGTCTAAACTCTTCCTATCTTTCATATTGAGGATAGGACATTGTAAAAGGGTTTAAATGACCCTGTGATTTCCCTTGACTATGAGCCAGCTTCTCTCCAAGACCTATTCATGGAGTTCAAATAATTGAAGCATCTTCAGCCTCGTAGTTAATCTTTGGAAACCCACTGAATGAAAATTCTTCATTCGGTGCCACCAAAAACTATACTGCAATCCCAGATAAGATTTCTAGACATAACACATTCCAAACTCACATTACCCTATCCTGATATTTCACTGAAACAAGGGCTAAGAAGATGCACTCACATCCCACCTTGTTTCATCAGGTGAGAAACAATATAAGTAAAGAACAACTACACTCACATTCCTCTAAAATTTATGATTTTGATGTTTTTTCAAGGGAGAAATTTTCCCAACATAATAGGGACTCTTGGAGGACTTCACGACATTCACTTATATGGTCAATCAAGAACATGACATCATAAAGAATCATTGAACATGGCCATTGTGACCGATATAAACAATGCAAGGAGAGTGACCTTATACAACATCCCCAAACAACACACAATTCTAGAAAGTGGCTACAATATCCTATCCTGACCATATTTCCCACATCGGTGGATTAACATGAACTCATTCTTTATAGAATCTGTGAAGAACCCAAAGGTCCTCTTAGAGACCATCGAGACACTCATCCACACTAACAACCCTAGACCACATCCACCTTCGATGAATCAAGAAACTTATGAAAATATGGTCTCTTTCAACCTTCCACGAGCACTCTCCCATTAAAAAGGATCTAAAAATAAATGAATGGAATGGGTTTTTACTCAATATATAGATATTAAGAAAAAAATCCTTATATTGATCAACTGGAAAATTTTCGAATGGAAAAACAATCTGGGTTTCACTACAGTTATGCATTAACTCTTAATGGGGGCATACCATATCCAACAAGAGAACATAAATACCCAACCAATCTGGTCCATTGGTAAAAAAGTGCCAAAAACATGATCCAAACAAATGAAGGGATCTACCATAAAGGTTTCACGGAACATATCTCAGAGGAGACTACTAACCGGTCCTTTTACCCAGCTTGCCGACCAAACACAAACACAAAACACAGTTCGAACAGGAAGGGTTCTAGGAATCAAAACATCCCACAACATCAACATTTTCCTAAAACACATAATATAAACCATACTAATAAATTCATCAATATATCAAGTTTTTTAAACATTTCTTTGAAAACGAATGGTTCAGCGGTTAGCGCATCCACCAATGATACCCCATGTGCCTTACACATTCATGTTTCTATGCCACACCAGGCACCCTCCTCATATACATCCCGACACTCATCCAGTCATGTCATAGACCATCCATTTTCCCATATAACATTATTCATGTGGTTTCTCACAAAAATACCAATGGTTAAAACAAAAATTCATTCCACTTTTCAAAACCAAAACTGTCAACCAACACATCATTTTTCTCAAAACCGCTAACCACGAGATCAAATCCCAACTCACATCATTCAAAACTTTTCAAAAAGACACAACCATTTAGAAAATAACTCTCTTTAATGATATTCACATCAATTTCAAAAAATCTCATCCCATTAAAACACTCTTTGATTTTTTAGAAAACTCTATTGTAAACACTTTTTAAAACCAACTTCAATATAGTTCCTGCTTTCAAAAGATGTTTCAGCACACCATTTTCCATTTCAAAACAATTCTGGAAATTCAGTTCTACCATTTCATAAAGAAAACCATTCTCACCTTATTGGAAAAATATTTCACAAAAACTTTACGCTACATAAAACAAAGTCACTTTAAAAGCAAAGTTCCAAGATTTCAAAACTAAAGAACATAACAATGAGAGAGTAAAATAGTTTATGTGGGTGTCATAGAAATATGGTTGGCGGCTATATTCCAATCACTTCACCATCATAGAGAGTGTTCTATGGAATATCCCTGATTTCACATGGCATTCCAGGCCCTGTGATCTCACTAAAACCATTAACCCAACTCTCTTTTCATTTCCCATAATGATCATCAAACCATGAAAACCAAAGGACATAGATAAATCCTCACTTCCAATAGCGAATAGAAACCCGTCATGACGTGTTGTGATCAAGAAAACTACCCATAACCGAACTACCAAGTCCCAACATTCCTAAATCTAGACCATCCCTATTGTTCCCTAAATAACGTGACACAAAGAGTTAATCAGAACCTCCTCTACTACCATTTTGTCACGAACCAGATCTGGTCACCATCAAACCATCAACAAAGCTGGCCCATTCCAAGGCCTGAAAGGTGTTCCCTATCTTCACGGGCTGACACAAGTGCCCGGGTATCAAAAAATTAGGTTTGGGAATGATTTACCTGAGTATGAAATCATAAAACCGTAAAAACAATCCATAATATAAATTCTGAAATTTATCGCCAAACAAGTCTTAATAAAAAAACCAGAACTGAATACATTGGATTAAAGAATATAAAAGAGGTCCAAATACAAATAATGATAACAGAAAGACATCTCCAAAGTCTCCACACAACAAGGTTCTCATCACCCACAAGTCGTCTCCCCAACTCCACCCCAACGATGGGAACTAACACCCTGAACCGCCATCACCCTTGGCATTTCCTTAACCTGAGTCAAAAATAATAAAGTCTACTTACACCCATGGGTTGTAAGTAGGGTGTGAGCCTAAGCGCAATAGGATACCACCCAATTATTTCAAGGTGCATGCAATACAAGGTGAAAAAGAAAGCAGTTTTAGTATGAAATCAAAAGCGGCGACAAATTCCAAGAAATGAAACATTAAATTGAAAACATTTTTCAAGATAAAAAATTCATAATGTTAACACATTTAAATATACATGTTAGATAATTCAATATAATTCCATAGAAACCCAAATTCAATGGAAAATACCACAAATCCAATGAGAAACAAAATCGAGAACACCCCCAGGCACTAGATAGTCTCGGGCCCGGTGTACATCGTACCTCAGTGTAATGTAACCATAGTAAAATTTGTTCTCATGCACGAGCCACTAGTAGGGAACATACCCATATCATAGTGGTCCCTAATCATCATAAACATAATTTAGTTAGTTTTTTTGTTATCCAAATGCTAGGTGAAACAGGGACAAAACCCATCTGGTCCACTAGCTGTACTAGTACACATCCGCCCCACCTAGGTACTCGGGTTTCCCCCATTGTTCTCAAACAATTTCAACATTTAACACAGATCAATTTTACTAAAAAACACTAATACTGGTCACATAAACCAAATAGAGTAGCAATTGAATTTTAAACAACTTAAAATACACATCAAACACATTGAATTTGAATAAAACAATTTCTCAAAATCCCGTGTTGTTTTGCACACAAAACCCTTTAAGAAACACAATTTTTCACTATTTAAACACTTGTAAGTTTCCAAAACAGTAACATCATCCCTATACATTTCAATTAAAACAAAAAACTAATTTTTGGGCATCCCCATGTTAAAAAATTATGGATAACTTTGTAAAACCTTCATTTTCACACAATAGTAGAACCGAAAATCACTTTCCTTACAAACACAATTAAAACCCATTTTTGTAGTAATATCCCATGGAAATAAACATTATAAACATTATTTTAAGCCATATTAAAGTTCAATACAAATAACCAAGTATTTATAGGGAATCCCAAAACAAACAAATAAGACATTTCTTTGGAAAACCCCCAATTTCATACCGAATTGGCATTTACAATTCATGTGCAATAGAAACATCATTAGAACCAATTTTTTCATCAATAAAAAATGATATACACCTGAAAATATGTTAAATACAGCATTATAATACACCAATATTTCATCAACATTGGATTCACTTACCAAATAAAATGAAACCATTGAATCCTTTGTGCGAAAACACAAACGCACCACTGCCGCACCTCAAGAAGGGTAGATCTAACCTAAAAATAGAAAATTGGAAAAATAAAACCCAAGGTTAATCCTTAGGCTTGACACCATACCCCCTAGTAATTTTTTACTTCATGTATAAGGGAAGAAACCGTAAGCACATTGAATGAAACCCTTTGAAAAATGATAGAAGAAAGAAATGGACTCACTTACTTGAAGTATCCTGAATTAATCACTCCAAAAGCAACAGTAGTTGAAATTGAAAATTCCAAAATTCAGGGGTTCTTCTAAAAAAATTTAGGAGGTCATTTAGGAATTTTAATGGATGGAAAAGAGTAATAATTGAGAGATTTAATGAGGGATGAATTTACCTCTTCAAATCTGGCCGATTTGAGACACCTTATAAAGTTCTTCCCTATGTCGCGATTTCAAAGAGCTCTAAGGAGGGGATAAGAGAAATGGCAGCGCGCCTGGGCTTCTTAGGGTCGAGAGGGAGGTGGAATAACCGAAAAATTATTTATAATGAATATGATATTAAATTATTAAAGAAACAACTTGAAACTGGAAAATTGGATTTCGGGTAGGCCCAATTCTTAAATAAACACCAAAATCCCCCATTATTATGAATTTTTAAAGGCACAAAATTTAAATGTGGTTTTAATATAATAGGGTAGGACATTTTGGAGTTGGAATGAGTGAAAAATATTAAAAAATGAAAAAGTTATAAATGATACAATATTTATTTTTAAATCTGGATTTTGGCTCACGGTGTGGCCCAATTCATGAAAACTCACCTATTCTTTATAAAACCTATGGAAACCCCCAAAACAATGAATGAATGGGAAATAAATTTAAAAAAAAATTAAAATATGTTATTTATGTGACAATAGTAATGTGTCAACCAATGGTGAAATCATATCAATTGTAATAGCTAAAAATCAAAAAATTACAATTTCATTTGAGGTAAATTGATTTTTCCTTATAAATACGTTATCTATATTAGGAATATATAATTACAAAATTATGTTTCCTTCAAATCATCCAAAATTAGTAAATAATAACTAGAATAAAATTTTATGATACCATTTTGTAACATCCTAGATTTGGATTCCACTCAACCGGTGCCTGGTACTCAGTTAGCCACATGGCCTCAAGCACATTACCCCAATTTCTAGAGGCTTCTAGAAAGAAGCAAGTTCATTGGGTTTGATGGGGGGAACTATTCCATTATTTGAAGTGTGTAACACATAAGAATAATTAATATTATAATAATGAAAGTAGTAAACAAGATTCATATGAAATAAATATATTGAGATTGATAAGATAATCAACCAAGCATCATTCCATACAAATGAAGATAATACATGTTATGTTCATAGAAAAAATCCAAAATAAGTGCACTATAGGATTCAAAAACATAAGCTCCAAAAGAGAAAATAAAAAAAATGTAAAATAAGAAGCGTCTCAAGACTCATATCTATCCTATGCACTCTGGATCATAAACATCTTCTCAAGTACATGTAGATGGGTGTTTTCCCTTGTCGAAAAATATAACAATATAATATGTTTGGTACCAAAATCATGACCCAAACTTGGTGTGAGAAATATATAACATTAGGAAACCAACAATTATTTGTTCATATCATTCATTTAGTATATGAAATAGGTATTTTAAAAAAATTAAAGTAGTAAACTATGAAGTACACAAATGTAAAAAATCATACTAGTCCAATTTTCAATTTTTATTCAATATTTTCAATTCATCCATTAAACAACGTAGAAATATATACATATTTATATCTAGCCTATGCCATCCATTCACCCATACAATAATGCTTGAAAAATAACTTAGACGACTATCTAAACAACTAAAGTGAAGATCGAATTCAAGATTCTTCTTTGGGTTGGTAAATCTTTCACAAGTCATTCCATTTCAATATTCAACTCAATATCATATCCAAAGACATTTAATAACACAATACGTAGGAACAACATATCCTCAGCCATATGAATAGCACGTCCTCTCCCACGGGCATAACAAATACTTACCCATAGACATACTAAATTCGCACCTACAGGCATAAAAAATACTCTCCCAAGGCATAACACTCATCATGGTCATGCCCGATATATAATTATTTTAGAAGAAAATAAATCACATGAAAATTAAACTATTTCATGTTTAAAATTATATCAACTCACATGGGAATCAAATAAACAAACCACAAGTGAATTAATCTATCATAGGGCTTAAACAATAATTTTCATATCATTGTGCAAAGGGGAAACCACTAATCCAAAACCATTTATCCAATAAATAACAATTTATCGCATTACATTTCCATAATAAATTTAATTCTTAAATAACAACCATATAAGAGAAAAATCGTTTAACTCATAGTCATCCTTGGCCAAGCATATATAAACTGTCATTTGAAGGAAACACATGCATAGGGTGGACCTTAATCACCCCAACAAGATCAAACAAACCGAAATTAATTTATTTTATGAACAAGTTAACATTAGGAAACAACAAGTTCAATTTCCATTCTTGGATACACTATACATGGGTGAATTACACCCTGACACAGAAAAAACAAGACATTTAGCGAAAGCCACAACACCATATACCTCATACTTGTATGACTATTGTTCTTATTCATTGGTCTCTGATTTGACCTAAAAAGAGTAGATATACAAAACTATTATAAATGAAAAACCTAAATTACCATTGTTTGGATAAATAATAATGAAGAACTGCTCAAATGGAATCAATATCATACCTATTAGTTTCAAAAAAAACCAACAATGAAGGAATCTTGGATCATATTATCAAATGGGAAGAAAAATAGGCATTATCACTACTTTTCACAATCCCGGATGGTCCCATGTCCATTTTCACAAAAATGATGCTAATTCCCATTTTGATCACGAAAAAATGTACATAGAATGTACATGAGATTACATGACATGTCCGCACAAGTTTTTGAGACATTATTACAAAGCCACGTATTAGGATTATATAGTGTGTTGCCTTCCATATAATATGTGTACTAATAAGTACACGGTGTGTAGTTCCCACTCACATCATAAAACAATCCTACAACCATCCCCTCAACCTTGTTTCCTCTAAATAATAAGTATAATCAAAATTGGAAATGACCATTACTCAAGGAAGAACTGTGATTATACAAGAATGGGAGAAAGTTAATTACTAAGGATATAATGAATGACATTCACCTAGATTTTGCACTCATCAGAAAGGGTGTAGAGGAGCCTAAATCACTGATTGGGAACCAATGAAGAAACATAATTATATTTTGGATCGAAATGTCTCATTGGGTGTATAAAAATGATGTTTTTGGGTTTTAAAATAAAATTTTTGAATTAAATTTATCTAACTAAATGGTAACAGGGGTAGGGCTTCACGGTTTGAAAAAATGTGTGCCATGATTGTATTACCCTCTAGTGGGATTAATAGTATTTTAATGTTTAAAGGGATTTCCCAGAGTATACAAGACTATTCACAATTGATCTATAAATAGTTCCATCAGAACTTTTATGATATGTATTGAGATTCTACTCAATTAAATAAGTAAGTGAAGATGGAGTATCAGACCGAACTATCAATCAGACAAAGACCATTTGAGTGATATTTACAAGAAGGGATGATCATACTAACATTGTTGAGGAAGAATTCAGGATAGTGTTTTAGGATTATTTTCATGGAGAAAATGATCCATTTCGAATTTTTGATGATCTCTATGATCATACATGTGTAATGTTTGATTCAAATAAATTGTGGAGGATGTGAATACAATCTAAAGTGGATCACATAGAAATAAATAATGTTATTAATACAGTTATGGATACTTATCTACTTCTAAAAAGGAATTTTTCATATATGCAGCTAGGATACATACCTGTCGATGAAAAGGGTTGTTTTTTTGGATGTGAAAAAAGGTATATAGGGGTATAAAAAATTAGTTCATTTCATGTATTCTAGGAGGTAGAAATTTTTTTCAACTTTTTCCTTTTTATTTTGGAATGTAGATTTTAAAATTTTCCTTGTCTTTATAAATATTCATTTTGGGATGGATTAGAAATTTTTAGTACCTTGTAAATTTCTTGTGTTTAATTCTCATTATATTTTTTAAATTCATAATTTGTGGACTTTAGGTATATATTTTTGTTGATCTTAACTGTAAAAATGTTATAATGTATAATAAATCATTTTTTATGATTTAACAAAATTTATTATAAATGTACAATGAAACACTAATTGACCCCATCTGATAGGTCTCAATACATCTAAGGAAGAAAACTTTTAATCAGGTCAATGGTATTCTCTAAATGATCAAAATTTTATAATTGATAAATTGAATTCAATGAAATATATGGGGATTATAGCTTTCAATGGAATGAACTATAATATATCGAAATATATAATACATCGATATATTATTTCCCATGGGTATGATGATTTTGTAGTTACCACAAAAGTATTTTCTCCGCATATTGCAAAATTCTTCTCTTATAGTTTGTCTTATTAAAAATATTGAGAATTATGGGAGCACTAAAAATTTATTAATCTCATAACATAGTTCATGTGGATTTTATAGAGTAAATTTATATTTAAATTCCAAATATAATAAGGATTAATTAAATGATACTTATAAAGGAAATACAATGGTGTAAAAAGAAAAGATAAAACATTAGAGGCTAAATTATAATGGTCTGGAAATGGTTTCACAATAATTTAATTATAACTTCATGAAAATGTAAAATCATATTTTTATCACCATAATATGTATGAGTGTGAAATTGGAAGAATGAAATATTTTTCAATAGATCATTAAAATTATTAGTCATATGTTTGTCACCAATGAATCATATTTTTCATATATATATATATATATATATATATATATCCTAAAACTCTATCATTGGATGATCTACATAGTACTCATGATACATATTATATGAGAAGATAAATGTTATGATATAGAATGAAGACCATTATTACGATATGTCCTTAAAATAGTTATTAAAGGGACAAACAATGATAAATAAATTAATGAATAAACAATTTTTTCATAATCTGATGAGGAATTAGATGATTTTAATATAATTATATCCCTTCATTCTATGAAATATAATATTGAAAAATGTAAAATAAAAAATTTCAAAAGTTGGAATTATAATGAAAAATGAACTTTTCTCAAAATTTTCATTGAAATTTATTTAATGAATATGAGTCTTAGAAGCTGACGGGAGATCTATAAAATAAATGTTGTTCAAATATAAGAGAAATTTTTCATATGACAATTAGAAGAAATGATAATTGTGTAGAATAAATAAAAATTATTCCTTATTTGATGATGAATATGATCATAAACTAAACATTATTTCTCAAGATACAAATAGTAGTAATTCTCCTGGAAGAGATTATAATGATGACGAGATGAAAAAATCGAATGGATTCATAAATAAATTGGATAATTTATTTGATGAAAATACTCAATATAAAACAGAAAAAAAGAAGTGGAAGAAATATGTTATCGACAAAAACGTTGATAATGGTTATCCAGAAAGAATACTGAATTGTTCATAAATAAACATATCCAACAATGAGAATATCAATAATACTAAATTCAAACATGTTGTTGAATTTAAATATTTCATGTTGAAGATAGATCAATCCAAAAATAATAATATATTTTTTGAAATGTAATTTTTATGATATAGAATTATAGTCTTTAGAAACATAATCATTTTTTATTATTGAATAATGTGAGATAATTATGATGAGAGAATTCAACACCAAGGATTTTGATGATTAATTTTAATTTTATAATGAATGCAAAAATAATGGTTTCAAAACTAATTTGTGAGAAAACATATTTCACCAAGAAAGATACAAATTACATAGGAACGTACACTCTTGAGAACTATAGTAAATGAGTTGTAATGAAACAACATCATCAATTTTCACATAAATTTTAATCTTCATGTAAAATATCATGATTCATAGGTCACTGTTAGTGTTAGGGAAATTATGGACATAGTTATTCATGTTGGTAAAAAATGTATGTACCTAGAAATAAGTACTAATTAAAGGGGTTTTTATTCAACAAAGAACATAAAAAATTTTCAAAAAAAAAACGTCATAAACAAAAAATGGTAATTCATAATATGAAATAGTATGAGTGTATTAATAATTTTATTACAATTAAACATTTTGACTCTGAAAATATAGTTTTATTACTTTTTTTAAAAAATAATTGTTGAGATTGATAAAAATAAAATATAAGAACAATAATATTCTGATGGAAAAGAGACTATAAATATTTCTACTGATGTGTGATAATTTGATGAAAATATGTCAACATAATATTTTGTCAAATATTATAATATTAAAGATACATGAACAAGAAGGGAATGTTACTAGGTTTAGTTTGAATATACATATTTACCAAGATGAATCTACGAAAGTGTTATTATAATCATTTTTTTCAAAAAGGATTCAAGATAAGAATATAATTTGGCATTCTCATTAGATGATTTTGTTGTTGAGAAAATGATTTTTGTGTAAAATCTGAGAATGCTGAATAGAAAGAAGAAAATATATCCAATGAAAAATATATAAGGTTGAAGAAAAATCTCAAACTAAGATATGACTCTATTTCATTACATTTTTGAAAATAAATGTTTCTTCATTATTCCTAATATTATTATTTTTACATAAATCTATGAAATTGAATTTGTTTTGTTTAGTGAATACGATTATGTTGTGTCCCAATTATTTTTGAATTTGAATGTGATGACGTTATAAAATATGTGTTTTTGGATTTTATTTAATAAACATGAGCATTCATAAATATTTGCCGATATGGGAGTACGTAGCGGATATTTTAAAAAATTACATTAATTATATTACCATTAATTATATTTTTGATGTAGACATGTTAATGTATTAAATGAAAGTGGTGTTATGTACAAACAATAATAACCACAATTTTACACTATTGTATTCTACACTATGTTAATCCATGAAGAATATGTGTTATTTAGTTAAATGAACGTTATTATGAAACTCATGTGATACATATGTTGTCCCGAAATAAGTGTTTATTTATTTTTAGATGAAATGTTTCATCCTTTTTATATGAGACAATTAATCAATGTTGAAGTAAACATTTTAGGATGAATCCTCTGAATATGAATGTTAATTTTTTATATATAATATATTATGGGGTATAGATAAAGAATAGGGGGGAAGTAAAGAAGACCATGAGAAGTAAAAATGTGACATGAAAAGAAAATATGTAATTGTTTTATGGAGGTAAATGTTTGTATTGTAGTAGTTAATGTCAAAAAACATAAATTATGAGGCCGTTGGAGCCTAGTGACATTTTATATGTATTTTCTGTCAATATATAAAAATTTTGATAAATTATTTGATCATAATGAAATGTTGTTTTATATTTAGAATGGATTTTATATAAATAAAATGATGATTTGTTGGACTTTATTTCACAAATATAATAATTAGATTGGAGAACATCTAATGCAATCCTTGAGAAGGGATTGGATCGAAAATCATCTTCTAGTTGGATCGATGCTTTATTTGAAAAAAGGATCTACTGGATAATAGTGATGTTACATTATATTCATTGGTAAATAATATGAGGATAAAAATGATTGATCAAAGGATATATATCATAATAGAAGGAGTTAATGATGAAGCATATGACTTCAAAATAGATTGGTTGGGGTTTCAAAATGAGGTATTTATGTATTTCAAAAAATATTAGTTCACAGACTGTGATGGACAGCCCAAAGACCATATTAAAGTAACATAATACATTAAATGAAATGTTTACAAAGGATAAAGTTGAGCATAGTAGCACAATGAACACAACAAAACCTTTATATAGACAACATAAAAAACATTTTCCATGAAGGGTTTAGTAAATTGGAGTGAAACCTTTAGTTTCAGGTATATAATTTCCATAACGTTAGATGTCATTTGGGATTCCACAAATTTCATGTTTTTTTAAGATATGTGGTGGTGAATTAATAGTTCATTAATGGAGCTTTCTGCTATGTGGAATTCCTATTAAAATTAGTTTCTAGGATTCTCGAGGTTTCCTATATGCTAATATTACATGGGAGGCCTACTTTTATGGTGATCTATATTGTATCAAATAATATAGTATTATAGATTAATAGTGTTTAAGGACAAATTTATATATACAAAGAACCCTAACCACAACAATATATGGAGCTATATTTATTATATACAATCATCGATTCTAGACGAATTCATGTATGTATGAAAGTGTTTGTGGGAAATTGGTACTGTGATATAGTAGAGTTTATTAGAAAGAGGTTCATAAAGTGAAATAGTTTCTGAGAAGAAGAGGTAGTCTATGGATGGGGAGGGTTTGCAAAGTCAATTCATAGAATGAGTTTATGTAGCTTATAATATTGTAATGGAATGAATAAAAGGTGATGGCAGTCCTTGATGCATCAATAGATCATAGTTGAATTATACATTCTAGAAGAAGTTTTTTTCCATATAAGAAAAAGACATCCCCCAATGAATTTATGTCATGTAGTGACACAAAATACATGATATGTGAATGATACTTCATTTAGGATACATGATTTTTTGCATTTTTATTGAGAATATCCCATTAGATCATGTGATATGAAACATGAAATTCAAATCAATTAAAGATGGAACAAAAAAAGAAGTATCATACTAAACATGAAATCGGATAGAGACCATCTGAGTTATGTTTCCAGAATGGGACGATCATACATAATCTACTGAGGAAGTACTTAGGGCTAGGGTTACAAAATAATATATAAGACCAACAATTTCCATTTAGATTTGATAGTGTTATTTAAGACAATACATATGTAATTTTTGATTAATCATAATTGTGTATGAAGTGAATTCATTCTATGGTGGATCAAAAATTGCAAAGGAATGTGATAGTTGCAGTTGTGTATATATAAGAATAGCTAAAAAGTGTTATTTAAATCTTGTAGATATATATATTTACTTGTTCTAGAAAATTCATATCTGTGGGATGTGAATAGTGTATATGATAGTTGGGGGTATGAAAAAGTATTACATAAAAATTCATTACTAGGTTGTATATATTTTTTGATGGTTATGTTATTATATTATTGGAGTAATATAGAAAAATAATCAATTTTTTTAGGACTATTCAACATTGAAAGTATTAGATCATTGCACATAAACATGTGAATATCATTGGGTTTATAATAGGTATATTATTTTGGTTCAAAAAGTGAAGTGTTGATATATATATTTGCATTGATAGTATCTCTAACATGTTTCATAGGATAAGAACATCTATGTAATGATTTAAAAATTATTATAATAAAGAAAAAAAAGAACAATTTATTCACCCCCTCTCTCTGTGGTCTCAATCCAACATGGAACAATAATATATTCATCAAAATAATTTTTCATTATACAACTCCCATAGAAAGAAGCTCATTGGTGATATTCCATTATAATTCCATACCACCATGAAATCCATAATTATGGAATTTACTACCTCTATGGTGTAATTAAAAATAAATCAATTGAACTAAATTTCATCCATCGGTTGATAATAAAACACTTTAAAAAAAATCTCTCCATGTCTTCATCTTTATTTCAGTGATAATATTACATCCAATTACATTTATAATGCATCATTATTTCAATGTTATTTAGGAGATATTTTGATGGATAGGCACCTTATTTTATTTATTTTATGGGTAAACAATTTAATAATCCATATACCATTATACTATAAGGTGATAGATTGATGGATGATCATAGTGAAATTTATTCCATTTATTGGTTTTCAAAATATTGATAATATATATGTGTAATTTCAATATAGATCACTATTCATTAAAAAATTGTGTTTATGTATTGTATAGTTTAACAATTACATTATATGATTAATGAATCAATCATACATAGATATGGGTGGGGAATGGTATATATAGGTCATTTATGCACTGATAGGACTTAAAAAAACAATCCCATGTATTAGAATATTCCATACAAATTTAGATATTTTTTCATGGAATAATTCAATATCATTATCTTTATGATTTTTGAAATTATACATTCCATTAGTTTAAGATCATAAATTATTATAATTATTTTCATTATTCTCATGGATATACATTTTCCTTGATTTTATATGATTTTTGAATTTTTTTTATGTATTACTTATTCTATATTATTAATTTTATTCTTATGATATGATAG
Source organism: Viscum album (assembly GCA_963277665.1). Lineage (NCBI taxonomy): Eukaryota > Viridiplantae > Streptophyta > Magnoliopsida > Santalales > Viscaceae > Viscum > Viscum album. The sequence goes on from OY728127.1 coordinate 1,142,091,079, forward strand.
ATTCTATTGTAAGTTACACATTATTGATCATCGGAGCCCACATTTATTTTGTTTCCATTCCATAGGGAACCTATAATATAACATTTTTTATTTAAAATGATATATTATAAGAGATAATAATGTTATTTAGTGGTTTAAATATTTTATTTTATGTTCCCATGTTAAATTTTAAAAATATATATGTAATTATATACTCGTTAATGAATACTAGGCTACATGATTCTTCGGAATGTCATGTATATTATAACATCGATGCAATATAACTACGAAAACTTGTTTTTTGGAAACAATGTTGATAGATTTGTTATCAATGGATTTATAGTTGAATCTTAATAAAATATATCCACTATAACACATATTTTCATAACAAAGATTATCAGAAATGATTGTGATATTATGTATTTTTTTCATAGAAAACTAATGGGTATTCTTTTTTACCATTAAATATCATAAACAGATTATGTATATGAAATAATTTACAGTCGCTTACTAATGTAATTATTTTAGAACATATATATACACATAGTCAATGTTGAGATATTTCTCTAAATATATATAATGTTGGGATAGTACGATTTGACAATATACTAATCATATTAGGCAATCAAACCTCGGATATGAAAAATAAAATTTCATTCATAGCACATCCTTCATACAAGAAATGATTCCTGACTACATATGACTACATAATTTAACAAAAATGTCAACCATTAAATGGTACTACTAAAATATAGGTTTCGTAAATATTGATCAACTTAGGGAAAAATATATTTTAAATTTTTTGGAATATTTTAAATTAAAATGTTTATTCTTGTGTAATATCATCTAATAAGAGATTATGATCAATAAATGTAATAAATTTTCATCTATAGATAGAAAAATGATTTATTACATAGAACATAGATTTTATAAATATGTATTATATGAAAAAATCATCATTAGTATATAGATTAATTTGAAAAGTGAATTCCTCAACCTCAATCAAAATTTGTGGTAAAATATCTCAATGTATGAAGATAACATTACATGTTTTGCTTGTCATATCATGGAATTGTATATATAACAAAAGTAAAATATTATTATTTCCCAGAATGGAAAAATATATCCCTTTTCCATGGAATCAGTCCCTTAAACATTTTTTTCGAATGACGATATATTGTTATTTACCATTAATATGTAAAATATGTTATTAAAGTAAATTTTATTCATATGAAAATTGGATAAGGAATATTCTACTAAGAACCTCTAAAAAATGAGTGATAATGGGGAATAATTGTTGAGTGTAAATAATTTCATATAATAAAAAAAATGAAATACAATAATAAAGGAAAAATATTGTGTCAGTTCCGAATATAATTTTTTAAACTATATTAATCATATAGTAAATATTAGTGAATTATTTATTTTATTTTTGATATATTCATCACTTTATATAATTATTGTTATCCAATAATATTAGAACATACACATTGAGTATAATAAATATGTTCTTGGTAAAGACACCCAGTTGGATTATTGTTGTAATTAAAACATAGTAATGTGTCTCTATTATAATACAATGGTATATCCTAGTAGGAAAAATGATTGTTATAATTATTTTTTACTTTTACATAACATTCTGTACAAATTTTTTATCAATGTGTAATCATGGTTTCTTTTATTGAGAGAAATATATTTGAAACTATGAATATTAATATAATATATTGACCTCATTAGAGATTCATCAAAAATAGATTCATTGTTAGACCAGAAACATTAATTTTACATAAATGAGATTATGGGTGATGATGGAAAAAAACAACTCTACATGTTTTTTTGGAAAAACTAATGATATAAGATGTACCCAATGTACCATAATATAATGAAATGTTTCCATTGGAATTAACTAGTCTTCATCTTGATTGGGATGTTCAGTTTTCAATTGATCTCATTCCCATTATAAATAACAAATAGTAATCTCCATATAAAATTCCCCAATTTGATTTGGTGGTTTTGATGAATAAACTAAAAGAGTAATGTGAAAATGGATTTAATCACCCTTGGGATTCAATGTTGGGTGACAGAATGCGATTTTAAAAAATAAGAATATGTCTTCTAGATTGTGAATAGATTTATGGTAGATGAATTAAATTAAAATAATGAACATTATTCATATTCCATGCCTTGATTACTTATCTTATAGACATGAAGTATCTGATTGTTTTTTAAATTTTGACAATCACTATGGTTAAAAATTATAAGGGTAATGAACGATAACATACTAAATATTTAATAGTAATAGAGATGCAACAACAATTATTTAATGGTAATTTACTACATATTCAATATTACACCATCTAAATTTCTAGATCATATGAATCTTGAATTCAACTATTATCATGCATATTTTATGGTGGTATTCATCGATGATATCATGATTTTTGAAAAAATCTCCACAAATCATGAGCTCCAATATTGAATCATTTCCGAGGCTAACAACGAAAATAAATCATACATGTATATTGGTTATATTTACTTCTATATCCATGGAATTTCAAATCACGATAATATTTTATCCAATGATAGAATGTAAATTTATCCTTGAAGGAAATATTTTTTCAATAAATGAAACTCATTGATGATTACAATTGAGATAATCAATATCTTATGATAAAAGATCACCCTCAATTATTTTCTCAAAAAACCCTCCTAATTCATTGTCTCATTGAACAAAATAACATATAAATCATTAAAATTTATTAGCTATATCGAATGTGATGAATTCATTGATTATATTATTTTGAAAATGATTAATTCTATTGTATTAACATTATAATTATGAATGAAATAATATTTAACATATCTTGATGCATAAATTAATGGACTGGGAATTTTTCCTACATAGTATGAATGCATGTTTTCTTATTAATAAATGAATTTAATGAAAAAAAATAGAATTATCCAACTCATAACCTTGAGTTTGAAGTAGTAATATTTTCCTACAAAATTTTAATGTAATATCCCTTTATCGAAATTTGTTTCATATATATTGACAATAATAAATGAATTATTTCCATTAAAATTTGTTATGAATGTGGAAATAATGAAGGTTGGAAATTATGAAGGACAATAATTTAATGATAAGTTTCCTTCAATGTAGCTAAAACGAGGTGATCGATGCATTGTGTAGGGGAATCATTGTTTTCAAACCATGATTTGGATTCAAAGTAATCCTATATTAAAATGTCTTCTATGTAGAGATACAAAAATTGGATATTAAATTCAATTTCAATTTAACAAAATGAATTTAAATAATTTTATTTAAAAGATAAAAAAGTACCAATAAGATTGGTTGAATTTATAGAATATGATGAATGTAGTGGGTATTGGAAAATTGACAGACATCAACTATATTGAGTAAATGATAATGTTTGAATGTATGAATTGTGATCTATTAATACCAACGATAGGGAAGAAGATATTAGATATAGGAAATAGCATTAATCTCATTATACACATTGACTGAACAATGATGTATTGTAATTTACATGAATATTACCTATGTGATGGTATAATGAAGGAATTTTTCTACTAGTTTTAAAAGAAGAAAAATATGAGATCCAGAAATAGTTGAAAGAAAATATAATATGGAAATCATTAAACTATTGATTATAAATATATAGATGTTGTAAAATATGAGAATTTACATTTTCAATGGACATTTAATGACACTATGGATGAACAATGATACATGGTTCATCATCAATTGACATTTCATGTCAGAAATTTACATAGAAGTAAGGAAAGACATCACTACCACTCCTTGACTACATCTATATTAATTGAATAACAATAAATTATGGGAAACTATATCAATTTTTTTATATCAAATAGTTCCCAATTATATATTTTAAAAATTGTTGAAAGTACATTAACATCCAAATTTCATCTAAGAACCAAAAAACATCCCAAAATCATTGTGAAGTATGAAAACACTATTTAGACACTATATGTCATGATAAATTAATATTATGTACAATTCAATGTAGAATGTGATATGTTTCTATCAATAGAGTAATTAACATTTAATAAATGTTTCATATTTAAAATTTGTATGGCAGCATATTCGAAATTGTATGGGATATTTAATGACCCCCTTACCCCATTGTGTTGGCCTCATTGGATGGTAATGAGACAAGGGAGAGGGTTTCTTCCCATGTCTAGCCTCTTGGAATCCATGGGAATGCTACTATTCCCTAAATAATAATATACATACCTTGAGAGACATTACCAATTATGTGCGAATGAAGAAGAGTGATATAATTCATAAAGACCCGTAAAAATATTCATAGATATATATAATTGATGTATATTAATATATATAATATCCTGTAGTACTAAAAAACATTAATGAAAATATTACATACAATAATGATAATCTCAACCGAGTCCATGAATATCATACATATCCGAAAAAACCAATAACAAGTAATATGAAACCTCACCTATAATCAGTTTATACTGATGTAATGAATAATTTTATATATAATGGGTGAGAATAATAGTTCACTATGAAGGTTTATCACCAATTATAAAGTATAAATTCTACACTTATCCCACATACCCAGTGGTTTTAGGCTCTCCCCATCATCACATATCCTAAGTAATCTCTTTATAAAAGAATTCAGTTCTAAAATCAAATGGACTATGTATCAAAATATTAAACTCATAAATATAATATTATGATCAACACATCTCACATAGCCATATAAAAACTAATAAGTTCTCCATGTCTACAAAATTTTGTACAAAATGCATCATACATTAGTTGTTGTACATCATGCCATCACAACCCTTACAAAATTAAGGTACCTCATGTAACACCCCAAGCTTCCGCGGTACATTTCCCTTTTAATAATAGAGCATCGTTTGTTGTATGCAACCTCAACTTCTAACACACGGCAACCAATCAAACTAGCTGATATGAATAGTAATACCTACTTTTTGAATTTTTTTAAATTTTATCTCTCAAAATGGACTTCATTTTTGGATTCAGAATATTGAATATAGCATAGGGTGAAAATTTGGTACTTTTAAAATAACTTTAATATTTTGATGAATAGTGAAAATTACTAAATTTTAATTAAAAACAACTTTTTTAATAAAAATAATTAATAGTGATAAATTATAAATTTAAGTGGTTATAAAGTATATTTAGAATATATTTTTACCATTTAATACAATTTTGGTCATTGAAAATAATTTCACAATTAAACCGGAAATAAACAAGTGTCAATCTTTTGATAGTTATTATATCTTAAAAACACGCTTTTTGTTTTGACAGCGGGAATTAATTTTAAATTAATTTCTGCCACTTCTGTATTTTGAATTTTGACAAATGGATTCCATATTTAGAATCAGGATATCCAAATTGTGTAAATAGGTAACTATTATTTCTACACATTTTGAATAATTACTTCGGTAAATAATTTATTTACCATGGTTAAAAGGTAAATCCAGTAAATAATGGTATCAAAATAATATTATAATAATATTAATTTACCCTAAAACGTGTCCTAGCCCTTTTGGATGATACATGTCCGACCATGGGAATATTTGGGTAGATTTTGGGACCCCATGGATCCACTTATATGTGATAGTGACACTTTATATTAATTATGTTAAAGTGAATACAAAAATGACATAAGCTTATATCTTTTAGAAAAACAATTTTTTCATAGGGTTATATATGTTGGATTTTCGATTATAAATATTAATTATAAATATAAAAAGATTTCATACATAATAATGTTTTATTTATAATTTTTAGACATTGAATTATTTAATTTACTTATGACACAATGGTGATGCAGTAATTACCACAATAGTGAAAAATTAAGATAATTAATATTATAAGTACCCAAATAAATATAATTTGAAACTTATTATAAATTCCACTAATTTTCTAGGTTCATATGACATGTTATAATGTATTTAAGTAACTTTTTTTGTAGTAATCATTCTGTTATGAGTTTCAAAACATTAATTTTCCAAATAGTGTATATATTGACATAAAAGAGTTTTTAAAACAAATATTATATTATTAATTGATATTGTATTTCTAAAATTCTAAGGTTAGGCCAAATGACTCATATCATTATTGATATGTCATTAATGTACCACTTTAGGGTCTCTTGTATGTATATAGTATGTTTATTAACTATATAATATAAAAATACAAAGTGACATGGTAAGTTTCAAACTAATTAACTAAGAATTAATACTTAAAGATAAGGTTAATTTAGTGACCCAAACCTTTCTAAATCCTATTGGTTTAGTTTTTTTCGACCCATACCCACCTTATCCACTAAATAAATCACTTTTAATCCATTAGAAACCGAATATTAATTTATTATAAAATAATATTTCTAGTTTTTCCTAAGGTGCCCCTCACCCCACTTATAAAAGGGAACTCCCCTTTCTCATTAATTCACACCATCAAAGCCTTTTGGTTCGGCCAAACCCTGCCCAAATACACTCTCAACATCCCTCACTTCAACCTAGAGGCCTTAGTTTGATCCGAAAGCCATCAAAAGTATTCCTTTTGATCAAATCAAAAGGAAGAACCAGAAGAAGAGGTAACGTTTTCACCAACCACTTTCAAGTTCCTTTCTTCTTCCACTTCCTCTTCATTTATTATTTCCAATATAAAATATTAACTCCAGTATCTTCTATATACTGTGATTTTATTATAAATATGGATCAACTATATTCAGTATTCTACCCATTATTTTAATGACATGTCACCATACGTGCGTACGTACGGCCTCCCGTCTCCACGTCGTGGTGTAATTGTTATTCAATACATTATTATTTGGATGGGTATAATAATGATGTGTATTTGATGTAAATAATAAGTAAAACATTATAAGGATTATGTATATATGAAATACCATCCAAATATATATTATTTTAATATCAAAATAATGATATTTTCGCTTGTGCGTACGTACGGATTACCGTCTCCACGACGCGATGAGATTTATTTACAAATTCACCATTCATCGACGATTATAAATAATAAGGTTGTAATATATGACATAATAATGATACTGGATATATATATATATTTATATATATAATTATATATGTACTTACATATATCTTATTCACTTACTTCCGTTCAATACTATATGAAAACAGAAACAACGTTTATGCGTACGTACGGACTACCGTCTCCATAAACCGTGTTTTCTATTTCATATATATGTTAATTATGCAAATTTAAGTTCTAAATATATATGATATATTTATCATGTTTTATATTATGGAAGTATTTAAATCATGATCTAAGTGATACAATCAAGAGTAACAAGTTAAAACACCTACGATAAAGAAAGCGATTATTATCCGAATTGTTAATTTAACATGGAAATTATTATTAAATGGGTAGTATAAGTCATAAATGAATCATGTATGATATCATAAATATAAATATGGTTCTGGTATAATTTAATAACGTACTAAAATCCTCATACAGGAGGTTAAACGTACCCTCGACTAAAGGAAAGGGCAAGGTAAGGGATTTTCATCTCACTCTTTATTTCCGTGAGATTCAGGCCACATTGCCACTATTAACTTTTGTGTGGTGTATGTACTGACCATAATTGTATTCTTTGTGTAATAAACTTTAGTTTATGTGTATTTACGTACTCATTTTATGACAGTTCTTTCATTTGGTGTTTGTATCGTAATTTACCAAATTGGTAAGGGTTAATTTTACAATCTCATTATTATCCGAGGTTGTTTTTACATAAGTATCTACTGGGACATATTTATTATCCATGTCCATGTTTCATAAAAGGGTTTTAAAAGGTATTTTTAGAGGAAATTTTACTAAAACATCATTTAAAATGTTTCAAATATTTATTCATCTAAATCGTTCTCATTAATGTCCATGTTTTTAAAATGGTTTTAAGGATTTATTTATATGGACATGAATTTTTTTAAAAGGTTAATTATTTTCAAAAGTTTCAAAGTGGTATGGGACACTTTGATTAAAAAATGTATTTAAATGTCTTCCTTTCTAAATTGTGTAACTTTCTAATGTTTTCAAGAAAAAAGGATATTTCTCTCAAAGATTTTTACAAAACATTTTCATCTATGTCAACATCCTTTGATGGATTTTAAGATTATTTGAAGTTGATTTATTATGATACAAAACTTCCATATTGCAATGAGGTTTTTGTGATATGTTTGACTGTCGATGTGCCATTTATATACCATTCACGGTTTATGGGTAAAGTATTGACATTTCGTATGCTAGATCTAATATGAATGTTTATGTTATATTTCAACCTTTACTTCAGATGAATGTGTTGGACTAGTATGTTCCGGGTTGGGGACCGGTAAAAGTAAGCCCTCCGTTTTGGGGTCCGGTTATAGCAGACCCTCTGGGTTGGCGTCCGGTTATTAGAGGCACTCCGGTTTGGTCTCCAGTTATTAGAGGCACTCTAGTTTGGTTTCCGGTTATTAGAGGCACTCCAGGTTGGTGTCCGGTTATTAGAGGCACTCCGGGTTGGTGTCCGGTTATTAGAGGCACTCCAGATTTGGGTTCCGGTTACAGTTAGCCTCTAGGTCATGGCACGAGGACTTGACAAAGAAATTAATGTTCATCATTATGAATTCCTTAATATGAAAGTGGTTATTGATATTGCATGTGATTATTCGACTAGTATAATATCCACGTGAGTATGTAAATGGAATTATTTGATTTTACTTCTTCCATATTGTGATGATGTTCAAGTTTAATAAGGATTTTGTTTTAGTTATAATTTTCCCTAAATGCTTATGTTTTCTTATGAATGTTTCCCCTATATTGTTATCCTTTCTGAGCATCTGAGCTCACCCCTTTCTATGTATTACTTTTCCCAGGATTCCAAGAAATGTATTATGATTGATATGCAGGGTTATGACAAGGGAATAATGGCGTTCATAAAAGTGTAATGTAACAATTATGTATGTAATATATTTTCCAAGACTGCTAAACCGATCTGTCCTTCGGGACTTGATTCCTTGTAATTATGACAATGTATTAAAATAATGCACCGAATCTCGGTAACAAGGGTCGGGGCGTTGCTGTTGGTATCAGAGGAAGTTTAGAAACCAACTTGGAAACTAGATTTAGCTAAACTCTAATTAGCGCAAATTACCCTAATATATACTTTGAGGATTAGCATAGATGAACTTCCAAGAATTTTGGTATTTTAGAGATTTTGTGAGTTTTCCGAGCAATACATCTCTGTCTGGATACGAGCAGGTAAAGGCGGCTCTGGCACAGATGTACCTAGGAGTGAAAACTCTAACAAGGAGTTTCAGGCTTGACCCGGGGTATCCTGGTACACGACAATGGGACTTGCTGCACTCTTGGATATGACACTCCCGGGGGATATGCTTAGGATTATTCTCATTCTTTTTACAAACCATTATGAAAGGTTTATAAGTATATATTTCATCAAAGAAAACATTTTTATGATTATGGATTATATCCATAAAATGTTCAATTTATATTATGTGTTTCAAAATTTTGGGATTAGGTATTTCTATTCATAAACTGACCTAGTTTATGTCATTGTATAGAAATGGCACCCAGTAGAAGGAATGAGGACTCCATCAATATGTTTGATCCCAAGAATAATAAGGATCATATCTTTCAGGGTGTTAAGACATCATTTATAAGGGAAATAGTCTCCCATGTATTATCATCATATGAAGAGACAGTATCATGTGTTGATAAGATAAGTAAAGAGTTCACTGAGTCCTATGGCTTCGAAGGAATGCTACAGAAGAAAAGGATGGTAGAAATAAATATGGATAAAGGGAATAAGGGAAAGAAGGATCTTCCAATATGTGATAAATGTGGAATGAATCATCTTGGTATATGATTAAAGGGAATGGGAGTTTCTTTAAAAAGGACAACAAATACATGATTTTGAGGGTAAGAAAAAGTTTTCAAATGTAAAATGCTTCATCTGCAAAGAGTTGAGACACTACACATAAGAGTATACTACAAATGATGTTATTGGATAATAATCATGTTATGATACTCCCTCGGATGAAGAAGAATGATTAGTGTTCTTATGTAGTTATTATATAATTATTTCATATGAGTGTTGTATCAACAGTATACTAGTTTCATGAATTATGGAGATAAATAAGGATTGTACTGCAGTACTATTTTATTAAGTATTTGAGATTATATGGTTCTATGAAAAGTGACTTAAAAGTAAGATGCACTTTTTTTGGAGATACACGGTTGAATGAAAGGTATTCCATAATCTGGTCATAATAATGAGGTAGTGTTTTTGGAATATGAGATGGTTGATTTTGGTAAATCAAGATGTTCTCGTATTGTAAAAGAATGCATGATGAAGGCGTTCACATGTTATTACTTGGCAAAAGGGATCCTCATTATGTTTAACTTCCTTATAAATTTTTAACTGAGAGTTTTGATAGTAGTATTTTGGAAAAGTCTATAGGTCAAAATGGATTATGTTTGAAAGGTTATTTTTGGATTTTTATAAAATGACAACACGCACACCGTGTGACATCCCATCACATCGGACAAAGCAGCGAGAATCGAACCCACAACCATAGTGCGATTGGATTTACCGCCTTCCACTGGACTACGTGAAGTCCCTGGATTGTATAATGGTGATTTTTTTAAAGGGCATGATATGTGAATTATAAATTCATTATATTTGGGACCCTATATGATTAGGATAAATAGAGTATTTTTGAGTTGTATTATGTTTTTGTGGTAGAACTTTATTAATGGATAAAATTCTAGTTATAAAGTAACTATACCTCCTTATGGTTTTATCCAATCTCATAAATAAATTCCTCAACATTAAGAAAAGGAACTTATAACAAAAACGTTGTCCTAGATAATACCTTAGATCATCAGAAATTTATGGCATTGTGATTGTTGGCCTTTTCATAGCCATGTCCTCTACCACAATCCATAAGATATTGATGGTTATATTTCTCTTTCATATCCATATTTTCCTACATGGAACCCTAGAATGTGTTATTTTCGGTAACCTTCATACTTACCACTCTTTATTTTAAATAGAGGCCTCAATAATCCATTTTCGGATGTGGGTTTTCCACAAAGGTATTTTCGATTTTCAACCTTTTATTTTCGAGGAACATTTTCAAATTTCGAGGATGAAATTTATTGAAGGAGGGTAGAATGTAACATTCCAAGATTCCACGGTACGTTTCCCTTTGAATAATAGAGCAGCGTGTGTTGTACGCAACCTCAACTTCTAACACACCGCGACCAATCAAACTAGCCGTTATGAATAGTAATACCTACTTTTTGAAATTTTATAAATTTTATCTCTCAAAATGGACTTCATTTTTGGATTCAGAATATCGAATATATCCTAGGGTGAAAATTTGGTACTTTTCAGATAACATTAATATTTTGATGAATAGTGAAAATTGCTAAATTTTAATTAAAAACAACTATTTTAATCAAAATAATTAATAGTGATAAATTATGAATTTGAGTGGTTATAAAGTATATTTATAATACATTTTTACCATTTAATAAAATTTTGGTCATTGAACATAATTTCACAATTAAACCGGACATAAACAAGTGTCAATCTTTTGATAGTTATTATATCTTAAAAACACGCTTTTTGTTTTGACGGCAGGAATTAATTTTAAATTAATTTCTGCCACTTCTGTATTTTGAATTTGGAAAAATGGATTCCATATTTAGAATCAGGTTGTCCAAATTTTTTAAATAGGTAACTATTATTTTTACACATTTTGAATAATTACTTCGGTAAATAATTTATTTACCATGGTTAGAGGGTAAATCTGGTAAATAAGGGTAACAAAATAATATTATAATAATATTAATTTACCCTAAAACGTGTCCTAACCCAATTGTATGATACATGTCTGACAATGGGCATTTTTGGGTCAGTTTTGGAACCCCATGGATCCACTTATATTTGATAGTGACACTTTATATTAATTAAGATAAAGTGAATACAAAAATGACATAAGCTTATATCTTTTAGCCAAAAAAATTTTACATAGGGTTATATATGTTGGATTTTCGATTATAAATATTCATTAGAAATATAAAACGATTTACTACATAATGATATTTTATTTATAATTTTTAGACATTATATAATTTAATTTACATAGGACACAATGGTGATGTAGTAATTACCATATTAGTGAAAAATTAAGATAATTAATATTATAAATACCCAAATAAATATAATTTGAAACTTTTTATAAATTAAACTAATTTTATAGGTTCATATGACATGTTATAATTTATTTAAGTAACTTTTTTTGTAGTAATCATTCTGTTATGATTTTCAAAACATCAATTTTCCAAATAGTGTCCAAATTGAAATAAAAGAGTTTTTAAAACAAATATTATATTATTAATTGATATTATATTTTTAAAAATATAAGGTTCGGCCAAATGACTCATATAATTATCGATAATGGACCACTTTGGGGTCTCTTGGATGTATATATTATGATTATTAACTATATAATATAAAAATACAAAGTGACATGATAAGTGTCAAACTAATTAACTAAGAGTTAATACATAAAGATAAGGTTAATTTAGTGACCGAAACCTGTCTAAATCCTATTGGTTGAGTTGTTTTCGACCCATCCCCACCTTAGCCTCTAAATAAATCACTTTGGAGCCATTAGAAACAGAATATGAATTTATTATAAAATAATATTTCCAGCTTTTCCTAAGGTGCCCCTCACCCCTCTTATAAAAGGGAACCCCCCCCCCCCCTTCTCATTAATTCACACCATCAAAGCCTTTTGGTTAGGCCAACCCCTAACAAAATACTCTCTAAAATTCCCTCACTTCAACCTAGAGTCCTTAGTTTGATCAGAAAGCCATCCAATGGATTTCTTTTGATAAATCAAAAGGAAGAACCCGAAGAAGAGGTAACGTTTTCACCAACCTCTTTCAAGTTCCTTTCTTCTTCCACTTCCTTTTCGTTTATTATTTCCATTATAAAATATTAACTCCAGTATATTTTATATACTGAGTTGTTATTATAAATATGGCTCAACTATATTCAGTATTCTACCCATCATTTGAATGACATGTCACCATACGTGCGTATGTACGGCCTACCGTCTCCACATCGTGGTGTAATTGTTATTCAATACATTATTATTTGGATGGGTATAATAATGATATGTATTTGATGTAAATAATAAAAATAACATTATAAGGATTTTTTATATATGATATAACATCCAATTATATATTATTTTAATATCAAAAGAATGATATTTTCGCTCGTGCGTACGTACGGATTACCGTCTCCACGATGCGATGAGATTCATTTCCATGTTCACCATTTATCAATGATTATAAATAATAAGTATGTAATATATGAAATAATAATGCTACTAGAGATATATATATATATTTATATATATAAGTATTTATGTACTTACATATATCTTATTCACTTGCTTCCGTTCAATACTATATGAAAACAGAAACAGTGTTTATGCGTACGTACGGACTACCGTCTCCATAAACAGTGTTTTCTATTTCATATATATGTCTATTATGCATATTTATGTTCTAAATATATATGATATATTTATCATGTTTTATATTCTGGATGTATTTAAATCATGATCTATGTGATACAATCAAGAGTAACAAGTTAAAACACCTACGATAAAGAAAGCGATTATTGCCCGAAATGTTAATTTAACATGGAATTTATTATTAAATGGGTAGTATAAGTCATAAATGAATCATGTATTAAATCATAAATATTAATATGTTTCTTGTATAATTTAATAAAATACTACAATCTTCGTACAGGAGGTTAAACGTACCCTCGACTAAAGGAAAGGGTAAGGTAAGGGATTTTCATCTCACTCTTTATTTCCGAGAGATTCAGGCCATATTGCCACTATTTCCTTTTGTGTGGTGTATGTACTGACCATAATTTTATTCTTTGTGTAATACGCTTTATTTTATGTGTATTTACAAACTCATTTTAGGACAGTTATTTCATTTGGTGTTTGTATCGTAAGTTACCAAATTGGTAAGGGTAAATTTTACAATCTCATTATTATCCGAGGATGTTTTTACATAAGTATCTACTGGGACATATTTATTATCCATGTCCATGTTTCAAAAAAGGGTTTTCAAAGGGATGTTTTTAAGGTAACTTCTACTAAAACATCATTTTAAATGTTTTAAATATTTATTCTTCTAAATCATTCTCATTAATGTCCATGTGTTCAAAATGGTTTTTAAGGATTTATTTATATGGACATGAATGTTTTAAAAAGGTTAATTCTATTCAAAAGTTTAAAAGTGGTATGGGACACTTTGATTAAAAAATGTATTTAAATGTATTCCTTTCTAAATTGTGTAACTTCCAAATGTTTTCATGAAAAAAGGATATTTCTCTCAAATATTTTTATAAAACATCTTCATCTATGTCATCATCCTTTGATGGATTTTAAGATTATTTGATGTTGATTTATTATGATAAAAAACATCCATATTGTAATGAATTTTTTGTGATATGTTTGACTGTGGATGTGCCATTTATATACCATTCATGGTTTATGGGTAAAGTATTGACATTTTGAATGCTAGTTCTAATACGAATGTTTATGTTATATTTCCACCTTTACTTCAGATGATTGTGTTGGAGTAGTATGTTTCGGGTTGGGGACTGGTATAAGTAAGCCCTCCGAGTTGGGGTCCAGTTATAGAAGACCCTCCGGGATGGTGTCCGATTATTAGAGGCACTCCGGTTTGGTCTCCGGTTATTAGAGGTACTCTGGTTTGGTATCCGGTTATTAGAGGCACTCCGGGTTGGTGTCCGGTTATTAGAGGCACTCCAGGTTGGTGTCCTATTCTTAGAGGCACTCCGGGATTGGGTTCCGGTTACAATTAGCCCCTAGGTCTTGGCATGAGTCCTTAACAAAGAAACAAAATTTCAGCATTATACATTCCTTAATATGAAAGTGGTTATTGATATTGCATGTGATTATTCGACTAGTAGAATATCCTTGTGAGTAAGTAAATGGAATTATTTGATTTTACTTTTTCCATATTGTGATGAAGTTCATGTTTAATAAGGCTTTTGTTTTAGTTATAATTTTCCTTATATTCTTATGTTTTCTTATGAAATTTTCCACTATATTGTTATCCTTACTGAGCATCTGAGATAACCCCTTTCTATGTTTTATTTTTTCCAGGATTCCAAGAAGTGTATTGTGATTGATATGCAGGGTTAAGACAAGGGAATAATGGCATTCATAAAAGTTTAATGTAACATTTATGTATGTAATCTATTTTCCAAGACTGTTAAACTGATCGGTCCTTCGATACTTGATTCCTTGTAATCATGCCAATGTATTAAAATAATGCACCGACTCTGGGTAACCGGGGTCGGGGTGTTACACCTCAGGTCATCAAAACAAAATAGGGAATTCCTATTAAAAAATTTATATACTATATAACAATATAAATGACTCTTAATTGATCCCAACCCTTAAAAATCACAAGAAACATATATAGACAGTTAACCATTCTCTATATCACCATTTTTTTATAGATAGAATATAGAATTGAAAGAGATGGTATTCTACTATATGTCCTCCCATTGGGAATTTGGGGAAAACACTATTCTAGAAGACAATAGGTGTATGTCCCTCTAAATGACATTGATGCTGTGGTTTATGAATTCATATAAAATAATGTTTATATTATAGGTCAAATACAAACTATGTAAAATATATATTCCTTGGATTGACATCAACAATTATCACATGGACTATAAATGGACACTTCTAAAACATGGATTCCTTTTAACACATAATATTTTAAATATCTATATTTAAATATTTCACACCAGTTTTAAATTAATATTATTTTAATTAAATCATTATAAAATAGTTAATATTATTCTAATTACATTACATTCAGTAATGATACAATTTCCATGATCTATAAGAATAAAAAAAAATGCTTCTATGGTTACTATAAATTATATAACTTTATTTCTAGAAAAACCAACATCATGGGTCATTTTATTTAGTAAAAAAATGTAATATCATTTAATAAATAAAAAAATTATGAAAACATCATATTCTCCAATAATTATATGCAACATAGAACATCTATCTACCTCAAGTGATTGAAAATGAATGTAGATAAATATGAAATGTGACCATCATCCATTAAATAGACTCATGTGAAGAAACAATCTTGTTTTAAGTACATAATTTGTAAATGCCATCATTAATTGGATCCAGCATCTGAAGATACATCCAAAACACCCTCATGCATGTCCTAATGCATATCATCATCAAAATCATTAATTTATCCCACATCATCTGGACCACCCTACTATATATCACAACATCTATCATATGATGATCCATTATAGGATCCTAACACAACATATTGAATATATTTCATCTATTGAACACCAGATGAGAAATTTAATAGAATAGTCAAATTTGAAATTATTCCATAAAACATGGCAGTAGGTCATTTCAATGAAATAAGAACTCATAACCCCAACATATGGAAGTCATTAATAATAAACAATAAGAACTCTCAACTGGAATAATTTCTAGCTGTCAAAAAATATTTTTAATTCAAAACTGAATTAACGAAGACATTATTAAAAGATTATGACTATTGGGATCCCAATGCATCATCAATAACAGGATATAATATATTTTAGATGATTCCATGAATTTGATCCACCATTAACAAGAATAATTAAAAAAAATCTATATACACAGTTTAAAATATCATCAACAAGAATTAATGTGATTTAGGATATATATTCAATAGCATTGACTCATCAAATATACAATATAATTAAACATAAAAACATGCATCAATTTTATCATAAATTTTTTTAATACATAATTACATGTATTCCTCTCCATTAATCATTAAATAATTTAATTATTTTGTTTTTGTTTAATATTCATTAACAATTTCATCAACAAAAAGATAAAAACATTTATCAAAAACATTCTCATCAAGTATATCATTGATAAATAACAATATATTTAATAATAAGAAAACTTTTATCATGTTATATACCATTAACATGGGATCACTACCCAATTACATTCATTAATCTTGGAAAATGTTTCGTAGGTTACTGCCAATTCCATATAAAGAGATAAAACATGCTATCATTATAAATGAATGGAAATATATGTGATATAGTGAATCCCTTTCTAAAGTGTCATCAACATTCACTACATGATAATAGACCAATTTGTGGGAACACTGTTCACCTATCATGTAAAAAATATCATCTCCCAATGATTTTATTCCACTAACTCATAAGAAAATTTTAACAAAAAACCATATGAATTATATAGATAAAATGATATATCCTAAATGGAGATGTATGTTTAAATCTGAATAAATGGAGAGAACCCAAAAGATTAAGTGAGGTAGAACATTACTTGGATTAACATAGATTGATCATGGAAGTAAACATATTGATCCCTACTTAACATTGATCTCAAAATAGTGAAATAATGTTGCAGGTCATCTTCAGTTCAATTGGAAGGAGTGGAAATGACCATGGATTGGGTTTTAGAGGTATATATAGTTCTATAAAAAACTAATGAACTTCTAATAATCCATTGAACATTATTGTAGTATTTTCATTCTTGTACGATTCAATAGCAAAACCAGAGGAACATCATCACAGCCTACCTTAGTCAATGGAGGTTCCGAGATTCATTTTTTTTAATAGTGGATACATGGGTTATGGTTTTGACCATAGAAACACATTGAAAGACCCACTCTCCCATTAATGGGTATATCCAATAACCTATTTACCATGATTCAACATCCCCCTAATTTGGAAAATTTCGTTAAAAATCATTCTCAACTCCCCTACAATTCATCAATTCTCTATTTTTTCATATCCATTATCAGTACGTCATTGATTCTTCTTCCACGATGCATCAATGTAATTATTTGAACCATTTCCCAAAAAATGAACACAAACCCCATCATAACCACCAAGAACATCAGCTCATGACATTAGACACTAGAAAATTACCATGTAAATGTATTATTTGATCCATTACCATACATGATATATGCATTAAGAAAATATTACCTATCACGACCCATCCCTTGTGGCTCGTGACATGTCTACCCCAAGCCCGCCTTCCATAGGCCAGTGCTTGGAGATTGACACTGGAATGGTATATCCCTAAAAAAGGGAAGGAATTGCCTTTTCAACCTATGAAATCACACAATCCAAGCACAGAGAAGGATAAAAAACAGATTAATCTATATTGAAAAAGAGCGAGTACAGTATGCAAAGGGGTCTGAATACAAGCCCACTGGAAAGTACAAGAAAATTTGGAAACATCTTCTGTAAACACCTACTGAGGATCCTAGCTGGACATTAGGTACAGTTGTCGAATAGTCAGCTCTCTAAAATGCCACATCTATGTTCCAACTCCGAGTAGCCTCCAATCATAGTACCCTTGACCTTGATCAGAGGTTTTTGTCGTCTGCACAAGACAAAAAATGATGCGGGTGTATCCCGTGTAGGGGTGAGTATTATGATACTCAGTAAGGACCTTGAGAAACCAAAGGCCTCTAAGAATTCACAATGAATAGAACTCAAACCAAAACCAAAATCACAAAATAGGAATCAATAGTCAACCCTACTTAGGTATATTCCCATACATATACCTATGTTATTAAGTATACACATTTCATTCATGAGTAAACAGAAGGCCCAAATCATTTTCCAAAATATCATCTATTCCACGATGGAAATAAAATACAATGATGGAAAAACACATAGGTAAGTACCACAAATATAACACCACACAGATGAGTACCAAAATGGTATCACCACAGAGGTATGTACCAAAAAATTTTAGCCACACCGAAGAATACAAAAAGGTATCACCACAAAGATAAGTACCACAAAGGTACACCACATAGTAGAAAACCACAATCGTATCACCACATTGAATTGTACCACAAAGGTAAAGACTCATCTCACACTAGTTGAATCTTATGTTTGTAAGTATATATGATTAACTATATTGATAGATCATATTACTTCATCAAGAAGCACTGCCATTAGTCCACACATGATCAATGTTGTCCCCCACACGATCAGAAGATGACCCAAAGAAGAACTGGAGATGACCAACTTAGGATCAGTGTGTTCTGACCCACACATGATTGCTGAGCACTAACACATACAAGATCAGAGGATGACCCCCACAAGATCTTAAAAATCCTCAAGTACAACATGCCACATGTTTCCCACACTAAGCATGAAACATTTCGGGAGGTTCTGCTCCATAAGCCATCATTCGATACATCAACTGCCACTATGTCCAATGAATAAATGTCCAAATGGACATTCATGTCATAAGGGTCAAAAAGAATCTGAATTCACGTCAATCAAACGTATGATCTGTATGTTATTAGCATTTTTGTTCAGAGACCCTGGTTGGATTTGGGTTCAGTCCAGTCCAACCGTTTAAAAACATTATCCAAAACAGAATTGGAGTATTCCAAAAGGTTTATCTCTATTCAAGGATTCTAGTGCCATAGACGGTTCATTAAAAAGACACACGAATCTCAAGATATGGAAAAAAATTCATATTTGGGTCCCGATGGGACCAGTTGCAGTCCGACCCGGCCTGAAACAGCCTGGGATAACCTGACACGGTCCTGGTCTGGCCCATATGGGCAGGGTCATGGTTGGCCTAGCTTTCTTGGTTTCAGTCTATCCCATCCCACAAAGGGGGCGGCCCGACCCGCGCTGGGCTTTACCTGCACCATCTCCTGTACATATAGGCATGAAAATCCCTCCACTAGTCCCTAATTTCAAATAGGTGGGATGTGGGATGACTTGGTGAGTCGGTCAATGATCACCCAAATGATATCATAAACCCTGAATGTGAGTGGATTTCATGTCACAATGTCCATGGAAATTCATTCCCACATCAACTTTTTAACCTCAAGTGGTTGCAATAAGCTAGCTAGAACCTGATACACACCCTTCATTTACTGACAGGTGAGGCCCACTTAGAAAAACTATTCCTATTCTTTCTTCATTTATGGCCACCAGTGCTGACTCCAAAGGTCCTGGAGTATCTTCAGCTCACCTAGATGTACTTCTAGAGTGTACGTATGGAACTACCTGCACACTTCCTGCAGTAGTGCCACGGGTACCATAGTACGTCCTCTAAAGAGGATGACATGATCATCACCTTTAGAAAATCAATCAGGTTCATGTCTTGTGGATATCTGAGCACGTCGAGCCTCATGGTCAGTTCCCCTATGTTGTGCCTCCCAATATCACTGAAGTAGTGGGGGAGTGATTTTCAGAGACTCAAGAAAAGATTCTCAATCTCGATCCATATAGAATATGCACAAATTAGATAGCTACTCAGTCGCCTCACTCGTCAACTGTATACCAGAACTTCTACTGAGTGCATCTGCAACTACATTCCTCTTTATAGGATTACAAACTATTTATAAGTCTTAGTCCTGGAGGAAGTCAATCCAACATCATTGTCTCAGGTTTTGTTTTCTCTCATAGACGATATACCTAAGACTCTTGTGATCAGCGTAGACTGTAAAATGTTCACCCATCAAGTAATGTTGACTCATCATCATTGTGAATACCAATGATTCTAACTCTAGGTCATTGGTAGCATATTTCATCTCATGTTGTCTCAGTTTTCGACAACCATAGGTGATCAATGATTTCTCATCAATTAGGACACATCCATGACCAGTCTCTGACGCGTCGTAGTAGACTACCTACACAACGCCCCCATCCAGAAGCCTCAGGACTAGGGCACTCATCGGTCTCTGCCTCAGTTCATGGAAACACATCAGGTATCTCTCCAACTACACGAAGGGTTTACCATTCCTCATTAATGCTAATAAGGGCTCCAAATCTCTTGATTATCAATGAACAAACCTCTGGTAGCAACCTGACAATCCCAAGAAACTTTTCACCTTAGTCACACTCTTGGGAGGCTCCCAAGTATTCACAACCTCAATCTTCACTAGATCCACCACATCTACAACCTCCGAGATAAAGTGTCCTAGGATGTGAACCTCTCATATCCAGAACTAGAACTTTGATAGCTAATCATATTGGTGGGTCTCTCAGAGTGTGTCCATAACTATCTGTAGATGATAGGCATGCTCCTCCATTGTAGTGGAGTATATCAGGATGTCGTCGGTGAAGACTAGAAAAAATCCATCAGGGATTGGCTGGTAGATCCACTACATGAGTCCCATGAACACTTTTGGGGCATTGGTCATGTCGAATGGCCAAACCAAGAACTCCATGTGGCCATACCTACATCTAAAATCCTTCTCCTACATATCCTCGTCTCGTACCCGGAGCTGGTGATATCATGTTCTGAGGTCTATTTTCAAAAACCAATGTTCTCCCAAAGCTAATGAAATTGATTTCCAAACCTCGAGAGTGGGAACTTGTTCATATCGATCACATAGTTACATCAGAGATAGACATAATAGTATCTAAAACTCTCATATACCTTCTTAGAGAACAAAATCATGGCTTCCCAAGGAGAAACACTGGGCATAATTTAACCCATGCTCTGCAAGTCCTCAAGCGACACTCGCTGCTCTCAAAGCTCCGCCAGTGCAATCTAATATTCTAGAGTAGATATCGGTTACATCCCGGGGTACAAGCCTATATAAAATTCAACCTATCCATGAGTAGGTAGACCCAGAACATCATCTGGGAAAACATTAGCATAATGATCCAACACTACCTGACAGATAAGACTCTACACATAAACTACTCTGAGAGTATGTCTAGCCAACTGATGTGGGATCTGTTGCACCAACCTTTGGGTAAGTCCATTCTATACTACAAAGGATCCGTTCTCACTGGTGAAGGAAAACCTGGTCCCGTTCATGTGGACACACCGCACATTGTGCCTTATACACTCAATCTGATCATAGACTATGGATAGCCAATCCATACACAAGATTAAATCGTATATACTCATCGATGCAACTAGAACATTCTAGCCAATGCTCTCGCCTCATAGAGTAATCTCACAATGCCGGCACCATTGTGTTATCATCATATCTTCTCCCGTAGGGGTCTCTAGCCGCGAGGATCGATCCAACGACACTTCAAAAATCTCTGAGCTCTGAACGAGGGTCTTGGTAATAAAATAATGACTAGAACATTTGTCTATAGGTAATCCAGCTCTACTGGAGGAGACATAGATCATACCTAGTATCATCTCCGGAGCACTCTGGGCATTGGCGTTAGCTGCCTAGAGCTGAGCCCACCATTTTCCAACTGCTCCCTATGGACAGTGTGGACCACCAGGAGGTGGTGGAGGTAAAACTTCGAATCGCCACCCACCGACTGCGGAACAGAATGCTCCACTACAATGTCTTCCTATTTCATGCGGACATCTTAAATCAAATATTCACCTCTTCCAGTGCTGTCCTTTGACCGTCCGATGGTCATCTGTACGGTGGGCCGGGTAGTCACAAGCCACATGACCCTTCCCGCCACACGATAAAAACTTTATACTCCTCACCTATCCTGCACTATCTCAAGAGCCTCGCACAACCAACACTGTATGTTGTGGTCGTCCACCAGTATGTCCGATATACATGGACCTCTACATCATCTGTCTCCTTTTAACTACAGATAACTCTGCTACATGACGTCTGTTGTTGGGTCTCACTGTTGGTGACTGCTCAGCAAGGAATCCCTCCTATAAGAGTGCTCGCTCTAACATCGTCGCTCGAGTCGGGATGCGGAGAGAAATTATTGAAGATCTAATCTCCCAAATGAGCCCAAGATCGATGGATCGGGCCCTAAAGAAAGGCCCATGAACTATGTCTATGGATTAGTGCGAGATGTTGGTAAACCTTACTAAATAATGATCCATTGTTATTCTCCATTGCTGTATGTGGAGAAGCTCCCATATACACACTGAGCGTAAGGTCGCTGTGACGAACTCTTCCCTGAAAAGGATTTCATTGTCTTCCCAGATGAGATTGACCTCATAATGAACATGAAGCATCATGCTCCACCATCTTCCCACAGCTTCCCAAAGAAGACTGGTAGCAGGGATCACCATGAGATCTGCTGGTTTCCCTACCAGTCGAAAGACACTAACCACAGCCTCCAGCCAGTCCTCATCTGCCTATGGATCCTTATAGAACCAAGAACCTCATATGATGCTGGCAGTAGAACTTGTGTTATGCGCTCAAGCGGTATTCAACCTCAACTGATGTAGATGGTGGTATTAGCATCCCAATAGGTAATGGTGTTGCTGGTACACCACCTGATGGTTCAAATGAAAAAAGTGGGCCCTCCACAGAGGCCTCATCACCCGGTAGAATGTCATCGCATACTTTACCTTGAACAATGGCTGGCTATTTTCTTGGAGGAATCCTAAATGAAATAGGTGTGCCAATGTCAATAAGATATACCTAGTGATATGACTCAATTATATCAAAAACAGAAACTTTTTAAATACACACATGCAATCAGTGTTTTCGTTCACTGAGTTAGAAATCAGAAGTTAGGGTCCTTGTGTATGGATACATCAGCTGCCACCCTATCAATGGACTCCCAAAACTAAAAACCACACTCATAACACATTACAATTTTTCTACACAAAAAAAAATTTAGAGATGAAGTTCTCTGGTTTAACTGACTCCTCTGATACATAAATATCATGACCTATCCCTCAGGGCCCATGCCATGACTACCCCAAGCTCTCCTTCCATAGGCCAGGGGATGGTGACTAGCAGAAGAAAAGACATATACCTAAAAATTGGAAGGATTTTTCTATTCAATTTTTGAACTCACCTAATTCAAGAACACAACAGGATACAAGCCCAAAATAATTAACCTAGGAAATGAGTGAATATAATAAATAAAGTGTTCCAGAATAGAAGCCCAACTAAAAAGGGCATGTCATACTAGAAAATTTTCCTATGAACACCCTCCATGGATCCTACTTAAATGGTAGGTATAACTCTTGAACGGTCGTTTCTGTGGTACAACTCGTCTATGTTCCACCTCCGAGAAGCCTCCAGTCCTGGTACCCTTGTACTCGATCAGTGCTATCTGTTGTATGCACAAGAAACACAAATGTGCGGGTGTTGCCCATGCAAGGGAAGGTATAATGATACTCAGTAGGAACCCTGAGACCCCCTAAGGTCTCTCATAATCCACAATGGATAAACCATAGAGAAAAACAGAAATCCCAAAACATGAAAAAACAATCAACCTTACTTAGGTATATGCTAATACTTATACATAATTTATCAAGTATAAACCTATCATTCATGAAGAATCACAAGGCCCAAACTTCTACCAAAATGCTAATTTTTTCCATGATGGAAAGAAAATACCATGAAGGTAACACCATAAAGGTAAGTACCACAAAGGTACCACCACACAGAAGAATACCAAAAAGGCACCACCGGGAATTTATGTACCACAAAGCTAATGCCACACAGAAGAAGACCACAATGTTATCACCACAATTGTATGGACCACAATGGTAGACCACAAATATTAACAACACAAAGTTATCCACAAACATAAGTGTACCACAAATGTAAAGACTCATATCAGAACTGGTAAAACAAAATTATGATAATATAGATGATTAGTTGTATTTCTAGACCATATTACATCGTTGAGATGCTCTACTTTTGATCCACATTGGATCTATGATGACTCAAAAATGATCAAATGATGACCCACACAAGATCTGATGATGACCAAAACAATATCGATAAGTGTTGACCCACACAAGATTGTTGAGCGCTGACCCACACTGGATCAGAGGATGACACATATAAGAACTACAGAATCCCTAAATACTTCCAAACATAGGATACTTTCATAAATATTTCTTGATTCTAGGATGTTCTTCTCCACATGAATTCACTAGATACTTAAACTACCATGAATCCCACAAATAATTATCCTAACATATTGTCACATCATAAGATTCCAAACATAGCTGATAGTGTGTCGATCTAACGCCCGATTTGTATTTTATTAGCTGTAGCTATTTCGGACAGAATCTTGGGTGGATTTTATAGTAATATACTTCAAAACCGGATACTGGGGTCATGCCCTTGGGGGATCAAAAATACATCAAACACTAAATTATTTGAAGTAATTCAATGATGGGAGACATGGGCAATTTACAACAGCGTCAAAATATTGTGAAGTAGCTTAACGAGCCTCATGGCCCAATTACTCTACTCTTCTTAAAAAAGGCAAGATTAAGCACTGCATCTTCAACCACAGAAGGAAAAAGCACCGTATATTTTAATAATATTTCAACCTTGGCACGGAAACAGAACCATGGTAATAAAAAGGTAATTAATCTTATTCACAGTAAATTATATTAACGAATTTCAACATGAAAACAAAAATAGAAAACTTCATTTATTAACGAACAAAAAGATCATACACCCCTAACCACAAGAAAATTCATCGATATAATCATTTAAATGATGGAGAGTAAAGCGAACGTAATAAGACATACACGGGCTTCGAACATGGTGACTGAACGGATCACGTCAGGCCCAATGTCATACGAACCACGCTAGCATCCATTGCTTTCCCCAGTGGACAATCGCCATGGGTTAATGGGTGTTGAAGGGGGTGCAAATAAATTGAATCGTTGTGTACTTCAGGTTTAGCAGAAACGATCTTGCAAGAGACCTGAAGAAGGGAAGGTGGGTATTTGTCGTTCGAGGAACGAGAATCAGATAGACGTGGTCGGTTTTCCATCCGGATTTTGTTACGAAAATAAGAAAATACGAATAAATGAAAAAAAAATAAACAAAAAAAAACATGAAGGTTGTTTTAACTGGTACACATCCCCTGCGTTGCATGGGACTATTCACCTTTCGGTTTAATAAAATAAGAAATTAAAAAGTAATTTATTTGGAGAGTGCAGTAGTCTTGTGCATAAAAATGAAAAGTTACACGAAACAAAATCCAAGTATATAAGAAAAATTTTATATTAAATGAAAATGTGTATAGATGAATAATTTGAAAAATTACAGATTTCATAAATTAAATAATTTGAAAAGGAAATAGTAAATGAATCAAAAAGAATTTTGATATGACAGAACAATAACCCCGGTAAGAGAGAACACAAAGAAGTGTTGTGTAGTATAAAATGTTTTCTGAAACTCAAATTGAATTACAATTCCAAAACATTTTAATGCAATAAGACATCAATATAAACTAAAATATAAAGTTCTATTTAAATGTAAATATAAGCTTTAATATAAACTAAAATTTCAAATCTATAACAATAATGAATTCACTGCAAGGAGAATATCATAAGCCTATCTGGAATAGGTGAAATGCTTTAATGTATGCATATTAAGAGTACATAGTAATACTGGAAATTGTACTTTACAAAAGCTAATGAATCCCTTTTACAGAAATATTTTTCAATGCATGTTATAAAAAAGCAGACATATTGGATATATATTGAAATTGCAGGCATAGTCACAGTGAAACTACATAGTTCAATGCACCATCATTGAAATTCCACAGTGAGTATGCATGTAATAGTGTAAAAGGTTGCTAATTAATTAGTGAAATTGCATAGTTATAAGCAGATGGATTGAAATTGGGTAAAACAAAATAAAGAGGAAAATTAAAAAGAATAATGATTGATTGGTTATGTTAGCGAAGTTATTATAGAAGGTGGTGAGATTAACTTGAAAATATTTCATTGAAAATATGTAGAATAATAGATCACTATTGCGGTTTGCTGATTGAAAGCTACTGATTACAAACAATGAATATAGACTACTGATAAACCATATCGTTCTTAACCAAGTCATTATTGGCGGTTGCCGATTGACCTTGTAAATGGTATGGATTTTTGAAATGTGAATAATACCATGACATTGAAGATGGGATTTAAGAAGTTTGGATACATAAATTGAAATAAATTATGCACAGATTAGAGAATAAAATACACACAAAAACTCCACATGATAATTGAATCATTATAATGCAAAGATTATATTGTGAAAAAAAAATTAAATAATTAAATAATAAATTCAATTTTTTTAAAACAAAACAAACCTTTTTGCGAAATTAGGAAGCAGTTGTCTTAAATTGATACATGCAATGCATGAAGAGGTCAAAAGTTATCAAAACACGTTTTCCATCAGAACACAAGAGATGAAATAGGAAACTGCTCGGGAGCTAACGGAATTTAATGAGGCGACAAAATCATGGAAGTGGAAAAATTGAAGATAAACTAACTTGATTATTCCTTTCACCTGAAATTGAAGAAGAAGAAAAATGAAAAACAGTTTCGGAGATTTAGCGATGGAGGATCGATTGTTAACGGTAAAACATACCATGGAAAATTTACGTGAGGCAGTGAGTGTGGGGAAGCAAGGCGCTCATGAAAGTGGGTTTGCCTCGTGTAGGGGAGTTGTGGGGGTAGAGTGGAGGAAATGTTTTCTCTCTATGCAATGGTGGGGACTGAAAGGTGAGGCATTGAGTGTGGAGAAGCAGGGAACTCATGTAGGTGGGGTTGCCTCATGTGGGAGAGTTACGGGGACAAAGCAGAGAAAATGTCTACCCTCTGTGCAACAATGGGTTTACCCTCGGACTGATCACGCTAATGTTGTGATATTGAATTGAAAATTGAATGATTTGAAAAAAATGTGTTCTCACACGTTTTGTTTTTAATAAAAGTTTAACTGTTAATTAATAATTGAAGTAAATGATTAAAAAATAACTTAAATAAATGTAAAATACTTCTAGAATGATGTTTGAATAAATATAGGTCGATTATATAGGAATTGCAAGTGTAACAAACTAAAACAAGACCCAATGTAATAGGATTCCACATCGATTGTCTTTTTGAAGGGTTTCATTTATTTCTTCTTACCCATTTATATTTTATTTATTATATTCTCACATATTTGTGTCTATCTTAAAATTTACCCCCTCCTTATTCTTTTTAATGTCATGTTTTATGTTGATTAGAAATTGTATGAAAACGTCATTTCTTCCTCTATTCAAAACACGTTATCATTACACATTGTATTTTAGAATCTTTACATGAAATTTATTACCTGTCCTTATATTTTATAATTATCTTATTATAGGGATTCACATGTCATTCTCATATCTCCTCTCTGGATTATTTCTTCCTTCATATATGATGAACTATATGGGAAAAACTCTTACAAAATCCTCTATTGATTTCTTCCAATTTATACATTTGGATTTATTTATCTCATTAATGGCATTTTCCTCTATATGATGCTAAATGAATATGCATCTATCTTGAATTTTATCTTAAGTCCTACTTGGCCTCCCTCGTGTCTACTTACCTCTCTTTCTGTGGATTACTTAAAATTTGATGACATGCTATGATACATGAGTTTATTATGAAACTCGTTTCCATTTCAGTATGGGTTTTCCATGTTATATTTATGAATCCATGTGTGATTATTCTATCATTTCTTTTTTACATGACACATATGATTTTTAACATATCATGATGTGATGTGTTTTCTGAGAACTATAAAACCTCCAAGGTAAACTACCATAGAAAAGGGAACTATCAGTGCTCAAAATGAGCATTGTCATTGCTAAAAAGGCATCAATATGATAAGCGATAACAAAACCATTAGTTTTTATTAGCAATGATAAAGGAAAATTTTTATCAATATTTTTTAGCACTCATAAAATCACCATTTATCAGTGCTAAAAAAGCATTGATAAAATCCTCATCTATCAGCACTAAAAACACTAATACATAGTAACTTTAATCAACACTTTTTTAATGTTAATAAAGAGTGACTTTATCAATGCTAGTTTTAATTCTGATATAACCCTAACAACTGGTGTAGAGTCTCTATATTTATAGTAGCTCAACAGTAATTCTAAAACATAAAAACAATTTAAAAATTAAAATATCACTGAAAACAATTATAGTAAAAATATTATAATAAACAAACATTACATATTAAAAAAAACACAGTTCAAATATTACAAATAAACATAATTAATTCAGTGGTAATGTCACACTGCACTATATTAAACAAAAAAAACAATGTATAAAAAACAATTACAATGAACCATCATTAAATCAATGTTGTACAATCATTTCAATTCAAATATTACATTAAAAACTTTCATCACAACACAATTAAATTGATGTAAATTTTAATTATAATAAAAAATAATTACAACCAATGAAAGAAAACAAAACAGTCATAGTAGGCCTTCACCAACGATCAAATGAACCTCATACAAAAGTGCGTGCCTAAAATACAAAAAAAAAATTCTTAGTGGTAGTACATAAAAAAATAAAAACAACTTGTAATTATAATGTTACATAATCCATGATAAATTTCAAACTACATTTTTTATCAAATGACAACTTCGATCACACCGAGCAATTCGAGTATTGGATTGACGTGTGGTCGATTCTTACAAATAAAAAATGACTCGATGATTTTTGTCCTAAGTTTTCACACCAATCCAAGCTTGTTTTCTCAATTATGACCCCTAAACAAGTGATTTTTCATTTATTAGTAAGTGTTAACAATATGAAAACATACTTTTCATCATACCAGGCAATATGTGCATCAGATTGATGTGTGAATGATTCAAACAAATCATAAATGATTCATGAATTTTTATTCCATGTTTTCACATCAATTTGAACCTATCTAATCATTTTTAACCCTTTAATAAGTTATATGTAATTTTAATAAAAAATGTAAGGTGAAATAGTATTTTGGATCATATCGAGAAATTTGAGCAATAGATTTACACACGGCTAATTCTTGTAGATCAAAAATGATTTGAGGATCATCCTATTATGTTTTCACCACAATTCAAACTCATTTTCTTAGGTTTGAACCCTTTTAGGTGACCTAATACTTTTATAACAATATAAATGTCAAATGACACTTTCGATCATACCAAGAAATTGGGTGATTGGATTGACGTGTGTTTGATTCCTATTAATCCTAACTAACTTTAAGATTATTGACCTAATTTTATGCACCAATATACACCCACTTTCTTAGTTTTTACCCCTACATTGGTGATTTTTCATTTATTAATAAGTGTTAACAATTTGAAATCATATTTTTCATCACACCGAACAATACATGCATCAAATTGATGTGTGGTTTATTTCTATAGATAAATGATCCAAGAATTATTTTCATAAGTTTCTATGAACTCTCCTGCATGGTTTTGATCCCTTGATGGGTGATATGTCATTTTAATAAAAACAAAAAATTGAAATTTCATTTTGGATCATACTGAGAAATTTGAGCATCGTATCGATGCCCAATTGATTCATATGCATTATAAATGACTCAATTATCATTTTCTTAAGTTTTCATATCAATTTGAGTTTTTTTTCTTGGTTTTGATCCTTTGATGGGTGATATGTTGTCACGACCACCTCCCCACAAAGTCACCACAATTAGGGGAGAGAGATATTGACTGCCTGAGTCCAAAATCTAGTAGGCCCCAGGTTGGTGACTAGCACCAAGGGTATAATAAACATGCATAAATGAAATTTGCAATGCTCCTATAAATGTTGCAGCACTCGGGGTTTTCCGCAAAACCTACTGTTTCCTCTCAACTTTCAATGACCAACAAAGCTCTCCTTTTGTGCTTTGGATTCCTTTAATTATGGATTGATTTTCAACCTTCTGTCTTCATTCCATGGAAATCCAAGGTACATTCCTTCTTTATTTTCTAGTGGGTTCCCCCTAACCGGTTTCATTTCCTCCCATTTATTCTTTCCATGCAATGACACTTGATCTTCGCTATTATAATGAGGTTTATTTTTCATTTTCGATGTGTTTGTGGCATGAATTATTTATTATATTTCAGTTTTCTCAAAGATTGAATGTGAATCAATGAGATGTTTTTAAAATGGAACCTGGAGTGTTGTCCTTCGTTTAAACCCTCATGTAAGGATAGTTTAAACTTATCTTTGGGAAGACTTGGAATAGAAATTTGAGTGTTTTCTATGGGAATTTTTCCTTTTTAGAAATAGATTAAATGGTAGGCATAGGTTCTAAAGTAATATGTTTGGCGTGACCTAGTGATAGGGTCGACACTTGTGCTTTTTTAAGGAGTAATCCCACGGTAGGTAGCACCCTTAAAGAAAAATTCCTTACTAAATCCTATGAGATTCCTTCCATTCAGTAGTTTTCGAGTTCTTTTGTCCCTAGTAGTACTCTTAACTTCTAAATGACACCCTGGTTTGAATGGGTGTTCATGGTACCCTTGACCCTTGTTGTGGGCATGAGCAGTGAGAAATGCTCGGTTTCAGCAGGTTAGACATGCCTAGGGAATGGTCAGCCACTTAGCATGTCTCAGGACCCTGTTTCTTTTCCTTGGGAGACTTATGAGGCCAGTAGTCTATAATAGTTATACGGGGCAATACGACTTTGGGATAAATTTATTCTAAAGACCACCAGATACTTGAATTCATAGGGATGATAAGCCTATGGGAAGTATTTAGGACGTCTCGTCTTTCTTATAAACCTTGGGGTAGTATGCGTTGATATACATGATACCAATCGAGTTTCTAAATTATGAAACGAACCAATTGAATTTGGTGGAATCATTGAGTCTTGAGATATTGAGTACGATATCAGGTCATCTCTAGAGTAGATTAACCTGGATGTTAAAGAATTCAAGTTCATCCTAACTCTCAGGATGAATTCTTTGAGAGTCGGGTGTTTTGTAATTCTAGTTAGTTTGGTTTTGGTTTCCATGCCAAATGATTTATGTTTGTGTTTAAGGTGAGATTAACCTAAAGCCCTTATGATTAGATGATCTATCTCTTATTTCGATGACTAGGACAATCCTAATGTGGGGAGTGTTGCATCAATGCTGGTGAATATATGCCCTTCCATGTAGAAGCAACACAACCAAAGAGGACCATTGGAAATGGTTAGTCTGGATTGAATGACCTTGAGGCTTGTAAGTCTTGAATCACATCAGTGCTTTCTCAGCAGCATGGCATTGTGTGGTTGGATATGGTTGCAACCCTTGAGAAACATCATTGGTCTTGGATAGAATTTGGTGGTAAATCTTGAACGGTCATGGTATGCCTCAGGTGTTAAAGGCATTATGATCGGTTAATGATGGTGTATGGGTAGGTGAAGCCAAATTTCTTCCAAGAAGTCAACTATTAGTTATCCAACTGATCTTCTTGGTAATCTTTAGTGTTCTATTGGTGTACTCTGGCTTAGAGATTAGCATTTACCCTATCTTAAAATCATCCTTGATGCATTAAGAGAGTTTTATTCTTGCGCCATGCTAAAGTTTTAAAGGTTTTTGGGTTTGTTTGGGTGGTTTTCTCGGTGTTTCATATTGGACGCATGGTTATTTTTTAGGTTTGTTTAGTCTTGAGTTATTCTTGGGTTCCTAGGTAGGAATTCCTTGGATGGAATCTTGGACACCAACCATTTTCTTTTTGACGTAACCGTCAGGAGAATTCCACTATGGGCATAATCAATGATCTAATATGGACATTTTGGCCTTGTTCCAACATCTCTCTTGTAAATATAGAGTATGAACTACCTTGGTTAGTTACTTAGACTTTTGTTTTTTGAATCTAAGGTTATCTCGGGCTTGTCATTGGGCTCATAGGTGATGTTTTGACCAAGGAACGTCACCATAAGTCAAGTATGGGCTTTGGTGAACTTTCTCATTGGAAATACGAGATGCCTTGGAATAAGGACTTGTAGTTCAATTTTAATTACGTTGGCCGTCTAAGCCAGAAATTGTGGGAATAGTCATTCAGGGTGTCTCGACTTGTTATCCTTATTATTTGATGTGTACGGTCGTAAAGAATTGTTTTAAGCATGCTATCGGGTTAAGGCGGTCATGGTTTAAAAGGTCGTCCATGTATTTCATGGAAAGCATGCACAACCAGTTTCATCTTGGTTGATCAAAACTTGACCATTTCTTTCAGTAAGGTATCTATTATGGCCTCAAAAGTGATTGGGTTCACCCAGTTAAAGAAAATCATGTTGGCAGCATTTCTAGAATGCTTAGGGGTGTGCTTTGTGGGTGATTCCTACAGTGGAGGTGTCATGGTATGGATTTTCACACCTTTCTAATATTAAGATCTATAGTGAGAAGCACCATTGGCCTGATGTTTAAATTGATGGTGATGTGATCATGTCTCTAGCTAAACGGGGTTGGGTAAGGACTGTTTCAGTGTTTCTAGTTTGGAAATGAGCATTGGATTGGGTTTTCATAGCTTAAGTGTTTTATGCTTATGAAATGTTGGTTAGTGAATTTGGCATTTGGAAATGAAATGTGATCATTTGAATGAGACTTCATGACCCTTGTATGTTGGGTGATGTTTCCGTTGTTCCCCAAGGATTCTCAGGGATGAGAAATTCTAAGGTGGGGAGGTTGTAAAGACCTGTGTTTTGAGCCAAGGTAAAATTCCAAGGGAATTTAAACTTTGGAATTTACTGGATGATATGTTTTTAAAATCGAGATTTAAAACATAATTTTGAGAGTTTTAAACACTTTAAAGTGTTGTTTTTAGACCTAGGTAAAGGCCTGCAGGGCCCCAAAGGTGACTTGTTGAGTTCCGGGAGTGTTGGACCCCAAAAATCTCAAGTTTGGAGGGTTTGCATAGGGTGAAAAGTTTTTCTGAAATTGTACGCCCCCAACAGCAAACCGTGCAGCTTGTGAAGGTGAGCTGATGTGAATCACATGGGCTATTCATAGTTTATCCCAATAGTGTTCCTAGTCTGTATGATTAGTGCCACTTAGGAAGTACCCTTGCACTATTCATCACATAGTTGGTGCACAATTAGGGTGGTCGCGTGGGAAAAACTGTGTGAGTTGGTTTCCTAAGCGGGGAGAGGCACACTGTTAGTGCACGGTTTGGCCAAACCGTGCGATAAAACTATGCGACTCAGTTTTTAAGCTAAAATGACCAAAATACCCTTAATGAGTTTTAAAACTCATTTCTCATCTTTATTTCTTCTCCACCAGCGTGTTTCTCCTCTTCTTGGTGTTTTGGCCTCCTCCCAAGCCTACCTTAGGCTTTGCGATAACTCATCCATCTGTCATCTGATTCAAGAACCATCAATCTCTATAGATTCCTCTCAGTAAGATCTTGATTCCTTTTTAATCTTTATTCATTTAATCTCTTCTTGTTTGAGTTATCTTGGATAAAGCTCATTTTCCTTATTTTTAGGGTGGATGCCTGTTTCTTATATTTCTTCCAAACTGGAACAAATCAGAGCTTGATATTGGATGAGTAGAGCATCATAAGTATGAGGTAGGTGGTCTATAACTATTTCCTAAATTTTTCGTCATTTTATGAATAGTTTTGTGCCGCATGCTGACCTTTTTCATGCATTGCCTTAAAAATGTTTTCTTCAATTTAAATTGATATACACACCTTGTATAACTCCTATTGAGCATTGTTATTAAATTGAGGATGTACACCTCGATCGCGGACACCCCATGGGTGTGTCATCTTGTATTGACCCCTTTGTAATTAAATGAGTAAATGCCCTAATGCCTTTTAAACATTTGTCTTGGGTTAATAACGAAATTTCCCTTGTAGGGAATTGCCTAAATGAAAATGGAACCACCTAAATTCCATGTTGGACCATTATGAATTGAATTTTTCTGTTGGTAATATTTATAAAATATTTCTTTAATGTGAATTGAGTTATGAAATTTTTAATTTAATGTTTAATTATTCTAAATTAATTTTTTAATGAACAATGTCATGTTTTTATAATAAAACCCCTTGGATGAGATGCATTATCTTTGAAATTATAAAGTGATGGTTAGTGATTTAATATATGCTTGGCCACATTGATTTGGTGTTTTCCATATGCCTTTGTTATGGTTAGTTACGTGGCATGTTTGGTACATATCCCTTTTTGATGTTATTAAAGGAAGTGTCCCCCTCTTCATAAATGTTTATAGAACTATTTCACCTCCTAAGTTCATGTCTTAGCCCAATCCTATCTAACTGACCAATGAACCAAGCTCCTATTAAGGTCTTTTCTTACTTTATAAATGGTATTACCCATGTAGGTAATTTTTCCAATAGACTAAGATATATTCTAGGTACCCCTTGAGCCATGTGAAATGGTTTTCCTTCATAGATCATTTTAAAAGTTTTAAACGTTATGTCTTTTTTATATTGAATGGAATTATTTAGGATGGTTTTCATGACTTGAATTAATTAAATGGTTTAATTGGTATGGAATTGAATTGGGTGGTATGAGCATGACTTTGACATAATTAAATAAGCACGACTTAGGTAATTTGTATTAATGGAATGGAATGCTCATGATGGTTTTCCTTCCTTTGATGAACTGGATGTTTATAGAAAAATGTAAAGGGTGGAAAGGCCATACCGATGTTGCATGCTTAGTACATGCTATTATTAAAAGTGATTCCCCTAATATTAAATGGGATTAATAAATGTGGTGCATGATAGTAAATGCATCATGGATCCTATTATTATTATAAATATAATTACACCTTGATATAGGTTGTGGAATGATGGTAAGGGTGCAGTTGATCATAGAGGAATCACGCTCCCTTACATCGGGTGTTGAGCCATGACATTTCACACCAGTGATACTATGAGGACGGTGGGAATTATGCATCATGTCCCTTGTGAGTGTTGGCATGATGACACACTCATGACTTTGAGTGTTTTCATGACATCACACTCACCATCTCGAGTGACGAGCATGACGTATCCCACTCATTATGATATATAGGAAATGTACCCCTTAGATAGAGTTTTTATGCTCGTTTAGTGATGAGGAAATCAATTTATTTAACCTTTAAACCTTTACCATGAACTATACAAATATTTTTCATTTAATTACTCAAAAATTAATATACTTACCCACAAATCCATAGACTTTGAGGGAGGGAAAAACCTTGTCAAAATTTTTCTTACCAGTTCCTCCCAAGTTGTTATTAAATGTGAGGGAAGACTTTGGATCCACTCTTTTGCTCTATATTTTAGTGAGAATTTGAACATTCATAATCACACAACATCATTTGTGACATTTTGGAATTGGAATGTATCACAAATCTCTAAAAAACTTCCAATGTGTGTGTTTGGGTCTTCATGAGGTAGCCCAACGAATTGTGGTGAATGTGTTATCATTTGAATGATAGCCGACTTTATTTCAAAATGTTATGAAACGACTGTTCATATCAGAATTCTTGGATTGACCCCCATGTTCAAAGGTCTTCCCTAGTTTATCAGTGTTTGTCCCCCTTGATTTTCTCCTTGGACCTGTGGTCCAACTGGTTAGCCCAGCTCATGCTCAGCTCCTTAAAATTATCCTCTTCCTGCCATGATGAATTTTTTTGGATCAACTTCATCCTTTTCTATCCTCTAATTTATTAATTTATTCTCTAACTTAGGGTCGTATGCAAGATATTCAACTTTATCCTTCCCTCGAGTGGAGTATTCGTGCAACAGATTGGTACTTGAAACAACGACACGAAAAGACCAAGTGTAAAAAAAAGAATTAATATAAAAATATCTATCTAAATTTATAATTAATTTAAGCATAATGAAAACTGTTGTAGACAATGGTGCCAACAATTTGACCACCCGTAGGGAATCGTTAATTCCTACAGGGCTAACCAAATTTAGTAATTTATATAAACCTCAGAAAATCCTAACTAAAAGTGTGGTACTTGGTAAGTATTAATTTTGAAGCCATAGGGACAAAGTGTATGTTCTAAGTTAATTAGGAAATTGAAGTTGAAATTGTTTAATTCATTTGGAGAAAATGGAAATAGTATCAAAGATTGGGTTGTAATATCAGGATGGGAGGCATGCCAACTTCAGTGATTTTCATGTTTGTGTGATAGGGATTTAATTGAAAGTGTGTTTATTCAGTTTTTGTGTCATAATTGGATCAGTAGGAATCCTTGGTCTTGGTATCCCACCCTAATACTATAATTTCACCTTTAGAATGGTCATATACTAGGTTCAATCACAGAAATAGGTGACCCAAAACCATGTTTAAACATAACCGAATTAGATTTCATAATGGTCATATGAAAACTAAAGCGATTAATTACTGAAATTAAGTAGAACTCCTTAATTCACAAGAAATTACAAAATAAAGAGATTTGGAATTAATAAAAAAACGTTGTAGCAATCCAAAACAAGAATAACATAAATAAATAATCCCTAAACACATATCCCCCTACAATCACATCACCCAGCACTAATGGAACTACTCGCTCATGATGAGAGCGAGCAGCATGGATACCCAAGGAAGAATGGTGGCGAAGAACAATTAAAGATCATCACTCCATCATTTGTTGGTGTCACACTAGCTATTTGCTGGTCCCAGAGTGCCTTGGAAGGGCATCCAGGGCTGATATTTATAGGATTTTTTCATCACAGATCCCATAGCATCACATTTAATTTTCAGTGTGTCGTTATCGTCATGATGTGTAACTGGGTTACACATCGTGTAATCCAGATCCTATTTCTCCTCCGCATCACACAAATCCCATACGTTGCTTTTAATATTTGACCAACTTCATGACATGAATTAGAGACTCATGACATGTAGTTTCCTTTCATGTTGTGTACCCTCATCACAACTTGTCCTGGCATGATAATTTCATTTTGAACATGTCACGATGTGTAAGATCAGTACACAATGTGTAATGGTTTTTCTTCAGTTTCTAGCTCTGCTTCATCTTTAAAAATTCGATGTCGCGCCATGAGAAAACTTGTTGCTCTATTTTCCTCCTCATTTTGTTCCTTTTCCAAATATTCATCATCGCTTGACATAAAACATAAAACATGTAAATAAATTCCAAAATTGGAAAGAATATTCATTTTAAATACATAATAAACACATTAAAACACTAAAAAATATATGCATGAAATAGACTTATCATTTATACTGGTTATGGATGTCCGAATTAAGCCCTGGTCCAGCCAGTAACTAGTATTCCAGGTATATGGCCACTTACGTCTGCACGTAATTGGTTTATATAGGTGGATGTGATATATAACTATATTATATACATATATATTATTACTATATATGTATGGTTACTAGAAAAACATCTCATTCTGACTATGATCCAAAGTAGGTAGACCCACTAGGTGTCCTTTAGGAACCTGAGTGGGTGGGTATTTATTATTTAAATGTTGTTTATTATTTCATATTACATGTACACTACTTTATATTCAAAGACTAAATTCAGTTGTAGACACCGTGTGTGGGAAACTATTAGGATTTATATCTCACACCCTGCTCGGGCCACCATTGCACTAGGGTAACCGAGTAGATCTCACGTTTTTAGGACCATGGACTCTTGCTTGTTGTTGTGTTGCTTGTACATGGAAGTTAGGAGTATAAGATTGAGATGGATCTCAGGATGCTCATGGAGATCACACTTGGGGATATTGTTTCCTTTTTATATTCATGTATTTTATTGTATTGTAATCCCTATTGTATGTATACTATTTAGTTATGTATCATTATCAGGACATGCATGAATCAGTTGTACATTGGAGTTGGCCATCTCTTTTATATTTAGTTATATTATTCTTTCACTACTATATCATTCATTTATTACAACTTTTGATGTTGTCTGTTGTTTAGTTTCTGTTATACCATTGTGCTACTCTAATCACGGGGGTATAGTCTCCCCAATATCACCTCCGTAGACCATCGCTATTAGTCGGTAGCCTCTGGCATACATGGAAGTGCACTTGAGGCCATGTGACCCACCGGTCCGACTACCATCTTAGTGGTCAGTCAGGTAAGGATGTTACAATCTTACTCAAAACTGACTATGCAATAAATAGAAAAACATCCATCACATCATAAATTGATTTAATCTATGAATTTTTATGTTTATTATTTAATGTGATTGCATAAACTTGCAGATTTAATAAAATAATAAACAATACATAAATTAAATATATCACGTGACTGATCTTGAGCATCTATTATTAGTTGATCCATTTTAACTCAATGGATCAACCATGAACTAGGGGTATAATACTTGATTTGGGTCTTGAATCGTATTTCATCCCGCATCCCAACCCAACATGTCGTCGTCTCGTCTAAAATACTGCCTAATCTCGGTGTGGTGCATGTCTTACTCAATATTTTTCATAATACATACATACTCACACACAGATGATGTGGTATCAAGAATGCGTAATACACAACAAAACAACACCTGTGAAAACACAGACCCTTATGCATATTAAATGAGAAAAACTAATGATGCACAAATGATATTTTAATTAATTACATACATCATATACAATTAAAATAATTAATTAAATAAATAAAATTCCAGAAATACATTGGTCGGTCTGTGCTCAATATCAGTCACTGGAGGAGACTGCTCATACCGGGGTGACGTGACCATATCCACGATAGTCGGGTTGCGATTAACGAGGACAATGAACATGAAATCTGGTGGCAAGCAATGGCTGTAGGTGGTCATGCACATGAGCAGAGGAGATCTGGTAGTGGACGATGGATCTTGAGCGGCGGTGCAGGCGACGTGTTGGAAATGCAAACAAAACCCACACGTTAAGCAACATTTATTTTCCCTGCATTTCATTTTTTCCATACAACGTGTATTAATTACACTCCCCCCCTGTGTTTTTTCTCCCCACATGTCCATTTAATGTGGCTGTTTTATTTCGTTAATGTGTCCATTTAATATGGCTATTTTATTTCATTAATGTGTTCATTTAATTTTTCTCTTTAATTTCTTTGTAAATGCCTATAAATTGTTTGCAATTGTAGTCCAAAAAATATACAAAATACAAATCTTGAAAGATCCTTTGTGTTGTGTGCCAATTTTCTTCCTCTTCAATTTTATTCCTCTCATATTTATCAGATTGTATAGACAACAAACTGGTATTAGAGGTAGGTTACCAAGATCCTCCAATTTTTTAAATATGGTTACAATCCAACCTCAAGTTCTGAAGCTATCTAAGGACAACTATGAAA
The DNA here is from genome assembly GCA_963277665.1 of Viscum album. NCBI lineage: Eukaryota > Viridiplantae > Streptophyta > Magnoliopsida > Santalales > Viscaceae > Viscum > Viscum album. Next base: position 1,142,131,262 of record OY728127.1, read on the forward strand.
GATGGTGCATCCAAATAATGGCGTTATTCGGGTCACAAGAATTATGGTAGATCATCACCAATGGGTATATTGTACCCTCTATAGAGGAAGAAGTCGCCTTCACAAATGAAGAAAAGATGAGCCTCAAAAATCAAAGAAAGAAAGATAACAAGGCATTGTTCCTCCTTTATCAAGGGTTGAATGAATCAACATTTGAAAAGATTGTCGAAGCAACATCAAGAAAGAAAGCTTGGGATACCCTTGCCACCATCTTCAAAGGTGTTGATCAGGTGAAGCGGGTACGTCTTCAAACATTAAGAGCGGAGTTTGAAGTGGCGCACATGAAAGATGGTGAGAGTATCTCTGATTATTTATCAAGATTAATCATTATTGTTAACAATTTGAAAAGGAATGGTGAAAAAGTGGAGGAAATTAGATATATTGAAAAATCACTTTGATCTCTCACAACCAAGTTTGAGCATGTGGTTGTGGAAATCGAAGAATCAAAAGATTTGGAGAAACTATCCATTGAATAATTGATGGGGTCGTTGCAAGTGCATGAGAAACGGATGCAAAAGAATTCCGGTTCAACAATAGAGCATACCTTAGATTCCAAGTTGAATCTATAAGAACAAAATAATGGACACACACAATGAGGCAGTCATTGTGCAAGAGGAAGAGGGTGTGGATATTATCTAAGCCATCAACAAAAGCAACAAAATCTTACCATCTTTCGTAGAAGAGAGAATAGTGCAGGTCATTTCATGTGTGGTCGTGGAAACGCAAAGAACACTCAATCCCACAACTATAATAAATTTGTCCATTATGCCTCTGATTTTTGGAGCAAAGTGGATCATGATGAAAGATCCATGTATGATGAAGCATCTCATCATGAAGAAAAAGGTACCACACTCCTACTCGCACAAGAAAAGGCATGTGGATGCCCTGATGTGTGGTATCTCGACACGGGTGCAAGTGACCACATGAGTGGTAACAAATAATTGTTCAAGTAACTCACAGAAGAAGTTCATGGTGACATGAGATTTGGAGATTCATCAATGGTACCCATGATTGGAAAAGGTAAAATAAAAATTTATATAAAGACTAGTGAGAAAAATTACATCTATAATGTGTATTATATACCAAACATGAAAAACAATATCATTAGTCTCGGCCAACTCCTTGAGAAGGGATATGTTATACACATGGAGAATTATTTTTTGTCTATAAGGGATGCTCATAGGAGACTTGTTTCTCAAGTCCAAATGGAAAATAATCACATGTTTCCACTATGTATCAACACAAAGACCAAGGAGTGTCTCTTGGGACTCATGAAGAATGGCTCATGGAGATGGCATCTGTGCTTTGGACATCTTCATTTTAATGGGCTTAAACTTCTATCCTCATCAAGCATGGTGCGTGGATTGCCGGCGATTGAAGTTACAAATCATGCATGTGAGGCATGTACACTCGACAAGCAACAAAGGAACTCCTTCCTAAGTGGAGTGTCTAGAAGAGAAAATGAACCACTTCAGTTGGTTCACATTGATATCTACAGACCGCTTGAAACACCCTCACTTGGAGGTAATAGGTATTTTATTACCCTCATTAATGATTTTAATAGGAAACTATGGGTGTATTGCATCAAAGAAAAATCTTCTGCATTTGCGATCTTTAAAATGTTCAAAGCTCATGTTGAAGCTGAAAGTGGTTATAGAATCAATGTTCTTAGATCAGACAGAGGTGGAGAATACACTTCAAATGTATTTCAAGATTTTTGTAGGGAACAAGGCATCAAGCAATAATATACTACTGCCTGCATGCCACAACAAAATGGAATTGTAGAAAGGAAGAAATTCACCATCCTCGACATGATGGGGACCATGCTGAAGGAGAAAGGCTTGCCAAAGAACTTCTGGGCAGAAGCAGCGGCATGTATTACCTATCTGCTCAATCGGTGCCCAACCAAGAGCGTCAGAAACTTGACACCACAAGAGGCATGGAGTGGATAAAAACCGAGCGTAGCACACCTAAGAATCTTCGGGTGTGTTTCATACACTCAAGTTCCGGAAGTGAGAAGAAGGAAACTTGATTATTGTGGTGAAAAGTGAATCTTAATCGGCTACAATGAAGTGTCTAAAGCCTATAATCTATAAAATCCACTAACCAATAAATTATTGGTGAGTAGATACGCGGTCTTTAGTAAAGAATAATCTTGGAAATAGAATGATGAATAACCAAACAAAGAAATTCCAGTTGAAACAGAAGATCCTGAAGAAAGGCATGATTATCAGGAGAAAACTCCAACAACACCTTCCCCGGGCACATCGTTAGTACACAAGAGTCCAAGAGGACATTCCATAATTCCTGAAAGAACTCTATCAAGTCAAAATTTGGCGATCTCATCCTCACCCATGGATCCCATAAAATGAAAAACTTAAGCGACATTTATGAGAAAACCGAAGAGGTAAATCTTTTTTGCCTGCATGCAGATCATGAGCCTCTAACGTTTTAGGAATCTGCAAGGGAAGAATGTTGGAGAATGGCTATGGAAGAAGAAATTTGTTCCATAGAGAAAAAAGACACATGGGAGCTGACTACGATTCCTAATAGCCAAAAAACCATTGGTTTCAAATGGGTGTACAAGATCAAGCGAAATGATGATGGTGAAATCAATCACTACAAGGCAAGGCTTATAGAAAAGGGGTACAAACAAAAGTACGGGGTGGACTATGAAGAATTATTCACTCCTGTTGCTCTCCTTGACACTATGAGGATGATTATCTTCCTTTCTATTCATCACGGTTGGATGATCTACCAACTGGATGTGAAGTCTACATTCCTGAATGGAATTCTAGAGGAAGAGGTCTATGTTGACCAGCCTGAAGGCTTTGTTATGAAAGGGGATGAAGACAGAGTGTATCGACTGAAGAAAGCTCTTTATGGGCTGAATTAGGATCCTCGTGCTTGGAATGCACGCATTGATAGCTATCTTCAAGAGAATGGCTTTTCCCGATGTCTATATGAGCATTCAGTTTACATCAAGAAGAATGATCATGGAGATATACTTATTTCATGCTTGTATGTTGATGATTTTCTGTTTATAGGAAATAGTTGACAAATGTTTGATGATTTCAAGGAGGCCATGTTCAAGGAGTTCGAGATGACCGACGGAGGTCTCATGTCCTTCTTTCTAGGCATAGAAGTAAATCAACAATATAGAGTCATCTATATTTCTCAGAAGAGGTTTGCTAAGGAGTTGCTTGAAAAATTAAAGATGGAAAATTGCAATGCTATAAAAACACCTATGGAAACAAGCTTAAAACTAACAAAATATAGAGAAGGAAGAAGTGTTGACTCAACTCTATTCAAGAGTATAATTGGAAGCCTAAGGTATCTCACAATCACAAGGCCTGATATTGTCTATAGTGTTGGGATTCTAAGCAGGTATATGGAAGCTCTAAAGAGTCACACTGGCTAGAGACAAAATGTATCCTCAGGTACGTTAAAGGAACGATGGATTTTGATCTTTTTTATCCATAGAATGAAGAAGAAAATCTGTATGGATACTCAGATAGTGACTGGGAAGGCGACCAAGATAAAATAAAAAGCACCACTGGGTATGTATTTTTTCTTGGATTGACTGCTTTCACATGGAATTCAAGGAAGCAAAGTGTGGTCACTCTGTCCACATGTGAAGCAGAGTACGTGGTGGAATCATCCACTATTTGTGAAGGAATATGGTTGAGAAATATGTAGAAGTAGATGAAGCATCCTCAAGATGGATCCACAATGATATATGTGGATAAAAATTCAGTAATTGAACTTGCCAAAAATCTAGTGCAGCATGGAAGAAGCAAACACATTGATACTCATTTTAATTTTCTCAGGGATCATGTGAAATAGAAAATGATAAAATTGGAATATTTTCATAATATGAAACAGGTGGATGATATTTTCACAAAGGAATTGTCGATAGATGTATTTAAAAAACTCATAATGATGCTCAGGATGAAGCTGGTTTTGGTTTGAAGGGGAGTGATGGAAATGCAAACAAATCCCATGCATTAAGAAGCATTTATTTTCCCTGTGTTTTATTTTTTCCATACAGCGTGTATTAATTACATGCGTTCCCCCCCCCTGTGTTTTTTTCTCCCCATGTTTCCATTTAATGTGGTTGTTTTATTTCATTAATGTGTCCATTTAATGTGTTTGTTTTATTTCATTAACGTGTGCATTTAATTTGGTAGTTTCATTCCTTTTTAAATGCCTATAAATTGTTGGAAACTGTAGTATGAAAAATATAAAAAATAAAAATCTTGAAAGATCCTTTGTGTTGTGTGCAAATTTTATTCCTCTTCAATTTTCTTCCTCTCATATTTCTCGGATTGCATAGCCAACACGATGTTGGTAAAACCCACCAGAGGGAGGTGTCGCCACTCAGTCTCAGGCAAGGGGAGTTTGACCTCACTAAGATGACAATGAGCATTGATCAACACGCTAGATCACCAGCACATGTTGTGTTAGATGGGTAGTCGCTGAGGCGGTGGAGAGTCAGCTCAGGAGGAGGAGGCGGGTCTGGGGTAGCGAGCTCACACTAGAGGGGAGATCTGCCGTGATTGGGATGGACGACCACAATTCTCTCAGGACGGCACAACAACACTTGGTGACAAGAAAGGGACAGATCGACCACCAAGGGGAGGTGTGCTGGTGGCAGTTTTTGGCTAGGTGGGGGCCCTTATCATGGAAGATAAGGAATCTTCGATAAGACTAAATTGTTTTTTTAAATGAAAATCGCCCCACGAATTTGCTTGATTTTGTGGAAAATGAAAAAATATGCCCAAAAAAAACTCTCCTATTTGTCTTTTGTGTATACAAAATAGACTTCCTTTTAATTTTTTATTAAACAAAACAAAGGTCCATGAATCACCAACCTTCCATTGTAATATTATTTTAAGAAAAATAATGATAATCATTATACAATATGTGTGGAAGAAATGCCACCGACCATATGACGTTCGGTCACCGGGTTTCGACCGGTTGTGGTCAGAAAAATAGGAGGTCATCGGTTTCTTCATCTACCACCGCACAATGTAACCAAAATACCCAACGCACAAATGAAACTCATTTAGGGTATATAAATATATGTTATTCAATATATATACCCGCAAAACAAATCAATTTCTATTAATATTTTTTTTCAAATAACCATAACTTGGCCATCCAAGATCAGATCAAAGTGTGGTCAGTTTTATTGGGACCAAATTAATATCCTATATTTTAATTTAAAGAAAAATAATTTTTCTTGACTCAAAAAATCCACATGATACTTTTGATACCAATTATTGGTACTAGGGTGTGCAGCGGAAGTCGGTGGGTTGAGGATTTTAAAAAATTTATCATTGGAGTGACGAAACTTGTCGTCTCCAGAAATTCAAGCCCCAGTATGGTCTTAAGATCTTGTTTGAATTAAATAGATCACATAAATTAAAATTGAACAAGTACCTTGTTCTGAATCGAAGCATGCTTGAATGCAGCTCATCGACAGTGACCATTGCTCAAAGGATATGAAGTTAAACCCCTCTAGATTATCCTAACACTCTCCAAGAATCTACATGCAAATTGTTCAACGAATTACAGGTGTTAGCACGAAACTTTAATGATCTATTATACATCGTGAAGATCACCACGATCTCATGCGTTTGATTCGTTGAAGACATCTTGGATCAATCACTTGGGAGAGACCTACTCTCTCTAGGAAGCAGGAGGAGAGAGAGACTCTCATTCGGGATGAATGAATAGTGCAAGGAATGAGTCCCTCCTCATATATTTATAGTGCATTCTTCAAATACCCAAAAAGAGAACCTCAACATCTGTATATTACATGTCCACTAAATAAGCAATAAATAATTATGACAAACTAAACTGCATCATAAATATTATTTATATTTTATCACATAACTATAATATATATTAAATATATTATGTTATATACCCGAGTCATTAACTCGACTCGTAATTCCCGCTAATATTAAATAAACACTAAATATTAAAATAATATTTTTTTGTATAATATTATTCCTCATATTTACTTAAATACTTGTAAATACTTTTAGTAAAAAAATTCAACCCAATTGTTCTTTACTTGAATAATAATGAATTTATTTATTTATCAATGATCAATAAAACTTGGACAACTCTCAGACCCTATAGTGGGGCCCACCATGTCCTATATACTTATTCATTAGAATACGGTAGATTCTTGAATACAATATTATGTGTGACCCTTTAGGACCTTATCTCAATAGCAGTGAATGACATTCATAGACCAAGAGTCAAGTCTAGTAACTCATCAAGGCCCCTAAAGAGATAAGAAATAGTCATAGCAACAACAACCAACCTACAAACACACACGATGTAATATAATATATTTTCATTCAATATATCATAAAGAAGGACACACACTTATGCCATTTTCCTTTCTTGCTTTATTAATTGTTGATCTAACTAGATGGATTTACCTTCGACTACCATGACCATGCATTTATTAAGGTACTACCATCCTGATTAGCCTGACCCAAGATATTACTTACTCAATTTGGAAGTGACAAATTCTATCTTGACCATTCAATCAATGTCACACCACCAATGATGCACCCAACACAAGCTACATCACCACAATTTCATTGTCATGGTTTTTTCTATGCATCAAAGTATGTGATAAAATGACACACATTGACAATGATCTGAAGTTAGGAGACTAATACACATGTTTGTAGATAAGAACATCCAATGAAACCCAAAACATGTGATGTTCCTATTGGTGGACCCATCCTCATAATCTCAATTGCTAGATACCACCAAGTGTGAACTTCATGAGAATAAGTCTCAATGATTATGATCCCTCGACACCTGATAGTTAGAAATATACTATGCCTGGTCAGTATGATATATCAAGAACATAAGACATATATTTAAGACCATTGTCATAGTATCTCGAGGTTCTCATTATAGCCTAAGATCTACTATAACCTTTTGATATCATAAATAATCTATGGACATTACCATTAAATATTGGATATAGAAATGTCTACACTATAATGGTAAGTGTACATCATGCATATCTCATTGTATACATGAAATGGTAATAGAAAATTATTGTATTGTTGGGTCTAGGGCACCCACTATTACAAAAGATATATGTTTTGATAGTGAAATCTTATTATATAAACCCTATGTTGTATCCATTTTTATAAATACATAGGCATATTGTACCCAACCACCATCCTCATACCAAGATTTTATCAATATTTAAAGATCACCCCATAAAAACAAAATTCCCATTAAAACACATTATAAAAAAAATAATTTTAATTTTATCTATAAAATGTTGACTGTGGTGCATTATAAATTCACAATAGACATCATGTGTGATCGATTTATTGGAATTCCATACCTTGGATCTAAAAAATAAACCTTCAGAGTGTCCAAATTGTTTGCAATGAGCATCCAGTGTATCCTAAAAAACAAAAAGGAATAAGTAATGAAAAAAATAAAAATATATTTTTCATGATTGCACTTTATAGTTTTACCCATGCATTTATAACATCAAGAAGATCCTATCTTATATTATTTTTTGTTTAATCATTATGGATAATTCATTAGTTTAATTATAATTTTTTCATTATCCAATGAATTTTTTTCATAGAAATGATAGTTGGATTAATGAGCCCAAATTTTTCATCACATGGTTTTCTTTTTATATGGTAGTGATGTATATGATTGTATAAAAATGAACATTTATTAATTATAATTAACACAATAGATCCATTACTGGAAAAACTGATTATGAAAATGTACTTAATATATACATTCACAATTGAGATTCCAAACCATTCATGCTAAGTAATTTAATTTAAACTATCAAGACCATTCGTATCTGTAATGGACACTTCAAGTTATCCAAGGCATAACCACGTTCAATGAAAGATGAGGTCTAGTATATGTAAAAAGTTCTGCATACTTCAACTATGGGAAGCTTGATGTATTCGATAGTTTGTACGCAATCATACATTTTCTTTGTAGTGGGAGTAGTAAGTCATTTCATGTCTAACTTAGGGAAATAGAATTGAGAAGATGTGAAGTGGATAATCTGATACTTGAATAGACTGATGGATAAATATTTGTTCTTTAGTGAATATGATCCTCTATCAATATTTTTTAATGTGTATTTTTCTAGTGATTTTGACTCATAGAAAAGCACAAATGGTTTTTTGTTTACATTTGGAGGAGTGAAGATCGGCTAAATGTCATGGCTATAACCGATGGTGACTTTGTTTACAATTGAATCTGAATATGTCATAGCTACAGAAGTTGGGAAGGAGCTTATTTGGTTAATTCTCTTTCTAAAGGAACTAAAAAAATCAGAAGGAGGAACATTATTTTGTGATAGTCATAGTGTTATCCACCTTGCCAAGAATTTGGTATTTCATGCAAGAATGAAACACATTGACCTAAAATTCAATTTCATTCAAAATTTTCTTTAGGATAAGGTTTTTGAGCTTTATAATCTCATAAGAAAGTAAAATCTAGACAACATGTTCACAAAATATTTATTTCAAGAAAGTCGAAAGAAACATTGTGCCTCAGTGGGACTCGACTGAGAAAGATGGAGATAGAGAATATTGAAACATGTGCGGAATGAGGAGTTGGTTTTCCCAAAGTATTGGAGGATTACAATGAGGTTTCCTAAAACATTTCTTCAAGTGGGATATTTTTATGATGTCCAAGCATCAAAAGTTCAGAATATCTGAAGTACAAGTCACTAGAATTTCGCTCATCGGAAGTTCAGTCTCTAGTAGTTCACTTCATCCTTGTTAGAGAAGTGACAATAGAATCTTCAACATATGAGGTAGACTATCGAAATCTTTCAAACTTATGATGTTCGTTTAATACTTTGGTCTTTGGGAATGGTGAAAGTGTACTAATTGATTTGGTGGAAATCTCAGTTGAACAATGAAGTCAATGGATGGTTGATCACGAAAGTCATCAGTAATACAATTCCTAAATTGAATTATAAAAAAGTGTAACACTAACTTTATAAGATACATTGTTTGTAGAACTTGTACATTTTTTTAATACAAAATATTTTCAATGTTATCCCATAGATGTAGTATGAAATTCTGAACCGTGTAAAACTGATGTCTTATATTCCCTACACTTTGAATGTTTTCTTGTGTGTATGTGTTTCATCTTTAGAGCAGTGATTAGGGTGGAGTTTGTGTTCCTAATTCTGATGCTTGAAGATAGAGGTGTAATAACTAGTAGTTCAACATTTCATTGTGTTGGACTACCGATGGATACAAACTTCCAATTAACTCAGGGTTCAAATAAACAGTTTTTATCAGATATTCATAAGGAAGTCTGAAGGCATCAAGTATATTCCCCAACTATCACATCTATCAAAACATTTTTTATTCAATTTAAATCCTCTACAGATTCAGCGTGGGCCCACACTGGTGAATATTTTTGAGAATTTTAATAAAAATATAAATTTTCTTTAAAATTACCCCCCATTCTTGTTTTGGTGTTCACCAGTGTGTTCAACCTTGGATGAAAAATCTTATAATGTGAAATACCATGAACATTTTAGCCTTTCGACATGTTGTTTTGGTCTAATGAACATACCATAATGCATGACCGTTTTGGGAAGCTATTTTGACAAGACTACATGTTGTTCTCGGCTATGTTGTGGTGGTATTATGGAATCAAATTCCATAAAAATCCCAACCGTTTCACACTAGAGTCAAGCTATTTGTGTAACATAAACTATTTTCTGAAATTGAAATTTAATTACAATTCCAGACCATTTTAATGAAATAAAACATTATTATAAACTAAAATATAAATTTTTATTTAAATGTAAATTTAATCTTTAATATAAACTAAAATTTTAGATCTACAACAATAATGAACTCACTACAAGGACAATACAAGATGCAGATCTTGAATAGGTGAAATGCTTTAAATTAGTAGCATTGGTAGTAGTAAAATAAACAATTGACAAGTTAGGGGAATCATATAACTAATTAAGGGAAATAATATAAATTATTTGGAGTGGTACAAAAATTATACAAAAGCATTCATATTGAGAGTATATATTAACACTGAAAATTGTACTTTATAGAGGCTAATAAATCCCTATTCTAGTAGTATTTATCAATACATGCTATACAAAAGTAGTAAGATTGAATATATATTGAAATTTCATGTATAGTCAGTGAAATTACATAGTTCTATGCAGTATCATTGAATTTACATAGTGAATATGCATGTAACTGTGTTAAAGTCTACTAATTAATTAGTAAAATTAAATAGTTATAAGCACACAGATTGAAATTAGGTAAAACAAATTAAAGAGGAAAATTAAAATAATAATGATTGATTGGTTATGATATCCAATTCATTATAGAAGGTGGAGAGATTAACTTGAAAATATTTCATTGAAAATATGTAAAGAATAACATATCATTATTACATTCTATTGATTAAAAGCTACTGAGTGCAGACAATGATCGCAGACTATTGATAAACTATATCACTATTAACCAAGTCATTATTGGTTTTTTCTTATTGACCTTGTAAATGGTATTGATTTTTGAAATATGAATAATCTCATGGCATTGAAGATAATATTTAAGAAGTATGGATACATAAATTGAAATAAATTGTGCCCATATTAGAGAATAAAATACATATAAAAATTCCACATGATAATTAAATCATTATAATACAATGATTATAATAGGAAACAATTTAAACAAATTAAACAATAAATTCAAATTTTTAAAAAATTAAATCTAACATATTTAAAAAATTAGTAATATTAGACAAGGTTTATTAGGAGTTGTCTAAAATTGATACATGCAATGCATGAAGAATTTAGAATTTATCAGAACATGTTTTTCACCAAAACACAGGAGATGAAATTGGAAAATGGTCGAGAGCTAATGAAACTTAATGAGGAAACTGAATTAGGGAAGTGGAAAAATTAAAGATAAACTAATATGATTATTCATTTCACCAGAAATTGAAGAAGAAAAAATGTAAAACAATTCGGGAGATTTAGCGATGGAGGATTGATTGTTAACAATAAAATGTTCCATAAAAAATTATGTTAGGCATCCTCTAGTTTCAAGGTTAAAGGTGAACATATGAGAGAGAATGAAAGGAAGGAACCAATAGAGGAGTGGGAATGAAGGAAAACCTGGGGTGTAGATCATGGACATGAGAAGAGCCTAGTGGGATGGAGCATAGGGGTGAAAAGAGGAAGGACTGGGAAGTAAACCCAAGGACGGAGGCGGATGTGGGAATCTGGGAAGCGGGGAGAAAAGATGGAGGTGGTGATGCTGGGGTGTGAGTGGATATGAGGAGGTAGATATTGGATCTTAGTGATAGATAACTAACCAGTATTTTCCCATGCATTCGAATGACTCTATAAATAAATGGTTAAAGAATCATATTTAGCAAACTTAGAAATATACAATAATATTCAACATATTTAAATGAAAAATAAGTGGTACATAATAATGGAATATGAGTTGAGAAATTGTTGGGACATCATAAACATGGTATAAAATACATATTTGAATTAATAAGGAATAAAAATTTATATTGAGCATTCATTATGGAGAAATAAATTACATAAATGAAAAATGATTCAAATGGATAATTTGAATTCTTATCATTATAATATTTAATGTTAGGATGAAAATTATGTAACTAAAAATAAATAAATCAAAGGTATGGATATGAATAAACATCACATACAAAGACAAAAAAATGGTCATTTAATTATCTTGATGGAAAATCGAATGGAGTGGTTTAAGAAGGTTGGGTGAGGCTGAAGTAAAGAGAGGTGAAGGGCCTGACTTCACATCAATTGAGCACCTTGCATGCAACGACTTGATCCCAACCCAAAGGTTGTAACACCAACACTCCACCATTCTCTATGAAAGTGGCATGGACTCCCTAACAGATGACTTTATTAGTGCAGTAGCTTCATGGACCATGGTGATCGTTGATTCTTCATGTTAGGCTGTCTGTTTCACCCAATGATGCAGACTTGGTCTGCAAGTGGATATGTTGAAATAGATAGAACCTAAAGGCTTCATATAGGTGGATTTCAAGGAATTTATAAGTGAGTTGCATCTTCAAGAAGCGTTCTACAAGGGTTTATAATCTAGGCTTATCAGTAAGAAAAGAGTTTGCAATGATTATCCTGTAGGTCCTAGACACGACCAAATTAGCAATGAACTAAGCTCTAAGAAATTGATTTATAAATTCTAACCAATCGATGATCAATATTATGAAATTTCAATGGGGGAACTAAAGCACACAAGCATTAAATAAAAAAAGTAAAATTTAGGCATAATCCATTATATTTATACAAATCAACTTTTCCTAGGATTACAACCATTGAAAACACTAACACAATCATCACGTAAAGAAGTGTCCTCATGATTTAATGGGAACCCAAACTTTATGTATTCAATTTATAATATTTTTTTCTTGAATATCATAAAAACATGTAGGAGTTAAAATTATAAAGAGAAAATTTAGCCATAAAAAACTAAAATCAAATTAAAATAGTTTTCTTCCTGTAAACAGCTTACTATATCAGTTCCTCTAAATAATAGAAGCATATGGAATATCTATATGAGATGAACTATGGAGGCCGACTTCAGACATGATTTAGTTATATTCACCACTAATATTAAAAAACATAACAACATCAATTATGATTATGGTAAATAAGGCTTCTAAGTCAAAACAAAATGACATTTACGAGACAATATCATAACTTAGATAAACCTTGTGTGTTCTTGACACTCAAACAGAGAAGAACCCACTTAAAATATCTCTCAAAGAAAAGAAACCCATTCATCAATATCAATTAAGAGCATAGTGGTTTCATGAAATTTATGGTTCAGTAACCTATAAATAGAAATATCATGTCATGTTTAAATTTTGATCAACAGAAACAGAAAATGACATCACGATGTTACAATTCATTTTAATAAATACTATAGTAAAAAAAACTCTAAGATGTGGTATGTGTTCAGAAATATAACATACCATTATGATATGCATTTATTACTATCTAAAGAGCATTAGAGTTTTCTAAATCTGAATTTTATAGGGTAACAACCAGTATTAAACAGCTTGGAACTTTGATATATGACATAATCATTTTTCTAATCCATGCTTCAATGTCAAATGGATGGTCACCAAATGAAACTTTTTTTATACTAGAAAAATACACCAGGGTAATATCAAGGACATAGGGTGAAAAAAAAATTCAAGTGTATTTTCTTATCTGGAACACCTTTAGGTTAGTAATTATGTTTCTTATGTGTTTCATATGATTATTATTTTTCTGTGTTCTCAAGGTAGCACATAAGATTTAGGATAAAAAACACATAAAGTAAAATAAAAAAATTTATAATAAAATACCAAAAAACATTTTTATATCTTTACAAAATATTCAACATAAAAAAACATGTTATCAATATTCAAGGATTGATAGTGTTTGAAGTTAAAAATCAAGAAAAGTCATTATGACCATAAAAATTTAGTGGGAAGTAATACATGAGATCTAAAAGATAAATCCCTCAAAGAATATAATCTAAAAAATAATATTAAGTTGAAAGAAAAATAGTATATATAATTAAGGAATTATGGGAAACATTATATATAACAGGAGTTGAAATAATGCTATTTGTAATTTGTTAAAATGAAAAAAACCTAGAAAAATGAAATTTCATTTAATGAAATTGAAAATAAAATAAACAACCATAATAATGTGTGAAAACATTAATAAAAATAATAATAGTGATAACAAACAATATTTGAAACAAATATACATAACAAAAAGTACATGAAACATTGATTTCTTAGATGATGCAATAATAGTGATAAAATTATATTAAACACTAATGACAAACAATATGAAGAAAAAAATGCTAAGAAAAAATAATAGCGTTTATGAATAATATATAAAACAAATATTGATGATGAAAAACAAAACAATAGATGAAATATCATTTAAATGGAAAATGAAATAATAGTGAGAAAAAATCACATGGGAGATGTAATAATGATGAGAATTTTATATATGAACACTAGAGATTTCGGGCATGGTAAATGAAAAAATTGATAACAAAGATTACGAATATCACATTCAATGTTTCTAGAGAGGGGAATTGGATATTAGATATGAGTTTGGAAAACAAAAAGAAATAATGAGGCAACATAAAATCAATAACATACCCTGATAAGAAAAATGGAGAGGTATAAATTTATGTTTTTAAGAAAAAAATCATGTTGAAAATATTGAAAACATATTTAGAAAAAAAAATCATTCTAAGGACAAAAAAATTTCCATGCATCAGTCCATTATGAGTAAAACTCCCAGCTAAATTACTTATGAATTATAATAGTAGATGAATCATATTGATGTTTGAAACATTCATATGAAATTTTAAATACTAAATATAGTAAAGAAGGAAAAACATTTCCAATAAATTAAGAGAACACACCTTTTGCAAAGCTTTGGATCTTTAGGGTCTATAAAGACACAAAGTGGTGCAGAAATGGTGGCTGAACAAATGAAGTGGATACCTAATTCCGGATTCATGAAAAAAGATGTATTGTATTACAATATATAAATATGGTATGAATATATTGAAATGAAAAACTTAAAATTAGATCAAAATGTTATAGAGAAGTTACTAAGGAAAAATTATCGTATGTGGTATTCATCTGGAATAGGATGAATCTACACTAAGGTAAAATGTAGACCTGTCTTCGAGATCTATGAAGGAACATGAAGATTGCTTTTCAAAGAAAATAGTTTCTTTCACTAATGTAGAAGATATTTTTTAAGTAGTTGTGGGGAATCCTGTATGGCAGTTGATAGTCGGTTGAGGGGAAATAGAGGATCAGTGGAGGTACCGGAGGAGGTCATCAACAGTGAAGAAACAATCGCATGACTTGCGGGAGGTAGAGCACAAAGGAGAGGGAAGACATCAGGAACCATAGGATCATGCGACATAACTCACAAGTAGAAGGGGTAGGGATTAGAGTGAATGATAGTGGTGGTAGACAGAGGAGGAGAACCTCTCCGATGATGAATAAATAATCAGAGGACTTATGAGAGGTAGAGCTCATAGGGAGACAAAAAACACCTAGAACACTAGGAGGTGTCAAGGTAAATCTCAGGAGGGAAGGGTGGGGTTTTTAGGGAATGAGAGTGGTGGGAGGTAGAGTAGGAGGTAGGACACAGTAGAGGGTGACACATGTACTAGAGTACACCCAACTTTAGTATAGAAATAGATAACAATATCTAGGATTGGACAAAATGATTGTCCAATACTGATTTTAAATAAATATTTTTATATAATTTTAAATAAATATTTTCATATAATCATTAAATAAAAAACTAACTCCATTCTCATAAGTCCTAACTTGGTTTTGAAAAAAAACCATTTTTTTCAAGATGTGAAAATGTAATGAAATGAGTAAATGAAAATGTTTTTTATAAAACATAAATAAAAAATACTGAGAAAATATCTTTTTTTATTTGGCTACAATAAAATGAAAATTTTATAGGTAACCCATTTAATTTATTATTTTTTTCTTAATTTTAAAATAAATCCAACATAGAGAGGACCTCTGATGATAACAAAGTGAGGTAGGGCAGTGATGAGATATGGTGTCAAAGATTATGAGAGGCGGTATCGACGATTGATGCCACAATTTTGTTGGGGGAGAAGATGAGACCAAAAAGGGGGCAGCGAGCGTAGGGTAGCAAGGCACTCATGCGGGAGGGGCTTCCTCATGTGGCGGAGTTGTAGGGATGAAGCGGAGAAAATGTATTCCCCCTTTGTAATAGTGGGGTTACCCTCAGATCAATCATGCTAATGTTGTGATATTTAATTGAAAATTGAATGATTCTAACAAAAATGTGTTCTTGCACATTTTTTAATAAAAGTTTAATGGGTAATTAATAATTGGAGTAAATGATTAAAAAATAACTTAAATAAATGTAAAATACTTCTAAAATGATGTTTCAATAAATATAGGTTGGTTATACAGGAAGTGTAAGTGTAACAAACTAAAACAATACCCAATGTAATAGGATTCTACATTGATTGTCTTTCTTAAGGGTTTCAATTGTTTCTTCTTACCCCTTTCTCTTTTATTTATTATATTCTAACATATTTATGTCTATCTCATAATTTATCCTCCCCTTTTAGAAGGTTATTTTTTTTTATTTATGTTGATTTTTTCATTTTAGGAAAATATCATTTCTTCCTCTATTTAAAACACATTATCTTTATATATTTTATTTTAGAAGATTTATATGAAATTTATTACTTATCCTTACATTTTTTTTAATTATCCTCTTATAGGGATTCATGTATCATTCTCATATCTCCTCCCTAGATTGTTTATTCTTTCATATATAATGAACTCTATGGGAAGAACTATTCCTAAATCCTCTATTAATTTCTTCCAATTTCTACATTTGTATTTATTTATCTCATTGATGGTATATTTCCTCAAGATGATGCTAAATGAATATGTATCTATCCTAAATTTTCTCTTAAGACCTACATGGTCTCCCTTGTGTCTACTTACCTATCCTTCTATGGATTACTTCAAATTTGATGGCATGATATGATACATGATTTTATTATGAAACTTGTTTCCATTTCAGCATGGCATGCTATGATACATGAGTTTATTATGAAACTCATTTCCATTTCATCATGGGTTGTCCATGAATCCATATGTGATTATTGTATCATTTCCTTTTTATGTGACCACATGGTTTTTAACATATCATGATGTGATGTGCTTTCTCAGAACCATAAAACCCTCCAAGGTACACTACCACAGAAAAGGGAACTGTCAGCACTCAAAATGATCATTTTCATTTCTAAAAAACCATCAAAATGATAAGAGATGAAAAAACTAGCAGCTTTTATCAACACTGATAGAGGACAACATTTATCAATGTTTTTTAGCACTAATAAAGTCATCATTTATCAGCGCTAAAAAATGTTGATAAAAGCCTCATCTATCAGCGTTAAAAAAACACTGATATAGGGTAACTTTCATCAATGTTTTTAATGCTAATAAAGAATGACTTTATCAATGCTAGTTTTAATTCTAGAAAAATCCTAATAACTATTGTAGAGTTGTTGTATCTGTAGCAGCTTTGCAGAAACCCTAAAAAATAAAAACAATTTTAAAAATAAAATATCATTGAAAACAATTATAGTTCAAATATTATGATAAAAAATATTACATCTTAAAAAAAGAACAGTTGAAATATTACAAATAAACACAATTAATGCAGTACTAATGTCACATTGCACCATATTAAACATAAAAAACAATACATAAAAAACAATTATAATGCACCATCATTAAATCAACATTGTACCATCATTTCAATTCAAATATTGCATTAAAACTTTCAGAACAACACAATCACATTGATGTAAAATTTAATTATAATAAAAAATAATTATAACCAATGCAAAAACAAAACTCTCATAGAAGGAATTCTCCAACGATCAACCGAACCTCATACAAAAGTGTGTACCTGCAATAAAAAAAATTTCTTAGTGATAGTACATAAAAAACAAAAACAAATTTTAATTATAATGTTATATAATCCATGATATATTTCAAACTACATTTTTTATCAAACGGAAAATTCGATCACACCGATCTATTAACTATTGGAAATGGGTTTTTTCCCAACAGACCTATCCCAATGATTTTCCCTAACTGTTGGGATAACCAAGCCTATTCCAATGGTTTTTTTAAAACTATTGGAATAGGGATGCCTAATTTCCCTATTTCTCCAGTGCTTCCCCTTCGCCCATCCTGAATCCCGCTTCTCCCATCCAAACTCCCAGACCCGCTACCCTCCTCCCATTCCCAGCCCCAACACGCAACTCCCCTCCTCCCCTCGTACTGCCCCTTCTCCCCTTCTCTAATCCTGGCTCCTAGCAGCCCCACTTCCGTCCTCAGATCCCTCCTCCCAGCAGCTTCGCTCCCCTCCTCCCATCCTCAACCCTAGCACATGGATCCCTCCTCCCATCGTGATCCCATCCCGAGCAATTCCTCCTCCCATTGCTAATTGGTAAGTTATATTTTGATTATTTTTTCAATGGTTATTATTATTATTCAAACATGTATAAGGATATATAGGTCCCTCAAAGGAATATCCAATTGGTACCTCCAATTTAGGTACTCATATTTGGGGGAAATAGTTCATAACAAATTTTCATTACTTTCCACTCTTAATTTTCCCTTGAATTCATGGATTTCCAACTTTTCATAAGTTCTTTTAACTCCTCCACAGTATGTTCATGTGATTCACCTAATTTGGATTGCTATGAATTTAAAAATTTATTATTTAATAATTTATTTCGTGGAATTCCATCTTCCTATAATAGATATTTATCACTTAAACTCATGTCGTAATTTCCACTCTATCCTTGATCATATGGTCTTAAGAATGCGTTTCTCTTACATAGTTTATTTCCAATTTTTATCATGTGTTTATTACACCATTAAATGATGGTAGAAAATCTAAATAATGGTTCCTAAGATCTTAAATCCTTTCCATTAGTTGAAAATTGACCCAAGATTGATTCCCACTCACTTGGAATATTTCTAGGTCTCCATTTTTTTGAGAAAATTGGTTAAAGTTTTGAATATAAAATCTATGTAGCTATAGTAAAATTATTTTAGTCCATGTGGTAGGTTTTTTTGGTGATCAAGTGTGTTGGATGTTCTTTAATAGATATGATCTACAATTTTTCAAACCAAGGGCTTTATTTAGGTGAAATAGGTCTCCAAAATCACTTAGTGTACCTATAATCTGAATTCCAACTGTGAGTGCCCAAGATTGAAAATTTGTATGAACAAATATATGGGGTGTGAATTTCTAGAATGAATTTATTTTTGAGATGAAACTATATTAATATAAAAACTATAAAAATTTATATATAAATTATAAAAATTTAACATTTTTCATTAAAATATAATGAGTTTATAATTTATATATAAACTATAAACTGTAAATAATAGACTTTAAATGGTTAATATGTTCATTAAGTGGTTTAAAATTTATATTTTCTTTAATATGTAAATTTTATTAATGAACTAACATTCCATATATTAATATAGTTTACATATCAATATATAAATAATTTATATTTTTACATGTTAATATTTAAATTATATTAACATATACATAGTTCCAATTAATATTAACATATAATCATGTGAATAGATTCATTTAATATAAAAATTAATGTTGTAACCTATAATGTCTAACTAACCCGATATAAATATATTGAACTTAAATATAAATAAACTTAACTATCCATACCTAACCCAATACAAATCAAACATACTAAATCAAAATTGAACCCAAAGGGAACACAATTTCCTTAAGAGACTTAAACCAACCAGAACTGAATAAAATTAAAATGAACTAATATCAATACAAATAAACCTAAATTGAACTGAACTATAACAACATGTAAAAAAAATTATAAACCATATTGTGTTGAGTTTAATTTCACCAAATGGAATCGAATTGAACCAAACCAAAATGATTGGAATTTAATTGAAATGAACCAAATTGAATTTAATCAATATTTCCAAATAAGACTTGAATTAAACACCAAAATAAAACTATAAATTGAACCAAACCAAAATAAACTAATCAAAATTAACCTAAACTAAACTGGACCAAACAAAAAAACCATATTTACCCAAACAAAATTGAACTAGAATATTTTATTCATAACTAAATAAAAAAAGATGAATTGGATCTAAAAGTTACAAATTAACCTAAATAGTTATTACCCATAATTAGATCACATAAAAATATTTAAACCAATTCAAAATGAATAAAAATGAATTGAACTAAAATTAATTGAACCAATACAACCTGATATAATATAATAATAACCTAGACTGGATTAGTTCCAAACCCGCTACCTACAGTGATTCCCTGAATATTTTTATAGTTTTGTACATTGACCTATATATTTCATCAGTCCATGGTAATAGTTGTTTTATTCAATAATTTCATAGGTCAAAGATCTTGGTTCCCCTATCCTTTTTGACAATAGTTTTATTTCTTATGTAGCATGTTTTATATTATAGTTCTTCACCTATTTTATTTTGATACTATTAGAATCTTTTATTTATGTCTTGATCTAATATGGTTTTTACTCTATCTTTATAATTAACTCCATTTGATAAATTTACTTCTAAATTATATTTAAATTCTTACTTTTAAAACTAGTTAAAAAGGTATTCTTAAATGTGTACTTTATTAATGGAGGCTTCGACCTATTAATGTGTTTTCATTATGATATTTTAAATTAATTAAAATAGAATATAAGATTTATAAAATGATTCTAAAAATTTTATTGAACTTTATATTCTTATGTAATACAAACCTATTTTTAGATATTTTATTTCAAACTATCAAAAAAAAGATTTTATTTAATGACTTAAACTTGGTGTGTTGTTTCCATTGGCATGCCTACTGATCTCATTTTCTCATGCCCATAATTTACAATGTGATTATTTTTTACTCTTATCAATGTCTCACATAAATATTGTGTGCTATTCTTAATGTGGAGTGATCAAATACACCATCTAATTCCAAAGCCACACAAATTTATATTGGTATCTTCACGACAGTAAGACCTTCCTCTTCATAGTGAAATATAAATCATTATGGTGTGATACTCAATCAATTACTCTTATATGCATTGAGTTTATTATTAAAAACGAAAGGTTGCAGTGATGTTAACTCTTATATATAATTTTTATACTATTATGCAAGACCAGTTATATCATTGTCTCTCCTGCATCGTGTATCAAATCATCGAGCACTCCAGATTATTCTTACATTGAATAGGTTACGGTGTGGCATATACTCATATGATATGGTATTTCTATAATTAATCTTATATGGAATGTGATTATTATTACATGATATTTTTTTTATTCTTATGCATAACTTAATGTAGCGTGACAATAACCCCAACTGAATGAAACAAGGCTAAATCAATAAAAACTTACCTAACCTGACTTAAACTGAATTTAAATGAACCTAATTAAATTTAATTAAAAAACAAAACTAAACTGAATCAAATGAACTTAAACTAGACCAAATTTAAGGGGAGAGTCACTAAGGAATCTATCTGAAGGTCCTTAATGCCTCATCAATTTATAGTATTTTGTTATATATATAGTATTTTGTTGTCTTTTATATTATGATTCTCATATAGACTAGCATTTCAGTTATGGTTTCATATAAGTTGAATATTTCTTGTTTCATTAAATATTTTTTTGATTAAACTTCAATATTATTTAATTTATTTTATGAAATTACATATAACAATTTTTTTACATAATGGATAGAAGTTGGATGTATGAAATTGATTGGATCTTAAGAGATTTTCAAAACAAGTTGGAGATCTTTTTAGATTTTTCTTTTGATAATGCTTCATATAGTGTCCATATGCATTTTCCATGTTATCATTGTGTTGGAAGACCTTGGTTGAGCCATGAAGAAGTTAGATACCATATAACCATATATGGTTTTCAAACAGACTTCTTTTGTGGTATCACAATGGGGAGAAAATACAATCTCAAAATGCTCATGATCCAAATGAGAGGACTGTATTAGAGAATTTTTTAGATAGATGTTTTCTATTTATTCATCATAAATATAAGGAAGGAATTACAACCCAATAATACATTTATATGAGCACACATTATGCGTCAAATGAAGATTATGATTTTGATAGGATGAAAAAATTAAATGATGCTGCCACGACTCTAGTATATCGACAATGTGGTAAAATAAAGAAGCTAGAATTTTTAATCTGATTGTTTCGTGGGAAAATAATATATGGGATTTCTAATACTACCATTGATTACATTCTTAACTTTTTGAAGGAATTTCTTCTAGATGATACAAATATCACCTCAAACCACTATATGTCATGGAAGTTAGTTGATGAACTTGGATTTTCAAAAAAGAAAATTCATGATTGTTTGAAAGATTGTAGCTTATTCTGGGAGGAAACTACTGAATTAAATTATTACATAAAATGTGGGACATCTCATTGTAAGACAAAAGTTAATGGAACACTATCTTGTGTTCTATAAAAGTAATGTGACACTTTTCATTGATCCCCAGATTCTAAAATCTTTTCATGTCTGATGAAATATCAATAAAAATGCGATAGCATGATACCGAGAGAAAGAAGAATAACGATGAGTTGGTTTACCCTAAAAATGTATTTGCATGGAATGGATTTTATTCTCGATATCCTAATTTCATAGCTGATATGTGTAATGTGAGACTGGTACTTTCATGTGATAGTTTTAATCTGTTTGGGCATATGCTTACTTCGCACAAAACATGGCCAATTTTCATACACATTTATAACCTTCCTCCATGGATGTGTATGAAAAAACCTTTTAATTTCATGAGTATACTCATATATAGACCTTCTGAGCCCAATAATGATATATATGTATACATGAAACCTTTAATAAAAGAGTTGAAACATCTTTGGAATGTGGGTGTGTACACATACAATTCATGTTTAAAAGACATATTTTAGATGTGTGTTGTGCTTATGTGGGCGATCAATGATTTTCATACTTATACAATTATGTCTCGATGGATC
The DNA here is from genome assembly GCA_963277665.1 of Viscum album. Lineage (NCBI taxonomy): Eukaryota > Viridiplantae > Streptophyta > Magnoliopsida > Santalales > Viscaceae > Viscum > Viscum album. The sequence continues at coordinate 1,142,154,058 of OY728127.1, forward strand.
ACGAAGGGAAAAATATCATGTCCTATTTGTACGAAAAATACATGATCCAGAAGACTGAATTATCACTGTAGTTTCAGCTTTATGGGACATCGATGATTCATTCCAATGGGCCATCTATATAGGAATAATCATTAAAGATTTTATAATACCATGGAGACTAAAAATCAACCTTAGTTTATGTATGGAGATGATGTGCTTAATGAATTACAAGATTTCAGTTTTTCATTCGGGAAGGGTCAACTAAAATTTAGAATGAGGAAGAATGTTTCCACTGAAACCAGTTACAATTGGAAGAAGAGGAGTATCTTCTTTGAGCTTCCTTATTGTTCAACCAATTTGTTATGTCATTGCTTATAATTAATACAAATTTAAAAGGATATATGTAAAATTTTTCTTTCAATTTTTCTAAATGTCAAGGGAAATACAAAAGATGATTTACGATCTTGGCATGATTTGGTGGATTGGGGCATGTGACCAAAATTGCATCATGTGTGTATCAGTGAAAATAAATGGAAAGTTACATGTGATTCATATGGTATGACACCTATAAAAAAAATTCTATAATTACTAGAGACTATTAAAGTTCCTAATGGCTATTCAAGCAACATATCAAAATGGGTAAACAGAAAAGTATTGAAGTGAAAATCTTTGAAGACTTATGATTATCAAATCCTTATACATGAGTTGATTCCAATAAAAATCTGTCAACTTCTTTCCAATAATGTAAGGGTGTCAGTTATTCGGTTGTGGCATTTATTTTGAGATCTTTTTTTAAAAAAGTTGTCAAAGTATTTCTTGCAAAAAAAATTGGCATATGCATCATTAATTTTGTGCGAGTTATAAAAAATATTTCATCCATCATTTTTCACATGCATGATGCATATAACTATCCATATTCCAATCGAAATAATTCTTGGTGGTCTTTTTGATTTTCATTGGATGTATCCAACTGAAAGAAACATGTTCACGTTGAATTCTTATGTTCAGAACATAAATCACCCTGATGGTTCTATCGTCAAAGGTTACTTGGCTTGGCTCAAGAATGTATGAATTTTTGTTCAATGTGTTTTTCTAATTTAAATACGAGATGAATAGACCAATGAGAAATGAATAATAATATTATAAGAAAATTAAACCCAGTTTTCCATCACTTCCCCAAATAGGAATAATTCCCAGATCATATACATTGACGACATTAAGACTTGAAGAGCGGGATATGGCACATCACACAATTTTGTTTAACTATGATTTCTTTAATGACTACATCAAGTAAGTAAATTTAACATGCATATATTATTTCATATCATGTAATTTTACATATATGTTAAACTATTTCTATTTTTTTATAGAGAACATAAACAAATGATAAATATAAAGCATCATTCTTTACCGTTGAGAAGGAAAGAGATTTTTCATAACAAAGAGTTTTCTGATTAGTTGAAATTGAAGGTTGAAATATTACTATAATAAATTAATAAAATAAATATTTAATTAATTTTAATATTCATTTATATTTCAGGTATTGAGTTTTCCTACTGGCTCTATCTTTAAGGAAATGAGAGCTTTGTATTTTTTTCATAATTCTGCGGTTCATGAATGCAAATAAATTGTGATCAATGAGTATAAATTTATTATCATTCAACGAGTAGAGAACATGAGAACAAAACATTATGTTGTTATGTTAGCTATCAAAATATAATATTATTCCAATGCATCATATAGTTAACGTCGATTTGAAAATGAATCTTATTATGGAGTCCTTGAGAAAAAACTAATATTGGATTATTACTCTCATTGTTGAGTCACTCTAATGAAATTTCAGTGGTTTGATTTGATGATGAGGCATTACAAATTTATTGATGATTTTAGATTTCAAGTTATTTACATGAAGCACACTCTTTCTATGGATAAACCATATGTATTTTCATCAATGGAAAAACAATTTTTTTATGTCAAAGATCATATTTGACCTAAATTTGGTGTCATTATTAAAGTAATCCCAAGAGATATTTTTTATGATGATAATGATGGAATTGACACCATCCCTACTCCCATTGGCCCCAATCCGTTTATTACTTATGATGACTCCAATACTTCAATTTTTAGTGTTGATTGCAAACCTATAGTCATGGTGGGATATATATAGAATCATTCGTTTGTGTTCTCAGTTCTGTTGGTTTACCTTGAATTGAGTTGTTGAGGTTGGTGTTATACAAACTTATTTACTATTGATTACAAATATTTTTTATCCAACTAGACCTTCATGTGAATTTTTAATATTTACTGCTTTCGGTTTTCTTTGAGTTTCATTTTCTAATATTTAATCGAATAGTATTCAAACCTACCAAACAAAACAAAATTGAAACATTTAAATTGTTACAAAAAACAATATGAATTGAATTTTACATATTAAAATAATTGATATGAAAATCAAAACTAATGAAAATAATTAAATAACAAAAAATTAAACTTAAATCCAAATATTACATGCAAGAATTTTTTCCAAAAATATCATTGCTTTCATTTAATGTGATTGAATATCATGGGAAGCATGCTACTGGTTTTATATTGTATTACCAATACATTAGATATTTTTTATGGTTTTTTGTCTTATTTACCAAATATTCCATACTGAATCTACATGGTTTGGGTTTACTTGTGTTATATTATAATCTCTTCTCTTGTGATACAATAATATAGGCATATTCTCTTATCTGGTGTGAAATATTTCATAGACTTCATCACTTTCTTCTTGAGAGTAGGATTCTCAACGATTTCTTTTCTTCTTTACTCCAAAAGGAATCCTTCTTTTTGTCTCTTGGTTTCTTCTGATGTCATGTACTCTTCACATTAGTGTAACAATTTTATCAATTAGGTAAATACTAGCATTCATAATATGTGTGTCTATATAGGTTTTGGTTCTCATATAAGTCCACAAATATCTCAAATGTATTTCCCATAGTCTGATTCATTACATTATTTGAATTATTTCTAGATGATTTATTTGAAGCATTAACTCTACTCCCCCTTAATTGTATCCATTTATAAATTTTATATGTTGACCTATTATACCAAAGATATATGGAAAAGTTTTAAAATATTTAATAACACTAGCAGTTTCCCATAAACCTTTTTTTATTATAATATCAATCTATCAAGAAAAATCTTCTTAAAATACTTTCCATTTTTAGTTAGATTCTCCACTATTTTTGGGATCCATTTAGAAAACTTCTTCCCCCAGTAGTGATTTTTCATCAAACAATTCCATGAAAAACCCAATTATAAAAGCTATGACATCAAAAGGAACCTTATTCAAATAATATATAACATGAGAGTAAAATTATTTAACTATTTTTCTCTATTTATACTCTCCACATATTGTACTTTAATTATAAAAATGATCTCTATAAATAGATTCTATAGATCTACACTTACCACTTTATTCAATTTCACGAAGTGGTTGATCCTTCTCCTACTTTATATTTTTCCTTGCCTTATTTTCCTAGTTATTTTGTCTATTCATTAAATTGTCTTTTGATACTTCCATTTATAATTCATCAAATATAGAGACATAATTATTTATTTGATATTCTTATTCAAACATCTCAAAAATACACTTTATATTGAGGTATCTTAGGTCTTTTTTGAGGTAATAAATAATTTTCTATGATACCAGGAGTCATACAAGTTTTATGGATTCACACTATGTATATGAATGTGTTTCCTTTTATATCCCCCTTGGAAGTCAATAACAAGGTCTTTATATGATAATTTTTCATCAAAAATATATATAACCTTATTCTCTATAAAAGGTCCCCAAATTCCATCAAGCCTTCAACAATAGTGAAAGCAACTTGGTTGCTGTTTTAGCTTAGATTCATCTCTTCAATATAAATAGTTCACCTAAAAAGAGGGATAATAGGAATGTATGATGAGATAAATACACAAGAGGCCTTTCTTCTATCCTATCCAAGAAAACTAGTTGATTCCTTTAGAGTAATTTCACCCCCTACTCTCTCCAACCCTCCCTATTTAACAGCCTTGCCTCCCATTATTCCTCACATGGGACCACTAAGAAATAACTATGGGGACCCTGACAAAACCAGTTGTTATTGTTTCTTTCCAGGATACAGTTTATCATGTGTACATGAATCAAAGTACACACTACTTGACCTATGTATATCACTTATGTACATCATAGTGTACAACCAACTGAATTATAAATCATGGTAGATTACTTTTTTAGAGTCTCTAGTTCAATGATCTGGGAATTAAATTCAATAGAGGGAGGAATAGAGTATCTGTTTATTCATCAAAAACCACTCGTTGTCCAGTAATAAGATTTCAATATGAGTAGGAGGTGTTTATTCATCAATTAATATTAGTAACCAAACACATTCATTTTCATTAAGGCCTTAGACTATAGGACATCCAAAACATCCCACCCTGTCCCGTTCATGTCTTCTCTATTCTCCCACACTTCCAACCCCCCGACCTAGATATAGATCAGCACCCCCGATTCCACTTGAATATTTGTTTCTCTAAATATTAGAGATAGGTTTTTTTATGTTATGTGATTAATGAAAAATGATATTTAAAAATTCAACAGTGAAAATGGATTCAATTTAATAAATATTATGAATCATGATGTATTAATTTCATAAGTTCTAAATTATTTTTATGTGTATTTAAAGAGATAATTAACATTCTAACCACTGATGGATATATTTATATCTCTTATTATGATAATCCATATGATACATTATAAGCTATCAGTGTCTTAACATAGTTGAACTTAGGTGATAATGTTTTTTTATGAGATTTCATATAATGATATTTCTATTATTTTGTAGCTAAATGTTGAAAACCATTATTTTTATAAACCTCTTCTTGGTAGGTTGTTTAAGAGAGTTTGAAAACACACTTTTAAAATCATACCCATAACTACAGTTGAGTCTCATAATAATTTTTTAACAAGATCATACTTGAACTAGATAAATTAGATATTAAGATAGAGGATATGGATCAAACCATTATTTATTTAACTTCATTGGATTGATCATACAATATTTTTAGACTATTATTCTTTTGAATCACACTTACATAAAGGCTTGATGAAATATACCTTGATTTAAATGAAACATATGAAATTCAGATGACACATATATTAGAATCATCTTTGAATGAAACTGGGTGGTTGTGGATGATAAATTGGAATTGTGGCACTGCCTTGATATTTAACATAGTTAGTGTTTGGATTATAACACTACCTCTATGAATTGTGGTGTAAAAAATTTTATATTGAGTTTACTAATTGTGTTTCTCATTATTTATTATATAGCTAAACTTCTCTACATTAATCAACTTGAAATATTTTTTGAATTATCCCAAATGAATTTGATTTCAAAAATAAATCTAACAAATGAAAATCACATCATAAATGCTTTATATTCTACTATTATTCCCCAAAATACCAAAATAGGAAAATATACTATTTAATTACTGAATTTAACTAAAAAGCACATATAATAAAGCTGGAAAAAACCTTAAAATAGTGAAAAATTTGTGACATTATCATTACATAACACATTATTGATTACTTTTCCTCAATTAATTACTATCAACAAGTTTTACAAATATACCACTTCCCATGATTAACATGTTAATTTGATTGTATTGTTTTTTCTATGACAGGTATTCTATTTTGATATTATTCTCACTATATATGAAATGTTTCTGTTATATTAGTGTGTATCCTGTATTTGGTTTGACAAGTGGTATTCCTTAATTAAGTCATGTCACATCTCCTTTCCTGTTTCAGTTACACATTAGTGATGGATTTCAAATTAATTCCATATTTATTTTCAAATGATGGAAATATAAAAAAATTAGGAGTGACAAAGTAAAAAGAAGGTAGAAAAAAAATTCCCAATGAGTGAGATGGGCGCCCTCCTCCAGTTCCTGTTGTGAGTATTTTATTTCAAAAATAGGTATCAATAACATATAATGTCATGAGGTTTATTTTCTTTTAACTTTTAATCAGGATCCACCACCAAGGCACCAGTTGTTCACCGACCAACCTAGTGGTTCTAGTGCTCAGGCTGGAGATTTGATTGGGGAGGGGGTACTATAACTAGGCATCGACATGCTCGATCACACCATGTCCCTCCCTCTGATGTTCCATCTACCACACTTTCTAATCCCACGGTGTCATTACAGACATTCGGGATATTTAGGCCGCTGATGTTTGCGCCTACATTTTCATCTAAGCCTCCTCACCTCTCTTTCCCATATCCGCTGATGATTCCTAATCCTCAGCCTTATTATGTATTTGCATAGCCATCTGTGTCATCTTCTTTTCCTTTTACTTTCTTCTCCTTGATCTACTACATTCCCGCTTCTTCGATTGTTGCCCCGACACCTTCTGACCTTGTGGAGAATACACTTGGACCCACTACATCTGTATAGGTTGACGTTCCTTCAGTGCCTGGGGATCTATAGATGCCTACTGATCATACTACCTCAGGTATATTTATAGAAAATAGGTAAAAAAAAATTATTATATTTTATTTCCATTATAATATTTATTGATATAATATTTGTTTTTCTTCTTTAACAACTAAATCTACTGAAAAACAGTGTGGGCGTACATGCATGCATGCGGTGTGGAACTGCCACATGTAACTGATGGTGGATTATAATGAAGACAATCAAATGGTTTAAAAAATAGGACAAAAGTTTAGGAGTTTTTTGGCGACACTTGATAAATACTCCGATATCGTTCTCGTCTGTCCACTCTCCCGGTGACACATGCCAAATGAAATAAAGGATAACGCTTGGGCACAAATATGGGTAAAAAATTCATTGGATTTAATGTTATATTATTATTGTATTCATTTGAATTAATATTTTGGTGTCAACTTCGATTTAATTTTCCCAATAGAGAGGTTGTGAGACCAGCATGGCTTATAAAATTAGGTGAGCTCTGGAGAGGATATAAGCATGAATTTTATAGTGGATGGTGTTCAAGAGTTGGTGTAACACCCAAGGTAAATAAAGAATATGATATTTTTATATTTATCCATATTTGTGAATAAAATATTAATATTACTTTAAAGGGGATGCTATGCTCGATGGCATACCCAATACGCAACAACGAGTTTCTTGAAAATCTTACGTTGCACTCTAATAATAAAATAATATTATTTTAAATGGTAGTTAATGCCTAGCCGTTGTAATGGCGGGAATGAACAGAACTAACAAAAAAATAATTATATATGTTTGTCAAATATTTTTACTCTTTACAATAAATGTTAGAGGATTAAAAATGCGAATGAATCCAATTTTTAAGCATAAACATTCTAATATTCTTTAAAAGGTCGATTAATCGCCTTTTGATGACGAACCTATTTTAAATCCACTTTTTGACAATTTTATGTGTTATATTTGACAAAATAAAATTCTTCTTTAGAATAGAGACATCAAAATTTATTTGTGTAAATTTTTGGTATCTTTCCGATAAAGTTCATTTTTTTAATGAATAGTGAAAAATGTTGTATTTTAATTCAAAACCTCTTTTTAATCTAATTTATTTATATGATTATATTATCTTTTTAATTGTTTTTAAAGTAAAATTAGAATATATTTTTACCATTTAATCCAATATTGGTCATTTGAATTAATTTCACTTTGAAATTGGACTTAAACTAGTGTCAATCTTTTAATAGATATTGTTTCATAAAAACACGCTATTTGTTTTGACAGCAGGAATTAATTATTAAATTAATTAATGCAACTTATATGTTTTGAATTTTTTAAAATAGACATCATTTTTGAGTTCGGAATATCAAATATAGCTTAGGGTGAATTTTTTGTATTTTTCTGAAAAACATCAATTTTTGATGAATAGTGAAACCACTAAGTGGTAGTTAAAGAAACTGATTTTTCGTTTAAATAAAACTTTTCCACCTCTGTGTTTTGAATTTCAAAAATCCGACATACATAGTTGTCATTAGGAAGTAAAATGTGGTTCAATGGGATTAAAATAATTTTTTTTGGTGAATAGTAACTTTTATGTTCTTAATCGCGACTAGAGGTAATTGGTGTAATTTAAGGTAAAAATAATATTTTAATAATGTGAAATGACCTAGACACATATCCTACCTTAATTGGATGTATAATGGCCGACCAAGAAAATCCATGGGTCAACTTGGGGGCCCCATGGAGCCACTTTGGTTGGAAAATGACATAAATAACTTTTTATTTAAAGTTAAAACAAAAATGTCACAAGCATGAGATGTTTCACTAAAACAATTTTTAAATGGGGTTATACAAGTCATATTTTTGACTATAAATATTCATTAGAAAGATAAAAATATTTCATACATCATGATATTTTTTTAATAATTTTTAGACATTAAATAAATTAAATTACTTATGACATCATGATGATGCAGCGATTACCTCATTAATAAAGGATTTAAATAAAATTAAAAGATAATGTTAAAACTATAACTTACACTTGTCAAAAACCTATTGGATGAGTATATTTAGAACCCTTACCACCTTATCCTCGAAATAGATCAATGTGGGACCTTTAAAATCCGAAACTCATTTGAAAATAAAGTAACATTTTGTAACTTTACAAGAGTGCCCCTCCTCTCCTCTTATAAAAGGCCCCCACCTCTACCACCTTACTCACACCTCTCAAGCCTTTGGATCGGCCAACCCCTGATCATTTTGCCTCTCCACATCCCTATATTACTTCTAGAAGCCTCACTTTGGGCAGAAGTCTTTCCAATGAAGCCTTTGAGCTCAAATAAAAAAGAGTTACCCAATTTTAAGGTAATGTCTTCGCTTGTGATCTTTTGTTTTATTTTGCTTCTCCAACCCCCTAAACTCTTTTTATTCATTTATTTTGTGAAAAATCCAGTATCTTAAATATACTATGATGTTTTTATAAGAGTAATTCGAGCTAAACTTACACACACCTACATCAAATGATTAAAGAACATACTGTTTTTGTGGATGGCGAATTTCTGCCTCACAAAACGATGATTGTTCAACACTCATATAACACCTTAAAAGGTGTCCATTAAGATGTAACTATATTTATATATGATATATAATATTTTTATGTTTTACTTAATCTTCTATATTTGTCTTTTGTGGCATACCTTTATGGTTTCCATTGTGGGTAAACACGATAATTTCATTTTAGGAAGTGTGGACTACCGCCCCCTCAAAGTGATTTGATTCGTTAATGCCATATGTGGGAGGTATAAAGGATGTATTTAAAGTTATTATATATTATGTATGTTACATATAAATTATGAATATAATTCTGGAATTAAAATATACATACCACTCATTTATTTTTAATTCCATTAATATGACATATAAATGAAAGTAGCGTTCATGCGTACGTACGGCTTCCCGTCTCCATGAACGGTGCATTTCATTTCTTACCTCTAAATGATTATGTAATATTATAAATACATGTATATTATAGATATATATGATATATATGATATCCAAATCATGAATATCATTCTAGATATAATGAAACTTTGACCAAACGAACAACATGTAATTGTAAGAAGTCCACTTTCGACTTAAGAACCAAATATCGACAAAACAAACATTATTAACTTAAATGATTACATAATGTTTATAACATGGAAATAAGTGATATACAAGGAATAATTAACTTGAAAAAGGTTCTTAGGCAAGTATAAATTAACTCAAGTTTATTATTCAGGACGTTAAAGAACGATCGAGTCAAGTCGGACCCGAGGTAAGGGATCCTACTCCTCTCTTTCTTTTTAAGTACACTCTTTTATGTCATTCCTTTTAAGCTAATATTTCTTGTGATTGGGATGTTATTTTATATTACTCTTAATTTAATTTTTATGTTCATATGATGAGAGACCCTATTCTCTCTCATCAATCCATTTTGGATGTTTTGAGTGGCGCCGTTAGGCTGCCGAATTTTCGTAAGAGATCTAACCTCTCTCTTTCTCTTTAAGTACTCTCCTTTATGTCACTTATTTTAAGCTCCTATTTGTTATTATGGGGTATGTTATTTTATATTCCTCTTTCTATACATTTTATTGTAATATGATGAGAGACCCTATTTGATCTCATCAATCCATTTTTGAAAGTTTTAAGTGGCGCCGTTAGGCTGCCAAGTTTTCATAAGGGATTTTTCATCTCACTTTTATTCCTGTGAGATTTATGCTAAATTTGCCACAATTTCCTTTTATTGGTGTATGTACTGACCATTATTTTACTCATTGTGTAATATACTTTCATTTATTAGTATTTACATCAATGTTGTATTGTCCTTCTTTCAAGGGGTGTATGTTTCAAAAGATACCCATGTCGGTAAGGGAACCTTTCACCCTCCTCTTTTTAAAAGACTTCTTTTGTTATGTCTTTTAATTCACATAAAATTATGTTGGGATATGTTCTTCTATATCCTTAGTGATTTAAATTTTATGTCCAAGTGATGAGATACCCTTTTTATCTCTCATCAACTCATTTTCTGAATTTTGTAGTGACGTCGTTAGGCTGTCAAATTTTTGCAAGGGAACTTCTTAACCCAAATTTGATTCTTTGGGATAAGCTTATACTCCTTAAATATGTCGTTCTATGAATATGTGTGAATAACCTCTGATTTTTTTACACTTAATATCCACTTATATTTGGTGTATTAGTTTGTCACACATAATTATGTACTTGATTTATCCTTAATCCAAGGATACCGTCTTTGTATGGGACTTCGTCTCAATCTCCTTTCATTGAGGCATATTTTGTTTATACACAACCTTCTTTTATACAGTGTATAAAACCCTTTGGCTTTTTATTTTATCTGAAAGGAATCTTTTTTATACAAAGCGTTTTACTAAACGACAAAAGGTAATGTTTTTGTCCTACATATGCGGCGACAACGACTTCTCCGCCACCGTGACCATTATTTGAGTTTCGGCTTCCTCTACAAGCCACACCTTTTTTTAAAAGAAAAATAAATAAAATGTTTTACTTTTATTTTATTTTGGTATTGAAAATGGTTTTCATATTGTTTTTATATCAATGTGTTGTATTGATATCTTGTGATTGAAAAGTGGAAATGTTATGTTTCCTTTATGCATGTTTTATGTGATACGATTATGTTATGGTTCTTGGGCATTATTATGAAGACAGGTGGTTCCGTGATAAACTAAGGGCAGGTGAGCCCGATATAGCTCTCCAATGCATTGGGTAATGCGAAGGGGTTAAACGTTAAGGTTTCTCTGAATAGATTTAGGGAATATACTGTCATGGGTATTCCAAACGTAACCAAGAGGGTTACTCCCTACGTAAGAATGTTATGAATGCCTCAAGTTACCTTTATGTCTTATGATTTCTATGATTTATTCATGATTTTTTGAGGTATGTTAAAGTGCTTATGTTTTATGGGTAAAGTATGATTTCATTCTTATGTATACTTGTACTCATGTTTCCTTTCCATATTTTTATATCCCTTACTGAGCTTTTTATGCTCATCCCAAGTTTTTGAAATATTTTTCACAGGTCAAGGGAAGGGTACATGATATGATGATAGTGTCAAGGAAGTGTCAAGAAGGAATCCATGTTTTATTTTAAATATGTTTCTGTTGATGAGAAAAATGAATACTATCTTTTATGTAACCACTTTGTTTAAATGTGGAATGTAATGCAAGTTTTATGATCTAATTCTCTAAAACTCTAAACCTGAAAAGATCCTCAACGTGTAATCTTGTAATAACTCAAGATTAAGTAATGTTTAAGGCTGGGGCCTTATAGTTGGTATCAAAGGTTGGTTTAGATAACTTTAGAGGTTAGGGTATTCTCTAAGCACAAGTGACATTACCATAATGGTTAGGATTTCAGAAAGAGTCCTGGTTTTAGATAAAGTAAATGAGTAATTATATCTTACTATTTACCTTCCTCATTAGTACATGATGGTTTTGTTGATATACTCACACTGAATTTTTTGTTTTTAGTGAATGGATGGATCTAGTAGGAACCAAAGAGACAACAGGTTTGAAGGAAACTATGGTAGTTCTATGATTAAGATACTAGATAAAATGGGGGATTGAATGAGGAAACTCGTGGTTGTTCTAAACCAACTATCAAGGAGTCATGATCAACCACTTGAACCTTGGTATGATCTGTAATGCATCATGTACGAGATGACCAATCGATGTGGAAGTTCAGGTAATAATTATAAAGGTAACCATTATAGTTTATATGATCCTTACTTTTGAGGTAATTATGGGTAATTATATGTTATGATCATTTTTGAAGATTTTATCTCGTTTTGAGGAATGTTTTAATAATTATATAGTTTTGGAAAAAGGACAACACGCAGACCGTGTGACAACCCGTCGCATCGGACAAAGCTGCGGGAATCGAACCCAAAACCAAAGTGTGACTGGTGTTTATCGCCTACCACTGGACTGCGTGAAGTCCCTAGTTAGTTTGACTAATTCTTTTTAGTTAGATGATTTTAGGAATCAAGATTAAGTTTATTTTGGGTTATCTATGGAAATTATTAACCTATCATCGAGGATATGTGATTAGGTTAATTACTTTTCAATTAGAGAATTTAAGAGCAACTGATGTTATTTGGAGATAAAAGTTAATTTGTACCTTGGAAGACTATGTGACTAAATCTTTAAAATATTTGGATTTCAATCTTAGTTTGGATTACTTTGAATAATTTTATGGACAAATTTTTTATCAAATGGTCCTCATTGAACTTTGGGTTTTGTTGGATAAATTTTGGAGATTAAGAATAGATTTTCTTTTTATAAAGGGTTATCCTTTTCTAGATTATCTGATCTTGTACTAACCATTTTGGTTTTGGTTTTTGTTAAAGTCTAAAGACATGGGAAGTATATAGTTCTCTTTTGTGGATTAGTGATTCTCTAGATGTTGATTATAGTGAACAAGTCTTCCTAAATACTCGTCTTTTGGAGAAAATATGAGTTTGTGTAAGAAATCTAATAAAAGTTGAAAGTCAACATGATAAGTAATTATGTTTCCTTATGAATAAATTCCTCAATAAAAATTAACTTAAAACAAAATTGTTGTCTATTAACTTTTCCTACTGTGGAATCGAATACCGTTTAACCCGTCACAAGTTTGTGATTTTCTTGTGGTTAACTTTCTACTAAACATGTTTTCTATCACTCTCCATCATAACATGACCCTATGTTTTCTCCTCCATGTCCATGTTTTCCTACATGGAATCCTAGTATGGGTTAACTTGGGTGACCTCTGTACTTCTCTTTCTTTATTTTAAAGTGATTGTTTTACCAACTCTTGTTCCGATGTGGGACTTTCAAGGATGTTTCCGAGCCCAATTTTAAAATTGTGAGGACGCAATTCCCAAAAGTGGGGAAGGATGTAACACCCAAGGTAAATAAAGAATATGACATTTTTATATTTATCCATATTTTTGAATAAAACATTCATATTACTTTAAAGGGGATGCTATGATCGATGGCGTACCCAATACGCAACAACGAGTTTCTTGGAAATCTTACGTTGCACTCTAATAATAAAATAATATTATTTTAAATGGTAGTTAACGTCTAGCCATTGTAATGGCGGGAATGAACATAACTAACAAAAAAATGATTATATATGTTTGTCAAATATTTTTACTCTTTAAAATAAATGTTAGAGGATTAAAAATGCGAATGAATCCAATTTTTAAGCATAAACATTCTAATATTCTTTAAAAGGTCGATTAATCGCCTTTTGATGGCGAACCTCTTTTAAATCCACTTTTTGACAATTTTATGTGTTATATTTGACAAAATAAAATTCTTTTTTATAATAGAGACATCAAAATTTACTTTGTGTAAATTTTTGGTATCTTTCCGATAATGTTCATTTTTTAATGAATAGTGAAAAATGTTGTATTTTAATTCAAAACCACTTTTTAATCTAATTTATTTATATGATTAGATTATCTTTTGAATTGTTTTTAAAGTAAAATTAGAATATATTTCTACCATTTAATACAATAGCGGTCATTGGAATTAATTTCACTTTGAAATTGGACTTAAACTAGTGTCAATCTTTTAATAGATATTGTTTCATAAAAACACGCTATTTGTTTTGACAGCGGGAATTAATTATTAAATTAATTAATTCAACTTATATGTTTTGAATTTTGTAAAATAGATATCATTTTTGAGTTCTGAATATCAAATATAGATTAGGGTGAATTTTTGGTATTTTTCTAAAAAACATCAATTTTTGATGAATAGTGAAACCACTAAGTGGTAGTTAAAGAAACTGATTTTTCGTTTAAATGAAACTTTTCCACCTCTGTGTTTTGAATTTCAAAAAATCCGACATACATGGTTTTCATTAGGAAGTAAAATTTGGTTCAATGGGATTAAAATAATTTTTTGGTGAATAGTAACTTTTATGTTCTTAATCGCGATTAGAGGTAATTGGTGTAATTTAAGGTAAAAATAATGTTTTAATAATGTAAAATTCCCTAGACACATGTCCTAACCTCATTGGATGTGTCATGGCCGACCAAGAAAATCCATGGGTCAACTTGGGGACCCCATGGAGCCACTTTGGTTGGAAAATGACATAAATAACTTTTTATTTAAAGTTAAAATAAAAATGTCACAAGCATGAGATGTTTCACTAAAACAATTTTTAAATGGTGTTATACAAGTCATATTTTTGACTATAAATATTCATTATAATGATAAAAATATTTCCTACATCATGATATTTTTTTAATAATTTTTATACATCAAATAAATTAAATTATTTATGACATCATGATGATGCAGCGATTACCTCATTAATAAAGGATTTAAATAAAATGAAAAGATATTGTTAAAACTATAACTTACACTTGTAAAAAACCTATTTTATGATTATATTTCGAACCATGACCACCTTATCCTCTTAATAGATCAATGTGGTACCTTTAAAAACCGAAAATCATTTGAAAATAAAGTAACATTTCGTAACTTTACAAGAGTGCCCCTCCTCTCCTCTTATAAAAGGCCCCCACCTCTACCACCTTACACACACCTCTCAAGCCTTTGGATCGGCCAACCCCTGATCATTTTGCCTCTCCACATCCCTATCTTACTTCTAGAAGCCTCACTTTGGGCAGAAGTCTTCCCAAGGAATCCTTTGAGCTCAAATAAAAAAAAGTTACCCGATTTTAAGGTAATGTCTTCACTTGTGTTCTTTTGTTTTATTTTGCTTCTCCAACCCCCTAAACTCTTTTTATTCATTTCTTTTGTGAAAAATATAGTATCCTAAATATAATATGATGTTTTTATACAAAGAATTCTAGCTAAACTTACACACACCTACATCAAATGATTAAATAATATACTGTTTCTGTGGATGGCGAATTTCTGCCTCACAAAACGATGATTGTTCAACACTCATATAACACCTTAAAAGGTGGCCATTAAGATGTAACTATATTTATATATGATATATAATTTTTTTATGTTTTACTTAAGCTTCTATATTTTTCTTTTGTGGAATAACTTTATGGTTTCCATTGTGGGTAAACACGATAATTTCATTTTAGGAAGTGCGGACTACCGCCCCCTCAAAGTGATTTGATTCGTTAATGCCATATGTGGGATGTATAAAGGATGTATTTAAAGTTATTATATATGATGTATGTTACATATAAATGAGTAATATAATTCTGGAATTAAAATATAAATACCTCTCATTTAGTTTTAATTCCATTAATATGACATAGAAATGAAAGTAGCGTTCATGCGTACGTACGGCTTACCGTCTCCATGAACGGTGCATTTCATTTCTTACCTCTAAAAGATTATGTAATATTATAAATACATGTATATTATAGATATATATGATATATATGATATCCAAATCATGAATATCATTCTGGATATAATGAACCTTTGACCACACGAACAACATGTAATTGTAAGTAGTCCACTTTCGACTTAAGAACCAAATATCGACAAAACAAACATTATTAACTTAAATGATTACATAATGTTTATAACATGGCAATAAGTGATATAAAAGGAATAATTAACTTGAAAAAGGTTCTTAGGCAAGTATAAATTAACTCAAGTTTATTATTCAGGATGTTAAAGAAAGATCGAGTCAAGTCGGACCCGAGGTAAGGGATCCTACTCCTCTCTTTCTTTTTAAGTACACTCTTTTATGTCATTCCTATTAAGCTCATATTTATTTTTATTGGGATGTTCTTTTATATTAATCTTACTGTAAGTTTTATATTCATATGATGAAAGACCCTATTCTCTCTCATCAATCCATTTTGGAAGTTTTGAGTGGCGCCGTTAGGCTGCCGAATTTTCGTAAGAGATCTAACCTCTCTCTTTCTCTTTAAGTACTCTCCTTTATGTCACTTATTTTAAGCTCTTATTTATTATGATGGGGTATGTTATTTTATATTCATCTTGATGTAAATTTTATTGTAATATTATGAGAGACCCTATTTGATATCATCAATCCATTTTTGGAAGTTTTAAGTGGCGTCGTTAGGCTGCCGAGTTTTCATAAGGGATTTTTCATCTCACTTTTATTCCTGTGAGATTTATGCTACATTTGCAACAATTTCCTTTGATTGGTGTATGTACTAAACATTATTTTACTCATTGTGTAATATAATTTCATTTATGATTATTTACATCAATGTTGTATTGTCCTTCTTTCACGGGGTGTATGTTTCGAAAGATACCCATGTCGGTAAGGGAACCTTTCACCCTCCTCTTTTTAAAAGACTTATTTTGTTATGTCTTTTAATTCACATAACATTATGTTGGGATATGTTCTTATATATCCTTATTGATTTAAATATTATTTCCAAGTGATGAGATACCCTTTTTATCTCTCATCAACTCATTTTCTGAATTTTGTAGTGACGCCGTTAGGCTGTCAAATTTTTGCAAGGGAACTTCTTAACACAATTTTGATTCTTTGGGATCAGCTTATACTCCTTGAATATGTCGTTCTATGAATATGTGTGAATAACCTCTTATTTTTTTACACTTAATATCCACTTATATTTGGTGTATTAGTTTGTCACACATAATTATGTAATTGATTTATCCTTAATCCAAGGATACCGTCTTTGTATGGGACTTCGTCTCAATCTCCTTTAATTGAGTCATATTTTGTTTTATACACAACCTTATTTTATACGGTGTATAAACCCATTTGGATTTTACATTTATCCGAAAGGAATATTTTTTATACAAAGCATTTTACTAAATGAAAAAAGGGAATGTTTTTGTCCTACGTATGTGGCGACAACGACTTCTCCGCCGCCGTGACCATTATTTGAGTTTCGACTTCCTCTACATGCCATACATTTTTTTTAAAAGAAAAATAAATAACATGTTTTACTTTTCTTTTATTTTGGTATTGAAAATGGTTTTCATAATGTTTTTATATCAATGTGTTGTATTGATATCTTGTGATTGAAAAGTGGAAATGTTATGTTTCCTTTATGCATGTTTTATGTGATACGATTATGTTATGGTTCTTGGGAATTATTATGAAGATGGGTGGTTCCGTGATAAAATAAGGGAGGGTGAGCCCGATATAGCTCTCCAATGCATTGGGTAACGCGAAGGGGTTAAACGTTAAGGTTTCTCCAAATATATTTAGGGAATATACTGTGATGAGTATTCCAAACGTAACCAAGAGGGTTACTCCCTACGTAAGAATGTTATGAATGCCTCAAGTTACCTTTATGTATTATGATTTCTATGATTTATTCATGATTTTTTGAGGTATGTTAAAGTGCTTATGTTTTATGGGTAAAGTATGATTTCATTCTTATGTATACATGTACTCATGTTTCCTTTCCATATTTTTATATCCCTTACTGAGCTTTTTATGCTCATCCCAAGTTTTTGAAATATTTTTCACAGGTCAAGGGAAGGGTACATGATATGATGATAGTGTCAAGGAAATGTCAAGAAAGAATCCATGTTTTATTTTAAATATGTTTCTGTTGATGGGAAAAATGAATACTATCTTTTATGTAACCACTTTGTTTAAATGTTGAATGTAATGAAAGTTTTATGATCTAATTCTCTAAAACTCTAAACCTGAAAAGATCCTCAATGTGTAATCTTGTAATAACTCAAGATTAAGTAAGGTTTAAGGCTGGGGCCTTATAGTTGGCATGGATCTAGAGTACACACCTATTATGGATGACTACCCAATAGAATATTATTAGAATATGATTACTCATTAGATGAATGATGAGTTCAAGGTATTAAGAAAATTTTAGTTTTTTTAAATAAAAATTACAATGATTTGCATTAATAATTACTTTTTTATTATTGAATTTTTTAGGGATCATTAGGAAAAAATAAAAAAACAAGGATTCTATGACATATTTCCACACTTTGGGGAAGACTATGATGTTGGACTGTGATAGAAAGTAGGTACAAAACTTACTTAGATGTAATTAATTTTTTATATCTCATGAAAATAAGGGGTAAATCAGCTTACAAATTCCTTTTCCAAAAATGAACAATTATTTGGATAGGTTCTAAGGGTAGACCCTAAGAATTAAAACCACACATTCCATGGTGAATCTTGAGAAGCATTTTAACATGGATTCAAATTAAAAAAACACAAAACTTCTTAAGAAAATAGTTATGAAATTATTCAATTTTAGAAATGAATCAATTCCATTTTCTTCCATTAATCAATTAAGTTTTTGTTTAATCATGTAAAAATAATCACGTTTTCATACTTATGATTATCCCATGTTGATACTGCCATGATCTAATGATTATGTTTTCACTGTTAAATAAATTTTTATTATTGTTATTATAATTAGATATTGAATATATTTTTTTTATATTTTTCTATGATTAAAATTATCATAATAATTTCATTGTAGATGGTGGTTTTAAATATTCAAGGACATGCGCCTCGATCAAAACTGTTTTTCTCGAGTATAAATAAAAAATATGGAAGCACAATAAACGAACTGACACAACCAGGAATTGTAAGTTTTACTTGTTGATTTCAATTTTTAATATCTATTTTTAACTTAATAGTTTATTTATATTTTTAACAGTCTTCTTTAGAGGACCTTGATGCTTAGGAACCCGACAACTTTGGCCCAAATGATCACTTACATCAAGTTTTGGGACATGAGCATCATGTAAGAGTACATTGCCAACTAGGAAAGAGTATTTTACCTATGAGGTATTGTCCCAGTTCAAGTGTAGTTTCTTATAAAACAAATTTATAATGGGTAGCACATGTAGAGGAAAAGGTAGAAAAGGCCAAAAAATGGTCATAAAAGTGGAAGAAAGGGCTCAAATGGAAAACACTAAATTTTTGAAACTTATGAAAGTTTTATGTCCATCAATTCCACCAGAGACTTATATGGATTGTGATGTATATATGTTGAGGATGTGTATGTTTTATAGTGCACCAGGAAGTAGTCCTAGTGGTGGTTAGGATGATAATGTTTTAGGTGATGGCGATGGAGAGGATGAACGTGAGGAATATGACATGGATGATGGTGAGGAAAAGTGCAGGGATGATGGAGAGGAAGAGGGTGGGGTTGAGGATGAGGATGAAGAAGAGGACGAGGACAAGGATGAGGATGAGGACGAGGAAAATGCTAAGGATGATGCTGGGGATGATGGTGATGATAGTGATGGTGATGAGGGACATATTAATCCATTAAATTTTTGAATGATTTATGATATTTGTTGTTTTATGATTTGGTGTGAATGAATATATGTGATATTTTGTATGTTTGTTATCATTGGTTAAATTCATCAATTTATTTCCTCAATGCAGGTGTTCTGTTATGTTGAGTATGCCCACATGGGTGGGCATTATAGGTGCAAGTGTTATATGTAGGTTGTTTGTAGTGGGATTTAAAGTGCAAGTGTTTTATGCAAGATGTTCTATGTATGTTGTTTGCATCAATTTATTTTTCCTCTATGCAAGTGTTATGTTCATGTTGTTTGTAAGTGCTATGTGAAATTTTTCTGGGCATTGAAGGTGCAAGTGTTTGTTTGCAAGTGTTCTTTGAAAATTTTCTAGGCATTGTAGGTTCAAGTGTTTATTTGAAAGTGTTATGCATTGTTTGGGAATTGCAAGTTGCAGGTGTAAGTGTTTGTTTGCAAGTGTTCTATGCAATTGTTCTATTTTGTTCTGTGTTGTCTAGGAATTTCAAGTTGTAATGGGTGTGTTAGTGGTTTTTTAGGTGCATGAAAAACACATAGATAACATGGGACAGTCCTAAGAATGAGTACACACAAAATTAAAGATTATTTCTCTCAAAATAAGAAAGAAGATAGGCTGCTATTTTGGGTATGTATTTTTGTTGTTGTTCTTGCTGAAGAATTATCTTTCTTGATGATAAGAGACCAAAACCTCTGGAGTTTTTTTAAGTATCTATTTGATATTTTCAATGGATTCCTGAGCATATGTTTGTCATTCTTGAAGATTAATTCACACACAAAGAATCGATGGAAGGAATTTTTTGACGTTGTGAAGTCAAAGAAATTTCATTCACCATTGAAGAAATTATTTAGGGAGTGTTTATGCTTTTTTGAAGATTCTATCACTCAAGAAGAACATAGAGAAGTATATTCATGCTTGGTCTTGTTGGAGTTTGTTCCCTAGAACCAACTTTTATGTACTTTATGATAAACATATATTCATTGTTTTGAATATTAATTAAATACTTATCACGTCATGATTGTTCTTTGTCATTACATAGTATGTGATAATGTCCCAGGAGTAGCTATCACACAAAAAGGTCACAATAGTTTCTCACCATGATGGGAACCCGGAAGTGCTATGACAATATTCTTGAATATATGTTATATGACCAAATGATATCAATTGAATGCACACAAATGTTACAGGATATTAGCGGTGGAGACTCATAAGACTTTGAGGAACCTTCTCATGGTTTATGCACTTGGTAATATCTAGTAGGATATTATGATAACGAGACTCAATAGTAGGAAATCCACATTTATAAGTGTCATTGGATGTTCCTATATGCGGACATGTGTATTGGTCCATATACTTTAATATTATTATTAATTAATATTATAAGTCGCATAATTTGATGTATTGATGAAAAACATGATGACAGATGTTCATGGTGGGGTAGGATACGTTGGGTGTGTCACGAGTAATATTGCATTAATGAATAATGCGAGAAAGGATTTATCCCTTCTATTAGTTAACAAAAGTTAATATCTAAGGCTCTTTGATGGAAATGATATAGCCTAAATAAATCCATAGACATGGTGTTCTCTAGGAAATTTATATTTTTGAAAATCCAAAGAAAGAGATATCAAGCCCATAGGTTGATGGCACTGGCATGAAACCAACTTGATTGAAGATATTGTGATAAAGGGATTATATTACACAGTAAGAATTCGTATGAGATGGAATGTCGTTGCAACATTAAGTTATTTCTCTATGGGTGTCTTGGTGTGTTTCTAGATTTTAACCTTGGACTTTAGGCAGGTTTTTCTAATGCCACTGAGAAAGAGGCCTAGAGGTTCACACACTAAGTGTATCTGAAATCTTAGTTAAATAATATATTATTTATTATTTAAAAAATAGAATAAATATTATTCCTGGTTTTGGTTTAATAATTATTCATATATGATTGATCACATTTATTTCATCACTACTTATTCGAGAAAATATATTGTGAGAAGAATATTTAATAAATATTTATTTTCTATTTAGTGAATATAATATCTATTTATTTATTGGAAAATAATGCAGTGATATTTATTTAATAAATAAACAGTCATTATTAAAGGCATGATAAATATTGAGGAGGATTGGAAGACCAAGTTTAAGGGTCTGGTGAGAAATAATAATATTAAATATTATTTAATTAAATAATATTTATTTATAATAATTCACAAGCTAAGTGTGTGTCAAAAAATAATAATACTTATATTATTATTTGATATGGGGATTTTTTGGGATTAAATAAAATAATAAAGGCCTTGTGTAATTATTTTTTATTATAACCCTAGAAATATAAATACCCAATTATAATATTTCTCTAACATGATAATTCAGTTGTGCACCACATTTTGGAGAAAACCTCTCAAGCCTAGAGAGTTCTTTCTTCTCCAATAATTCTCTCAAGAACGAGAGTGATCCTCCTCCACTGAATCAAAGAGAATGCTTTGGTAGCAGTTCTCGAGGTGATTAAAGGCAGACGATGCAAGCACAAAGATCTTCTATGCTAGCATCCAGAGACTCATTTGGAGATTTCTGGAGATTCATGAAACACATGTGGATCACCACTTGAGTAAATCTACTTTGATTTATACAACACAATGATGATGCACTGTAGATCAATGGCCATACACATCAATGAATAAAGAATAACTTTATAGGTAATTCTTATTTAATTAAATTAATTATAAACAATATATGTTGATCTTATCTCTTGGGTTCTGGGTTTCTATCCTTTTTATTATTTATTTGATTCAATTATGTTGATCACATCATTCATTGTTGCCTAGATCTCATATTGATCATTGATTATGGAAAATAGTAAAGTTAAGCACCACCCCTCCCATGATTCTACTGCGCATGGAACCTACAAGTGGTATCAGAGCAGAAATATTATTGTTTACAATTATTTAGATGTTTTGGTGTTTTATGCATTCATAATTTAGTTTTTCAATTCAAGTTTAATCGTTATTTTAATCTGAATTATGAGATCTGTTTCTTCCTCCATTGTTTCTCATAGATCTAATTGAAATGATTAATTTTATGATTAAAATAAAATCAAGGAACTCATCCGGAGGTGCTAAGGATTCTTCTCGAATAACACAGTAGTACATGCTGTGTAATCGGAGTTACACGCCATGTAGTTGTGTTCAATGCACTAGGAGTAATTTGGTAATTTCTCAACCTGTGTGCATTAATGAAATGTGGTGTATTTAATTCTTACACCGCGTGTTGACCGTGACAGACATACACATAGTTAGCCAGATTACACAGCGTGTGTCCCACTGGACACAACGTGTAGTTCCTTTGGGTCAGGTTTGATCTGTGTATTCCATACACGGCCTACCTAATCGGTGACCATGTAACCATTAGTTAACAAGACATGTGGCCCACTGGACATGTCGCACACTCTGATATTTCCAAAGTATGCCTCACAAACTGAGTCCCTAGGCGTGCACTTCAGATAGATTGTAAAGGGTGTACACATTGTGTACTTTTACCAAATTACATAGATTTAAAACTTTAATATCTATATAATGTTCAGAACTGCATATCATGTATGAGTTGTATTACAAGTTATTACTCTAAGTGCATTGAATCATAACACACAGCTGAAAAATTCATGTGATTCATGTAATAATCCATGAAGTATACATTGTGATAGTAGGTATTAAATCGTGTATGTCATATGTCACAAGAGTAAAACAGTATATAAGTATAATACGCATTGGGTAGATTTAGATGGGTATTCACTGTGTTGCCTCTAAGTCACATTTATGTACAAGATTAATTTTAAATGATTTTTTTTAATTTGTTTAAAATTATAGTGGATAAGAATATTAAAGAAATTCAAAAAAGGATTAAGATAAAAGGATTGATTAATTAAAGATAATAATTAATCAATTTGAGCATGATTTATCTTAAATAAGAGAGATTAAAGAATTGAATGCTAGTTTTATTAAATATATAATTCATTACATGCATGCAGATGATCATGATCTATACCAAACCTTTGTATGTGATTTGTTCCATTTTAATTTATTATTCAATTAAATTGTTGGCCTGTATGCCTTCTATCCTCATTAATATGTAGGTCCTTCATTCCCATAGTTTATTTTATGTAAAACCCATTTTTCCCCTAACCTAATTTGGAGTAAAATATATATGTAATGGATAGATCTCCCAAGGTAGTTGAGGCAGTTCAAGTTCAGAGTTGAGGTGAAAACAATCCAAGGAGATACAAAGGTGGACATGTGAAAATATGTAAACACGAACCTCAAATTGGTTCAAGGTGTTTCTCCCCTAGGTAAGTGGTTATTTTATCAACCACTAGATAAACTAACCATTAGAACAAACTCATGATCAAACCCTTTATTTTATTTTTTGTCAATTGAATGGTTATTCATTATGTATGTTTTTGTCACGACCCGACCCTACCCGGGCTCGAGCCACAACTACCCTAAGCTCGCCTCCATAGGCCAGAGGTTGGCGACAAGCGCCGAAGGCTAAACAACTTGGGGAGGCCTCTGCCTAAGTACCTGTACACATACACGCAGCCCACTCAATGCAGTAGTGCAGAGTAAAAGAGAAAGTAAAGTACCAACTTCTATAAACAACCAAAAAAAGTGCATCAACCTCTAAACAGTACAAAGAAAGTGCTGAAGATAAACTAAAAAAAGGGAAAAACACGCGCCCAACCAGAAAAGTGCCACAACCTGGAAACAGGTAAACAAAAGTGAAACACCTGGGAGAGTCCCACACCTGGAACCCGACTATGACCACCACACGTGGTCCAAGCTCCCGAACTCCTAAGCTCCTCTGTAGTCACGAGCAACCTGTCCGTCGTCTGCAAGGGAAAACCAAGTGCGGGCAAAGCCCAAGCAGGGGTGAGTATAAAAATACTCAGTAGGATACCCCGAAGGCTCGAGGGATCAACAAAGGAGGTACCGAAGAGTGAGCAGTAGATCGAACAGGGAATAGTAAAGGAGTACAGACGAGAGTTCAGTAAAGAGTACAACTCAACCCAACAAGAGGAAGGAAGTAGACTTGTCCAAACACAAGGAGAAAGAAGCGGTGAGAAGATGAACCTCTCGTCGAGTATTCGATACCTATAGCAGGAGATTAGACTCGTCCAACCACGAGAAACTAGACACGGAAATCATGTGGCATACCCCTCGCGTCTTCACCACTCATGGAAGGAGAGTAACCAAAACCCAAGGAGTGGGTACTGGAACAAGGTATATACATATTCTTATGCTCATACTAGAAACCCGAACAAGATCGTAAGGGGATATCCTTCCAGTAGCTCAGCCCAAGAAAGTAAGTCGCCATTAGTCTCAGAAGTAACCATCATCGATGCCCAGCATCCCACACGCATGCCCTGAACTACAAGTCAAGGGGCTCAAATCACCGCACCTTGATATTATCCTCTTTGGGCGGCACTGACTCGCCCGCACGGTTTTAGGTCGCGTCACAAGGATGCGTTTTAGTTGGGGAAAGCGCCCCTCATACTTGAGAGTTTTGGGGAAAGTCGAACCACACCTCGTCACTGCCCTGCAGTCGAGAGGTCTTCTCAAATTGAATTCATCACAACACTAACCCGTACAACCAAGGGTCCCGCTCCGGTAGTCACAGAGAAAAGCCACAGACTAGCCTAAAGGAAAGGACCGAGTCAAAAAATCCAACGGGTGACCCACTGCCCATCCATGCTGGAGGGTAAACCATAATAAGATATCGGGTGACCCACTGCCTATCCGTGCTGGAGGGTAAACCCTAATACATCATCAGGCGACCCACTGTCCAGCCCTACTGGAGGGTAAACTTGGAATAAGTCATCAGATGACCTACTGCCCAGCCCTGCTGGAGGGTAGACCTGGAAGAAGTCGACGGGTGACCCACTGCCTAGCCCTACTGGAGGGTAAACCTGAAACTAGTCGACTGGTGACCCACTGCCCAGCCCTGCTGGAAGGTAGACCTGAAACAAGACGACGTGCGACCCACTACCCAACCTTGCTGGAGGGTAGACCCTCAAGAGTCATCAGGTGACCCACTGCCTAGTCTCTGATAGAGGGTAAACCCTGAGAAGTCAATGAGAAACCCACTGCCCAACCCTGCTGGAGGGTAAACCCGAAGAAATAGATGAGTAACCCACTGCCCAGCCCCACTAGAGGGTAAACATAGAACTACTCTATCCATCTCTACTGGATGGTACAACACTGGCCAACCGAACACGGAGTGGGTATCGCTCAACCACCCGACTCTGGAACAATTCACCTAATAGAGGTTCAACGCTCGTGCCATCACTGGGTGTCACTAGCACCGCTACCGTGCGTAGGTCCAGAGTACACTAAAAGAAGCCTGCAACCAATGCCTTTTCATATTTACACATTTAATAAGATCACATAAGAGGCTACGCTCTCCTGAACAGATCACACCATTGTAATCCTCATGGAAAACACGCGAGATAAACTACTTACTCGCCTGAAATGGTCAACCGATGAATATAGTACTATTCACTGTAGCCAGCCCATGTGGGGCCCACACCACGATACTGAAACTGAACAAATGGATCACACCACCGTGATATCCTCGGAAAAACACACGGGATTGACTACTCAATCGCCCCAAACGGACACCCGGTGAAAAAGTTACTATTCACCAAAGCCAACCCGGGTGGGACCCACACCACGATCCTGAAAATGGTCGGGTGAACTACTCCATCGTGATTCTCTCGGAACAACACGTCAGATCGACTATTCATTCGCACCGAACGGACGCCCGATGAAAAAGTTACAGTACGCTGTTCACAGCTTAAAAGACGGCTCGTGGGGCCCACGCCTCAACTCTGGCTTCAACGCCCGAAACCACCCCGGTCAAATTCGCCTCGATGCCAGGGTCACAACGCCGTTGACGGTGCCTAAAACGGACTCCGGATGCAGAAGCTGTCAATTCCCGCGTTATATGCAAACGGGACCCCGTGGGGCCCACACCTCAGACCCAAAAACTGTCGGGCGCATCACACCATTGCGATCTCCTCGGAAAGAGACGTCAAAAGGACTGCTCATTTGAGTGGAATAGATATCCGGAGAAAAAGATGCATTTCGTCAGACCGCGCATGAGTGGTTCTACGTAGGACCCGCACCCCGGTCCCGAAGCACAACGAACGGATCACACCATTGCGATCCTCTCAAAAAAGTACACAAGATGGACTATTCAATTGTCCAAAACAGACATTCTGTGATAAAGCTGGATATCATCGCCAACTCCCAAAATGGCCCTCGTGGGGCCCACACCACCGTGCAGAATTAAAGCGGGCGGGTTGCGTCATCGCAACGCCCTCGGAAAAACTCCTCGAATCGACTACCCATTCACCCCGAACGGACGTCCGATGAAAAAGTTATAAAAAGTCACAACCCGCTCAAACGACGGCCCATGGGGCCCACGCCTCG
Source organism: Viscum album (assembly GCA_963277665.1). NCBI lineage: Eukaryota > Viridiplantae > Streptophyta > Magnoliopsida > Santalales > Viscaceae > Viscum > Viscum album. The sequence continues at coordinate 1,142,181,312 of OY728127.1, forward strand.
GCCCTGAATCAAGTATCCAATATTAGACTCAAAAAGACCATCTCAAGGTCAGGATCACGCTGCTGCAAATGACGTGTCAAATGGATGCCTCGGTTAAAAGATATAACCTGTAAAATAATTTTCCAAGAAAAACAATAATAATATTTTATATTATTATTTTAATCCTAAAGACATCAAAAAAAGGTGGGTTACATCCCCCCACATGCCATATTTCCTTCGTTTTTTTATTCTTTATTCTCCTTATTTTTGTTTTCTTCTCTCTCCAATCAAAACCAAACTCCTCCTTCCTCCCGTCAAACACCAGACCCGCACGGCGTGGGTCTTGTTTCCCCCGCCGGTCGCACAGGTCGCCCCGGTCCCCGCGTCAACCACTCCGCCTCCGACCACCTGCACCGATCTCCGATGCTCGACTTGACACCCCGGCTAAACCCCGTCCGTCGTCCTCCCGCACTCATGGTGATCTCTCACGCTGCCTCCGGAGCTCTCGGCTCCCGAAGAACCAGCACCCGCCGGCTGGGCCGACCCTATTCTGCAGCGCCCTGTCCTGCTCCGGGGACTGCCTCGGCCTCGCCGGACTCCGTCGTCGCTCGCCATGCTCGCACCAGCTGGACTGATTGGACTTATCGTTGGATACGCATGGAACCACCACACCCTCCGGTTCCACTCACCCCCGCAGCTCCGGTCCAAGTTGAAATGAGGATACGATCACAGATCTGGAATCCATGGACCCAAATCTACACAACTTCATGCCCCGCTCGACGATCCATAGACTTTCTACCATATCAAAAATTAAACGACGAAAAATGCGTGAAGAACACGTGAAGGAAGAAACCAAAAAGAGATCGATTGATGAACTTGATTGATCAATCATCGTTGTTAATGTTCAAAGTAGTTGAATTGACAATGAAATAATATTATGAATAAGAAAGAATATTAAATGGGGATACAAAATTCGAAATAAAGAATCCTACCTGGAATTGGATCTTTCAACACGCTCGCAAAGATCTGTTGTGTTCGTTGCGCTTCGGAACACCTTGATCCAAAGCTTTGTCGTTGTCCGCCAAAGGGAGGAGGATGAGATGATGGGAGGTTGGAGGAGGAGAGGAAGAGGTTACGCAAGGGGAAATGAGGGGAGGATATGGGAGGAGAGGAAACATAAATAAAATAAAATAAACCCTTTAAAACAATAAAAACATAACACAAAATTAAATCTGCATCTGAAACCCCCAACGCAGTGAAAGTTAGGTCGCACCTAAGGTAAAAACCACCTCCTGAGCACCACAGAGGTCTCAAAATTTTAATACAAGGCTCCGTTCGAAAGATATAAAATCTAACATCCGGGACCACTTAATTACGAAAACGCCCCTGGTGGCGTTTTCCACAGAGGGCATGCGCCCACGAAAGTTACACCCCTCCTAGGGTAAAAGACATGCTCCAAACTCAACAGTGCCCTCGGTTTTCCAATCCGAGCTACCGTTTAAGAGATACTTGAGTTTAACCATTAAACGAATAAATTCATTATTTTATTTATTTGTTTAATGGTCCGTTAACAGGAGAGGGGTCCCGATGTCCCGCACTGACATATTTTATGTCGTTTTTGGGGTAAACAAACCATTTTGGACCCATCCGTACTCTCAGATTTATGATCTGAATTACTGTTTAGGAGTTATACCATTTATTTGGCATGCCTAGTGTGAACACACTTAAAATTTAACTCCAGCCACACCGGGGCTAGGAATCGTACGCCGTCTGAAGGCGCTGCTCTAGAATAACATCAAGAATATTTCAAAGTCTTTTATAGAAAAAATAACGAGTTCTTACATCATTCCATATTTCAAGCTTTTCATCCTCGAAAAGAAAAACTAGGGAAATAACTCAGGGTACTAAGCTCACACCTGGCTCTCCCGTACCCAGAAGAACTCTTGCATAGTTCCATGTCACCGTGCAAGGACCAAAGGATTTGGTCCGTTTGCATGGGTTCTACCCTTGACGATGACGTGCATTGGAGCATGCACACCTCTTCTCAGATGAGTCACATGGGAGACGTCGTGCACCCACTCTAGACTTTGGGGTTAGGGAAAGGCGGTAGGAAACCTCGCCATCCCTTCGTACGATCTCAAATGGCCTGAAGGACCTCGGGGGTAGCTCACCTCCCCGATCACACCTCTACGTCGCACGTTGCGACTCGAATCACCGTTTGGATCTGGGACAAAGCCCGGCGATTCCCTCCTTCAGAATTTCCATATGGTGAAACACCCAAGGACATCTGGTCACACAAGATTTCTCAGTCGATGTCCCACAAACAAGACTCTCTTACATGCTCGAAGAGCGAAGGAGTCGACACCATCGACTAAAGAAAAAGGTCCCATGAAAGTGATGAATCATCGAGTAACTGAGTCACCAGACTCCACCTATGCCCAACTGCTCCGTGGAAAATGGTCGGCGGCCAAAGCCACCATCAGATCTGCCGGTGTCTGTGCAAGCCTGAAGAGGCGAACTATTGTCTCTAGCCAAACCTCTACTGCTTGAGGGTCTAGATCACCACTGAACCTCAGCGGTCTCTGTCACTGGAACTCACGGTGAGTGCTCAACCAGCGCTCAAGCTTCGTCTACTCTGTAGGAGCTGTCTGCTGCTCACCAGGTGGGGGTGCAACTACCGGCCCACCCAGAGAAAGGGCTCGCATGATGGGTTCTGGACTGAGGCCTCATATCTCACAGGGTCATCGTCACGAACCAAAGCTGGTATCCTGGCCGACTGTCCTCACGGAGACATCCTAAATGTTATCAAGGAGTGCCGCAGTCAGATGAGCATATATGTATATAATAGTTACAACAATGGGGAGCTGACTCAAGAAGGACAATCAAAGACTCAATCCTATGTGATGCACAAACCAATTTTCCCTGCAACAAGTGTCTCAGCATGTCGAGTCCACAAGCTGGTTTTCAGGGTCCTAGTGAATGGATACGTCGACCGCTACACCGTCACTAGACTCCATGGCCTGAGATCCGCTCTCGAGACACGTCGATACTGTTGCCCTAGATTCCAACCAATTCCTTTTTAGGGACGTCCGAACAATGTCCCAAGGAATGAACCACCTTTGATACCACTTTGTCACGACCCGAACCTACCCAGACTCGAGCCGCAACTACCCCAAGCCCGCCTATATAGGCTAGGGGTTGGCGACAAGCACCGAAGGCTAAACAACTTGGGGAGGCCTTTGCCTAAGTACCTGCACACATACACGCAGCCCCCTCAATGCAATAGTGCAGAGTAAAAGGGAAAGTAAAGTACCAACTTCTATAAACAATCACAGAAAGTGCGTCGACCTATAAATGGTACAAAGTAAGTGCTGAAGAAAAACTAAAAAAAAGGGAAAAACACGAGCCCAATCAGAAATGTGCCACAACCCAGCAATAGGTAAACAAAAGTGAAAAAGCTGGGAGAGTCCCACACCTGGAACCCGACTATGACCACCGCACGTGGTCCAAGCTCCCGAACTCCTAAGCTCCTCTGTAGTCATGAGAAACCTATCTGTCATCTTCAAGGGCACACCAAGTGCGGGCAAAGCCCAAGCAAGGGTGAGTATAAAAATACTCAGTAGGATACACCGAAGGCTCGAGGGAGCAACAAAGGAGGTACCAAAGAGTGATCAGTAGACCGAACAGGGAATAGTAAATGAGTATAGAAGAGAGTGCAGTAAAGAGTACAACTCAAACCAATAAGAGGAAGGAAGTAGACTCGTCCAAACACAAGGATCTAGAAGCAGTGAGAATATGAACCTCTCGTTGAGTCTTCGCTACCTATAGCAGGAGAGTAGACTCGTCCAACCACAAGAATATAGACATGGAAAGCACGTGGCATACCCCGCGCGTCTTCACCTCTCCTGGAAGGTGAGTAACCAAAACCCAAGGAGTGTGTAACACCCGAGACTTTTATGTTATATAAATCATCAAAGGAATCTTTTTCTACACACAAAACTTGCTTGGCTTGCTTTACACGAAATCGCGACCTTCCTCGATAGCTTGCGTCGTACGCAATACTGAGTTTCACTAAACAATGATATGCTATTAAAATATTATTAAAACTAGCCATTATGAATAGTAATAACCACTTTTTGAAATTTTATAAATTTTATTTTTCAAAATGGACTTCATTTTTGGATTTGGAATATCGAAATTAGCCTAGGGTGAAATTTTGGTATTTTTCTGAAAACTTTCAATTTTTGATGAATAGTGAAACCACTAAGTAGAAGTTAAAAAACTGAATTTTTCATAAAATTTAACTTTACCACTTCTCTGAGTGGAATTTCAAAAATCCAAGAGACACTGTTGATGTCAGTAAGTAAAATGTGGTTCAATGAGATGGAAATAATTTTTGGTGAATAGTAACTTTTTACTTTTATTTACCACGGTTAAAAGTAAATAGGGTAATTAAGGGTAAAAATGATATTATTATTACCCTAACACATGTCTTAATTCTATTGGATAAGTTTAATTCGACCAAAAACAGACTTAGGAATAAAATATGACCATTTAGGCCCACTTGGATTAGATTAGGACATTTATTATTAATTTATTTAAAGAAGGGTTAAAATAGTTAAAATCAAAGTTTAATAAGTAAATAATTTTTAATATAAGTTTATACATAAGATAAATTGGACTATAAATATTCATTAGAAAGATAAAAAGATTTCATACATAATGATATTTTATTTGTAATTTTTAGACATTAAATAATTTAATTTATTTATGAAACAAAGATGACGCAGTAATTATCTTATTAATGAAATATTGACATAATTGATGTTATAAACACCAAAATAAATGTAATTTGAGACTTTTTATGAATTAAACTAATTTTATAAGTTAATATGACATGTTATTAGTTCTTTAATTAACTTTTTTCGAACTAATAATTCTGTTATGATTTTCACAAAAATCAATTACTAAATAGTGTCAAAATTGACATAAAATAGTTTTTAAAACAAATATTATATTAGTAATTGTTATTTTATTCCTAAAAATATAAGGTTCGGAAAAATGACTTAGATAAGGTTATATATATTAATAGTAACCAACTTGGGGTTCGTTTGGCTTCTTATAGTAAGTTTATTAACCTTATAGTATAAGAACACAAGAAGACACGGTAAAAGTAAAATTATTTAACTTAATGTTAAATCTAAATGATAAGGTTAAAATAGGAACCTAAACTTGTATAAATTAAATTGGATGAGATTATTTCGACCCATCCCCACATTAGCTTCGAAATATATCAATTTGTAGCTATTTAAAACCGAACTTGACTTTATAATAAAATAATATTTTTAGTTTTCCCAAAGGAGCCCCTCTCCTCCCTTATAAAAGGGCACCTCCTACCCCTCTTCCTCACACCACTTTGAGCCTTCAAGCTCGGCCAACCCCTGAAAATTTTTCCTCTCCACTTCCCTAGAGACATCCTAGAGGTCCTGGTCTTCTTCAAATACCAATTTTAGTGCCCTAAAAGAAGGTCTCAATGAAGCACTTCAAAGAAGAGGTAATGTCCGTTACCAATTCTTTCATCTTTATTTCTTCTTCCACTTCTTCTTATTTAATTTTTTCATTATGAAGTAATAACATAAGTATCACTCATATACTTATATGTTATTATAATTATTAAACAACCCTATTTCACCATCTATCTATCCTACGGAAAAAGAAATCACCGTGCGTGCGTACGTACGGAATACCGTCTCCACGCCGTGGTGTAATCTATTTTCCACCACCAACTTACTTGGATAGGTATAATGGTGTAAATAATGACAATATATGACTATTATAAAGTTACACTAATTCTGAAATAGTATACATACACTCCAATACAATTTCACGATCATAGGAACGATATCATCACTCGTGCGTACGTACGGAATATCGTCTCCACAATGTGATGCGACTTGTTCTACATGATATTCATTTCATAATGATTATATAAATGAATTGAATGAATTAATATGATATATATTACACTAATACCATTCTGTAAATGAGGTATCTATAACCTAAAGAGAAGAATAAGAATTTATTCGACAAAACACGCATAAGAACAAAAAGTTATAAACACCCGAATAACAAGTAACAATGAAATATTACTACTAAGAAGCTAAGAATATGACCATATATGATATCATAAAAATAATTATGATTCTGGAATAAGTAAATAACATTATTTAAATCATTATACAGGAGGTTCAGATACTTATGAAGCAAAACAGACCTAAGGTAAGGGAAATATCACAATCTCATTTTTATCCGAGATTGTTTATACTTTGGTATTTACTGGGGTGTATTTTATCATCCACATCCATGTTTCCTCAATATGTAATATTATTTCCATCCACATAAAATTTTGTAAATCCAATTTTACTCTTCGGTAAGTTTTTAGTAAAAGATATGAAAGGAATCTTTTGTCGTTTTTCATACGAGGTACTTTTTGACTTTTCTGACAAAAGTACGAAAAGAATGTTTTTTTAACTTATACGACATGAATGGATTTTTAAAACATTATTTACAAGAAGCTTCCTTTACAAGTTTTCATGTTTATTTTTAATCAACTTCTCTTAGTTTAGAATTGTATGACATGTTAAGAAAGGAAAAGTGTTTTTGAAGTAGAAAGGATATTTTCCTCAAGAATGGAGTTCAAGTGTTTTATCAAAATTATTTTCCATCTAAGATAATATAGGGTTCTATTTCTATCCCTATTATTACATGGATTTGATTATGTTGTGATGGAAATATTTTTATGAATTCCTTTATCTTATATGAATTGTTTTATGATGTCATGTTGTTTAAGAATCCCATTTTTACTACATGGGTTATGCAATGATGTATGATTTATGATTTTGTGCCACACATAAGAATGGTATCATTATGAGATGTGTGGGACCTATATCTCCCTCCAATTCATTGGGTAAAGATTTTATATCTCATTAGATAGACATGGCTGGAACGGTAGGTTATACCGGTTTAGTGAAATAGGATTGAAACGGGGAATGAACTCGGTTCAGAAATGGACTTTGTCCACTAAGATAGTCTTGGAAATGAGTCATGACTAATAAGAAATGATTCTCTATGATTATGTGTATATGCCACAAAGTTTCATGTTTTAAGTTATGATTATTGGGATTACATTTCACTACTATGATTTATCCCAAGTTATGAAATTATGCTCTCTTTTGCAGGTTACGATTTCCAAAAGTTATGTTCTTATGAATATGATGTGATTGATATTTCTTTTGTTTACCCTTACTGAGCATTTGAGATCACCCTTTTGTATGTTTTCTTTTCCCAGGTCAGGAAGAAGGTTATTAAGTAAGATATGCCAAAAGGGACTATAGATATGATGAAATAAATGGGAGACAGTGTAGACTCTTTATGAACCAGTTGTTTATATTTCCCAGTTTCTAAAGACACTATACCTATATGGTCCTTTGGTGGTTTTGTTATATGTTGTAATAAGTATGCTTCAATTTTGAAGTATTAACAATGTATGTAAAGTATGGGTCGTTATAGTTGGTATCAGAGGAAAGGTATAGTCAACCTTTGGAAACTAGGATGTGAAAGCCTTAGTAAGAACCCTAAGGATAAGTCTAAGCATAGAACACAATCTTAGTGTTTTAGAAATGGCCATGAATAACCTAGGATAAGACATTAAGTGTGAAGTATTATTCTTGATTATGTGGTTTTCCTATTACAATTAGTGTTTCTCACACTATTCTTCTTGGTTTTAGTCAATGGCTGGAACCCGAAGGAATCGTGTTAATGCGGAATGCGACGGGCAATGCAATTATTGTCCCCCTGAGCAACCAAACGTTATGGGAGATGGAATGAAAAATCTTGTAGCCATGCTCACACAACTTTCTCAAGCTATGAATCATGCAGGACTTCCAAACGAGCAAAGGAAGGAGCAACATTCTGTTGAATCCTTCATGAGACAGCGTCCACCTTCTTTCAGTGGGTCTACTGATCCATTAATTGTTGAACAATTGATTAGTACTACTAAAAAGATATTTTCAGTTATTCAATGTTCTGAGCATGATAAATTCATCTTAGCAGTGTATTGTTTGGAAGGTGATGTTGATCAATGGTGGAATCTTATTAAGAATACGAGGCAAAGGGATGAAATTGAGTTCATGGAATGGGATGAGTTCAAGAACTTATTTTTCAATAAGTACTTCCCTCGTATTCTCCGAACAAAGATGGAGAAAGAGTTTCTTGAACTGAAGAAAAAGGATGATGAATATGTTGGTACCTATGAAGCAAATTTTACAAGACTTTCAAGGTACGCTTCTGGTATTATTATCCAACCTGAGAGTAAGATCGATCGATTCTTTAGTTGCTTAAAACCAAGTCTTAGAAGGGCCTTATCCATAAGGGACTTCAATAGCTACGAGGAAATCGTTCGATGTGATCTCAAAGTTGAGATGGAGATTGGAGTAACCCATCAGTCATATGGGTTTGATAAGAAGAGGAAAATGGAATTCAAAGGAAAATCAAAAGAGCACACTGAAAAGAAGATGAGCTTTCCCTTATGCTCAAAGTGTGGAAAAAAACATGGAGGGAGTTGTCTTAAAGGGACAAGTAAATGTTTCAAATGTGGAAAGGAAGGTCATCGGGCATTTGAATGCCACAATGGTGGGAAGAAGATGTATAATGATGCAAACAAAGGAAGGGACACACAGAATGAACCTACTACACTTCAATGTTTCAAGTGCAAGGAGATGGGACATTATGCCAATAAATTCCCTAATCCAAGGGTTGATGATGATGGTCGACGTCAACAAACTCTTAAGGCTAAAGACAAAGGAATGTCACATGCAATTTCTATCAGCGATGTTGAGTACGATAACGATGTGGTGAAAGGTACACTTACCATCCACTCTAAAGTAGCAAATGTTTTATTTGATTCTGGATCCACCCACTCCTTTATTTCTGAAGAATTTTCTAAGGGTATCACCGTATTACCTCAACAATTAGATGTTGAGTTAGCTGTGACAACACCTAATGGCACAACAGTCGCATCAAAAGTTTATAATTCTTCTCCGATTGAAGTTTGTGGGAAAGTGCTTATTGCAAATCTTGTGATCCTTCCTATAGTGGAATTTGATGTGATTCTTGGCTTGGATTGGCTTTCTCTACATGGAACTCATATCAATTTCCAAAGAAGGGAAGTCACATTTCATATTCCAGATCAATCTATGATCGTCTATCGATGCAAGGATGAACATAACCTTCTAGTGGAAATTTCTTCCATTTTATGGGTATTGATTCCACTAAATGAAGGTTATTTATCTCAAACGGTTGGTGAGAAAATCATGATTAAGAATATTCCCATTGTACGGGAGTTTGATGATGTCTTTCTGGAGGAATTACCGGGTCTTCCACTGAATCATGAAGTTGAGTTTTCAGTAGAACTCATACCGGATGCTTTTCCTATTTAAAAGACACCTTATAGAATGGCCCCAATTGAGTTGCAGGAATTGAAGAAGCAACTCCAAGAGAATCTTGATAAGGGGTTCATACGCCCTAGTGCGTCACCTTGGGGAGCACCTGTTCTGTTTGTTAAGAAGAAATATGGATCAATGAGACTCTGCATTGATTATCGAGAACTTAACAAGATCACTATCAAGAACAAATATCCTCTCCCGTGCATTGATGACCTATTTGACCAACTACGCGGAGCTCAATACTTTTCCAAGATTGATCTTCGTTCAGGGTATCATCAATTAAGGTTCAAAAGGGAGGATATACCAAAGACGGCTTTCCGTACAAGGTATGGACACTATGAATTTATAGTGATGCCATTTGGTCTTACTAATGCCCCTTCTATCTTCATGGATCTAATGAATAGAGTCTTTAGAGACTATCTTGATCACTTTGTGGTAGTCTTTATAGACGATATTCTTGTCTATTAAAAGATCAAGGAAGAACATGAAGATCACTTGAGAATTATATTGAAGACCCTGAGAAAGGAGAAGCTTTATGCCAAATTTACCAAGTGTGAATTTTGGCTTAAAAAAATTGCATTTTTGGGTCACATAATCTCAAAAGAGGGGATATCTGTGGATCCAGCAAAAACAGAGGTTATTGAAAGATGGTCAAGACCAATAACAGTAACTAAGATTCGAAGTTTTCTTGGTTTGTCTGGATATTATCGACATTTTGTGAAAGATTTTTCACGATTATCTAATCCACTCACCAGGTTGACTCAGAAAGGAGTTAAGTTTGTTTGGACGGAGGAATGTGAAGAGAATTTCAAGGAGTTGAAAAGAAGGTTATCCAGTGCACCTGTGCTCACACTTCCTTGTAGTGGAGAAAGGATTGTGATCTACAGTGATGCATCCAAGAAGGGGTTGGGGTGTGTTCTTATGCAAAATGATATGGTGATAGCTTATGCCTCACGACAGTTGAAAATCCATGAGCAAAATTACCCAACACATGATTTGGAGTTAGCGGCGGTAATCTTTGCATTAAAGATTTGGAGGCATTACCTTTATGGTGATAGGTGTGATATTTATACTGATCATAAAAGTTTAAAGTATATTTTCACACAAAAGGAGCTGAATATGCGTCAAAGAATATGGTTGGAGCTGATTAAGGATTACAACTGATCAATTCATTACCACCCTGGGAAAGCAAACAAGGTGGCAGGTGCATTAAGTCAACAAGACTATGCTAGTTTATCCATGATGAGGATCACAAAAGATCCAATATTTATGGATTTACAAAGGACGGATCTTGGAATTATAATGGAAGGGGGAAAATCGTATATTTCTCAAATGAATGTTCAACCATCTATACATGTGAAGATTAAAGAGGCACAGAAAGAAGATGTAGAGTTACAAAAGAAGGTGAGAAATGTTCCTGAATTCAACCTTGATTGTGATGGGATAATAAAGTTTAGGAATCGGGTTTGTGTTCCTCCCATCCCCGAATTAAAGAAGGAGCTGCTGGATGAGGCTCATAGTTCATCATTCTCTATTCATCCTGGAAGCAAGAAGATGTATAGGGACCTGAAAGAGTACTTCTGGTGGGATGGCATGAAAAGAGATGTTGCTGAATATGTCTCTCGATGCTTGGTTTGTCAAAAAGTTAAAGCTGAGAGACAGAAGTCTAAGGGGATGTTACAACCATTACCCATACCCGAATGGAAATGGGAAAACATCACTATGGACTTTGTCATGGGACTTCCTAAAACATCAAAAGGCAATAATTCTATCTGGGTCATAGTTGATCGTCTTACAAATTCTGCACACTTTATTGCTATTAGAGAGGATTTCTATCTAGATCAGCTTGCCAGGATATATGTAAAGGAAGTGGTAATATTGCATGGAGTACCACTTTCTATTATATCTGATCGGGATCTGAGATTTACCTTGAAGTTCTGGCGAAGTCTTCAGCATACTCTGGATACAGAGTTGAGTTTCAGCACTACTTATCATCCTCAGACAGACGGTCAGTCTGAGAGAACAATTCAAACTCTAGAAGATATGTTGAGAGATTGCTCTATGGATTTCAAAGGTGGTTGGGATCAACACCTACCTTTGGTGGAATTTTCTTATAATAATAGATTTCACTCCAGTATTCAGATGGCTCCTTATAAAGCTCTCTATGGAAAGAAATGCAGGACTCCAACTTGCTGGGATGAAGTTGGGGAAAGAAAGCTATTAGGACCCGATCTCGTTGATGAAATGGCAGAAAATGTCAGATCTATTCAACAACACATAAGAGCAGCTCAGAGTCGACAGAAAAGTTATGCCAACAACCGAATAAAAGACCTAGAGTTTGAAGTGGGTGATAAAGTGTTCTTACGAATATCTCCCTGGAAGAGGGTCATGAGATTTGGAAAGAAGGGGAAGTTGAGCCCTAGATATATCGGTCCTTTCAAAATACTGGATCGTGTTGGGAAGGTAGCTTACCGATTGGCGCTTCCACTGAATCTCTCTCAAGTTCACGATGTGTTCCATGTATCTCTCCTGAGAAAGTACATACATGATCCTTCACATGTACTCAGCTCAGAAGTTGTACCGCTGGAGCAGGATCTTTCTTATGAAGAACAGCCGATAGAGATTCTGGATCGTAGTGAAAAAGTCCTACGAAACAAGACCACTCGATTGGTGAAAGTTTTATGGAGGAACCACCAATTAGAAGAAACTACATGGGATCTTGAGGATATGATGAGGGAGAGGTATCCTCATCTGTTTGTTACAAAGTGACGAATTTTGAGGGCGAAATTTATTTTAAGGGAGGTAGAATGTAACACCCGAGACATTTATGTTATATAAATCATCAAAAGAATCTTTTTCTACACACAACACTTGCTTGGCTTGCTTTACACGAAATCGCGACCTTCCTCGATAGCTTGCGTCGTACGCAATACCGAGTTTCACTAAACAATGATATTCTATTAAAATATTATTAAAACCAGCCGTTATGAATAGTAATAAACACTTTTTGAAATTTTATAAATTTTATTTTTCAAAATGGACTTCATTTTCGGATTCAGAATATCGAAATTAGCCTAGGGTGAAATTTTGGTATTTTTCTGAAAACTTTCAATTTTTGATGAATAGTGAAACCACTAAGTGGTACTTAAAAAACTGAATTTTTCATAAAACTTAATTTTACCACTTCTGTGAGTGGAATTTAAAAAATACGAGAGACACAGTTGATGTCAGTAAGTAAAATGTGGTTCAATGAGATGAAAATAATTTTTGGTGAATAGTAACTTTTTACTTTTATTTACCACAGTTAAAAGTAAATAGGGTAATTAAGGGTAAAAATGATATTATTATTACCCTAAAACATGTCTTAATTCTATTGGATAAGTGTAATTCGACCAAAAACAAACTTAGGAATAAAATATGACCATTTAGGTCCACTTGGATTAGATTAGGACATTTATTATTAATTTATTTAAAGAAGGGTTAAAATAGTTAAAATCAAAGTTTAATAAGTAAATAATTTTTAATATAAGTTTATACATAAGATAAATTCGACTATAAATATTCATTAGAAATCTGAAAATATTTCCTACATAATGATATTTTATTTGTAATTTTTAGACATAAAATATTTTAATTTATTTATGACACAAAGATGATGCATTAATTATCTTATTAATGAAATATTGACATAATTGATGTTATAAACACAAAAATAAATGTAATTTGAGACTTTTTATGAATTACACTAATTTTATAGGTTAATATGACATGTTAGTATTGCTTTAATTAACTTTTTTTGAACTAATAATTCTGTTATGATTTTCACAAAAATCAATTACTAAATAGTGTCAAAATTGACATAAAATATTTTTTAAAACAAATATTATATTAGTAATTGTTATTTTATTCCTAAAAATCTAAGGTTCAGCCAAATGACTTATATAAGGTTATATATATTAATAACAAACAACTTGGGGTTTTTTTGGCTTCTTATAGTAAGTTTATTAACCTTATAGTATAATAACACAAGAAGACACGGTAAAAGTAAAATTATTTAACTTAATGTTAAATCTAAATGATAAGGTTAAAATAGGAACCTAAACTTGTCCAAATTCTATTAGATGAGAGTATTTAGACCCATAACCACCTTAGATTAGAAATATATCGATTTGGAGCTATTTAAAATCGAACAAGACTTTATAATAAAATAATATTTTTAGTTTTCCCAAAGGAGTCCCTCTCCTCCCTTATAAAAGGGCACCTCCTCCCCCTCTTCCTCACACTACTTTGAGCCTTCAAGCTCGGACAAACCCTGCCAATTCCTCCTCTCCACTTCCCTAGAGACATCCTAGAGGTCCTGGTCTTCTTCAAAGACCAATTTTAGTGCCCTAAAAGAAGGTCTCAAAGAAGCACTTCAAAGAAGAGGTAATGTCCGTTACCGATTCTTTCATCATTATTTCTTCTTCCACTTCTTCTTCTTTAGTTGTTTCATTATGAAGTAATAACATCAGTATCACTCATATACTGATATGTTATTATAAGTATGAAACAACCCTATTTCACCATCTATCCATCCTACGGAAAAAGAAATCACCGTGCGTGCGTACGTACGGAATACCGTCTCCACGCCGTGGTGTAATCTATTTTCCACCACAACCTTACTTGGATGGGTATAATGGTGTAAATAATGACTATATATGACTATTATAAATTGATACTGATTCTGAAATAGTATACATACACTCCAATACAATTCCACGATCATAGGAACGATATCATCACTCATGCGTACGTACGGAATACCGTCTCCACGATGTGATGCGACTCGTTCTACATGATCTTCATTTCATAATGATTATATAAATGAATTGAATGAATTGAATGAATTAATATGATATATATTACACTAATACCATTATGTAAATGAGGTATCTATAACCTAAAGAGAAGAATAAGAATTTATTCGACAAAACACGTATAATAACAAAAAGTTATAAACACCTGAATAACAAGTAGCAATGAAATATTACTACTAAGAAGCTAAGAATATGACCATATATGATATCATAAAAATAATTATGATTCTGGAATAAGTCAATAACATTATTTAAATCATTATACAGGATTTTCGGACACTTACGAAGCAAAACGGACCTAAGGTAAGGGAAATATCACAATCTCATTTTTATCCGAGATTGTTTATACTTTGGTATTTACTGGGGTGTATTTTATCATCCACATCCATGTTTCCTAAATATGTAATATTATTTACATCCACCTAAAATTGTTTAAATCCAATTTTACCCTTCGGTAAGTTTTTAGTAAAAGATATGAAAGGAATCTTTTTTCGTTTTTCATACGAGGTACTTTTTGACTTTTCCGACAAAAGTACGAAAAGAATGTTTTTTTTAACTTATATGGCTTGAATGTATTTTTAAAACATTATTTCCAAGAAGCTTCATTTACAAGTTTTCATGTTTATTTTTAATCAACTTATCTTAGTTTAGAATTGTATGACATGTTAAGAAAGGAAAAGTGTTTTTGAAGTAGAAAGGATATTTTCCTCAAGAATGGAGTTCAAGTGTTTTATCAAAATTATTTTCCATCTAAGATAATATAGGGTTCTGTTTCTATCCCTATTATTACATGGATTTGACTATGTTGTGATTGAAATATTTTTATGAATTCCTTTATCTTATATGAATTGTTTTATGATGTCATGTTGTTTAAGAATCCCATTTTTACTACATGGGTTATGCAATGATGTATGATTTATGATTTTGTGGAAAATATAAGAATGGTATCATTATGAGATGGGTGGGACCTATATCTCCCTCCAATGCATTGGGTAAAGATTTTATATCTCATGAGATAGACGTGGCTGGAACGGTAGGTTATACCGGTTCAGTGAAACAGGACTGAAACGGGGAATGAACTCGGTTCAGAAATGGACTTTGTCCACTAAGATAGTCTTGGAAATGAGTCTTGACTAATAAGAAATGATTCTCTATGATTATGTGTGTATTCCACAAAGTTTCATTTTTTAAGTTATGATTATTGGGATTACATTTCACTACTATGATTTATCCCATGTTATGAAATTATGCTCTCTTTTGCAGGTTACGATTTCCAAAAGTTATGTTCTTATGAATATGATGTGATTGATATTTCTTTTGTTTACCCTTACTGAGCATTTGAGCTCACCCTTTTGTATGTTTTCTTTCCCCAGGTCAGGAAGAAGGTTATTAAGTAAGATATGCCAAAAGGGACTATAGATATGATGAAATAAATGGGAGATAGTGTAGACACTTTATGAACCAGTTGTTTATGTTTCCTAGTTTCTAAAGACACTATACCTATACGGTCCTTTCATGGTTTTGTTATATGTTGTAATAAGTATGCTTCAATTTTGAAGTATTAATAATGTATGTAAAGTATGGTTCGTTATAGAGTGGGTACTGGAACAAGGTATATACATATTCTTATGCTCATACTAGAAACCCAAACAAGATCGAAAGGGGATCTCCATCCCATAGCTCAGCCCAAGAAAGTAAGTCGCCATCAGTCTCAGAAGTAACCATCGTCGATGCCCAGCATGCCACACGCATGCCCTGAACTGCAAGTCAAGGGGCTTAAATCACCGCACCTTGATATTATCTGCTTTGGACGGCACTGACTCGCCCGTACAGTTTTAGGTCGCGTCACAAGGACGAGTCTTAGTGAGGAAAGTGCCCCTCGTACTTGAGATTTTTGGGGAAAGTCAAACCACACCTCGTCACTGCCTTGCAGTCGAAAGGTCTTCTCAAATTCAAGTCATCACAACCCTAACCCATACAACCAAGGGTCTCGCTCTGGTAGTCACGGAGAAAAGCCACAGTCTAGCCTGGTGGAAAGGACTGAGTCTGAAAAGCCAACGGGTGACCCACTGCCCAACCCTGCTGGAGGGTAAATCATAAAAAGATATCGGGTGACCCACTGCCCAGCCGTGCTGGAGGGTAAACCCTAATACATCATCAGGCGACCCACTGCCCAGCCCTACTGGAGGGTAAACCTGGAATAAGTCATCAGGCGACCCACTGCCCAGGCCTGCTGGAGGGTAGACCTGGAAAAAGTCGACGGGTGACCCACTGCCCAGCCCTGCTAGAGGGTAAACCCGGAACAAGTCGATAGGTGACCCACTGCCCAGCCCTACTAGAGGGTAGTCCTGAAACAAGACGATGGGCAACCCACTGCCCAGCCCTGCTGGAGGGTAGACCCTCAAGAGTCGTCGGGTGACCCACTGCCTAGTCTCTGCTAGAGGTTAAACCCTGAGAAGTCAATGAGCAACCCACTTCCCAGACCTACTAGAGGGTAAAACCGAAGAAGTCGATGAGTAACCCACTGCCCAGCCCCACTGAAGGGTAAACACAGAACTTCTTTGGCCATCTCTACTGGATGGTACAACACTGGCCAACCGAACATGTAGTGGGTATCGTGCAACCACCTGACTCCGAAACAATTCACCTAATATATGTTCATCGCTCGTGCCATCACTGGGTGTCACTAGAACCGCTACCGTGCGTAGGTTCAGAGTACGCTCAGAGAAGCCTCCGGCCAAAGACTTTTCATATTTCCACATTTAATAAGATCACGTAAGAGGCTACGCTCCCCTAAGCAGATCACACCATTGTAATCCTCATGGAAAAACATGCGAGATAGACTACTTACTCGCCTGAAACGGTCAACCGGTGAATATAGTACTATTCATTGTAGTTGGCCCATGTGAGGCCCACACCACGATCCTGAAATTAAACAAACGGATCACACCACCATGATCTCCTCGAAAAAACACAAGGGATTGACTACTCAATCACCCCAAACAGACACCCGGTGAAAAAGGTATTATTCACCATAGCCAACCTAGGTGGGACCCACACCATGATCCCGAAAATGGTTGGGCGAACTAATCCATCGCGATGCTCTCGGAACAACACGTCAGATCGACTATTCATTCTCCCCGAACGGATGCCCGATGATAAAGTTGCAGTACGCTATTCACAGCTTAAAAGATGGCCCATGGGGCCCATGCCTCAACTCTGGATTCAATGCCCGAAACCACCCCTGTCAAATTCACCTCGATGCCAGGGTCACAACGCCATTGACAGCGCCTAAAATGGACTCCGGATGCAGAAGCTGTCAATTCCCGCGTTATACGCAAACGGGACCCCGTGGGGCCCACACCTCAGACCTGAAAACAGTCGGGCGCATCGCACCATTTCAATCTCCTCAGAAAGACATGTCAAAAGGACTGCTCATTTGAGTGGAATAAATATCCAGAGAAAAAGATGCATTTTGTCAGACCGTGCACGAGCGGTTCTACGTGGGACCCACACCCCGGTCCTGAAGAACAACGAACGGATCGCACCGTTTCAATCCTCTTGAAAAAGTACACAATATTTACTATTCACTTTTCCAAAATGGACATCCAGTGATAAAGCTGAAAATCACCGCCAACTCCCAAAACGGCCCTCATGGGGCCCACACCACCGTGCGGAATTAAAGCGGACGGGTTGCATCATCACAACGCCCTTGGAAAAACTCCTCGAATCAACTACCCATTCACCCCGAACGGGCATCCGATGAAAAAGTTATAAAAAGTTGCAACCCGCTCAAACAAAGACCCATGGTGCCCACGCCTCGGCCCCGAATCAAGTATCTGATATTGGACTCAAAGAGACCGTCTCAAGGTCAGGATCACGCTGCCACAAATGACGTGTCAAACGGATGCCTCGGTTAAAAGATATAACCTGTAAGATAATTTTCCAAGAAAAACCATAATAATATTTTATATTATTATTTTAATCATAAAGACATCAAAAAAAGGTGGGTTACTCCTCCCCCTTCCCCCATGCGCCTAAAGCTACAAAGGTGGGTTACGCCCCACTATTTCCTTTTCCCTTTCTTTTCTATATTTTATTCTTTTTTTTATTACTCTTTCACCAATATCCCTTCTCCTTGTTTGTTCCTCACAGGTGGTGCCCCCCACATGCCATATTTCCTTCGTTTTTTTTATTCTTTATTCTCCTTATTTTTGTTTTCTTCTCTCTCCAATCAAAACCAAACTCCTCCTTCCTCCCGTCAAACACCAGACCCACACGGTGTGGGTCTTGTTTCCCCCACCGGTTTCATAGGTCACCCAGGTCCCCACGTCAACCACTCTGCCTCCGGCCACCTGCACCGATCTCCGGCGCTCGACCTGACACCCCGGCTAAGCCCCGTTTGTCGTCCTCCCGCACTCCCTGTGATCTCTCGTGCTGCCTCCGAAGCTCTCGGCTCCCGAAGAACCAGCACCCGCCGGCTGGTCCGACCCTATTCTGCAGAAACCTGTCCAACTCCGGCGACCGCCTCAGCCTCGCCGGACTCCGTCGTCACTCGCCATGCTCGCAGCAGCCAGACTGATTGGACTTGTCGTTGGATCCGCACGGAACCACCACACCCTCCGGTTCCACTCGCCCCCCCGCAGGTCCGGTCCAAGTTGAAATGAGGATACGATCATAGATCTAGAATCCATGGACCCAAATCTACACAGCTTCATGCCCCACTCGACGATCCATAGACTTTCCACCATATTGAAAATTAAACGATGAAAAACGCGTGAAGAACACGCGAAGGAAGAAACCAAAAAGAGATCGATCGATGAACTTGATTGATCGATCATCATTGTTAATGTTCAAAGTAGTTGAATTGACAATGAAATAATATTATGAATCAAAAAGAATATTAATTGGGAATACAGAATTTGAAACAAAGAATCCTACCTAGAATTGGATCTTTCATCGAAGAAGAACACGATCGCAAAGATCTGTTGTGTTCGTTGCGCTTCAGAACACCTTGATCCAAAGCTTCATCGTTGTCCACCAAAGGGAGGAGGATGAGATGATGGGAGGTTAGAGGAGGAGAGGTAGAGGTTACGCAAGGGGAAATGAGGGGAGGAGATGGGAGGAGAGGAAACTTAAATAAAATAAAATAAACACTTTAAAATAATAAAAACTTAACACAAAATTAAATCTGCATCTGAAACCCCCAACGCAGTGAAAGTTAGGTCACACCTAAGGTAAACACCACCTCCTGAGCACAATGGTGGTCTCATAATTTTAATCTGAGGCTCCGTTCGAAAGATATAAAATCTAACGTCTGAGACCACTTATTTACGAAAACGCCCCTAGTGGTGTTTTCCACAGAGGGCATGCGCCCGCGAAAGTTACACCCCTCCTAGGGTAAACAGCATGCTCTGAATTCAACAGTGCCCTCGGTTTTCCAATCTGATCTACCATTTAAGAGATACTTGAGTTTAACCATTAAATGAATAAATTCATTATTTTATTTATCCGTTTAATGTTCCATTAACAGGAGAGGGGTCCCAATGTCCCGCACTGACATGTTTTATGTCGTTTCTGGGGTAAACACCCCATTTTGAACCCATCCATACTCTCAGATATTTGATCCAAATTATTGTTTAGGAGTTATCCCATTTATTTGGCATGCCCAGTGTGAATGCACTTAAAATTTAACTCCGACCACACCGGGGCTAGGAATTGCACGCCATCTGAAGGCGCTTCTCTAGAATAACATCAAGAATATTCCAAAGTCTTTTATAGAAAAAAACCTGGTTCTTACAGTTTTGTTGCGATCACATTTTTAATGAATTAAAAAGCATGCAAGATGAAACTAAAATAAACTGGCTTTTGTGTAAATATTATCTAAAACATGGTTAATCACTTAAGTATATCCCACTTAATATCAAAAAGCATGTGAAAAGATAATAATTGGATATTTTCATATAAAGGATAAAATCCCTCAATAAAATATTAAGTCAGTATAGCCTTCCATTACCTCGGTTAGAATTGAACCATAGTTCAAAGTGCTTGAACATCCAAAGTTGTGGTGCTTTCAATTATCGGGGAATTATAATTTAAGTTTTTAGATTAACTTAACTTATTTGACATCAATTATTGACTTCCAAAGAAGGAATTGGTTTAATTGAGAGGCAAAGGTTGAAGAAATCCATATTAAGGATTTTAGGATTGGGGAGTCCACTCAACAGATCAAGGAACTGTGAGTTAATGCAGTTGGCATTTGGAATGCCTACCTAAATTCATTTGAGTTACTTGACCATCCAAAGTTGAGGTAATGAGAATGGAATATGAATCCTTTCCACTATAACGTCCAAGCAATAATATATTCTGAAGATAATAGTGAGGGCTATTGGGTTTCAATAAAATATTGGGAGACTAATAAATATAATTTATTTATTTGTATAAACTTATTAGATAAAGTTCTAAATCTATGCTCATATTATTTTTAGAAGCAACATTAAAAATTTCATCAAACATATCATTGTGATCCATACTCGAAATGTTCCTACAAGCCATCCTTATCCATGAAAAGAGACTATATGTGTTGGAAGAACCTTTACCAGTTGTGCCTGGAAATGATGCAAGTGATAATGAGATATATCTCTATGAGAAACATTTGAATAATACTACAGATGTTAAATTCTTCATGTTATCATCTGTGTCCAATGATATCTTGAAGCAATATGAGGAAATTAATACATATAGCATGATGTATCACCTTTAGGATCTCTATTAAGAGAAGGTGAGAAAAGAGAGGAATGAGATCTCCAATGCTTTGTTCACTACTAATCTTGGATAGTTTTCACCAGATGGGACTCATTTAGTCAAGATTATCAACTACATTAAGCATTTGGACATCTTAGGGATTAAATTCCCAGATGAGTTGTGTATAGATTTCATACTTTCATCACTGCCCAAGGCTTTCTCTAGTTTTAGTGTGAATTATAATATGAGAAATAATGAGAAGAGTCTATCAAAACTTCTTAACTTAATTTTTTAAGTGGATAAGGACATGGGGTGTGACAAACCCACAGACCATATGGTGAATATGAATAGGAAGGACAAGATAAAGGGTCCTAAGACTTATAAATAGTCTAAAACCCCTGAGCACCATCCTACCAAGAAGAAGAAAATCCAGAGGTAGAGAAAGGAAAAGGAGACAATATGTTTTTCATATGGCTAACCAGACCATTGGAAGAGGAACCACACTCAAAGACAAGGGTAATCCAAAGGTGTATTCGTTATCGAGTGCAATATTTCCATTTCTACACATTGGGTATTAGATATAGCTTGTGGTGATCAAATCTGTATCTAAATACAAGAATCAAGTAGATTTCAGAAAATTGCCAGAGGAGAGGTGGATTTGAGAGCTGCCAATGGTGCGAGGCTGACTGCTCTTACCATTGGTGACTACCACCTTTCATTGCCGATGATAATTATTTTGGCTTTACATTATTGTTATTATGTACCTATTGTTACCAAAAATAAAATTTTTGTATCAAGTTTAGATACATATGAGTTTATTTTCAATTTCGGAAATAAAATTTGTTTTTTTATAAGAACAACATATGTTATGGTATGATACATTTAAATAAAAGTCCGTATATATTAAATTATGAAAACAATTGTTAAAAATCAATAATGAATCAAGTTCAAATTAATCATATAATACCCAGTTGTGTCATCACTATCATGGTCATGTAAATGAGAAGTGCTTGATAAAGCTCTATCAAAATGGTTATTTATACTCTTCTGAGCTAAATCCACTTGAAAGATTTCATACTTGTTTGTAAGGAAAAATGACCAAACTTCCATTTGGTGGAAAGGGTGAAAGGGACACAAAGCTTCTAGGATTGGTACACACTAATGTGTGTAGACCATTTCCAATAGAATCTATAGGTGGATATTCTTACTTCATAACTTTTACTAATGACATGAGTAGATATTGTTGTATTTACTTGACGTGGTATAAGTCCGAATACTTTGAGAAATTCAAGGAATTAAAGAATGACATAGAGAATCATCTTGGTAAGAAGATAAAGAATCTTTGATCTAATCGAGGTGGGGAATATCTTAACCAAGAGTTAATCAAATTTCTACAGGAGTTTGGGATACCATATCAACTCACTCCACCTTATACACCACAGTGGAATGGTGTTAGTGAAAGGAGGAATTGCACCTTGTTGGACATGGTAAGTTCGATGTTGAGTTATGAATATCTTCCATTATCCTTTTGGGGATATGAATTAAAAACTGAAGCATACACATTAAACCGAGTACCAACTAAAGTGGAAAAAGGAATTCCCTTCGAGCTATAGAGTGGAAAGAAACCCATTTTTTCACATATATGTGTATGGGGTTGCGAGGTGTTTTTTAAGGATTTATCAGAAAAAAAACTAGAACCTTGTGGAAAAAAGTGTATCTTTATAGGGTATCTTAAGGAAACAAATGGATTCTAACTATACAACCCCTCAGACAAGAATGTGGCTATCGCCAAACAAGTCATTTTTCTTGAGAGAGAGCACATCCTCAAAAAGTATAGTGGGAGAAAGATTGACTTCGATGAAGTTGACACTCAAGATACATAGAAGTTGGTATAAGAAAAAGTTCCATAGGTCCCCATGTAAGTTGTAGTTCCTAAAACACGAGTACTGCATAGGAGTGTAAGATAGGTAAGAGAACCATAGAAATATGGTTTTCTGGTCACCGAGGATAGTGACTCATTATTGTTGGACAATGATGAACCTATATCCTATAATGAGGTAGTAGAGAGATTAAAATCTATGAATTCTGAGATGGATTCCATGTATCATAACCAAGTTTTGGTTTTGGTCGATGTACCAGTTGATGTAAATCCTATCGGGTGTAAATGGGTATTCAAGAGGAAACTGGACATGGAAGGTAAAGTTAGTACCTATAAATCAAGGCTAACGGCTAAAGGTTTTAAACTACGTCATGGAATTGATTACGATGAAACATTTTTACTAGTTTCCATGTTTAAATCCATTAGAATCATACTTTACATAATAGTTTACCATGACTATGAGATCTGGAAGATGAATGTCAAAACTGCATTCCTTAATGGAAACCTTCAGGAAGATGTCTATATGACATAAATAGAAGGTTTTGTGACTTTAGGTGATGCCAAAAAGATTTAAAAGTTATAGATATTCCATTTATGGATTGAACAAATCATCCAGGTCATGGAAGATTCAATTTTATTAATACACAAAAGAATTTGATTTCATTAAGAATGAATGTGAGCTGTGTGTTTACAAAAGGTTTAGTGGAAATGTGGTTTCTATCCTAGTAGTATACATCGGAAACATATTACTTATTGGAAATGACATACCAGTATTAAAATTAGTTAAGGACTGGTTGAACAGGTGCTTCTTCATGAAGGACTTAGGTGAAGCGACCTACATTTTAGGGATCAAGATCATTTATGATAGATCCAAGAGGCTGCTTGGACTAAGTTAGAGTACATACATTGATCAAATACTAAATAGATTTAGTATAGAACAATCTAATAGGTGATTGGTTCCAGTGTCACATGGCTTATATATTTCTAATAAAATGTGTCCCTAGACACAACACGAGAAAGATAGAATGAGTAAGATCCCATACGCTTTGATGATAGGATTAAACATGTATGTCATGTTATATACTAGACTTGATGTTGTCTATGAACTAAGAATGGTAGGAATATATCAAGTAGATATAGGATAATAGAATTGGATTGATATTAATTAAATCCTTAAGTATCTGAGAATAACTAAGGAGATGTTCCTGGTGTATGGAGGAGATTAGGATCTTGTCATCCGAGGGTATGCTGATGCTGTTTTTTAGACAGATCAGAATGATCTGAAGTAACAATCAAGATATGTTTTCTATCTCAATGGAGGAGCTGTGAGATGGAAGAGTTCAAAGCAGTTAGTTATTATTGATTCTACAGTGGAGTCCGGGTATATAGTAGCTTCTGATGCAGCTAAGGAATCTGTTTAGATTTGGAACTTTTTCCAGGATCATGATGTGGTACCTAGAAATATATACCCTATAATATTGTATTGTGATAATAATAAAATGGTGGATCTTGTAAAAGATCCATGGTTACATCAACGAACAAAGTATATACTCCGAAAGTATCACCTCTTGATGGATTTTCATCAGAGGGGTGAAGTTTCAGTGAGTAGAGTATCCATGAAAGATAATGTGGTAGACCCCTTGACTAAAGGTCTATCTCATTAGATGCATGAGTATCATGTGAGATCTAGTAGACTAAAGGTTATTATCAGTTGTCTCTAGTGAAAGTGGGAGTCTATTGGAGTTGGTTCCCTAGAACCAACTTTTATGTACTTTATGATAAATAAATATTAATTGTTTTAAATATTAATTAACTACTTATCATATCATGATTGTTATTTTTCATGACATAATATGTGATAATTTACTAAGAGTAGATGTCACACTAAAAGGTCATAGAAATTCCCCACTATGATGAGAACTTGGAAGTGCAATGACACTATTCTTGAATATATTTTTTATGTCCGGATGATATCATTTTAAGGGACACAAATGATACAGGCTATCAGGGGTGGAGACTCATAGGACTTTGATACACCTTCTCACGATGTATGCCCTTGTTAATATCCAGTAGGATATTATCATAATGAGACCCGGTAGTAGGAAATCCATATTTATAAGTGTCATTGGATGTTCCTATCTACGAACATGTGTATTGGTCTTTAGACTTTAATATTATTATTAATGGATATTATGAGTCATGTACTTTGATGTATTTATGAAAACCGTGAGGACATATGTTCGCGGTGTGGTAGGATATGTTGGGTGTGTCATTAGTAATATCACATTAAAGAATAATTCAATAAAGGATTTATCCCTTCTGTTCATTAACAAAAGTTAATATCTTATTTCTTTTGATTGAAATTATATAGCCTAAATAAATCCATGTCCATGGTGTTCTATAGGAAAGTTCTATTTCCAAAAATTCAAAGAAAGAGATATCGAGCATATAGGTTGATGGCACTTGCATGCAACCTTCTCCATTGAAGATATTGTGATAAAGGGATTATATTATATGGAAAGTGTTTATATGAGGTAACATGTCATTGTAACATTAACTTATTTCTATATGGGTTCCTTGGCGTGTTGTTAGATGCTAACCTTGGACTTTAGGTAGGTTTTCCTAATGCCACTAAGAAAGAGGCCTAGAGGTTCACACACTAAGTGTATTCAGAATCTCAGTTAAATAATATATTATTTATTATTTAACAAGTTTAATGAATATTATTCCTGGTTGTGATTAAAAATTATTCATGTATTCCTAATCACATTTATTCTGTCACTAGTTATTCGAGAGAATATATTGTGAGCAGAATACTTAATAAATATTTATTTTTTATTTAGTGAATATAATATTTATTTATGTATCAGTGAATAATGTAGTGATATTTATTTAATAAATAAATAGTCATTATTTAAGGAATCATAAATATTTAGGAGGATTGGCGGATTGAGTTTAAGGGTTCAATGATAAATAATAATATTAAATATTATTTAATTAAATAATATTTAATTATAATAATTCTCAAGCTAAGCGCGTGTCAAGAAATAATAATATTTCTATTATTATTTGACATGGGGATTTGTTGGTATTAAATAAAATAATAAAGGCCTTATGCAATTATTTTTTATTCTAACCCTAGAAATATAAATACCCAATTATAACATTTATCTAACATGCCAATTCAGCTGTGCACAACATTTTAGAGAAAACCACTCAATCCTAGAGGTTTCTTCCTTCTCTAAGAACTCTCTTAAGAATGAGAGTTATCCTCCTCTAATAGATCAAGGGGAGTGCTTTGGAAGCGATTCTCAAGGTGATCGAAGGTGGAAAACATAAGTGCAAGGATCTTTCATACTATCACCCAGATAATCCTTCAACAATGTCTGAAGATTCACAAAACATGTGTGGATCACCGCTAGAGGAAATCTACTTTGATTTTTGCAATGAAACAATGATGAACTTTATATCTGTGGCTAGATGTATCAAATAAGAAAGAATAAACTTGGAGGTAATTCTTA
Source organism: Viscum album (assembly GCA_963277665.1). Taxonomy (NCBI): domain Eukaryota; kingdom Viridiplantae; phylum Streptophyta; class Magnoliopsida; order Santalales; family Viscaceae; genus Viscum; species Viscum album. The sequence goes on from OY728127.1 coordinate 1,142,207,794, forward strand.
TTTAATTAAATTAAATATGAACAATATATGTTGATCCTCACTTTTGGGTTTTGGGTTTCTATACTTTGTCTTATTTTTTTGATTCAATTCTGTTGATCATGAAGTTTATTATTGCATAGATCTCAGATTGATAATTGATTATAGCAAAAAAGAAAAGCTGGGAACAACCCCTCCCATGTTTCTACTACGCACGAAACCTATAGGTCTATCAAGATCCATCACATATACGTTTTGAGAATCTATGATGAGTGGTATGACTGGAATCTCTTGAATTCAATGTTTTTTTGCTGAAATTAATGATCTACGACACATAGCCATCTAAACAAGTGAAGGTGAGAGTACAAAACTCTAAGGAAGTCATGAGATAGAGATCCATGTTGTTGAATCATCTTGAGGAGTCTCACTGACATCAAACCATTGCTACATTACATAATTGTTGCAGGACCGTGAGTAGGTGCATGTAAGTGTTTTTCTTTAGTGGATTCATGCATTTTAGAGTGGAGTGTTTGTCTGCATTACAAATTTTCTACAGTGGAGTGGGATGCTGCATCAAGGTTGGGGAGGTCTGTACCAAAGGTTCCATAATCATTGGTATACACCTATGAACCACCCTATCCTAATAGTTCAATGTAAACCATTGGTATAACTATCTATCCTAACATTTATACCAATGGTTCAATTGAACCATTAGAATAAGCCTCTTCCAACAGTTTCAAACCATTGGGATAGCTTTATCCCAATTATTTGAAGCATTTATTTACATCTATTCCAATGGTTTAAAAAAGTTGGAATATATCTTTCCCAATGTTTTACATTGAAATATTGGGAAATCCAAATTCCAACCAAGTTATTCCAATGGTTAAGTATGAACTGTTGGAATAGGGTTATCCCATCGGATCATACAACAATGGTTGATGAAACTGTTGGGATATGCTACATTTTCAGCAGTGATTCGATTATCATATTGATGTGTGGTTGAATCCTACAAATAAAAAATGGCTCAAAGATTATTTTCCAATGTTTTCAAACCAATACAAGCTTGTTTTCTTAGTTATGACCCCTAAAAAAGTGATTTTTCATTTATTAATAAGTGTTGACAATATGAAAACATAATTTCCATCATACTATGAAATCTGGACATCAAATTGACGTGTGACTGATTCATACAGATCATAAATAATCCATGGATCATTATTCCATGTTTTCAAACCAATTTAAAACTATATTCTCGGTTTTAAACCTTTGATGGGTGATATGTCATTTTAATAAAAATAGAAAGGTGAAATAGTATTTTGAATCATATCGAGAAATATGAGCATCAGATTGACACATGGTTAATTCTTATAGACAAAAAATGATTTGAGGATCATCCTATTATGCTTTCATGGTAATCCAAATTCATTTGCTTGGGTTTGACCCTTTTTGGTAACCTAATTCTTTAATAACAATATGAAGGTCAAAATACACTTTTGATTATACCAAGCAATTCAAGAATTGGATTGATGTGCATTTGATTCCTACAGATCCTAACTAATTTTAAGATTATTATCCTAATTTTCTGCCCCAATCTGACCCCTTTTTCTTAGTTTTGACCCATTTATTTGTGATTTTTTATTTATTAATAAGTGCTAACAATTTTAAATCATATTTTTCATCATACCAAAAAATTCAAGCATCAAATTGATGTGTGGTTGATTACTAAAAATAAAAAATGATTCGAGAATTGTTTTTCTAAGTTTCTATGTCAATCTGAACTCGCCTACTTGGTTTTTATCCCTTAACGTGTGATATGTCATTTTAATAAAAATAAAAAATTGAAATTAAACTTTTGATCATATCAAGAAATATTAGCATCAGATCAATGCCCAATTAATTCATATAGATTATAAATGACCCAATTATCATTTTCTTAAGTTTTTATGTCAATATGAGTTAATTTTCTTGGTTTTGACCCCTTGATGGGTGATATGTTGTCACAACCACCTCCCTACAAAGATACCTCAATGAGGGGAGAGAGATCGTGACTATCTGAGTCCCGCCTCCAGTAGACCCTAGGTTGGCGACTAACATCGAGGGTATAATAAACATGTATATGGGAGACATTACCCTCTAAGAGAAACATGCGAAAGAGAGAGATAAAAAGGATACACCAATCAACACCTACTCAAACATATATATAAAAATTCCTAAGTGCATACATGAAATGTCATACAATAATATAACAACTGAAAGGAAAGCTACAAGTATAAAAAAGGTAAAGACGACAACGACCATGAATCTCAAACAACTCCTACAAAACCATAAGCTAGTAATATATAGCCCGATCTACAACTTACTCCGGCTGAACTGAAAAAAATAGTTTATATATACGAAGGTTGAGCATAATAATATACTCAGTAGGATCCTCCTCAGAGCCTCTCATTAAAAAGATAAAGAAATCATGCTAAATCACCCTGAACAACAGTGAAACTGACTCGTCACCTAAATAGGTACAATAAGTTCTCAATCTCACCATGGCTAACTCTCACCAGGTACGCACACAAGAGAGCATATAATATAATAATGAAACATGGAGGGTACCCCGCTTCTGCTTCCCCACTAGTTTACCGCTCTGCACCCATGTCACATGTCCTGAGCCATCTCTGTCCAAAATAAGTCAGCCTGAAGACACTTGGGCAAGGCATCAAAACATGCACCTCATGCATCACATCATCACATCATCCCATCCACATATCCACATATAGTAACCAAGTAGTTTCTGGAATCCACCATAGTTGGTATGATGCGTATTATACATAAAGTATTACACCTTAAGCCATCACTACCCATACACTGAGTAAGGTACCACAAGTCATCACAACCTATACAAGTCACGCTTATAATAATCCTTTGGATACTGTATCTCAAGATACACTGTGGGAAGTAACCATAAGCCATCACAACCCTCTATACACATATATGGGAAAACTAACACTACTAAAGTTTTGATTATTTGCGATGAACTATTAGCGATGGACTCCTGTCACTAATGCACAGTGTCAAAAAATAACGTCGCAATTGTGGTTATTTCTAACAGTCCATCGAAAATAGTGATTATTTGCGACAGATGGAACATTTATCGCAAATAAGATTTGTAATTGTTTTAAATAACCAATTACGACAAATAGATAATCCGTCGTAAATAATAGTTTTTCCAAAAAAATATAAAAAAAATTAAAAATAATTAAAAATAATTAAAAATAATTAAAAATAATTATTTTTTTAATATATATATATATATTTAAAAATAATTGAAATATTAAAAAAATTAAAAGTAATTAAAAATTTTAAAAAATAAATATACTTAAAATTATTTAAAATTAATTAAAATATTAAAATTAATTAAAATATCAAAATTAATTAAAAAATTAAGAATAATTTAAAATTTTTAAAAAATTTAAAAAATTTAAAAATAATTAAAATAATTAAAAATTTTAATATATTTAAAAATATTTAAAATATTTAAAATAACTAAATATATTTAAAAAAAATTAAAAAACTTTAATTAATATAAAAAATTTAAAACATTAAAAATATTTAAAAATAATTAAAACAGTTAAAAATATTTAAAAATCATTATCAAAATTTTAAAAAATAAAAAACTTGCAAATAATTAAAAAATTAAAAAATATTTAATAATTTTTAAAAAGTAAAAATAATTAATAATATTAAGAAAATTACAAATAATTAAAAATAATTAAAAATAATTTAATTATAACTTCAAATGTTTATACATACTTAAAAATTTTAGAAAAAAATAAAAAAAATAAAAACATTTAATATAACTAAAAATAATTAAAAAATCCCTAAAAAATTACAAATAATTAAAAAATTTACAAATAATTATTTTTAAAAAAGAATTACAAATCATTAGAAATATAATAAAAAAAATTTAAAAAAAAATTACAAAACACTAAAAATATTAAAAAAATTACAAATAATTAAAAATAATTAAAAAAAATTAACATATAATTTAAAATATTTATACATACTTAAAAATATTAAAAAAAATAAAACATTCAATAAAATTAAATATAATTAAAAATATTTAAAAAATTACAACTAATTACAAAATTTACAAATAATCATTTTTTTAAAGTACAAATCATTAAAAATATTAATAAAATGAAAAATAATTAAAAAAAATTACAAATCATTAAAAATATTTAAAAATTCACAAATCATTAAAAATAATTAAAATCAATTTAAAACAATTTAAAACAATTTAAAATAATTAAAAATATCACATATAATTTAAAATATTTATACATATTTAAAAATATTATAAAATAATAAAAAAATAAAAACATTTAATAAAATTAAAAATATTTAAAAATATTTATAAAATTACAAATAATTAGAAACTTTATAAACAATTAAAAAATTAAAAAAATTAAAAATCATTAAAAATATTAAAAATATTAAAAACAATTAAAAAAATCCCAAATCATTAAAAATATTAAAAAATTACAAATAATAGAAAAAAATAAAAAAGATAATAAAAAAAGTAGTATAATTTAATATAAATTACTAGAAATGTGTAAATCATATAATTTTCAATTTTTAGGTCATAACAATAATGAATTTGTGTCAATCATGTCCAATTGAAAATCAAATTTGTTATTTCTCATGACCTGAAAGTTGATAGACTATTTCATTTTAACTTTTCTAGTAATTTATAATAATTTATATATATACACACACACAAATATAAAAAATAAATAGGGAATAATAAATAAGGATAATCAAATCCATATCTATAAAATGATCAACTTTGGGTTTTCCAAAAAATAAATCATGTAATAAAATGCTCAAACTAGGGTTTTTTAAAAAATAGAGAATAAAAAATTTGCATCAATCCTAAATACTAGAAACCCTAAACACCAAACGATTAAAAACTTCTAACATATTTCAATAATCATAAAATTTCAAATAATAATATAAAATAATAAACTACTAACAACCCTAAACACTAAAAATATAATCTACTGAATCTAAAGTTCAAACAGTGAGAAAAATACCTAAAATTAAATTAAAACAACTAGTGCAGAACAAGGACACCCAAATAGGTAATAATAAATTTAGATTAACACTAAATATCAAATAAATTATAAAAATATGTCAAATTTAAAAACCTAGGTTTTGACCAAACTAGTATTTACAATAATGAACCAAAATATACAAAAATAATGATAGAGGAGAGAATAGGAGTCTGTACCTAGAAAATTTGAGTCAAAATCAACAAGAAAATAGAATAAATAGGCATTTTTAGAGCTGCATAGAGCAGGGCGACCTGGGGGAGTGTTGTGTCATGGTTTTGCGGGAGTGGGATCGGCGGGTTGGCAGGGTGGTGCGGTTGAGCGATGCGGTGGAGCGGTTTAGCAGTGCAGAGACATGGCGTGGAGTAGGGGAGGAGATGTGGTGGATGTGCGGGAGAGGAGTAAGAAGAGAGGAGGAAGAAGGAGTCATTTAGTGTAAATGATTTTATTATTTGTGACTGAATTAATTCCATCACAAAAATTCATTTGGTCAAAATTATTTGCGATGAGAATTGAATTCCGTCACAAATTCTTCTGAGACAACGGGAATTTGGGACGGAAGTAGTAGTTCATCACAAATGTCTGTCATAAATGTGTTTAGCACTAGACGCCATGAGTTCCTACCAAAACTATTTGTGATGGAATAATTTCTTCCGTTACAAATAGTGATTATTCCACTGGGTGCTTGGTCTATCCAAATTCACATCATCCTAGTTACCTGATTACATTAACATTTTCTATCCAAGTCTAACTAGAAAGATCTCAAACATTTAGGTCAGTGCACAACATGGAACTACTCTCTCATAAGGGAGATCATCCAACACATCATAATTGAGCTCTAACTGCTAAGTCAAAACAAGAGGACACCAAGGAACAATAATCAAGATCTTAATAAAAGGAAACCATTATTACATTTGTAGTCAAAAAATGACCCAAACCAAGGTCCACAAGATATCCTCCACAGAGATCCTGAAACAAAAGGTTTCCAAAAACAGACAATCCATAATAAGGAAAAACTGAAACAATTTCCACTCCGATGTCAGAAACAACAAGCTAGATCAATGCTAACCACATTTGGTAGCCGAACTCCAATAACTAGAAGCTCCTCCACTATATTAAAAGCTTCACTCCAAGTATTTATGACTAGAGATCTATTTTCATGAAGCATTTACTACCCTGCAATTAGGAGCTGATGTTCTTGACTGAGGTTTCTCTTTCCATTTGTTCGACTTAAAAAACCTATTAAGGTGACCTAAATGGCCACTCCTTATACAAAACTTTAGATATTTCAAACACAACCTCTTGGAATGACCAATTAATCCACAATAGAAATATGTGTGAGGAATTTTATTTCTATGAGATAACTACACTTTCTCAACCACGAATGAGGAATTTAGCTATTCATGTTGTCTTTCCAGCTCCACTCCCATTGAGAAAGCCTTATTGAGCATCCCCGAATAAGAGATCACCCCATCTATAGGCATGATGGTTAAGAGGTATGTTTGAAGACCTTTTCTATAATAGATAGACTTACTAAAATCATCATGAACAAGCCTTGGTATGAAACATACCAAACATGAGAATTTCTTGGCATACTCTACAACTAATAGCTTATCTTGACCAAAACCCAAGAACTAAAAAACTTTATCCTTATTTACTTATTAAAGATACCGGCACCAAATGAATATTAACTTAAAGAATTCCCAAGACATTCATTCATGTAGACAATAGGGATTCATAACTTCCCACCACTCTTGGCTAGGTCCTTCAAATAAGGAGTTGATTGAATTAACCTTTAGATCATCAGGAGTCCTGAGAAAATAAAAAATCCCATCAACTTCTTCAAGCCACATTACTACCTCAAGAGAACCTTGTTTTCCTTTATAATAAGGTGTATGACAATCCATGAATTCAAGGATGGGGTTCAAAAGATGGAAAGTCTTTAGCTCTAACATTCGATATGGAGTCTGGGTAGAGTCATTGACAAGGGATTCTACTTCTGGAAAATGTGAAGAACAACCCTAAGGACTGGACCATTGAAAAAACATTCTATCTTTCTTGAAGGAATTTTTGGGAGAAATTTATAAACATAAAAAAACATAGGCATATCCATTTAGGAATAATATGAATAGAAAAAAAAAGCTAACAACTTTCAAACATGCCAAAACACAATTTATCAAAGCATAATTGATTTCATAACACACAAGATTTTAACATTTATAAAATATTACTATTTACTTTCAAAATGATAAATATTTATATAAATCAATCATAGTTTCAAAAACCATTTACCAGTACATGTAAATTATTCAATGGTTTCAAAATCATTAATCCCATTTTACAATTATCAAAAAAATTATTATTTTAAATCCCTTACAAACCAAAATTCATTCTTAAAACATTGTTTTATCACATCACATAAGAGTATTTGATAATTAGTTTTCCAAACCAAAAATTTCATAAAGGTCACTTTTTGGTAATCAGAAACATTTCTCAAAGAACTTAACAAAACATGTTTTAATACACAATTTAGTTTTCACAAGGGATTTAAAATTATTAACAGGGGATTAAATTTGAAACAACCAAACAAGATCATGAAACAACCCACATCCATAACCCACATAACCAACCTCAAATAATTGAAGTCCCTTCCTGAATGGATTGCAGACCTTACATTTTTATTCATTTTTTTATAATCCTCTTTTTAAGGGTTGAAGGGTAACCCTTACAAGGCCCATAGGCTAAGTGACACATTACATGACCTGAAGGTCTTAGAAGAATACATCCCAGACTATGACTACTTAAAACTGCTCCTCCCCAACATTTGTATCCTGATGTTAGCTCTCCACCTTCGCAAGACTATTCGGGTGGTTATCCCATACAGGGATGCAAAATCCTAGTACCAATGGAAATTTCCATACCCTATCATTCTTCAAAATCTAGATAGCTCTGCTATGGTGAATGTGCCTACTTTGAACCCTCATCTGGAGCCTGTTCTTATAGAGTCTTTCTAGTTTATTTTGCACTTCATGTGGTCTGAAGGCCTTGAGGTGGCCCAAAGGCCTTACTAGCCCGAAGGCATTGGGTGGCCTGAAGTCCTTGTAGGACTTGAGGACCAAAATGGTGGCTTGATTGTGGTCATCCTTCCATTTTGGTTCAAAAAATCACAACAGATTCCATAAATCAAAGATATCCTCATTGGGAATCTAAATATAATTTATCATTATAAAACCAATAACTCAAAAGAAAGACTCAAGTCCCAACATCCCTAGTAACTCAAGTCTCGTCATGAAGGGGTGGTGATCAAGCACCCACTCATGGGCTACCTCTTGAGTCCCAACACATTCTTAATCTCCTTTCTACCATGACTCACCCCAAATAACATAAGGATTTCAAATTAAAGTATTTCTTTTCAAGGAAAGAACTCCTATGATACCATTTTTAATGAACCAACCCAGAGTAGCACCTAAACCGATACCTAAGCTGATTTGCTACTAACCCAAAAAGCATTCTTGATCTCAACAAGCTGGTGATAAGAACCTAGGCATCAATATAACACCATTGAGAATGATTTCTATCACAAAATATTACAATAATAGAGTACAATGTGGAAACATAATCAGATATATAAATCAATACATAAATATCAAAGTATAAAGAGACACTAAGGAATATGAAAGCAGATCATAACAACCAAAACCTACCTCCTGGTGGTCCATGACCACCCACCATGTCTTAAGTCACCCACCCTTGGTCACCCAATCATGAACCCACAAAGTAAGGTGAGAGCATAAACACCTACTATAAGATAATAAAAGGCCGCAAACACCAAAAGGTACAAGTCGGGTGTCATCTAAAGATCCCAATAGGATTAAAAAAAATATTCTATGTATTTAATTCATATGGTAATTCAAATATGATAAACTAGGAGTAAAAAAAGTGTAACAGCCCAAGATTTTATAAAAAAATATTCTTTTTAATTTTATTAATGTCTTGCGTTGTACGCTACACCAAAAGGAGCTTGCACAACACACATCCTTGACTTGTCTTGCATTACACGCAATCACGACCTTCCTCGATAGCGTGTGTAGTACGCAATACCGAGTTTCACTAAACAACGATATGCTATAAAAATATTATTAAAACTAGCCGTTATGAATAGTAATAACCACTTTTTGAAATCCAGTAAATCTTATTTTTCAAAATGAACTTTATTTTTGGATTCGGAGTATCGAATTTAGCCTAAGGTGAAATTTTGGTACTTTTCGGATAACTTTCATATTCTGATGAATAGTGAAAATTACTAAATTATAATTAAAAACAACTTTTTAATCGAAATAATTAATAGTGATAAATCATTAATTTGAGTGGTTTTAAAGTATATTTAGAATATATTTTTACAATTTAATACAATGTTGGTCATTGGATGTAATTTCACATTTAAACTAGACATAAACAAGTGTCAATCTTTTGATAGATATTGTTTCTTAAAAACACGCTATTTGTTTTAACAGCGGGATTTAATTATAAAATTAATTAATGCAACTTTTATGTTATGAATTTAGTAAAATAGACTTCATTTTTGAATTCGGAATATGAAATATAGCTTGGGATGAAATTTTGGCATTGTTCTGAAAAACATCAATTTTTGATGAATAGTGAAACTACTAAGTGGTAGGTTAAAAACTGAATTTTTGCATAAAACTTAATTTTACCGCTTCTGTGAATGGAATTTCGAAAATCCGAGAGACACGGTTAATATCAAGGACTAAAATGTGGTTCAATGAGATGAAAATAATTTTTGGTGAATAGTAACTTTTTACTTTTTTTTACCGCGGTTAATAGTAAATAGGGTAACTAAGGGTAAATATGATATTAATATTACCCTAACACATGTCCTAATTCTATTGGACAAGTGTAATTCGACCAAAAACAAACTTAGGAATAAAATATGACCATTTAGGCCCACTTGGATTAGATTAGGACATTTATTATTAATTTATTTAAAGAAGGGTTAAAATAGTTAAAATCAAAGTTTAATAAGTAAATCATTTTTAATATGGGGTTATACATAAGATAAATTCGATTGTAAATATTAATTAGAAAGCTAAAAATATGTCCTACATGATGGTATTTTATTTGTAATTTTTAGACATCAAATAATATAATTTATTTATGACACAAAGATGATGCAGTAATTATCTTATTAATGAAATATTGACATAATTGATAATATAAATACCAAAATAAATGTAATTTAAGACTTTTTATGAATTACACTAATTTTATAGGTTACTATGATATATTAGTGTTGATTTAATCAACTTGTTTCGAACATATAATTCTGTTATGACTTTCACAAAAATCATATATCAAATAGTGTCAAAATTGACACAAAATAGTTTTTAAATCAAATATTATATTATTAATTGTTATTTTATTCCTAAAAATCTAAGGTTCGGCCAAATGACTTAGATAAGGATATATGTATTAATAATATACAATTTGGGATTCGTTTGGCATGTTATAGTAAGTTTATTAACCATATAGTGAAAGCAAACAAAAAGACACGGTAAAAGTTAAATTATTTAACTTAGAGTTAAAGCTAATTGATAAGGTTAAAATAATACCCTAAACTTGTCTAAATCCTATTGGTTGATAGGATTTAGACCCATCCCCACTTTAGCTTCTAAATAAGACCCTTTGGAACCATTATAAACCGATTTTGACTTTAATATAAAATAATATTTTGAGATATTCCTAAGGTGCCCCTCTCCTCCCTTATAAAAGAACACCTCCTCCCCCTCCTCCTCACACCAATTTGAGCACTCAAGCTCGGCCAACCCCTGCCAAAATCTCTTCTCCACTTCCCTAGCAACATCCTAGAGGTTCTGGTCTTCCTCAAAGACCAATTTTAGTGCCCTAAGAGGAGGTCTCAAAGAGGCGCTTCAAAGAAGAGGTAATTACCGTTACCAATTCTTTCATCTTTATTTCTTCTTCCACTTCTTCTTCTTAGGTTGTTTCATTATGAAGTAATAACATCAGTATCACTCATATACTGATATGTTATTATAAGTATGAAACAACCCTATTTCACCATCTATCCATCCTACGGAAAAAGAAATCACCGCGCATGCGTACGTACGGAATACCGTCTCCACGCCGTGGTGTAATCTATTTTCCACCACCAACTTACATGGATGGGTATAATGGTGTAAAGAATAACTATACATAGTTATTAAAACATCATATTGATTCTGATATATTGTATAATCCACTCCAATTCAGTTCAATATTTATGGAAATGATATCATCGCTCGTGCGTACGTACGGACTACCGTCTCCACGACGCGATGAGATTTATTCTCCATGTTAACCATTTAAGAATGATTATAAAGTATATATAAGAAATAATAATGAAATATATGACATTATAAAGCTACTGGATTTATGTATATATATATGTATGTCATCTACTTACTTCCATTTCAAGACAATAAGGAAAGTAAAACAGCGTTCATGCGTACGTACGGACTACCGTCTCCATGAACGGTGTTTTTCATTTTATTTATCTATCTATTATATATATATATATATACTGAATATATATGATATATAAATCATATTTTATATTCTGGAAGTAAGTAAATCATGATATAAGTAATAATGATGTCAAGAACAACAAGTCAAACCACCTACGATAAATGAAACGATTTTACCCAAAACGCTTCTTTAACATGGAATTTACAAAAGAACGGGTAATATAATGTCATAAGTGAACCATATATGATATCATAACAATGAATATGATTCTGTAATAAGTCAATAACATGATTTAAATCATTATACAGGAGGTTCGGACACTTACAAAGCAAGTCGGACCTAAGGTAAGGGAAATATCACAATCTCATTTTTATCTGAGGTTGTTTATTCGTAAGTATTTACTGGGGCGTATTTTATCATCCACATCCATGTTTCATCAATATGTAATATTATTTCCATCCACCTAAAATTGTTTAAATCCATTTTTACCCTTCGGTGAGTTTTTAGTAAAAGAAATGAAAGGAATCTTTTGATGTTTTTCGTACGAGGTACTTTTTTGATTTTTCCGACAAAAGTACGAAGAATGTTTTTTTTAATTAAACGGAACGAACGGATTTTTACGGTTTTATAAAGCCTTATTTTCATGAAGCTTCCTCAAAAAGATTTCATGACTATTTTTAATAAAATCTCTTTCTTTTAAAATTGCATGATGTTTTGTGAAAATAAATTGATTTTGAAGAAGAAAGGATATTTTCCTCAAGAATTCATTTCAAGTGTTTTATCAAAATTATTTTCCATCTAAGATAATAAAGGGTTATGTTTCAATCCATATTTTTACATTGATTTGACTATGTTGTGATGGAATTATGTTTATGAATTCCATTATCTTATATGAATGGTTTTATGATGTCATGTTGTTTTAAGAATCCCATTTTTATTACATGGGTTATGAAATGATGTATGATTTATGATTTTGTGGCACACATAATAATGGTATCATTATGAGATGGGTGGGACCTATATCTCCCTCCAATGCATTGGGTAAAGATTTTATATCTCATGAGATAGACATGGCTGGAATGGTAGGTTATACCGGTTCAGTGAAACAGGACTGAAACGAGGGTCACTCGATTCAGAAAGGGACTTTGTCCACTAAGATAGTCTTGGCAATGAGTCTTGACTAACAAGAAATGATTCTCTATGATTATGTGTGTATGCCACAATGAGTAATGTTTTAAGTTATGATTTCATTTCACTACTATGATTTATCCCATGTTATGAAATTATGCTCTCTTTTGCAGGTTAAGATTTCCAAAAATGTTATGTTCTTATGAAAATTATGTGATTGATATTTCCTTTGTTTACCCTTACTGAGCATTTGAGATCACCCTTTTATGTTTTCTTTTCCCCAAGATATAAAGAAAGGTTTTAGGTAAAAAAAAGGAAGATCTTTATGGGAGATGTTGAAGATCTTTCACCACGATTAGAAGATTACGTTCCGAGTTTCCAAAGACACTAAACTATTACGATCCTTGTGTGTGTGTGTTTGTTATGTACTAAGTATTCCGAAAAAGTAATGTAATGTCCATGTACGTCAAGATACGGGTCTCTACAGTTGGTATCAGAGGAAAGGTTTAGTCAACCTTTGGAAACTAGGATGCGAAAACGTTAGTGAGATCCCTAGAGATATTTCTAAGGTATGTCTAGGGATGCCCCTAAGGATAAGTATACGTATAGGATATAGTTCTAGAACTATGGTAACGATATTAGATTAAACCAAAGATGATAGATATTTAAGTTACTCCCCCTTTATTACGATTTTTGCATCTAACACTATTCTGTTTGGGTTTTAGAAAATGGCTGAAAACAAGATGATTCACAATAATAGAGGATATGATGGACAATGGAATGATATTCTTCATGAGCAACCAAATGAAATGGGATTTGGATATCCAAACATCATTATTATGCCGAATCAGCAATCTCACAACATGATCAATAAAGTAAAATTTGGTAAGTTTCCTGACTCGACTAATAAGAGAAAGATGGAGTTCCATGATGATCATAGAGGAAAGAAAGTTCAATTTCCCCTATGTAAATCATGTGGGAAGAGGCATCAAGGAGAATGTTTCAAGGGAACTGGAAGATGCTTTGGGTGTGGAAAAGAAGGACACAAAGCAAGTAAGTGCAATGGAAAAGGGTCGGTTAACACCATGGATGAGGATAATGGTATTGCTACGACATCAAAAATGGTTAAGTGTTTTAAATGTGGAATGTATGGGCATTTTGCAAACAAATGCCCTAAGGGAAAGACTCATGAAGAGAATCAGTATGGTCATATGGGTAGTATTTATGTGGATGATGATGAAGAGACTACAAATGATATGTGAGATGAAAGAATTTTTGAAGCTCGGTCAATGGTTTGAGAATGTAGTGGAATGATTACATGTTTATCATGTGTAATTTTGGAATAAAGAGACATCTATGGATTGTTACACTGTTGTCTTTCCTTGTGTTTTGAAAGTGTATGATTAATGTTACCAGTATCCATGAAAGGTTATTCAGATATTTTTGGAATGTAGATGATATGCGCATAATGAAGGGATAAGGAGAAAATTAAATGTTTGATAGTATTCATGAGCTCATGATTGATATAAGGACTAAGTGATATCATGGTTTGAGTATATAGAATTTTGAGGATTTTGGTATGTGGAAAGTGTTAACTTTTAACTGCACTCATGTTTTCACTAAGGTATTCAAGAGAATACACGATTAAGGACTTTGAATGTTTGGAATGTGACCAACAAGACATATCTTATGATATGTGGGGATCAACGACAGTATTAAATCTCTGGTAATCGATGTCACTATATTATGAGAGTGGACTGCAGTATTATGTATAAGCCTAAAGATTAGACTGGATTATGTTGGACATAAGTTAGTATTGTTTAAGGATAGAAGATTTTCGATATTATTGATGGGATGTTATAGTAACGTAGTTTTAGAAAAAGGGACAACCTACAGGACGGGAGACAGCCCATCACTTCGGACAAGGCTGTAGGAATCGAACCCACAACCGAAGTGCGACTGGCCCTTATCGCCTACCACTAGCCTACAGGAAGTCCCTGTTTAGTAGAAACTAGTTTTATTATATTAAGCAGTATGATATATGAAGATTAAGTCCATATGTGATTAATCTCACTATAGATCGACTTATGTATATAATTTTGCTAACCTTTTGTTTGAAACAGATGGAATGACCCGTCATTCTATCACATGATCTGCTAACACTTCACGAATAACAAATTCAACTTCATTTATTTAAGAGATGAAGTGTAAATTGTTAAAGGCACGAACAACAGTGAGATTGTACCAAAATAAAGTAAGTATTTATTCTAATTCAAATTCTTTAACTTTAGGGAAATGATCTTGAAAACCAAAAATGTTTTCCTAGTTCTCTTATACCTGATGAATCAGATGGTACCTTATATCATCACAAATCTATGGATTTGTGATTACTGGCTTTTCCATAGCCATGTTCTCTACCACTCTCCATCAGAACATGATGGTTAGATTTCTCTTCCATATCCATATTTTCACCTATGTGGAAACCCAGTGATTAGTTTATTTGGGTAATCGTTACATTTCATACTTTAGTTTTTAAAGCCAAGTTTTGGTATTCCCTTTTACGATGTGGGTTTCTATTAAAGGAACTTTCAAATAGTAAACCATTTATAACCCCGACGAATTTCGAGGGCGAAATTCATTTTAAGGGGGGTAGAATGTAACAGCCCAAGATTTTATAAAAAAATATTCTTTTTAATTTTATTAATGTCTTGCGTTGTACGCTACACCAAAAGGAGCTTGCACAACACACATCCTTGACTTGTCTTGCATTACACGCAATCGCGACCTTCCTCGATAGCGTGTGTAGTACGCAATACCGAGTTTCACTAAACAACGATATGCTATAAAAATATTATTAAAACTAGCCGTTATGAATAGTAATAACCACTTTTTGAAATCCAGTAAATCTTATTTTTCAAAATGAACTTTATTTTTGGATTCGGAGTATCGAATTTAGCCTAAGGTGAAATTTTGGTACTTTTCGGATAACTTTCATATTCTGATGAATAGTGAAAATTACTAAATTATAATTAAAAACAACTTTTTTAATAGAAATAATTAATAGTGATAAATCATTAATTTGAGTGGTTTTAAAGTATATTTAGAATATATTTTTACAATTTAATACAATGTTGGTCATTGGATGTAATTTCACATTTAAACTAGACATAAACAAGTGTCAATCTTTTGATAGATATTGTTTCTTAAAAACACGCTATTTGTTTTAACAGCGGGATTTAATTATAAAATTAATTAATTCAACTTTTATGTTATGAATTTGGTAAAATAGACTTCATTTTTGAATTCGGAATATGAAATATAGCTTGGGATGAAATTTTGGCATTGTTCTGAAAAACATCAATTTTTGATGAATAGTGAAACTACTAAGTGGTAGGTTAAAAACTGAATTTTTGCATAAAACTTAATTTTACCGCTTCTGTGAATGGAATTTCGAAAATCCGAGAGACACGGTTAATATCAAGGACTAAAATGTGGTTCAATGAGATGAAAATAATTTTTGTTGAATAGTAACTTTTTACTTTTTTTTACCGCGGTTAATAGTAAATAGGGTAACTAAGGGTAAATATGATATTAATATTACCCTAACACATGTCCTAATTCTATTGGACAAGTTTAATTCGACCAAAAACAAACTTAGGAATAAAATATGACCATTTAGGCCCACTTGGATTAGATTAGGACATTTATTATTAATTTATTTAAAGAAGGGTTAAAATAGTTAAAATCAAAGTTTAATAAGTAAATCATTTTTAATATGGGGTTATACATAAGATAAATTCGATTGTAAATATTCATTAGAAAGCTAAAAAGATTTCCTACATGATGGTATTTTATTTGTAATTTTTAGACATCAAATAATATAATTTATTTATGACACAAAGATGATGCAGTAATTATCTTATTAATGAAATATTGACATAATTGATAATATAAATACCAAAATAAATGTAATTTAAGACTTTTTATGAATTCCACTAATTTTATAGGTTACTATGATATATTAGTGTTGATTTAATCAACTTTTTTCGAACATATAATTCTGTTATGACTTTCACAAAAATCATATATCAAATAGTGTCAAAATTGACACAAAATAGTTTTTAAATCAAATATTATATTATTAATTGTTATTTTATTCCTAAAAATCTAAGGTTCGGCAAAATGACTTAGATAAGGATATATGTATTAATAATATACAATTTGGGGTTCGTTTGGTATGTTATAGTAAGTTTATTAACCATATAGTGAAAGCAAACAAAAAGACACGGTAAAAGTTAAATTATTTAACTTAGAGTTAAATCTAATTGATAAGGTTAAAATAATACCCTAAACTTGTCTAAATCCTATTGGTTGATAGGATTTAGACCCATCCCCACTTTAGCTTAGAAATAAGACCCTTTGGAACCATTATAAACCGATTTTGACTTTAATATAAAATAATATTTTGAGATATTCCTAAGGTGCCCCTCTCCTCCCTTATAAAAGAACACCTCCTCCCCCTCCTCCTCACACCAATTTGAGCACTCAAGCTCGGCCAACCCCTGCCAAAATCTCTTCTCCACTTCCATAGAAACATCCTAGATGTTCTGGTCTTCCTCAAAGACCAATTTTAGTGCCCTAAGAGGAGGTCTCAAAGAGGCGCTTCAAAGAAGAGGTAATTACCGTTACCAATTCTTTCATCTTTATTTCTTCTTCCACTTCTTCTTCTTAGGTTGTTTCATTATGAAGTAATAACATCAGTATCACTCATATACTGATATGTTATTATAAGTATGAAACAACCCTATTTCACCATCTATCCATCCTACGGAAAAAGAAATCACCGCGCATGCGTACGTACGGAATACCGTCTCCACGCCGTGGTGTAATCTATTTTCCACCACCACCTTACATGGATGGGTATAATGGTGTAAAGAATAACTATACATAGTTATTAAAACATCATATTGATTCTGATATATTGTATAATCCACTCCAATTCAGTTCAATATTTATGGAAATGATATCATTGCTCGTGCGTACGTACGGACTACCGTCTCCACGACGCGATGAGATTTATTCTCCATGTTAACCATTTAAGAATGATTATAAAGTATATATAAGAAACAATAATCAAATATATGACATTATAAAGCTACTGGATTTATGTATATATATATGTATGTCATCTACTTACTTCCATTTCAAGACAATAAGGAAAGTAAAACAGCGTTCATGCGTACGTACGGACTACCGTCTCCATGAACGGTGTTTTTCATTTTATTTATCTATCTATTATATATATATATATACTGAATATATATGATATATAAATCATATTTTATATTCTGGAAGTAAGTAAATCATGATATAAGTAATAATGATGTCAAGAACAACAAGTCAAACCACCTACGATAAATGAAACGATTTTACCCAAAACGCTTCTTTAACATGGAATTTACAAAAGAACGGGTAATATAATGTCATAAGTGAACCATATATGATATCATAACAATGAATATGATTCTGTAATAAGTCAATAACATGATTTAAATCATTATACAGGAGGTTCGGACACTTACAAAGCAAGTCTGACCTAAGGTAAGGGAAATATCACAATCTCATTTTTATCTGAGGTTGTTTATTCGTAAGTATTTACTGGGGTGTATTTTATCATCCACATCAATGTTTCATCAATATGTAATATTATTTCCATCCACCTAAAATTGTTTAAATCCATTTTTACCCTTCGGTGAGTTTTTAGTAAAAGAAATGAAAGGAATCTTTTGATGTTTTTCGTACGAGGTACTTTTTTGATTTTTCCGACAAAAGTACGAAGAATGTTTTTTTTAATTAAACGGAATGAACGGATTTTTACGGTTTTATAAAGCCTTATTTTCATGAAGCTTCCTCAAAAAGATTTCATAACTATTTTTAATAAAATCTCTTTCTTTTAAAATTGCATGATGTTTTGTGAAAAGAAATTGATTTTGAAGAAGAAAGGATATTTTCCTCAAGAATTCATTTCAAGTGTTTTATCAAAATTATTTTCCATCTAAGATAATAAAGGGTTATGTTTCAATCCATATTTTTACATTGATTTGACTATGTTGTGATGGAATTATGTTTATGAATTCCATTATCTTATATGAATGGTTTTATGATGTCATGTTGTTTTAAGAATCCCATTTTTATTACATGGGTTATGAAATGATGTATGATTTATGATTTTGTGGCACACATAAGAATGGTATCATTATGAGATGGGTGGGACCTATATCTCCCTCCAATGCATTGGGTAAAGATTTTATATCTCATGAGATAGACATGGCTGGAATGGTAGGTTATACTGGTTCAGTGAAACAGGACTGAAACGAGGGTCACTCGATTCAGAAAGGGACTTTGTCCACTAAGATAGTCTTGGCAATGAGTCTTGACTAACAAGAAATGATTCTCTATGATTATGTGTGTATGCCACAATGAGTAATGTTTTAAGTTATGATTTCATTTCACTACTATGATTTATCCCATGTTATGAAATTATGCTCTCTTTTGCAGGTTAAGATTTCCAAAAATGTTATGTTCTTATGAAAATTATGTGATTGATATTTCCTTTGTTTACCCTTACTGATAATTTGAGCTCACCCTTTTATGTTTTCTTTTCCCCAGGATATAAAGAAAGGTTTTAGGTAAAAAAAAGGAAGATCTTTATGGGAGATGTTGAAGATCTTTCACCACGATTAGAAGATTACGTTCCGAGTTTTCAAAGACACTAAACTATTACGATCCTTGTGTGTGAGTTTTTGTTGTGTACTAAGTATTCCGAAAAAGTAATGTAATGTCCATGTACGTCAAGATACGGGTCTCTACAAAAAGAGTATGGGTATTAGTTTAAAAATAGAGTTTAAAACATTTAAAAATCATCTATCTTACTAAGCCTATAAGACAATCCATTTTACTATTTAAAAACTAATCATTTTATTGATTTTTTTAAAACCATATCACAAGATAAATTAAAATAATTAAGAAAAAATGATAATACTCACCTGATATGAAAAGATGAGAAAGAGTCAATACAATAGATTCAAAGTGCATAATAACAATAAATGAAGCAAGGAAAATCTAGTGCCAAATAGTGACAACGAACGTTGTCATGTATTGAGATCAAGTATATGGATTACATGGGTAAAACCTAGGTATAATAGCGATTCCACCTTATAATAGATGAAAAAATACAACATGACTAATTGACATGCCTACATATAGTCTCACAGGTCTCAAGAAAACCAGTTCCACGTACACCTACATTCCTGACCACATGTCCATAGCCTAAACCTTTCACATTCTCTATGGATCCACTATAAGGGTGTGATTCCTCTAGTGAAGCATCTATCTAAGTCATCCCATATAACTATCTAGGTTCCCATGATTGTTTAAAAGAGGTGAGTGAGATAATCAATCTACAAGGATCACATGAGGATCCTTATAAAACATGGGCAATGACCCTAATATCACATCTCACTCTCACCCTCGAACTCCCTCAAAGTAAATAATACCTTTTTCAACGCCCAACAATGGGAATTACAAGAATAAAATTACATTAATGTATTATTACAAGATAATATCATCATAAAGTGCCAACTGAGCCATAAAGAATCATTAATTTAATTCAAATCCTTTTAAATAACTCAACATTCAAAAAGGGTAATCATACCTGCTTCTTTTCATAATTCCTCATAAAAATTACAAAAAAACCTTTAAAATAATCATTTATTTCAAATAATCCCTAAATCATTTAAAGGAATTATGAAAATTTTAAAAAGATTGAATGCATTTCAAAACATGTGTTTACACCCTCTTTCCATGAAGATAAATCATTTATTTCAAATAACCCAAGAACAGCCATTTCAAAACAAGGGTAAAATCAATAAAAGGTATTTCTTTATCATTTAATAAATTCATGCATTTTAAACTATTTATAAAACACCAAATATGTCAATTCATTTAATTCAAAATAAGGAATTTCATTTTATAAATCAAAACCCATCCTAAAGCCCTCAATTTCACCAAAACACCCTTTAAAAGTTCTTTGAAAATAAATCCAAACAAAAATGTAATTTAACAAATTCATAAAAAGGTGATAGATATCAAGATTATATCCATTTAATTAATTCCATGTACAATTCAAATAGAATAGGGTCAATAGATATTTTATAAGGAATTTAATGGACAAATTTCATATAACATATGATAGAAATTAAGAAACATGTATCTATGAATTATCAATAAATAATGAATCACAAAATTAAGGAAAGAAATAGAAATACCTACATAGATTATAATAAATCCAACCACAAGAAATCTGATATGTGTTTCCTTTGATGGAAATCACCAGATCTAAGAAGATATATCTTGAGAGAAGAGAGAATAGATCCTAGATCCAATATCCCACAAAAATCTACCAAGACCCAACAAAACGTAAGGCCATCATAAAATCTATGAAGAATGAATCAAGAGAATAAGTGAGATCCAAGATTGAGAAGAAAAGAACTCACCAAAAGAGAAGATCTCTACTTTGATTGGTGCTTAAATCTTCCAATAGATGAGGTTTGGGGATCCAAAATGCCTCTTGAGGGCTCCCAAAATCCTAAGGATCCAATTATGTTTGAGTGGGATGCGTTTAGGGTTAATTAGGGGGTTTCAGGATTTTTAATTACAATTTTTGTAACTTTAATAACCATTCATATAGTTTCCTGGGTGATGTCGCATAGTTAGTACTAATCATGCAGAAATAGTGAAACCCCTTATACCTAGGTTGCACACTTTGTTTAACCATGTGAAAACCATGTTCAAATCGTGAAACCCCTTCTTCCTAGGTTACACACTTTGTTTAACCATGTGAAAACTGTGAAAAGGCATAAAAAACTTCAAAAAAATCTCCAGAAAAACTTCAGAAACAACCCACAAAAAGATCCAATCATTGGATATTCAAATCAATGGGTCAAAACACATAAACAAGTAATGGGATGTTACATGGATGCCACTGATAAGACTAAATATTCAATAAGCACGTAAAAATTTAAAGATATACATTAATTAATTATTCCCTTTTTATCATTTTCTTTACTTTAATTAATTAATTATCCATTAACTAACCATTAACATTATTACACATTAAATTACATTAAACATCATAGTAAAGTCCATGACCTATAGGAACAATCCAAATTGAGTCCACAGTTTCTCAAAAGTAACATCTTTTTATCATTTTCATTCCATCATTACCAACCCCATGGGTTAATAATTATTTATTCATTATTAGCAACATTTCATAAACCCAATGCTCTAGGAAACCATCCTAAGCTACCACTAAGAGAAAACATGCAACCAAGAACATCCAAATGCCTTAGGCAGTGAGGGAAGGAATGCAGATAAAACAAGAAACCTAGTTACTATCCATTAAACAAATTCATAAGTGAGCATACTAGCTATCAACATCACATCAATGGGTAAGCTCAGTTTTAACCCGTTCCATCATCTATGGTGCCATCCTTGACACCCACATGCATATCCTAATACATCTCATCATCATAAGCATCAAATTATGCCACATTATTTGGGCCTCCCTGTCCACTTCATATTAGTCATCCCAGACTTAGCTGTATTAGGCTCATAACACATTTGGGCCTCCCCACCCCACATCAGCCATCCCAGGATCATATCACATCTAGTCCTCCCCACACCATATCACTTCGCATAACAAAGATCAAATCTAGATCACATCACAAGGAATCAAAAATCATATATAATCAACTGGGAAATCAAGGTCCTAAAAAAAGGCATCCAGCCTTCACATGAAAATGAGCTCTCATATCTCCAAACTCAAGGCACTTGAGCCTTCACAAGAAAATGGAAAAATCAAGCTCCAATAATTATCTTTGTCAAAAAACTGATTCTTATTCCATCTTGAATTAACTAATTCATTATTCACAGGTTCTAACTACGGGAAACATAATACATCTAGCTATAACAAGATATTAAAAGCTGGAAGCAGGGATAATACATGGTGTGTAAATGTGTTTCATGTCATGTATTCGAAGTTCATAACTTGTTAAGTTTGATTCACAAGGTGTTACATGATGTGTAAATTTTGGGATTAAACCCTTTAAGGCGATATTTGTTTTAGTGATGTCTGAGGCCTGACATTTACACGATGTGAAAATGATTTTCACATCCTATAAATGAAATATGTAGAACGCCTATAAATGTTGTAGTACTCATAGTTTTCCTCAAACCCTTACATTTCCTCTCAACTTCCAATGTCCAACAACACTCTCCATTGGTTCTTTGTATTCCTTTCATCAGGGAATGATTACCGGCCTTCTGTCTTCAATCTGTTGTGATCCAAGGTGTTCTTATTCTTCATTTTATAGAAGGTTCTCCCTGATCAATCATTTTTCCTCCCATTTTTATTTACATGATCTATCACCTGATCTTCATTGTTCTAATGAGGCTTCTTTGTTTTTTTGTGCATTTGTGGTACAATATCTTTAGGAGATTACAGTTTCATCACGGGATAGGTGATCGAAGACCTGTAACATTAGTTTGTTCTCATGTGATGAACGTTGATGCCTTTGAGGTAGGGGATTCATTTATTCTCTATTTCTTTACATAAAAACATAAATTGATCATGTTTTATCCCTTTTTATGATAATGGAATTAACCTAATAATTATTTAACTAGATTAATAAATAATTGTCTAGTGATCACATATTGATATGATTTATATCATGATAGAGGTTTGCCTCTTAATTTTCTAGATAGTGTAATATCTATGATATTCTTGTTAGCATGTCTTTTTATTCTATGGATTAGCATGTTTTTATGGAAATTGGTAAAGAAAACAAAGCTATAATTAATTGATAATTAATTGGCTTAAGAATAATTGAAAAAGAGGCATGTTTTTAATCTGGTGTTTGATGTAATTTGATGATAATAAAATTGATGCAATACACATGTCTAATTGAAAATGATCTTCCATGTGATTTATGGAATTTTTAAAGATGTAAGTCATGTTGTTACTTGTTGAAGAATAGAATTAAAGTCATGTTAATAAATTATAATTCTATGTTTTTTGAAATTAGAATGTATGCTGGAAAGCATGATTAAATTAATTGTTTAATTAATTTAGTAGCTTGTTATATATTGATGCCTTAGGTTTCCCATAGTTGGAACCTGTAAATAATGAATCAATTAATTTAAGATGGAATAAGAGTCAGTTGTGTGATAAATACAATTTCGAGGGTATGAGTTTCCCATCTGATTGAGAAGGATAATATTCTTATATTGTAGTCATGAGATCTTGTTCTGTGTAAAGGTTGCATGCCTTGTTTTCGGGCCTTGATTTCCCTATTTAATATGTTTGATTATAGATTCCTTGTGATGTGATCTGGTTGTTAACTTCATTATGTTATGTGATATGGGGCAGGGAGGCCCAGATGTGTTTGGATCCTAGGATGGCTTAGCCTGATATTGCTGATGTGTGGGTGGGGATGCTTGGATGATGTGGCAACAGTTGATGTCTATAATGGTGAGATGAATCATGATATGCATGTCGGTGGTGGGTATGACACTAGATATAATATAAAGATTTGAAGCTGGTCTTACCCATTGATGTGATTTTTAGAGTTGGGATGCTCGCTTCTAAATCTATTTAACAGTGATGGCTGGGTTTCTTATTTTATCAGCATTCATTTCCCACTACTTAAGGAAACTGAGTATGTTTGGTTGCTTGTTTCCTATTGTTGGTATCTTAGGATGTCTTTCCTAGATTACATGGATTATGGAATAATGCTAATAATTAATAAATAATTATTAACCCATGGGGTTAGTAATGATGGAAATAAAATGTTGGAAAAATGCTACTTTTGAGAAACTATGGACTCTATTTGGATTATGCTTAGAGGGAATCAAATTTACTCTGATGTTTAATCTAATGTAATATGGATAATGTTAATGGTTGATTAATGGATAATTAATTAATTAATGTAAAGAAAATGATAAAAAATAAATAGGTTATTAATGTATCTCTTTAAATGCTTGTGTGCTTATATGATATCTGGTCTTAGCAGTGGCAGTCGGGAGTCTGAGCGACATTAGCTATAGTTGAGTCTAAGACTAGTTTATGCCCATAGTGTGGTTGTGAGATATATTATATCATGTATATTCTGTAATTTCATATGTTTCTCCACCCATGTCAGTTATTGTGACTAACACCCAGTGGAAATTGGAAGGGCATTTTCCCTAACATCCTAATGGGAGGATGGATGAATGACTACCCCCTCTGGTCCCAATATCTTCTCTTGGTAGTTACTTGCACGGGTATACATGGTGGTTAGTTTCCCCATATATGTGTGTAGAGGATTGTGATGGTTTGTGGTCATTTTAAATGCATGTATCTCTGGATATAGTATCTAAAATATTATTATAGGCATGACATGTATAGGTTGTAATGACTTGTGGTAACTAACTCGGTGTATGGGATACAATGGCTTGAGTTATAATACTCAACATATGATACATGTCATACGGGCTATGGTGGCTCACAAAAACTACTCAGTTACTATATATAGACATGTGTATGGGATGATGTGATGATCTGAAGCACGAGGTTCATGTTGTGATGCTTTTCCCAAGTGTCTTCAGGCTGGCTTATTTTAGAGAGAGATGGATCAGGACATTCAGTGTTGGGGTAGAGCAATAAACCATTAGGGAAGTGAGAATGGGGTACCATTGATTTTTCATTATTATATTATATGATATCTTGTATGTGATACTTGGTGGGAGTTATCCATGGTAAAGTAGTGAACTTAGTATAACTATTTAGGTGGTGAGTTGGTTTTACTATTGTTCACTATGGTTTAGCATTATTTATTTATCTTTTACACAAGAGGCTCTGGGGAGGATCCTACTGGACATACTGTTATGTTCACCCTACATATATATAAATTATTTTTCAAGTTAGACAGATTAGGTTGGAGATTAGGATGAATATTACCAACTCATGGTTTTTTTGGAGCTGTTTGGGATTATGGTCACTGCCATATTTACCTTTTGATACTTGTAGCTTTCCTTTCAGTTGTTATAGTAATGTACGACCTTACATGTATGCACTTGATATTTCTTTATATATATATATGTCTAAGAAGGTGTTTATTGGTGTATCCTTCTTATCTCTCTCTCATTTTCATGTTTATTTTCGAGGTTAATGCCTCCCATATGCATGTTTATTATACCCTCGGTGCTGGTCACCAACTCGGGGACTACTAGAGGTGGGACTTGGGCAGTCACTATCTCTCTCCCCTCATTGAGGTATCTTTGTGGGGAGGGGGTTGTGTGAGAGTGGTATCATAGGTTTAGGTTGAGGGATAGGATTTAGTTTGAAGTTATACATAAGTGGGGTTGCATGGATTGGTAGGGAAACAATGTCAGATAAGTATAGTAAGCAATGTAAACATGGGAGACCAGTTGAGACATGAGTATTTAGGGCCCCCTCTGATCTAATTCAAAAACCTTTAAGTTTACCGAGCCTACTAAATGAAGTGATACTAGTTACAATGTTGAGACCTAAAAAAGGATCATGCATCATTCTTCTTTGCACCTATATTTGAAATGGGTAGACCTTAGGATATGTTAAAACATTAACAATATAATGAATGAATGAATTAATTAATTAATGTTAAATATTCCATATTATAGGTTTAGGATCTATAACAATTTTTTCTTTTTTTTAGGAATGGATACAAGTCAACATCCTCATTAGGTTCACATCAAATATGTTCATTAGGATGTTCTAGTAAACCACTATAGAGTAGAGTTCAATGACATAAAAACATGGAGGATGACACTATGAGAGTTTCAATGCTAGAGTCTACATAAGTACCAAGGCTCCATTTCAAATCTAGTCATAGAAGAATGGTGAGAGGAGGTTGGGATGACTTTCAGTTCAATCCATGCTCGAAAACAATACTTCATTTCATTATCTATGATGATGTTGTATAGAGAAGTGAGGTAGTAGTGGATCTTGTTCCTTATAGATCGCGAGGAGTTGATAGTATCATGGGAGAAGTTCTGAGACCAGTTCCTATAAGAGTTCCTTTCTTTGACCATGAAGGTAACTAGTTTCTAGGGTCTACTTACCTTGCGATAGGGGAGTTCCAGCGTGTGTGAGTTTGGGATCTATTTTTGGAGCCTTCTGTGATATGGTTCTGAAATGTTTCAAGATGAGGAGGCCAGAACAAGGCATTTTGAGGAGGCTTTGCATCCAGATATTCAGCATCGGGTCATCCTTTTTATGCTGAATACATATATTGAGGTGCTGGAAAGAGCATAGGTTATTAAGAGGACACTCGCCAAAACTATATTTTCAAGAGAGGGGAGTCATCAAGATTCCTCATGAAGTAGAGCTATGGTCCAGGGTTCCCAGTTTTTAGGATAGAAGAGCTTTCAGTTAGCTGGAGGTAGGTCTCACCCTTCATCATCTTGTTTCTCCAGGGGAAGAGGCTCTCAGAACTATGACACGGGATTAGAATCATGTTTTTCTTATAGAGATTGAGGTCATTGATGAAAATAGTGTCTGAAATTTCTAAGAAATCAACATGTGTTAGGTGTTTCACTGCAGGTTCCTCCATTGAGGCAGTTTCAGCCGAGGTAGCAGCAATAAGGTGTTCTAGTCTAGGATCAGTAGAGAGGATATGGGGTTGGAAAAGTATAGCCCTGAGATACTCTACATCCTCAGGGAGTAGGGTGCGACCTTGGAGGTGGTCATCAGCAGGGTCAAAGAGGCCATGAAGTAGGTCGTGGTTAGCTTCATGCTTTAGCGTTTCCAGCATTAGGTGAGCTGGACATCATTCAAGGTACCCTTTGCTTGTTTTCTACATGGGTTCATGCTTTGTTTGATTTAGGAGTGAAACAATCCTTTATAAACTACTATAAAATCAAGCTATATCCATAGTTATAATAGTTTCTATATGTAATAACCACTTTTTGGTTGACAATGGCTCCTATTGGCATAGAAATAGGTCCATAACTATAGCCATAGTTGTAAACTATGACTATAAATAATCCTATGGTATTTTATTACCATGGTTACAAACCATGGTAATAGATCAATAGCCATAGTTTCCACTATGTCAGCACACCTATATCCACGATTTGAAACTATGGCTATTACTTATTACATACAATAGTATATTCATGGTTTCTAACTATGGCTAGAGGTGTAATGACACAATGGAAACCATGGATATTGGTCTGTTACCATGGTTTAAAACCATGGCTATAGACTTCTACACTAAGTAGAAAAAAATGCATCTTCCCCACCGCTTTATAGAAATATAAAAACACCAAAATATAATAATTCAATATACACAAAAACAAACAAAAACACCAGAATAGAATTCAATATAATAATAATAAAACTAAACTACATAATAAAATTCAACATATAAATCAACCAAAAATATGATTCACATCAAAAGTGTGCCTCAATATCAGTATCATCAGAACCATGATAACTCTCATCCATACCTCCTATATAAACACTATCACCTCCTCTCACACCATCATCATCATCATCGTCATGGGCATTGATAGAGACACCATCATCAACATCGACATCGATATTTGCACTGACACTGGAAAGAGCAGAGGAATATACATAAATAGAAATCATCTCTATCAAACAAGAATTAACCATTGCAGTAGCTTATAGTGGAAGTGCATAAGAAAGAGCAGACATAACTTTCATCATCTGTTCATTTATTGTATTTTGACATTAAGTTTCTTTTTTTTATTTTTGAGTCGATTGTTTGATTTCAACATTCATTTGTACTACTGTGACCATACCAATGTCATCACTTTGAAGAAATATTGTCGGAAGACCAATATCTAGATAGTACAATATTCTTCCTAGGTTGATTACACATTCTTTCATGATGTTCATCTCCTAATACATGATGCAGATGATCGTTCAGGCCCAAATTTTTGGGTTCTATTTCTATCAATGCCTCTAAAGCAATCTGTTGAGTGATATATAACATAAATTAAAATGATAAAATAATATAAAGAATTAAATTATGTCCAAATAAAATAAATTGAAATATATTTATAATCATCTCTTAGGTGATGCTATTTACCATAGTACCATCTCTCATTTTCCTACTTGTACAAAACAAGGTAGAGTGAGGAACACATCCCTCGATATTCAATGAATTTTTATATAAAAAGAAAAGAAATAAAGAAACATTATAAGTGAATTAAATTACACTAAACCAAGATAAATTGAGTCAAATTGATCTTATTAAAATGCATTTGAATATAAAAACCAAAAAAATTTAAACAAAGAAATTTTAATTATAAAATAAAAAATTAAACCAAAATAAAAAACAAAATTGAATGAATAAGAACTAATTTAAACTGTATAAAATTGTGAAGATGCTATTGATATAATTTAAAATTCTGAAATAAAGAAAATATCAAATATTCTCATGTTATAGTATGATACAATTCATATTATTATACTTCTAGTCATAATATTGATGGTTGTGTTTCCAACCACCTAATTTAATGTAATGTTGTGATGCATTCCTATCACATAACATGATTAAAAGGAATTAATGTCACATGATTTAATTGAGAATTAACTTGTTATATATGAAATGATTAAAATAGATAACATGTATAAGATTTATAAATTTTAAAAATGATGTGAGCATGATGTGATATATTCCCTCTTAATTATTGACCATGCTATGTTAAGAATGACATTCTTAACTATTATTTAATGAGAATGATGAAACTTATGATATGATGAAGTGTTTATTATTTAAACACATGTATATAGTTAAATAGACTACTATGTTGAATTTATAAATGGTACTTAAAACATATTATAATTCTACAGTAGGAAAATAAAGAATTTAAAGGAAATCACCTATGATGAATGGATAAATAAGGAAGAAATACATAAAGAACAACCTTGAGGAATGGTCCTTAGTTTATGTTTGTGTCTAACTTAATTCATTTCCATTAGAACAATGAACAAATAGATAAATAAATAATCACAAAACAATTCCCCCAATCACCGGATTAATCCATCCTATACCCACAATATGCACTATCCACGAATCAATTCGTTAGTTGATTGATTCATTTTTGTTATAGGAATCATAAAATAGAAATAAATATAAATAAAAAAATGTCCTAACTCAATTATTATTGATCACTAACAATGAATTAAGTTTTGTCATTATCATTGGTGAGATCCTTGAATTCTGTTGCACACCAGTTGTCGAACTATGATCCAACTATTGTTCGCCCATGAAATCTCCTCCAACAGATCTCCAATGGTTCTATGGATCTCTAGGTTTTAGCATCTAAACCTAAAAAACCATCATAATCATATACTTGTAGAAGAGGGTAGTTAATTGTGTTAACGAATAAAATAAAATAATTTATTTAATTATTTTCTTCATTCTACGCCTGCGATGACTTTTTCACAAACTCCCAACACCGATAAAGGTTATATCACACCTAAGGTAAAACGCACATTCTGAACTCAAATTGACCTCATATTTCTGATCTAGGCCTCCATTTATACGTTATTATACTTTTTCAGAAAAACTATATGCATGTGTTATTTCATATATTTAATATATATCAAACATTTATTTTGAGAACATCAGGCCTCAAAATCACATGATGTCTCAGTGCCTGGTCTCAAAAATAATCCATACAATATCCAAAAATAATACATGGAAAATCTAAGTCTCTATATATGTCATTTTAATAAAAATATAAAGGTAAAATGGTACTTTAGATCATATTGAGGAGTCCAAGCATTGCATGAATAAACAATTGATTCCTATAAATAAAAAATGACCCAAGGATCATTCTTATAAGTTTCCAAGGAAATTAAAACTAATTTACTCAATTTTGACCCCTTTTAGGTGATTTGTTACTTTAATAACAATGTGAAGGTGAAACAACACATTTGATCATAACGATCAATTCAGGTATCATATTGATGCGTGGTTGATTCCAACAGACTAGAAATTACCCAGGGATTATTTTCCTTTGTTTTCATGATAATTTGAGATTATCTACACAATTATGAATCCTACACAAGTGATTTTTCATTTATTAATAAGTTTTAAAAATATGATATCATATTTTCCATTATACTAGGAAATCCGAGCGTCAGATTAATGTCAGGTTGATTCTTATGGATCACATATGATTAAAAAATCACTACACTAAGTTTTTACATCAATTTGAACTTGTATACTAAGTTTTGACCCCTTGATGGGTGATATAAAATTTTAATAAAAATATAAAGGTGAAATAGTAATTTGGATCATATTGATAAATTCAAGCATAAAATTGATGTGTGGTTAATTTTTAGAGATCACAAATGATTTGAGGATAACTCTTTTATGTTTTAATGGTAATCCAAACCTTTTTTCTTGGTTTTGACCCCTTTTAGGTGGAATGACACTTTTAATAACATTATGAATGTTAAAAACACTTTCAATCATACTGAGTAATTCAAGTACTGGATTGATGTACGTTTTATTCCTAAATATCTAAAACAGCTCTAAGATCATTTTCATAATTTTTTATGCCAACCTAAATTCTTTTTCTCAGTTTTGATCCCTAAACTGGTGATTTGTCATTTATTAATAAGTGTTAACAATTTGAAATCATATTTTCCATCACATCAATAAATCCAAACTTTGGATTGTTGTGTGGTTGATTATTATAAATCAAAAATGATTTTAGGGTAATTTTTATAATTTTTTATGCCAATCCAAACTTTCTTTCTTGGTTTTGATCCCTTGACAAGCGATAAGTCCTTTTAATAAAAATAAAAATATGGAATGATACTTTGGATAATACCATGAAATTTTAACATCATATTGATGTGTGATTGATTCATGAAAATAAAAAAATTTCAAAGGATCATTCTCTTAAAGTTTCCATGACAATGAAAACTTTTTTTACTGATTTTGACCACTTTTAGATGATTTGTTACTTTAATAACAATGTGAAGGTGAAATTAAACTTTTGATCATGTCTATCAACTCATCATGATCTCTAAGAAATAAAAACATAATTATAAAAGTAATTGTAAATCACCTCTTCATGATTTTGGCAAACCATGCACTTTGTCCACTCATTTTTAAAAAAATTCACTTATTCTTTTGAATGAAAATACCTTCAACAATATTGTTAGTACTATAAAAATTTAGAAAAGCAAATAATAAATAAATATTTTAAATGAACTTGTAATTACCTTCCAAAATAACACTTTGGGGATGATAGTTTTTTGATAGAATATGATATCTTTCATAAATTTAAAAATTCAATATCCATAATCATTATCATTATTTTGTTTTGGACACTATAAAAATATTAATAAAAATAAGTAATTTGTTTGGATATTATTGGTACTAGGGCACACAGCGGAATCCAATGAGCCGGGGATTTTAAAATTTTTATCACTGGAGTGATAAAAATTATCATCTCCAATGATCTGATCCTTGGCATGTTCTGAGGATTTTGTATGAATTAAACAAATCATGTAAAATAAAATCAAATGACTACCTCATTTTGAATCAGAGAAAGCTCAATAGTAGCTCATCGCTGGAAACCATTACTTGAAGGATCTAAAGACGAACCCTTCCAGATCATCAACACATGCTTCAAGAATCTGTATGCACATCATTCATCAAAATCCGGGTGCTAGAGAGGAGTTTTGGAAATCTCTTTCACATCACGATGATCACCATAATCCTGCGCCTTCAATTCCTTGAAGACAACTTGGATCGATCATTCAGGAGTGACCTTATTTCTCTTAGATGCAGGAGGAGAGAGAGACTCGCATTCCAAATGAATAAAAAATTTAAGGAATGACCCTCTCCTCTGTTATTTATAGTGGATGCTTCAAATATCCGGAAATGGTTCCCTAGCCCCCGTATTTTACATATCCATTAAATAGAAATAAATAATTATGATGAACTAAACTACATCATAAATAGTATTTATATTTTATCACATACCTATAATATATATTAAATATATTACATGATAAACTCGATTTGTAATTACCTCTAATATTAAGCAGACCTTGAATATTAAAATAATATTCTTTCATATAATATGATTCTTCATATTTACTTAAATATTTGTAAATACTTTTAATAAATAAATTCAACCTAATTATTCTTTACATGAATAATAATAAATTTATTTATTTATCGATGATCGATAAAACTTGGAAAACTCTAAGACCTCGTGGTGGGGCCCACTATGTCATATATACCTATTCATTGTAATAGAGCAGATTCTTGAATACACTATTGTGTGTAACCCTCCAAGCCCTTATCTCAGTAGTAGCAAATAGTATTCACAGACCAAGAGCGGATTCTAGCAACCCATGAAGTCCCCTAAAGAGATATGGAATAGTCATAATAATAACAACCAACCCATGAACATGAAATGTGTAATATAATATTTTTTTCATTCGATATCTCATAAATTAGAAAGCACACTTGTTTAATCACCCTTTCTTACTTTATTAATTGTTGATATAATTGGATAGGTTTAACTTCAACTAAAATGGACATGGATTTATGAAGGTAATATCATCCTGATCAACCTAGCCCAAGACATTACTTCCTCAACTCAATAGTAACAAATTTTATATTGACCATTCAACCAATTTCATACCACCAATGATGCACCCAACACAAGCTACCTCACCACAATTTCATTATCATGTTTTTTTCCTTGCATTAAAGTACATGATCAAATGGAACAAATTGATAATGATCTCAATTCAGGAGACCAATACACATGTTCGTATATAGAAACATCCAATGACACCCAAAACACATGGTGT
Source organism: Viscum album (assembly GCA_963277665.1). Classification (NCBI taxonomy): domain Eukaryota; kingdom Viridiplantae; phylum Streptophyta; class Magnoliopsida; order Santalales; family Viscaceae; genus Viscum; species Viscum album. Next base: position 1,142,241,505 of record OY728127.1, read on the forward strand.
TCCTATTGATAGGTCCTTCCTCATGATCACCACTACTAGATATCACAAAGTGCAAACTTCATGATAAGAAGTATCAATGCTTATGATCCCCCATCACCTAATAGTTAGACATTTACTATGTCTAGTCAGTATGATGTATCTAGACCATAGGACACATATTTAAGATTAATGTCATAGTATCTCAAGATTCTCATTACAGAATGGGATCTGCTATAACCTTTTAATATTAAAAATAATCAATGGAAATTACCATTAAAGAGTAGATGCATAAATGTATACACTATAATGGTAAGTATACATCATGCATATCTCAATGTATACATGAAATGGTAATAAAAAAGTGTTGTATAGTTGGGTCTAGGGCACCCACTATTACAACACTCCCACTTGAACTAGATATAACTTGATAACCATAATTGTGAGCTTTCACTTGATTAAGATCACATTTCTGCTGAGTCATTACTTTAGTTTCTAGGTCTTCCATGTCTCCGTTGCATGAATATTATGCTATGTGTAACCTCACCTCCTTGAGTAAGACTCCTTAAGATTTGTTATCCACAAGTGTATAATTTTTTCCCACTATCAAAACATGACATATTTTCTGGTAAGAGTATCATAATTTACATTATGATAATACTTTACTTACTAGGTGCACCTCCAAGAACTGGAAAAAACCATTGTACATTTTACACTACTTCTTAGCTACCTCAAAAGCCACAACACACTTAGTATTTGTAGACATGGATACAAATGGATTGTATAAGCTTTTATTGCTTATCACCTTAGCTTGACTGTGATATTATATCACATTGATCCAAGGAAAACTTGTTTTTGTCCCCTCAAAACTAGTATCCCATCCTCTCCTCATACCGGGTACATATCCTTTTTGTAAACAAGTACAATTGGATAGTTCTGGATACTTTCTATGCAGTTCTCCTAGATATAACTGATATTTTTCTATCATAAAGTTTATTTTGGAAAAATAATTTCATGTACATATCATGGAACATGTGATTGATCCATTACAGAAGCATATGGAATTTCAACTCACCACATTAATCTCCTCTCATGCCCCGTGCATGTATTCTTGGATATATTTATGCCATATTACATTGGTAAAAATTATCTCTTGGATTGTTCCTTTTATTTTTTGATATTATGTTAGTATATGTATGGTTGATTAGGTCTAAGAATCTATTAGATCTACCTTAGTAAATCATGTTTTCTAGAATTTAAGTTTCTACTTTAATTTAATCACTAGAGTATATATTTTATTTTGGTCTTGAATAACTATAAGACCAATAACTATTTTCCATATGTTATCAAACATATTTTACTTAGAAAACAATGATTATCCCACTAACCACTGGTATACACATGGAAAATATTAATTGTAAATGAATATTCAATAATCTTTTTTCTTACTTTAATCTTGAATTGGATTTCAGTAAATTATGCCCCTTATTAAAATTCTATAGTGTCACCATCCCTTTCTGGTTGTGTCATATAGACATCTTCCATGAATGGTGGTTTTGACATTAAATGATCAATAAAATGATCATAGAAAAATTAGTCATGACAAGTAAAATTTTATTGGATTTAAGCATAATGACTTGGTATAACCAATCAAGCCTTATTAGTACGACGCTTGTACCATCCATGTATCGTCTTACTTAAATACCCACCACAATATTAAAAATAATAAGACCCATGTTATTTGATACACAAATTCTATTATTATATTTTAATTTATCTTGAAAATATTATCTAATTATCATATAATTCATATTTTTAAGAATTATTATTCTCAATGAATAATGTATCATCAGTTGTGGTGAATATAAAATCAACACTATGGTTTTATCCTTCCTATGTAGTATGTTTATTAAGAGCATTCACTTCCACACCACTTGTGGATCTTGTTCCCAAGTCAACTATTTTTTCATATCTGACATTGACTAAACCCAAGTCAATATGGATCCAACTATCAAAAATAGATATATTCACCCTTTTATAAAAATATAATCTATAACTTGACTATATCTTTTCTATCACAGGGATTTATTTTATAAGAACCCTAATCTTTATTTCACACATAAACATATTTTATTACATAAAACATTCTCTTGATAAAACATAGAAGATCGAGAGGTCTAGGGTATTTGGGGCTTAGGAACATTGCAAAACAAATTAAAACATGAAATACACAACTTTATTGAAAACTTATTTTACATGACCATACACATTCCTTCATACTTAGTATTTCATGGGATAACCAGAGGACATTCATAAGAAAAATGTGAGTTATAAATTCCAGTAAGGGAGTAAACAAGGAATACAATGAAGAATACAATACATTTTAGGCAATAAGAATATCAATGGATCATAAGAGGAACATGAACATAAAGGCATGATATAACATGATTATCATAACTTAGAAATGTGGCATCAACATTTAACATGTTATTAGCATGAGACAAGGATCATTGAATATGGAGAATGAGTAAAACCTCATTGAAATTGAATTATAATGAGTAAAACCTCATTTCACTTGACATATCATGATGCCAATCTTTACCCAATGCATTGGAGCGCTATCAGTGCGCACCCTTCTTAATCATTTCATTTCATGCATAAGTGTGCCACATGGATCATATAACATGGATTCATTAAACATCATAATTTATTTCACGATAAAGGAATGTGTAATTAATATATGAAACTCCAAAATAAATAAGTAAATTTTCATAAAGGTGAATACCCTTTATAGAGAAATGGGCATGATATTCACTACACAATGACTTTGGCTTGGAAAATCACGGTGCAATTTCGGCAGCATAACGGCGTGACATAAGATTTCGTAAAAATGGTTGATGAGAGAGAAAGGGGTTCATAATAATATGTAAATTAAATAGACCATAAGGGGGTCATATAGATACATGTCTCAACATATGTAATGGAATTTATATTTATAATACAAAAGAATTGCTTGAATATAAATGAGAAGAGAGAAATTCCTTATGGAATTTCGGCATGGTAATGGGTGTACATGGGAGGAATTAATGAGATATAAAGGGATATATCATCATTAAAACATAATCAGGGAAGTATGGAGGAGGTGATAAATCATACCCCGACATTTTTAATTGAAAATAAAAGGGAAAAACAACATAACGAAACATTGACAAAAATGAGAAAGGAAGAAATCCCTTACTTAGAAGTGTGATCCCAAAGGCTTGGGAGAGACTTGAGAGGGAATTATTGTGAGTTTGTGGCACCTTAGGAGGATTTTAGAGAGATTAGGGAAGGGTAGGTATGTGATACAAGGGTTTTGAGTGAAGAGAAGTGGGATCTTGGGTGAGTTTATATAGGAAAAGAGAGAGAATTCTTTATTATTTAGGTTTTGGATACCACACATTAAACTAATCAAAACCACAAACAAACCCGTGGTTTTACCTATGGTTTTTACCAAAGGGGAGTGTAAAACATTATTTTATAAGGAAAATGGCCTAAATTCTTAAAATATTAGGCTTTCTTATGTGGAGGTGAGTCACACTCTCGAGGAAATCATTTTAAAAAGTTAAAATGTTTTATAAGTCTTGGAGGGTCCACTAAATCTTTGTAAAATACAAAAAACCTAAAATAACATTATTTTAAAGTTAAAACATATATTGGCCGAAAATAATGTTTATAGTATTTTATTACATCACTATTGGGTCATTATGATGTCATAAACACATTATATATTTAAACGGTATTTGATTTTTACCCAAAAATTCTACTATCTCAGAAAATTATGAAAATTTCACCATTAGATAATTTTTATGTCTTGATTCCAAAAATAACATTAATTTTATATAAATAATTTTCTAAATATTTTTAATTTTTACTTTTAAAATAAAAATGGACATTTATCAAAAAATTCATGGGTTTTGACAAAAACAGCTTTCAAACCTTAATAAAAATTACAATTGTATTCATAAAAATTATATGATCATTTATATTTAATAAAAAGTAATTTAGTATTAATATTTTATTAAAATATTATTTAATTAAAAAATCTATTAATTCATCAAAATAGATTTCTTAATTGAATATTAACTAAAAATGTTATTTTTTGCTTTAAAAACTATTTACAAAGTAACAATAATAAAATGAATGTATATTATATATAAAAAAATAATGTACATAACCATAGTGATAAGGTATTATTATATAACCCCTTATAACACCTGCATAAGACTGAAGGGTAAGATGTGCGGTGGTGATAGACTCTTGGGGAGGTTCAGATAACATTGCTCGGGTGGTAATCTCTATTAACTTCCACTTCTACCATATTCGATTTCGATCAAGCTTAATGTGTTGAAGCTAAACTTGGGATTCATCAAGAGAAAATCCCAGTGATGCCAACTCCTTTCTGAGCTCTGAAAAATGGGTTTCGCATGGAGAAATTCTACTGGATGAAGCCATCGCTTCCTTTATCTGAGTAGATTGGATTTGTTAAAGCCCTACATTTATACTAATCATTTGATCACTATTCAATGTCTATATTATCAACGGTCACAATTATTAACGGTATTTTAAAATCCTAAATTGTAAAACCAAAGAAGTGTATATGTTATATAACCATTTTACATAATAATACATTTAATTAAATCAAGAGGAATTTTCATTGATAAAAGTTTGGGTTGTTACAATCTTCCCCTTTAAGAAATTTCACCCTATAAATTTCTTTTTCCCACACTAAAACAGATGTGGGTAACTCTGCCTCATCACTTCCTCTAATTCCCACATTTCCTCTTCAAACTTGTGATTTCTCCACAACACTTTCACAAGAGGCATTGTCTTATTTCATAGAACTTTTTCTATGTGATCTAGGATCTTCACTAGCTTCTCTTCATAGGAGAGGTAATTCTCAAATGGTACCACCTTTGGATTAAGTACATGTGATGGGTTATGTATGTACTTCCTCAAGAGTGATTCATAGAATACATCATGTACTTGAGATAGGTTTGGTGGGAGTGCTAGTCGATAGGCCACTGCTTTAATGATATCAAGGATCTTAAATGGGACGATGTACCTAGGACTAAGCTTTCCCTTCTTCCAAAATCTAATAACTCTCTTCCATGGTGATATGTAGAGGAATATCATGTATCTAATATCAAACTCTAGGTCTCATCGAAAATTAACAACATAACTCTTTTTTCGACTTTGAGAAGTTTAATGTGTTTCTGTATGGTCTTAACCTTCTTCACCATTTCTTAAACCATTTCTAGACCTAGGAGTTTTTTGTCCCCAACTTCATCCCATCATATTGGTGTTCTAAACCTCTTCCCATACAGGGCTTCAAAAGAATCCGTTTGGATGCTTGAGTGGAAACTATTATTTTAAGAGAACTCAACCAGAGGAAGATGTTGATCCCATCGTACTTTGAAGTCTATTGAGTATGCTATCAACATGTCCTCAAGTGTTTGGATAGTCTGCTCAGATTGACCATCAGTTTGAGGATTATAAACCGTACTGAAATTCAGCTCAGTATTCAGAGCATGTTGAAGAATCTTCCAGAACTTAGAGGTGAATCTTGGATCTCGATCGGATACAATAGATAGTGGTACCCCATGCAGCCTTACCACTTATCTGATATATATCTATGCCAGTTGATCCAATGATAAATCCTCTTAAATTTTAATGAAGTGTGTAGTATTTGTAAGATGATCCACAACAACCCAGATAGCATTGTTTCCTTTGGATGTCTTCATAAGTCCGATAAAAAAGTCCATGGTGATGTTATCCCATTTCTATGCTGGTATGGGTAATGGTTGCATCATACCCTTATACTTTTTCCTCTCAGTCTTCAATTACTGAAATACTAGGCACTTTGATGTATACTCAGTGATCCCCTTCTTCATGTTATCCTACCAATAATTCTCTCAGAGATCTCGATACATCTTGGTGTTTCCTGGGTGATTGGAAAAATTCAAACTATGTGCATCATCCAAAAGTTCATTCTTTAAATCCGAATTTGATGGAACACATATTATTTTCCTAAATCTCACAATTCTTTCTTCATTAACATTGAAATATGAGTATTTTCCTTTTCTAATAGTTTCCACTTTATTTTGAATTCCCACATCATCCTTTTGAGCATCTTTTAACCTTTCCAAAAGAGACGGTTGTGCAATAATTTGTGAAAGGATTGATGATGTCCCCTTATTTATGATTCCCATTTCCATCTTCATCAAATCTAAGAAGATTAGATCCTTTTCAATTCTCATAAAAGATAGAATTTCTAGGTCATTTCTACTTAGAGCATCATCCACCTTTTTCTCTTTCCCAAGGTGGTAATGGATTGAGAAGTCATAGTCTTTGATCAACTATAACCATCTTAGTTGGCACATATTCAACTCTTTTTGTGTGAATATATACTTGATGCTTTTTTGATCCGTATATATTCCACACTTCTCCCCAAAGAGGTAATGCCGCCAAATTTTCAAAGAGAATATTTCTGAAGCCAACTCTAGATCATGTGTTGGATAGTTTTTCTCATGAAAATTCAATTGCCTTGAATAATAGGCAATGAATTTTTCATTTTGCATCAATAAACATCCAATTAACTTCTTCTAAGTATCACTGAATACCTTATAAAGTTCTTCACTTGTGTGTAATGTGAGCACAGGCTCAGTGATAAGCCTCCTTTTCAACTCCTTGAATATCTCTTTGTATTCATCACTCTAAGAAAACTTTAATCCCTTATGAGTTAGCTTGGTAAGAGGGTTAGACAATCATGAGAAATTTCTCACAAATCAACGATAATATCCAGCTAACTCCAGGAAGCTATGAATATCTATTACCGATGTTGGCCTCGGCCATCCCTCAATTGCAGCTTTCATGGATGGATATACAGATATCACAATGCTTGTGATGATATGACCCAAGAATGATACCTCCTTCAACCATAACTCACACTTACTATACTTTACATAGAGCTTCTCCTTTTGCAAGGTCTCTAGTACAATGATTAGATGCTTCTCATGCTCCTCCTTGGTTTTGGATTATATTATAATTTCATCTATAAATACTACCACAAATTTGTTGAGGTAATCTCTAAAGACTCTATTAATCAAATCCATGAAGTTTTTTGGAGCATTAGTGAGTCCAAAATTCATTACTATGAGTTCATAGTGCCCATACCTTATAAGAAAAGAAGTCTTGGGGATATCCTCCTTCTTCACCCTTACTTGGTAATATCCCAACTGCAAATCCACCTTGGAGAAGTATTGTGATCCACATAGCTGATCGAAAAAGTCATCAATTCATGGAATATGATACTTTTTCTTTATTTTGATTTTGTTGAGCTCACTATAATCAATGAAAAGGCTCATTGATCCATCCTTCTACTTGACAAAGAGGAATGGTGCACTCCATGGTGAAGCACTTGGGTGTATAAACTCTTTATCTAGATTATCCCTTAGTTGTTTCTTCAGCTCCTCAAGCTCTACAATATCCATTCTATATAGATTATTGGATATTTGAAACACCCTAGGTATAAGGTTAATTGAGAATTCAACATCTCTTCTAGGAGGAAGACCAGGCAATTCCTAGGGAAAAATTTCAGTGAATTCCCTCACAATAGGCATGTATTCAAGGATGGTTGCTTCCTTGGACTCAATCATATGAGAAATATACGCATGATTATAGGGAAATAATATCCACACTTGAGATGATAGAGCTAAAGAAAATTCATCCTCCTCCTTTCACTTGTAAAGAATCGAGGGTCAATTTTCCAGATGGAGAGTGATTTCCCTCTCATGACAATTTATGTTGGCTCTATATAGGGAAAACCAATCCATGCCAAGAATTGCATCAAATTACACAATAGGGAGTATTATGAGGTTCTCTAGGAAGTTAAATCCACAAATTGTGACATGTGAGGAGTTATATTCATAGGTTTCAATGATTTCCCCGTTTTCCGTTCTCACCAACATCTTTACTTCCATGATTTGTGGTGGTGCTGGGATTATTCTACAAAACTTTTGGGATATAAAAGAATGAATAGAACCATAATAAAAATGTATGTTATCTATTCTTGAGTGAATAACTATCATACCTGTCACCACTTCATTGTCGGGGTTCACTTCGGTGGTAGTGATGTAAAAATATCGCCCTTGCTACCTTGGAGGTTATTGGTTGCCTCTGAAAACCCTTTTCTTAGGGAACTAGTTTGCAAAGTGCCCTGGTTCCTTTTATTTGAAGTAATGAACAATGGGTTGAGGTTCAAATGGAGTGTTCCTATCCTATGTCACAGTCGTGGGTTTTTCTTGTCAATAGTTAATAGCCAGGTTCTCTTCTCTTCCACACCTAAAGCATTTCCTCGCCCCCTTCAGGAAATTTTCAGGGTTCTTCTTTCCACACATTTGGAAAGTGGGGTGCTGTATTTTCTTATCACCGTTGGATTTATCCATCAGACCTCCAGAATTAAAGTCCACCTACCACTTCTTATCCCCATGATACCCTTGAGATTCACCAATCTAAATTTCAACTTTGAGGGCACATCAGATAATTTCATCATAGCTCTTGAAGTCACGAATCACTAGGAATTTCTATAGGCTAGGTTTTATCCCACCAAATAAGTGGTTAAACTTTCATTATGGGGGAAACGATAAAGCCAGAGGAATATCATGCAAGATTTGTGAAGTTTTCCTCGTACACTCTGATGGATTTTTTGTCTTTTTTATTGAGGGAAAGGAAGTCCCTCTCCATCTTTAGTCGGAGGGTGTGTGGAAAATATTTATCGAAAAACATTTTCTAGAAATACTTCCATTAAAATGCCTCAATATCCTCCTCAGTATTCTTATTTTTGATCAATTTACACCATTTATCGGCTTCACCCTCCATATGATAAGCATCCAGAAGAACCTTCTCTTATTCGGAACATTGAATGATGAAGAAGATTTTTTCAATGGAGTTGATCCATTATTCGGTAATTGAGGGATCAGATGATCCATTAAAAGAAGGAGGCCTTTGTCTCATGAAGCTCTCGATTGCGACTTGTTATTTATTTGGGGGAGGGGGTTGAATGTTATTCTTGACCCATGATTCTATTCAAAAATTTAGTTAACTGAGAGAGTATCATGAAAAAGTTCACGATTCCCGCTCCCATTGGATTGGGCATCTCATTAGAATAATCATCACATTAATCTTCGCATTGGTTGTTAGAACAAGTCCTCATATTACTGTCCATTGGATGAAATAAAAGAAAATTTAGGGGTAACACATAAAGGGGAATCCAAATACAAAAAGTAATAACTTATAAATTACATTTATTTCCTTAACTTATGAATTTATAGTCTTTAATCTATGTTATCCATGATCTACTTCCCAACATATATTCTTAGGGTCATTTTTTATTCCATTAATAATGGTTCATACTAATATTTTGTATTTACCAAAGCATATTCCCCAGGAGTTTCATAACCAGGAGTTAAGCAAGGCCCGTTGTCATGCACCGGTTCCCGTTCGAGTCTAGCTCAAATCAGTGTTTTCAGGTTTTACCCCTAGATATATCTGCGCTAGAGCCACCTCTACCTGCTCATATCCAGAAAGTGGTGTATTTTCTTGATAAAAAACTTACTAAATACTCAAAAAAAATTAGGTATGTTTTTATTATACTTAGTCTTATCCCTAAATCTTTCACTAGGGTTTTCTAATCCTAATGCCAAAAATAACTAAACCTATCCTCTGATACCAACTATAACAACCCTTCTATTTATTTCACACTTAAACATATTTGATTAAATAAAAATTTATATGGATAAAACATATAAGATAAAGATGTCTAGTGTCTTTGTGATTATAAAAATTATATAACAACTTAAAACATTAAATACAAATCTTTAGTGAAAACTTCTTTTACATGACCATACACATTCCTTCGTACTTAGCATTGCATGAGATAACCTAAGGACATGCATAAGAAAAGGGTGAGATATAAATCCCAGTAAGGGAGTAAATAAGTAATAACATGAAGAATACAATAAAAGTTAGGCAATAGTAATATCGATGGATCATAAGAGAAACATGAACATAAAGGCATGATATAGCATGATTATCATAACTTGGAAATATGGCATCAACATTTGACATGATATTAGCATGAGCCAAGGATCATTGAACCTGGAGCATGAGTAAACCCTAATTTAAATTTAATTATCATTATTAAACCCTCATTTCACTTGACTTATCATGATACTAATCTTTACCCAATGCATTGAAGCGCTATCAGTGCGTACCCTTCTTAATCATTTCATTTCATGCATAAGTGTGCCACATGGATCATATAACATGGGTTCATTAAACATAATCATTTATTCCAAGATAAAGAAATGTGGAATTAATATATTAAACTCCATAATAAATAAGTAATTGTGCATAAAGGTGAATACCATTTATAGAGAAATTGACATGGTATTCACTATACAATGACTTTGGCTTGGAAAATCACGATGCAATTTCGGCAGCATAACGGTGTGACATAAGATTTAATAAAAATGGTTGATGAGAGAGAAAGGGGTGTATAATAATATTTAAATTAAATGGATAGTAAGGGGTCATATATATACATGTACCAATATATTTAATGGAATTTATATTCATAATACAAAATAATTGCTTGAATGTAAATGAGAAGAGAGAAATTCCTTACGGAATTTCGGTATGGTAACAGGTGTACATGGAAGGCATTAATGAGGGATAGAGGAGTATATCATCATTAAAAAATATGGATGGAAGTATGGGGGAGGTTATAAATCACACCCCAACTTTTTTAATTAAAAATAAAAGAGAAAAACAACATAATGAAATTGGGAAAAAATGAGAAAAGAAGAAATCCCTTACTTGGAAGTGTGATCCCAAAGGCTTAGGAGAGGCTTGAGAGGGGCTTATTGGGAGATTGGGGTGACTTGGGAGGATTTTAGAGAGGGGATGTCAGGGTAGGGACATACTAAAAGGGTTTTTAGTGAAGATAAGTGGGATCTTGGGTGGGTTTATATAGGAAAAGAGAGGAAATTCTTTATTATTTAGGTTTTGGACACCACACATTAAACTAATCAAAACCACAAACCAACCCATGGTTTTTTCCCATGGTTTTTTCCAAAGGGGAGTGGAAAAAATTATTTTATAAGTCCAATGGCCTAAATTCTTAAAATATTAGCCTTGCTTATGTGGAGGTGAGTCACACTCTCAAGGAAATTGTTTTAAAAAGTTAAAATGTTTTATAAGTCTTGGAGGGTCCACTAAAGCTTTGTAAAATAAATAAAAAAAACTAAAATCAAATTATTTTAAATTTAAAACATATATTGGCCGAAAATAATTTTTATAGTATTTTATTAAATCACTATTGGGCCATTATGATTTCATAAAACACATTATATATTTAAACAATATTTAATTTTTACCCAAAAATTTGACTGTCTCAGAAAATTATGAAAAATTCACTGTTAGATAATTTTGATATACTGATCCCAAAAATAATATTCATTTTATATAAATAATTTTATAAATATGTGAATTTTTACTTTTAAAATAAAAACTGACATTTATAAAAAATTCTTGGGTTTTGACAAAAACAGCCTTCAAACCTTAATAAAAATTGCAATTGTATTCATAAAAATTATACAATCATTTAAATTTAAAAAAAAATTAATTTAGTAATAATATTTTATTAAAATATTATTTAATTCAAAAATCCATTAATTCATCAAAATAGAGTTCTTAATTGAATATTAACTAAAAATGTTATTTTTTCTTTAAAAACTATTTACAAAGTAACAATAATAAAATGAATATATATTCTCTATACAAAAATAATGTACATAACCATAGTGCTAGGGTATTTTTATATAACCCCTTATAATATCTTCATAAGATCGAAAGGTAAGGTGTGCGTTGGTGAAAGACTCTTGGGGAAGCTCAAATAACATCACTTGGGTGGTAATATCTATTAACTTTCACTTCTCCCGTAAATGATTCCGCTCAAGATTAACATGTTAAAGCTCAGATTGGGCTTGGTTAAGAGCGAAGCCTAGTGACTCCACCTCATTTCCGAGCTCCGAAAAATGGGCTTCCTATAGAGAAATTCTATTGGATGAGGTCATCTCTTCCTTTGTCTTAGTAAATTGCATTTTTTTAAAGCGCTACATTTATACTAATCATGTGATCACTGTTCAACAACTATATTAGAAACGATCACAATTCTTAACGGTATTTTAAAATCCAAAATCATAAAACCAAAGAAGTGCATATGTTATATAACCATTTTACATAATAAGACACTTAATTAGATCAAGAGTAATTTTCATTGATAAAAGTTTGGGTCGTTACATATTTCATATCCTTATAAAACATTAGGATGACTACTATAGATGCACATTATGTTTTTCCGTGATGCGGGTTTATTTATATCCTCAAAAAACTCTTTGCATATAAGCACATATTCTCATGAAATAATGTATTTATATCATACTAAAACTCATATGATATCCATTTTTCATTATAGTTGACATAGTATTATGGGATAATTCTATTATTTGTGATGCATGTTTTTGAAAGTAATGGAAGTTTATGCAATGGATATAAGTTGCAACATTGATACTCCTTTTACTTTCATCATGAACCGATGTGTTTAAGAAAATATTTATTTATTAATTACTCCATGCTATATTTTGTTGATCAATGTTAACATAGAAGACTCATAATCAATCCTCTTTATTAACATCATTGCCCTGATATGGATAAGGTAATGTGAATTTAGGAATTACTCCACGCTACATTATATTGATAGATGAATGCTTGGTCAATATATTGTTCCACAAACCAGCTTGAAGTATCTTATATCTTCTGACCATGCATATACCATACTTCACTTTATTATTCCTTAATAAATACTTTAAAGGAATCTAATGAAGTATATTTAACACCAGCTTACCCTTGGAATATTTCGTGCTCTCTAGCCAAACTAATTCCAAAATCTTTGTGGGGTACCTTTATTCATAAAGGTATATTTGTCCAAATCTAAATATCTCGATAATACATAAGGTCTTTAACTCTAAATATTCTAAATGTTGTTGGTACTAGGAGCAGTAGAAGAATGAAAAGGTGGGTGATATATTAAAATTTATTTTAATAACCATTAACCGAAACCAAGGGCAAGGATATTTCACGCCAGATTTATAATTAATTTATTTAATATTTGAAGAAATAAATACATGGGCTTATGAAATTTCTTTGCTAGTGATGGTTTATCATTTGAAAAAATCCTTTTAGATTACCTTCATTACATTGTGAGTATCCAAGGACAGAATCCCTCTTGCGGTGATCCACACGTGCTCTTATGATCTTTGAGCAACACCACTCGATCTTCGGGTGCTAGCGCGGCGAGTCGAATGTATTGCATTGTTCGTTCTTGATCGATAATTCTTCAGTCTTGAAGAAATATCTCTTTCACTTATCATTCTTAAGAGGGAGCGAGGAGTATTTGAGATAGAATTCATTGTGCGCAACAATTCTTAATTCTCAATTTTTGGATTCTCTACACAATAGACATAGTTGTCTATTTATAGAGTTGTGATTTGAGTTAAAATATTATTTAATTACATACTGTCTATTAAATAACATTTATTAACTTTAATAAACCCCATTACAAATAATAATAATTATATAATTATTAGTTTTTGATGCACACTAATTTGCGCAATAACAAATCTTATGTAACGATCTTATTAATTAATATTTGTCACCGGACTTGGTCTTGGTCCATTTAAACTCCTCTAACATTTATTGAACAAATGAATAAATATTTTATTCATAAATAAATATTTTATTCAAAATCTATTGAATAAATATTCATTAAAATATTCAATAAATAAAATAAATATTTTATTCACAAGAAGACAAATAAATATTTATTTAATATTTGTGTGATCAGTGTAACTTGAATAAAATTATTCCTTATACTTGAGAATAATATTTATTCCATTAATTAAACTCAAATATAATTTAATATAGATAAATGGAAACACTTAGTGTCTGACGCTCTAGGATTCTTTCTCATTGGATTTAGGAAGGCTTGCCTAAAGTCCAAGATTACTGTCTAACAACAGGTCAAGACACCCAAGAGAAAAAACTTAATGACGCAACATCAACAACCATATACGAATCATCATTGTGTAATATAATCTCTTTGTCACTCTATCTCATCAATAAGGTTTCACATCCATGTCACCAACCTATATTATTGATATTTCTTTCTTTGACTATTTGAAATAAACACATAATTACACCATGGATGTGGAATTTAATGCGATGGTTCTATTCTAATCAAAGGGATGTGATATTAGGTTCCATCAAGATGGAAGGGAAAAATACTTTCTTGAATTATTCATTAATGAAATGTCACTCGTGACACACCCAACATATCTAACTTCATAATGAACTGTTATCATCATGGTTTATGAAATGCATCTAAGTATGCAAGTTGTAACATGCATTAATAATAATCTTAAAGTTTAAGGACCATCACACATTCTCATATATAGGAATATCTGATAACACCAAAACATGTGGAATTCCTACTGGTGGATTTTTTCTCATAATATCCCATCTTGGAGATTATCAAGTATAAAATTCTTGAGAATAATCCTCATATACTTATGAGTACTCACACCTAATAGTCTATCTACTATGTGTCTCATTATAGTATATTATCCAACTATAGAACATTATTTGATAATATCATCATAGCACATAAAGGTTCTCATCATAACGGGGAACTTCTATGACCTTATCAATACGACATATACTCTAGGACATTATTACATTATATTCATGCATAACAACAAACAATATGTAATAATAAGTTTTATTAATATTCAATACATTGAATATACATGTAATCAAAGTAAAAATAGTTAGTCCTAGGAAACCAACTCCAACAATCTCTTGGATGAATTTTTGCATTCATACTAATTGTTTAGCTACCTTAGAATCCACAATATACTCAAAATCTACTATAGAATCTATAAACATAGCTTGATTTGAGCCTTCCATCTCATAACACCTCTATTCAAAGTGAAGATGTTTCCTGTTTGTGACTTCATGTAAACTTGATCAATTTGGAAACTAGGATCTGTATATCCTATGATGACTAGTTTTTCATCTCCTCCATAAAGTAAGAACATATACTTAATATGCCTCAGATACTTAAGGATTGTATTGACCTCAATCCAATGGTGGTCACCATAATTATCTTGATATCTTCATACCACACTTAATTCATAGGCGTCATCTAACCTATTACATAGAATAACATATATGACTGACCCAATCACTAATGCATATGGAATAATTTTCATTATATTTATTTCCTAATTTTTCTGAGGACACATTTTTTTGGAAATATAAATTCCATGTGATGCTAGAAATAATCCCCTCTTGGATTTTTCTATACTGAATATTTTCAGTATCTTGTCAATGTATGTACTTTGACTTAGGCCAAGAAACCTCTTAGATCTATCACGATAGATCTTGATCCCAAGAATATATGTTTTCTCACCCAAGTCCTTCATAGAGAAGCATTTATTCAACCACACCTTAACAAACTATAAGACTGGTATTTCATTTACAATGAGTAATATGTCATCAACATATAATATTAAGAAAATGATTGTACTCCCACTAAACTGTTTATAGACACATGGCTCAAATTCGTTCTTTATGAAACCAAATTTCATTATGGTCTCATCAAAATGAATATTCCATGACCTGGATTATTTCTTTAATCCATAAATGGATCTTTGTAACTTGCATACCATGTTGACATCCTTTGGAGTCACAAACCCTTCAGGCTGTGTCATATAGGCATCTTACTAAATGTTACTATTAAAGAATTATATTTTGATATTAATTTTCCAAATATCATAATCATGGGAAGATACAATGACAATTATAATTCTAATGGATTTTATCATTGAAACTAGAAAAAATGTTTCATCATAGTCAATGCCTTGACACTGTTTAAACCCTTTTACAACCAGTCGTACATTATAGGTACTAACTCATCCTTACTTTTCTAGTTTCTTATTGAATATCCATTTGAAACCAATAGTATTTACATATACTATAAGGTATACCAAAATACAGACTTGGTTTTGGTATAAGGAATCCATTTCAGAATTCATAGATTCTTGCCACTTGGAAACATATGCGCCACTTACTGCTTCCTTATAGGTTATAGGATCATTATTATCAACTAATAATGATTCAACATCCTTAGTGACCAAAAAACCATACCATTTTGGGTCTCTAACCTCTCTAGTACTCCTATACAGTAATTGTGTCTCTAGAACAATTTCATCTTCCACGAGGTTTTGTGGAATTTGTTCTTATGTTAACTCTTTTGTATCTTGAGCTCTAACTTCATCAAAGTCTATCTCACTCCCACTATTTATTTTAGATATAATATCATCCTCAATAAATGTGGGACATCTATCAACCAAAACCTTTTTTTCTGAATAATTTTATAGGTAGTATCCCTTTGTTTCTTTAGGATATCCTATAAAGATATACTTTATGACTTGAGGTGCAATCTTGTTATCTGAAGAGGCCTTAAAAAATGCTTCGAAACCTTAAAAATTTAAGTATGAAAACACAAGTTTCTTTCAATTCCATAATTAGTATGGTATATCATCTATAATTTACACTCAGTTTAGTATGTATACCACTGTTTGTAATGAGTATCCCCAAAGGTATAATGGAAGACTTGAATGACTCATCATTGATCTCACCATGTCCAATAAGCTGTGGTTCCTCCTTTCACTTAAACTATTCCACTGAGGCGTATAAGGAAGGAGTGAGTTGAGATAAAATCCCAAACTCCCATAAATAATCAATGAAGTCTTGATTAAGATATTTTCCACCAAGGTATAAGAAAAGTTTCTTAATCTTCTTACTATATAGTTCTAAACTTCATTATTGAATTACTTAAATTTAAAAAAAAATATGACTTATACCTCATTAAGTAGACATATCCATATCTACTAAAATGATCAGTAAAAGTTATGAAGTATGAGTACCCACCCCTCACTTCAATAGGAAATGATCCACACACATTCATATAAACTAATTCAATAAGATATTTATCCCTTTAACCTTTCCTAATAAATGGGGATTTGGTCATTTTTTCTTATAAACATGCATGACATACACCAAGTGGTTTTAGTTCAAAAGAATATAAATATCCATCTTGATGTAATTTAGTCAAGTGCTTTTTATTTACATGACCTAGCCAGTGATGTCAAAATTGGGTGTGGTATTAGTCAAGTGAAGTTACTTGGTCATAGATTACCATTATTTGGTTTATGCAATCCAACACATAAAGACCATTATTTAAATGTTCCTTACCATAAAAATGTTATCTTTATAAAATAAGTAGCATTTATTCCCAAATTTGAAAATAAAACCATCTGTATCAAGTCTAGATATAGAAATATTGTTTTTGGAAACTAAATTCACATAATAACAACCCATAAAACCAAGATCATTCCATTTGGCAACGTGAGGTCGTAGTATCCAATAACCACAGAAACAAGTTTAGCTCCATTGACTGTTCGAAGATCTACCTCTCCTTGGACAATCATTCTGAATCTACTTGGTTCCTATATTTTAATATATACATGATCACCAAGATCTATATCTGATACCCAATTTTTAGAAATAGAAAAATTCACTCGATAAAAAACACATCTGAATAATCCCTTTGTTTCTTTGGATAGATAGAGTTTTTCTTCCAATGGACCTTCTTTCCAAATGTGAAATAGACAGCATTATGTTCCATTTCATATCGCTTGATCTTCCTATTCTTGTAAGGGTGTGAATAATATTTGGTCTTAAATATCTTTGATTTCCCATTATATTTGTTCACTAAAAGACCATAAGGTTTTTTCATGATTTTTATCCTAATCTACTTGGAGAATAAGAGTAATAAGATTTTATAGAGACTTCTCAATGTTGTTTATATTAAAATTCACAAAAAAGTTGTATAAGATCTGAGGGAGTGATGCCATAATGAGGTTGGAATCTAGTTATTCAAGTATTTTAAACCCCAGAACCTCTAAATGGTCATTGTAGCCAATGAGATTGACTCTATGAGGCCCAGTTGGGGCACCCTCTCCAAGCTTACTCTGAAAGAGCGCCTTGGAAATCTCAAACCGTTATTGTCTAGATCTATCATGGAAAATACCATAAAGGTGATCAAGCATGCTATATGCATCCATGTTTTCTTGAGACTTCATTAGTTCACTAAACATAAATAAAATCATTAAAAATTAAACGTCGACCATGTCACTCAAATATTTTTCATAGATAAGGAACTCTTCATCACTCACCTCTTTAGTAAGTAGATCAAGAATTGAGGAGTCTAGTATATAATCTTTCCATCCATGTTGTAGCACAACCCAAATACATCTAAACCACTTCTGGAATTTACTACTAGTTAGGAGGTTATCTTTCTCCAATGTTGATCATAGGGATAGTTTGGATGATGAACTTTTCATTTTATTCCACAATTAAAAGATCATATTATTAGTACTTTGCTTTATTACAAAATAAGTATGATATAATAAATTAAATGTTTATTTATTAACTCTACCACTATTTTATCAAGTCTCAAAATCTCTCACCATTGAAATAAGAATTTCTAGTTGCTTTAACATTCTAGTGTCAAGGATCCTCATTATTTTTCTTAATGATCCTGACTTTGGCCATGAAAACCATAATAAAGTAACTAGGTAGGTTGTCTTGTCAACTATAGACTTGCAGCTCCTTGATCCATTAAGTATATTCCCCTATCCTGAAATCTTGACTTGGATTTACTCGACACTTTCCTCCAAATTTGTATTTAATATACTTTGGTCATTAAACTCAATAAAATTTTGGTTAAGTCAACCCAAAACTCTCATGAGAACTCCTTGATAAAAGTAAGTGTTTAGACTTTGGTCATGTAATACACTTATTTTTATGGTTTTATTCTCAATCAAGTAAGGGAAGGCTTAGTCTGACTTACTATTTAATTGAGGTATTTTAATTTATTATGTATAAATTTTATCTTGTTTTATCCTTTACACTTCTTGTTAATATTAAGTGGGTGTTACTTAATTAATTAACCATGTTGGATAAAAAATTTATGCACAATTTATTTATTCAATTACCATCTTTGCACATTAATTCATTTATTTATGTGATCATGGTATTGCATCCATAAAATAAATAAATGCATAGATAGAAATAATTAATTAATTAGATGAGTCATTCATGAGATTTATCTAATGCTTAATTTAATGAGCTAACATTAAATCAACCTTTGACCTAGGGGAAATAACTCATATTGTCAGTCTTGGCATGAGTTGTAATATTCCACATTTCCACCTATTTATCACCTTGGTTGGCATCGTTATGGTTCCATCTTGAACCGCCTTCACATGCCTTGGGATGCTCAATTAATTATAAATTCTTATTTCTCACATGTAGGTGAGGGGAACCAAAGGATTGGTTAAAGGGGGTTATATAAATATTCTTAGACACGTAGGTACTACATAATAATGGAGGGAGATATGACTCGAAGGGAATCATTTAATTTATTATTAAAAAATTTCAAACTCATGCAATAAATTAAATCAAAACATCCAGCACATACACATGTATTGGTCCAGCTCATGAACACTTATACATGCAAATAATACACAAAAGTAAACGGTTGACATTCATTCATTTATTCATTATTTTATTATTTAAGATAAACATGCATGTATTAATTAAAAAATTGATTAATTAATTAATTCAATTTCATATTAATGATCATTCGATCTTATTCAGAGATACTCATCATTAATGAAATTCATGAAAAATAAATTTCAAAACTAATAATTACATATTAATTACAAAAAATTAATTGAGAATTTAAAATTATTTAAAACTATTATTAAATTTTTAAACACACAATAGTGTTATAATCAATAAAATAATATTTTAATGTTGAAATTTTCAAATTTAATTCAATTTTAATTTTTTCCATTAATGGGAGATTATATAGTGTGTACATGAAGCTACATGTCATGTACCTCAGTTGCTGTATATCCAAATCACACGCCTGGGGATTCGGTGTGTTAACTCAGCTAGACTACACAGTGTGTACATGCTTGCTACACACCCTGTATCCACTTGCCGCGTGCCAGTTTGGCCCGATCAATACACAATGTGCAATAAAAGAACCACGTGTAATTAATTATTCAGTGCTTCTAGATACAATGTGCATGGGTATACGGCGTGTTCTCCGACTGCATGTCATGTAACCTAGTTTTACCGGCCAATGATTTTCCACTTCTTGATGGCATCTCCAATCATTCTCCATTTTTTTAAACCTTTAAGAAAATGAAACACCGAACAAACATGATTAATACATCAATAACATTTTAATTCAAATATGATTAAAGATTGAATAACATGAAATGAAAATATAACCATAATTACACATAGATCAACAATAAAATAAATACTTATAAATTTAAATGTGATTACTCTGATACCACTTGTTTGTTCCAGCCACAATGCAATCATGTGGAGGTGGGTTCTATATTAAAATTTCTTTTAATAATCATTTCCTGAAACCAAGAGTGAGGATCTTTCTCTTCAAATTTATAATTAATTTATTTAATATTTGGAGAAATAATTACCTAGGCTTAAGAAATTTCTTCATTGGTGAATATTGATCATCTAAAAATACACTTTCGGATTACCTTTGTTGTGTTTTGAGGATCCAAGGATAGAATCTCTCTAGCGGTGATCCACACATGCTCCTATGATCTATGAGAAATACCACTCGATCTCCGGGTGCTAGCATAGAAAGTCAAATGTATTGTGTTGTTCGTTCTTGATCACTCATTCTTTGGTCTTGAAGAAATATATCTTACACTTCTCATTCTTGATAGAGATAGAGAGAAGGAGGAGTTGAGAGAGAATTCATTGTGCATAAGAATTCTTAATTATTTATTTTTGGATGATTTACACAATAGTCACAACCGCTTATTCATAGATTTGGGATTTAAGTCAAAATATTATTTAATTACATACCAACCATTAAATAAAATTTATTACCTTTAATAAACCTCATGATACATAATAATACTTATATAATTATTATTTTGTGGTGCGTGCCAACTTGCACAATAAAAAATATTATGTAACGATCTTGTTAATTAATATTTGTCACCGGATTTGGTATTGGTCCATTTTAACTCCTCTAAAATTTATTGAACAAATGAATAAATATTTTATTCACAATATAGTGAATAAATATTTATTAAAATATTCAATAAATAAAATAAATATTTTATTTACAAGCTGGTGAATAAAAATTTATTTAATATTTGCGCGATCAATGTAACTTGAATAAAATTATTCCTTAGGATTTATAATAATATTTATTATATTAATTAAACTCAAATAGAATTTAATGGAGATTAATGGAAACACTTAGTGTGTGACCATTTAGGATTATTTCTCCTTGGCATTAGGTGGGCCTACCAAAAGTTTAAGATTACTATCTCACAACAATTCAAGGAACCCAAGAGAAATAACTTAATGTCACAATGATGAAAAGCACATATGAATGATTACTGTGTAATATAATCCCTTCGTCATAATATCTCATCAAGAAAGTTGCACATCTGTGTCACCAACTTATATTCTCGATATGTCATTCTTTGACTATATGAAATAAACATGTCGTTACTCCACGACCATGGAATTTAATGTGAAGATTCTATTCTAATCAAAGGGTTGGGATATTAGCTTCCATAAAGATGGAAGAGAAAAATCCTTTCTTGACTTATTCATTAATTTCATGTCACTTGTGATGCACCCAACATAGCCAACTTCACCATGAACTATTATTGTCATGGTTTACAGAATACATCTAAGTAAACGAGTTTTAACATGCATTAATAATAATCTTGAAGTATAAGGACCATCACACATTCTTGTAGAAAGGAATATCCAATGACACCAAAACATGTGGAATTCCTACTGTCTGGTCTGTTCTCATAACCTCGTGTCTTGGAGATTACCAAGTGCTAACTTCATGAGAAGAAGCCTCATCGGATTATGAGTACTCACACATGACAATATATGTACTTTGTGTCCCAAAATATTACATTATCCAACCACATAACATTATTTGATAATATAATTATAGCACATCAAGGTTCTCATCATAGCAGGGAACTACTATGACCTTGTCAATATGATGTATACTCTAGGAAATTATTACATTAGAGTCATGCAAAACAACAAATAATATATAATAAGAAGTTTTATTAATATTCAATACATTGAATATACATTTAATCAAAGTAAAAATAGTTGGTCATAGGACACCAACTCTAAAAAATATCATACTGGGTATATCTTTGACATACACATAGTTTTTATTGAAAAAGTATTATTTTACCAAAACTGGATATACAGATCTTACATTTTATATTCATCATGTATTGCATATGATTCATTTATCACTGAACTATTGGTTGAGTATGAAATACCACAAACAAAATTTATTTTTAAAATGGAATAATGTCACATTGTGTCCAAAGGACATGTGAGATAAATGTTTTAGTTATACTCAATAAAAGTATTACTTGAATCATTTACTTAGCAATTAGAAGTCGCGCGATTCTCACTCCTAACTTTGGAACCACCCTTTATCAGCTGCTTAGAGAATACACCTTATTTATAGTAACGTTTCTATACTTTATTAGTTACTATATTCATATACACATATTTTATTGGTATATTTTATTTAATACCCAAGAAGTATTACAAAAACATTACTTGTAATTGATGAATATACTTGAAGAAAAAGTGACTACTTGCTTATTCAATTCAGTTCATTGTGTTTATCTTCCATCGAATTTATTTCATGATATGTGAAGAAAATAACCTCCTATTTATACCTATTTTCTTTGAAGGATGTTGAAAAGGTGCATTTTACTTGACACTTTTCATTGGCCTTTTCACCTTGTCTTTTAACTTGTTTTCCATAAGAACTAAAGATTAATCTTTTTTTAATGTTCTTATTGCTTGGAAAACCTTACCCAAAAGGTAAGAAAGAATTTTCTCCATACTATTAATTTTGTAATCTTAAAATAAGCTGAAGTATATGGGTGAAAAGGATATATTAATGACTCATGATCCATCTTTTATATTTACAAATATCCTATGTAATAATCACCCATTCACATATCGCTTCACTTTCTCCTCTCAAACTTCTCGAAGATGAGACTACATGTAATATCATCTATGTATTGATGTAGTTTCCATAAATTACATCATAAATTGATGAAATAATCATGAAAAACCCATCATATACATAATAATAAGAGTCTCCTATAAGTAATTTTAACACTCACTAATATAAAAATACCCTATACCAACGGTTTGGAGAACCGTTGTCTAGTTTGGCATGGGGATAGGTCTATATCAACGGTTATAGGAAAACCATTGGTATAGGTCATATGAAAAACCTATACCAACGGTTTCATAAAACTGTTTGTATAGGTAATTCAAAAAAATCATGGCTTGGTTTTCATCCCAACACCTCCCTTTATAGTCCAGCGACCTAACCACTAACCTAATATGACTTTTGTGAACATAATTTCATATATATATATATATATGTATATTCCTAAGTATTTTAAATTTTGATTTATTTTATGTTATTTGAAAACATATTCTATAAAAGAATGTGTGTACCTATACCAACAATTCTAAAAACCATTGGTATAGGTCTATACCAACAGTTTTGAGAACCATTGGTAAATATTATTTGATTTTTTGAGCTATACCAACGGTTTTGGCCAAAACGTTGGTATAGGTCCACCTTATACTAATGGTTTGACCAAAACAGTTCGTATAGGGCCACTATATTGGGCCTATACCAACATTTGTTTTCCAAAACCATTGGTATAGGTCCAAATTAGTGACCTACACCAATGGTTTGGCCAAAACTATTGGTATAGATTCATATAAGTGACTTATACCAATGGTTTTGGCCAAACCGTTGGTGTATGTCCAAATCAGTGACCTTTACCAATGTTTTGACCAAAACTGTTGGTATAGGTCCTATTTCTACTAGTGACTATCACTTCATGAGGTGACTTAAAAGGTATTGGGGACATTAGCACCTTGAATTTCTGATATAATATTCATTTGTGCAAGTGGTTGTACTTCTCTTGGAAATTTGTTCCGGTGAGGACATTGACTTTGTCTAATAGTTATCTTAATATACTTTTGGAATTACTTTTCATATTCAAAAAAAATCTATCATATTAATACTTTTATCTTGACTACCGATTTAGACATTATTTATTAATTAATTAAATCATTAAATGTTTCCCATTATTTTATCGAACTCCAACAACCCTCTATACTAGAATTAGAATACTCTGTCACTCAATTATTTTAGTGGAAACGATCCTTAAATATTCCCTCATAGTCTACATTCTTTTACTATGCCACTACTCTGAGAGTTCAATGTAGACGTTTTTTTGGACAACCACATTAACTCACGAATCCTTGATCTATTGAGTGAAGCCCCAAATTCTAAAATAAAAAACCCTATTTACTCAAATTTTACCTCTAAATTTGTAGAAATCTAGCTATTACTACCCCTTTTCTGCCGTCTTTAGTTAAGTAAACTCGTCGTTCTCATAATAACTTCCCAGTAGTATGAGACAACCTCAACTATGGATGACTAAGCACTTCGAACACCTGGTTGTGTTCAAATTCAAATGAAGGGTGGAATTTGAAACTTAATATTTATGTGAGGGTTTTTAATATTTTTTATTGACATATAAAATCATTTTTTATCTGATACACATCTTCTATGTGGTCTCACACACAATTGGTTGTGAAATAAATAGAAAAAGATTCGAACTCAAAACTTTTTTTTTGTATTTTAAAATATATGAATTTTTGTGTTTATTATTTAATGTGATTGTGTAAAATTGAAGATTCAATAAAAAAATAAACAATACATAAATTAAATATACCACACAACTGATCTTGATTATCTATTTTTGGTTGATCCATTTAAACTCAATAGACCAACCATGATCTAGGGGTATAATACCTGAGTTGGGTCTTGACTCGTATTACAGCTCACACCCTAACCCAATGTGTCATCGTCTCGTATGGAATACTGATTCATCTCGACATGGTCCACATCTTATCCTGTCTTCATCATTATACATACATACTCGCACGCAAGTGAGGGGGTCTCGGGAATGTGTAATACACAGCAAAACATCACTTGTGGACACAAAGAACCTAGTACATATTAAAAAAACTGATGTTGTGCAAACCTTCTTTTAATTAATTACATCGATCACATTCAATTTAAATAATTAATTAAATAAATAAAATTCCAGACATACATTGGTCAGTCTGTGCTCAAGATCAGTCGTCGTGTAATTAAATGCGAAATTAAAAATTAAACATGCAATAAAATTAAATTGTTATAAATTTAAAGCATGAAGAAATTTAATTAAATTAAATTAATTTTATAAATTCAAATAATTTATTTTATTCAGTCCCATAATTAATTTGATTTTAATTTGAAAAATTAATTAATTAAATTAATACTGAAATTAAGTTAATTTATTTTACAAAATATTAAAATATTATATCTTATAAACCAAAACTTAATTTTTAATTAATTTAATTTAATACTAAAATTAAATTAACCAACTTAATTGATTTTGATTCTATAAAATAACCAGGGCCCCGAAACCTCATGTTGGACCATTCTGGGCTATGTAGAGACTGTATAGGGTTTTTCTGAGTCAGAAGGACTCACAAAGTTTTTGGTTGGGAAGATCCACCCAAACCCATTGTGGGGAGTATCGTGTCAAATAGAACTGGGAAGGGAGTTACCTCGAGTGGCAAGGGCATCACCGACGGTGGGTGGCAGATCTGCTAGGACTGGAGGAGTGTGGATGATCTGCTAGATGGTGGCGGTCTAGCTTTGGAGACAGTAGTGTGGGAGGTCACCAACAACAGGTAGACCTCGTTTGGTAGCCGAGATTCGGGAAGAAAAGAAAGGATTAGGAGGGATAGAAAACGATTTCTGTCGTTTGGGGAGACAAAAGCTGGTCGAAGGAAATATGATGGGAGAGAAACTGGGAGAAACATTTCTCTCCAACCCTACATTTCCAATCATTCCAAAATTGGGATGATTTGAACAGAAATAGTGTGTGAGGTTGTGGTGTTTTTTAAATTTCCAATATTATCCTTATATGTCTATATAGACAATGTTCGCATCTTTTATTCCTTCAAGTTGTCGCACTATTCCCCATTAATATTTATATAAATGAACATAATTTTAATTATTAATAATAACAATAAAAAATATTTTCTTAGGATAAATAAAATATTTTCATGAGACAAAAAATATTATTAACCTTCATGTGGGGGAAAACAAAATATTTAGATACTCATGAAAATATTTTTTTGGGGCACTGGTTGCAGGGTCGAGTCCCCATACTGTTTGTTTGTGTATTTTCCTTATAGCATGCGTGAGATGTCATTTGATGGCTATACCTAACCCTTTTTAACAATAACAATCCAATATAAATAATTTTGATAATGTGTATATACATAATTTTGATTATAACTAATTATGTGTATATAAATAATTTATAAATAATTTTGATTATAAATAATTATGATTATATTGAATTAATTTTTTATATAAATAATTTATAAATAATTTTGAATTAATAAATATTTTTAATTAATAAATGTTTTAAATTAGTAATTATCTTTAATTAATAATTATTTTGAATTAATAATTATTTTGAATTAATAATTGCTTTAAATTAATAATTTTGAATTTACAATTTTGATTACCTCAAATTAATAATTTTGAATTAATAAAGTATATAAATAATTTTGATTATCTTTAGTTAATTTTTAAAAATTTTAAAATTTGTATTAATAATGTTCGTAGTTTAATGTTTACCTAATTTTGGTGATATGAAAGATAAGAATTGATTAAAATCAAAATTAATGTGTTTTGATTTGTCATAAAAAAGGTAATTTTTTTAAAAGGTTATTTGTGTCATTTAACATAAATTGTTTATGTTGGACAAATATGGTGGTAGGTGTGGTGTCCATGAGGATCTAATATATGGTTTTTTTATCTTGGGAAAGCATTCCCTTTAATCTTGTGTGTATGTTTTATTTTTTAACAAAGGCTATTTATGTCATTTTCACCAAAACAGTTTCTTTTCTTTTCTTTTAAAAAGTGTCACCAAACATGATGGAGAGAAATCCAAATATTTTCTTTTCTTTTACTAATTTATTGATCCAAACACAATGAGAGAAATCAGAATCATTTCTTTCCATTTCTTTTCTTTTAAAAACTATAAAATCATTTATTTTCTTTTACTAAAATTTCACCAAACACAGTGGTAGTGCAGTGGGGCTCTGATGTGACGAGGTAGGTCACCGGAGGAGGAGGCAACTTGGACCAGGGCGACATGACCAAATCCACAGTGGTTGGCTCATGATTGACCAGGATGACAACCAGGAAATCTGGCGGTGGGCGGTGGTTGTGGGTGGTTGTGCACGAGAGCATAGAAGATCTGGTGAATCTAGAGCCGTCGTGCAGGTGACTCTGGTCGAACCCTCCAGAGGGAGGTGCGACCGCTTGGTCTCAGGTGGGGGGGTGTTCAACCTCACTGGGATGGCAATGATCGGTGGTCGTGCGATGGATGGCTGACATGATCGGTGGCTGAAGGGTGGTTAGCGAGGAGGTGGGGAGCTAATTGAGGAGGTGGAGGAGGATAGTCTGGGGCAGCGAGCTTGCATCAGGGGGAGCTCTGTGGTGGCTGGGATAGACGACTGTAATGCTCTCAGGATGGCGTGACGATGCTCGATGACCAACTAGGGACAAGGCAGCTACCGAGGGGAGGCACACCGGTGATGGTTTTAGACAAGGTTGGGGCCTTCACCGTGGAAGATAATGAATCTTTGAGAATCCTAACTTGTTATTTTAAAACAAAAATGTCCCCCATTAATTTTCTTGATTTTGTGGAAAATAGTAGAATGCACCAAAAAAAAACTCTCCCATTTGTCTTGTGTGTTGACAAAACAGACTCCCTTTTAGTATTTTATAAAAAAACAAAAGTTTGTGAGTCGGCCATCCATTTTAATATTATTTTAAAAAGAATCCTTCACTCTCTAGGAAGTGGGAGGAGAGAGAGTCTCTCATTCTAAATGAATGAATAGTGCAAGGAATGAGCCTCTCCTATGCTATTTATAGTGGATGCTTCAAATACCCAAAAAAGGTTCCCCATCCCCCGTATATTACACGTCCACTAAATAAGTAATAAATAATTATGATGAACTAAACCATGTAATAAATATTATTTGTATTATATAAAATACCTGTAATATATATTAAATATATTATATGATAAACCCGAGTCATTAACTCGACTTATAATTCTTGCTAATATTAAACAAACATTGAATATTAAAATAATATTCATTTATATAATATTATTCCTCGTATTTACTTAAATACTTGTAAATACTTTTAATAAATAAATTCAACCAAATTATTCTTTACTTATATAATAATGAATTTATTTATTTATCAGTGATTGATAAAACTTGAACAACTCTTGGATCCTATAGTGGGGCCCACCACCTTCTATATACCTATTCATCAGAATAAGGTAGATTCTTGAATATGATATTGTGTGTGACCCTCTAAGACCCTTTCTCAATAGTAGTGAATAGTATTAAAGGAGGATGCACATTTATATCATTATCCTTTTTTTCTTTATTAATTGTTGATATAACTCGATGGATTTCCCTTCAAGTTCCATGACCATGAATTTATGATTATACTACCATCCTGATAAACCTGGCCAAGATATTACTTCCTAAACTTGGAAGAGACAAATTCTATCTTAACCATCCAACCATTAGCATACCATCAATGATGAGTACACGATCAAATGACATACATTGATAATGATCTCAAGTTAGGAGACCAATACACATATCAATGGATAGGAACATCCAATGACACCCAAAACATGCAGTGCTCCTATTGGTGGGTTCATCCTCATGATCTCAACTTCTATATATCACAAAGTGTGAACTTCATAAGAAAAATTATCAATGCTTATGAGCCCCCGACACCTGATAGTATGACATATACTATGTCTGTTCAGTATAATGTATCTTGACCATAAGACATATATTTATGATTAATGTCATAGTATCTTGAGGTTATCATTATAGCATGATATCTACTATAAAATTTTGATATAACAAATAATCTATGGACATTACCATTAAATAGTGGATGCAGAAATGTCTACACTATAATGGTAAGTGTACATCATGCATATCTCCCTGTATACATGAAATAGTAATAAATAGTATTGTATAGTTGGGTTTAGGGCACCCAATATTACAACATATATATGTTTTTATAGTGAAATATTATTATATATACCCTAATTTGTATCCATGGGTAGAAATCAATAAGCATCTTGTACCCAGTTTCCATCCTCATACCAATATTTTATCAGTATTTAAATATCACCATATTAAAAAAATCCATTAAAACACATTATAAAACATATAATTTGAAATTTATCTATAAAATTTGGATTTTTGTGCATTATATATTCACAATATACATCATGTGTGATTGATTTGTTGGAAGTCCATGTCTTTTATCCAAAAAATAAACCTTCAGAGTGTCTAAATTGACTATAATGATCATCTAGTGTTTCCTAAAAAACAAAAAGGAATAAGCAATGAAAAAAATAAAAATATATTTTATATAATTTCTCTTTAGAGATTTATAAATGAATTTTATAAATCAATAATATCACATATTCTATTATTTTTTGTTTAATCACTATAGATAATTCATTGATTTAATTATAATTTTTTCATTATCCAATGAAATTTTTTCCATAGAAATGATAGATGGATTAATGATCCCTAATTTTTCATCATAGTGTTTCCCTTTTATATAGTAGTGATATATATTCTTGTAGAAAAAATGAACAACTGTTAATTATAATTAACATAATAGATCAATTATTGAAAAAAATGATCACAAAAATGTACTTCATATTCACAATTGAGACTCCCAACCATTCATACTAAATAATTTCATTTAAACTATCAAGAAAATCCATTTATGTAATGGACTATTCAAGTTATCCAAGGTATAGGCGCCTTCAACGCAATATAAGGTATGGTACATGGTGAAAGTTTTGTGTGCTTCAAATGTGGGAGGATTGATGTATGCGACGGTTTGTACGCGGTCATAAATTTCCTTTGTAGTGGGAGTTGTTAGTTGTTTCATGTATAACCTTGGTAAAGAGAACTGGGAAGTTGTGAAGTGGATCATATGATATTTAAAGGATTGGTAGATAAATCTTTATGATTCAAGGAAGATGGTACTCTATTAGTATTTTTTGATGTGAAATTTTCTAGTGATTATGACTCACTAAAAAGCTCAATGAGTTTTGTGTTTACCTTTGGAGGAGTAGCGATTAGATGAATTTCATAGATAAAGAAGGTGGTGAATTCATATACAATTGAATCATAATATTTCATACCTACAGAAGATGGGAAGGAGTTTGTTTAGTTAACGTTCTTGCTAAAGAAACCCAGAAAACATCAGGAGGAATTCTCTTATGTTATGGTCAAAGTGTTATCCACATTTTCAAGAATCTGGTATTTCATGAAATAATGAAACACATTGACCTAAAATTACATTTCATTTAGAATCTATTTTAGGATATGGTTTTTGAGATTTATAAGATCACAGGAAAGAAAAATCTGGCCAACATGTTCATGAAATATTTAGTCTAGGAAAGTTTGAGGTGGTATTATGCCTCTGTGGGACTCAGCTGACTGACATGAATATGGAGAATATTGAAACATACATGGAGTGGGGAGTTGGTTTTCCCAAAGTTTTTAAGAATTCCAATGAGGTTTTATGAAACAAGTCTTTAAGTGTGAGATTGTTAGGATGCCCGATGCTCGAAGGCAAAGGTGGAAGAACTAGTAGTTTAAATTTTTGTTTTGCTGAACTAATGGTGGATACAAACTTCCGATGAATTCAAGGTTCAAATAAATGGTATTTTTATCAGATATTTAGAATTAATTATTGTATTTCATAAACCATCAACTTGAAATTGAATTTTTGAATGTAAATCACACACTAGTGAGTGAAGAAGAGGAGGATCTCATATTAAGTATGTTGTCTGAGTTAGTTGCATAGAAGGTGGTCAGTATAGTGAATTAGGATCCAAGTGGAAGATTATTGGATTAGTGTAGGACAATATGTTTAGATGATGTTGGGATGAATTCTAGCATCCCATAGGAACGACTATTGTAGTAGTGTGGAATTTGGAACAACTACTGTAGTAGAGCTTGCACTTATCATTCAATATCATTTTTTTAGAGTGTGGATAATGATAGGGATGAACTGATATGGGACCCTGTCCTAACAATAGTCTAATTACATGAGTGTGTGACCTGTTTAGAGGAAGGCCCATGGGTTCAGATAACACCATGGGAAACCAATCAAGCATTATCATAGTCCTTTTCATTAAAAAGGCTTCTGAGGATAGTGTTCCTCTTGTGGGGATATACCATCCAGAACTCAGTGTCGTCCACTACTATAGGAAATATTGGACCCTTTAGTCAAAATGGAAGTTGTTGTAGTGATTTTTTCCTTCCCCCTAAGAAGATAATCCTTCTTTCCCAAGACAAATCGCATTGTCATCAGTTTTCAATTAATCTGCACCTCACCAAGATTTAGAAACCAATATATTCCAAGAATGTGGTTAAGGTCCCTGATGTTCAATAAATGGGAATCAATTGAATAGACATAGTTACCCATTTTTAATTTTAGGTTTAGACTAGTCCCTTGAGTAAAATTTTTTTTCCCATCACCCAATTAGACAAACATTGTCTAAGAGTGTTGTACATGTAGTCCAAGCAGCTTGATTAACAATGGGAAATAAAATTTTGGGTTGCACCACTGTCTAGTAGAAATAGAATGGAAATTCCACCCAAGTGTCCTTCCACTTTCATATATTTCATCTGCCAATATTGTTGGTGGTGAGATGAAAAATCGGTGTACAAATCATGGTGCTCCACGATCTTGCAGTCAACTTTATCTGAGATATCAATCAGTGTCAAAGGTAAGTCATTATCTCCAGGTGGTTTACTATTTCCATAGAGATCATCATATTCTCCCAATATCAACACACACATTTTTGTTGTGGCACATTTATGTATGGGACTACATGGTAATCCACAACAAAAATAGTGGCCTCATTTTTTACAGCCTTCTCACTCCTCATTCATTAATTGTCGGACCCCCGATCGGTTGTTAGTGATTTTCGAGATGAGTCTTGAGAAATACCTATATAAACAGTCCCTCAATGTTTGGTGAGTGAGGGGTATGTGGTTGGGGGTGACAACATCCATTGGCGTACACCTAGCTAAATTGTGTCA
Organism: Viscum album; assembly: GCA_963277665.1. Lineage (NCBI taxonomy): Eukaryota > Viridiplantae > Streptophyta > Magnoliopsida > Santalales > Viscaceae > Viscum > Viscum album. The sequence continues at coordinate 1,142,274,178 of OY728127.1, forward strand.
TCCAAGCGGTCACGTATAGACTGGTGGGAATCACCCCATAGGAAAGTGAACCAATTCCTTTCTAGAATGAAATTTTTACATGGAGAGCGATGAGCATCACATGCAACCATGACTCTAGATTTTGGATGCGCACCCAACTATGGATGTGCTCCCATAAAACATGAAGAAAATATCCCACGTACTTGGGGGTTTCAAATAACGGGGGATCAAATAAGTGAGATATTTGAAATTCCTGATGTAATCTAGAATCATCCATATCTGGAGAAGGGTGACCAACTCCTTTTATGGGTTTAGGACCTCCAAACCTCTAAATCATTCCATCAGATCCTCTTTGAGGATCGACCAGGAAAAAAGTGGACGAACTTCCATTAAAATGGTGAAATAGTGTATTGTTACTCCTTCCATGCTGACCAGTGCTAAGGTAACCTTAGATTCATTAGGTGTCTTCTTAAGGTAGAAATAGATCTCAACTCATATGACCCATCTATGTGGGTCCTTACCATAAATAACTGGAATCTTCAATCCCTTTGTAAATGGAATATGCTCTTGCGCAGTACTAGCCAACATTAGTGGCCATTGGAAGTGATTCTGCTATGCTTCTGATGCATAAACTCTGACAGATTTAATAGTGTAGAAAATGCCTTTTCACATCAATTTTTTTATTTTTCAGGTTGGTTATTCGGATACATTATTAAAGGCGATGTTCTAAACATGTCTTTAACATCTCTTAAAATGGACCTTGTAAATGAATCATTGAATTCGTTTTTTACGTCGGTTATCTTATAACCAATGCGAAAAATATTTTTTCATGTCAATTATTTTATAACTAATGTGGAAATACCATTTAGAATGGTTTTTCACATCAGTTATTTGATAACTGACATGAAAAGCCTTCGATAAATAATTTTTCACATCAGTTATCAAATAACCAACCTGAAAAACCAATTTTTTTAATAAATTTATATTCAACCCCCTTATCTACATCTGACCAAAATACTAAACAAGAAGAAGACAAGTAGAAGACATGCAAAATTAGTAGAAAAAAACTAGCAATACACATTTACAATTACAACATTCAAAATTACAATATATTGTACAAAAAAACTAAAATCCTACCAAACCTGTAAAATGTTTTTCCCATTACACTTGTAAGTGTCTGATATCCTATAACTATAATTACAATGGTCATAAAAAAGCTAAAAATTAAAAGGAAAGTATTTAACATGTATTATGAATAAAATGAATGAAATTATAAGGACAATTTTATAAAGAAATCTAACATGGTGGAACTTCATAATTGTCCTAGATGAAATTATTTCATACATAAATCTTAAAACATAATATCCACATTATTTTATAACTTATTGTTTATGACAATTCTTTTTAAATTATTTTTTCAATTCAAAATTATAGTATTTATTAATATATGTAAAAGTTACTAATTATAAAAAAATTCACTATTACTTTTACATATTTGATCTTGGCTCTCTTCTTTCTTACGGTCTCTCGAAATAAATTTCATGCCCTATTTGAAAATAATAAAAATCATATAAATTTAAGTCATTATAATATATACAAGTATTGAAAAATTCAAACTTATGTGTGCAATACATCCATAATTTTTTTGGCACTTCACTATGGATAGAGAATAACCAGTAAAGTTCCTTCTTCCTTGGACAAAAAATACCAAAAATCCAATGGCCATTGATATAAAAGAAAATTTAATGTTAGTGGTTATTATGTTAAAATATATATAACACTTTATGACATATATGTTTCATACTCTTGAAGATAAGGAAACATCTAGCACTAAATAACTGCATTCTTTTGAAATATTTCAGCAATATAAACTATTCTTTCTACTTCATTCATTATCATCACTATAGGTAAACTAAACTATAGGTCCATAAATCTATATACATATGTATTTTCACTCTCCTTAAAATTTTTATAAATATACCTAATATAAAACAAACATAAGTATAAATTTTCAATAAATTAAACATACATAAATATTTATGTTAAGACTTACATAGAAAAACTTCCATCATGTTGATTCCCAACTGATCTCCAGTTAAAAGCTCCATGATATCATTTTTCAAAATCTCCACAGTAATTTCATGAACACAAACACTAGCTTCAAATGGAATCTCACAAACATCCAACAAAAAAATTAAATATGTTGACAATCTATCAAGACTTTTAGAATTTGTATCTGAAGTCATAACACTTTGTATTTGTTATTGTCTATACAATATTTCTTTACCTTTATAGTATTCTTATAAAAAATAGATAAGTATATAAAATTTAAAATGTTAAAACAAATTTAATACCAAAATTAAATAAAATATAAAACATACACATACCTCAATGATAATATGTCACACAAGTCTAAATGGAAAAACTAATAAGTGTTCAATACTTTGTCCAAATGTAATCACCTCATATGTAGGAAAAAAATATCCTAATGATCTATATATAATATCCTATATAGTGACTATATGATGCTTTATTCATATATTTTGATGATGAATGGTATCTCCAATATCAAATATCATCCCATGTGCAACAATATGATACTGGGGATCATCAACATATAACTCACAGTAACTAGGAAGCTGTGGAGGAGGGGTGTAGGAGTAGGATAAGGAGTGGGGTCATTAGGAAGAGGTGTATGAGTGAGAGTTACTAGTGGATGTGGGAGAGTTGTATTTTTAGCCTAAAACTGTATTTACATGTCTGTAAACATCGACTGTACCAAATCTTTGATCATATCCTCCATCATCACAAAAATAACCTCAATTTTAGCTTCAAAATACTATTTTTTTATAAACATCCTCTACTATTGTAGAATGTGAAAAAACTTATTTCACTAATACACCTACCAGTTATCCTTTTTCACAACTCGAGTGTTCGGGCTTTCCCAATACTGTAGCTAAAATATCCTTCCTACCCTCAGCTATAAAGACCTCCTATGTGCTATGCTCCTCAAAAGAATCCTATATGAAATATTTGAAAAAATCCATAATGAATCACAATATATAATTATTTGAATTAACTTAAATGAATAAATAAAGTAAAAATCTTACAATCCTCTCAGATACAACCCTCTAATCTTCAATAAGATATTTTACTTTTTTTTCTCATTCGATCCCTCTTCCATTTTTCATGTTTAGCAGGGGGAGGAGGGGCAACCTCTACAGACCCTAAAGACTCAGTTATAAAATTTTGAAGTTTTTTTGTTATCCTTTGTTATTACAATAACGTATACCCTCCCCAAGATAATGTATGAGGGTATACGTTTCTAGATTGGATCTCCAAATGAGATCTCTTCGATTTCTATAAAATGAGAATTGAGAAAAAAATCATTAACATGGTCATTAAGATAAAAAACTTATAAAAGGTAACATTTCACTTAGCAAAAATTCTTCTCTTAATCTAATTTCAAAAAATTTCTTCCATGAATCTTATTATATAAATGGATATATATCACATGTATTATGATTTTTTCTACCCCTAAAAATTAAATGTGATGTGAATAATGATTTATAATCCCCCCATCTCTAAGCATCCAATGATAAAAATTTCCTCCTGACTCCTCCAATATCAGGTATACTATATTTCATCTGATAAGATGTGGGAAAACATATATTACTATAAAATTTTAAATAGAAGTAACATAATAACAAACAATCTTACCAAAATTATCTCTCACAACTAAGATAATGTCACTTTGTCAACACTTAGCCAATCATAAAAAAAACTACCTTTACTTTTATCCTGAACATCTATAAAAGTCTTAAATTACTTTGTATTTGCACCTTTTGGAATATCATTATCATCAAAGTCTAATAGTATCCTCTGGTCCTAAATACGGGTAACTGATAATTTTGGCAAATGTGTGGTGCCACGTTTACCAACCCTCAAACTCTTTTGTGCCCCCATGGAAGTAGTTGTCATGTGTAAAGAAGGATGAACAGGCTCATCAAGAGGATCATGTGTACATTCCTCCCCAGAGGTATGAGTATGGTCATCTATAGAAGCATGTGGTGAATCAAATGATTGATTTTTCATTATCTTAAAAATCAAATAAATAAAATAATTAGTACAAAAATATAAAAATCCAACTATTACATACAAATGTAAATAAAAAATGAACAATTATCAAACAAAAAGTAAAGTAAACTAAACTCAAAACATTTTTATTCATATTTTTTATAGTTAACTAAAATACTAAAAATATTAATTAGAGTTGAAATGAAATAAATGAATGGATACAAATCTAAAATTTGCGTGTTAATAGTAAAAATTATCCAACCCGATAAATCATTTTTACACCAAAATAAATTAATAGATAAGTTATGTAAGGGTATAGTAAACTAAACAAAAATAAAATAATATAAATAAAATTTTTAACTTATTAGTTATAATACATTTTTTAATAAATAAAATAAAATTTAAATATCTAAATATTTATGAAATTTAAAAAAGTAAACAAGAAATAAAAAAATGTTACCTTTAATATTAGGAATGTACTAAAGTATTGTTTTCCCAGATTCCTTCATCATGATCATTTTTTGTGGCTCAAACCATGTATATGATGTGATCATCAATATTATTTGTTAATCTTTCCATAGAAGTAGGTATCTTATATAAATCAGAATATTCATCAAGTTTATCATCACCAACATACTATTTTTTACTTGTAAAACAATAAACCATTGTATATAGGATTGATCAAGAACATAGAATTTTTTTGCATCTGTTTCCATGATAAAAGGATCAGTCATGTATTCCAATTTATTCAGATTAACTAGTGTCATTCTAAATTCATTGTATCATACACTATTGTTATCGATAAACCATTTTCAGTTAAACAATAAAACTTGAATTTTAATGTAATCAACCTCCCATATTTCTTCAATGACTCCATAATATGCATTTGATGCAGAGATTGGGTTTTTGTCTTTATCACTCAAAAAATGTATTTCTTCTATGAACACCAATACACTACTATTCTAAACCGCACTTCAATTGTCCTGATATTTTGTATGCAATGTATAACTATTAATGCCATACTTGGACCTTGTTATCAAATTTAAACTTGGACCACCCACTAACCATATCAATGTTTCTGATGCATCTAATCTACCAAGCATGATCTCTTTAAACCAGGGAAAAAAAGTTTTTTTATACTCATTCAAAATCCACACATCTTTCTTCTTTGTATAATATTGTTTCAACACATTAATATGCAATGTTATATAATTTTGGGCATCATATATGTTATTAAATATGTATAAATGTACTTTTTTTATCTTTTAACCTAACAATAATTTTAATTTCATGTCCCGAATCCATTTCCCCCCATAATTAACTCATTCATGGTGAGATTTAGGCAAACCTATATGCTCCACTATAGAAAAATAGCTTGTACAAAACTCTATAACCTCCCTAGAAATATACTTCTCAACAATGGAAGCTTCAGGTTGATATAGATTCTTAACATTCCCCTTTAATATATTTATATACCTTTCAAAAGGATACATCCAATATAGATATATAGGTCAACAAAACTTTATTTCTTGAACCTAGTGTTCCATTAATTACACCATGATATTAAAAAATATGAAGTAAAATAAGTTCCAATTGAAAAATTATAGAAACTGATTCATTCTACGAACTATTCAAAGTATTTGATTCAATAACCTTATTAAAAATTAAATTTAAAAAATAACATACTTTCATGATAGTCATTCTGACATGGATGGGTAATATTCCACACAATGAAACTAGTAGGGTCCATTTAATCATGATGTGAAAATCATGAGATTTCATACCTATCAACTACAAATCCTTTAAATACATATTTTTTTACATTTGAATAATATCATTATGGCACTTTGATATCATTATGACATTGACAACATCTAATTTTATCCCTTTTGGATAATGTATGACAAGTCGGGGGTAGGAATGTTTTCCTTCCATCAGGAGTGAGATCCCACTCTAAATGCATTCCCATTGAGAGTAAGTTCAATATTGCATTCAACCCATCTTTACTATTTACTTTAATATCTACCAATGTTCCAACCTATCTTGTAATAAACCAAGATTTTATGGTAAATTTTCTTTTTTAAATAAATTTAATATCTTGCGTTGCACGCAACACCGAGTTCAAACGCACCGTGATCTATTAATAAGTGATTGTTATAACCTAGCCACTAAAATATCAGGAATGAATAGTTTTAAACACATTATGAAATTTATATATTTAATATTCATCCAAAATATTTTATAAACATAAGATAAGAATAAATCCAATTTTACACATTAAAAGAGTTGTATCTTTCTAAAGGTAGTTTTACTGCCTTTTGATGGCACACTTGTTTTAAATATAGTTTTGACATGTTTATAAATTCTATTTGAAAAAATAAACTTTTTTAATTAAAATATTAATATCAAAATTTACTTTGGTTAAATTTTTGGTATTTTTCTAAAAAGTTTCATGTTTTGATGAATAGTGAAAAATACTAAATTTTAATTGAAAACAACTTTTTTCATCAAAATAATTTATAGTGTTGAATTATATTATTGAACAGTTTTAAAGTATAACTATATTATTTTTATATCATTTAATCTAATTTAAGTCATTTACATCAATTTTACATTCAATTTAGATATAAAAATGTTTCAATCTTTTACATGTTTTAAACTTTAATAACCCATTTTCTCACCCCGTCAATGGAATTACTTTTAAATCAATTACTGCAACTTCTATGTTTTTAATTTTTGAAAAATGGATTCCATATTATAAAATTACCCTAACAATTGTCCCAATTTTATTATAAAAGTGGGTTTCTAGTGAAATCATCCATTTAATGATATTACATCCCTTTTTTATCCACTTGTGTGAGAGTGTGGAATTTATTATATTATATTTAAAGAAAAGTTAAAGATGTCATACTCATATTTTAATAACTATACAAATTTTAATAAAGAGATATGAAAAAGATAAATTCTACTATAAATAGTCATTTGAAATATAAAAAGTTTTTATTTATCATGTTAATTTATCTCTAATTTTTAGGAAATAAATAATTACCTTAAAGGATTATATAATGATGATGCAATAATTATTTAATTAATAGAAATATAAAATAAATGATCTTTAAAATATTAAAATAAATATAATTTGATATAATTAATGTCATCAATGAATTTTATGGACGAATTTGACATGTTAGGAATGATTTGATATAGTTGGTTCTAAGATATCGTATTGTTATGATATTTTTAAAAAGACAAATAATTAATAGTGTCAAAATTGACACTAATGACATTTCATCAAATTACTATTTTATTAAATTATTTAAAAATCATAGAACATATTTTAAAAAATAATTATTATTATATGGTTGAAAATTTTATAATTTGTTCATTTTTGGTCTAATTGACAACAAATAAGTAAAAATTACGACCTTTTAATATTGAAAAATTTGTTACCTAAGTTAAAATTAAAATAGGTTAACTAAGGGTTAATTAAAATTATAAGGTTTAAAAAAATACCAAAACTTTTCTAAAATATACTGTTTTATCATATTAAAACCTTATATAATCTTATCTTTAAATACATGACATTTTTTTGGTATTTTGATTGAGATTAAATTTATTATAAATTATTATTTTTTGAAATTCCAAAAGAGTGCCTCACTTTAATTATAAAAAGACACCTCCTCCCTCATCAAATTTCATCACTTTGAGCCTTCTAGATCGACCAAAACCTAACCATTTCTCTTATAAAATTCCCTAGACTCATCCTAGAGGTTTTGGTATTCTCAAAATACCAACCCTAGGGTCCCTAAGAAGAGGTCCAAAGGAGGTTCTCTAAAGAAGAGGTAATCATCTTTACCGACTCCTTCAAGATTATTCATTCTACTTTATATTTATGTTTTTCTTCTATTATAAAGTAATAAATCCAGTATCATCTATATGATGAGATATTATTATGAACATGGTACAACTATATTCTACCTTTTATCTGTCCTATGAAAAACAAAATCACCACGTGTGCATACATAGGACCTACCGTCTCTACGCCGTGGTGTAATCCATTTTTCATAAATAATTTATTTGGATGCCTATAATTATGGATATAATGGATATAAATAATAAATATGACATTATATTTATTCTTTATAATTAATATACCATCCAATTCCTTACTTTTTCACCATTAATGGAATGATATCATCGTTTGTGTGTACGTACGACCTACCGTCTCCACGATGCGATGAGATTCATTTTCCATGTTAAAAATTTAAGAATGATTATAAAGATGTATGTAATGAGTAAATATAATATATATAAACATAATATAATTATTTATATGAAATAAATAATCCCATTCATAATAAATAACACTTACATGATAAAACATGCATTGGAAAATGAAGCAGTTAACACCCAAAATAAGGGTAATAACAAAATATTTTTAATAAATGGGTGATAAGATAATATAATAGGATAATAAATGTTATAATAAATATGGATATGGTTTTTTTATAAATTAATAAAATGTTTTAAACTATTATTTAGCAGGTTAAATCACATTAAACTAAAGAAAAGTACAAGGTAAGAGTTAATTTCACAATCTCATTCTTATTTGGGATTGTTTATATGTAAGTATCTACTAGGGAATATTTATTATCCTTATCCATGTTTCTTAGAAATATTTTCCAAAATATTTTTACTATTATCCTACAAATTTTTAAAGTCTTTTACCCAAGTTTTAATTTTTATAAAATGGTTTTAAAAGAATATTTTTTGTCATTTTCCAAATGAGGTACTTTATAACTTTCTTGAGGAAAAGAATATTTTTTTAAATTATATAGCATGAGCAGATTTTTACATATTCATGAAACCTTAATTTTTTTAATATTCCATTATAATATTATAAGGTTATTTTCAAAGTAAATTTTTTCTTTTATAATTGCGTGGTTTTTAAATAAATGATTTCAAAGTAAAAAGGGTATTTCTCTCAAGAAATGTTTAATGATTTTATTAGAGTATTTTCATCTATGTCAACATCATTTATTGGATATTATGATTTATTGAGGTTGATATATTATGATACCTTCTACCACATTTCATTGAAGGGTTTATGATAATTTTGACATTGGATGTGCTATTTTGATACCATTCATGGTTTATGATTGAAGTATTCATATTTCGTATGCTAGTTTATCAATAAGAATGTTTATGATGTTTATGTTTCACCCTTTTCATATGATTAATTCATTGTATTTAGTAAGTTATAGGAGGGTCCCACTATATACCCTCTATGCATTGATGCACACCTATCATGGGGCGTGGACAAAATCAATAATACTTTTTTCTAATGAAGCACAGTGGCTGGCCAGGGTCATCTCTCTTGAGGAGCCTTCTCAATGTAGTTCAATTACTTCCTATAATTCACTTATTCTACCTATTTTTTTGGTTTTTTTTATTAAATGAAAGTGATGAAAATATTTTGGGGTTTTTTATTATTTAAAATAATGACATGTGATGTAATAATTCTAAATTTATACTAAGATGCAAGTCTAAACAGAATGAATTAATAAGAAAGAACTTGGTTTTGGGGGTTGGTAAAATTTTAAATCATTATTCTCCTTTATATGTTTTATTTCAGTTTGATAATCCAAACATGAAATCTCATGTTTTAACTACTATTATTTATTTAGAAATTCTGGAATATCATTGAATGTTTGAGCACTCTCAATTCCACCTCCTCCTTTAATCCAAGTTGATGACACACCATTGTCTAGAATGTGTCATCTTCCAGGACCTGGTTCAATTGAAGACATTTTATCCATTTATTAGCTCAAATACAATGTGTGAAGAACTAACGAATGGAGAGGGAAAATTATTTAAATAAAATAATAGATATATTTTGAGTTTCATGTCATCAGAGGTAGTCACAACATCGGGGACATTCGCCTTACTCGTGCATACTACTCAATTCTATCTACAAACTTAAAATTAAACATTAAAGAAAATTCATGATCACCTTCACCTCCCCCAGGGACAAGTCTCAACATCAGCCTATCATTTCTAAGAGTAAGAGATTACTTGGTGGAGTGGGTGGAAGAGAAGAGAGAGAGAGGGAAAGAAATGAAGAAAAGTGGATGGAGAAACACAAATGCATGGATTAAGAAAACTAAAATTTGAATTAAAATTGAAATTAAATTAAAACAGAACTAAAATGAAAATAAAAAAATGGGAGGGGGGAGAGGATCAGCAGCGGCCCATTCCCTGGTGGGATCCCTCCTTGGTTGTGGGTGTCAAGCTGATGATTTGGGAAGGAGGTGAGAGCCTCCTTCTATAGGAATAATTCTATCCTCCAAAAGTTTGTACATTGTTGGACCATTAAATGGTTGATTAATTCTTGTAACCATTCATAAAGGTTGTACATAAATGTGTTTTCCGTTCACCCTCCAAATTTCATCTAATTTTTCCACCGGATGTGTAAGTTATGATTTTTTTATTGAATAAGACTTTTTCTGGGTGAAATTTACAGGAAGCTTCCGTAAAATGTATAACCATAAATATCCACCTTAATGGATAAAAAACTATATGGAATTTAATTGGTGAATGATAATATGAGTCCTATTCCATATCTAGGTGGATCCACCTAAATTGGAGGTGAGGATACCGATATGTGCATCCGTTATGGTGGTGGGGTCCAGGTTGTCTGCCCGGAAAAGCTTCCAACTTCAATGAATTTTTTGGACTAATAGATCTTCAAATAAGCTCTAGGTACTGAAGAAAAAGTTCAAGGAAATAAAATCAGGATTCTAAAAAAAAGAATCAAGAATTTTGGAATTATATGTTTTATGAAATGACAAAAATACCATTGTGATAAAAATCTGTCAAAAATCCAAAATTATACACTTTTTTCAATTTTGCTCATAATCATTATAAAATTCAAATTACCCATTATTTTAATAAAACATTTAAATACATGGGTTTTATCATTTAAAAACATTAAAAACATCATTATTTGATAAAAAAACATGCACACAAATTTGCTCTGTCATGCATCTATAGGTCTCATGAGACAAACTAGTTTGGTATTGGCTGATGTCTTACCTATTTATGTATGGCATCTTGACCGATGACTTAATGATATGTTTATGATGTCTGATATTTTACAATACCTCATTATGAGAATAGTTATTGATAATCCATGTTATTATTCAACTAGTAGAATATCCAGGGTTATGTTTTCTAGATCATGTGATTATTTTAAATGGTATTATTTATTCTTTCCATATTATTCTTAAGACTATGTTTAAATATTTTTTGTTTTAATTTCAATCCATGGCTACACATTTGCATCCTTTTTTTTCAATTCCCGTCAGAATCCTCTTCCTTCCCCGATACTAGACCCTCTCACCACAGCGCCCTCCTCCCCCGATGACCTCTCCTCCCACCAATGACCTCTCTCACCATGCACTCCTCTATTCCCTCATGGATTTACTATCTTGACCTCACTAATGTTCTCTCTCGTTCTTCCTCACCAGCTTTGGTTCCTCCATACATCATCATGGTTCCTTCATTCACAACGCATATTCTCCAATCGCGGCTCGACTTCACTAGGATTGTGTGAATGTAGGTGGTTTCTTTGGTCATTTGAGCTCTTTCTTGGTGTTTTGTACTGGTTATTATTGGTGTAGAAACTAAGCTCTATATTCTGGAGCTACAGTGGTATCTAATTTTTTAGTTATTTATGACTTGGTTGGAGATGTTGTGTTGTTCAATCTCATTCTTTCTGTAAGAGAGTTCTACAAGAGGTCGGTTCTTTTCTTGTTTATGTTTAAAAGGGTGGTATGTATTGGAGTTTTATGTACCACTTCATGAAAAACATCCCTTTTCAAATGTGTAAATATGAATCACAGTATAATGGTTCTATTTTTTCACTTGATTTTTTCACAGAGCACCAATGGAATACAGAAAACCCACCCCACATCAAGAACTAGGAACCATGTACAGTGTGTTGTGGCTTAGTTGTCTTACACCCTTGTGGTTTTTCTCTGTTATTCATAAAATAAAATCTTACTGCTAATTATTAAGGATTTCACACTTGCCTTTCCCTCTTAATCTCTTTCCCATGATGGCTTTCTTGGTGAATTATTATGTCATGGAAATACATTCTTTTAGGAGTTAACCATTAATTTCACTGTTCAGTGATATATATGTATACAAATGTGGAATTTGCAATGATGTTATTAGATAGATGGAACTGGTATTTTTTGGCCTTGAGGCACCAAAATTCCCATTAATTGAGGATTGTTGTCGCGACCCTGAGTGTATGTATTTGTGGTTAAACTAGAAAATTATTGTATATTTTTCTTGGATCATTCTGATTTCTCCCCCTTTTCCTTTTTCTCAAGATTTGTAGATCTGAGCTATATATGTACTTTAGTTAGGTCCTTCTTCAGGTATGATTTAACTCCATTACAATGTTAAACTTCACAAATCATTTTTAGTACTTATTTAAAGGATTATTATTGATTTTCCAAGACACTTTTCACTAATAATATGATTTTATTTTAGTTTAATTAACTCATAAGTTTCATAGAGTAGACTGATAGTGTTTTTATCATGGAAGGGATGATTGATTTTTTTAAAAAATACAAAGAATTAAATTTTAAAAAATTTTATTTAAATTCAAAGGTGTCGATATTATTCATTTCTTAATGTGTATTTTATAGGTTTTGTTTGGAATACTCTTGGCTATGTATGTTCCTACTCTGGACCCTTTCCTGGGTTACACTCCCATAAGAGCTGAATCTCTTGATGACATTGAATATAAAGAACTTCCTGGAGGAGAACACATATGCCCTGAGAGGAATTCCATCATTTTTTCTAGTATGTATTCATCATCATCATCACCACTATCATCATTATTTTGTTAAATAGCACGATCCAAAATATTCATAAATCTTTGTTCATGACTTAAATATAGTTGTCTGTCTTTATGAAACTTTAGACTCCATTGTATTACTACAATTCGACTTTAAAGAACCATGTAATGAATTTAATTTGTTTATTTTGGGTAAAAAAATTATATTGACATGGGACAAATTATCCATTGATATGTTTCTTGTGGCCATTGGTTGTCTGAGAATTTTAAAGCCTAAATGTGATTGTTGTTGGTGGATATCGACTTTGAAAGATTTTGTTTTAGGATTCTTGACCATGAGTGTCAATAGTGGAGGGAGGACCGAAATTTATATGGGTTTATAATTCAAAAATTCAAACACTTTGATTCAATTCTATCAAAAAATGGTTTCTCCATCTGTAGGAAACCAAATTTAATGACCATATGGACCAATCAAACTTGGGCCCCAAGTTGTGGATGTTTTTTCCCACCAGTACCCATGTTTCAAAAAATCATGATAATGTTTAGGCATCTATTAATATATAAGCTCATGTTTCTAGGCAGTGAATTAGAAATGCATTCTATGATATCACTGTAGATAGAAATATGCATGATTTTAACTAAATCATTCTTTGATCAATATACTATTCTAGATTAGACTATCTTATTAAAAAACATGAGTGGTGCTAAAAGCTTCTGGAAACCCATTAGATTCAAACTAAAAATAAATTCATCACTTGATCTAAATAATACCAATCATTGTATGGGAACTGCAGTACATGATCCATGAATCAAAAAGTTTCTAAGTGAATTTTTTTTTATTTTCTAAATATTTCTCAATCCATTTTATGAATTCTTGCATGCAAGGGAGCATTTGAACATGTTCTTTTTTGTTCTCCTAGATTGGTTCAAAGACTTGTATGCCTATTAGTTTCTTAATAATGACATCTTTTTTCCTTTGAAGTTGTCTTGCATCAACTTATATATTTTTTCTTTATCCTATTTGTAGAAATTATATTTTCATGGATGAATCCTGTTATGTACCAAGGATTTAAACAGTCCATCGTAGAGAAGGATATCTGGGAATTAGATGTGTTGTATTGAACTGAAACATTGATCAACAAGTATGTACTTTTTTTTCTTTTAGGTTTGTTTTGGTAGTTTTTTTTTATTCTTTTAAGTTTATAGCTTTGTATTATTATTATTTTATATTTTTTTGTTTTTTTCTATAGTTTCTAAATATGTTTGACTAAGGAATATCAAAATCCAAAACCATGGCTTATAAGAGCTTTAAATCACAAGCTTGGTGGATGGTATGGGGAGAAGTCCATTTCTTAAGCAATTTTTTTTAATTTTAACTAGCAATGATAAATTGTTAATATCTAATTCCCCTATTTTTTTCATCTCTATATAGGTTTTGGTGGGGGGTGGGGCTTCTAGAAGGTAAAAGGTTTAGGTAGTTTGATTTTGTTTTTAGTATTTTGTTTTATTTTCAATTTATGTTTTCCCCTTTCAAATTTTTTGTCCAGTTTTTAATCTTCATTTATGATTTCTTTTAAATGAAAAGTGAAAACATGTTTGGTGATGAGATATTTTGAGTAGACCTCACATCGATTTATTCCAAATCAATATTTTTTTACCATTAAATCATATTTTTATTATTCAATGCAAGTTAATATTTTTTATAAATTTTAATTCTGAGAATGATCCTAAATTTGAGAAGTCATTTGGCTCAATTTCATATATAAGTTTTTGTTTATGAGCTCAACTACTAAGAGCATTGCAAACACTGTCCCTCAATTGTATCATCGCCTTCTGAATTGGAAGTGGGGTTGTAGGTGTGTGTGTGGGGGGGGTGCAGGGGGCAGTGGGCTTGTAGGTGGGGGTGTGCAGTGGGTGGGGGTGAGCCTTATATTATATCAACTTTCCAAACTTCAAACTAAAAGACATAATCCCAAAATTTTGGGTGATCCATTAGGTGTATAATAAAAAATACCTAATCACCCATGATCCCATAGTTATCATTTCCATGATGAAAGAAAACTCACTGCCTTAATCGAAGAAAGACAACTCATGTCTCCCTATACCACTAAAACAAACCAAACCAAAGATAAGTTTGTGGCTATAGATTAGTTTATAACCATGAGTTTAATTAAAATCATGGTTGTATTGTTGTTTAAACCCATGGTGGGATCACTTCTATATGATGGGGATTTCATGTGCAGCATATAAAGGAGACTAAGAAATCTTGAAATCTCATTATTAAATTTCATTTGAGTTTAGATGTACTACTCAGTGGATTTTTGGTTTTTCATGAACTTTGATGAAATTTTAAGTTGTTTTGGGTTGATAAATTTGATTTTTTTTGTGTTTCTTAGGTCTGGGTGGGTGTCCAAAGTGGACCCCACACTTGGCTTATTGCCTGAGTGAAGTATATTACCCAGTGAGTTTAGCATCATTTATATCGATTATAGTTCTAATTTTAAAATGTTTTGTTGTTTGATTCATATGTATTTATGGATGATACATGGGATAGAAGGATCATTGGTGGTTGGTACATGCTTGAGGTCGATTTGTGGATTATCATTTGCGGTAGGTGTCCTTTATATTACTAATTATCTTGATCATTTGGATTATATTATTTTTGTTTAATCATTAATATTATTCTTTTGATCCTGTTGGTATTAGAGTCATGTATCATTTATCAAGTACACTTGACACACTGATCACATATATTTAAGAAGTCTTTATATATCACTTCTTTTCCCATTATTTTCTTACAGATGGTTTCTTATGATGTGGTCGGTTCTATCCACCACCATCAAAGGTAGTGAGTTCGACATCAGATTCAGGTAAGGTTTCTTCTATTTTTATTCTTTTTCCTAATTTTAAATAGGGATTTTGTGATTTTTGGGTTTCCTATATTTTTGTAGTGTGTTTTGGATATCGTTGAGGTGGATTCAAGCCACCTGTTGAGGGCGAATCACCATGTATGCATAGATAATCATATATATAATAAGTTCTCCCATTATATGTATTTTCGTGCATTGAAACACAATTACATATAAGGGGCTATGTGCACTTATGTATATATATGGAAAATGCATACGTGTGTGGGTGATAATAGGCTTATGCATGTGAGAATATATATAAGGATCCTATTGTGCGTGTTCAAGGCCATATAGACATGTACATAGAGGTCATGGAATCCTTATGTATATTAAAAGGTTCATATGTATAGAGGAAGGATGGAACAGCTTGGATTTGTCACTGATAAAAGGGTCAAGCACCGAGTGTGGCTTGGCTCCTTTGAGGTAGGGTCCCTCTCCCAGCCTCTTTAATTCAAAAATGTTTTAAATTGAATTTAGATGCCTTCTTAATTATTCTTGTTTATATTAAATTTAAATTCCTGAATAAGTGTTAGTTAAGATAATTGTTTCATTTTATAAACAAGTCATGGTTTTATAATAAAATTCCTCCAACGGAGGTGCACTATCTGTGAAAACTCACAGTGGTAGTTTATGCTTATATATCTTGCTTGAAATTATTGCATTGATGTTTTCCATTTTAATCCTTACCCCTTCTTCTCTAATTTGAGACACCACAATCATATCCAAAGATTTTTTTGACTCACAGTTTCTCATAGACAAATTATAATCTTACCACAGTCACAAAAACCCCTAGTTCTTGAATACTGCTTGGTTCCACCTCTCACTAGGTTCTTATTTCCCCATCAAGAACCAATTTTTACTAGTGGTGTGTTCCTCATTCACCACCCAATTCTAGTTGTAGTTGATAAGGCACCTGAGATATAACCATGAGAGTTATCTTCTTCTTCTCTACTCTCCATGTATTTTTCTTGATAAAATATGTTTTTAGTTTTTTGAATAGATTTCACATACATAAATCACGAAATCAAATACATGATTGTAAAAATTGAAATGAAAAGCTTCTTGGAAAATATTTTCTGACCTATAGTTATACCAACATTGGTGTGTTCATTGAGAGATAAGATGTGTCAAATAAATGTAGGATAAGACCAATTCAATTAGTGGATGTTGAAAAATATGAAAGTCAATAGTTCCAATAGAGACACATCATCATCCCCAAACTACTCTCATCTAGTAGAAAAACAACATTCAAATACCATTTTCAATAATTTCTTAGCAGTTATTAGACACTCAACTACCCCCATCACAACACCACCCCACACTATTCTCTAAATATATAACCCAATCCCATGTTCCCATCACCACCACTCTCTTGAAATTACAACTTTTACTCAAGGTGGAAAGACTAAATAATTCAAATAGAACTACCACCTTGTCATAGATTATAAATTTCTTGATAAGGTTCCATCTTCCACTTTATAAAATCACAAAACCTAACCTCCTCCATTGATTTTTTTGATAATATTTCAACATTATGGTATTCCTATTCACATTTTATTCCAAGATAGAGTAAAAAAGTAATCAATGAGAATCTGAATTTTAAGAAATGTTCTATTTTCATACCTATTGAAGCCTAACATTGGAAGTGTTGTTCTTAATCACTAATTTTAGAGGATATCTCATATTCTTATAATTGAATTCTTCCTCAACTAGCTTCTAAAACATCAAACATTGACCCAATAATCCCCTACTTGGATTTCATCTCAAATTTCCCCTCGTCATTTGAACCAGTCCCACAACCAAACATGCACCTCTAGTAGTGTTTTTACAGGAAAATATAAAGCAAATAGAAAATTTAATCATATTTTTTATTTGACATATAGAAAAGTATTAGAAACATTAGGAGGTATGATATATATAATTCCTAGAGAAACCATAACATCCATGTTTAAATTGTACATTTTCCTCATCAAGAATTGCATATTCATTCCAAAATTTGTCAACTTATAGGCATCTGAAGTGATCTTTCTAGAATATTTCTCTTATTTTATTCTCAGAGTGAGTTATCTCTTAAACTATTATAGATTTAAAATATGTATGAACCATTTTGTTTTTCAAAATATAATTCCTAATGAGGCATATTCTATTTGGAATTTCTTAGCTTTCTTGTCAGCTCTGTGGTTTTGAACAGTGGTTTCCCAAAGCTAAAAAACTAGACCAGCCTATTCTAAATCACTTACCTTGACAAAATTATGTTTAGAAAGGATATTCAATTTCTTGTATTTATTTTTGAAATCACCACTACAATCAAACAAATTTATATATGGATTCTCATAGTAGTTACTACCGCACCAAAAAACCTCTAAAGTAGTCATATTAGCCAAAGAAATCTGCAATTGGGCTCTAAATGCTACTAGAACCAATAGATAAAAAATTTATACATATTTACATAGATATTTAAATGATTTTGGAACCTACTAAAAACTACATTACAATGAGAATACCCTTATTCCATATAAAATAATTTATAAATACGATGAAACTCTTTTCAGTGCATTGGTCTTGATCCTCTATACATTCCCTTTGGTCCCAAGCCTTTTCATTCTCAACACACAACCTTTTAAAGAACCTTACTGTATCCTTTTTATATTCATGTCCCACCCTACATCCTTAAAACACATTGAGATATTTATATACATATATATTTTCCCTAGGTTTTCTCTTCAACCAAATAGGTTTTATAAATTTAGATGTTGGTCATTGGAATGAAAACTTCACAAGAGCCTGTTGCAATTTCATACTTGAAATGAAAGCCTTTTTCTCCCCACAACACATAGAAATAATCCAATATGTTCATGATTACAAGAGAAAATAGTAGTGACCTTCATTTATGTAGCTATATTCATATACTCTTGCTCCCCATTTTTCATCTCGGACTGCAGTGTCGAAGAAAAAGGTAGATCTCGATGACTAGTCAGTTTAGAAGGATCATGCAATAGTTCAAAAACCTCTTTATACTCCTTTCACTGCATTTGTACAAGCTCTAAATTCCCCATAGCTTCCATAGTTTAAATTTCCTCAGTAGTTTTAAGTTCTTCTTTTGTTTGAGTATTTATAGCCTCTAATTATTCCACCACCACACCTCTAAATCTCTTAATCAACACTACTTTGAAGTGAATCTAGGTAGGCCCATTATTTTTCAGTTTAAAAAAGAAATAACAAACCCAAGTAATTCCATGAATAATTAATTATTCCATCAATAACTTCATCATTTCCTATGTTTTTTGATTTGAGAAATTTTCCTCTATTCTTCCAATCAAGTGTAACCACATACTAGACACCATTTTTGAATGGACTGTTTTTGTGTTGATTTCATATGTTGTGTGAGTAGATAACTACTCCAACTATTGTGTCCATTATTACATTGTTAATTATATTCCAAAACTATATGGATGAGAGCCTTAATCTACTAAGTTATCCATAGGTTTGGAAATGTATTGAGTTATCATTATTCAATCAAGATTCTCCCTCTATTTAAAACCTCTCAATGAAATAATAATATTATAGGTATCCAAAAGATAGAGACCGAGAAACAATGGATATATTTATATGAAGCAACTACTATGTACATTAATTACATAATATGATAGAAGAATAGAGGATAAAGTATAAGAAGAAGGAAGATAAAGACTCCACCAAGCGATGCCACTCCAAGAGGCTAAGGCTTAACCCTCTGTGTGGGGGGGGGTGTCCAGGGGGAGGGGGGTATAGGAGTGGGGGGGTATTTCTAGAAGTGGGGGGTGGGTTTGTTTAGAAGGGGGAGTGTCCAGCGGAGGTGGTGCAAGGGGGTCCAACAGGGGTGGTGCAAGGGGGGTATGCATAGGGACAGGGGGCAAGGGGGGTCCAACAAGGGTGGTACAAGGGTGTGTGTGCAAGGGGATAGGGGTGTGCGGGGGGGGTCTATCCAGAAGTGGGGGGGTCTGTCCAGGGGGGGTGTCCAACATGGGTGGTGCAAGGGTGTGTGTGTGGGGGGGGTGAAAGGGGCGCAGTACAGGGGGTGGAAGGAGGGTTGTGTAGGGGGGCATGGGTGTGCGGGGGGGGGGGGGGGGGTTGTCCAGTAGGGGTGGTGCAAGGGGTGTCTAGCAGGGTTGTGCAGGGGGATGTGTAGGTGTGTAGGGGGTGTGCAAGGGGACAAGGGGGTGCAAGGGGGGCTGTGCAGGGGGGTGAAAGGGGAGTTGTGTGGGGGTGCAAGGGGGAATGGGTGTGCAAGGGGGTGTCTATCTAGGGGGGATGATGTCCAGGGGGTGTCTATCCAATGGTGGACTTCTGTCTAAGGGGTGTCTGTCCAGGGGGTGGGGGTGTTATCAAGCAAGGGTGGTGTAAGGGGGTGGGGGGGGGGGGGGGGGTTCTGTCCAATAGGGGTGGTGAAAGGGGGGTGTGTGCGAGGGGACAGGGGTGTGTGTGTGGGGGGGGTGCAAGGGATGTTTAAGGGGGGTGAAAGGGGGCTGTGTGTGGGGGGGGGGGTGGAGTGAAAGGGGTTGTGCAGGGGGGAATGGGTGTACAGGGGGGGTATCCAGTAGAGGTGGTTCAAGGGGTGTCCAGTAGGGGTGTGGAGGGGGATGTGCAGGTGTGGGGGGGGTGCAAGGGGACATAGGGGTGCAGGGGGGCTGTGTAGGGGGGTGTGCAGGGGGTGAAAGGGGGCATGGGTGTGTAGGGGGAGCGTCTATCCAGGGGGGCTGCTATCTAGGGGGTGTCTGTCCTATGGGGGGGGCTGCTGTCCAAGGGGGTCTGCCCAGGGGGTGGGGGTGCTATCTAGGGGGGTCTGTCCAGGGGGTGGGGGCTGATGTACAGGGGGTGTCTATATAGGGGGTGGGTGTGGGGGTGGTTGGGGGGTGGGGGGGTTGTGTAGGGGGGCATGGGGGGGTGTCCAACAGGGGTGGTGCAAGGGGGTCCAGCATGGGGTGGGCAAGGGGTGTGTAGTGGGGGTGTGCAGGTGTGCAAGGAGGGTACAAGGGGGTGTGTGAGGGGGAGGGGGAGGGGGTGCAAGGGATGTGTATGGGGGGTGCAAGGGGGAAATGTCGGGGCGTGTCTGTCTAAGTGGTGGAGGGGCTGCTGTCCAGGGGGGTGTCTTTCTATGGGGGAGGGGGGGTCTATCCAGAGGAGTGTCCAGGAGGGGGTGTTTGTCCAGGAGGTGGGGGGTCTGTCTAGGGGGGAGTGGGGGTGTCCAACAGGGGTGGTGTAAGGAGTATGCAGGTGTGAAAGGGGACATGGGGGTGTACAGGGGGAGAGGGTGTCTGTCTAGGGGGGGTTTAGTGGGGGTGTCCATCAGGGGTGGTGCAAGGGGTATGTAGGTGTTCAAGGGGATAGGGGGGTGTGAAGGGGGGGTACAAGGGGTGTGTAAGGGGAGGTACAAGGGGGGATGTGCAGGGGGTGCAAGGTGGAATGGGTGTGCAAGGGGGGTTCAAGGGGCCAACACTGGATGAAAAGTGCTGTTTTTTTAGGAAATGTGAAGGCCTATAGGCACAGTTCAAAACTGCGGATATAGGTTTATATC
The DNA here is from genome assembly GCA_963277665.1 of Viscum album. NCBI lineage: Eukaryota > Viridiplantae > Streptophyta > Magnoliopsida > Santalales > Viscaceae > Viscum > Viscum album. The sequence goes on from OY728127.1 coordinate 1,142,295,569, forward strand.
CACGATTCAAAACTGTAGCTATAGATGATGAGTGATTTTATCCTATGCCATAGTTTGAACCGTGGATACATGCCTATATCCATGGTTAAAAACCATGGCTATATGGTTTAACCTATAGCCATGCCAATACCATCCATGGTTGAGTAAACTATGGCTATAACCTATAGCCACAGTTTTTGGGCTTATAAACATGGTTTAAAACCATGCCTATAACCTTATTTTCTAGTAGTGAGACATTATTAAAGTATTTTATATGTTGTAATTTATGTTTTAAATTGTAATATAAGGTTCGTGTATGTAATCTAGATTCCAAGACTTCTAAATTGATTGTTCCTTTGGGATTTGAGTATTGTATCTTTGCCAATGTAATAAAGTAAGGCATTGACTCTAGGCTACTAAGTTTGAGGTAATTACAATTGATATCATAGCAAGGTTTAGTAGAAATCTTGGAAAGTAGATTTGGAAAACAACAATTAGGGAACATAACGCTAAGATATTATTTAAGGATAAGCATAGAAGAATATCCTATAATTTTGGTAAGGTAGAGATTATGTGGGTCTTCCAAGCAATAAATTCATGTTTGGATACTATAAGTGGATGTGGTTCTGGTACAGATGTACCTAGGGGTAACAACTCTGAAAAGGTGCATCGGGCCTAACTTGGCATAACTTGGTACATGAAAACATGCCTTACTACGCCCCTAGTTTAACACTCCTGGGGGATATTCTTAGGATAATTTGTATTTTCTTTACAAACCATTATGAATTATTTAAAAGTAAATATTTCCCCAAAGAAACCATGTTTAATATTATGAGATTATCTATGAATAAATTTTCAATTTATGTTTAGTGTTTTAATAGTTCAAAATTATGTATTATGATTCAAAACCTAATATAGTTTATGCCATTATTTAGAAATGGTTCCTAGTGGAATGAATGGAAACTGTATTAATTCACATAATCCTTGTAAATATTTTCCTCCTATGAAATATAATGATGTTGGAGTTGGAGATGAAACTAGTGTTGAGAAAATTATAACTATACTAGGACATTTCTCTCAGGTTATGAATAATAACCTTACCCGTATGGAGTATTATGATCTAAAACATAAAAGAAAAATGTTATACCAATTCATGAGGCAACAACCTCCAACATTAAATGGTAATGAAAATCCATTTGTAGATGAACAATGGATAAGCTCCATAGAGAATATATTTCTTTCTTTGTGAAGTAATGAAAGGGAGAAGGTTGTTATGGTAGTTTATTACCTATCAAGTGATGTAGATTAATAGTGGTCACTAATTCAAAACATTAAGTAAGAGAAATAAATTAAAAACATGGAGTGGAAGGATTTTAAGGAAATTTTCTTGGAAAAATATTTTCCCCATGAACAGTTAGCAGATATGGTGAGAAAATTATTGAATTTGAGGAAAAATGAGGATGAGAATGTTGATAAATTTGAAGCTAAGGTTAGTAAGACATGCTATGGATTACATACGTAATCCAAAGAGAAGTATTGATCAATTCTTTTATGGGTTAACACTATTCCTTCGAAGGTCACCAGTCTCCCAAAATTTCTCATCATTTGAAGATATAGTCTCATGTTCTATCAAGATAGAAAAATAATTCTCTAACTCTTATGAATTTAAGGTAAAATAAGTGAATAAGAGGGATATTGAACACTCTGGAAAAGGAAATAAGGAAAAGGGGAAGAAGGGAAGAGTTTTCTTTCATAATGTAATAAATGTGGAAATAAACATCATGGAACATGCCTATTGGAGATGGGAGTGTGTTACAAGTGTGGAAAAAAGGCCCCCAATCCCGTGATTGCAAGGTCAATAAAGAAGTCAGTAATGTGTAATGATTTAACTGTAAGGAAATGAGACAATATAAAAATTATTATCCTAAGTTTCAAGGTAATTTTCCCTAAAAATCTTAGGGATCAAGGATAAGCTTATGCAATCACAAATGATGAGGTTAAAGTTCTTAATTATGTGGTGGAAGGTACTTTAATCATCTCCTAAAACTTATATAATTCTTTATTTTATTTTGGATCATTTCATTCTTTTATATCTTCCTAGTTTTCCAATAAAATTATACATTTACATTTTGATTTAATAAAGGAGTTATCAATTAAAACTACTAAGGGAAATATCATTGCAATGAATATGTGTCATTCAGTCCCCTTTATAACACATAAACATGCTTTACTTGATGAACTTGTCATTATTCCTATTGTTTAATTTGATATAATCCTCAGTATAGACTAGATTTCGAAATATTATGTGAATATTTATTGTAAGAATAAAAAAAATATGATTTGTGAGGAAGAAGAATAATACCTTATTTTAGAGAAGAAACTTCATTATATGATTCTTATCTAGATCCACACCCAGTAGCTTTAATGAATGAAATTATTTGGGAATAAGATCAGAAAAAATCTTGGGATGAAGAAGGTAATATTTAAATTGAGGATGTAAATATTTATAGGAATACATTGATGTATTTCTTGAGAAATTATCTGGGCACACCCTAGATCATGAAGTTTATTTTTCTATTGATTTAATCCCTGATGCAATACCAATATCAAAGACTCACTATATAATAAACAGAATGGAATTAGTGGAGCTGAAGAAACAATTAGAGAAGTTGGGTAAAAATGGATTTATTCACCCTAATGTTTCTCCATGGAGAGTCCCTATTCTTTTTGTTAATAATAAATATGGATCCATGTTGTTGTGTATTGATTATAAGGAAATAAATGATATTAAAATAAATAACAAGTATCCATTTCCAAACATTGATGATTTATTTGATCAAATTCATGTATCTTAATTCATTTTGAAGATTTATCTTCGTTCTGGATATCATCAACTCTGAGTAAAGAAGGAATACATCCCAAAGATAGCTTTTCAGACAAGGTATAGACATTACGAGTTTACATTAATGCCATTTGAATTGACTAATGAACCCCCGGTTTTTATAGATCTAATGAATAATGTATTAAAGGAATATCTTGATGATTTTTTTGTGGTATTCATTAATGATAATTTGGTGTATTCTAAAAGTTATGAAGACCATGAGAATCACTTGAGGGTCATTATTAGGACTCTCAAAAGGAAAGAGTTATATGGTAAATTTAGAAAGTGTGGATTCTGGATTTAAAAAATTTATTTTCTTAGCCATATTTTCTCCATATATGGAATCTTTATTGATCTTGTAAAGACAAAGGAAATCCAAGAATGTCCTGCACCAACAATGTGACACCCCAAGAACTTGTGTTTCTTGTAATGGTAATTTCTATGTTTTTATGTTGTCTATTACCCGAACAAAACTTATCTCTTATGGAAAAATAATAATATGATGTAATGAAATAAGCACATAAAATGGACGCAAGGAGGTTCATTCAAATAAGAATACCATAGTGTTTACAATACACTAATATTAAACAGGAAATCAAGCTAACCAAAGATACTTGATAAAAATCATATCAAGATTACAGGGAGACCATCCCAAACAATGAGAACACCGAGAGCATAATAAGGGTCCTTTGTATCCGTCACAACGAACATGAGAACGGCCAAAGACACTACAGCTACACTAAGCACCAAAGGTATGACACGAACCATCTCCTTCAATCAATTTGAGTGTTAGGAAACCCTGAGTCTTGTATTTATAAGACACTAATGTGACTATTGCCTTGGGAAAACCATGGAACACTAACGGCTATAAATATAGACGTTGGTCTCATTGGAAAATAAATTGAAAACATATGATTATATTTTAGTTCTCCAAATAATTAGATTAAGAATTGAAAAATTATAACACAACTCCTAACCGTGAACTTTAAAAGGGTGTAATGAAATGTTTTTAATTATACCATAGTGTTTTTGAAATAAGGAATTAAAAACATGTTGCAATTAATTCAAATGAATTGTAGATATTTTCATTTAATGTCTTAAAATATGTTTCAATTCATGTTAATTTAATTATATGTTTAATTAAACTATGTTTTAGACAACTACAACACTAATATAAGATTTACCATTCAGTTTATAAATTTTAAATGCTAAATGATTAGTATTTATAAAAAAACTTAGAGAAATCCTTTAGGACAAGGTTTAATTTGCAAAAATTAACCTTATAATAAAATCCATGTATAAAAGGAGAATGTCAATAGTGTTATTTTTCCTTAAAACTTCATTTTTTTTGTTAGTTTATGTAAAATTTTGGGCCTGCTAGGGCCAGCCCTTCTATGGCTTGGCCAAGGGAGGCAGCACACGCTGGGTGGCTGAGCCTAGCCCTCAGCCTAAGCCTGGGCCAACCTGAGATCGGGCATAGGTCACCCGAGGGGCACGCAGGAGTGAGCGTGGGAGCATAGGAGTGCATGTGTGCGTGCAGTGCAGGTGCAAGGAAGTGGTGAGCAGTGGGTAGGCCAAGGCCTGCGGGGGAGCGGGAGCCCGTGTGTAAGGCCCCCTTCGTGTGTGCTGTGTGTTTTCTGAGCAGAGGTTGGGAGGCTTGGGCTTGTATGGGAGGTGAAATCAGGCCGCTATTTTGATGTGGGAAGCAATTTTTCAGGTGAAACGAGATCCTGGCCATCAGATCGCATCGCGCGTGATCTAGGCCGCTAATTCTGATCCCGTATTTGACTTTCAACTATCGCGGCGCTTCAGCGGGTTTTTGTGGACCATTCGATCAACCCTGGATCTAATCTTGGCCGTCTGAGAGTTTTAAAATGCCACATAGATCTCGTTTCGTCTGATCAAAACCAAAGTTAATCCGAGCCGTCCTTATTTTTATAAACCACAGATGCATCCCAGCCATTAATTTCAAGCCAGATCTGATCTGGACCATCCATTTTTCTCCCGATCTTCTCCTGCGGTGTTGTCTTCTTCCTCCTGCGGCGTGCGCTGCACCAGTTCCCAACACTTTGTTTTATCACTATTTTTCTTCACCTTTTCAGTCGTCGGACCCTCCTCTTATGTGGTTTCCACAAGGGATGTCCATTAGTTTCTTTTTTAAAGACCACTTGGGATTTATATCTCATGTAACTTGTATTAAAAATAAATATATTGTGAAGTTTTGGATTATAAAATACATCCTAAGTACCCCTAAGGTTTCCCCTCGGTTCTTTGCACTCAACTTCTAGAAGGCTTTAGAAACTTCTTCCCGAGTTCCTACTCCTCCTCCTCCTCCTCCTCCTCCTCCTCCTTCTCAAGCAAAAGTAAGGGATTAGCCTTGTCTTGCTTTCAGTTTGAAGCTATATAAAATATGTATATACATATATACTTGTGAAGGAAATTTTTTATATCTAATCGTCTATGTTCTTATAAAAATGGATATACTTAGTATAAATAAAGTTTTAAGGATATTTTATCATTTTTCATGAACTTATATATATCTATGCAGAGTTATATATAAATGTGATTGTGTGTGTAAAACCGTATCTTCTTAATCCAATATATATATGATACGACTTCTTGATTTAAACGATATTACCCCAAAAATCTTATTGTTGTCAAGGGTTTATTGTATCTCTTCAAAACATCCTTGTTTAACTAAGTATTTCGAGTATACATATATATGCAAATGTGTATATGAAAATATATATGTATAAAATACACGACTCTTTCATTTGCAAACAATTCATAAGCCCAGTTTAAGGATTTTGTTCATATTTGAATTGTGAGATGATGAAGGATTAAAATGTATGGAGTCACATTGTGTAGGAAAAGTTTCACACTTAATCATGTATGAGCACACTTAAAATATTTGCGGATTTTTAAAACAATCCAATATTTTCACCCTAATAATCAAATCCATGTTTTTTTACAAGTTTCAAGCTAACTGCGAATGAGAACCTGGCATATACATGTGGCGTGTAATCGGGTACGTGGGTACGCATATATGTATGCCAAATTTGATTCCTAATTTTTATTTTTAAGGTTCCATGGTCTGTGAAGAAAGAACTAAACATACACTTCAAATGTTTTTGGCTTGACCAATCACTATTTTTATACATGCCTCGTTTAATGAATATTTTTCACCACATGAAACCCTAATCATGGTTTTCCAAATGTTTTATTTTAGTATGCTTAATTCATGAGTGTAGATGTTGGAAGCTCGTGACTTCATATTCATGTGCACTAATTACTCTTTACTCATTTTATTAAATGATAATGTTTAAGGTCGAGTTTTATACTTTCAAGTTTTAACATGTAATGTTTGAGATAATGTGAGTTTAGTATCCCGCATGAAATGTTAAGTTAACCCTTTTTTTATTATGTTAAGTTCACCTCATTGTTTAATCATGGATGATATTTAATAACATGGTATTATAATTTGTCAATTTATGTGGCCAATTTGGTACTTCTATAGTGTTTTTCATCACAAGTACCCTTAACTTATGTACCAATTAATGGCTTAACCACACAATTCATTGTTTTGTGTCAGACTCACTACATATGATTAAAATTGGATGATTGTGATATTAAACTTATATGTCATATTCTAAGTTTATGGATTTAATTGTTCAAGGTGGTGTGGGACACCTTGAATAAAATGTAAGGTAAAATAAGAAACCAAGTAATATGTACACTTGGTTTGATATGTGATTTGTAATTTAATAAATCAAAGTGGAATGTGCACTTTGATTTAGAGGTATGAGGAATGCATTGGACTTATTATGCGATGGGTGGGGCCCACTATATCCCCTCGATGCATCGGTAGGTCTCATGAGACAACTAGAAGTGAAATTTGTTGAGGCCTTTCCCATTTATGAGTTATGGATTTTGGCCGAGGCCTTAATCACTAGATATCTAGGCTAAGGCCTTGACACAATCTGACATATGCACTTTCCTCATTAAGATTATATAATTTAATTAACTAGAAAAATATTTGAGTTGTAGAATATTTTGTTAAAGAGCTTATGGATTTTTGGTCGAGGCCTTGACAAAATGTTTTAGAATGTCCTTCATATTCACTTTCCACATTATGTGCATGTTAAATTGCTTAACCAAATCAGTATTCGACTAAGTAGAATATCCATGGTCGAGAGCCATTTCTTATGAGTATCATAAAATTAAAAGTTTATGGCATGACATATGTATAAAACTTAGTGATTTTAGTATTTGATGTATGAAAATTAAGTGATTACCTTTATGCACAAATATGATTATTCATTACACTTAGTTGTTTAATTTGTGCTTACATATTCTTATGTCATACATGTTAGAATTTATTTTATTTAGAATGACTATATCCGAAACATGTATCCTTATAATTATATTAGCATGTCTTTAATTAAGCACTCTTATGATGTGTACATGTGTTACATTTTTTATTTAAGAAAGATGTTTTATGAAATGGTTTTAAGAATGTTTTTAAAAGTTATGTTGGGTTATTTTGAAACCCCTTACTGGTCATTCGTATGCTCACCCTATGTTTTTTATTAAAATTTTTAGGTATGGGTTTTTAATAAAGAATCTTTAAGATGTAGATGGTTTTCCAGAGCCTGAATCGAATTCGATCCTCTGTATGGCACTAGCTCTGGGTACTCAGGAGTTGGGGTGTGACAGTTGGTATCAGAGGATTCAGTTTGGATGACTCTGGAAAACCAGAACTGAACAATAAAAACTTTTAATTAAGTAATACTAAGAACGATGTTTTCTTAATTTTAAGATGGAAAACGAAGGCAATAATCTTCTGTCCCTTCCCAATGAAGCCCTAGAAACCATAATTTCAAAGGCCAGCCATGAAAATTATATAAAATTTTCTCATATTCATATGGCTTGAAAACATCTTTATGATATATCTAATTCTCCCTGAATACTTATACTCCACTGGGGAGCGGGCATGGATTTCTTCTTTATGATGGAAGCCCAAATTCAATCCTACATGTGACGGGGAAAATACTATGAGGGACTTTTTAGATGCTTCACCAATATGGAGGGCATCCAATCCCTCATGGCCTTCCAAGAAGCTGCAGCAGCAGGAGACCTCCGCGCATCATTTATGTGTCAGGTTCTGTCCTACAACCATTACAATCAAATGATGGATTTCAAAGTACTAGAATATGAATCCACCTGATGGGTGTACAGACAACAAGTTTATAATGATTTCTCTCAGATATACACCCCTTTTGTTAGATTATGGAGACACCATAAGTGCCACCATGATATTGAACCTGATTTCTTGGGTTCCACATGGTTTCAGGAGATTGATAATTTTGAACTTGAACTGGGGATTCATGTATTAGGAACGTGGGGAAACCATTAGCCTTACTTTATTTTATGTACCAGTAATTGTATAAGAATATAACTTGTTGTCTTTTCTTTTGTTACCCTTTCATCAGTTATACCTATTGAATGAGTATTACTAAGTTAAGTACAACAACGTCTACGACTTAGATGTTCTGATTCGAGACATAGTTCGGAGAGTTCTTCGTGTGATGGTCCATGCGGACATTTCCAAGCTCTTTACCATTTGATCTTCCCTCTGGAAGCCTGAGTGTTCGATGTAGGAGTTCAAACCCTTCTGTCTGAGGTGTGTCTGGATTAGGTAACTAGAGGAGTTAAGCATCAAGTTGGGTTTTCTACTGGACGTACCTGAGGATCCATTACGGTGGGGTTAATGGTAAGAACATTGGAGAATTTATTTTGTGTTTATACGAAAGGAATTGCAAGGATGCAATTCTTTGTAGGGGGTAATAATGTGACACCCCAATAACTTGTGTTTCTTGTAATGGTAATTTCTATGTTTTTATGTTTTCTATTAACCAAACAAAACTTATCTCTTATGGAAAAATAATAATATGATGCAATGAAATAAGCACATGAAATGGACGCAAGGAGGTTTATTCAAATAAGAATACCATAGTGTTTACAATACACTGAGATCAAAAGGGAAATCAAGCTAACTAAAGATACTTAATAAAAATCCCATCAAGATTATAGGGAGACCAACCCAAATGACGAGAACACCGAGAGGATAATAAGGGTCCTTTGTATCCATCACAATGAACATGATAACGGAAAAAGCCAATGCGTCTACACTAAGCACCAAAGGTATGACTTGAACCATCTCCTTCAATAAATTTGAGTGTCAGGACACCCTAAGTCTTGGATTTATAAGACACTAATGTGATCGTTGCCTTGGGAAAACCATGGAACACTAACGACTATAATTATAGTCGTTGGCCTTGTTGGACAATAAATTGAAAACATATGATTATATTTTAGTTCTACAAATAATTAGATTAAGAATTGAAAAATTATTACACTAATCCTAATCATGAACTTTAAAAGGGCGTAATGAAATGTTTTTAATTATATAATAGTGTTTTTGAAATAAGGAATTCAAAACATGTTGCAATTAATTCAAATGAATTGTAGATATTTTCATTTAATGTATTAACTATGTTTCAATTCATGTTAATTGAATTATATGTTTAATTAAACTAAGTTTTAGGCCACTACAACACTAATATAAGAATTACCATTCAGTTTATAACTTTTAAATGCCAAAGAATTAGTATTTATAGACAAAATTATAGAAAACCTTTAGGATAAGGTTTAATTTCCAAACATTAACCTTATAATAAAATACATTTATAAAAGGAGAATTTCAATAGTGTTATTTTTCCTTAAAACTTAATTTTTTTTAAGTTAGGTCATGTAAAAAAATTTTCCCACTAGGGCCGCCCCTTCTATGGCTGGGCCATGGGAGGAAGTACACACTGGGTGGCTGAGCCTAGCCCTCAGCCTAAGCCTGGGCTAGCCCGAGATCGGGCATAGGTCACCTGAGGGACGCGTAGGAGTGAGCGTGGGAGCATAGGAGCGCATGTGTGCGCGTAGTGTGGGTGCAAGGTTGTGGTGAGTAGCAGGTAGGCCAATGCATGCGAGGGAGTGGGAGCCCGTGTGTAAGGCCCCCTTCATGTGTGCTATGTGTTTTCTAAACAGAGATAGGGAGGCTTGGGCTTATATGGGAGGTGAAATCAGGCCACTGTTTCGATGTGGGAAGCAAATTTTTGGGTGAAACAAGATCCTGGCCGTCGGATTGCATCACGCGCAATCTGGGCCGCTGATCCTAATCTCGCGTTCAACTTTCATCTACCGCGACACTTCAACAGGTTTTTGTAGACCGTTCGATCAACCCTGGATCTAATCTTGGACATCCGAGAGTTTTAAAATGCCGCATCAATCTCGTGTCATCTGATCAGACCTAGAGTTAATCTGAGCTGTCCTTATTTTTATAAACCACAGATGCATCCCTGCCCTTAATTTCAACCCAAATCTGATCTGGACCATCCATTTTTCTCCCGATCTTCTCCAGCGGCACTGTCTTCTTCCTTCTACAGTGTGTGCTACACCAGTTCCCTACACTTTGTTTTATCACCTTTTTTCTTCACCTTTTCAGCCACCAGACCCTCCTCTTACGTAGTTTCCACAAGGGCTATCTGTTAGTTTCTTTTTTAAAGACCACTTGGGCTTTGGGTCTCATGAAACTTGTATTAAAAATATATATATTGTGAAGTTTTGGTTTATAAAATACATCTGAAGCACCCCTAAGGTTTTCCCCTTGATTCTTTGCACTCAACTTCCAGCAAGTTTAAGAAACTTCTTCCCGAGCTCCTCCTCCTCCTCCTCTTTCTCAAGCTAAATTAAGGGATTATCCTTGTCTTGATTTTAGTTTTAATCTATATAAAATATGTATATACATATATACTTGTGAAGGAAAGATTTTATATTTAATCATCTATGTTCTTATAAAAATGGATATACTTGGTATAAATAAAGTTTGAAGGGGATTTTATCATCTTTCATGAACTTATATATATATCTATGTATAGTTATATATAAATGTGATTGTGTGTGTAAAACTGTATCTTCTTAATCCAATATATATATATGATACGAATTCTTGATTTAAATGATATTACCCCAAAAATCTTATTGTTGTTAAGGGTTTATTGTATCTCTTCAAAACATCCTTGTTTCAATAATTATTTCAAGTATAAATATATATAAAAATGTGTATATGAAAATATATAAGTATAAATTACACGACTCTTTGATTTTCAAACAATTCATAAGCCCAGTTTAAGGATTTTGTTCAGATTTGAATTGTGAGATGATTAAGGATTAAAATGTATGGAGTCACATTGTGTAGGAAAAGTTTCACACTTAATCATGTATGATCACACATAAAATATTTTTGGATTTTTAAAACAATCCAATATTTTCACCCTAATAATTAAATCCATATTTTTTTTACAAGTGTCTAGATAACTGCAAATGAGAACCTAGAATATACATGTGGCGTGTAATCGGGTACGTGGGTACGCATATATGTATGCCAACTTTGATTCCTAATTTTTATTTTTAAGGTTACAGTCTGCAAATAAAGAACTAAACATACGTTTCAAATGTTTTTGGCTTGACCAATCACTATTTTTATGCATGCCCCGTTTAATAAATATTTTTCACCACCTGAAACCCTAATCATGGTTTTCCCAATGTTTTCTTTGAGTATGCTTAGTTCATGAGTATAGATGTTGGAATCTCGTGACTTTATATTAATTTGTACTAATTACTCTTTACTCATTATATTAAATGATAATGTTTAAGGTCAAGTTTTATACTTTCAAGTTTTAACATGTAATGTTTGAGATAATGTGAGTTTAGTATCCCGCATGAAATGTTAAGTTACCCCTTTGTTTATTATGTTAAGTTTACCTCATTGTTTAATCATGGATGTTCTTTAATAACATGGTATTATAATTTTTTATTTTATGTGTCCAAGTTGGTACTTCTATTGTGTTTTTCATCAGAAGTACTCTTAACTTATGTACCAATTAATGGATTAACCACACAATTCATTATTTTGTGTCAGACTCACTACACATGCTTAAAAGTGGATGATTGTGATATTAAACTTATATGTCATATTCTGAGTTTATGGATTTAATTGTTCTAGGTGGTGTGGGACACCTTGAATAAAATGTAAGGTAAAATAAGAAACCAAGTAATCTGTACACTTGGTTTGATATGTGATATGTAATTTAATAAATCAAAGTGGACTGTGCACTTTGATTAAGAGGTATGAGGAATGCATTGGACTTATTATGTGATGGGTGGGACCTGTTATATCCCCTCGATGCATTGGTAGGTCTCATGAGACAACTAGAAGGGGAATTGGCTGAGGCCTTTCCCATTTATGAGTTATGGATTTTGGCCGAGGCCTTAATCACTAGATGTCTTGGCCGAGGCCTTGACACAGTCCGACTTATGCACTTTCCTCATTAAGATTATCTAATTTAATTGACCAGAAAAATATTCGACTAGTAGAATATTTGGTTAAAGAGCTTATGGATTTTTGGCCGAGGCCTTGATCATCATACGTCATGGTTGAGGCCTTGACAAAATGTTTCAGAATGTCATGCATATTCACTTTCCTCATTATGTGCATGTTAAATTGATTAACCTAATGAGTATTCGACTAAGTAGAATATCCATGGTTGAGATCCATTACTTATGAGTATCAGAAAAGTAAAAGTTTATGGCATGAAATATGTATAGAACTCAGTGATTTTAGTATTTGATGTATGAAAATGAAGTGATTACCTTTATGTGCAACTCTGATTATTCATTACACTTAGTTGTTTAATTTTTTCTTACATATTCTTATTTCATACATGTTAGAATTTATTTTATTCAGCATTCCTATATCCGAATCATGTATCCTTATAATTCTATTAGAATATCTTTAATTAATCACTTTTATGACAAGTACATGTGTTACAGCTTTTATTTAAGAAAGATGTTTTATGAAATAGTTTTAAGAACGTTTTCAAAAGTTATGTTGGATTATTTTGAAACCCCTTACTGGGAATTCATATGATCACCCTACATTTTTTATTAAGATTTTCAGGTATGGGTTTTTACTAAAGATCCTTTCAGAAGTAGTTGGTTTCTCAAAGCCTGAACCGAATTCGATCCTCTGTATGGCACCAGTTCCGGGTACTCTGGAGCTGGGGCGTGACAAACAAGAATAATCGAGGTACGTAGTTTCATTGGTTTATCAGGTTACTATCATCATTTCATTCAGAATTTTTCCCTATTAGCTAACCCATTAACCAAGATCACATGAAAAGGGGTTAAGTTTGTATGGACAATATAATGTGAAGATTGTTTTGAATAATTGAATAAAATATTGGTCAATGATCTGATATTGACATTACCATCAATAAATGGTGGATTTTTTTATATATAGTGATGCATCAAAGAAATGACTTGGTTGTGTCATTATACATAATGATAGAGTTATTTCATATGCATCCAAGTAGTTAAAAACTCATGAAAAAACTATCTAACTCACGATCTTGAGTTAACGACTATAATATTTTCTTTGAAGATATGGAGACAATATCTATATGGTGAAAGATATGAGATATATACATATCACAAGAGTTTGAAATATATCTTCTCATATAAATAACTTGACATGAGGAAAAGGAGATGGATTGAAATACTCAAGGATCGTGATTGTTCAATACACTACTACCTAGAGAAGGAAAATAAGGTTGCAGATTCATTGAGCAATAAGGATCATGGAGTTTTGAATAAAATTAGAATTTAAAAGGACCATGTTTTAATGGATCTAGTAAATATGGATATAGGAATTATGATTGAAGGTGAAACATCACTACCTTTTTAAATGGTTTCCAAACCATATTTATTATAAAGGATCAAAATTTCTTAGTTTGATGATGAGAATTCCCAAAAGAAAATTAAATATGTGAATGATGTAAAATTATAATACCTCTTATATGAAGATAGTATTTTGAAATTTTGAAAAAGGCTTTGTGTTCCCTCTATACTCGAGCTAAAAAGGGAATTATTGGATGATTATCATAGATAAAATTTCTCAATACACTATGGTGTCTACAAGATGTATAGAGATTTGAAGGAACATTTTTATGGGAAAATATGAAGTGGGAAATTGTTGACTATGTGTCAAGATATCTAGTTTTTCAACAAGTGAAGGCTGAGAGACAATATCCTAGAGGATTCATGCAACCTCTTCCTATACCTGTGTGTAAATGGGATGATATTATGATGGAATTCGTCACATGGACACCAAGTAATCCTAGAGGGAATGATGCGATGTGGGTTATTTTTTATCACTTTACAAAATTAGCACATTTTCTTACTATAAGAGAACATTTATATAACAAACCTTCTCTTTATTTCATATTTAAACATGATTTATTACATAAACTTGCACTTAATACAACCCATAAGATCAAGAGGTATATTTTATTTGGGGATTAGGAACATTAAATGACAACTTAATACATAAAATACAACATCTTTAATGAAAACTTCTTTTACATGACCACAACATTCCTTCGTACTTAGCATTTCATGGGATAACCTAAGGATATATATAAGAAAAGGGTGAGATATAAATCCCAATAAGGGAGTAAAAAATGCATAAAATGAATAATAAAATATAGTTTAGGTAATAGACATATCAATGTAACATAAGAGAAATATTAACATAAAGACATGATATAGCATGATCATTATAACATAAAAATGATGCAACATCTTAAAACACTACATCATTAACATAAAGGAATCAGGTAAACCTATGTCCCAACATGATGGATAAAATTCCTATAAAGGAATCAGGTAAACCCCTATACCAACATAATGTATCATGATACTAAACATTATCCAATGCATTAGAGCGCTATCATGGTGCACCCTTCATGAACATTTTAATCACATGCTTTAGTGTGCCACATAGATCATATAACATGGGTTCATTCATCATAATCATTTATTCCATGATAAAGGAATGTGGAATAAATATATGAACTTATATAATCAATAAGTATATGTACATAAAGGTTAATACCCTTGATAGATAAATAGGCATGGTATTCACTACATGATGATTTTGGCATGGAAAATCATGGTGCAATTTCGGAAGCATAACGACATCACATGGGGATTCATAAAATGGGTTGATGAGAGAGAAAGGGGTATCTCATCATTTAGACATTAAATAGGGATTAAGGGGATCATGGATCATAATATCCCAATATATGAATTGTAATTTTAGATGCATAATATAAGAGAAATGATTGAATGGAATTGAAGAGAGATAAATCCCTTAAAAAATTTCGGTATGGTAACAAGTGTACGTGGGAGGAATTAATGAGAGTGAAAGGGGTATATCATCATTAAAACATAATAATGGAAGTATGGGGGAGGTTCAAAAACACACCCCATCATTTTTAATTGGAAAATAAAAGGGTATAACAATATAAGGAAACTTGGAAAAAAATGAGAAAATAATGAAAGTGATGATCCCTTATAGAATTTCAAAATAGTAATGGATGTACCTAAAGAATCATAAGAAGGATTGTCATGAACCGACCCGGGTCAACCCTGAACCGGTCACCCGAGCCGTTCTGTGATAAGTCTCAAAGGGAATTCCCGATCCTCATGGGTTGGAAACCAGTGTCGGGAATCAAAAATAAACAGGTGGGAATGATTTGGACCATAAAAGAAAGACACATAAATTAATGAAAATAAGATAAAGAAAAAAAACTAGTAGAGGAAATAAAAAAAATATTACACAACCTCCATGTGACCTCTTGGTCACCTCCAACAACTAACAACCTGCTTCACACGAGCAGACGAAATAAGAACCTGAACTAGGAAACTAAACCTATATATAAAAATATAAGATAGGCGTGAACATTAAAATGCTCAGTAGGGATGCCAAAGTGAACCATATAATCCATGAATTTCCAAATTCCAAAACAATCCAATAATACTAGTTTGAAATACAGTTATAAAAAAATAAGTTTTTCATATATAATATGCATTTTGAAAACTAATAATCACAATCCCAATGCCCTTATAATTCAAAAGCAAGGAAAATAAATAAAGAGGGTCTCACACAAACTTTTCCAAAATAGATAATTTGAAATACTTTTTAAAACCAACCATACATGAAAAAAAAATTCTAGGAAAACACCAAAACCAAGTTCAAGGGTATCATTATAAACAAACAGAAATGGAAATGGTACTAATAGTGATTGTATCAAAGGATCACGGAAAACCCAGGAACTCAGAGGAAGACCATAACATACTAATACCTACGACTCCATCCCCGATAGAATTCTACACACGACAGAATCAAATTCCCTAATGCCCAACCTTCACCCTACCTAGCCTAGTTGAGGGGCCCAATCCCATGGTAATAATCCCAAATATCCACCTACTATGGTCCACTGGATAGTACATGAACTTCCAGTACAACAATCGTTCTCAGTAACCCCCTTTCTATGCTAGATTTCCATTTTATGTTCACAAAGAGGTGTTCCACACATTCAAACAACAAGACATATACATATATAACCAAGCACCCTACACAATCTGGCACCACCCCGACCACCTCAAGGTTAGTCACATGCCTTACAATAATTATCATAAAAAGGAGGTCCTATAACGATCCGAAATTTTGAATAATTTTATTTGATTCCTAATTCTTTGTGTGTTATTTTATTTTATACTCAATAAAACTATATCCTTTAATTGATGAAGTGAGTATAATTAAAATGAGACCATTGGGTTTTGACTATTATATGACTGTTGGTCAATATGACCGTTGGTCAATATGACCGTTGGTCAATATGACTGTTGGAAACAATTATCTTAATGTTATGATTATTTTTTATAAACACAAGTAATCATGGTTAATTAACACAGAAAGAGGTGTTGATGACATCATCTAGCAGACTCAGGCCACACGAAGCCCATGTGTCAGAGCTTGGGAAGGAGGTTGCATCACTAGTCTTTGCTCTAGACCAATCCCAAGTTAAGCTTAAACATGTGAAGCTTGAATGGAATCTCCTACGGGAGAAGTTTAAACTGATAGAAATCACCACTCGAGTAATGTTGTCCAAGCCGCCCCAAGATTCTATCACCATTGCACACCTTACTCTTAGGTCCTATGCAGGTGTTATAAGGGGATATGTAATGAGCCCTTAGTTACTTTGTGTAATCCTTTTGTATAAATAAAATTTTTATTTCTTATTGTGGTAAAATTTGTGAATTTAAAATATGAAGATAAAAATAGGATGAATTTATAGAAGTTACATATTATTGGAGAATTTTGGAAAAAAGGGTATTTTAAAATATTTTTGTATACTTTAAATAATTAATAATGTGAAATGATTTTCAAAAAATTGTCTTTTTAATTGTAATCAGTAAGAAATTTGGAGTCTAATAAGATCAACAAATTTTTTAGTAAATAGTAAATTATGAATAGTAATATTACCCTTATGAGTAGTAATGAGACCAATGGAATAGTAACCTTACTTAATTAAGTATAATTATAATTTTGGTATCTTGAACGGTAATGTGATGTTACTGCATTTGTAAATAATTGTTTCAGAAATTATTAGTTAAGTATTAGTATTTTTTTCGGGTAAATATTGTTTTTACTTAAAAATCAAATATCTCATAATTATAAAATTATTTTCAAAAAATGGATTTTATTTTTGAATTCAGAGAATCGATATTATGTTAGGGTTAATTTATGATATTTTTATAAAATGTTTTATTATTCGGTGAATAGTAAAAATGCAGTTTTGAGTTTTGGGTGTTTAATGACATCATAAATGATTTAATCATGATGTAATAATTCTGGTCTAATTTTGTATAGTATGATATTTTATGAGCTGTCCCAAGTGGCCAATATCATGGGAAAATACCATGGGCAAGCCCATGGTTTTACAAATATCACCGATGAGGTGTCCCTTGGAAATTAATTAAACATTCCCTTACTTTTGTAATAAATACCAACCCATTCCTTCATTAATTTCATTCCAAAATCCTCCTCAATGAATCTATAGTCTTTTTACCTCCCAATTAGTCCTCCCAAGGTTCCCTCAATCCCCCCATGGTCCCAAACTTCAATCTTTTTAAGTTACTCTTCAAGGTAAGGGATCCTTTCACCCTCCTCTTTTAAGTCATGACTTCCTTTATGTTATGTCGTCTAGTTTCCATCTTATTATGTTGGGGTATGTTCTTATATATTCTTACTTATATCCATTTTATGTAAAAATGATGATATACCCTATCCAATCTCATCAAATGATTTTTATGAATTTTAAGTGACGCTGTTAGGCTACCAAATTTTTATAAATGAAATCGTATCTTCTCTTTTCTTTCAAATTTCCTTTTCTTGTGGTATGTCATTCAAACATCCATACCATGAAATTATTTAAATTTAATTATATTCCTATACTTTATTATGAGTTATTTATGACTTGGTTACCCTTGTCCCATCTTTTTTTAATGTTTTCTCAAACCAAGTTATATAGTTGTTATGCTGTATAAATTTCATCTCAAATTTCTCTCTATTTTCTCAAGAAATTATCTTATGTTATCTATGTGAAAAACTAAACCTATTTCATTTCCAGGGGTATTCATCAAGACAATAAAATTATATATTTGATTCCAAAATTTACATACATGAAACCCTAATTCATTTTCCATGGGTTATAAATGACATAATAATCTTGTTTTTAAACACTCTTTAAAACGTTACGATTTTAAAATGAAACCCATTTCTTTTGTTATTTTTGGGATATTTATGAAATTTTTGTTTATGATCTATGTGGATCAAATGAAAATAAATAAATATTAAGGGTGAAACCTAATAGCACTCCAATGCATTGGGTAAATAATTTAATCTCTAGATATGACCAGTTTTACGATACCTTGATGAATAACCTTAGTAATTTTTATGACACCTTGGGGATGAAACTTGGTGATATGTTCATGAATGTATAAATTAAATTTTGTAGACAAATTTTTAAGTTATGTTTCAATTTATTATTTATATTATATGTCTCTTTATCATTACTTTACGAGATCCCTCACATTCTTATTGATATTGCTTAAGTTCACATGTAAAATGTTTTACTTGCTTTCCTTACTGGGCCTTATGATCACCCTTTCCTTTGATGTATGTCTCTAGGTTATGAGATGCAGTAATTTTACTTAGTATAAATCTTTGGTGAATCCATACAAGTGGATTAGAATAATGTTTTATGTTTTCATGTATTTTTTTCTTGATTTCCAAGACACTAGACTTTAAAGATCCTCTATTTGTAAAATGTAATGAAAAGTTTTGTAATAAAAGCAGGATTCCATAGTTAGTATCAAAGGATAGTTTAGTTATTTATGGAAATTAGGCTATGAAAAATTTATGAAGAACACTATAGAAAAATTTAAATATAGGAAAACTTCCTGGTATTTTGGTGAAATATAAGTGGTTTCTAAACAAATAAATCCCTATCTAGATATGAACAAGTGGATGTGGCTCTGGCACAAATATACCTAGGAGTGAAAACTCTGATAAGGAGTTTTGGGCTTGACTCGGGGTATCCTGGTACATGACAAAGAGCCGTGATTCACTCCTGGTTTGACACTCCTGGGGGATATTTTTGGTTAATCACAAGCTTTTTATGAATCATTATGAAGGATTTATAGAGAAATGTAATTATTTAAGCATGAAGTTTTAATAAATAAAATCTTTTATAGTTAAAATATTACTAAATGAAATTAGATTCTAACTAAGGTTTTATTATTTTAGAAAATGGAGGGAAATAGGAGTAACTATGAAAATGGTGACCACAATGGACCATGCACTGACGGACCTCCGATGGAAGCTGAAATGGAAACATTCATGATAATGATGAACCAACTGACTCAAGTTATAGGAAATAACTTGAATCAAGATGAGAGACAAATCTCACCACAAAGGGAAAAACATTATGTTGAGTCCTTTATGTGTCAAAAACCCCCAACCTTTAGTGTATTAACTGACCCATTGGTTTCTAAACAGTGGACCAACTCTATATAGAAGATATTTTCTATGCTCCGCTGTTCAGAGAAAGATAAGGTCACCCTGGCCGTTTACCGCTTAGAGGGAGAAGCTGATCAGTGGTGGGAGATGATTAAAAACATGAGGCCAAGAGTGGAGTCTGAAGATTTGGAGTGGGAAGAGTTTAGAGGTAAATTTTTTAAATAAGTATTTCCCTCATTCTATGAGAACAAGAATGGAGAAGGAGTTTCTAGAGCTGAAGTAGAAGGAGAATGAATCAGTTGGAAGCTATGAGATGAACTTCACAAGACTTTCCTGTTACACCTCAAGCTTTTTCATGGATCATAATGGGATGTTTGATAGATTATTTGGTCTATTGAGACATCATATGTAGAAGAATATATCCAACCAAGACTATAAAAGCTATGAGGATATTGTATGAAGTGCAATGAAAGTTGAACTGAAGTTTGGTGAGACATAGTGGTCTCATAAATCCAATGATAAGAAGAGATAAATGGATCCTAGCTTAGGGAGGTCCTTTGATTAGGGAATATGAGGTAAGAAAGTGCAACATCCCTTGTGTAATAAGTGTGGGAAGAATCATTTTGGGAACTACCCTCTTGGGAACAGGAAGTGTTACAAGTGTGGAAGATATGGCCATTTCGCACAGAATTGTCGTAGTGAGGTGAAACCTCAACTTCCCAACACTAACAACAAGGGGAAGATGGTGGAGGCCCTACCTGATGTCCAATTCTATAAGTATGGACAACTTGGGCACTTTGACAACCACTTTCCAAATATAAGGGCAGTGGAGGGGAATCACCATCAGCCTAAGCAAAGGCCAAGGGAGAAAGGTCATTCTTTTTCTAGAAGATCCGAATGATGTGGTAGTAGGTAATCTTATTGTTCTCTCAAATCTATCAAGTACATTTTTTGATTATGGTTCTACACATTCATTTACTTACTCCAAGTTTTCAAAGAATTTAGAATCAACCCCTGATTTTCTAAAAGTAAAGTTATCATTCAAGACTCCTGGTGGGATTATCCAAGCATCTTCAGTGTTTAAAAAATATTGTATTTACTTTATTGAGCACAATCTTATTGCAAATCTAGTAGTCATTACCGTGTTGGAATTTGACATTATACTAGGGATGGACTGGCTCTCAAAGTATAATGCTAATATCAAATGTATAAGTAAGGATTTCATAGTAGTATTGAATAGAAAAGCTACAGTTATCTTCCAAGGAGAGATATCTCAACCAGATCTTTGTCTAGAAGAACCTCTTATATCATTCTTTATGGATTTGATCAGTGAAGAAGAAGAAGTAAATGAGAGTTTAAGGATATAAAATGTCCCCATCATATAGGAATACATTGATGTATTTCCTAAGGAGTTACCCAAAACACCCCCAGAATGAGAGTTAGAGTTATCCATTGAACTCATACTTGGATATCATCTAATTTCAAAGACCCCATATAGGATGGAAAATGTGGAGTTGGAGGAATTAAAGGAACAAATCCAAGATCTTTTGGAGAAGGGGTTTATCTTACTGAGTGTGTCTCCTTCGGGAGCACTTGTTATCTTTATAAAGAAGAAGGATGGATTGATGCGGTTATGCATTAATTATAGAGAACTGAACAGGATCACAGTGAAGAATAAATACCCCCTTCCAAGAATTGATGACTTATTTAACCAACTTCGTGGGGATCAATTCTTCTCCAAGATTGATCCTTGACCTGGTTATCATCAATTGATGGTGAAGAAATAAGATATTCCAAAAACTACCTTCTGATCAAGATATATACATTATGAGTTTTTTGTTATTCACTTCAGACTGACTAATGAACCTTCTATTTTTATGGATTTTATGAATAGAGTCTTTAAGCACTACCTTGATAACATTGTGGTAGTTTTTATTGATGATATTATGATTTATTCCAAAATTCATGAGGAGAATGGGGATCATATAAGGGTTATTTTGAAAACTCTGCGTAAGGAGAGGATTTTTGGAAAGTTCAGAAAATGTGAATTTTGGTTACAACAAGTTTATTTTTTGGGGAACATTGTAACCAATGAAGGAATCATAGTTGACCATGAAAAGACAAAAGTTGTAGAGGAGTGGGCTCATTCTACAACAATAACATAGATTTGTAGTTTCCTTGGATTATCAGGATATTATAGGAGGTTTGTGAAAAAACTTTCATGAATTTCTAATATATTAACCAAGTTAACTCGAAAAGGGGTCAAGTTTATCTGGACAAAGGAGTGTGAGGAAAGTTTCCAAGAGTTGAACAAGAGATTGGTTACTGCACATGTGATAACTCTTCCCTCAAGTGGTGAAGGATTTGTTATTTTTAGTGATGCATATCTAAAGGGCTTGGGTGCACCCTCATGAAAAATGAAAAGTTCATTGCTTATGCATCCCAACAGTTGAAGACTCATGAGCATAACTATCCTATGCATGATCTGGAGCTGGCTGCGGTCATTTTTGCTATAAATATATGGAGGCACTATCTTTATGGGGATAAATGTGATATATACATAGAACATCAAAGTTTGAATTATATTTTCACACAAAAGGAATTTCAAATGAGACAAAGGATATGGTTGGAAATTCTTAAAGACTATGATTATTCAATTCATTATCATCCTAGAAGAGAAAGAAAAGTTGCTGATGCATTAAGTTAGAAATACCCAATTGTTCTTTCCATGATGAGGATTCGAATAGATCCTTTAATCAATGACATAGTAAAACTGGACATGGGAATTATAAGGAAAGGGACATCATTAACCCTAACCCAAATGATTTCTCAACCGTCATTACTGGAGAAGATCAAGAAATCTTAAAAAGAATATCCTCTGTTACAAAAGAAGATTGTGGCTATGAAGGATGAGAAGTTTCCTAAGTTCAATGTTGATCAAGGTGTACTGAAATTTTGTACAAGACTATGTGTTCTATCTATTCCAAAAATAAATTAAGAAGGAGCTAATAGATGAAGCTCATAGATCTACTTTCTCTATACATCCGGGAAGAACGAAAATGTATAAAGAACTTTGTGATCATTATTTGTGGGATAATATAAAGAGGGAGATTGATGACTACACTACAAGGTTACTAGTTTGTCATCAAGTGAAGTCAGAGTGACAACTCCCTAAAGGGGTATTACAACCACTACCCATACCAGCATGGAAGTGGGATGATATCACTATGGAATTTGCCACCGATATCCTGAGAACTTCCAAAGGAAATAATGCAATATGGGTTATAGTGGACCGTCTCACCAAGAATACCTATTTTATCTCTATTCAGGAAGATTTATCTCTTGATCAAATTTCTAGGATTTACATGAAGGAAGTGGTAAGGATGCATAGAGTTCCACTTTCTATCGTATCTGATTGTGATCCAAGGTTCACATCAAAATTCTGGAGAAGTCTTCAACATGCTCTGAGTACCAAATTTAATTTCAGTACAACCTATCACCCACAAACTGATGAACAATATGAAAGGACTATTAAAACACTCGAGGACATGCTGATAACATGCTCAATGGAATTTAAAGGTGGATGGGATCAACATCTCCCATTAGTTGAGTTCTCTTACAACAACAGCTTCCACTCAAGCATTCAAATGGCACCCTATGAAGATCTATATGGGAAGCGATGTAGAAATCCTACTTATTGGGATGAATCTGGTGAGAGAAAGCTTATTGGGCCTGATCTTGTGCAAGAGATGATAGAAAAAATCCATGCCATCTAGCAACACATTAAGGCTACTCAGAGTCGGCAAAAGAGCTATGCCAACAACCGTCGAAGGGACTTGGAGTTTGATATTGGTGACAAAGCCTTTGTTCAAATTTCACCTTGGAAGAGAGTAATGAGGTTTGGGAAGAAAAGGAAGCTCAACCCTAGGTATATTGGCCCCTATGAAATCCTTGATCGTGTGGGAGCAGTGGCCTATCAGATTTCACTTCCACCAAAACTAGCACAAGTTTATAATGTCTTCCATATATCCCTCTTGAAAAAGTACATACCTGACCCTTCACATGTACTAAATACAGAGGTGGTACAACCAGAACATGACCTCTCTTATGAGGAGCAGCCAGTGGAGATATTGGATCATAGAGACAAGGTTCTACGCAACAAGACTACCCACCTTGTTAAGGTGTTGTGGAGGAACCACAAATGTGAAGAAGCCACATGGGAACCAGAGGAGTCTATGAGGCAGAAGTACCTGCACCTTTTATTTTCAGAGGGTACAAGTTAAAATTTCAGGGACAAAATTTCTTAAGGGGTGGAGAATGTAACGAACTAAACTTTTGAATAATTTTATTTGTTTCCTATTTTTTTGTGTGTTATTTTATTTTATAATCAACAAAACTATATCCTTAATTGATGATGTGAGTATAATTAAAATGATACCATTGGGTTTCAACTGTTATATGACTGTTGGTCAATATGACCATTGGAAACTATAATCTTAATGTTATGATTATTATTTATAAACACAAGTGATCATGATTAATTAATATAGAAATAGGTGTTGATGGCCTCATCCAATAGACTCGGGCTATATGAAGCCCATCTGTCGGAGCTTGGGAAGGAGGTTGCATGACTAGGATTTTCTTTGGACCAAGAACAAGCTGAGCTTCAACATGTGAAGCTTGAATAGAATCACCTACGGGAGAAGTTCAAGTTGATAGAAATCACCACTCGGGCAATGTTGTCTGAGCCACCCCAAGATTATATCACCATTGCACACCTTACTCTTAGGTCCTATGCAAGTGTTATAAGGGGATATGTAATGAGGCCTTAGTTACATTGTGTAATCCTTTTGTATAAATAAAATTGTTATTTATTATTATGGTAAAATTTATGAATTTAAAATGTTAATATAAATATAAGATGAATTTATAGAAGTTCCATATTATTGGTGAATTTTGGAAAAAAAGGTGTTTTAAAATATTTTTGTATACTTTAAATAATTAATAATGTGAAATTATTTTCAAAAAATGGTCTTCTATAGTTATAATCATTAAGAAATTTGGAGTCTAATAAGATCAACAAAATTTTTAGTGAATAGTAAATTATGAATAATAATATTACCCTTATGAATAGTAATGTGACTAATGAAATAGTAACCTCACTTAATTAAGTATAATTATAATTTTGGCATCTTGAATAGTAATGTGATATTATAGCATTAGTAAATAACTATTTTATAAATTATTAGTTAAGTATTAGTATTTTTTTTGGTTAAATGGTTTTTTACTTAAAAATTAAATATCTCGTAATTAGAAAATTATTTTCAGAAAATGGAGTTCATTTTTGAATTCAAATAATTGATATTAGGTTAGGGTGAATTTATGAGATTTTTTATAAAATTTTTTGTTTTTCAGTGAATATAAAAAATACAGTTTTGAGTTTTGGGTGTTTAATGACATCATAAATGATTTAATCATGACGTAATAATTCTGGTTGATTTGTGTATAGTATTATATGTTATGAGGTGTCCCAAGTGGCCAATACCATGGGAAAATACCATGGGAAAGCCCATGGTTTTGCAAATACCACCGGTGAGGTGTCCCTTGGAAATTAATTAAATATTCCCTCACTTTTTCTATAAATACCAACCCATTCATTCATTAATTTCATTCCAAAATCCTCCTCAACGAATATTTGGTATTTTTACCTCCCAAGGAGTCCTCAAAATGTTCCCTAAAGCCCCCCAAGGTCCCAAACTTCAATCTTTTGAAGTTAATCTTCAAGGTAAGGGAACCTTTCACCCTCCTCTTTTAAGTCATGACTTCCTTTATGTTATGTCTTCTAGTTTCCATATTATTATATTGGGGTATGTTATTCTATATTATTATTTCTGTACATTTTATTTCCAAATGATGATATACCCTCTCCACTCTCATCAACTGGTTTTTCTAAATTTTAAGCGATATCGTTAGGCTGCCGAATTTTCATAAATGAAATCACATCTTCTCTTTTCTTTCAAATTTCCTTTCCATGTGGTATGTCATTCAAACATCTATACCATGAACTTATTTAAATTTTATTCTATCCCTATACTTTATTATGAGTTATTTATGAGTGTATGACCCTTATACCATCTCTTTTTAATGTTTTCTCAAACCATGTTATATAGACGTTATGCTGTAGAAATTTCGTCTCAAATTTCTCTCTCTTTTTATCAAGAAATTATCTTATGTTATCTATGTGAATACCCAAACCTATTTAATTTCCAAGTGTATTCATAAATACAATAAAATGATATATTTTATTCTTTAATTGACATACATGAAACCCTCATTCCATTTCCATGGGTTATAAATGACATAATGATCTTGTTTTTAAACGCTCTTTAAAATGTTATGATTTTAAAATGAAACCCATTAATTTTTTTATTTTTGGGTTATTTATGAAATGTTTGTTTATGATATATGTGTATCACATGAAAATAAATACATATTAAGGGTATGACCTGATAGCACTCTAATGCACTGGGTAAATAATTTAATCTCTAGAGATGACCAGTTTTAAAATACCTTGGTGAATAACCTTGGCAATTTTTATGACACCTTGGGGAAAAACCTTGGTGATATGTTCATGAATGTCTAAATTAAATGGTGTAGCCACATTTTAAAGTTATGTTTAAAGTTATTATTGTTATAATAAGTCTCTTTATCATTCCTTAATGAAAACCCTCATATTCTTATTGATATTTCTCAAGTTCACTTGTAAAATGTTTTACTTGATTTCCTTACTGGGCCTTCTGCTCACCCTTTCCTTTGATGTATGTCTCTAGGTTATGAGATGCATTAATTGTACTTAGCATGAATATTTTTTGAAGCCTTAAAAGTGTATTAGAATAATTTTTTATGTTTTAATGTATTTTTTTCATGATTTCCAAGACACTAGACTTTAAAGATCCTCTGTTTGTAAAATGTAATGAAACGTTTTGTAATAAAAAGGAAAGATTCCATAGGTCCCATACTGAGGACCCTCCCATATTACAATAAATCAATGAGGTAGGAGACCTAACCTAAGATAGGTTTTCCAAATAGATGCTTCCAAGATTCCAAATGGTCCTCAAAATATTCCACACATCAGACCTTTTTTTCAAATAGCCATCACAAAGTGCCAATCGGACCTTTAGCTTTACAACAGTCAAGGATTTACTATAAACACTTTGAATACATTTAAAAACCCACAACAAACATCACATTTAAATAAACATGGCCAAACGGTCCCTTAAACCAAAAATTCACCAAAACATTCCCAAGTGCATTTTGTACCAAGTCAAAACACACAAAGTATATAAAAGTTCCAAACATGTTTTTTAAATTACATCCAAGCCAACACTCTTTTATAAAGTGCCAAATGGGCCTTAGCTTCCAAACACTCACCCAAGTACGTTTTAAGGCCAATCGGGATGAACCAAGAGGAACACATTTTGAAACCACCTTTTGAACACAAGGAGCACCACTTCCCCCATTTTGGAACAACAAAGAACCATTTTAGAGGAAATAGGAGGGAAGGGACAAGAGGCATTCTTGAGGTAGACTAGCTCTAGGGTGCTATCATCACTTGATTTCACAACCATGTGTGCACCTAGTGCACCCATGGTGGTGCTTTAATCTAATGGAACACTCTCAAACCAACCAAAACATTTGAAACCAAATTTCAGAAATTCCCCATTTTCTTTTAACCAAAAACCTTCCATTTCTCTCATTTATAAAATCCAACACATGTTCATAAACAAAAAATCACTTTCTAAAATAGACACAAAACTACACCAAGAGTAAAACACCAAATTTAACATGTAGAGTTTAAAACATGATCTAAACCAATTTAAAAAAAAATTAAATGGGGAAACCCCACTCAATCATCCAATTTCACCCAAGGAACACAAATTACATTTTTTACAAAAACATTAGGCACAATACACAAGGGAAAAAACCAAGATTCATGTAAAATCCTATTTTTGAAAAAACATAACAACTTCAAAACATAATAATAAGCTTAAGAGGAGTATCATATAGGTGAGAAACAAGGTTATAAATTTAAATAAACATAAATCATTAAATGAATTGCAATGGAAAGAAAAATCATGTATTTACCTACCTTAAGGAATTCAAGCCAAAAACTTCTAACTCAAGAAACATACCGCTCGCACACACGCACGCACGCACTTCCATACACACACATATATATATATACACACATTTAACCTGATGCACATGTTCCCCGCACCAAGAGGGAACACACACTCAGAATATATATATATATATATATATATCCATACCTGGGAAAATGTGTGTGCGCACTAAGAAATCATCTCGACTCCCTACAACAATTCCCAACACTCAAAATTAGTTCAGAGAAGATCATCACACATCCCAAAAAAACCAGGGACTCACATAAACCATAATAACCTAAAATAAAGTTCACAACAAAACTAGTGATGAAGAACATCACCTCGGACTGTGGTGATGATCTTGAGAACATGACAAGGTGTGTTTGTATACCAAAATAATTAGTTGCACTGCACATAGAATACTAGGACTTCAAAACACAATTATGACACTAAAAAAATGTGCGCGTGATAAAAAAACTCTTACCTTGGATGGTGGTGGTGAACCAAAACATGTGGCAAGACCAAACGCTCCCTGCGAATAATGGTGAACGGTCCGAAGCAATCTGAATTACTTCGCCTTTGGCAGCGATGGATGGGATGCGGTCTGACATGACCCTAGACACTCTTTACAAACCCGATGAGGGGATTCATGGCCACGCCATAGCAATGCGGAGGATCTACGTAATGGGGTCTAGGTTCGTCACTGCTGGCTACCGAACAGGGGGGTTGGGTTCCCCAGAAGCGTGCTGGGAAGGGGTTCAGGTTTTTCGGAGCTGGCCGGCCAGGAGGAGGGGATAGGGCCGCCTCCGGTGGGTCGCTCCAAGAAAGGGGGGGCATTGGGGCTGTCGCGCTGAGGGAGATGGAGGGGGTAGTCTTGCTCTAGTTGGACAGGGAAGGGGAGACACTGCGGGCGACCGGCGTAGGAAAAGGGTGGTGTCACGGTTCAGCCGACGCAGCAGGAGGGCGACGCCTTGGGTTGACTGACACAACAGGAAGGCGGCCTGGCGAGCACGCTGGTCGGGTGGGAGGGGCACTATCGTGTGGTAGAGGATGGGGGGTTGTGCGCAATGCACTGGGGATAGGGGCTACGGGTAGATCTAGGATTTTAATTAATTAAAAATAATAATAATAAAATAAATAATAATAATAATATTTTTCACAGTTTAATAATAATAGCATTATTAACAGATTAAATAATTATTTTATTATCATCTACACAATAATAATAATAATAATATTGTTTAAACATTAACATCGTTTGATCATTATAAAATTTCATTTGACTTTATTTTTAAATTAACTTAATTTTATTTATTTTATTTATTATTTATTTGAATTATCGGGCATCCACGCATTCACTAGGACCGAACGAGAGGTAACCTCTAATGGTGCGGTGACCACGCACTGGCCCAAGACCCCCCAAAAAATATCAAAGCTTCAAAATTTTCAAACTAGGGTCCAAACAAGCCCCGTCCAACAACGCGAGACCGAGAAAAGAATACAATAAAAGGGCATCCGAGGTCGGGGTGTGACAAGGATTAATGAGAGTGAAAATAAGATCTCATCATTTATACATAAAATTGATAGTAAGGGGGTCATGGAACTTTATATCCCAACATAGGAAATAAGGAAATTAAAATACATAACATGAAAGGAATGCTTGATAAAAGAGGAGGGTGGAGGATCCCTTAAGAAAATTTATCATGGTAATGAGTGCACATACGGGTTCATAAGAGGGATAAATGAGAGTGAAAGGGTATCTCATCATTTATACATAAATTGGGTAGTAAGGAGGATATTTAATAACATATCCCAACATAGTAATAAAATAAATTTAAAGACATAACATGAAAAGAATGCTTGATCAAAGAGGAGGGTGAAAGGTCCCTTACTTGGATGTGTGATCCCAAAGGCTTGGGAAAGGATTTCTAGGGGCTTGGGGGAACCTTGGGAGGAATTTAGGGAGTATGGGACAGAGGTTGTTCAAGCTCCAAATGGTTTTAGTGAAGAGGAATGAGAGATTGGGTGGGTTTATATAGAAAAATAAGGAGAATTCTTTATTATTTATGTTTTGGACGCAACACACTAAAATATTCAAAACCACAAACCAACCCATGGTTTCTGGAAAAGGGAAGTAGAAAACATTATTTTATAATTAAAAGGGACTAATATATTAAAATATTTCCCTTTCTTATGTGGAGTTGAGTCACACTTTCAAGGAAATGAATTTAAAATCATAAATATATTATACATTTTGGAGGATTCACTAAGGCATTATAAAATAAGTCAAATAAATATAAAATCACGTTATTTTAAAGTTAAAACATATATTTGGTCTATGATCTCTTTTATGGTATTTATTACATCACTATTGGGTCATTATGATGTCATAAAACACACTATATATTTATATATTATTTAATATTTACCCAAAAATTCGACTCTCATAAAATTATGAAAAATTCACCATTGGATAATTTCAACTTCCTGGTTCCATAAATAATATTTATTTTATCTAAATAATTTTCTAAATATATTAATTTTCACTTTAAAATTGAGAACTAAAATTTATTAAAAATTGACGGGTTTTGACAAAAACAATTTTTAAACCTTAATAAAAATTACTTTTAACTTCATAAAAATTACATAATCATTTATATATTATAAAAGTAATTTAATAATAATATTTTATTATAATATTATTTATTTCAAAAATACATTAATTAATTAATAATATATTTCTTAATTGAATATGAAAATTAACCAAAAATATTATTTGTGCTTTATTGTATGAAAATATAATTTTTATAAACTGAGTAATTAACAAATTATAAAGTAAAAATAATAATAAATAAATATATTAATAATTTAATTAAAAGTAAATATAAATATTTATACTATTAGAGTTACTTTGATTCTATCTTTTTTTTCAAATAATTTGTTTACTGTTAATTATCCTTTTTTCCTTTTATCATGACAATTAATATTTACTACAGTTAATAATCATATAATTAAAACATTAAGTTAAAATTATTAGCTAATATTAATTATTATTATTCAAAATATGGAATATATTTTATTAGAATCAATTTAATTTAATATAAAATCCATAGTTATTATGGAAAATAGTTTTCCGAAAAATACATTTTTTAAGGAAAATATGAGTTCACTTTAACTCTACAACTACTAATATTAATGTTTTTATTTTCAATTAATAAAGATAGATATATAATATAAATATTACATTTAGTTCATTATCATTAGGGGTTATTTTAATTAATTAAAATAGTTATACATTATGCATTTTAAATCATTTTTAAGAAAAATGCATTTTTAATCCTAAAAATAAACTTATAATAAAATCTAGTATAAATATGATTTACATGAAATAAATTGAATTAAATTTAATTAAATAATAATTATGATGCATTGAAATCAAATTAATATAATAATTAATTCATTTATCAAAAGAAAGACAATTTTACGTAAAATATATATTTTCACTATTCACAAAAAAATCAATATTTTTTGAAAAATACCAAATTATTACCCTAATTTAATTTTGATATGATGAGACCAAATATTGAGTTTATTTATCAAATTAATTTTATATATGTTCTATAAAATAATTATAATAAATAAATAAGAATCTTTTTTAATGAAAACATATTTTGAAAAACAAAAAGACATTACCAAAATTTGATTGAATAATTAATAATAATTTATTAATATATTTATGAAATATATACTTCATAAATTACATAATACTAATCATATATTAAAATTTAATTTAAAGGTTAAAATGGTCATACTTTAATAATCATTATTTTTTAGGTTTATTTTTGTGTATTGCATATGCTATTGAACATAATTTTATATTTTAAAAAACTCTGGTCATTACATTCTTCCCCACTTTAATAAATTGTGTTCTCACAATTTAAACATTAACTAAGTTTTTCCTATTTCCATCTATTGCCTAGAATAATGGGAAAAATTAATGATGATTATTTTAAAACTATTGAATACTTAAACATGAATCTAATGACATTAAAGAGATAAATTATAAATTACATTTATCTCCTTAACTTATGAATTTATAGGCTTCAATCTAAGTTATCCATGATATGTTTCCTAAAATATATTCTTATGGGATTTTTTTTCTCCCTTAATAATGGTCCGTACTATTATTATGAATTTACTAAATCATATCTCCCAAGAGTTTTAAACTAAGAGTGCAGCAAGGCTCATTTCCATGCACTAGTTCCTGTTCGAGTCGAACTCAAAGCGATGTTTTCAGGTTTTACCCCCATATACATCTGTGTCATAGCCACCTCTACTTGTTAGAATCCAAATATGGATGTATTTTATTGATAAACCACTTACTCTATAATCACCAAAATTTATATATTATTTTATTGTACTTATTCTTATCCCTAAGGCTTTCACTAGGGTTTTCTAATCCTAATCCCAAAAATAACTAAACTTATCCTCTGATACCAACTATAACAACCCTACTCTTTATTTCATATTTAAACAAGCTTTATTACATAAAATCTCACTTAATACGAGCTATAAGATAGATAGGTCTAGTGTATTTGGGGATTATGAACATTACATGACAACTTAAGACATAAAATACAACATCTTTATTGAAAAATTCTTTTACATGACCACAACATTCCTTCATACTTAGCATTGCATGGGATAACCAGAGGACATCCATAAGAAAAGGGTGATCTATAAAGACCAGTAAGCGAGTAAAAAATTCACAACAAGAAGAATACAGTACATGTTAGACAATACAAATATCAATGGATCATAAGAAGAACATGAACATAAAGGCATGATATAGCATGATCATCATAACATGGAAATGTGGCAACATCTTAAAACAATGCATCATTAACATAAAGGAATAAGGTAAACCTATGTCCCAAAAGTGTGGAAAAAAATTCATATAAAGGAATAAGGTAAACCCCTATCCCAAAATGATGTATCATGATACTAAACATTACCCAATGCATTGGAGCGCTATCAGGGCACACCCTTCATGAACATTTTAATCTCATGCTTAAGTGTGCCACATAGATCATATAACATAGGTTAATTCAACATAATCATTTATTCTATGATAAAGGAATGTGTAATAAATATATGAAATTATATAATCAACAAATATATGTTCATAAATATGAATACCCATGATAGCTAAATAGGCATGATGTTCACTACACTGTGATTTTGGCATGGAAAATCACGGTGCAATTTCGGCGGCATAATGACATCACATGGGAATGGGTTGATGAGAGAGAAAGGATTCTCTCATTATTTAGACATAAAATGGGGAGTAAGGGGATCATGGATCATAATATCCCAATATATGAAATTGAATTTGAGATACATAATATAAGAGAAATGCTTAAATGGAAATTAGGAGAGAGAAATCCCTTACCGAATTTTGGCATGGTTACAGGTGTACATGGGAGAGATTAATGAAAGTGAAAGGGGTTTATCATCATTAGAACATAATAAGGGTATTATGGGGGAGGTTTGAAAACATACCTTGTAATTTTTAATTAAAAAATAAAAGGGTATAACAACATAAGTAAACTTGGACAAAAATGAGAAATAAAGGAAAGTGAGGATCCATTACGGAATTTTGGCATAGTAATGATTGTACTTAAAGGATCATAAGGGGGATTAATGAGAGTGAAATTAAGATATCATAATTTATAAATATAATGGAAAATAATGGGGTCATGTAAATTTATATACCAATATAGGAAACAAGGAAATTAAAAGACATAACATGAAAGGAATGCTTGATAAAAGAGGAGGGTGGAAGATCCCTTACAAAAATTCGGCATGGTAAGGGGTGTAAATAAGGGTTTATAAGAAGTCTAAATGAGAGTGAAAGAGGATATAATCATTTATAATTAAAAAAATTTAAAATCATAAAATATATTATACATTTTGGAGGATTCACTAAGACATTATAAAATAATTCAAATAAATCTAAAATCACATTATTTTAAAGTTAAAACATATATTTGGTCAAATTTCCATTTTATGGTATTTATTAAATCACTATTGGATCATTATGATGTCATAAAACACACTATATATTTATATATTATTTAATATTTACCCAAAAATTTGACTGTTTCAGAAAATTATGAAAAATTCACTGTTGGATAATTTTGACATCCTGATTTTAAAAATAATATTCATTTTATCTAAATAATTTTCTAAATATTTTAATTTTCACTTTAAAATTGAGAACTGACATTAACTGAAAATTGACGGGATTTGATAAAAACAGTTTTTAAATCTTAATAAAAATTACTTTTGACTTCATAAAAATTACATAATAATTTATATTTAATAAAATTAATTTAATTATAATATTATTTATTTCAAAAATCCATTAATTAATTAAAAATATATTTCTTAATTGAATTTTAAAATTGACCAAAAATACTATTTGTGCTTTATCGTATGAAAATATAATTTTTTTAAACTGATTAATTAAAAAATTATAAAGTAAAAATAATAAGAAATAAATATATTAATAATTTAAATTAAAATAAAATATAAATATTCATACTATTAGAGTTACTTTGATTCTATCTTTTTTTTTCAAATAAGTTTTTTTACCGTTAATTATCCTATTTTCCTTTTATCTTGATAATTAATATTTACTAAAGTTACTAATCATATTATTAAAATATTAAGTTGAAAATATTATCTAATATTAATAATTATTATTTAAAATATTTAATACATTTTATCAACATCAATTTAATTTAATATAAAATCTGCAGGTATTATGGAAAACCGTTTTCTGAAAAATACATTTTTTAAGGAAAATATGAGTTCACTTTAACTCTTCAACTACTAATATTAATTTTTTTATTTTTAATTAATAAAGATAGATATATAATATAAATATTTAATTTGTTTCATTTATCATTAGGAGTTATTTTAATTAATTAAAATTGTTACACAATATGCATTTTAAACCAGTTTTTAGAAAAATGCATTTTTAATCCTCAAAATAAACTGATAATAAAATCCAGTATAAATATAATTTACATGTAATTAATTTAATTTAATATAATTAAATAATAATTATGATTCCTTTTAATAAAATTAATATAATAATTAATTCATTTATCAAAATAAATGACAATTTTACGTAAAAACTATATTTTCACTATTAAAAAATCTACATTTTCTGAAAAATACCAAATTATTACCCTAATTTAATTTTGATATGATGAGACCAAATATTGAGTTTATTATTGAATTAATTTTATATATTTTCTAGAAAATAATTATAATAAATAAATAAATAACATTTTTAATGAAAACATAATTTGAAAAACAAAAAAAGACATTACCAAAATTTGATTGAATAATTAATAATAATTTATTAATATATTTATGAAATATATACTTCCTAAATTACCTAATACTAATAATATCTTAAATTTTAATTTAAAGGTTTAAATGGTCATATTTAAATAATCATTGTTTTGTTTAGGTTCAGTTTTGTGTATTACATAGGCTATCGAACATAATTTTCTATTTTAAAAACTCAGGTCATTAAAATTTACCTCTTTAATTCATGGTAAGACTCTATATTAATGAAGTTATAAGACTTTATGGTGAACCTCTTTCAATTGTGTTTGATCATGATCCATGATTTACATCAAAATTATAGAAAAGTATTCATAAGGCTCTTGATACTGAGCTTCATTTGATCACCGCCTACCACCCTCAAACTGATGGGAAGTCAGAAAAGACTATCCAAACATTAGAAGGTATGTTGATTTCCTTCTCACTTGAATTTCACGGTATGTGTGATTAATATTTACCTTTGGTGGAATTTTTTTATAACAATAGCTTCCATTCAAGCATTCAAATTTCTCCGTATAAAGCATTATATGGAAATAGATGTTGTGCACCAATTTTTTGGGATGAATTTGGTGAAAGGAAGCTTATAAGACAAAAACTTGTGGAGGAAACAAAAAAATAGGTAAATACCATTCACACCCATATCAAAACAGCTCAAAGTAGGTAAAAGATCTATGTTGATAACTGAAGTAAGGATTCAAAATTTCAAGTGGGAGATTATGTTTTCTTGAAGGTATCTCCAAGGAAGGGTGTTATAAAATTAGATAAGAAAGGATAATTAAGCCCTAGTTACATCAGACCATTCAAAATTTTGGAAAAAATTTGAGCTGTAGCTTACCATTTAGCAATACCGCCAAGTCTCTCTAAAGTTTATGTTGTGTTCCACATATAATTGCTGAGGAAGTATATACCAGAAACAATGCATGTTCTCACTTATAAATAAATAGAACTGGAACCTGATTTATCCTACTATGAAGAGACTATCCATATTTTGGATACTAGAGAGAAAGTGTTTAAGAATCAAATGACTCAGTGGGTAAAGGTACATCGGAAAAATCATAAAATTAAAGAGGCGATGTGGGAACCTTAGGAAATTATGTTGAATAACTAACCAAATCTTTTTATGAGGTGATATCATAAAAATTTTTAGGATGACATTTTTCAAAGAAGGGGAGAATGTAACACCACAATATTTTATATTAATTTTTCTTTTTAAATAAATTTAATAGCTTGTATTGCACGCAACACTGAGTTCAAACGCACCATGATTTATTAATAAGTGATTATTATAACCAAATTGTTAAAATAGCGATAATGAATAGTATTAACCACATTATTAAATTTATATTTTTAATATTCATGAAAAATATTTTATAGACATAAAATAAGAATGAATCCAATTTTACACATTAAAAGAGCTATATCGTTCTAAAGGCAGTTTTACCACCTTTTGATGGAGTTCTTGTTTTAAATAAAGTTTTTCACACTTTTATAAATCATATTTTGACAAAATAAATTTATTATTTGAAATAAAAATATCAAAAATTACTTTGGTTATTTTTTGTATTTTTTAATAAGTTTTATGCTTTGATGAATAGTGAAAAATACTAAATTTTAATTGAAAACAACTTTTTAAATCAAAATAATTTATAATGTTGAATTATATTATTGAATGTTTTTGAAGTATAAATAGATTATTTTTTTATCATTTAATCCAATTTAGGTCATTTTCATCAATTTTAAATTGAATTTAGATATAAATTTTTTTAAATTTTTTACATGTTTTAAACTTTAATAACCCATTTTCTCACCCCATCAATGAGATTACTTTTAAATTAATTACTATAACTTATGTGTTTTGAATTTTTAAAAATGGATTAAATATTTGGAATCAATGATTCCAAATTATTTAAATATAGTTCTTTTGTTTTTTGGTCATTATGAATAGTAACTTTAGTAAAATTTTATTAACATGGTAAAAGGTAAATATAGTAATTAAGGGTAAAAATAATATTATAAACATTAGAAAATTACCCTAACACTTGTCCAAATTTCATTGGATGAGTGGGTTTCTACAAAAAACATATTTTTTCCAAGATTATAATCTTTTTTAAGGCACTCATGTGAGAGTATGAAATTTATTATATTTTATTTAAAGAAAAGCTAAAGATGTCATACTCATATTTTAATAAGTATACCATTTTTTAATATAGGGTTATATTGAAGATAAATTTGGCTATAAATATTATTTTTAAATCTAAAATGTTTTTCTTTATCATGGTAACTAATCTATAGTTTTTAGGAAATAAATAATTACATTAAAGGCTTATAAAATGATGATGTGATAATTGTTTAATTAATAGAAATATCAAATAAATGATATTAAAAATATTAAAATAAATATAATTTGATATAGTTAATATCATCCATAAATTTTATGTATGAATTTTACATGTTAGGGATGATTTAATAGTGTTGGTTAGAATATATCATATTTTTATGATATTTTTAAAAGGACAAATAATGAATAGTGTCAAAATTGTCACTGATGATATTTTATCAAATTAATATTTTATTAAATTATTTAAAAATCATAAAACATATTTAAAGAAATTATATGGTCTAGAATTTTATAAATTGTTCATTTATGTTCTAATTGAAATAAAATAAGTAAAAATTACATCATTTTAATATTGAAAAAGTTGTTACCTTTGTTAAAATAAAAATAGGTTAACTAAGGGTTAATTAAAATGATAAGGTGTAAAACAATACCAAAAATTGTCTAAAATCTATTAGTTTATAATATTACAACCTTATCTCATATTATATTCAAATAAATTACATTTTGGTGATATTTTGATTGAGATTTAATTTATTATAAATTAATATTTTTAGAAATTCCAAAAGAGCTCCTCGCTTCAATTATAAAAAAAGAACCTCCTCCCTCATCTCATTTCATCACATTGAAACTTATATCTCGACTAGAACCTGACCATTTCTATTCTTAAATTCCATATCCACATCCTATAGGTTTTTTTCATATCAAAATACCAACCCTAGTGTCCTTAAGAGGACATCTAAAGGAGGTTTTCTAAAGAAGAGGTAATCATCTTTACCGACACCTTCAAGATTATTTCTTATTATACTTTATATTTATTTTTTGTTTACATTATATGGTAATAAACACAATATCATTTATATATATATGCTGAGATGTTATTATGAATATGTGACAGCCATATTTTATCCATCCTATGAAAAACAAAATCACCACATGTGCGTACGTACGACCTTCCATCTTCACGCCGTGGTGTAATTTTTTTTCATAACTACTTTATTTGGATGGGAATAATTATGGATATAATGTATATAAATAATAAATATTAAATGATATTGATTATGTATAATTAATATACCATATAATTACTTATCCTTTCACCATTAAGGGAATGATATCATCGCTCGTGTGTACGTACGACCTACCATCTCCACGTCGTGATAAGATTCATTATCAATGTTAACCATTAAAGAATGATTATAAAGATTTATATAATGAGTAAATATAATATATATGAACTTAATATAATTTTTTATATTAAATAAATATATATCCCATGCATAAGAAACATGAATTACATGATAAAACATGCATAGGAGAATGAAGTGGTTAACACCTGAAACAAGGGTAATGACAAAATATTATTAACAAAAAAGTGATAAGAAAATATAAGAGGATAATATATGATATAATAAATATAGATATGGTTATATTATAAATTAATAACATGATTTAAACTATTATAGAGTAGGTTAAATCACATCCAACTAAAGGAAAGTACAAGGTAAGAGTTAATTTCACAATCTTATTCTTTTTATAAATTATTTATATGTAAGTATCTACTATAGAATATTTATCATCCATATCCATGTTTTTATAGATATTTTAAAAAAATATTTTTATTATTATCCTAATTTTTTTTAAATATTTTACCCAAGTTTTACCTTTTATAAAATGGTTTGAAAGGAATATTTTTTTCATTTTCCAAATGAGGTACTTTATGAATTTTTAGATGGAATGAATATTTTTTTAACTTATGTGGCATGAGCAGATTTTTCAACCATCATGATGAATTAATGTTTTGAAGCTTCCATTACAATATTACAAGGTTATTTTCAAATGAAATGTTTTATTTTATAATTGTGTGACTTTTAAATAAATTATTTCAAAGTAAAAAAGAAGTATTTCTCTCAAGAAATTTTTAATGATTTTGTTAGACTATTTTTATCTATGTCAACATCCTTTGTTGGATCTTATGATTGATTGAGTTTGATAACTTATGATACCTTCTACCATATTTTATTTAAATTTTTATGATAAGTTTGACTATGGAATTTCTATTTTGATACCATTCATGGTTTATGATTGAAGTATTCATATTTCATATGCTAGTTTCTCAATATGACTTTTTATTATGTTTATGTTTCACCCTTTTCATATGAGGAATGCATTGGTCTTAGTAAGTGATAGGAAAGGCCCTCTATATCCTCTCGATACATCTATAGGTCTAATGAGACAAACTAGTTTAGTTATTGGCTGATGTCTTAATCGTTTTTATATGGTATCTTGGTCAAAGCCTTGACAGTATATTTATGATGTCCGACATTATTCATTTCCTCATTATGAGAATAGTTATTAATATTCCATGTGATTACTCGACTAATAGAATATCCATGTTTATGTTTTCTAACTCATGTGATTATTTTATATGGTATTATTTATTCTTTCAATATTACACTTAAGACTATGTTTAAATATATTGTGTTTTAGTTATACACCTTGTCTTAATGTTTATACATATTATTAATAATAGATTCTGTTGCATGCTTACATTTACTGAGAATCTGAGCTCATCCATTTCTTATGTTTTATTTTTATTAGGATTCACTGCTACAAAATAGGCCTTTAATAGCACTAAAAATGAAATTTATTAGCGTTAGAGAAGCACTAACAACTGGAGTGAGATTAAAATTCATCGACTTTTATCAATGCTTTTTTTATCACTAATATAGGACCCATTTATCATCGATTTTATTTTGTGCTGATAAAGAGTACCTTTATCGGTGGTTTTAAAACCATTGATAAAACAAATTTATCAGCACTTTCAAAAGAACTGATAAAGGATGAATATATCAGCACTTTCAAAAATGCTAGTAAAGTTTCATGCTACAGTGTGTTGTAACAGCACACTGCAACACCAGTGAAATGTGTTGTAACAACACACCATAACACCAAAAATACCACTAGATATCAAAAAAAAATCAAATAACAATACATAATTTAAATAAAATGAAATTTACAACAAAAATTCAAGAAAAAAACATTATATTATAGACATTTCAAACATTGATTTATATAATTACATAATTACAAATTATTACATACATTCAAAAACATCAATATTCCTTTTTATTTTAATCCTGAACCTAACTCATGTTATTTATGAACAAACCATCCCTACTCGAGAAAAATAATTCACCTTTATAAGAAAACAATTCTTATGTTAGTAATAATATAAAAAAATAGATTAACAGGAAGTGTTAATTTTAAACTAAAATTTCAGTCATACAAGGAACAATGTGTATCAGATTGAGTTGTGGTTGATTCTTACACATCGTATCATTTCTTGTTCATATTCAAGCATTATATCTATGAAATTTAATTAAATAATTATAATAAAAATCCCTATGGGTGCATCCTAGTGGTTGTGTGAGTGACATTTTTTGAACTAAAATATCAATTTTAAACTGATAACAGTCACTTTGAGTCATACCAGGAACATTGTGTATCATATTTAGGTGCATCTGATTCATATATGTAAAAAATGACTTATGGATCATTTTTGTAAAGTATCAAAACAATATGAATTCATTTTCTTGATTTTGAGTAGGTCACTTGTCCATTTTACTAAAATTGATGTCAATTTTAAATAAAAAGACACACTTGGAGTCATACCGGTTACACCATGTGTCAAATTGAGATGAGTCCAACTCCTACATGTCTCAAATGACTTATGGATAATTTTTCTAAAGTATTAAAACAATATGAATCCATTTGATCAGTTTTGAGTTAGCTAATTGTCCATTTTACTAAAATTTATGTCAATTTTAAATAAAAAGATGCACTTGGAGTCATAACAGTCACTCCGTGCATCAAATTTAGGTGATTAATATTCCTATACATCTCAAATGACTTATGGATTGTTTTCCTAAAGTATAAAAACAATATGAATGTGTTTTATTATTTTTGAGTATGTCACTTTTCTTTTTTACTAAAATGTCATTTTGAATTGGAAACATGCACTTTGACTCATACCAATAACATCATGTATCAGTTTAATGTGAGACTAATTCATACACATCAAAAATGACTTATGAATAATTTTCCCAAATTATCATGAAAATCTGAGTGTGTTTCAGTCAGTGTTAGTTTTTGAACTAAAATATCGATTTTAAACTAATAATAGACACTTTGAGTAATACCGGTAACATCATGTATCATAATGATGTTAAAATGATTACTACATGTCAAAACTTAATTATGGATTGTTTCTATAAATTATCAAAATAATATGAATGTGTTTTCTTAGTTTTGAGTAGGTTAGTTGTCCATTTTACTAAAATTGATGTCAATTTTAAATAAAAAGATGCACTTGAGGTCATATCGGTCACATTGTGCATCAGATTGAGATGTGTCTGATTCCTAAACATCTAAAATGACTTATGTATTATTTTCTTAAAGTATCAAAACAATCCAAATTCATTTTCTCAGTTTTGAGTATGTCACTTGTCTTTTTTACTAAAATGTCATTTTAAACTGGAAACACACACTTTGACTCATATCAATCACATAGTGTATCAGTTTGACATAAGATCGATTCCTACACATAAAAAATGACTTATGAATATTTTTACTAAATTATCAAGAAAATATAAGCTCGTTTGAATGGTTTTTAGTGAGTGATAGTTTTTGAACTAAAATGTTGATTTTTAACTAATAACAGACGCTTTGAGTCATATCGAAAACATCGTGTATCAGATTGAGTTGAAGCTGATTCATACACATAAAAAATGACTCATGGATTGTTACTATAAAGTATCAAAACAATATGAATGTGTTTTCTTAATTTTTATTAGGTTATCATTCTATTTTACTAAAATTGATGTCAATTTTAAATAAAAATATGCACTTGAGGTCATACCGGTCACACCATGAATCAGATTGAGGTTAATCCAATTATTACACATATAAAATGACTTATGGATTGTTTTAATAAAGTATAAAAATAATTTTAATGAGTTTACTTAGTTTTTGAGTATGTCACTTGTCTTTTTTTACTAAAATGTCATTTTAAACTGGGAACACGTACATTGACTCATACCGATCACATCATGTATTGGTTTGATTTAAGACCAATTACTATACGTCAAAAATTAATTATGAATTGTTTTATTAAATTATTAGGAATATCTAAGTGTGTTTGATTGGTTTTTAGGGAGTGACAGTTTTTTGACTATAATGTCGATTTTAAACTGATGATAGACACTTTGAGTCATACCAAGAACATCATGTATTGGATTGAGGTGTTTTTGATTCATATACATCAAAGATGACTTATGGATAATTTTTTTAAAGTATCCAAATAATAAAAATGTGTTTGGTCGATTTTGACTAGGTCAGTTGTCCATTTTACTAAAATTGATGTCAATTTTAAATAAAAATACGCACTTGAGTTCATACTGGTCACACCGTGCATCAAATTGAGGTGTGACCAATTCCTAAACCTCTCAAATGACTTATGGATAATTTTTATAAAGTATCAGAAAAATATAAATGTATTTTCTTAGTTTTGAGTATATCAATTGTCTTTTTTACTAAAATTTCATTTTAAACTGGAAACACACACTTTGACTCATACCGATCACATAATGTATCGGTTTGATGTAATAATGATTCCTACGTGTCAAAAATTAATTATGAATTGTTTTTATAAATTATCAATAAAATATTAGCACGTTTGATCAGTTTTCAGTGAGTGATAGTTTTTAAACTAAAATATCAATTTTAAACTGATAATAGACACTTTGAGCCATACTAGGAACATCGTTTATCAGATTGAGGTTCAACTAATTATTATATTTTAAAAATGACTTATGTATAATTTTTTGTAAATTATCAAAACAATATGAATGTGTTTTCTCAGTTTTCAGTTGTTCAATTGTCCATTTTACTAAAATTGATATCAATATTAAATAAAAATATGCGCTTGAGGTCATATTGGGCACACTATGTGTCAGATTGAGGTGAAACCAATTTCTACACGTCTCAAATGACTTATAGATCACTATCTTAAAGTATCAAAATAATATGAATGTATAAATATTACCTCTATGATTGAGAAGAGACAACATCATTTCTCTTCCTGTAAAGGCATGATAGATGGACATAAATCTTTTAAAATTAACAAACTCTCTATGGGATAATGAAAATTAATTCAGTGTTCCATTATATTTTTTTTGGTAAGATAGAGAAAATATATCTTAACATTACCTTTAAATATTTCCAAAGGTTTTACTTCATTATAGTTTGTTCTTATAAGGTATTGGAAACATAATCATGTGTAGAAGACATTATTTGGATGTGTAGTCAAACATTTGATTTAGATTATGTTAATGTAGTAGATAACATATAATATTATGAGGAAAAAATAGTATATTTAAAAACACTTTTACCTTCTCATTGAACTCTCTTTCTCTTTTTAAAAGTTTTAGATATTTAGTTACTCTATCAATAATCCAAATCCCTTATAATGTACAAGACATTGTCTACATTAGGACTGACATGAATTGATTATAATCTACCAATGAAAGGGTTATCCTTGATTGAATTTTCATCTAACCTGACATTTGTTTTTTTTACTAGCAAAAAAATTGAACAATTCTTGTTTGTTAGATTTGAGACATAAAATACTTACACTGCTTGTGATGCCATTATAAATGGCACATTTTCCCCCTTCCACATTGAAATTCACCTTCATGAAGTCAATTTCATCAACTTTCACTACACTGATATTGTAAACCCATTTGTAATAGAAAATCATCACTTGAAATGTTGTATAATCTAACTCGTATATCTACTCAATAATATCAAAATATGACATATTTTTATAAATTGGATT
Organism: Viscum album; assembly: GCA_963277665.1. Lineage (NCBI taxonomy): Eukaryota > Viridiplantae > Streptophyta > Magnoliopsida > Santalales > Viscaceae > Viscum > Viscum album. Next base: position 1,142,340,284 of record OY728127.1, read on the forward strand.
TCTATCCTTAGAACTATATATGTGTATCACTTTATCCATAAGCATAACACACTATTTTTCATTGTATTTTAGTCATCATGTTATTTTTAATAGAATGTATAACCATTGATTATAAAACCAGTGTAAGATATAAAATTTTCATTTGGTCCCCTAACTATCCATTAAAGTCATTTAACAATTGAATTTAGATTTTTAGATAACTCCTTATAAATTTGATCTTAGAACTATGTTATAAACTATTGATTATGTGTATTTGATATTCATCCTTTATCCCTTGATGGATTGAAATCTCTAATAATTTATTTGTGGGATTCAATATATGGATCAACATCTTCACTATTATGTAAAATGTAAAGTTATTCTTGATCCCGATCTATAAAGGTAATTGTAACAAAATCTCTTCTGGAAATCCCTTTACCCATAAGGCATTCACTATGATGAGACTTTGGGAGACCGATGTTGTAAACCTCTTATAGGTAATTGGTACAAAATTCAATAGCTTATTCAACAATATATCATTCTACAATACAACTTTCTGGACAACTTTGATTCCTAACATACCCTTTCAAAATCTTCATATACAATTCAATGGGTTGCATACATCTATAACAGACAAGAACAGATAGTTAAACCTCTCTAATGAATTGAAAAATCAGTTGGACCATTATATCAAAGAATGGTGGTGGGAAGAACATATCTAATTCACATAATATGACTGAAACATTCTTATTCATGATGGGAACTAAATTGGGTCTATAACATTACTGCATATGACTTTGAAAAAGAAGTAGGGTCTAGTTAATTCATGTCACACATTTTGAGGTAGAATGCAATGAAAATAAATAGGCATCAAATATTACATCAAAATATGTCAGCAGTGTGATTTTAGTCCTTGTATCTTCAAATTAGTCATTGAAACAACATTCTTGATATTTGATTAATACCCATATGGAACTTTTACACTATTAAGAAAAAGCTAAAATTGCAATTTTTTCTATCTGCATAGAGTGTAAGCTATCGGAGGAAGAAAATTCCTCCTTTTACCCTTCACCAGTGTCAACTCTTCCCTTATCCCCATTTTAATCAAGTACAACCTATCCTTGATGTCATATTTTTTTTCTAGGAACATTTAGTAACATTCCAATAACACTATCAAATACATTTTTTCTACATGCATGACATCAATAAAATGCATGACATACAAAAAATTCAAATACCGTAATTCAAAGAAAATTGATCACTTCTTCCAACCTAATTTTTCAAGGTTTTTTTAAAATGGTTTATTGAAAATAGTGTCAATGTATTTTATTTTATTGTAAATTTGATCACCCATTACTGGAGATAATGTTGTACCTTATTTGATATTCCTATCAAATGGTGTTGTCCAAGATCGGTATTTATGTCGTTGAGGTAAAAATATCTAATGTCCTAAAAAAATAGTCTTCCAGGAATGTTTCAACTGAACTGAGTATGTTCATTTTTCACAAATGGGGACCCCAAAATTTCTATAATGTTATAGCCTGATAAATTTCCATAAGTAGGGATGTCATTTATCATACCATACAACATGGAATTCAATGTGAATTCCTCACTTCTATGAACATCATAAATTTTAACACATTTATCTCACATCAATTTTAGATCTTTGATCAATGGATCTAAATAAAAATCAATATCATTACTGAGCTGCTTTAGTAAAGATATAAGAAGAGAAAACATAATGTATTTTTTGATTCAATGAGGTTTTCCTTATGAATTTTCCATTCCTTCATACTTAGGGTAGATTGTTAAGACATTAAGGTTTCCTTATGAATTTACCATTCCTTCTTGTTTTGAAAATCACAAACACCTTATCTCATGGAAAAACTCTTTTTACCCTATGTTTTACCTCTATAAGGAAAAATTTCCTTCCCCAAGGAAATTTATCCTTACCATGTTTTATTGTTCATATCATAATTTTTCTAAGTGTAAAATTCATATTGAAACCAAAACCTCATAATCTCATAATTACTTAGATATGAAGAATTCTGATTTAGGATTCGAATTATGATTACGAATTCTGGATACGAACTCCTCTGAGTTCGGACTCCAAATTCTGATTACGAATTCTAGATATGAACTCTTCTGAGTTCTGACCTCGTATTCTGATTAAGAATTCTGGATACGAAGTCTTCTGAGTTCTGACTCTGAATTCTGATTACAAATTTTGGTTACAAACTTCTTTGAGTTCTGACTCTGAATTCTCATGAACTCTGACTCTGAACTTTGTAAGTTCAGGTTCTGAATTCCTATGAATCCAGATTCCGAATTTCCTTGAAATTCATACTCCGAAATTCTATAGAGTTTAGGTTCCGAATTCATAGAAAACAGAATCTGAATATCCTTGTATTATAGACTCCGAATTCAATTTTGGTTAGACTCTGAACTTTTATTTTCTTACACTCTGAATATTGGATTATAGTTATGTAACCATATTTTTTCTTACACCTGTTTTGTTATAAAATGATTTCATGAATTCAGTTAATAACTAACCGTTGTTTGAGTGACATGTGTACAGGTACCTCCGAAATTCAAGGAAAATATGACTGTTGGAGGAGGGAGCCGACCGTTGAATCCATGCCTATAAATAGGAGCTCATTTGAAAGAGATCACTACTATTCTATGACTCTAGAGATTACATGTTGTTGAAGTGATTTCTAGAGATATACTCTCATTACTTTGTGCGTAATGAACTTCTTGTTCATATTTTCTTTGTGAAACTCTGATTATTGATGTGTACAATCGAGGGATTCCGGGGATAGGAAGACAAAGGTGCCGACTACCTTGAATTTGAGGGATTCCTTGCTGAGGAAGATAGAGGTGCCGACTACCTTTAATTTGATGGATTTCAGGGATAACAAGACAGACTCTGATCTTCGTATCGAGGGCTTACCTTGGTGTGGGTAATATAGACTTTCTTGAAAGTATAAACCAAGGGATCTTTATCCAAGGTTGTTGGATACCCTTCTCTTTGGGTTAAAATATTCACTACTTGTTACTTGCTTTGTTACAAGTTTTCCACTGCATTTTTATTGTTGAGGAAAGTATAATCTTCTTATACTTCCTTAGTCTTGTACTTTGATTATATAGGATTTTATACGCTTTAAGATAAAATCTTAGTTGTTGTAAAAAAAATTTAAGTTTCATTTCTGGAATCACTTTTCCGGAATCAAGAAAGTTATTAGAGCTTAGAGGTGTTGTGAATTTTGGTTATGCAATAATTTCCTTAGGGGTTTTTAAAGTATACAATTCACCCCCCTCTTGTATTTGAGCATCTCATTTTTACATATTTGATCCCACAATTGGTATCAGAGGAGGTCTCTAAAATACTTATATTAACATATAAGTTTTCCTTGCTCAAATTTTTTTTCTTACTAAGGTATACTACCTTATACCCTGTACCAATTCAACAATTGGTATCAGAGAAGGTGACCTCTAAATTAATCTCACGATTAGATTCAGAAGATAATTCTTCTTCTTATTTTCTGGAATCAGTTTTTTAGACTCCTATACTTCAGATTCATTTTTTCTTAGAGATACTCTTGTCCTATATTTTCCTTGCTTAGGAACATTCTCCTTATTTACGAACTTTTTCTATTAAGAAGTTTTTGTGGAAAGATTTTTATTAAATATGGTAGGAATCAATGTTGGTTCCATAGACAATCTCAATATAACTAGACCACCTATCTTTGATGGAAATGACTATAAATATTGGAGAGATCGAATGAAGACTTTCATTATCAATACTGGAGTTGATAATTTTTTTATGCTTACTGGAGGATATAAAATCCCTGACAAAGAAGTTAGTACCTTTACCAATCAAGAAAAGCAAGAATATCAACTGAATTATAAGGTACGCAATACTTTGCTTTGTTCCATGACTAGAAACATATATAGCCAAATTTCATCTTGTGAAGCAGCAAATTGTATATAGAAGAAACTTGAAGTTACTCACTTCAGAACTTGCAATATTATTGAAACTAGAAGAGCTATGCTCAGAGCTGAATATCATGGTTTTTTCTTTCCTTATGGAGAACCCATATGTAAGGTGCAACAAAGATTCATGACTATTGTGAATAGTTTACAATCCATGGGTGATAAAGGATTAGACGATGAAGCTCTTATTGATAAAATCATAGACATCATGCCCAATGAGTGGGAATCCAAGAGGACTGCTATTGATGAGAACAGAAAGGTTACTTAGATTTCCTTAGATGAACTGTTTGGAACTCTTCTTTAGCATAAGACTAGAATGAAGAGAGATGTTGGTAAAATAAAGAAGAAGAATGGGAATGGCAGTGTTGATTTTACTACAACTTCAAATCATATGAAAGCTAAGACTCCGGAGAGAGTTACTAGATCCAAATCTAAGAAAGTTGTTATCCAATCCAAATCTAGTGGAAGTGAATCCTCAGAAAATGAATTAGCAAATCATTCTCGAAGGATGAACAAGATAGCTGGATAGAGGAACTTTAAATCCAGATATATGAAAAAGGAAAGGAAAGATAAGAAAGATTCAGAAGTTACATGTCATGAATGCAAGAGATTTGGACATATAAGACCAGATTGTCCCATGATTAAGAAGGAAAATAATTTAGAGAGAAACATAAAGAAGTATCACATGGATAAAGCTAAGAAAGTATTGAAAGCTAATGACACCTAGAGTGCCAGTGATGGAGACTCTTCAGATGAATCTTTGGATTATGAATCTTCTGGATAGAAGAATATTGGGCTAATATCAAGATTGCCTATTGACAATCATTGCTTTATAGCTAAAAAATTAGAGAGAGTACCAACAACATTATGTGGTACACGGATACTGGATGTTCCCAGTATATGAATGGTAACAAAAACTATTTTTAAAAGATTATCAAGACGAAAGGAGGAAAAATAACTTTCATAGATAATGCTCAGGGAGAAATTATTGGTATAGGTAACATCGTTCTTCTTGGAAAAACTTTGATTTCAAATGTTTTATTTGTTAATGGTCTTAAGCACAACCTCATTAGCATAATCCAATTATGTGATGAAGGATACCTTGTGAATTTTAGGAATGACAAGTTCTTAGTACACAATTCCAAAGAAGAGTTTATTCTTTCTGCCCATAGGCAAGAGAATGTTTACACACTAAACATAGAAGACCTTAGGAGTCAAGATCTACCTTTCCTTAGTTAAATGGAAGATCATTCTTGGTTATGGCATAGAAGGTTATGACACTGTAACCTTAGGAACTTATGAAAAATTTCTAAGAAAAGATTAGTTAAGGATCTACCGGAGCTTATATTTGATTCTTCAAAAGTTTGTGACCCTTGTCAATATGGAAAGAAACATAAATCAAGTTTTAAATCAGTCGGTGAAGTCTAAAATACTGATGAATTACAACTAGTGCATATGGATCTTTTTGGTCCAACACAAACTGGAAGAATTTGAGGCAAGTACTATATATTTTTCTTGGTTGATGATTACACTAGATTTACGTGGGTCTATTTTCTAGTAAAGAAGTCTGAAGTTTTTTCTTATTTCAAAAGTTTTAGATCCCAAGTTAAAAATGAGAAAAACATTCCATTTAAAACTATTCATATTGATCATGGAGGGGAATTTCAAAATTCTAATTTTGAAACTTTTTATAGTAGAAAAGGTATTACTCACAACTTCTCAACACCCAGAACACCTCAACAGAATGGTGTTGTTGAAAGAAGAAATAGAATTTTCAAGAGATAACTAGAACCATGTTGAGTGAGTATTCTGTAGCAAAAAATTTTTGGGCTGAAGCTATAAGTACAACTTGTTATACTATAAATCAAGTTTTGATTAGACATTTTCTTAATAAAACTCCTTATGAGTTATGGAATGGTAGAAAACCTAAACTTTACTACTTTAAGGTTTTTGGTTGCAAGATATTCATTCTGGATACTAAAGATAATCTACATAAATTTTCACCAAAATCTGATGAAGGAATTTTCTTAGGCTACTCCAAAACTTCTAAGGCATATAGAGTTTTCAATAAAAACACTTGTACTGTTGAAGAGACAGTACATGTCAAATTTGATGAAACCGATTCTTTTGTTTTTAAACAACCCCAACCTACATCTTTAGATGTGTTTTCAAAAACTAATTATAAACCTTTGATAGAAGATCCTTTTGATAAGGAAAATGTTCAAGAAGATACTTCTGAAACATTCACCCTAGAATATTTCCTACCCTATGTTGATGAACAGGTTTTACAAAACCCAAATCAATTGTTTCTAAAGAATCATCCTAGTGATAGCATCATTGGTGATGTGAATCAACCTGTAAGGACTAGAAGTTCCTTAATAAATTGAGTAGAACATCTAGAATTCCTTTCCCAATTAGAGCCAAAAATCACTGATGAAGCTTTAGGTGATGATGATTGGATTAAATCTATAAAAGATGAGCTAAATGAATTTGAAAGGAATAAAGTCTGGACCTTGGTTGAAATACCTAAGGAAACTTCTATTATTGGAGTAAAGTGGGTATTCAGAAATAAATATGATGAAAATGGAATCATTGTTAGAAATAAAGCTAGATTAGTTATTAAAGGCTATAATCAACAAGAAGGAATAGGCTATGAAGAAACCTATACTCTAGTAGCTAGACTTGAATCTATTCGTATTTTACTTGAATTCACAACATTCTTCAATTTCAAACTTTTTCAAATGGATGTGAATTGTGATTTCCTTAATGGTTATGTTCAAGAGGATGTTTTTGTTGAAACACCTCCTGACTTTGAAGATACAAAACATCTTGATCATGTTTTTAGACTTACCAAAGCTCTTTATGAACTTAAACAAGCCCCTCGATCTTGGTATGATAGAATTACAAAGTTTTTTCTTCAAAATAACTATTTTAAGGGAAATGAAGATCCAACACTTTTTATATATAAAGATAATAAAAATGTTTTAATTGTTCAAATATATGTTTATGACATTATATTTGGTTCAACTCACCAATCTTTAACTGATTCCTTTGCAGATCTAATGAAATATGAGTTTGAAATGAGTATGATGGGTGATTTAACATTTTTCCTTGGTTTTCAAATCTCTCAAAAACCAGAAGGAATCTATATATCCCAACATAAGTATATTAAATAACTTCTTAAAAAGTATGGATATGACAATACTAAAAGTATTAGTACTCCCATTGGTACCTCAAACACACTTGATCTTGATGAAGCTAGGAAACCAGTAGATCAAACATATTTTAGAGGTATGATAGAAAGTTTACTTTACTTGACAGCTAGTCATCTAGACTTAATGTTTTCAGTATGCTTATGTGAAAGATATAAATCCAATCCTAAGGAATCTCACTTAAAGGCAGTGAAAAGAATTTTTCTCTACTTAAAGGGAACCATGGATTTAGGACTCTTTTATACTTCTGGAAATGATTTTGTTTTAAAAAGTTTTTCGGATGCTGACTTTGGTGGATGTAGAATGGATAGAAAGAGTACATCTAGAACTTGTCATTTCTTAGGAGATTCATTAGTTTCTTAGTCTTTGAAGAAACAACACTCAATATAACTTTCCACTGCTGAAGATGAATATGTAGCAACTGGAAGTTGCTGTGCTCAAGTGTTGTGGATGCAACACACACTCACAGACTATGGTATGAGTTTTACCAAAAATCAAATTTTGTGTGATAATACAATTTCCATTTCCCTTAGTAAATACCCTACACATAACTCCCATACAAAGCACATAGATATTAGGCATCACTTTCTTAGGTATCACACACAAAAAGGAGATATCATTCTTTAATTTATCAGAACACATGATCAACTTGCTGATATTTTCACAAAATCTTTACCCTCTGATAGATTTGAATACATTAAACAAAAGTTAGGAATGATAACCGTAAGGCAATCCTCCTTATTAAATTTCTGTTGAACAAATCTCCTTACATTAATAAACTCCTTTTCATAGGGGGAGTGCATTTTCTTGCAAGTTTTTCAAATTTTTCATAATGAAGTTTTTCATATTTTTCATAATGAAGTTTTTCATATTTTTCGTAATGAAGTTTTTCAAATTTTTCATAATGAAGTTTTTCATATTTTTCAAAATGAAGTTTTTCATATTTTTTGTAATGTTGTTTTTCATATTTTTCGTAATGAAGTTTTTCAAAATTTTCATAATGAAGTTTTTTTTTATTTTATTTTTCGTAATGAAGTTTATTTTAATTTTATTTTTCATAGTAAAGTTTTTTTTTTTTCATAATGAATTTTTTCATATTTTTCATAATGAAGTTTTTTTTATTTTTCGTAATGAAGTTTCTCATATTTTTCGTAATGAAATTTTTCATATTTTTTTTCATAATAAAGTTTTTCATATTTTTCATAATAAAATTTTTCATAATTAAAATTTTTGTAATGAAGTTTTTCGTACTTGAAATTTTCTTAATGAAGTTTTTTGTACTTGAAATTTTCATAATGAAGTTTTTCGTACTTGAAATTTTCATAATGAAATTATTCGTACTTGAAATTTTCTTAATAAAGTTTTTTTACTTGTAATTTTCGTAATGTTTTTTTCGTACTTGAGATTTTCATAATAAAGATTTTCATAATGAAAATTTTCATAATGAATATATGTGTACTCAATTATTTTTCGTACTCAAGTTTTTTTTGGAATCTAAAGTCCTTCAAGAAGAAATTTCCTCAATACGAATAATTCTCCTGAAAATCCGAAAGGTATGATTCTTCCTTGAGTTTTCATAATAACCTTTTACTTGCTGTTAGTTTCTTTTGTTTTTAAAATTTCTCAGATTCTAGTTTCCTTAAATCCGAATATTTTCTTTTAAAAACCTCAAAAGATCGGATCCTATCAAATTTTTCCTTGCGGTTATCATTTCAACTGTCAGATCATATCAGAAGAATTCTCATCCATTGAATTGAAATGGGAAGATGAACCGCTGCTTCAACACCTATAAAAGGGGACCCAATATGGTTGTCCCACATCGGTTCTCAAGATTTTTCATGTCGAAGTTTTTCCCCACTACAAAAGCCCATTCCAAACTTTTTAGAAGTGCTCAATTCTGAATGTTTGCTGAAGTTCCTTCTCAAGAGATGCCTACTGTCAAGCTGATTGCGGTGTGGCAGATATAAAGGGAGAGGTTGGTGCATCCGAAATTCTTCAACAAGTATGATTATATTATTTCAAAGAACATCAAGCTTAATGGATGGGAGAGTGTATCTATATTGAAGTCAGGGGCTCAGGATGTTGTGTATCCGGATTTGCTGATAGAGTTTTATGAGTCAGCTTGTTTTTTTAAGGAATATGGTAAAGACAAATTTTCCTTCAGGAGTTATGTAAAAACATATAAACTTTCTTACACCAAGGCTACTAGCTTGGTAGGGCTATCTTATGAAGGAGAGGTAGAATTTTGTTCTCACAAGTTACCATATGTTCAAGGGATTTTTGTAAAGGTGAAGGCTTTGCAGTGTCTTGGACTTTTAGATATCAAGACCGCAAAAATTGATCACTTGTCTACTAACAATTGGATCCTAGAGTTATGGGTTCAGGGTTTTATCGTTCAAAGAAAGGGTGACAAGGACACTCTTAAGAAAAGTGATATGTATATCTTATATTTTTTGGTAAATCTAAGGAAAATCAATTTGATGAATAATATTCTAATTACGATAGAGAATATCAAGAATGAGAATCTGAGAGCACAGATAATCATGTATTTTTCCCTACTCTCCAAGTTGATAGTTCAGTGTCTTGAATCATTCAAGATTCCTTGCAGTTCCAAGATGAGAAATTGAAAAGTGATGTTAGTAAGGGATGAAACTTTGAAAATAATGAATGTTGGATTTTTTAAAGATTCAGGAGAGTTTTATAATCTGCTAGTGGAAGAGGCAGAAGCCGTTCCAAAAAATGATGAAGAGGCTGAACTATCAAAGAAGGTTGGGAAGAAAAGAAAATTGAAGGAAGTAGAAGTTGAAGGTGAAACACCTAAGGCCAAAGAAACTCAATCAGTACCTCGAAAACCCAAAAAGCAGAAAGCCTATCCGGATGAGGTCGTAGCCAAATGGAGGGAGGATAAAAAGAATTGGAAGGAAGGGGAGCCATAGTTTGGCCTAGACCCCGTAGAGGCCAAAGCATTGAAAGAGAAAGCTACTAAAGATCTTGAGAAGCAATCCAAAGAGAAGAAGCTTAAGAAGAAGATGTTGGAGGTAGAGATTGTGCAATCTCTTTTGAAGGCTACTGAAGTTGAATTTGAGAACATTTCTGTACCGAAAATTTTCTTAGTAGAACCATTACCTGAGACACCAGGGAAGAAGTTCATTACTACGGAAAAAGTACTATAGAAGGGCGTCGAAGAAAAGGAATATGTAGAAGAATTAAAAGAAGCTCAAATCACTGAAGATACAACTGATCTGATAAAGCAAGTAGAATACTTTCATGAGAAGGAAAGTGCTTCTAAAAAATTTTCAATCCGGACTTCTCAAGACAGATCTTCAAAACTTGCAACTCCTGAAATGGATGAGAAGGCTAAAGAGGAAGTGAAAAAATTATCTAAGGAAGAGATTCATAATCATAACTTCATTCTCCCTGAATATATTGAGGTAGGAGCTGAGAAAGAAAATTTTGATGAAGATAGGATTGTTCAGTTGTCTGAGAGTGAGTAGGAATCTTCAAATGAAGAATCTATTCTGAAAACCAACAAGGGGAAACAAGTGGTTGTTGATACCCCAACCAATGAAATTCTAAGTAAGAAGGAAGCTGGAGGATCCTATAAGAGTAATCTTGTCGAGCTAGAGGAATAACCACAACCTAGTAGAGTCTCAGACTCGGAGTCATCAGCTCTAGGACATGATTTTGTTGTTTAGTCTCTGAATAAGCTAGTGGAAACCATTTCGATCTTTCCAACAATTGACTTCAGATGAAAGATGCTCCGGCATAGCATGAATCATAAATCAGATTCTGTATCCATGGTGATGGATAGGTGTGTAAATATTGAGGTCGGACACAAGAATTTCCTTATCAACTATGAATCCCATATAAAATCTTGCAAGAAAATGACCAGCTGGTCGAAGAAGATCGTTGAAGATTTGAGAGAACTTGATCAATTTCAAGAAGATTTCAGGGAATCTTTTGATACTGAAGACACAAAAATCATGGATCTTACAAATATTTTTGAGAATAATCTAACCCTTGAAAAAATACTCGGATTCAGGGTTTCAAATATCTGAATGAGAAGTTGAATTATTTTGTCAAAAGTTGGAAAATAGAAAGGGATTTTCGGATTGAGATTTAAGAAAAGATAGTGAAGCAAGATGACTTGCTGAAGGCTTAGGGAGAGGCTCTGAAGGCTCAAGATAATAGGATAAAAGCCTTAGAGAAGCAAGAAGAGGAGGATCACAAAGAGCTAAAAAAGCTGAAAACCATCGTGAAGAAGCTGATACCCAAGGAAAAAGAAGAAAAATAGATCCAAATCCGATCTTTTGTTGTATCTATTTTTTTCTTATACAAATTCTTCCAATCCTAATGAAATTGTGGTTTCTTGTTTTGTTTGGATGTTTGTACTAATATTTCAGGTACTATATTTTTTCCATTCCCTCAAACTCTTTTTGAAAATCACAAATGGGGAGAAGGAAAAATAATTCTAAGTAAAGAAGAAATATCTCTAAGGGGGAGTTTATTTAAGGGGGAGTTTTACATTATGAAGATTTTCATACTCAAGATAATGAAGATTATCATTCCGGAAATCTAGAATATGATCCTTAGTGTTCCAAAGCCTAAGGGGGAGTTAGTCGCATTCATCTTTTTCCATGAATAAAGGGAGAGAAGTTTTATTTGCAAAGTTTAGTAAAATATTTTCTAAGTCCTTATATTATTTTTCATAAGGGTGTTTGTGCTTTCCAAAAAGGGGGAGATTGTTGAGTCAATAAGGTTTTCCTTATGACTTTTCCATTCCTTCATACTTAGGGGAGATTGTTAAGACATTAAGGTTTCCTTATGACCTTACCATTTCTTATTATTTTGAAAATCACAAACACCTTATCTGAAGGAAAAACAATTTTTACCCTATGTTTTACCTCTATAAGGAAGGATTTCCTTCCCCAAGGAAATTTATCCTTACCATGTTTTATTGTTCATATCATAATTTTTCTAAGTGTAAAATTTGGATTGAAACCAAAACCATGGAATCCCATAATTACTTAGATATGAAGCATTCTGTTTTAGGATCTGAATTCTGATTACGAATTCTGGATACAAACTCTTCTGAGTTCTAACTCCAAATTCTGATTACGAATTCTGGATACGAACTCTTCTAAGTTCTGACCCCGAATTATGATTACTAATTCTGGATACGGACTCTTCTGAGATCTGACTTCGAATTCTGATTATGAATTCTGGTTATGAACTTCTCTAAGTTCTGGCTCCGAATTCTCAAGAACTCTGACTCCAAAATTTGTAAGTTCAGGTTCCGAATTCCTGTGAATCTAGATTCTGAATTTCCTTGAAATTCATACTCCAGAATTCTATAGAGTTCAGGTTCCAAATTCCTAGAAAATAGAATCCAAATATCCTTGTATTATAGACTTTGAATTCAATTTTGGTTAGACTCTGAACTTTTATTTTCTTACACTCCAAATATTGGATTTTAGTTATCTAACCATATTTTTTTCTTACACCTATTTTGTTATAAAATGATGTCATGCATTTAGTTACTAACTAAACATTTTTTGAGTGACACATGTATAGGTCCCTTCAAAATTCAAGGAAAATATGACTGTTGGAGGATGGAGTTGACTGTTGAAGCCATGCCTATAAATAAGAGCTCATTTGAAAGATCTCACTATTGTTCTATGACTCTAGAGATTACATGTTGTTGAAGTAATTTCTAGAGAGAGACTCTCATTGCTTTGTGCGTACTGAACTTCTTGTTCAGATTTGCTTCGTGTGACTCCAATTGTTGCTTTGTACAATCAAGGGCTTTCGGGGATAGAAAGACAGAGGTGCCGACTACCTTGAAGTTGAGGGCTTCCTTGCTAAGGAAGACAGAGGTGCTAACTACCTTGAAGTTGAGGGCTTGCGGGGATAGCAAGATAGACTCTGATCTTCGTATCGAGGTATTACCCTGGTGTGGATAAGACAAAATTTCTTAAAAGTATAAACCAAGGGACCTTTATCCAAGGTTGTTGTATACCCTTCTCTTTGGGTTAAAAGATTCACTACCTGTTACTTGCTTTGTTAAAAGTTTTCCACTGCATTTGTATTGTTGAGGAAAGTATAATATTCTTATACTTCCTTAGTCTTGTACTCTGATTATATAGGATTCTATACGATTTAAGGTAGAATATTAGTTGTTGTAAAAAAAATTTAAGTTTCATTTCCAGAATCACTTTTCTGGAATCAAGCGAGTTATTAGATCTTAGAGGTGTTGTGAATTTTGGTTATGAAAAAATTTCCTTAGGGATTTTTAAAGTATACAATTAACCCCCCCTCTTGTATTTGAGCATCACATTTTTACATATTTGATCAAATAGTATTTTCACTTCATACATAACCATTTCATCAAGTTATAACTTACCAACATGATGGGACATGTATTGTGAGTACTACTCTATACACCAAAAAGATTTATTCCATCTATGGATATTGAAAGATGAAAGTTTCTCAGCTTATTTCCAAATTTTGGATACTCATAATCAATTTTATTCTACTGAGGATAATCTGTTGGATGACATAAGTTCCCATATTTAATTCTTGTATTTGTATTCCATGTTAATTGTCTCGCAGTTTCCTGACATCCATATAGTATTCTAAAACATGGAATAATAGGAAATTACCATACATATTTTGAAGGGATTGATTCATTTTTCTTATATCGATCTACGCCACACTTAGGTCATTTTATGAGTGATTCATGATCCTTGAAAAACAATATTCAATCATTTAGACAAGCATTTATTTTTATAAAGATCATTCCCATTGTCATGACCCGACCCTACCCGGGCTCGAGCTGCAACTACCCCAAGCCCGCCTCCATAGGCCAGGGGCTGGCGACTAGTGCCAAAGGCACAATAACTCAGGGAGGCCTTTGACTAAGTACCTGTGAACACACACACACAGCACACTCAATGCAAAAGTGCAGAGTAAAATAAAGAAAAGCAAAGGGGAACTGCTATATATAAACCACAGTGTGCATCAACCTCTAACAGTACAAAGTACAGTGCTGAAAAGGAAAAAAGGGTAAAACACGCGCCCAACCAAAAAGTACCACAACTCGGCAACAGGTAAACGAAAAGAAACAGCCGACGGGTCGGCCACCTAGAACCCGGCCACGACCACCGCACACGGTCCAAGATCCCAAGCTCATACGCTCCACTGAAGTCGCGCTCCACCTGTCCATCTTCTGCAAGGGCACACCAAGTGCGGGCAACGCCCAAGCAGGGGTGAGTATAAAAATACTCAGTAGGATACCCCGAAGGCTCGAGGGAGCAACAAAAGGAGGTACCGAAGGGTGAGTAGTAGAGGGAACGGGAAAAGTAAAGGAGTACAAAAAGGAGTGCAGTAAAGAGTACAGCTCAACCCAACAAGATAAAGGAAGTAGACTCGTCCAGACACAAGGAGCTGGAAACGGTGAGAAGATGAACGTCCTGTCGAGTCTTCGCTACCTATAGCAGGAGAGTAGACTCGTCCAACCACGAGAAGCTAGACACGGAAAGCACGTGGCATACCTCGCGCGTCTTCGCCTCTCCTGGAAGGAGAGTAACCAAACCCAAGAAGTGGGTACTAGAACAAGGTATATACATATCCATATGCTCTGTCAAGATGCCCGAACAACGTCGTAAGGGGATCTCTGTCCCGTAGCTCAGCCCAAGAAAGAGTAGCCAACAGTCCCAGAAGTAACAACATCGATGCCCAGCATCCCGCACGTTTGCCCCGAACTACAAGCCAAGGGGCTCAATCATCGCACTTAGACACTATCCTCTTTGGGTGGCACTGACTCACCCACACGGTTTTAGATCGTGTCACAAGAACGCGTCTCTATGGGAAAAGCGCCCCTCGTACTTGAGAGTTCTGGGTTAAGTCAAACCCCGCCTCGTCACTACCCCACAGTCGAGAGGTCTCCTCAAAGTCAAAGCCGTCACAAAACTGACCCGTATAACCAAGGGTCCCACTCCGGTAATCACGGAGGAAAGCCTCAGACTAGCCTAGTCGAGAGGAATGAGCCTGGAATGCCAACCGTTGTCCCCACTGCCCAGCCCTTCTGGAGGGTAATTCATAACCAGATATCGGGTGACCCACTGCCCAACCCGGCTGGAGGGTAAACCCTAACACATCATCAGACGACCCACTTCCCAGCCCTGCTGGAGGGTAGACCTTAACATATCATCAGGCGACCCACTGCCCAGCCCCGCTGGAGGGTAGACCTGGAATAAGTCGACGGACGACCCACTGCCCAGCCCTACTGGAGGGTAGACCCTAAGAGGTCGTCGGGTGACCCACTGCCCATCCCTGCTGGAGGGTAGACCCTAAGAGGTCGTCGGGTGACCCACTGCCTAGCCTTGTTGGAGGGTAGACCCTAAGAGGTCGTCGGGTGACCCACTGCCCAGCCCTGCTGTAGGGTAGACCCTAATGGCATTGGGTGACCGACTGCCCAGTCTTTGCTGGAGGTTAGACCCTAAGAGTATCGAGTGACCCACTGCCCAGTCTCTACTGGAGGGTAGACCCTAAGAGTATCGGGTGACCCACTGCCCAGTCTCTGCTGGAGGGTAGACCCTAAGAGTATCGGGTGACCCACTGCCCAGTCTCTGCTGGAGGGTAAACCCTAAAATTCAGTGAGCAACCCACTGCCCAGCCCCGCTGGAGGGTAAACCCGAAGAAGTCGATGAGTAACCCACTGCCCAGCCCTTCTGGAGGGTAGAACTCAGAACTGCTCTAGCCATCTCCACTGGAGGGAACAACACTGGCCAACCGAACACGGATTGGGTATCGCGCAACCACCCAACTCCAGCACAACTCACCCCAAGGGATCAGCGCCTGTTCCATCACTCGGTGCCACTAGCACTGTTATTGGTCGATCCATCGAGAACGAAAACAGGGGGAGACCACTCAACCCTGATGGTCACAAACGAGCACAGAGCCAGGGGAAGAACTCCACCCTGCTAGTCAAACAATCGCACAGAGGGACCCTCTACGTCGCGAGAGGTCAAAGTACATAAAGCAGATCACGACACGCATGTGGGTCCCACATGACGTGTGGCCCCAAGTCAACCCCAACTGAGCGCACAACATCCTCAGGTACAAACAACCACACGTACCTCCAAGCGCTCCCGTATACTCCCGGAGTATACCTCATTCCAGCCCAAAGGCTATCGTGCACACGGCACCCAACGTCAACGCGAAGGCGTGACGTAACATTTCCAACTTGCTGCCTCAATGACTGGGGAACGGACAACCACATCTATTCCAGCCTTACTTCACTCACACAGGAGTGCGCACGATCACACGCTAAAGGTCCGCTATAAACACGGTAGAAGGACCGCCACCAGGGCACCTCCACATTTCCACATTTAACAAGATCGTGCAAGAGTCTCCACACAACCAAACGGATCGCACCGTTGTAACCCTCACGAAAAAACACATGAGATCAACTACTTACTCACCTCCAACGGATACCCGACAGAAAAGTCACCAACACCGCCTCACGCCCGAACGACGTCCCGTGATCCCGAGCCTCGGCCCCGAAAACAGTCGGGCGCATCGCACCATTGTGATCCCCTCGGGAAAACACGTCAAAAGCACTACTCACTTGAGTGCAACGGATATCCGGAGAAAAAGATGCGTTCTGGCGCCCCGCACACTAGAGGTACCACGAGGGACCCACATCCCAGTCCCAAAACTCAACGAACGGATTGCACCGCTGCGATCCTCTCGAAAAAACACACAAGATGTACTATTCACTTGTCCAAAACGGTCGCCTGATGATAAGGATGGAAAATCACCGTCGACGCCCAAACGGCCCTCGTGGGCCCCGCACCATCGTGCGAAATTACAGCGGGAAGATTGCGCCAACGCGATGCCCTCGGAAAAACACCCAACATCGACTGCTCGCACGCCCCGAACGGACGTCCGAGGAAAAAGTCGCTAAAAGCTGCACGCAGCTCAAAAGACGGGCCGTGGGGCCTGCACCTCAACTCCAGCTTCAATGCCTGAAACCACCCTGGAAACCTCTGCCTCGACGCCAGGGTTCCAACTCCATTGAAGACACTCAAAACGGACTTCAGACGCGTCTGCGCCGTCCAAAACAAGGTCCGCCAAAGAAACGACTAACCCCTCGATGTATGTGTCACGCCACCGAGGCCCCTTTTTTCGGGAATTAAAAATTCCCGAAACCATCTCAAAACATTCCCCTTGATGCAAGGCCCGCGCTGCTGCTGACGGCGCGCAAAATGGATGCCCGTAATGAAAGTTACGGGCGTCGGAAAATCAAAAACGGGGGGGGGGGGGGGGGGGGGGGGCACTCCCCTGGCCCGGACCGGCCCGGTCCGGCCGGTCCGCCCTCAGCCGGCCCGCGGCCCGGCCGCGGGTCCGGATCGGTCCGCCGCTTCCAGCTGGCTGCGGTCTGTCGCCACCGACCGGCCTTTATGGCCGGTCGTGTTTTCCTCCGCAGCGACCCGCCTTACGCGGGTCGCGGTCACCGCACGCGGGGTCGCGCACCTCGCGGCCCCTCCTCCTCCTCGCGCTCCGCCGGCGCCGCCCGGCCGCCTCCGCCTGCCATCGCCCTGAAGCCGCCATTCGCAGCCGCCTCCACCGTGTCGCTCGTCCGACCGAAGCGCCGCGCCACCGCCGACCTCCGTTCGGCCTGGACCGCCGGACCGCCGCACGAAGTCGCCGGACCGCCGCTACCCTGGGGTGCCGCCGCCCGGAACAACCCGAAACTCCTCCACAAAACCGCACTCTTCGCCGAATGATTGCGGGTTCCTCAGAACTCCAAAACTGAATCCAAAAGATGCGTCATATAGCTCATAAAAACTACTACGTGCTCAAGGGATTTGATTCGACAATCGAACAACAATCGACGCATAAAATTGAGGCTGAAATAAGGTTCGTAAATTAAAACGCAACCAAAACCTCCTACCTGTAGGGGTGTTGCCCGAAGCTTTACGACGATCCGCCGCCACGCCGCCTCCTTGCCAGAGTTTCCTCGCCGGAGGAGGAGGAGGAGAGGGAGAGGAGGGGCTGCCTGCGCCAGGGATTGGACAAGGGAGAGGGGTAGGGGATGAGGGTTTAAATAAATTAAAAATAATTTTAATTAATTAAACCCATAATTTTCCCCGCATCTAAAACCTTTGGCGAGGTCAAAATTAAACTTCCCCTAGGGTAAACACCACCTCCCAAGCACAACGGTGGTCTCAGAATTTTAATCCGAGACCCCGTTCAAGAGTTATTAAACTTAGCGCCCGAGGCCGCCAAATTACGAAAACGCCCCTGGAGCCATTTTTTCACAAACGGCTCGCGCCCGCGAAACTTATACCCCTCCTAGGGTAAACGGCACGCTACGAAATCAATGGTGCCCTCTGTTTTTTAATATGAGCTACCGTTTAAAATATACTAGCGTTTCACCATTAAACGAATTAATTAATTTATTGAATCTGTTTAAAGTTCCAAAAGCGGGCGAGGGGTCCAAACATCCTGCGCCGACAAGTTTTATGTCGTTCCTAGGGTAAAAACCCCATTTCGGACCCATCTTCACACTCGGATCTCTGATCCGGAACTCCGTTTAGGAGTTATCTCATTTATTTAGCATTTTCAGTGTGAACGCACTGAAAATTTAATTCCGACCACTCCGGGGCTCGGAATCGCACGCCCTCCGAAGGCGCTGCTCTGGAATATCATCAAGAATATTCCAAAGTCTTTCACAGCAAAAACCAGGTTCTTACATCATTCCCTCCTTCAAGCTTTTTATCCTCAAAAAACAAAACTAGGGAGCAACACAGGGTACTAAGCCCACACCTGGCTTCCCCATACCCAGAAGAACCCACACACAGCTTTGTGCCACCGCATACAGACCAAAGGATTGATCTGTTCATGCGAGGTCGGCCCTTGCCGATGTCGTGCAACCACTCCAGACTTTGGGGTTAGGGAAAGGTGGTAGGGTACCTCGCCATCCCTTTTCACAGTCTCAAACGTCCTGAAGGCCCTCGGGGGTAGCTCACCTCCCCGGTAAAACCTCTGCGTCGCACGCCGCGACTAGAATCACCGCCCGCACCTGAAACAAGGCCCGGTGATTCCCTCCTTGAGAATATCCATATGGTGAATCATCCAAGGATATCTGGTCATGCAAGGTTCCACAATCGATGCTCTCTTACATGATCAAAAGGCGAAGGAGTCAACACCATCGACTAAAGGAAAAGGTCTCACGCCTTTTACCTTACCAACACAGGGTTACACCCGACGCCCTGCATCACCCTGGTAACACCTCAAACAAGGAGCAGGGAGAAACGCCTTTCACACGCAGAGCCTAACAATTCTACTACAAGAAGTAGAAGAGTCTCAAGGGGTACCTCTCACCATCCCGTGCTCTGCAGGATCATAGACATCCAAAGCTCACAGCTACCCACGGTCCCAACTTTCAGCTCCTGGAGCCTGACGTGGACCGCCTAGTGGTGATGGAGAGATCTCGTAACGTCGTCCCCCACCCCCAGCTCCTCCCGCTCCTCTACTAGCACCACCTCTCTGGCCACTACTCTGATCACGGTGTTGCCTCTGTCGTGGTGGTGCGCCTGTTTCCTGCCCGAAGCTCTCAGCAACTTGGGTCGGGCAGTCTCGTGCCAAGTGACCTCGCCCGTCACAAGCATAGCACCAGCGCTCTCTGGGCTGCCCTGGTGCCCTCCGGCGCCACTGTGGTGTACGACCATGGCCTAGGATCCACTCACGGAAGGGAATCCTCGGCTGAGGCCCTATGCCTTTTTGTTAAAGTGGTATACGACCACGTCCCCGAAACCGGAAGTGGTAAGGCCACCTGCATCGAGGTTCTATCATCCGGCGCCTGCTAGCTACGGAAGACGTCTCGGTTCCGTCATGCTCACATCCACCACCAACCGCAAAACGTGACAGGAATCTCTCTGTCACCAACGCCTGCTCTAGCACCCCGGCATATGTGGAAATTCCCAAGGGTACTATGACAGCACGAATCTCTCGGCGGAGACCCTGCTCAAACTTTCACGCTCGGATATTTTCATCATGGACCAAGTCTGGGTAAAAGCGTGCACGGTCTTCAAAACTAGCCGCGTACTCGGCCACTGTCATCCATCCCTGCTGAAACTACAGGAGCACCTGAATCAGAACGGAGCACAAGCAGGAGGGGAAAAACTCCTCACGAAACAACAACTGAAAGTCGTCCCACGAAAGTGACGACTCGTCAAGAAACTGAGTCACCAGACTCCACCAACGCCAAGCTGCTCCATGAAAAAGGGTGGCTTCCAAAGCCACTCTTTGATCTTCCAGCGTCTGCACAAGCCTGAAGAGACTAACCACTGCCTCGAGCCAAACCTCTGCTGCCTGAGGGTCTGGCTCACCACTGAACCTCAGCAGTCTCTGCCGCTGGAACTCACGGAGCGCGCTCAACCTACGCTCAAGCTCAGCCTGCTCCGCTGAAACTGCCTTCTGTTCAACAGGTGGGGGTTCTTCTACCATCCCACCAGGAGAAAGGGGCTCGCATGATGGGTCCTGGACTGTGGCCTCATAGCTCACAGGGTCGTCGTCACAAACCCAAAGCTGGTATCCTGGATGGCTGTCTTCGCGGAGACATCCTGAATATTATCAAGGAGTTCCGCGGTCAGATGAGCATATATGTATATACCACAACAACAACGATGGGGAGTTGACTCAAGAAGGACAGTCAAAAACTCGGTCCTATGTGATGCACAAACAAATTTCTCTGCAACAAGTGTCTCAGCATGCCGAGTCGACAAGCGGGTTATCATGGTCCTGGTGAATGGATACGTCGGCCGCCGCACCATCACTGGACTCTCTGGCCTGAGAGCCGCTCTCGAGACACGTTAACACTGTTGCCCTAAATCCCAACCAATTCCTCTTTTAGGGACATCCGAACAGCATCCCAAGGAACGGACCACCTTTGATACCATTTTTTCATGACCCGACCCTACCCGGGCTCGAGCCGCAAATACCCCAAGCCCGCCTCCATAGGCCAGGGGTTAGCCACCAGTGCCGAAGGCACAATAACTCGGGGAGGCCTTTGCCTAAGTACCTGTGAACACACACACACAGCACACTCAATGCAAAAGTGCAGAGTAAAATAAAGAAAAGGAAAGGGGAACTGATATATATAAACCATAGTGTGCATCGACCTCTAACAGTACAAAGTACAGTGCTGAAAAGGAAAAAGGGGAAAAACACGCGCCCAACCAAAAAAGTGCCACAATCCGGCAACAGGTAAACGAAAAGAAACAGCCAACGGGTCGGCCACCTGGAACCCGGCCACGACCACCACACGCGGTCCAAGTTCCCAAGATCCTACGCTCCACTGAAGTCACGCTCCACCTGTCCGTCGTCTGCAAGGGCACACCAAGTGCGGGCAAAGCCCAAGTAGGGGTGAGTATAAAAATACTCAGTAGGATACCCCGAAGGCTCGAGGGAGCAAAAAAAGGAGGTACTGAAGGGTGAGCAGCAGAGCGAATGGGAAAAGTAAAGGAGTACAACAAGGAGTGCAGTAAAGAGTAAAACTCAACCCACCAAGAGAAAGGAAGTAGACTCGTCCAGGAACAAGGAGATGGAAACGGTGAGAAGATGAACTTCCCGTCGAGTCTTCGCTACCTATAGTAGGAGAGTAGACTCGTCCAACCACGAGAAGCTAGACACGGAAAGCACGTGGCATACCCCACGCGTCTTTGCCTCTCCTGGAAGGAGAGTAACCAAACCCAAGAAGTGGGTACTAGAACAAGGTATATATATATCCATATGCTCTATCAAGAAGCTCGAACAACGTCGTAAGGGGATCTCCGTCCCGTAGCTCAGCCCAAGAAAGAGTAGCCAACAGTACCAGAAGTAACACCATCGATGCCCAGCATCCCGCACGTCTGCCCCGAACTACAAGCCAAGGGGCTCAATAATCGCACTTCGACACTATCCGCTTTGGGCGGTACTGACTCGCCCGCACAGTTTTAGATCGCGTCACAAGAATGCGTCTCTGTGGGGAAAGCGCCCCTCATACTTGAGAGTTCTGGGTTAAGTCAAAACCCACCTCGTCACTGCCCCGCAGTTGAGAGGTCTCCTCAAAGTCAAAGCCGTCACAACACTGACCCGTATAACCAAGGGTCCTGCTCCGGTAATCACGGAGGAAAGCCTCGGACTAGCCTAGTCGAGAGGACTGAGCCTGGAATGCCAACTGGTTTCCCCACTGCCCAGCCCTGCTGGAGGGTAATTCATAACCAGATATCGGGTGACCCACTGCCCAGCCCGGCTGGAGGGTAAACCCTAACACATCATCAGGCGACCCACTACCCAGCCCTGCTGGAGGGTAGACCTTAACATATCATCAGGCGACCCACTACCCAGCCCCGCTGGAGGGTAAACCTGGAATAAGTCCACGGGCGACCTACTGCCCAGCCCTACTGGAGGGTAGACCCTAAGGGGTCGTCGGGTGACCCACTGCCCAGCCCTACTGGAGGGTAGACCCTAAGAGGTCGTCGGGTGACCCACTGCCCAGCCCTGCTGGAGGATAGACCCTAAGAGATCGTCGGGTGACCCACTGCCCAGCCCTGCTGGAGGGTAGACCCTAATGGCATCGGGTGACCCGCTACCCAGTCTCTGCTGGAGGGTAGGCCCTAAGAGTATCGGGTGACCCACTGCCCAGTCTCTGCTGGAGGGTAGACCCAAAGAGTATCGGGTGACCCACTGCCCAGTCTCTACTGGAGGGTAGACCCTAAGAGTATCGGGTGACCCACTGCCCAGTCTCTGCTGGAGGGTAAACCCTAAAATTCAGTGAGAAACCCACTGTCCAGCCCCACTGGAGGGTAAACCCGGAGAAATCGATGAGTAACCCACTGCCCAGCCCCACTGGAGGGTAGAACTCAGAATTGCTCTAGCCATCTCCATAGGAGGGAACAACACTGGCCAATCGAACACGGAGTGGGTATCGCGCAACCACCCAACTCCAGCACAACTCACCCCAAGGGCTCAGCGCCTATTCCATCACTAGGTTCCACTAGCACCGCTATTGGCCGATCCATCAAGAACGAAACTAGGGGGAGACCACTCAACCGTGCTGGTCACAAACGAGCACAGAGCCAGGGGAAGAACTCCACCCTGCTAGTCAAACAATCACACAGAGGGACCCTCCACGTCGCGAGAGGTCAAAGTACGTAAAGAAGATCACGGAACGCACGTGGGTCCCACACGATGTGTGGACTCAAGTCAACCCCAACTGAGCGCACAACATCCTCAGGTACAAACAACCACACGTACCTCCAAGCGCTCCCATATACTCCCGGAGTATACCTCATTCCAGCCCAAAGGCTATCATGCACACGGCACCCAACGTCAACGCGAAGGCGTGACGTAACATTTCCAACTTTCCACCTCAACGACTAGGGAATGGAAAACCACATCTATTCCAGCCTTACTTCACTTACACGGGAGTGCGCACGATCACACGCCAAAGGTCCGCTACAAACACGGTAGAAGGACCGCCACCGGGGCACCTCCACATTTCCACATTTCCACATTTAACAAGATCGTACAAGAGGCTCCGCACAACCAAACAGATCGCATCGTTGTAATCCTCGTGGACAAAAACGCGAGATCTACTACTTACTCGCCTCCAATGAATACCCGACGAAAAGGTCACCAACACCGCCTCACGCCCGAACAACATCCCGTGATCCTGAGCCTCGGCCCCGAAAATAGTTGGGCGCATCACACCATTGCGATCCCCTTGGGAAAACACGTCAAAAGCACTACTCACTTGAGTGCAACGGATATCCGGAGAAAAAGATGCGTTCCGGCGCCCCGCGCACTAGCGGTACCACGTGGGTCCTGCATCCCGGTCCCAAAACTCAACGAACGGATCACACCGCTGCGATCCTCTCGAAAAAGCACACAAGATGGACTATTCACTTGTCCAAAACGGTCTCCTGGTGATAAGGATGGAAAATCACCGTCGACGCCCATACGAACCTCGTGGGCCCCGCACCATCGTGCAAAATTACAGCGGGCAGACTGCGCCAATGCGATGCCTTCAGAAAAACACCCAACATCGACTGCTCGCACGCCCCGAACGGACGTCCGAGGAAAAAGTCGCTAAAAGCTGCACGCAGCTCAAAAGACGGGCCGTGGGGCCTGCGCCTCAACTCTGGCTTCAACGCCTGAAACCACCCTGGAAGCCTCCTCCTCGACTCCAGGGTTCCAACTCCACTTACGGCGCTCAAAACGGATGTCGGACGCGTCCGCGCCGTCCAAAACAAGGTCCACCGAAGAAACGACTAACCCCTCGACGTATGTGTCGCGCCACCGAGGCCCCTCGTTTCGGGAATTAAAAATTCCCGAAACCATCTCAAAACATTCCCCTCGACGCAAGGCCCACGCTGCCACTGAAGACGTGAAAAATGAACGCCCGTAACGAAATTTACGGGCGTCGGAAATTCAAAAACGGGGGGGGAACCCCCCTGGCCCGGACCGGTCCTGTCCGGCCGGTCCGCCCTCAGTCGGCCCGCGGCCCGGCTGCGGGTCCGGTTCGGTCCTCCGCGACCAGCTGTCCGCGGCCTGTCGCCACCGACCGGCCTTGACGGACGGTCGCGTTTTCCTCCGCAGTGACCCGCCTTACGAGGGTCGTGGTCGCCACACGCGGGGTCGTGCACCCTGCGGCCCCTCCTCCTCCTCGCGCTCCGCCGGCGCCGCCCGGCCGCCTCCGCCTGCCGTCGCCCTGAAGCCGCCGTCCGCAGCCGCCTCCACCACGCCACTCGCCCAACCGAAGCGCCGCGCCACCGCCTGCTCGCCGCGCCACCGCTGACCTCCGTTCGGCCTGGACCACCGGACCGGCGCGCGAAGCCGCCAGACCGCCGCTACCCTGGGCTGTCGTCGCCCGGAACAACCCGAAACTCCTCCACAAACCCGCAATCTTCGCCGAATGATTGTGGGTTCCTCAGAAATCCAAAACCAAATCCAAAAGATGCATCGGATAGCTCATAAAAACTACTACGTGCTCAAGGGATTTGATTCGACAATCGAACAACAATCGACGCATAAAATTGAGGTTGAAATAAGGTTCGGAAATTAAAACGCAATCAAAACCTCCTACCTGCAGGGGCGTTGCCCGAAGCTTTACGGCGATCCGCCGCCACGCCGTCGCCTTGCTGGAGTTTCCTCGCCGGAGGAGGAGGAGGAGAGGGAGAGGAGGGGCTGCCTACGCCAGGGAGTGGACAAGGGAGAGGGGTAGGGGATGAGGGTTTAAATAAATTAAAAAGAATTTTAATTAATTAAACCCATAATTTTCCCCGCATCTGAAACCTTTGGTGAGGTCAAAATTAAACTTCCCCTAGGGTAGACACCACCTCCCGAGCACAACGGTGGTCTCAGAATTTTAATCCGAGACCCTGTTCAAGAGTTATTAAACTTAGCGCCCGAGGCCGCCAAATTACGAAAACACCCCTGGAGCCATTTTTTCACAAACGGCCCGTGCCTGCAAAACTTATACCCCTCCTAGGGTAAACGGCATGCTACGAACTCAACAGTGCCCTCGGTTTTCCAATCCGAGCTACCATTTAAAAGATACTAGCGTTTCTCCATTAAACGAATTAATTAATTTATTCAATCCGTTTAACGTTCCAGAAGTGGGCGAGGGGTCCAAACATCCTGTGCCGATAAGTTTTATGTCGTTCCTAGGGTAAAAACCTCATTACGGACCCATCTGCACACTCAGATCTCTTATTCGGAACTCCGTTTAGGAGTTATCTCATTTATTTAGCATTTCCAGTGTGAACGCACTGAAAATTTAATTCCGGCCACTCCGGGGCTCGGAATCGCACGCCCTCTGAAGGCGCTGCTCTGGAATATCATCAATAATATTCCGAATTCTTTCACAGAAAAAACCAGGTTCTTACACCCATTGAACGTAAAAAAAAATTAGCATCATATTTTCGACATGGTAGTTAATTTTCTTCTAGTAGCATATCATTTAGGAGACAAAGTTGTTCTATAAAGCTGGTTTCACTCCATCTGTTACCAACTTTCAAATTATATAACTTCAATACAACTGAAAATGTTGTTTATTTAGTATTACTGGTATACAATGGTCTCTTGGAACAACTATTTAACTTATCAAACAACTTTTTACAATCATTAAAGTCATCTTTAATTGTCATTTTCATTTCTTCCATGTGATCTCCATTATCATTTACACTAGTATTCATATCAAATGATCCATAAACAACAGTATCATCCCAATTAGTGTTCACATTCATTTTTCCCCATGTTCAGTCCAAAATTTATAGCTATAATATATTATATAACAAATAAAATGTTCTTCCAACTCTTATGGACTAATTTGTCTTGAATAACAACAACATAAACACGAACAAAGGATTTGAGAAGGGTTGTATGCATTCTCTCTTGCAAACTTGATGAACACTTTAACTCCATCTTCATAATATTTTGTCAAATGATTAGTGTGCATCCATTTTTGATTCATATAAATCCTATTAGGTTCATAAAATATTATTTTTTTATGATAAATAAATAAATAAACATAATATATTCATTATCAAAGGTGAAAATTATAAATAATTCTAATAAGGGAAACCCAACATTTGATTATTTCAAAGAATTTTAGTATTCTTTGAAGAAAGCGAGTAATTGAATTTAGGAAAAGAATTACTCCACTATGGTAGGTTTTATCTCCTAAATTCATTTAAAGGTGATAATTATAAACAACTTTCATCCTCATCAACTCATCTCCCTGACATTTATCATTTTATTTTGTTATTTGACACACATCCTCCATCTCTTGTGGATATGCACCTATGTTGCTTGAAATAGTCTAAGCAATAGTCATCCATGGGATGGATAATGATCAGAGTAGTATAAGAAACATAAAAGATATGGAGGATGAGTCTCAAGCAACAAATTATAATAATAACTATTTGGGAGATGAAGTTGATGAGGATGAAAGTTGTCTATAAAAGAGATGTGGGATGAGTCTCAAGAAACAAATTGCAATAATAACTATTGTTTGACACACATCAATCCATTATTATATCCCCTAAATAAATGAAAATATAATATAGGCAATTAAGTAGTAATAAAAAAACCCAAATATGATAAATAATAATGATAAACTCTTATTTAATCAACTAGAAGATATAAAAATGTATTGATAAAAAATTTAATAAATAAAGAGTTATTTCATATACAAGGATTGTAATCAATGATTATTAGGGATGGGACCAATACATGAAGACCTAAAAATAATTTCTAATGTATAGAATTTTATAACCTCCATTCTATTTTTTGGAACAAGTGGTATAACAACCTATGGAATTATTACATTTAATATTAATGGTATATCAAATATTTGAAAATATCTCAAGACTCTAGGGATGTCATATCACCACACTGACCCATCCCAAGGATTTTAGGGAGGTTATCACATCAGATCTACCCATTTGAAGGAAGGGAGGCCATCTAATACACATTGACCCATATCCTTGAGATTCAAGGGAGGTCCATAAAGAAGATAAATAAAACACATCAATAAGATATATCACAAACAAGGGAGAAAAACACACCAACCCTTGCAATATATATCCCATATACACTAGCCTATATCGAGATGGAGCGACTCTTGTGAGGTCACATTTTCTAAGTAAAATACCCTTACTTCACTCAAAAATCTAAGTGGAATCAGAAAATTAACAGATTTATAAGACATAACTCTCCATCTAAAGTATCTACTACACAAATAAAAAAATAACTAGTCAGTTTAATACTCTAGGAAGTAGTATCATAGGCTACCCAACCACCAACATGAAAATTAATACATACAAAATTATATAGAAGATGAAAAATGGGATGAGACTTCTATCATATGGTTAATTACACTATTTATCCAATGAAAATAAAGCATGATTCATCCACACTTTCACATAAATAAAAGAGTATCTCACAAATCCCCTATATTAATTCACACCTGTAATAGAGAAGGAAGGAGATGCTCATATGGCCAGGGGGCAAAGCTAGGAAGGATCATAGTATAGTTGTTTCACACTCTAAAAATTACAAACCTCAAAATGGATGATCTCCATGGCCAAATATCCAAAATGGATAACTCACCACACTCACAGTTGCGAAATAGTATCCACCATGGCCAAAACCATTTATGTTTTACACCATGAGTTCCACAAGAGAAATTAGATAAATACTTGCATTCTAAAGAAAGTAGAGAAAGACTTACGGTCGAGCCTTGGATTTGTTCAACCCTTAAATCGTACGAGCCTTGAATTTGAGCCTTGGATTTGTTTTATCCTTGATTTGTGCTTCAATTCACCAAGGAGGAGTGCTGACAGTGGGTGGCTTCTGTGAAAAGCTTCTGATATTGTGACTAGTTAGGGTTTTTTAAATAGATCATGACACTTTTATCAGCACTTTCAAAAAAGTGCTCATAAAGATACCTTTTATCAGTGCATAAGTAATAAGCACTGATAAAAGGATTTATAATTATACTTATAAATAAAAAATTGTAAATATATATACATATATAGTTAATATATTCATTATTTAAATATATTTATTATAATTTTATAATTATTTAAATATATAATTATTTATTTATAATTATATAAATATTTTAAAAAAACAATATTTATATCATTATATATATTTATATAATTATATATATATATATATTTAAAAAATATATATAAATATAAATATAGTAAATCTATTCATTATTTAAATAAATTTATTATAAATTTAATAATTATTTAAATTTATATAATTAATTATTTATAATTATATAAATACTTTTTAAAAAATATTTATTTATTTATATTTATAAATATATAGATATATAAATATGGTAAATGTACATTTATAAATATTTTTAATTATAAATATTTTTTTACAAATATAATTATTTATAAATATTTTTTTACAAATATATTTTTAAAATTATTAATGAATATCTAATATTAAGTGCATGCATGTTAAAAATGAGTGAAATTGAATAAATTAAAAATCAATACACTTTAATAATATTGAGAAAATGAATAAGTTTTGTGTGTGTGTGCATTTTATATAAAAATACATTAATTACGTATATGTGAAATCAATACAACCCACATTTGATCTATGTTAAATTGAAAAATCAAACAACATTCAATTATGTCCATTACCTATGCAATTAGTCAATATTTTTAATTCATATTAATTTTTAATTATAAACCATTATTCTCTAAATATATGACTATTTAATGTAAAGCATAAATATTTTGTATTAATATATCTATATATTTAAGATAAATAATTTATTAATATTATAAATAATTATCTAATTAATAAAATGTTTAATATTTTTATCAATTTACATATTTTTAATTTTTATTTATTTAATTTTCATTTTATATATATCTATATATTTATGTAACGTTCCGACCTGCCTCACCTCTAAGACGGTGGCTGGACTGGTGGGTCACATTACCTCAAGCGCATCTCCCCAAACATCATAGGCTGCTGACTAGCAGCGAGGTCCTTTTCAACATGTCAGTGGGGGAGACTATGACCTCATAGGTAATAGGTAATACACAACAGAAGAAACAAAAATTTATAACAAATAACAGAAGCATATAAATAAGAAAATTGGAGCAGAATCAAATAAATAAATTCCAATTGAATAGATAATAAGTAAAGAAGCTGATAAATAAAACCAGATAAAAAATTATGCCATGCTATGATGTTTGTAAGAAAGTAAAGGTTGGGAAAACAGGAATACAAGCATGAAATCAAAGTTTTAAAGGAAATGAAACAAAGTAACAATGGCATCTCAAGCAAAGGCTCGGTCCTCTACCCCTAATCTCCATCCTAAGCAGCAAGCAACACTCAAACACCAGAAGCAGCATGCTTCCCACTATCTATACCTGCAAGCATAAAGTCCACTCAAGTATCAAATGGTGGTCGAGCAGGGAGTGAGATAAAATCTCAGTAGGTCACCACCCACGGTGTATAAAACATTCCATTTCATGCTGTAAACAAAAGAAGTGTGCCAATATATGATAAATGTAAGTAATTTAATAATGATAATAAAATAAATATAACTTGGTTTGGGTTCTTAACAACATTTGTCCCATATTTCTTGCTTCAACCTAAGTTAGGAATCTGAATACGGTAGCTATATCCATCCAATGTCCCAAAGGCCTTCATTTTTTATTGATTTTGATAATCCACCTTTCAAGGGGTGAGGTGGAACCCTTACAAGGCCCGTAGGCATAAGTATTACATGTCTTGTAGGCCTTAGAGGAATTCATTTCTCGTAGGCTTCAAACATTACATACAACCCAGACTAACTACTTGGAACTGCTCCTCCCCAACATCTTCATCGTGAAATCATCTCTCCACATTCGCATGGATGTTCAACTAGGCTTTCCTGTGCATGCACAGGCTTGTCCTGGTAGCAGGTGGCATACCCTCTCATTCTTGCAATCCTTTTAGCTTCTGCACTCGTGAAAGCTCCTTGCTCATCCTCCTTCTGAATCTTGTTCTTTGTAGGTTGTCTGGTTTGCATTTTCAATAAAGGTGGCCTGAAGGCCTTGAGGTGGCTTGAAGGCCTTACTGACCCGAAGGCCTGGGTGGCCCGAAGGCCTTAAAGGACTCGGGGACCAAATCGATGGCCCGAAGTCCCAAATGGGGGAATATTCTCAGCTGCTATAGTGCCTACTATAGTTCCTGCTACAGTACCTACTACAGTACTGCATAGTCCCTGCTACTGTACCCCCAAAAAATTAGCCTCCACCTGGATTTGATCTCTGGTCGCCTGGATGCACTTAAGGAGTCCTCACCAACTGGGTTGAGGCTCATGTGTAATACGGTACCTATAATAATCATGATTCATATATATATATATAAAGGTTATAAATAAAAAGGTAGACAAAAAGGAACAATACCCCAAGATTGTGCTTTAGCCTGGGGTCAAGTTTATGTGTCAACAAAGTGTGATTCAAGCACCAAAAAATTATCATAGTTTATAAAGGATACAAAGGCTTCATAAATAAATACTTTCCACGCATCATTATTATTATTATGTTCAAGTTATAGAGTTGGAGTCTGTGCTCATCCTGAAGGTATCTCTACAATACACCCTTCAATTAATCCAATATCATCGAGCCTGTCTAAGACAATATTCTGAAAAACCAAGTATCGCTCGAGGCATGGATTCATCATGAGTCTGTCATGGTATCGAACAGAAGTGTTCAAGTATCAACCAAGGCATGGCGTAGCCACTTTTCCAATGGGTCCTTCCCTGAATGTACCTTTGGGAACCAGTATCACTCATGAGTATTTTAGAAACCTAGGGAAACCCTTGTCTAGCAAAGCCAAAGATATCACCCCCCTGGCGTAATGTGTAACCAGTCAGGAATAGGGAGTCCTTATGTAGTTCTTAATATGAAACTCACATTGTCTCACCTCCCAGAATTTAATTCGTTTTCAAGGAAGAATATATCACAGGGTATGCATTTATAATTTCAAAAAAACAGTATAAGTAACTCAATCGCTAAAAATGATCATTTAAACCGAGCAGTTATAGCTAAAGTAATTTATCAGAAAAAGTAATAAAAATGCACATATTAATTTATAAAATCACAATAGGATAATAATTAAACAATTAAGAAAATCATTATATAATAATTAATCAACACAACCAAAGTTTCATTGTTCTTAATTACCCAAAATAATTTATTTAATTAAAACTCAACAAAAGAGATCACGCAATATGTTAAATTAATTAATTTAATTAATTCGGTGCTAACGGAAAATAGGTCAAGAACGTCGGCACACCAAAAGGGGTATCCAATGATGTTTCATCAATTTAAATAGGTTATACTGCCTCACACAAAGGTACGAAGGTTAAGCAAAACAATTTATTTAATTTAAAAAGGGTAAAAAAAGACATCGCTGGTAGGCACCGACGAGCGGCACAAAATGCGATTTAAATGACGTAAAAAAATAAATGGAAAGAGAGTAGACGCCCTACCTTATACTCATAAAGGATACTACGCTCTGTGATGATCTTTGATTTGACCTAAAATGGAAGAAATCAGATGATTTTAGAAAAGCCCCAATTTCGGGTAAAAACCTTCCGCGGAAGATCGTGTGACGGATAGAGAAGGAGATTGTAAGATTCTTGATGCATGAGGTTAGTATTACTAATAGATTTACTATGAAACTGACTATGAATAAAACAAATGATAAACGAAGTCACAACGGGCTTTTGAAGGAGGAGAGAAGAAGAGATGAGGAGGCGCACCACAAAGGGGGGTGCTACCTGGGCGATGCATAGAGAGAGGGAGGCGGCGAGGAGATAAAAAATAAGGAAATAAAGAAAAAGAAAGGAGAAAAAAATAAAAAGTAAATAAATAAATAAACTTATAAAAATAAAATGGTGGAAGAAATGAAACAATTAATTAAAATGGATTTACCCCATTTTAATTATTTTTAATTTCTCTCCAACCGTTTTTATTTTTTTATTTATTTTTTCGCTCTTTAAATTCCATTCATTTTATTTAAATTCCTTTTATTTATTTTTTAAATCGTTTTAATTTTTTTAGCCTGAACACATCACTAGAGAACGACGTAAAATTTTTACATAAATCTCAAGTAATTATTTAATTAATTTTAATAGCTACTCGGGACCTGCAATAGGGTGCACAAGTGCGCTCCCTGGGTTACTTTAAGATTTTGGGCTAAAAATTTAAACGGTTTTCACCTTGGTTTAAGACGATACGTTACAATCATTTATGTGGGAAATTAATAATATTTTATCTAACCCAAAAGTAAATATCCACCCATATATATATATATGTGTGTGTGTTATATATATACACATCTGTATATTCATATATATACACCCACACATGTATATATAACTACATATATATTTAATCACCATATATATAGATATAATTCATATATATATACATAAATGTTTTTGTCCCAAACTAATAATAATAAAAATAATAAAAATTATTATTATTTAATACAACTCATCAATGACACCATTAATAATTAAAAAACAACAACCATTTAAAAAAGGGATAACATTTATTAAATAAATATTGATTCACATTTTTATTTAATTGGAACAATTAATAATATCACATTTATTACATTTCCCAGTTATTATTTACATCGCGACACAATTTATTAAGTGAGGAAGTAAATTTTCATTTTTTTCTTCAACATAAATAAAAATATTAATAATAAAATTATTATTATTATTTCCAACTACCCAAAAAAAATATTTATAACCCAAATAAATTATCTTTGGGTGTGATATGACAAAACGTCCGATACTCACAAAATTTATACCCTCCCAAGGGTAAACCCCATGTCCTCGAACTATCGGTGGTCTTAGATTTTAATTCGGCACACCATTTGTGAGAAAATAATTATTTATTATATAAAAAACAAAATAATAAATTAATTAAAAATAAAGAGGGTATTATCACATGTGAGGTTCTCAAACACCTGAAACATATCAAAGTTATACCCTATCCTAATAAATTGAATATATATACAATATTAAACAATTTATATTTAATAGGCCTTATATGGACTATTTTATTAAACTATTTTATTAAAAAAAATACAAACATATCTAAAAACTAAATATATGGACTTTATTTATATAAAAATATCCTACTAAATTAAATATATATACAATATTAAACAATTTAAATTTAATAGGCCTTATATGGATATTTTGGACATTTCGGACCTAACAGTGGTATCAAATTTCTCATACGACACAACGTTTGAGAGTTATTTCATTTTTTTGAAAAAAAACACACATACGTATGAATAAAATAAATTTAATATTTTTATTATATCAATTTCAAGGGTCTACGTGTCTCAGAATCCCATACTGACCCAACTTCTAACTCTTAAAATATTTCATAAAATATTTCAAAGTGCTAAATATAGTTTATACCCATCATTTAATTTATTTCCATTTTAATTTTAATTTAATTAATTTAATTCAATTATTTAAAATACACATCACAATGTCAACTCTCAGATAGAATAAGGTTTTGACACTTGATTTTAAAACCTGTCTGCCCAGCTAATGGAAA
This sequence comes from Viscum album, assembly GCA_963277665.1. Taxonomy (NCBI): domain Eukaryota; kingdom Viridiplantae; phylum Streptophyta; class Magnoliopsida; order Santalales; family Viscaceae; genus Viscum; species Viscum album. Next base: position 1,142,374,650 of record OY728127.1, read on the forward strand.
AAATTTAACTTCCATCCCATTTTCATTCGGTTCAAAACATGGGATGTTACAACCTTCCCACCTTATAACTTCTCATCCGTGAGAAGTCTTCTAGAACAACGTAACTCTCAACCGATCTACAGGGTCATGGATTCTCATAAAAAAGGTCACGTTGCATATCCAAATACCCAATGCACATTCAAACATTGGTTAGGAAAGCGTCACCTAAGCCATTAAGATCTAAGCCAATGCTAATTTTTCAACTGAAAGAGCGATACAAAACTTATCCTAACTTGTTTAGATAGAGACACGACAATGTCATCGTCTCATTAAAAATATGATCAAAGTTACTTCTCACCTTAGGATTTAACATTAGAAAGAGAAAATTACGATTCACGACACCTTCCACCATCATAATTGCCTATAAGACATGCCCTTAAGCCTTCTAGTGAGGCTTCTTGCATGATTTCCAAAATGGATACAACAGTCAAATCCCATTGACCTAAAAACCCAAGTCAAGACAGCTTTTCATGAAAATCCCTAGCCAAACCAAACTGAAATCCTCCCACCTTAAGACGTTCCAAAAAGGTATTTCACTAACCGCTTCATTGAACAAGAGAGATAACTAGTTGAACCACTCCAACGGACCATTTCAGAAGACGCTCAGCTTAGACAGCTAGTGTTTTACAAACTAAACTGTGATGTCTTCTTCAAAGGCATCTCGCATTTACCGCGAACATGTCCACCAAAGTTCATACCTGAATTTTGGTGATGTTCCTTGATTTAGGCATCACCAATCCTAACAAAAAGTCTGGGGTAACCTCAGATTGTCACAAAAGGTAGAAACCTCATAGCATTAGCAAGACTATTAAGTTCTAAGGGTGATACCTACTATGGTCTATCCCCTTATGAAAGCACAAGCGCCAACCCTATCTCTAGGCCACAACATCAAAAAAGTCTCTAAGCTCCCATTTAATTGAAACCAATAAATTTTAGCAAAAGAAACCAATTACATTTCAAACAAGAGAGCATGTCACTATAAGAAGCTAACAAACAGAAACATTTTGTAATCACAGAAGCATGACAATTTAATTATAGAGACATGCTAATAAGCCGAAAATCATGATACAAGGAAAATATGCTAGTAAAAAGGAAACATATCGATAAACTATCATTCTAAATATATCACTAAAACATGGTATCTAAATAGGCATGTTAAATAAATATAGGACATGGTATGACATTCAAAGCACTTAATCATATCAGTAGGCAACCTATGAATGAAACTACATGGCATGTCATATGCATGAAATGTGAATCCCTATGTGCCTATTATGATGCATGTAATGCTTCATCCTTTCCTTAATAGGCCAAGGGTAAAATACCATAAAATCTATAAATCCATAATTAGCAGAAATTACACCAATCACTCGAGGTGAAATCATATCAACTGTAATATCAAAAAGCATGAAAATGAATTCCCATACCTGGCCACTTGGTCATTTCCCATACATGGGGTGATCAATCTAAGGCACGACTATTAACCAAGCACCGATACATTCCTATTCTCCTTTCTACCAACCCAAAACAGTAAGACAAATGAAAATAACAACTTTAATACCACTTTGTGACATCCCAACCTGCCTCACATCTAAGACAGTGGCCGAACCGGTGGGTCACATGACCTCAAGAATATCTCCCCAAACGCCAGAGGCTACCAACTAACAACGAGGGCCTTTTTAACATGCTTGTGGGGGAGACTATGACCTCATAGTTAATAGGTAATACACAACAGAAGGAAAAAAATTATAACAAATAGTGGAAACATATAAATAAGCAAACTACAGAAGAAGAAAATAAATAAATCCCAATTGAATAGATAATAAGTACAGAAGCTGATAAATAAAACCAGATACAAAATGATTCCATTCTATAATGATTTTACTAAAATAAAGGTTCAGAAAAAATTAATACAAGCATGAAATAAAAGCTGTAAAGGAAATGACCCAAAGAAACAACTTTACTTGAGCAAAGGCTCGGTCTTGTACCCCCAGTCTCCATCCTAAGCAGCAAGAAACACTCAACCACTATCCATACCTACAAGCATATAGTCTACTCAGGTACCAAATGACACCTGGGCAGGGAGTGAGATAAAATACCATCAGGCCAACAACCATGGTGTCTAAACCTTTCCATTTCGTGCTGTAAACAAAAGCAGTGTGCCAATATATGATAAATGTAAGCAATTTAATAACCATAATAAAATAAATATAACTTGGTTTGGATTCTCAACAGAACCCGTTCCATATCACCTGCTTCTTCCTAAGTCAGGAATCTGAATACGGTACCTATAATAATTAGGATTCATATATATATATATATAAGTATAGAAATAAAAAGTTATACAAAAAGGAACAATACCCCAAGCTTGTGCTTTAGCCTGAGGTCTAGTTTATGTGTCAATAAAGTGTGATTCAATCACAAGAAAAGTATCACAATTTATAAATGATACAAAGGATATATAAATAAATAATTTCCACGCATCATTATTATAATTATATTCAAGTTGTAGAGTTGGAGTCTGAGCCCATCTCGAAGGTATCACTATGGTACATCCTTCAATTAATCCAATACCACCGATCCTGTCCAAGGCAATATTCTGAAAGACCAAGTATCGATCGAGGCATGGCTTCATCATGAGTTTGTCCCGGTATCGCACATAAGGGGTCAAGTATCACCTGAGGCATGGCGTAGCCACTTTGCCAATGGGTCTATCCCCGAATGTCCCTTTGAGAACTAGTATCATTCAAGAGTATTTTAGAAACCTAGGGAAACCCTCATCTGGAAAAAGCCTAAGACATTGTCTCCCTGGTGTAATGTGTAATCGGTCAGGAATGGGGAATCCCTGTGCAGTCATTAATACAGAACTCATGTTGTCTCATCACCCGGAATTTAATTCATTTTCAAGGAAGAATATATCACATGGTATGTATTTATAATTGAAACAAAACAGTATAAGTAACTCAGCCACATCAAATGATCATTTAAACCGAGAAGCTATAGCCAAAGCAATTTATCAGCAAAAGCAATAAAAACGTACATATTAATTTATAAATCCATAATAGGATAATAATTGAAAAAGGAAGAAAATCATTAGGCAATAATTAACCAACACAACCAAAGGTTCATTGTTCACAATTACCCAAATTAATTTATTGAATTAAAACTCAACAAAAGAGATCACTCAACATGTGCATTTAATTAATTTAATTAATTTAATTAATTCAGGGCTAACGGAAAATAGGCGAAGAACATCGACACACCCAAATGGGTATCCAATGATGTTACAACAAATTAAATTGGTTATACTGTCTCACAAAATGGTGCTAAGGTTAAGAAAAAGAGTTTATTTAATTTAAAAAGGGTAAAAAAACCCATCGTCGGTAGGCACCAACGAGTGGCACAACATGCGATTTAAATGAAGCAACGAAACAAAGGGAAAAAGAGTAGACTCCCTAGCTTATACTCAAAGAGGATCCTAAACTCCATGATGATATTTGATTTGACCTAAAATAGAAGAAATATGATGATTTTAGAAAATCCCCAATTTCAGGTAAAAACATTCTGTGGTAGATTGCGCGGCGGATAGAGAAAGAGATCATATGATTCTTGGTTCATGAGTTTAGCCTTACCGAGAGATTTACTACACAAATGGCAGTGAAGAAAATGGATGAGAAACGAAGTCACAATGGGCTTTCAAAGGAGGAGAGGAGAGGAGAGGAGAGGATGAGGCGCACCACCAAGGGGGTCCTACATGGGTGAGGCAAAGGGAGAGGGAGGAGAATAGGAGAGAAAAAAAGAAAGAATAAAAAAATAAAAAGGAAATAAATAAATAAACTAATAAAAATAAAATGGTGGAAGAAATGAAACAATTAATTAAAATGGATTTAACCCATTTTAATTATTTTTAATTTCTCTCCAACCATTTAGATTTTATTATTTATGTATTTTTTCCCTCCTTAAATTCCATTCATTTTCTTTAAATTAATTTTATTTATTTTTAACCCGTTTAAATTTTTTTTAGAATGAACACATCGCTAGAGCGCGATGTAAAAATTTTACATAAAGCCCGAGCAATTATTTAATTAATTTTCAAAGCTACTCAGGACCTATAACATGGTGTGCAGGTGCACTTCCTGGGTCACTTTAAGAATTTGGGATAAAAATTTAAACAGACTACACATTGGTTTAAAACAAGATGTTACAATCATTTATGTGGTCAATTAATAATGTTTTATCTAACCTAAAAATAAATATCCACCCATATATATATATGTGTCTGTATATTCATATATACACACCCACACATGTATATATAACTATGTATATATTTAATCACCATATACATAGATATACTTCATATATATACACATAAATGTTTTTGTCTCAAACTAATAATAATAAAAATAGTTAAAATTATTATTATTTAATACAACTCATCAATGACACCATTAATAATTTAAAAACAACAACCATTTAAAAAAGAGATAATAGTTATTAAATAAATATTGATTGTACATTTTTATTTAATTGGAACAATTAATAATATCATATTTATTACATTTTCTAGTTATTATTTACACTGTGACACAATTTATTAATTGCGGAAGTAAATTTTATTTTTTTTGTCTTGAACCCAAATAATAATATTAATAATAAAATTATTATTATTATTTATAACTGCCCAACAAATATATTTATAACCCAAATAAATTATCTTCGAGTGTGATCTGACAAAACATCTAATACTCGCAAAAGTTATACCCTGCCTAGAGTAAACCCCACATCTTCAAACTATCAGTGGTCTCATATTTCTAATTCAATGCACCGTTTGTGAGAAAATAATTATTTATTATATAAAAAACAGAATAATAAATTAATTAAAAATATAGATAGTGTTATCACACGTGAGGTTGAAAAACATCTGATATGCATCAAAGTTATACTCTTCCTAGGGTAAACCCGACGTTCCCTACCTAACAGTGGTCTCACATTTCTCATATGACACACTGTTTGCGAGTTATTTCATTTTTTTGAAAAAAACACACATGCGTTTGAATAAAATAAATTTAATATTTTTATTCTATCAATGTCGAGGGTCTACGGGTCTCAGAATCCCATGCTGACCCAATATCTAACTCTAAAAATATTTCATAAAATATTTCAAAGTGCTAAATAAGGTTTGTACCCATCATTTAATTTATTTCCATTTTAATTTTAATTTAATTAATTTAATTCAATTCTTTAAAAGACACATTATAGTGTCAAATCTCTGATAGAAGAAGGTTTTGACACTTGATTTTAAAACCGGTCTACCCAGCTAATGGAAAAAATTAATTTCCTTCATTTTTTTAGTTCAAAACACAAGATGTTACAATTTAATACACATTATTTATTAGTATTTATAATTTATATATAGTATAATCAATTTATTTATTTTTATCAATAATTATTTAATTAATAAAACTTGTAATATTTATTTTATAAACTCATTATTTATTTTTTTTATTTAATTATTTCATTTTATTCAGACATTTATCAATGCTAAAAATAAAATGCTGATAAAAGGTACAATTTATCGGTGTTTTTTAGAATCAATAAAGATTCCATTTATCAGCGCTTTTTTCCAGTGTTGATAAAGACCAGTGTTGTTAAAGGACTATTTTGTATTAGTGATGTCAAGATATGTATTATGAATTATATGCATGGTTAATCTAGGATAATAATAATGTTCTAAAAAAATTCTATGTTGTAATTTATGTTTTAAATTGTAATGTAAAGTTCATGTATGAAATATGGCTTCCAAGAATGCTAAACCGGTTGGTCCTTTGGAATTATATTTTTGTATATATGCCAATGTAATAAAGTAAGGAACTGAATCTGAGCTACTAGAGTCAAGGTCATTAAAAAGTTTTAAGTTCTTAGTGGATCATGTAGGTACACTGAGGGGGGGGGGTGAATCAGTGTACACAAGTTTTTACCAATTTTCTTTTCTTTTCTCTTACACCTTTTTAATTCGAACCTTTGAACTTGTTAGAGTGAATGGATCTTCCTTGTTAACAAGTACAATTATACCACATTCAAGACAGAAATTAAATAAATAAAAACACATGGTATTTTTACAAGGTTTGCCCCCACTATTGGTAAGTACATCCTTATTATGTTCGGGATGATTCGAGACACAAATTATTCACTATGAATCAATCAAAAATTACAAGTGGGTGGGTTATATATTATCTTTAAATAATTGTGGGTATGTATAAACATTTTACAAAATTATACGGGCACCCCACCAGTGTTATTTATACTGGTATCCCACCAGTTTACAACAAACACAACACAAACACAATGAGAAAGATCATAAAAACTACAAGCTTCCATTACAAAAAAAAACAGATCTTCCTCTTCGAGCCATTGAAATAAACTGATTCTGCACTTCTCAATTCAACTAAAACTCAATGAATACCATTGAATATAATCAATAGCACTGCATTAAAGTCAATTCAATATACTCTTCTTGTTGAAAGTGGGTGACCAAGACCCAACTTGTATTGTGCTTTGATTACCAATATATGTATGCAGTTTTTTATATATATGTGTGTGTGTTTTTCTTGCCATAATAGTGTAGATACTTCTGAATCCACTTTGTTTATGGAAATGAACTTATATTACATGTCGTATCAAAGGTTTATAATAGATCCCATGCTATAATGAGAACCCTGATATTCCATGACAGTTATCTTAAAGCAACGTCCTATGGTCCAGTTACATCATTCTAAAAGGACACAGATGATGTGTGACCATCAGGTGTTGGAGGATCATAAACATTGAGACTTCTTCTCATGATGTTCACACTTGAGTATCTCTAGTATTTGAGATCATGAGGAAAAACCCGCATAATAGGAACACCACATGTTTCAGGTGTCATTGTTCATTCCTATCTACGAACATGTGTAATGGTCTCTAGACCTGAGATCATTATCAATGTGTGTCATTTAATTGCGTACCTTGATGCAAGGTGAAAACCATGGCGATAAAGTTGTGGAGAGGTAGTTTGTGTTGGGTACATCTTTGGTGACATGGAATTGATTGAATGATCAAGATAGGATTTGTCGCTTCCAAGTTGAGGAAGAGATATTTCAGGTCTGGTTGATTAGGATGGTTGCACCTTCATTAAATCCATGACTATGTTAGTGGAAGGTAAGACCGTCCGGACAAATCAACAAATAAAATAAATCAAGATAAAGGATGATGACACTAGTGTGCATTCTATACTTTATTGAGATATCGATGATGAAGAGATTATATTACACAGACCATGTTCGTAGGAAGGTAGTCATTGCTTTGACTTTACCTTATCTCTATAGGGGCCTCGATGGGTTGCTAGACCCCACTCTTGGTCGATGGATATTATTCACTGCTATTGAGATAAGGGACTAGAGGGTCACACACTATAGCGCTTTGAGAATCTACCCTATTCTGAGAATAGGAATATAGAACTTGGTGGGCCCCACCAAAGGATCTGAGTATTATCCAAGTTCTATGGATCACCAAATAATAAATAAATTCTTTAATTACTCAATCTTGGAATAATTTGTTGAATTTATTTATAACATGTATTTACAAGTGATTAAGTAAATACAAAGATAAAATATTATTCGAACGGATTTAATTATCCAGGGTTTGTTTAATATTTGTAGGAGAAGTGAGTCAAGTTATAGACTCAAGTTTATCATGAAATATATATTTAATATATATTTCAGTTAGTGATAAAATTATATATATTATTTATGGCATAATTTAATTGGACTTAAATAGATATTTATAACACTTATACACAGAATATCTCACTAGTGCAAAAACACATTTTAACATCGGTTTTTTTTATTATTTTTGACGTTAATTTTTAACCAACTTCTATAAAGGCGACATAAATAATAGTATTTTTATTTAGGGTTTTAGTGTCGGTTTATTTAATAAACCGACATCGATAACCGATTTTTGGCATCAGATTTAGGTAAAAACGATGCCGTAAATAAAATAGGATCGGTTTTACGATGTCATTTTGGATAAAACCGATGCCGAAAATCCTTTTTTTTTAAAATATTGGCATCGGTTTTTGAAATAATCGATATCGTAAGTTAAAATAAATTTAGAGAAATCTGAAAAACTACAATTACAATAAAATAGAAACCCCTGTAAAAAACACAATATAAAACAATCAAATAGTATGTATCATTAAATACATTTGAGTCACTGAAAAATTTAAATATCAATGAATCAATAAATCTTATAAAAAATTAGACACGGACATTGCAGAGGCACTTGAGAGAACACAATGAATTCTTGTTAAAGATCAATGAATCAATATATCTCGTGATAACATGTATTATTCTTCCTTTAATGATATTTCTTATTGAATGTATTACCATACCTAAGGAATCATTAGTTGGTAGTTGGAACAAGTGGACCATCATGATATGATTATACTAGTGTGGTTGACCTGACACGAGACAATGACTACGATGTACCTATGATAGGCCTGTGTCTAGACCTAAAATTCAATTCATTATGTATACCAATTACCATGCAAGAAATTGATGTCATGTAGATATCAAGTACATGTTCACTCATCATTATTGTATTATGAATCAATACTCGATTCCTTAAGGATACCATGTAATATGTTTAATTCACTTTTGGATTGTTCTTGGTCACTTCTTATGTCTTTTTTATCCTTTTGGAATGGAGTTGTAGCAGGTATGACATGGGTTCATCTCATCTTGGATAGTACATAGCCTCTCAGAACATGGTTGATTGATTATTTATTCTTTCATATACCAAGCATAAACAAAAAAAACCTATGCTAAAAGTTACAATTTCTTTTAGAAAATTCAGAATATTAAACTTTCAAAATAAAGTAGAATTAAAATACATGTACCTGAAATTTATGTCATGCTCATTGTTTGTTATTTTTGAAGCATTAATTTTATTATATGTAGGTTCAAACACCTAATATATCAAAAGAGTTAATTTTTTAAACCCATATGTAATATTATTTATAAATATTAGAATATATATACCTCAAATCCTAATTAGACTTAACAAATAATTTGAAATAATAGATTAAATATGAGTCATATCAGATTGGGAATAAGACTGTGAATAATTGAATGCCTACAATAACATTGAATGATATGAGATAAAAAATAGAATAATTTGGCAGAAAATATAAAAAATTAATACAACTAACCTTATCAAATTCAATAGTTTCCCCAGTTGTGATTATCTCAGACAAGAATCATAAAATATAATAACCACATTCAACATTTCCTTTTTAAATATGACAATACAGTTATAAAACATTAAACTGTTAATAAAAATTAATATATAACAAAAAATTAGAACAAATTCTAATACAAAAACCAATTACCTGTACTTCCACATATTTTATTTTATTCGGTGTCTTTATCGATTTGTATTCCTTGTTAAATTTTTTCCATGAACTATATTTTCATATATATGAACTAATAATACATATCTAAACAATGTGAATAAAACATAATGAGATTATAAAAAACAAAAAAACATACCTTTCTAATAAGGTGGATTTTTTTTACGAACATTCCCTAATAAAGATAAAAACCAATATATCGTGCATTCACTTGGAAATAATACACCTAACATCCAATACCCCCTACTATACAAAAACTTCATAATTAATGACATTATAATGATCATTAGTTCATAATTTATATTCTTACTTATCAATAAATGTCACAAACCAGCACTGAATCTTTGTATGTGATAATATCTCACACATATTTGCAACTCTATAAGGATTCTTCACATGTTTCACATCTATGGAACTTAATTCTGGATCTATAAAACTTTAAATGTATGTACTATTATTTTTTAGAATAAGCATGTGTAGATACCTAATTTAAAAAATATATAGTTAGTAAAATTAAAATCATTTTTATTAAAGAAATACAAATTCAAATGTCAATTTACTTACATGGTAAACAACTACACCACATTCAGGCCGAGCTCTTCAAAATCTACTAGATGCATGATATCTTCTTTGAGTAATCTCAATGTATATTCTCTTCTGCATATATCATTCGTCATTTTAAACTCGTAGATATAATTTAATAAAGAATATATCTGAGATAATATTTGTATCCCATGAGAAATATCAGAAGTATCCACAATTGATTATTCCTAAACATTTTGTTTCATTTGCGCAGCTTCTTTTGCTTTTAGATAATCCTATATAAGTTAAATGTCAAAAAACATTATAATTAATTTTGGATCATTTGTAATTAATATTTAAAAAAAACACATACCTCATATGAAATACAACAAAGAAAACTAGTTGTCCAAAGTAAAAAATGACCCACACAATCCCCAACTCTAGTGATCTCCATGGTAGGAATTGGTAGTATAACGTTAGGATCTACAATATCAAGTACTGATACTCTAACCTAACCCATTTTCATAGGATGGTGATGTACAGAATCCCCAAAAAATTCACGAGTCCTAATGCAATAATTTGTATGTGAATATCTCCAGCAAACAACTCACAATATACCTGAGCGAGGTGGTGGAGAATCAAAGTAAGTAGATGGGGAAAGGTAGTCTGGGTGAGAAGGCTAGAAAGGCTGAAAATGAAAAAGTTATAATAGTGTTAATAATTTATAAAATAGAAAAAATGGTAACAAATTAATAATATACCTGGGAAGGCTTATCATACGGGACGAGGTAGGAAGATAGGGGCAAGGTAGTCTGGGTGAGCATATTAGGAAGGCTGAAAAATGAAAAATTTATATTAGTGATTATAATTTATAAAATAGAAAAACTAATAAAAAATAAATAATATAACTGGGAAGGCTACTCATACGGGGCGAGGTAGGAAGATGGGGCAGGGTAGTCTAGGTGAGAAGGCTGGGAAGGCTGAAAAATGAAAAAATTATATTAGTGTTTATAATTTATAATATAGAAAAATTGATGACAAATAAATAATATACCTGGGAAGGCTGCTCATACAATGTGGGGTAGATAGATGGGGCAGGTTAGTCTGGGTGAGCAGGCTGGGAAGACTGAAAAATAAAAAAGTTGTATTACTATTTATAATTTATAAAATAGAAAAAGTGATGACAAATAAATAATATACCTGGGAAGGCTAATCATACGGGGTAGGGTAGGTAGATGGGGTAGGGTAATCCGGGTGAGCAGGCTGGGAAGACTGGAAAATGAAAACGTTATATTAGTGTTTATAATTTATAAAATAGAAAAATTGATGACAAATAAATAATATACCTGGGAAGGTTGCACAGACAGTGACTATATTGCTATGTATTCTAACAAAGCCTTATGCACTGCTACTTGAATTTGATTACCCATAGACTATTTCATATATTTTAGCTCTACTTTTAAGGATTCTATTTCTGGGTCTCTTCATTGCTTACTCTTACCAAAAACCTTACAAATACTAACACCCACCTAATATCCTCTAACACGGCCGGGGTGTTCTACCTTTCCCAAAGTAGTGTCTAGGATGTCCATCCTACCCTCGGGGATAAAATAGCCCTGTGACTCCTACTCTTGAAGTTAATCCTGAAATTAAAAATAAAAAAGTTATATTAGTGTTTATAATTTAAAAAATAGAAAAATTGATAACAAATAAATAATATTTACTTATAATTTTATCAGCTAATTTCTTAGCTTCCTCCATAAGATACTGTTCATTTTTCCTTCTTCTTACTCATTTCCATTTTTCATGGTGAGTGGGAGGAGATGGAGGACCAAATTGGACCTCTTCTGAACCACTACTAGATCGAGCTCTTAATGATTCAATTTTTTATTCAATCATTTTCTGCTCCAAATACGACTACCCTCCACATGATAAAGTATGAGGGTATACATTTCTCAACTGGATCTTCTAATGAGATCTCCTAGAGTCTTGTTATATAAAAATAAACTACTAAGTAATAAGAAAAATATATAATAAATTTTACAATATAAAAAAATTATCATACCTGAAATTTTTCTTCATTATGACTGTCAACAAATCACTTTCATGTATCTTCATCTATAAATGGATACTTGAGGCATGATTTTTCAACCCTTATCTTTCCAAAACATATTTTTTTGTCAGTCTTGTTTTAAAATATCTCCATCGAATCGCTGCTAAAGATAGATGTCTTTTATTAATTTCATTGGTTTCCTCAAAATTGAATGTCATCTGTAATTGAATAAATTAAATATGTCATCTAAAATATATAATATTAAAAAAATGAGATAAAAGAAATCAATTAAGATATTTTACCATCACGACCTCCCAAAGCTATTGCTTCGCCATCCTATCCACTGACTTCCAATCAAGACATAAAATACTAATCCTGAAATGGATCTGCATCGCTATATAACTGACAAACTAAACTGCATTTGGGCCAATTGAATTATTATTATCATCAAAATGGATGTGTACTCTGTCATCATCATGAGCAAGTGATAGTTTTGGTAAATGTGTAATACAATATTTACAAACTTGAGAACTTGATTTTACAGTAGTAACATGAGAAGTCTCCTCCGTCGAGGATGCATCAATAGTCCTGCAAACATTTTTTATAAATTAACATTTTTATTTCTTTAAATAAGTATATTGATGAATATTTAATAATATATAAAAATAGATATACCTCGGTAACTGCTTCTCATTATCTGTATCTGACAGTGCTACTAGAAAGTGTAATGAAATTTTGTGTACCTACATATCATTAGAAAACTGAATATTTAGAAACAAGGAAGACAAACAATAAGTTAGTATAAAAAGAGGCATGCATTTGTAAGTTTCAAAAAAAGAAAAAAATATAAATATTTACCAGAAAAATTAGGAGACTAATTTAGTGTTTTCCCACATGCCTTCATCATGATCATTATGTACTGCATGCACTTTGTCTATCTTATACTCACTGTAATCATCCAAAAATTGCGTAATAGATTAATAAGGCTTATTTAAATTACTAACATCATCCGTACCATCCTCATCACCCAAATGGTATATTTTTCCTTGAAAAAAAAACTGACCACCGATCATTTTATGGATCAATGACATAAAATACTTTCTTCGTATGTGTCGCCATGATAAATGGTTCCTCATTGTAATTAAATATTTTCAAATCAACCAGTTTAAAACCATATTGATCATGTTTCACAACACTATTACTATCAACCCAATTACACTTAAAAACAGTGGCTCGAAATTTAATATAATCAATTTCCCATATGTCTTATAGAACTCTAAAATATGGCGTTGATATAGAAATTGGGTTTTTATCTTTGGCACTTGAAAAATGAACTGCTTTAGAAAAAACCATCACACCACTATTCTAAACAGTACTCCTGTCATCCAAGTTTTTTGTATGAAATGTGTAGCTATTGATTTCAAAACCAAACCACATGATCACATTAAGAGATGGTACCCCTTCTAACCACTTCAATGTTTATGATGCAGATATATCTGGGGTGACTTTATCTTTAAACCATGAAACAAATGTCTTATTATGCTCAATCATCAACCACTTTTAATTTATTTTCTGATATCATAACTTTAATTCAACAATATGTGAGGATATATATGATTGAACCTCATCTGTGTTGTTTAAAATGTATAAATGTGACTGCATCACTTCATCACGTGGAATGAAATTTACCTTCAAGCCTTGAACCCCTCTACCTTCACTATTAACTGTCATATGTGGAGATATAGGGAGACCAATATGCTCTACCTCATACAAATAATCAGTACAGAACTTAATCACCTATTCTAATACATATTTTTGAACAATAGAGTCCTCTGGTTGATAAGGATTTTTAACACATCCCTTCAAAATTTTCATATATCTTTAAAAAGGATACATCCATATTAAATAAATAGGCCCACATATTATTATCTCACGCACCAAATGAATCAGAAGATGAACCATTATATCAAAAAATGTGGGTGAGAAATATATTTCTAGTTAACAAAGAATAATATTTTCTTCATTCTCCAACATATCTAACAAATTTGGATCAATGACTTTGCTACAAATGGATTTGAAAAAATTTCACAACCTAATGATATTCTTTCTGACAGTTGTCAGCAATATACCACACACTGCTACTGGTAGAATTTGTTTCATCAAAACATGGTAATCATGAGATTTCATACCTATTAATTTACAATCCTTCAATGACACCAAATTATTCACATTTTAAGAAAAACAACTGGGTACTTTAATACCATGAAGACACTGACAGAAATTCATCTTTTCAATATTTATTAATGTGTGACAAGCTAGAGGAAAATATGTTTTGTTTCCTTTCACAGTGGGAGCTAACTTCAAACATATTCTCATTAATATCAAGTCCAATCTAGCAAGAAATCCATCTATTTTCTTTCCTTTTATGTCTTACAAAGTTCCAATCAAACTGTCACATATTTTTTTCTCAACATGCATAACATCGATGTTATGTTTTATCTCTAAAAATATCCAATAAGTTAGTTCGAAAAAAATAGATTGCTTCTTCTAGATATTTCTTTGAAGACCATAACTTCTTTTATTTCCAAATGTCGAATCAATATCTTTCACCCTGTCATGATATTCTTCAGCTAACAACGGTCTAGGGGGAAGGTTGTATTCTTGTAATCTGTTAAATGATTTTTTTAATCTATGATAAGGATGATCAATTTGCAAAAATCTTTGATGTCCCATGCACACTGTATTTCTTCCATTCTACAATTGATGATATAAAGTATGTTCTTCACAAATTGGACATGATTTATGTCCCTTAACACTATATCCAGATAATTTTCCATATGTAGGAAAGTCTTTTATAGTGAACATTATCATAGAACACAAAATAAAATAATATTTCTTGTATGCATAAAAAACTTTAACACCTACCTCCCATAGCAGTTTCAAATCATCAATCAATGGTGAAAGATACACATTAATATAATTTCCTGATTGTTTTGGTCCAGAAATCACCAAGCTCATCATAACATATTTTTTCTTCATACATAGATGTGGGGACAAGTTGTAAACTACCAGTAAAATAGGCCATGAACTATGTTGGCTAATAAGGCTCTGATATGGATTCATTCCATCAGTACACAATCCCATTCCTAGATTTCTAACTTCACTTCTGAAATCATGATTTTTTTATCAAAACTCTTTCACTATGGTGAATCGGCAAGGTGACATAAGTTACCATCAAATATGCACTCATCTAAATGTCATCTTAACCTTTTTGCATCAATTGAATTTGAAAATAGACGCTTCAAATGAGGAATTATTGGAAGGTACCAAATTTCTTTAGCAAGAGTTTTGATTCTTGTACCTAAAAATGAATTACAATTTAAATATAATAATTGTATGAAAAAAATATTGGATGATATCATTAGAAAGTACAAAATTTATTTTTCATGACGTTAGATGACATCACCTAAGAATGAATCTGAGTTGACTTTCCCATCTATCTTATAGCGTGATGTCCCACATGTAGGATAACTTGATAAATATTCATTTTTCACTATAAAGTACACAATCATTGGGGAAAACATTTATCTTTTTATACCCCAACCCCATTGGGCATAATATTTTCTTTTCCTCATAATTGGAATCTGGAAGCCCGTTGCCTTCAGGAAGTATCTCTTTTAAAATATCAAGTAAGCCGAAGAAACATTTATCACTCTACCCATTTTTTTATTTTAAGTTAACTAATCTCAAAACTGCTGATAATACTGTATATTTATTACAACCTGGGAATAATGGTTTCTCAGAATCTCCATACAATCATTCAACAAATGCTGTTTTTTCGATGGTTTCAACACCTAAATCATGAATTAATTCTTCAATATGATCCTCTTCCTCGTTATAAATAATTTCTTCAACATTGGATGTTGAATTTTTAGTTCTTTCACCATGCCAGATCCAACGTGTATAATTAAGGCTAAAACCATAACAAATGAGATGATACTTGATTTATCTGGAGTTTAACTTTATCATATTTAAACACTTTACACATGGGCATAAAATCAAATCAATTTTTTGATGACGTCGTTTAGAAAATTCCAATAATTCATCAACTCCTTTTTCATATTCACTAGTGGTTCTTTGTAAATGTATCCAATTACGATCCATTAAATATCTGATATCAAAAAATAATTGGTGAATATATTAAAACATATAAACATTTAAATATATATATATAGTTACAGAAAAATTGTAAACATAAACACATTTAATGAAAACTATTGATAATCAGATATAAAACATCAGATATGAAACACATTTAAAAATAGTAAACATTTTATTTTCATATTATATACATGTGTTATATTTATATTATAATTAAATTATAATATCAATCTTTTAAAATTTATTAGTTCATTTTACATATTTGTTACATTATTTTGAAGTTGCATGTGTCAAAAGTATTGAAGATTTCATTAATTTAAAGGGATAAAAATTAGTTATTATTAGTAATATGAAATAATAATTAGATTAAATGTTCATATTATAAGTGAAATCAATTATAATAATCCCAAAATTATGATAGATGAAATTAAATACATAACTAAATTGATATATCTTACAACACATTTGGGTGAGAGAACAATAGAATCATTTGAGGAATAATAAGTGGTTGTGGATCCATTTCATGTTCTAATGAGTATATACATAGATTATTTGGTGAAACTGTGGTTGTGGATTATTGGGTAAAAGATAAAAATATATATCTATGTTATAACTGACCAAAGAGTTTCAATGGACCAAAGTAGTATAAAAGCTTAAAAATAATTAAATTGGTTTTTTGGTATAATTTAGGTATACTTGATTCAAGCCCCCCACCCCCACCCCTCTCAGGTGTATTTTGTCAATCCTATGAGGGCTCATAATGTCACAAACCATCCCCCGAGGCTCGTTCTATGACTACCCCAAGCCTTCCTTCCATAGGCCAGGGGCTAGAGACTAGCACCGAAAGGTGTATTCCCTAAAATGGGAAGGCATTTCCTTTAAACCTGTACAAACACACGGTCCGAGAACATAACAAGAAGAAATTGTGAAGTAAACTGTTGTAGTAAAAGAGTGATAAAAGTAAAAGGGGACAGAATACAATCCCAACTGTAAAAGTACAAGTACAATTGAAAGAACAATACAACTTAAAAAAGGGAAAACAACTATTGGGTTGTCCTCCGAGGATCCTACCTGAAGGGTAGGTATAGATCTGCTCCTCAACACTCCATGTCCTCTCGTCTCCTCCATGTACCACCTAGTCATGTCTCCCTCAAACCTTATCCCAGCTACTCATTGTTTTCACAAGACATAACAAGGTGCGGGCATAGCCCATGCAGGGGTGAGTATAACAATACCCAGTAGGGACCCCAAGACCCCTGAAGGTATCTCAGAACTCCACAAAGAAAAACTACAAAGCATGATCTCAATAACAAATCACAAAGTAATAGACACATCTCAAACCAGGATAACAACCCAGAGAAACAAGATTATGATGCTGACCCACACAGAATTGCTATGAATGCTGATAAACAGCCATGAGATTCTCTAGGGGTAGTAATAAGTAACATCCCCAGGCACAACGTTGAACACCTCGGATTTTGGATAACTCCTCCTCTATTGAGTACAGTGGGCCTACCGCGTCACACAGAGGCACTTCCCACTAATCTTGGACTGTTGAGGTACTCCTCCTGTCGAGTACCGTGGGTCTGCCGCGTCACACAGAGGTGCTCCCCATCGTGGCCTACTGAGGTAATCCTCATGTCGAGTATCATGGGTCTACTATGTCACACAGAGGTGCTCCCCACCATGGGTTTACTGCATCACATAGAGGCGCTCCCCATTGGGTCGTCGAGTCACTGTGAGTCGAAAGGTCAATAGTTGTCAAGTCTCATCCAGTCACAGGGTTCCATACGTAGCGCGCTTGGGAGAACCACTCCCCAAGCCATATGTCATATTTCAACCAGCACGAAGTCTCACAAAGAAGTAACTTGATGATCTGTCGTGTCATAAGGGTTCCAATGCAACAGTTGATGCATCGACCGGACACCTGGTTTGTGCGTTATTGACATTTTAGTGCCGAGAGACCGGTTGGATTCGGGTGCGATCCATCCCAGACGTACTCCAAGTTTCTCCAAAACTCTCATGGAGTAATTCAAAAAGATCATCTCGCTCCAATTATCCCAACGCTGCATATGGTTTGTCAAAAGAACATTTGATTTTCAAGATAAGCCCCTTTAAGTGTTTATGGGCTCGGGTCAAGTCCAACCTGGTCGGACGGACCCGACCCGATCCGACCCAGTCCGGCCTGGCTTGAAAAAGGGGCGGCCTGGCCTACAAAGGGGTGGCCCGTAAGTGTGGCCTGACCTGCAAAGGGGTGGCCCAGCCCATAAGGGGGCGGCCTAGGAGGGCGGAGACCCGGGAGGGTGCCAGCCCGGCTGCATGAGGCGCGACCCGCAAGGGGTCTGCCCTAGCCACCTTCAGGGGAGCGACCCCCCAAATTTTCCCAAATGGACGAAGGCCATTCAGTTTTCTTTACAACAGCAGCGCCACATGGTGACACTAGGTGCTATATGGGACCCGCTGGGGTGGGTCCTGTCGGTTCCATCGCGGCCGGCTGGCGTGCCGACCGACCTCTCCAGTGGCATGCGACAGCACGCCGCACCATCACCCATGGCCGGCTGGTGTGCCAGCCTCCTTCCTCCGGTCACCGAGGCTGACGTGCAGTTACCTCCTTTGTTCATCGGAGGAATGCGACGGTTCACTGCGCCTCCTCCATGGCCGACCGGTGATGGTCTCTCCAATGACCATCATGGCCTTCTCTTGCATCGTGCATCGACGCGCTATCCCCAACGTATCCGGTCGGTATCGCTACGTCATCGTTGTTCCATGGAGGCACAAGATTAGAAAATTAGTAGAGGGTTCGGGCCAAGTTTGTTAGGCTCGCGCCCCCTGCATTAGCTCACAAACATGAGGGTTTTAAGGGTTTAATAATCAATTGAATTAAACAACAAGATAAAACCCACAAATATACCCCATAACAACCTCCTGTAAAGACGAATGAATCAAGGGTCAACCCGTTAGTCGGTTGACCCATGTTATTTGTATTATTCAAGAATGGAAAAGAGAAAAATCATTTAAAAAGTGTAAATGAATAAACCCCCTACCTCAAAAACCCATTGGAGAGTGTCCACGCTTGAAGGTGGATCGTGCTCTTTGTTCCCACAACTAGTTCCCAACGATGTCGCTCGTACGTCGTCCTTCGGTTCGTGGTTCGGTGTCACACGTCACCTTCTGCTGGGATCGGCTCCATCTTCTAAGGGTCCGGTGTCATGGTGATCCTTCAGAACTTTATTTCTTGGTGAAGCTATCCTGATACCCTTCCCCAAGATCCATATATATAAGATAGGGGGAGGGTAAGTAACGACGTTGGAATTTAATAGCACTCCTTAGTTAGGAAGCTTCCTAATTCCCCAACGACGTCGTTACTTAGGGTTGGCAGGTCAAGCCATTTACTGGATTGACACATCGCTGGACCCACCCATTGATGGTTCATTGGTGGATATGAAATAAAATAATAAAATTATTTTATTTCATTTCTTTTTAAAAGTCACAAAACTTAACTTTTTCTCCGGACCTACTACGGTCAAAGTAAAGTCTCCCTTAAGCAAATCCCGACACTGCAGATTCAATGGTTCCCTCATATTTTTAATCCAAACAACAATTCAAAAGTTAGAAAATGCTACTCACGCATTTACTGAACGTACCCAAAAAAAAGTTCATAAATTCATTTCGGGCACTCTGGGCCTCGGAATCACGCACTGTCAAAATTTTCAGACTCACAATAATTCCATATAACTAAAAAAATACATGAAAAAATCTGGGTCTTTACACATAATTTTAGATAAAAATAATTTCATAACATTATTTAGTTAATTGGTCATGATAAAAATAATATCAGATAAAAAATTCAACACATTGACTAATATAATTGGTCAAGAACATTGATCAATACATTTATACATAATTTCAGATAAAAATAATGTCAGATAAAAATAATTCAATTAGTTTTTGGTATAATTTAGGCATGAACATTGACTAATACATTTATACATAATGTTAGATAAAAATTCATAACCTAAAATCACACAATGTCAGATAAAAATAATTTCAGATAAAAAATTAATAACCTAAAATCACACAACTCCAATACATATCAAGAACATTGACTAATCACTCTTAGGGATGACTATTAACTATGTTCAAACACATTTTAAATAAACTATAAAGTAATATTTGAAGAAAATTAAAATTAAAATTAAATGATCAATAATTTATCTTCAAAATAAAAAAAACTTACAAAATTCGGAGTTCAATGTGAAAATAGATCCCCAATACAAACTTTGATCCATATAAATCTTTGGAAAATTAAGCACTGTAAGATCTAGACAAAAATTGATTGTAACAACGAAAAATAAAAATAAACAATAACCTAAAATCAAACCATGGTTTAAAGTCACTCAAAATAGAATTTGGAAGAACAAATAATCCATAGAAGATTAAAGAAGAGAATATAATGAAGAGAGAAGACCACAGATCATGAAAATAGAATAAAATTGTCAACAATGATGATTGGAGATCACAAATAAAGCTTTGAAGTCGTCGCGAGTAAATAGGATCCACCACGGGTTTCTGTTTCTAAGAACGAAGAAGATAAGGGTTTCCTGATCCTGGCATTTTTTAAATGACTTTTGGCGTCATCTTTGGTAAAAACTGACGTTGAGAGTATTTAGTTTTTTTATTTTTAGTGTCGGTTTTCATTAAAACCGACGTGAAAAACCTGTTTTTATTTTGCGTCGGTTTTAACATAAACTTATGCTAAAAATCATCGTATTCTGGTTTTTGGTGTTGGTTTTACTAAAAACTGATGCCAAAAACCACTCATAAAAATTTTTGGCATCATTTTTTAGAAAAACCGATGTCAAAAATTTTTTACTCAAACCATCAGCGTCAGTTTATAAAAAACTGATGTTATTAATTCTACGTTAAATCTCATATTTCTACTGGTGTCTATTACATGGGGGTCATGAACCTATACTAGGTATTATAGATATCCCCTATATAAGTAAGAGAGATTCTCTCCCCTTGAAACTATTGGTGTGTCAAATTTGAGAGTCTCTCCCTCCTCCTGGATTCTAGAGTGAGATTCTCTCAAGCTAGGAAGAACTTCAAGATTATCCTTCTTGGATTGAAGTCTCTTGCCTTGTGGTGATCACTGCTGCATTGAAGAGATCATTGGTGTACCATGCTAGCACATGAATTCCAACGAACGACGCATGTTCATGTTCTAAAGGCATGTGTGGATGATCTAGAGGACTTCGATGTGGGATTCTTTGAGAAACAGTCACCGGCATCCTGTGACGCACTTGCGCACGTCAGATCTAAACAAGGTATTTGTTCGTTTTATATTTTTTTCCTCTTTCAAATCCACTCGTGGTTCTCAAACCGTATCGAGATTTCTCACTGGAGTCGACGTCGTAACGTTGCTCCGATGATGAAAAAAATTAATTTCTTGGCCCATCGACTTTCGTTTCCCATCCCTGTACCTAACACTTCTCAATTAGTAGAAGTTATCACTTACACTTCAATTCACTACAATATCAGAATGTATAACTAAAGATTCCTCAATACTCTGCAAGTTGACTTCTAATATAATGTTCTAGCTTAAGTCTTAACTTTTCACTGATGTTGGATTTTCTCAACTGTTTCTCATCACTGAATATAATCATCTACATCAGTACAACACTACTCGGGAGAACATTCTTTCTTCTATGTAAGGCCTGACCTCACTAACTACTGAAAAACACAGTTATAGATATATTCTGAAACACATATAATATAATTGTCCCAGCTTTAGTCTCAAAAACTACACGCTGAATATGCAATTAATATTTCACATGCACTTCTTCAAACTTCATGCATGTATTTAATATACTTCATGGCCTTCTCATTTTATACAACAAAAAACATGCACAAATACACTGAGTGTTCTTCTTTACTGCCCATTGTACTGCCTTCTTGATTCTTCAAATGATTAAGTAATCACATGTTCATGCACTCACTCACATATGCATGGAAAAACACACTATCCAATATTTGATACTCAATGCATGGAAGACTTATATTGCATACTGTTTAAGAAAAAAATATTCTCACATTGTCTAACTTCTTATGAACTCACCATTGCACAATCAAATGAGCACTCACACTTTCACACACTGACCTCTTGAACAATTCATATGCATATACAGTATTCATGCCACTTCTCCCTTCATACAAGTGTGCACACATATAAACTGTACACACTTCTTTTGCACTAATAAACCGGATTCACACAGGTATATAATATTCTTCTTGCATGCAAAACTGAATGTCCATTATTTACTCCTAACAGTGTAGGCCCACAAGTTCATCTTCATGAATAACAAAGTTTGTTTATACCATCCCACTGAATCTCAAAAATTTCACGAAAGGTTGAGAGACACACACAACATTTTCCCTATGGCCTCATGGAAACAATATTCTTTATGAACCACTACGAGTGTGCAATGCACATGTCAAGTGATCGCGGTCACTACAATTTCTTCACACAAACAAAACTACTTGAAAACCTTCGTGAACCAGAGAGTTCATAGAGCTCTTTCTCACTCAAGAAAATTATCTCAGACGAGACATATAAATACACTTGAAAATGAGCTCAGCTTTAGTATTTATAGGTGTTGAATGTCACCTCAGAATCTTCTGGAATCATGACTGTCAGCTCATTTCAAATCATACAGCCTCCCCTTCGCAACATAACAAAAAACTTTCACAAGAATTTCATTTTTTCACTCCATGATATATATCAACATTTTTATTTTCATTATTCCATGAAAACACATTTTCATGATATTTAGATCAGCTTCGGATCTTTAGAAAACCCAAACGAAGCTCGGAAGCTTGGGTTCAAGCTGCTATTGATGTCACTCCAGGAAGCTTCGATGAACATAAATAGGGTACTGGGTGAGGAAGATGGCGTTGCATGGATATTGGATGGCTCACATCATGAGTTTTCTATACTTTTTCTGAAAAAAAAAAATTAAAACGACATTTGTTAATTTTTTTTAAATATGCTAGAAAGGCGGCATAGGTGATGCCGCCTTTACTCCCCGCACCGCCTTTGGCCCATATCAATGACATGACAAAGACGGTGGGGGATGCTGCCTTTTTCCTATGGGTAAGGCCAAAGGCGGCACTGCCGATGCCGCCTTTTGCCTTACCCACAGGTGAAAGGCGGCATCGGCGCTGTCATCTTAGCCTCAACTCCCTATAAAAGGGAAACCCCCCCCCCCTTCTCCTCACTCAATTCTTGCCTTCATCTCTCCTAAATTCTCTCAGTATCTCTCTAGAAAATTCATTTTCTGTGTGGGTTTTTACGAAGCATCATTTAGAGGTATTTTTATTTATTTAATTTAATGTTTTTTATTTATTTAATTGATTTCTTTTTAGTTTTAAATATTTCATTTTTAAGTATTTCAGTTAGTTATTAAAACTTTGTTTATTATGGTCTATAATTATTTATATATAGTTTGAAATAATTATTGTTAGTAGTATATATTAATTATAGATTAAGTATAGATTAACTTGTGATTAACTTAGGATTAAGTATTGTGAAATTTTGGTAGCTTAAAGATTATGTGATTATCTAAGCAATCAAGTCCCTATCTAGATACAAACAAGTGGATGTGGCTTTGGAACAGATGTACCTAGGAGTGAAAACTCCGACAAGGAGTTTCGGGCTTGACCCGAGGTATCCTGGTACACAACAGCGGGCCTTGCTGCACTCCTGGTTTGACACTCCTGGGGGATATGCTTAAGATGATTCATATTTTATTTATAAAATACTAAAATATCTAAGAAAAAAGAAATTAAATTAGTATATTTATCAATGATAAAATGATAATTATGATGTTATATAATGAAATAAGGACAAAATCATTAATGACTGAAATTTATTATTAGTAATTAAATCTATTTAAGTAGTTTAATTAGTTATATAAAGTTTAGAAATAATACTTATTATTAGTAATTACTAATTATATACTAATTAATGATAAATTAGGATTAAAAATTAATACATATGATTAGTTAATTATAAATAACTAATTAATATAATATGATTAAGGATTAAAAAATAAATAATTAAAGAATAACTTAATATTGATTAACTAGTGATTAAAGAATGAGGAATTAGTTAAAAAAGTTATTATTAGTAATTAAAGATGTTATGTATTCAGTAGTTTAGTAAATTATATATAGTTTAGAAATAATAATTACTATTAGTAATGATTAATTATAGATTAATTAATGATAACTTAGGATTAAAAATGAATACATGTGATTAGTTAATTATAATTAACTATTAATATTTGTTACAGTATCATAATTCTGATGAAAGAAACATTTTTGATGTAGTGAATCATGTTTACCTGTGTGTATTTCTATGGGAAGTTATTCAAACTGAGCAAGGAGCTTCTTATAGTACACAACCAATAACGGTGGTTAGTACAGCTGATTATGTAACCATAAGTGACCTTCAAGAGAGAATTCAGCATTCCTTAAATCTGGGACCCAATCAAGATATCAAGTCTATGAGTTATAGACATTTTCAATTCCCAGCAACACTTTGGCATCTAGCTTGTCCATTGGTTACTGATGCACAGTGGGTCCAAGCGATTAATTTATTTTCTCAACGGTCAGATGGTACCATGATGGAGTTATATGTTGATGTTGCTACTTTACAATAACAACATCCAGTTGTACGAAGACTTAGAATTACAAGAGTGGTTGAAGACAATCCACCCCATGAAATTGAGCTTATTTAAAATGATGCAGTAGAAGAGGACAACCTAAATGATATCCTAGATATACATGTCAATCTGATCTCTAATGAGGAGTTTCGTAATGACGGATCAGATGGTGACAACAGTGTTGATGAGGAGGGATCAACTGAAGTTAGGAATGAGGTTTTGAGAAATGCATTAGTTGTACATCAACTTCAACCTACAATAAATCATCCACCACCCTTTTATCTTGGTCAGAAGTAATGACACGTGTGCGTGAATTTGACAATAATGTTTTCACACCGAAAACTGAGTTCCATGGAGTTGTACCAGATAGGTTTAGTGATCTGGACAAAACCTTATATATTGGAAGGAATTTTACAAGTAAAGATGCATTAAAAATAATGCTAAAGAGATTTCATATTGAGAGTCACTGCAGCTATATAGTTCACGAATCATGCCATAGTAAATATGTCATACGGTGTGAGAAGTATGGGGATGATTTTAGATTTCTCTTGAGGGTGATTTCAGACATTACATTTGGAGGTTGGAGAATCTCGAGGATTGGGGGGCTCATACTTGCATTTAGCCAAGCCTCACACAAGATCATACCTCATTGGATGTAGAATTTGTGTCATCTATTGTTGTTGAGATGATTAGGACATGTCAAGATGTTCCAATAGCCCTTGTTCAAGAGAAGATTCAACAAACATTCGGTTATAATATTTCCTATAATAAGGCAAGGATGGCGAAACAGAAGGCAATTATGAAGTTCTATGGTGACTGGGATGACTCATATCGGGTGTTGCCACAATTGCTAGGCATACTGAGGCATCATAACCAAGTTTTCTTCCATATGGATACAAATGAACACGTGTCTCATGATAACCGACTTGATCCATCTTGTTTTCAATTTCATCGGTTGTTCTGGGCATTCCTTCCCTGTACCTCCACATTTTGTTTCAGCAAATAGTTTATTCAGATTGATGGAACATTTTTGTATAGAAAATACAAGGGCGTATTGTTGATTGTGACAACCCAAGATATAAACTGTTCACCTATTCCTCTTTCCTTTTCTATTATAGAGAAATAAAATTATGAATCATGGAGTTGTTTTCTAGAATGTATCAGCAACCATTTCACCAACATTCGGGGTGTTTGTTTGATATCATATCGCCATCGGGAAATTAATGAGAAATTAATGCCGAACCTAGTACATGGAGATACCCAAATGCACATCATGAGTTCTATATTAGACACATTGCAAGCAATGTGCATAAAAAATTCCACAACGAACCGATAAAGAAGGAAATCACGAAGCTTGGTACGCATTGTGTTTGTTATTTTTTACTATTTCAACATAAAGATAAAATCACTTTATGTGAAATATCATCTATTCTATGTAGCATATAATTAAGACCAATGGCGGTTTGAAGAATGTTTTGAACAAATCCGCCAGGCTAATCAAGAAGTTTATGATTATATGATGCGGATTCCAAAAGAGAAATGGACATTGGAATATAACGGGAGGAAGAGGTACAGTCACATGAAGAAAAACATTGTGCAGTGCATCAATGGTGTCTTCAAAGGGCTTCACAAGCTACCTATAACCACCCTAGTTTAGGAGACATTATATCGATGCGTGAAGTACTTTGTTGATAGACAAAAACTAGCATCAGACGGAATACAACAGGGGATAAGATATGGAAGACACTTTCAACGAGAAAATGAAAAGAATATTGAAG
The DNA here is from genome assembly GCA_963277665.1 of Viscum album. NCBI lineage: Eukaryota > Viridiplantae > Streptophyta > Magnoliopsida > Santalales > Viscaceae > Viscum > Viscum album. The sequence continues at coordinate 1,142,401,383 of OY728127.1, forward strand.
AAGCTTCTGGTTATCATGTCTGCCTTTTTTGAAGAGAAGACTCCTGATTTGAAGTTTAATAGCATTCAAACCCCATCAAAATTCGCATCGGTGAAAAAATGGTGGTATTACTGGAAACAAGGTAATGTCAATGTGGAAACTTTCAGGACTTACAGTTTCCATGCACAAATTCCATCACAGCATGTGCCTCTGTGAACATATCATGGGAAGCATTTGTTAATCCATTGTACTAACTGGATACCATTGCTACCTGTTATGTTGCACCATAGACACCTATTTTGGAGTATCATTATTTGCCAATGCCTGAAGGCCATCCTATAGTGATACTTGACATGAATCAGTTACATCCTCATGGGAGACCGAAGGCCAGTAGGATGCGAAATGAGATGGACTGGCCTCAAGAAAAAGGGCAGAGTTTGTGATGCACGATATGTCATGAAGAAGTTTGTAACCGAAAATGATGCCCAAACGTTGTTGGTTCGAGTCCACAGTCTCATCCAGAATGATGTATTGTCTTCATTGTGACATTCTCATATTGTAAAGTAAATGTTGTTATCTCTTTTTTTTCTCAGTTTTCTAAACCCCAAAACCCAAAAGCATAACACTTAACCCAGAAACAAGTTTCCTAAACCTTAATAACAAAATTAGAAACCCTAAACTCTCAAACATAAACCCCAAACCAAAATCATCTTCCCTTTGTCATGGTTTTTGGTTAAATTATGTGTGATATTTTAATAAAATAATCTATAAATAAATAATAGTATCATAATGATTATCATAAGTTATTCAATACAGATAATTACATAAATTCATAAAACATCATTAGTAATTGAAATGGTTTATCTTAATCCAAACCATAATTACTTAATAATAAAGCTCCTCCATAATATGTCTTAACCAAATTCAAGACCCAATGTAAGAACCCGAATCTTCTTTTCAGGTACACGTTTCCTTTCTCTGGAGTTTTTAAGAAAAATGAACTTTCTGGAAATTTTTGAAGTACACACCGTGTACTCTTCCCCGGCTAGAAGCTGTGTGCTGGCCATTCCTAGGCCACACACACGTTGTGTAAGGGTGATGTGGAGGCCGATTTTGGCAGAGTACGGAAAAGACCTAGTACACGCCGTGTACTCTAAAAGTACACACCGTGTACTTTTCTCTTTTTTTTCACTAAATGCACCAGGGTCACGCCTAACCCCTGATTTCATCTTCTTCTCCAGTTTCCGTCCGTCCGAAGTGACCTATATGGATGAATCTTCCCCGATCTCTCGCCTCACCGCCCGTTCTCCGATTCGATTGCGTTGGAAGCGCAGCGGTGAGTTCTTCCTTCTTCTTGAGCCTTGTTTCTTGATTCCTCCTTGTTTTCAAGATATCGTAGGTTGAACATTTTGTGCGTTTTCTCAGATCTACATCGTTATAATGGGAATCTATCATCGTGGTTCACATATATCATTCTCCTAGGGTCGAGGTAGGTGGTTTGTGCCTTTTTGTAGAAAGTTGATGAATATTTTGTGCAAATTCCACCAATACCCTTGAACGGGGTGTTGGGTGTTCCTGTTTTGACTTTGTTGTATTTACTGCTTTGCTTGATTGCTAGAGTAGATATTTTTCCTGTGATTATAGTAGCTTTACTATACTTTGGATGTTTTCTATGCTTGTTCTTCCTGTTTGGAACTTTTATAGTTTCCATGCTTAGTCGTAGGATAGTGGAACTGCTACCTTGTTATATTGCTGAGCCTTAGTTGATAGTCAAGTAGTTCTTGAGGTTTACTTGGACAATGTACACACATGCTGAGCATGTATTACATTTCACTCAGGACTATGGGAACCTAGATTAGTAAACCAAATGGAGAATTGATGGAAGGGCTTCTCCAGAGTGTCTTTTAATTACGATACGAGACCACAGGGGGAATTGACGTTGAGTGCTTCCTCAGAGAGTCTGTAGTTCCTCAAAATGGGCCACAGGGGGAATAGACGTTGAGTGATTCCCCAGAGAGCCTTTATCACGATACGAGACTATAGGGGGAATTGACAGTGAGTGCTTCCCCAGAGAGTCTATTAATTTCATAGCTGAACCAGAGGGGTGAGACTGTGTGTGCCTCCTAGAGGGTTTCTGGTACTTATAGGTTGAACCACAGGGGTTTAGGCTATGAGAGCTACCCAGAGGGTTACCTGTTTTCTTATTTTTGTTGTATGCTTACTTGTGTACTTTATTTGTTAGAACTATGGATTGTAGCTGGTTGTACTTTCTTGTTCACTGCTTCTTGTTTTATTTCTTTCCTTGTATTCATTGACTGTAAGGCACAAATATTTGGGTGATTGCCTATTGGGATTATATCTCACACCCTGTTTGGGCCATCCTTTTGGGCCCAAGCAGACAATTTTGTTGTAGGTATAGATAAGGGCAAGCGCCCTTCTACTTCGGGTTCTTGATTGCGCTGGAGTTGGAGAGCATGGGACCAAGCCGGGGGCTCACGATGCTGAGGAGTTTATCTTGTCTTCATTTTCACTTGTTTTCAGTTGTATTCCAGCACGTTGTTGTGTTTTCTGCTTTCCATAGATACTTGTACATGCTGCATCATTGTCAACATTGATATATATATTCATTGCTTCCGCTGTTTGGTTTCTGTTGTTATGCATGTTGTTACTGCTTCTGTTGTTGACTGATGTTTTCTACTGTATACCTTACCAAATGAGGGCATAGTTTCCCCACCAACTCACCAAGGCCCTCGGTGCTAGTCGGAAGCCTCTGGCGTTTGGGGAAACGCGCTTGAGGTCATGTGGCGAACCGGGTACGGGGCACCAGTGGAGGGGCTCCGGATTCGGGTCGTTACAAAGTGGTATCAGAGGAGTTCTTTTCTCTTGCTTGACTATTTGGAGACTTTAGCTAGGGATAGGATGAACTCAGTACTTGGTATTAAACTATGCTCGGGAGTAGCTAACTCGTGTACAGGGAAAGGCCATACTACCTCATTAATTGCAGTTTACTGGTTTTGAGTTTTTACAGTTGATATGTTTTCACCTAGAGTGATTTGCATGACTTGTGCAGTTATTGTTTTGATATTTTGGTTCTATTTCTATCATAACCCGATGATATGAGGGTATTCCATCTCATTCATCATATAGGCACTTCTATAAATCACATTCCATGCATTCTTGCCATGCCATCTAGGGTGTATTAGCGATTGCATGCTGTTGTGATAGACTTTGTGTAGATTATGCATGCTTTTGTGATAGATTCTTGATAGAATCCCTACTGTTATGTTAGAGAGCTATTTGTTTTCCCTTGTATGTGACTGTGGGAGATGTCGGGATTTGATTTGTGGGGAGTATGGGTCCTCACAGATTGGAATTTGGCACCTCTTTCCCTTGTTTTTAGTGTTTATGGGAGTCAGATCAGTTTCTGAGCTACTGCCCAGAAAAAACCCAGAATACACGGCGTGTACTTTTTGGATACACGCCGTGTAGTTTTCAGGCCATTTCACTAACCGTGTGAGCAGAACACGGTGTTGTGAATGTAACTTTAGGAACACACCGTGTATGTTAGGTACACACCGTGTAGTAATGAGTCGTGTACCCGGTCGTGTCACTAACAACACGGGTCGGGGAAGCTCGAGTAGCACACGCCGTGTTGTAATGGAACACGCCGTGTAGTCCTGTCCGGGTACCCGGCCATGTCATGAACAACACGGGATGGTGTCACCTTAGCCTATACACGCCGTGTTTGTTCGAAACACGCCATGTAGGGGCCAACCGTGTAATTGGCCGTGTCTCCAACAACACAGGTCAGGAAAAGTCTTCGAGTACACGCCGTGTTTTTTTGGAACACTCCGTGTAGTCTCAGCCGTGTATTCAGCCGTCTAACCAAAAAAACGGGTCGTTGACACCTTGTCTACTACACGCCGTGTCTATAGGGAACACGCCATGTAGTCTCTGTCTAATAAAAACCATGTGGGTTAGCCGTGTAAAGAGACTCGGGCAGGGGAACAGTTTTCAAGTACACTCCGTGTGTAGGTGCAACACACCGTGTAGTTTGAGGTGTACACGACTTGTAGGGCAGGAGTACACGCCTATGTCAGTGGTTTAATAAGACATGCCGTGTAGTTTTTATACACACCGTGTAGTCGAGTTTTGTAAACTTGTGTCTTTTCATTCCCCTATTTCCGTTTTGTACTCTTGTGTTCTCTGTCCTTGTTTTCCTGATCTAAGGTGTGCTTTTGATCTTTCAGAGCTATGCCTCAAAGACGTCCTCTGGTCATACATCTATCGTCAGGCAGTGATCAGACACCAGATAGGGCTGATCAGGGACTTCCTACCGATCCTACAGTCGGGCCAGCCTTGGCACCGGCTGTTATACCAGTTGCGGGTGCTGATGCGCAGTTCAGGGAAGGTTTCATGAGGATGATTCAGGCCTTCCAGGGAGTTCCACCTCCTGCCATGACTATGGAAGACTTGACGCGGGTTTTCCAGCAGCAGCATCCTCTTACTTTCTTGGGGGAAGGAGGACCTCAGGCTGCAGAGTCATGGCTGGAAGCCATGATGACTATCTTTGAGCATTTGGAGACGCCTCCAGAGAGGCGGGTCAAGCTCACCACCTACATGCTCTGAGACTCCGCTAAGAGGTGGTGGGGCGTGATCTCACAGGCGGTTCAGCAGCATGCTATGGCTTGGGAGGAGTTCCAGCGCATGTTCTATGACTACTTCTACCCGGAGACCCTGAGGGTCGACCGAGCCCGGGAGTTCATGAGCTTAGAGCAGGGTACTCTTTCTGTCATGGAGTATTCCGCTCGTTTCACTGAGCTGCAGTGCTTCATGCCCCTCCAGGATGGGAGTGGGGTGTTCTTAGCAAGGAAGTTTGAGGATGGTCTCAAGCGGGAGATCTGCTCACAGGTGAACATCTTCCAGCTGACTTCCATTACTTCCATCGCCAACCAGGAACTGATTGCGGAGCGCAATCTGAGAGACTCTGGAGCTGCAAGCCAGGGTGGTTCTGCTTCCAGAGCTAGTTTTCCTCCAGATGACAGCAAGAAGGGTCGTAGGGAGCCTACGCACGGTGACCCGAGGAAGCGTGATGCATCGCCAGACAGCAAGGTGACATGCTACCACTGTGGCCGGTTAGGTCACACGGGGCCGTAGTGCCAGAGGGACCCCGTGGAGTGCCGATCTTGCAGCAAGATGGGTTACCTTCAACATTTTTTCCAGGTTTTCTCACCAGCAGCTGGTGACCGGGGTTCTTCCATGACTCCTCATTCAGGAGTAGCCCCACCAGTCTCTCACCAGTAGGGGAACTGGAGTTCTTCCAGCTGTTTGGGCCGAGGTGGAGGTCGAGACCGTGGTGGTCAGCCACCATTCCCTCAGCACCAGCAGGGAGGTTCAGCTCAGAGTGGTCAGTCAGAGGCGCAGGGTCGCGGTGCAGGACAGTCTTTTGCTGTGGAGCAGACTTACCAGGAGTAGGATCCCGACCCTTCTACTGATTGAGGTACGATTTTAGTAGCCTCAGTTTTATCTTAATCCATTTTCGATACTGGCGCTACACATAGCTTTATCTCTGTTGCTGTCGTGGAGAGACTTGGGCTCTGCATCTTTTCTTCTGTAGACTCGTTGACACTAGACACACCATTGGGGACGAGGACATCTAGTGTATGCCATTGTAGAGAGTGCCCTCTCGAGGTTGCAGGGTATTGATTCTTATGGGATCTCTATGTCCTAGAGATGACAGGATATGATGTCATCCATGGCATGGACTAGTTGATTCCCATCTCGGTAGTTGTCGACTGCTATTTCCACTGAGTGAGTTTCGACTCACCAGAGGGTGAATCTTTTCTACATAAAGGCCAATGGGACGTTTGGGCGAGTCGGGCGGGACTCAAGCATCTTGGGATAGGATGGGTGATGGCCCAGATTGCTAGTCTTTATCTGGATGATCAGGGGACTCCACAGTTGGATTTTCCTCCAGTGGTGGATCACTTCAGGGATGTCTTTCCAGAGGAATTTTCAGGTTTGCCTCCGGAGCGTGAGGTAGACTTCTCTATTGAGCTCATGCCAGGAGTGACACCGGTGTCCATTCCTCCCTATAGGATGGCCACACCTGAGTTGCAGGAGCTCAAGAAATATTTGTAGGAGCTACATGCTAAGGGTTTCATCCGACCCAGTACTTCTCTTTGGGGTTCGCCTGTCCTATTTGCGAAGAAGGCAGACGGTACCCTTCAGCTTTGCGTGGATTATCGGAAGCTAAACCAGTTGACGTTCAAGAACCAATATCCTTTTCCAAGAATTAACGACCTTTTCGATCAGCTTTGAGGATCCTGGGTGTTCTCAAAGATCGATTTGAGGTCCGGTTATCATCAGTTGCGCGTTAGACCATCAGATATCCCTCTGACCACCTTCAGGAGTAGGTATGGTCTATACGAGTATACAGTCATGCCGTTCGGTCTCACGAACACGCCTGCAGTTTTCATGGAACTGATGAACCAAGTGTTCCATCCTTACTTGGACTCCTTTTTCATGGTCTTTGTGGAAAATATCTTGGTGTACACTCACATTCAACACGACCATGCTACCCATCTTGAGATCGTTCTGAGTACACTGAGAGAGCATCGGTTGTATGATAAAATCTCGAAGTGCCACTTTTGTATAGATCAGATTCACTTCTTGGGTCACGTAATCTCAGAGGAAGGAGTATCATTGGACCCAGAGAAAGTGAGAGATGTAGTTTCCTGGGAGTATCCGAAGAACGTCTTTGAGGTACAGAGTTTTCTAGGGCTGGCTGGATACTACAGACGCTTCATTCAGGACTTTTCTCATCTAGCTGCACCTTTGACAGGTCTGGCCAAGAAGGGGAAGAAGTTCTTATGGTAATATTCTTGTGTGTCAGCCTTTGAGGAGCTGAAAGGGAGGTTGACGTCAGCACCGATACTGGTCTTGTCGGAGCCAGGAAAGAACTACACTGTTTACTGTGATGCTTTAGGTATCGGGCTGGGGGTTGTGCTTTTGAAGGGAGATGGAGTCGTTGCGTATGGGTCTTGGAAGTTGAGGCCACATGAGAGGAACTACCCTACGCACGATCTGGAGTTGGCAGTTTTTGTTCACGCCTTGCGCTGTTGGAGACACTATATTCTAGGAGAGCACTTTGTGGTCTTCACTGACCATAAGAGTCTCAAGTATATCTTCACTCAGTGTGATCTGAATCTAAGGCAGCACAGGTGGGTTGAGTATCTAAAGTCTTTTGACTTCGAGCTCGCCTATACTCCAGGGAAGGGAAACGCAGTGGCAGATGCACTGAGCAGGAGAACTCAGATTCAGGCAGTTCAGGAGGCCAGCAGTGAGTGGTAGCTGATGGCTCTGTTATCTAAGATGCATCTAGAGGTGCACGACAGACAGGGACAAACCTTCCTTTCTTCTGTAGTTATTACCTCTACACTTCTTGATCGGGTACGGATGAGGAAGCTATCAGACTCCGAAGGCTTAGTCCTACAAGAGGGTGGGTCAGGCGATGAACCTCTTCCTAGATGGATAGTGGGCGAGGATGAGATCTTGTGTTTCCAGGGACGCGTATGGGTGCCAGCAGAAATACGTGAGGAGATGATACGAGATTTTCATTCCTTAGTTTGTGCAGTTCATCCTGGCGTCACCAAGATATATCGGGATCTTCATCGTCAATACTGGTGGCCAGGTATGAAGAAGGATGTTTCTGGTTTCGTCATGAGATATTCTACTTGTCAGCAGGTGAAGGCAGAGCATCAGCGACCACTAGGCCTTTTACAGCAATTACCCATTCTGGAGTAGAAATGGAATGATGTCGTGATGGACTTCGTGACTGGGTTGCCGAGGTCGCCTCAAGGGAACGATGTTGTTTGGGTTGTCGTCGACAGGCTTATGAAGGTTGCACACTTCTTGCCGATAAAGGAGACCTTTAGTGTTGATGATCTGGGATGAATTTACATCCGGGAGATCATTCGTCTACATGGAGTTCCATACTCCATTGTTTTAGATCAGGATGTGCGCTTTACCTCTCGGTTCTGGCAAGGACTTCAGAAGGTCTTGGGTACACGGGTACTTTTGAGTACAATATACCATCCCCAGACTGATGTCCAGTCCGAGCGCATGATCCAGGTGCTAGAGTATATGCTCAGATCTTGTATTCTAGACTTTGGCGGTTCTTGGGAGAAGCATATCCCTCTGGTAGAGTTCGCCTAAAACAATAGTTTTCAGGAAACTATTCATATGGCACCTTACGAGGCTTTGTACAGTAGTCCATGACAATCACCCTTATGCTGGCTGGAAGCAGGAGAGGTAGCTTTGTTGGGACCTCGTCTTGTTCAGGAGACCTCTGAGCAGGTAGAGCTGATCCAGAAGAGGATGGATATAGCACAGTCTCGACAAAAGTCTGATGCTGATCAATGGAGACAACCTCTAGAGTTTAAGGTCCGAGATCAGGTTTTCCTGCATGCCGCACCAAGGTTGGGAGATAAGAGGATTCGGAGACAGGGTAAGCTTTCACCACAGTACGTTGGGCCTTTTGAGGTCTTGGAGAGAGTGGGGTCGGTCGCCTATCGGTTGCAGCTACCTCAGAGGTACCAGTAAATGCATGATGTATTCCATGTCTCTCAGCTCCGACGTTACTTTTCAGACCTGTCTCATGTCTTTCAGCCCGAGGAGGTTGATCTCGAAGCGGATGCATCGTTTGAGGAGCATCCCATCCGGATTTTTGATCGCAGTACGAAGGTTCTCCGAGGTCGGTATTTCCCTCTTATAAGGGTGTTATGGAAGCATGGGCGAGTACAGGACGAGACCTGGGAGAGAGAGACCTATGTACGATCGCAGTGACTGGAGTTATTCGGGTTTTCTTCTTCTACGCCTCGTTAGGGAAATTCAGGGACGAATTTCTTTAAGGGGGGAAGTTTTTAAGAACCTGTATCTTCTTTTCAGGTACGCTTTTCATTTTTCTGGAGTTTTTAAGAAAAATGAACTTTCTGGAAATTTTTGAAGTACACGCCGTGTACTTTCTAAGTACACGCCGTGTATACTTCCCTGGTTCTAAGCCGTGTGCTGGCCATTCCTGGGCCACACACACGGTGTGTAAGGGTGACGTGGAGGCCAATTTTGGCAGAGTACGGAAAAGACTCAGTACAAGCCATGTACTCTAAAAGTACATGTCGTGTACTTCTTTTTCACTAAACGCACTGGGGTCAAGCCTAACCCCCGATTTCATCTTCTACTCCAGTTTTCGTCCGTCCGAAGCAACCTGTATTGCTGAATCTTCCCCGAGCTCCCGCCTCGTCATCCGTTCTCCGATTTGAGCACGGTCGATTGCGTTGGAAGTGCAGCGGTGAGTTCTTCCTTCTTCTTGATCCTTGTTTCTTGATTCCTCTTTGTTTTCAAGATATCGTAGGTTGAGGGTTTTGTACGTTTTCTCAGATCTACGTCGTTATAAGGGGAATCTGTCGTCGTGGTTCACATATATCGATCTCCTAGGGTCGAGGTAGGTGGTTTGTGCCTTTCCGTAGAAAGTTGACGAATATTTTGTGCAAATTCCACCAATACCCTTGAACGGGGTATTGCATGTTCCTGTTTTGCCTTTGTTGTATTGCCTACTTTGCTTGATTGCTAGAGTAGATATTTTGCATGTGATTATGGTAGCTTTACTGTACTTTGGATGTTTTCTATTCTTGTTCTTCTTGTTTGGCATTTTTTCAGTTTCCATGATTAGTCGTAGGACAGTGGAACTGCTACCTTGTTATGCTGTTGAGCCTTAGTTGATAGCCAAGTAGTTCTTGAGGTTTACTTAGACAATGTACACATGCACTGAGCATGTATTACCTTTCACTCAGGACTTTTGGAACCTAGAGTAGTAGAACAAAGGGATAATTGAGGGAAGGGCTTCTCCAGAGTGTCTTTTAATTACGATACGAGACCACACGGGGAATTGACGTTGAGTGCTTCCTCAGAGAGTTTGTAGTTCCTCGGCGTGGGCCACAGGGGGAATAGACATTGATTACTTCCCCATAGAGCCTTTAGAACGATACGATACTATAGGGGGAATTGACGGTAAGTGTTTCCCAAGAGATTCTATTAATTTGAGATCAGAACCAGAGGGGTGAGACTATGTGTGCCTCCTAGAGGGTTGCTGGTACTTATAGGTTGAACCATAGGGGTTTAGGCTATGAGAGCTACCTAGAGGGTTACCTATTTTCTTCTTTTTGTTGGATTCTTACTTTTTTACTTTATTTGTTAGAACTATGGATTGTAGGTGCTTGTACTTTCCTGTTCACTGCTTCTTGTTTTATTTCTTGCCTTGTATTCATTGACTGTTAGGCACAAATCTTTGGGTGATTGCCTACTGGGATTGTATCTCACACCCTTCTTGGGCCATGATTTTGAGCCCAAGGAGACTATGTTTCTGTAGGTATAGATAAGGGAAAGCCCCCTTCTACTTTGGGTTCTTGATTGCACTGGATCTGGAGATCATGGGACCGAGCCGGGGCTCGCGATGCTGAGGAGTTTATCTTGTCTTCCTTTGCACTTGTTTTCAGTTGTATTCCAGCATGTTGTTGTGTTTTCTTATTTCCATAGATACTTGTACCTGCTGCATCATTGTCACCATTGCTATATATATTCATTGCTTTCGTTGTTTGGTTTCTGTTGTTATGCATGTTGTTACTACTTCCGTTGTTGACTGATGTTTTCCACTGTATACCTTACCGAATGAGGGCATAGTTTCCCCACCGACTCACCAAGGCCCTCGCTGCTAGTCGGCAGCCTCTAGCATTTGGGAAAACGTGCTTGAGGTCATGTGGAGAACCGGGCATGGGGCACCAGTAGAGGGGCTCCGGATTCGGTTCGTTACACCCAATATTTTAGATAATAGAACTTATTTCATAAAAACATTCTTACTTTCAAGAAATAATTTTCTCATTATTCCTCAACTTTCTTGGTTTTCTAAACCCCAAAACCCAAAAGCATAACACTTAACCCAAAAACATGTTTCCTAAACCTTAATAACAAAATTCGAAACCCTAAACCCTCAAACATAAACCCCAACCGAAAAGCATCTTCCCCATGCCATGGTTTTTGGTTAAATTATGTGTGATATTTTAATAAACTACTCTATAATGAAATAATAGTATCATAATGATTAGCATAAGTTATTTAATATAGATAATTACATAAATTCTCAAAACATCATTAGTAATTGACATGGTTTATCTTAATCCAATCCATAATTAATTAATCATCAAGATCCTCTATAATATGTCTTAACCAAATTCAAGACCCAGTATTTTAGATAATAGAACTTATTTAATAAAAACATTATTTCTTTTAAGAAATAACTTTCTTATTATTCCTCAACTTTCTCTATTTTCTAAACCCCAAAACCCAAAAGCATAACACTTAACCCAGAAACAAGTTTCCTAAACCTTCATAACAAAATTTGAAACCCTAAACCCTCAAACATAAACCCCAACCCAAAAAAATCTTCCCTTTTCCGTGGTTTTTGGTTAAATTATGTGTGATATTTTAATAAACTACTCTATAATGGAATAATAGTATCATAATGATTAGCATAAGTTATTCAATACAAATAATTACATAAATTCGTAAAACATCATTAGTAATTGACATGGTTTATCTTAATCCAGTCTATAATTACTTAATCATAAAGATCCTCCGTAATATGTATTAACCAAATTCAAGACCCAAAAACATGTTTCCTGAACCTTAATAAAATTATTACAAAGATATTTTCATTAATAAAATTCTTTCACAACATAATTTTTTCAATCTATTTTTTTCTCTTCTTTCCTCTTGTTATCCTTCTTGTATTCAGAACCAAATGAATTGGAGAATTATATTTATTTTGGTAAAAATAACTTCATAAAACAATGTGAATAAATATCTCATGTCTTCCATTCTACAAGTCATAACATTATTCTAACCATAATGTTATATTTACATTTTAAAATTACAACTCATTTCATTTGTTTATATGCAGATGGATGATACCATACTACTCACTCAGTAGCCTACCCATATTTTGCAGGCCGTGTTAGAGGGTCGTCCAGATCGATTGATCAAGGTGTGTCGAGCGCACCATTTTCATCATAGAGAGACTCCACATGCCATTAGACCATACTTGCACCGTGTTGGCTTCTATGGCCTTGCCATATCAGATTTCACATTTGTAGATCATTAACTACTTGCTGCCCTCGTTGAGAGGTGGAGACCAGAGACACACACATTCCACCTGCCTAAGGGAGAGATGACCATCACCCTTGAGGATGTGGCAGTGATTCTCAGTCTTCCTTTCCAAGGAGACCCGTTATTGGACTCACTCGTGCATCTTGGACAGACCTTACTCAGCACTTATTAGGCATTGATATATTGTCCAACCATAGGGCTACAGATGGAGCGTCCATATCTATGCCTTGGTTGGAGTCGCAAATTCCACATTTACAGGATGATGATGATGAGAAAACTATCATGTGTTACGCCCGTGCATATATATTACGGCTCATTAGCGGGACCATGTGTACTGATCACTCAAGGATGCATGTGCACATGATGTATCTACCCCTACTAGAGGACTTTGATTGGGCTGGGATGTACAACTGGGGATCATCCTACTTGGTATACACGTATAGATAATTTTGCAGGCTATCCCACAGGGACCGCACAGGTCTCGGGGGATGCATGGGCATGGGAGCGCATCCCAGCATTCTGCCCTAACCTTTCTAGTCCACTGATTGAGATGGAGGTGATGCATGACGCTCCGCATGGATGGTAGTATGATCAGTCATTTATATTGGTTTCTGATTCTACTATGAGTTATTGACTATAATTTCTCATTATTTTTCACTATCGTTGATGTATTTTACAAGTGGTGTCAGTGAAATAATTTTGACGTGGTTTTGAGACAGCATTTGGGTGTATATCGGCTGCAGTTGGACTATCTCTTACCTAATTAGGTATGTATATACAATCTATCATTATCTAACATATTTAATAATAGCATCAATTTTGGTTTTTAGTTAGGTTCTTTTTTGACAAAATCACTTGTCATTTCAGATTTCATGGCTTCCATATTGAAGTATTATGGACCAGTTTCCAGCATACTACACTATTGGTCTTGAGGATTCTATGGTTGTAGTGCCCCTCATTAACTTCCATATTATTGAGTGGCAGTATCCTGACAGATTCATGCACCAATTTTTTTGTACTCAGCTGATTCCATTACCATTGAGACAGATAGACTAACTTCATGGGATGAAACTGACAGGGAGGCAGGATGATGACTGGTCCCGAGTACATGCCAGCTTTATCGAATGCTGGCACAAATGTGCAGAGTTTCATATTCAGGGTGTTCCTATGGATCGATTATCTCTTTCGGATTAGGTTGAGTATGCACCATGGTATAGACTGAAGTCTATACTGTATCTTACCCAACCTGACATAGAGATATAGAGGATGGTAAGTCAATAAATTTCCATTAGTTTGTTTATTGAACTATTCTATAATTCAATTTGAATCTATTTATAGGGAAGTCACATAGATCATCTTGTTCGCATGAGTGATGAAGAGGAGGAGGGGGTCTTTAGCCGAATATTCGTCTATGCCACGGTACTGGAGGCGAGGGCATCCTTTCATGTACTTTCCGGGAGCATCTTCGTGCATTCAGCTCAAAGAGAGGAGGTTTCTACCCCATAGGAACATCTTGCAGCTGCTTCTAGTGCTGAGGATCCATAGCCACAATGACCTAGACAATGGCGTGCTGGGCGTGAGGCCTCATCTGTTCCACAGGCAGAGGTCGGCCTTCTAGTTGTCTAGGATCAACCGATTCAGGATGTTCCTCAGGTGGCATGAGATCTGTTTATCCTGATAGGATATCCAAAGTTCTCTCCATCTTGGGTTCCAGATCCTTTGTATCCTTGGGATCCATTATAGCCTTGGATTCCAGATCCATCGCCGTCTTGGGGTATAGCTCCATCACATGCTTGGTTCCCCACTGTGATGGAGGCAGGTCCTTCTACCACCCTAGTGGGAGAAGGATCTGGAGGGTAGTACGAGATGTAGTTGACAACTCCTCCCACTGACACATAGATGGAGGATGCACCAGTCGACATTCCAGTGCCCAAGGGTCACCCTTCTCCAGGTCATTAGACTCCACTACACACTTGATGTGGACGTCCTATTCGTAGACGACCATGTGGGACAGAATCTCCTCCCCACAGACATAGATATTGATTGTACATTTTTGTTTACATGTTTTATGTCTACTAAAATCAAAATACTATTATTACTATTATCTATTCTTAAATTTTTATCCGATATTTTAGTTTTCATTTATATTTTACGAATAACTTATATTTGACAACTTTTAAATTCGACTACTTGAAACATAGAAATAATTAGTAAATTTCTAGTAAATAACTTTAAAATATTAAAAAAATATATAGTATAAAAACAATGTAAATGTAATTTAAAAGATATCCTAATCATCTAAAAACTTTTTGAACATAAATATTTTCATAAATAAAATAAATAAATTATAATTAAAGGAATGTAAGAAATGTAACTCAAAGGTGAGAGTGAAAATAATGAATGTTGAGGAGGATACTAAGCCACCTACTTGACTTTGAAACCCTATAAAATATAAAATATAAGACTCATATAAATAAAAATTAAAAATTGGACTACTAGTTATATGTTTAAGAAATTTTTAAAATTTCATTCATATCGGTCTTATAGTTTATATTATAAAGGAAAGCAAAGTCATGTACTTGAAATATTTTTAAGTTTCAAGTAGGTGGATTAGAAAGCTTATAAATAATTTTTCACAGAGATCTTTTAAGAAATTATTTTTATTTTGGTCTACTAGTTATATGTTTAAGAAATGTTTAAAATTTCATTCATATCGGTATTATAGTTTATATTATATAGGCCAATAAAGTCACATACTTGAAACATTTTTAAGTTTCAAGTAGGTGGATTAGAAAGCTTATAAGTAATTTTCAGATATTTTTTAAGAAATTTATTTTATTTTGGACTACTAGTTATATGTATAAGCAATGTTTAAAATTTCATTCATATCGGTCTAATAGTTTATATTATAAAGGCCAGCAAAGTCACGTACTTGAAACATTTTTAAATTTCAAGTAGGTGGATTAGAAAGCTTATAAATAATTTTTCACCAATATTTTTTAAGAAATTATTTTAATTTTTGACTACTTGTTATATGTTTAAACAATGTTTAAAATTGCATTCATATCTGTCTTATAGTTTATATTATATAGGTTAGCAAAGTCATGTACTTGAATAAAATATAAATTATGTTGAAACATTAAGTTTTATTTGTATATATATATATAACCATACGAACATAATAACAAAACATTAAAATTTTAAATATATAAAAACATAATTATAATAGAAAAAATTAGTGTTTTAGGGAAAAAGCGACATCTACGATGCCGCCTTACAGTGGTATTTTTAAAAAAAATAAACCTATGAGGTTTTAAAAAAATCTGAAAGAGTATAAAAAAACTCCTCACATTATTCAAATTGATTTAGATCGGGAGGCCCTGGTTATTTTCGTGTTTTTTAAAATGGATGATCAGATCTATGGCCAAGATGAAATGATTGGTGAATCGAATGGATGGAGTTCTTTCAGTGATACAGTAACACACAAAAAGTTCTTCCCACATCAAAACATCTCATGGATTATCTCTTCTTTATATTACAACCTGAGACAATAGCAGCTCAGAATTCTCCTCCTCCCTCCCCAATATCGCCCCTTATCGGTTCTCTGCTTGTGCACTCCTGCGCCAACCTTTTCCCCCATTCCACCCCACATGGTGGTTTCTCCACCAATAATTTCACATGCACCCCTCTAGGCATGCATGGCTCACTGAGTATTAAGCTCGCACGCCCGCATTGGTGTGTGGCTAGATGGTGGATAAATTTTTAATAACACTATATTAAAAGCCTTTTCAAATTCCAAACACCATATTAATAATCAATTCCATAATATTAATTCCAACATATTGAAACCTTATTCTCAAAATTAAATCACAAACCTCAAAAGCTCCTCATGAAAATGGCCTATTATTTTTACTCTTCAAATCAATGTAGAAAAAATTGTGCATTAATATTTGCATGAGTCTTTGGAACTAAATACCCACTCTACAAGTTGCTTTACTTGAAGAAAATTATTCAAATAAAATCATCCTCTCCAAATCATGAATAATTCTCAACAACAAAACAAAGTTAGAACCTCAATTATTCAAATCAAATCATCCTTGCCAAAACATGAATAATTCTCAAAAACAAAACAAAGTTAGAACCTCAATTCCTCAAATCAAATCATCCCTTCCAAATCATGATAATTACAACAAAACAAAGTTAGAACCTCAACAACAAAAAATATAATTCTTTAAAGAAGCTTCTTCAAATCAAATCATCTTTTACAAATCATGAATAATTCTCAACAACAAAACAAAGTTAGAACCTCAATTCTTCAAACACTGTAACATTAAATTTTCATCAATCAAGTCTATTGACAATAATTAAAACACAAATATAACTTTAAAAAATTTGGGTTCTTCAATCTCCTCCTTTCGATTTGTTTCCAATACCAATTTCACTTTCAAAGTCAATGTATTCTTCTCCCCCTTACTTGATAATAAAACCAAATATATAAGTATGGGAAATGATTAAAATTATCTCATTCTATAACAATTGAACTTCTCATCTTCTCTCCTTAAATATTCTCATTTTATAAGAGATGTCACTTATCATAAATTCAAAAATGATCTGTTTGAGAGAAATAACGCATCACATTTCAAAAATCAATGAGTCGTTAATTAATCAACTCTAAGTCTACATGGGATAACCCAATGTAGAAAATAATATTGGCCAATTTAGACAGCAAATCTTATGAATATTTTTTTTTAATATGATTCCATCTCCTAAATATTCTTTCAGAAGTTGTTCAAAATATTTTAAACAAATATCCTATATTTATCTCAAAAAACATATTAGAAACATTCAACTAAAAAATTCACTTCCCATTTATCAATCCATGTTTCTTTTGTCATCAAATTATCAGATTCTTTTCTTCTGATTTAGAATTTTTATTCATATAGAGATAGAAGAACATACCTCTTTAATAAAAATATTCAATTTATAGAATTTTAAATCATAAAATAAATCCCTTACCAGAACTTCAAATATTTGATGATATAAGTTGAGATATTCAACTCCAGTAATTGTTCATATTTGGCCCCCCTAGAGGAATGAGCTTCATTCATTTTCTTCATCATGATTGACTCTATTCAAGAATGATCTTTAAGAACAATTTTATTAGCAATTTACATAAAGAACTCCATGATGGATAGCCTCCTGGATACTGTATAATATTTTCATAGAACTAATATTTTCAGGACTCCCCCTAAATATGTGCCTCACCTTTAATTCCATACATAAAATAAACAAACACAAAATATACATGGGAAAAGTTGATTCTTCAATGATTTTTTTAGTTAGAGCATCATGGATGAGATTTATCTCTCAACCCAGAAACTCCTTTTAATAATTCTCAAGATTCATAAAAAATCATCATGTTTTCTTCTTCTTTGACATTGAAATGTTTATAATTTAAGAGTAGTATAGACTTCTTTATTTCTTCAGATTTCATCTTATATGAAATAGGATTCTTCACATTAACAAGTAGTGAACTTTCATTCTTCTGTACTTATTCCAACTTTCTAGCCAATTCCAACTGCTCTTGCCATATGATTAATCATTCTTTTGGTATATGATTAGACTTATTCTTGTGTGTAGACTCTTTCTTCATGATATAACTTTTAACATAATAATACATTGGTGCTTCTCATTTTTTATTCACTAGTTCTATTTGTTCATGCAACCATGTCATGCATTTATTAGCAATATGCCCAAACATTTTTCACCTTCTACAAAAATATTCAGCAATCATAGGTTTATCCATTTTAGGAGACCTTTCATGAAATTCAAGTTTTTCATCTTGATTTTCATTTAGAAAATCAACCATTTCGGAATGACACAAAGGCCTTCGTTTTTTATTATTTTTGATAATCCACCTTTCAAGGGGTGAGGTGGAACCCTTACAAGGCCCGAAGCCTTAGATACAATTACGTGACCCATAGGTCTTAGGGAATCACCCATACATGAAAACTTGGAACTGCTCTTCCCCAGCATATGTCATGATATCATCACTCCACCTTCACAAGGCTGGTCAGCTAGCTTTCTTATGAAAAGCTGCACAGGACTGGTACCGATGGAAAATTCATACCCTCTCATTATTCCAATTTTGGATAGCTCTACTCCAGTGAATGCGCCTTACTTGAATCCTCCTCTGAAGACTTGCCCCCCGTAGTCTGATTGGTACATCTTCATTTCATGTGGCCTGAAGGCCTTGGGGTGTCCCTAAGGCCTTAAGGTGGCCCGAAGGCCTTGAGAATCAACCAGCCTAAAGGCCTTGGGTGACCCAAAATCCTTGCAGGAACTGAGGACCAAACTGGTGGCCCAAAGGCCCAGATGGAATAATAGTTATAGCTAATACAATACCGAACAATACATGCTACATTACCCAGAAATACGCCTCTACCCAGATTTGATCTCGGGTCTCTTGGATGAACCTACCGATTCCTCACCAATCGGGCTGAGGCTCATGTGTAGAAAATCAACCATTTCATTTGATTTTGAGTTTAATTTATTTTTATGATTTAACTTGCTCCCATTGGCATTGATTTTTATGACATGTTTTCAATGGTCCATAATATGACCTTTTCTTCTATAGTGAAAGCATATTTTCATTGGCGTGACATTTATATCATCATTCTTATTGGGTGTAGTTTTCTTCACATTTTTCTTAAAAAAATTCCTACTTATACCTGAAGGAATATTTTTCCCCATTTGTTCATTGCCTCTGCATTTGATGTGGTCACTTTTACTTCTTCAAAATCAAACTTTACTTAAGAGGTGTAACCTATGATCTGATACCAATTAAAGTACCCATTGGATCATGTAGGTACACTAAGAGGGGGGGTTGAATCAGTGTAAACAAGTTTTTACCAATTTTCTTTTCTTTTTGCTTACCCCTTTTTAATTTGAACCTCTTCGCTTGTTAGAGTGAATGGATATTCCTTGTTAACAAGTACACTTATACCACATGCAGGACTGAAAGTAAATAAAGCATAATGTACCAAAAATTACAAGTGGGTTGATTAGATATTATCATGAAATCATTGTGGGTAGGTGTGAACCTTTTCCCAAAATTATACTGGCATACCACCAGTGTACAACAAACACAACACGAACACAATGAGAAAGATCACAAGAACTACAATCTTACACTACAACACAAAACATATCTTCCTCTTCAAGCCACTAAAATAAAATGATTCTATAATTTCTCACTTAAACTAAAACTCAATGACTTATACTGAATATAATCAATAACACTGCATGAAATTTGGTCTAGTATAATCTTCTCAGTCAGTAGAAGTTATCACTTCAACTCCCACTCACTACAATATCAGAATGTACAACTAAAGATTCCTCAATACTCTACAAGTTGACTCCTAATATAATGCTCTGGCTTAACTCTCAACTTTTCACTGATGTTGGATTTTCGAAACTATTTCTCATCCCTGAATATAATCATCTGCCTCAGTAAAACACTTCTCGGGCAAACATTCTTTCTTTTATAGAAGGAACGACCTCACTAACTACTGAAAAACTCAGTTAAAAATATAATCTGAAACACATATAAAATAATTGTCCCAAATTTAGTCTCAAAAACTACACATTGAATATGCAATTAATATTTCATGTGTACTTATTCAAACTTAATTCATGTATTTAATATACTGCATGGACTTCTCATTTTATTCAATAATAAACATGCACAAATACACTGAGTGTTATTCTTTACTACCTAGTGTACTACTTTCTTGATTCTTCAAATGATTAAGTAATCACATGTTCATGTACTCATTCACATATGCATGGACAAACACACTATCCAATATTTTATACTAAATGAATGGATGACTTATATTGCATACCGTTTAAGTAACAAATACTCCCACACATTGTCTTCCTTCTTACACACTCACCTTCATACAATCAAATGAGCACTCACACTTTCACACACTAACCTCTTGAACAATTCATATGCATATACAACAATTATGACACTTCTCCCTTCATGAAAGTGTGCACACATATACACTGTCCACACTTCTTTTTCAATAATAAACTGAATGCACACAAGTCACTGTATAATATTCTTCTTTCATGTAAAACTGAATGTCCACTATTTACTCTTAACATTTTAGGCATTCAAGTTAATCTTCATGAATAAAAACATTTTTTTATATTGACCCATGGGATATCAAACATTTCATGAAAGGCTGGGAGATGCACACAACACTATCCCCATTGCCTCATGGAAACAAGCTTCTTTACGAACCACTATGAGTGTGCAACGCACATGTAGAGTGATCACAGTCATTACCCTTTCTTCATGCAAAAAAAACTACATAGAAACCTTCATGAACCAAATAGTTCACAGAGGTCTTTAGCTCTCAGAAAACTACTCTCAGATGAGAGATAAAAACACCACATGTAAATGATATCAGCTTCAGTATTTATAGGCATCAAACATCACCTCAGAATCTTATGGAATCACGATGACCAACTCATTTAAAAGTATGTAGCAACTCATTCAAAGTAAAACAAAACACCATTACAGAAATTTCATTTTTTTCTCCATGCTATATATCAACAGTTTGATTTTCATTATTTCATGAAAATACAATTACATGATATTTCGATCAGCTTCATATATTTAAACAACCCAAACGAAGATCGAAAGATTGGGTTCAAGCTACTATCAACATCACTCTAAGAAGCTTCGATGAATAGAAATCAGGTCCTGGGTGAGGAATATGACACTTCATGGAGATCGAATGACTCACATCATTCAAATCAATTGAGATAAGAAGGCCTTAGTTATTTCCATGCTTTTTAAAATGGATGATCATATCTACAAGCAAGATGAAACGATTAGTGAATTGAATGGATGGAGTTTGTTTAGTGCTACAGTAACACAGAAAAGGTTCACACCACATATAAAAATCTCATGGATTATCTCTCTTTATATTACAAACTGATCCCACGTCTTCTCAGAATTCTCCTCCTCCCTCCCTAGTACCACCCCATACTAGTTCTCTACTTGCGCACTCCTGCACCCACCTCCGCCGCCATGTCTCCCCACATGGTGGTTGCTCCACCATTGCTTTCACATGTGCCCCTTTGGGTGCACACTACACACATCATACCACCTCCTAGTTGGTTGGATGAGGGTTAAGCTCGGCCACCTGCATTGGTGTGTGCTGCTTCCCTTGGCTAGCTGGATAGATGGTGGATGAATTTTTAATAACACTATATTAAAAACTTTTTCAAATTCCAAACACCAAATCCATCATATTAATTAAAAATTCCATCATATTAATGCCAAAATATTGCAACCTAATTCTCAAAATTAAATTAAAAACCACAAAAGATCCTCATTCAAATGACCTCTTCTTCTTACTCTTGAAATCAATGTAGCAAACATTGTGCATTAATATTTTCAAAAGTCTTTGGAACTAAATACCAACTCTATAATTATTAGTTTTATTGTTTCTTTACTTAAATAAAATTCTCAAAATCAAATCATCCTTTCAAAATCATGAATAATTCTTAACAATAAAACAAAGTAAGAACCTAAATTCTTCAAACACTGTAACATTGACTTTTCATCAATCAAATATATTGACAATAATTACAACAAAAACATAACTTTAAACAAATTGGGTTCTTCAAAGTTATCAACAATATTATTCTTCACATGCATGACATCAATTTTATGTTTGACCTCATGATATCTCCAATATGTTAGCTCAAAAAATATTGAATGTTTCTTCCAAATATTTCTATCATTACCAAATTTCTGTGTCTTTTTTAATGTCACGTCAATGTTTTTCACCCTCTCAAAATACTGATTAGTGGACAAAGATTTTGGAGCAATATCAAATTCATGTGAGCCATTGAATTCCTTTTTTAATATTCTATAGGAGTGATACATAGACAAAAACTTTCAATGACCTATGTATACTGCTTTTCTCCCATTATGCATTTGATAATATGAAGTATATTTACAAATTGGACAGGCTTTATTCCCCATAACATTATATCCAAAAAAAATTCCATATGTTGGGAGGTTATTTATAGTGAACATAATCATTGCATGTAGTTGAAAATATTCTATTTTATAATAATCATACACCCTTATACCTTCCTCTCATAACAGTTTCAAATCATCAATTAAAGATGACAAGAATATGTCAATATCATTTCCAGGCTGTTTTAGTCTAGATATCATTAAACTCAACATGACATATTTTTCGCTTCATACAAAATTTAAGAGATAAGTTTTAAATTACCAATAAAACAGGTCATGAACTATGTGTGCTACCAAGGCTTTGATAAGAATTCATTCCATCTGTGCACAATCCAAGTTTGAGATTTCTAAATTCATTTACAAATGTAGGAAACTAGTGATTAATTTTCTTCCACTGTGGACAATCAACTGGATGCCATAATTTTCCATCACATATCCACTCATCTAAATTCCATATTAACATTTTTTCATCATATGAATTTAAAATAAGCATTTCAATTGAGTAATTATAGGAAGATACCAAAATGTCTTGGTAGGGGTCTCTATAACTGCTAAATCAACATGTGATTTTTCTTTCGAATTATACTGTGATGTATCACATTTAGGACACTCTGAATGAAATTCTTATTCCTTCCTATATATAACACAATCATTCAGTAAGACATGTAATTTTTTGTACCCTAATCCCATTATACATAGTATTTTATTCACTTTATAATGTGAATCTGGAAGATCATTGTCTTCGTGAAGAATATATTTCAACAATTATAGCAACTCTATAAAATTATTATCACTCCATCCATTTTTAGACTTTAATTTAATCAATATTAACACCGTCGATGAAACCATAAATTCTATACAACCTAGATATAATGGTTTTTCAGTATCACCATATAGACACTCAATTGTCGATTCTTTTTGAATTCCCTCTACTACAATATTATGAATCATTTCTTTAATTTCATCAGACTTATCATCTTGCAAAGAATAATCATCAAGAGATATGAAATTATACCCAGTTTTACCATGCCAAATACAAGGGATGTGACTAAAATTAAAAACATGAAAAATTAAATGATCTTTGATCTCTTTGATTTTCATCTTCTTCATATTTAAACATTTCAGTCATGGACAAAAAACATGTTTTCATTTAGAACATTTCGTTTAGAAAATTCCAAAAAAGTATCAACACCTTCCTCATATTCATCACTTATTTAAAGTGTCGTAATCCAACTTCAACTCATTATTATCTATGACAAATATAAAATATATTTTTTTCAAAAGAATTCAATTGTGATAAAATTGAGAATAAACTATTCAATTCAAACCAAGTTTATATTTATATCAAAGAAGTCATAATTTGAAAGTAACAAAACTTTGAATTTTTTAAAAAAAAATACGCATTTAAAATTTATAATTAAAAATTCTAGACAATAATGGAATATAATTTTAAATATAATTGATAAATCATAAAAAGAAATATATAGAATTAATTTACAAATGAAAATAGAATTAGATTGATCTCTCATTTTTCATTTTCCTCGAAATGAAATTAGATAAAAATTGAAATTAAATATTATTAATAAGAATCCAAATCAAGTGTGAATTTTTATTTTGATTTTAATATTCACCATTTAATTTTTTTAATATATTTTTTTCATGAAAAAACCAACCACTAGTAGAAAAAAGGGTTTTCACATCGGTTTTTTTTATATTTTGATGTCGGTTTTTAAACGATGTTGATGATGCCAACGTTAAAAGTTGGACATTCAATGTTTGTTTTTATAAACTAACATCATAATGTAAAATTTTTAACTTTAAAAATCCATTTTTTTGGAAATCCTATATCGAATGTTTGATTCCACAAGCTTTTTAGTGTCAGTTTTTATCAAAAACTGATGTTAAAAATCATGGTCTCACGTCGATTTTACAAAAAAAACTAACATTAAATATAAAAAAAATTAATCTTCATATTTTTTTTACTAAAAATAATATGGAAACATAAAATATCTGAATTATGGTTCATATTTGGTTTATTAAGCTTCAATTTCACTATTCGTAGAGCTAAAATGGACTTACAGATCAGAAGTTATGGGTGTCAGAATTTTGAATTCTATAAGTTTTGATAAATACTATTCACTTTAAAGAAAACATGATAAATAAGAACTGAAACTTATAATATCCAAATGATAAAAATAAATAATAAACTTAAATATTCATTCTATTTTCAATTCTTTAGATGGTTTCCTTCGTATCGATGTTTTGTTTGTCATTATTTCTCTTCTTTTCAAGGAAGAGATCATACAGAAATGATAACAATATTCAATAAAGAATTTTATACTTTAGTTTTTAAATATGATGTTGAAGTATTATATTTTTAATATTATTGTAATAAATCTCCATCATCATAATAAAAATCATCAAGATGTTTAGACATTAAAGAAAACAACAATAAATAAATCAAACGAAGAGAATAAATACCTTGTTTAAATCATCGATTGAAGAATAATTGATAATTTATTTAGATAGAATCAGTTGAAAATAATTAAATAAATGGAATAATTATTTATATATTGTAAATTAAAATATTTAAAATAGGGATGTATTAAAATTTAGGTGGGATTTCAAAAATTGAAATGTGCTTTGTGAAAAATTGAAATGTCGGACTCACATAGTTGAAAAAATACTTTTGGAATAATTTTTCATAAAAAATGACTCCAAAAATTATTATCAAGTTGTATTCTATTTACTAATATTCAATTTGAATGGTCATTGAGCTCAAATGAACTTATGAATCAAAAGTTATGGCCGCCAAAAGTTGGACTTCTCTAAGACTTCTCTTAAAGAAGTCCAACTTTTGATGACCATAACTTTTGATCCATAAGTCCATTTCATCACCACAACCAATAAATTATAATCTTATGAAACTGAATACATGTTGGTAATCATTTTTGACATTGTTTTTTGGATAAAAATGACACCAAAAGGTATTTTTTTAACTTTTGGTGTCATATTTTACAAGAAATGATTCCAAAAGTTAAAAAAATGCATTTTTGTGTCATTTTGTTTCTAAAAATAACATCATAAATGACTAACAAGTTTTATTTCATCTTTTGAACCTTGATTTTACTGATCATTGAGCTCAAATGGACTTATAGATCAAAATTTATTTCCTTTGAAAGTTATACTTCTTTAAGACTTCTCTTAAGGAAGTCCAATTTCCAATGGTCATAAATTTTGATCCCTAAGTCCATTTTTGCTCCACGACCAGTCAATTCAAATATTAGGAAATAGAATAAAACTTGATAATAATTCTTTACATTAGTTTTAGGAAAAAATGATTCCAAAAGGTATTTTTTAAACTTTTAGAACTATCACCAAAAGACATATTTTTTGATTTTGGTGTCGATTTAAGGTAAAACTAATGCCAAAAAATCAGCGAACAAAATTTTTTTGCATCGATTTTATAAAAAATGATGCCAAAAGTTCAAAAGATAATCTTTTCACATTGTTTTTAAATAAAATTGATGCCAAAACACTCCATTGTTGACCTTTACCATCGATTTCTATGAAACTGATGTCAAAACCACAACTTCAAAACTGCTATTTACACTAGTGAACAATTATTAGAATAAAAATTAATTCATAATATAATATAATCGTATATTAGAGTTCAAAAACACAATGATGAATTTTTAATGCAGTACATATATATACAAAACTAATATTATTTATTATTTATGCCTAGTGTATTATGTAAATTGTGTAAAGATAATTACATATTGAAGACTTGACGCGGGTTTTCCAGCAGCAGCATCCTCCTACTTTCATGGGGGAAGGAGGACCTCAGGCTCCAGAGTCATGGCTGGAAGTCATGCTGACTATCTTCGAGCATCTGGAGACGCCTCCAGAGAGGCGGGTCAAGCTCACCACCTACATGCTCTGAGACTCTGCTAAGAGGTGGTGGGACGTTATCTCACAGGTGGGTCAGCAGCATGCTATGGCTTGGGAGGAGTTCCAATGCATGTTCTATGACTACTTCTACCCAGAGACCCTGAGGGTCGACCGAGCCCGGGAGTTCATGAGCTTAGAGCAGGGTACTCATTCTGTCATGGAGTATTCCGCTCGTTTCACTGAGCTGCAGCGCTTCATGCCCCTCCGAGATGGGAGTGGGGTGTTCTTAGCAAGGAAGTTTGAGGATGGTCTCAAGCGGGAGATTTGCTCACAGGTGAACATATTCCAGCTGACTTCCATTACTTCCATCGCCAACCAGGCACTGATTGCGGAGAGCAATCTGAGAGAATCTGGAGCTGCAAGCCAGGGTGGTTCTACTTCCAGAGCTAGTTTGCCTCCAGATGACAGCAAGAAGCGTCGTAGGGAGCCTACGCACGGTGACCCGAGGAAGCGTGATGCATCGCCAGACAGCCAGGTGACATGCTACCACTGTGGCCGGTTAGGGCACACGGGGCCACAATTCCAGAGGGACCCCGTGGAGTGCCGATCTTGCGGCAAGATGGGTCACCTTCAACATTTTTTCCAGGTTTTCTCACCAGCAGCTGGTGACCGGGGTTCTTCTATGACTCCTCGTTCAGGAGTAGCCCCACCAGTCTCTCACCAGTCGGGGAACTGGAGTTCTTCCGGCTGTTTGGGCCGAGGTGGAGGTCGAGGCCATGGCGGTCAGCCACCATTCCCTCAGCACCAGCAGGGAGGTTCAGCTCAGAGTGGTCAGTCAGAGGCGCAGGTCCGTGGTGCAGGACAGTCTTTTGCTGTGGAGCAGACTTACCAGGAGTAGGATCCTGACCCTTCTACTGTTCGAGGTACGATTTTAGCAGCCTCAGTTTTATCTTCATCCATTTTCGATACTGGCGCTACGCATATCTTTATCTCTGTTGCTGTCGTGGAGAGACTTGGGCTCTGCATCTTTTCTTCTGTCGACTCGTTGACACTAGACACACCTTTGGGGACGAGGACATCTAGTGTATGCCAGTGTAGAGAGTGCCCTCTCAAGGTTGCAGGGTATCGCTTCTTATGGGATCTCTATGTCCTAGAGATGAC
Organism: Viscum album; assembly: GCA_963277665.1. NCBI lineage: Eukaryota > Viridiplantae > Streptophyta > Magnoliopsida > Santalales > Viscaceae > Viscum > Viscum album. The sequence goes on from OY728127.1 coordinate 1,142,428,705, forward strand.
AGGCTATGATGTCATCCATGGCATGGACTAGTTGATTCCCTTCCAGGTAGTTGTCGACTACTATTGCCACTGAGTGAGTTTCGACTCACCAGAGGGTGAATCTTTTCTACATAAAGGCCAATGGGACGTTTGGGCGAGTCGGTCGGGACTCAAGCATCTTGGGATAGGAGGGGTGATGGCCCAGATTTCTAGTCTTTATCTGGATGATCAGGGGACTCCATAGTTGGATTTTCCTCTAGTGGTGGATCACTTCAGGGATGTCTTTCCAGAGGAATTTTCAGGTTTTCCTCCGGAGCGTGAGGTAGACTTCTCTATTGATCTCGTGCCAGGAGTGACACCGGTGTCCATTCCTCCCTATAGGATGGCCACACCTGAGTTGCAGGAGCTCAAGAAATAGTTGGAGGAGCTACATGCTAAGGGTTTCATCTGACCCAGTACTTCTCTTTGGGGTTCTCCTGTCCTATTTGTGAAGAAGGCAGACGGTACCCTTCAGCTTTGCGTGGATTATCGGAAGCTAAACCAGTTGACGTTCAAGAACCAGTATCCCTTTCCAAGAATTGACGACCTTTTCGATCATCTTTGAGGATCCTGGGTGTTCTCAAAGATCGATTTGAGGTCCGGTTATCATCAGCTGCGCGTTAGACCATCAGATATCCCTCTGACCACCTTCAGGAGTAGGTATGGTCTATACGAGTATACAGTCATGTCTTTCAGTCTCACGAACACGCCTGCAGTTTTCATGGAACTGATGAACCAAGTGTTCCATCCTTACTTGGACTCCTTTTTCATGGTCTTTGTGGAAGATTTCTTGGTGTACTCTCACACTCGACATGACCATGCTACCCATCTTGAGATCGTTCTGAGTACACTGAGAGAGCATCGGTTGTATGATAAAATCTCGAAGTGCCACTTTTGGATAGATCAGATTCACATCTTGGGTCACGTAATCTCAAAGGCAGGAGTATCAGTGGACCCAGAGAAAGTGAGAGCTGTAGTTTCCTGGGAGCATCCGAAGAACGTCTTTGAGGTATAGATTTTTCTAGGGATGGCTGGATACTACAGACGCTTCATTTAGGACTTTTCTCATCTAGCTGCACCTTGGACAGGTCTGGCCAAGAAGGGGGCGAAGTTCTTATGGTAATATTCTTGTGTGTCAGCCTTTCAGGAGCTGAAAGGGAGGTTGACGTCAGCACCGATACTGGTCTTGCCAGAGCCAGGCAAGAACTACACTGTTTACTATGATGCTTTAGGTATCGGGCTGGGGGTTGTGCTTATGCAGGGAGATGGTGTAGTTGCGTATGGGTCTTGGCAGTTGAGGCCACATGAGAGGAACTACCCTACACACGATCTAGAGTTGGCAGTTGTTGTTCATGACTTGCGCTATTGGAGACACTATCTTCTAGGAGAGCACTTTGTGGTCTTCACTGACCATAAGAGTCTCAAGTATATCTTCACTCAGCGTGATCTGAATCTGAGGCAGCACAGGTGGGTTGAGTATCTAAAGTCTTTTGACTTCGAGCTCGCCTATACGCCAGGGAAGGGAAACGCAATGGCAGATGCACTGAGCAGGAGAACTCAGATTCAAGAAGTTCAGGAGGCCAGCAGTGATTGGTAGCTGATGGCTCTGTTATCTAAGATGCATCTAGAGGTGCACGACAGACAGGGACAAACTTCCTTTCTTCTGTAGCTGTTACCTCTACACTTCTTGATCGGGTACGGATGAGGCAGCTATCAGACTCCGAAGGATTATTCCTGCAGGAGGGTGGGTCAGGCGATGAACCTCTTCCTGGATGGACAGTGGGCGAGGATGAGATCTTGTGTTTCCAGGGACGCGTATGGGTGCCAGAAGACATACTCGAGGAGATGATACGGGATTTTCATTCCTTAGTTTGCGCAGTTCATCCTGGCGTCACCAATATGTATCGGGATCTTCATCACCAGTACTGGTGGCCAAGTATGAAGAAGGATGTTGCTGGTTTCGTCATGAGATGTTCTACTTTTCAGCAGGTGAAGGCAGAGCATCAGCGACCACCAGGCCTTTTACAGCAATTACCCATTCTGGAGTAGAAATGGAACGACGTCGTGAAGGACTTCGTGACTGGGTTGACGAGGTCGCCTCAAGGGAACGATGTTGTTTGGGTTGTCGTCGACAGGCTTATGATGGTTGCGCACTTCTTTCCGGTTAAGGAGACCTTCAGTGTTGATGATCTGGGGTGACTTTACATCCAGGAGATCATTCGTCTACATGGAGTTCCATACTCCATTGTTTTAGATAGGGATAAGCGCTTTACCTGTTGGTTCTGGCAAGGACTTCAGAAGGCCTTGGGTACACGGGTACTTTTGAGTACAATATACCATCCCCAGACTGATGGCCAGTCCGAGTGCATGATCCAGGTGCTAGAGTATATGCTCAGAGCTTGTATTCTAGACTTTGGCAGTTCTTGGGAGAAGCATATCCCTCTGGTAGAGTTCGCCTACAACAACAGTTTTTAGGAAACTATTCATATGGCACCTTAAGAGGCTTTGTACGGTAGGCCATGACAATCACCCTTATGCTGGCTGGAAGCAGGAGAGGCAGCTTTGCTGGGACCTCGTCTCGTTCAGGAGACCTCTGAGTAGGTAGAGCTGATCCAGAAGAGGATGGATATATCACAGTCTCGACAAAAGTCTAATGCTGATCAATGGAGACAACCTCTGGAGTTTAAGGTCAGAGATCAGGTTTTCCTGCATGCCGCACCAAGGTTGGGAGACAAGAGGATTCGGAGATAGGGTAAGCTTTCACCATAGTACGTTGGGCCGTTTGAGGTCTTGGAGAGAGTGGGGTCGGTCACCTATCAGTTGCAGCTACCTCAGAGGTACCAGGACATGCATGATGTCTTCTATGTCTCCCAGCTCCGACGTTACTTTTCAGACCCGTCTCATGTCTTTCAGCCCAAGGAGGTTGAGCTCGAAGAGGATGCATCGTTTGAGGAGCATCCCATCTGGATTTTCAATCACAGTACGAAGGTTCTCCGAGGTCGATATGTCCCTCTTATACAGGTGTTATGGCAGCATGGGCGAGTATAGGACAAGACCTGGGAGAGAGAGACCGATGTACGATCGCAGTGACCGGAGCTATTCGGGTTTTCTTCTTCTACGCCTCGTTAGGGAAATTCAGGGACGAATTTCTTTAAGTGGGGAAGTTTGTAATAACCCTGATCTTCTTTTCAGGTACGCTTTTCCTTTTTCTGGAGTTTTTAAGAAAAATGAACTTTCTGGAAATTTTTGAAGTACACACCGTGTACTTTCTAAGTACACGCCGTGTACACTTCCCTGGTTCGAAGCCATGTGCTGGCCATTTCTGGGCCACACACACGGTGTGTAAGGGTGACGTGGAGGCCAATTTTGGCGGAGTACGGAAAAGACCCAGTACAAGCCATGTACTCTAAAAGTTCATGTCGTGTACTTTTTTTTCACTAAACGCATCGGGGTCACGCCTAACCGCCGATTTCATCTTCTTCTCCAGTTTTCGTCCGTCCAAAGTGACCTGTATGGCCGAATCTTCCCTGAGCTCCCACCTCGTCATCCGTTCTCCAATTTGAGCACGGTCGATTGCGTTGGAAGTGCAGCGGTGAGTTATTCCTTCTTCTTAAGCCTTGTTTCTTGATTCCTCTTTGTTTTCATGATATCGTAGGTTGAGGGTTTTGTACGTTTTCTCAGATCTACGCCGTTCTAAGGGGAATCTGTCGTTTTGGTTCACATATATCGATCTCCTAGGGTCGAGGTATGTGGTTTGTGCCTTTCCGTAGAAAGTTGACGAATATTTTGTGCAAATTCCACCAATACCCTTGAACGGGGTATTGCATGTTCTTGTTTTGCCTTTGTTGTATTGCCTACTTTGCTTGATTTCTAGAGTAGATATTTTGCCTATGATTATGGTAGACTTACTGTACTTTTGATGTTTTCTATTCTTGTTCTGCTTGTTTGGAATTTTTCCAGTTGCCATGCTTAGTCGTAGGACAGTGGAACTGCTACCTTGTTATGCTGTTGAGCCTTAGTTGATAGCCAAGTAGTTCTTGAGGTTTACTTAGACGATGTACACATGCACTGAGCATGTATTACCTTTCACTCAGGACTATGGGAACCAAGAGTAGTAGAACAAAGGGAGAATTGATGGAAGGGCTTCTCTAGAGTGTCTTTTAATTACGATACGAGACCACACGGGGAATTGACGTTGAGTGATTCCTCAGAGAGTTTGTAGTTCCTCGACGTGGGCCACAGGGGGAATAGAAGTTGATTACTTCCCCAGATAGCCTTTAGAACGATACGATACTATAGGGGGAATTGACGGTAAGTGTGTCCCAAGAGAGTCTATTAATTTGAGAGATGAACCAGAGGGGTGAGACTATGTGTGCCTCCTAGAGGGTTGCTGGTACTTATAGGTTGAACCATAGGGGTTTAGGCTATGAGAGCTACCTAGAGGGTTACCTGTTTTCTTCTTTTTGTTGGATGTATACTTGTGTACTTTATTTGTTAGAACTATGGATTGTAGCTGCTTGTACTTTCCTGTTCACTGCTTCTTGTTTTATTTCTTGCCTTGTATTCATTGACTGTTAGGCACAAATCTTTGGGTGATTGCCAACTGGGATTGTATCTCACACCCTGCTTGGGCCATGATTTTGGGCCCAAGCAGACTATGTTTCTGTAGGTATAGATAAGGGAAAGCGCCCTTCTACTTTGGGTTCTTGATTGCGCTGGATCTGGAGAGCATGGGACCGAGCCGGGGCTCGCGATGCTGAGGAGTTTATCTTGTCTTCCTTTGCACTTGTTTTCAGTTGTATTCCAGCATGTTGTTGTGTTTGCTTCTTTCCATAGATACTTTTACCTGCTGCATCATTTTCACCATTGGTATATATTGTCATTGCTTCCGTTTTTGGTTTCTGTTGTTATGCATGTTGTTACTACTTCTGTTGTTGACTGATGTTTTCCACTGTATACCTTACTGAATGAGGGCATAGTTTCCCCACCGACTCACCAAGGCCCTCACTGCTAGTCGGAAGCCTCTAGCATTTGGGGAAACGTGCTTGAAGTCATGTGGAGAACCAGGTATGGGGCACTAGTAGAGGGGCTCCAAATTCGGGTCGTTACACCCAATATTTTAGATAATAGAACTTATTTCATAAAAACATTCTTTCTTTCAAGAAATAACTTTCTCATTATTCCTCAACTTTCTTGGTTTTCTAAACCCCAAAACCCAAAAGCATAACACTTAACCTAAAAACAAGTTTCCTAAACCTTAATAACAAAATTCGAAACCCTAAACCCTCAAACATAAACCCCAACCTAAAAGCATCTTCCCCTTTCCATGGTTTTTGGTTAAATTATGTGTGATATTTTAATAAACTACTCTATAATGAAATAATAGTATCATGATGATTAGCATAAGTTATTTAACATAGATAATTACATAAATTCTCAAAACATCATTAGTAATTGACATGGTTTATCTTAATCCAATCCATAATTAATTAATCATCAAGATCCTCCATAATATGTCTTAACCAAATTTAAGACACAATATTTTAGATAATAGAACTTATTTAATAAAAACATTATTGATTTTAAGAAATAACTTTCTTATTATTCCTCAACTTTCTCTATTTTCTAAACCCCAAAACCCAAAAGCATAACACTTAACCCAGAAACAAGTTTCCTAAACCTTCATAACAAAATTTGAAACCCTAAACCCTCAAACATAAACCCCAACCCAAAATAATCTTCCCTTTACTGTGGTTTTTGGTTAAATTATGTGTGATATTTTAATAAACTACTCTATAACGGAATAATAGTATCATAATGATTAGCACAAGTTATTCAATACAAATAATTACATAAATTCGTAAAACATCATTAGTAATTGACATGGTTTATATTAATCCAATCTATAATTACTTAATCATAAAGATCCTCCTTAATATGTATTAACCAAATTCAAGACCCAAAAACATGTTTCCTAAACCTTAATAAAATTCTTACAAAGATATTTTCGTTAATAAAATTCTTTCACAACATAATTTTTTCAATCTATTTTTTTCTCTTCTTTCCTCTTGTTATCCTTCCTCTATTCAGAACCAAATGAATTAGAGAATTATATTTATTTTGGTAAAAATAACTTCATAAAAAAATGTGAATAAATATCTCATGTCTTCCATTCTACAAGTCATAACATTATTCTAATCATAACGTTATATTTACATTTTAAAATTACGACTCATTTCATTTGTTTATATGCAGATGGATGATACCATACTACTCACTCAGTAGCCTACCCATATTTTGCAGGTCGTGTTAGAGGGTCGTCCAGATCGATTGATCAAGGTGTGTCGAGCGCTCCATTTTCATCATAGAAAGACTCCACATGCCATTAGACCATACTTGCACCGTGTTGGCTTCTATGGCCTTGCCATATCAGATTTCACATTTGTAGATCATTAACTACTTGCTGCCCTCGTTGAGAGGTGGAGACCAGAGACACACACATTCCACCTGCCTAAGGGAGAGATGACCATCACCCTTGAGGATGTGGCAGTGATTCTCAGTCTTCCTATCCAAGGAGACCCGTTATTGGACTCACTCATGCAAGTTGGACAGACCTTGCTCAGCGCTTATTAGGCGTTGATATATTGTCCAACCATAGGGCTACAGATGGAGCGTCCATATCTATGCCTTGGTTGGAGTCGCAAATTCCACATTTACAGGATGATGATGATGAGAAAACTATCATGTGTTACGCCCGTGCATATATATTACGGCTCATTAGCGGGACCATGTGTACTGATCACTCAAGGATGCATGTGCACATGATGTATCTACCCCTACTAGAGGACTTTGATTGGGCTGGGATGTACAACTGGGGATCATCCTACTTTGTATACACGTATAGAGAATTTTGCAGACTATCCCACAGGGACCGCACAGGTCTCGGGGGATGCATGGGCATGGGAGCGCATCCCAGCATTCTGCCCTGACCTTTCTGGTCCAATGATCGAGATGGAGGTGATGCATGACGCTCCTCATGGATGGTAGTATGATCAGTAATTTATATTGGTTTCTGATTCTAGTATGAGTTATTGACTATAATTTATCATTATTTGTCACTATCGTTGATGTATTTTACAAGTGGTGTCAGCGAAATAATTTTGACGTGGTTTTGAGACAGCATTTGGGTGTATATCGGCTGCAGCTGGACTATCTCTTACCTAATTAGGTATGTATATACAATCTATCATTATCTAACATATTTAATAATAGCATCAATTTTGGTTTTTAGTTAGGTTCTTTTTTGACAAAATCACTTGTTATTTCAGATTTCATGGCTTCCATATTGAAGTATTATGGACCAGTTGCCAGCATACTACACTATTGGGCTTGAGGATTCTATGGTTGTAGTGCCCCTCATTAACTTCCATATTATTGAGTGGCAGCATCCTGACAGATTCATGCACCAATTTTTTTGTACTCAGCTGATTCCATTACCATCGAGACAGATAGACTAACTTCATGGGATGAAACTGACTGGGAGGCAGGATGATGACTGGTCCCGAGTACATGCCAGCTTTATCGAATGCTGGCACAAATGTGCAGAGTTTCATATTCAGGGTGTTCCTATGGATCGATTATCTCTTTCGGATTAGGTTGAGTATGCGCCATGGTATAGACTGAAGTCTATACTGTATCTTACCCAACCCGACATAGAGATATAGAGGATGGTAAGTCAATAAATTTCCATTAGTTTGTTTATTGAACTATTATATAATTCAATTTAAATCTATTTATAGGGAAGTCACATAGATCATCTTGTTCGCATGAGTGATGAAGAGGAGGAGGGGGTCTTTAGCCAGATAGTCATCTATGCCACAGTACTGGAGGCGAGGGCATCCTTTCATGTACTTTCCGAGAGCATCTTCGTGCATTCAGATCAAAGAGAGGAGGTTTCTACCCCAGAGGAACATCCTGCAGCTGCTTCTAGTTCTGAGGAGCCATAGCCACAATGTCCTAGACAATGGTGTGCTGGACGTGAGGCCTCATCTGTTCCACAGACAGAGGTCGGCCCTCTTGTTGTCTAGGATCAACCGATTCAGGATGTTCCTCAGGTGGCATGAGATCTGTTTTTCCTGATAGGATACCCAAAGTTCTCTCCATCTTGGGTTCCAGATCCTTTGTATCATTGGGATCCATTATATCCTTGGATTCCAGATCCATCGCCGTCTTGGGGTATAGCTCCATCACATTCTTGGTTCCCCACTGCGATGGAGGTAGGTCCTTCTACCACCCTAGTGGGAGAAGGATCTGGAGGGTAGTACGAGATGCAGTTGACAACTCCTCCCACTAACACATAGATGGAGGATGCACCAGTCGACATTCCAGTTCCCAAGGGTCAACCTTCTCTAGGTCATTAGACTCCACTACACACTTGATGTGGACGTCCTATTCGTAGATGACCATGTGGGACAGAATCTCCTCGCCACAGACATAGATATTGATTGTACATTTTTGTTTACATGTTTTATGTATACTAAAATCAAAATACTATTATTACTATTATCTATTCTTATATTTTTATCTGATATTTTAGTTTTCATTTATATTTTAGGAATAACTTATATTTGACAACTTTTAAATTCGATTACTTGAAACATAGAAATAATTAGTAAATTTCTAGTAAATAACTTTAAAAGATTAAAAAATATACAGTATAAAAACAATGTAAATGTAATTTAAAATATATCCTAATCATCTAAAAAAATTTTGAACATAAAGAGTTTCATAAATAAAATAAATAAATTATAATGAAAGGAATGTAAGAAATGTAACTCAAAAGTGAGACTGAAAAGAATGAATGTTGAGGAGGATACTAAGCCACCTACTTGACTTTGAAACCCTATAAAATATAAACTATAAGACCCATATAAATAAAAATTAAAAATTGGACTACTAGTTATATGTTTAAGAAATTTTTAAAATTTCATTCATATCGGTCTTATAGTTTATATTATAAAGTCAAGCAAAGTCATGTACTTGAAATATTTTTATGTTTCAAGTATGTGGATTAGAAAGCTTATAAATAATTTTTCACAGAGCTTTTTTAAGAAATTATTTTTATTTTGGTCTACTAGTTATATGTTTAAGAAATGTTTAAAATTTCATTCATATCGGTATTATAGTTTATATTATATTGGCCAATAAAGTCACGTACTTGAAACATTTTTAAGTTTCAAGTAGGTGGATTAGAAAGCTTATAAGTAATTTTCAGAGATTTTTTAAGAAATTTCTTTTATTTTGGACTACTAGTTATATGTTTAAGTAATGTTTAAAATTTCATTCATATCGGTCTTATAGTTTATATTATAAAGGCCATCAAAGTCACGTACTTGAAACATTTTTAAATTTCAAGTAGTTGGATTAGAAAGATTATAAATAATTTTTCACCAATATTTTTTAAGAAATTATTTTAATTTTTGACTACTTGTTATATGTTTAAACAATGTTTAAAATTGCATTCATATCTGTCTTATATTTTATATTATATAGGTTAGCAAAGTCATGTACTTGAATAAAATATAAATTATGTTGAAACATTAGGTTTTATTTATATATATATATATATAAACATACGAACATAATAACAAAACATTAAAATTTTAAATATATAAAAACATAATTATAATAGAAAAAATTAGTGTTTTAGGGAAAAAGCGACATCTACGATGCTGCCTTACAGTGGTATTTTAAAAAAAATCAACCTATGAGGTTTTAAAAAAATCAGAAAGAGTATAAAAAAAACTCCTCACATTATTCAAATTGATTTAGATCGAGAGGCCCTGGTTCTTTTCGTGTTTTTTAAAATGGATGATCAGATCTATGGCCAAGATGAAATGATTGGTGAATCGAATGGATGGATTTCTTTCAGTGATACAGTAACACACAAAAAGGTCTTCCCACATCAAAACATCTCATGGCTTATCTCTTCTTTATATTACAACCTGAGACAATAGCAGCTTAGAATTCTCCTCCTCCCTCCCCAATATCGCCCCCTATTGGTTCTCTGCTTGTGCACTCCTGCGCCAACCTTTTCCCCCATGCCACCCCACATGGTGGTTGCTCCACCAATACTTTCACATGCGCCCCTCTAGGCATGCATGTCTCACTGAGGATTAAGCTCGCACGCCCTCATTGGTGTGTGGCTAGATGGTGGATAAATTTTTAATAACACTATATTAAAAGCCTTTTCAAATTCCAAACACCATATTAAGAATAAATTCCATCATATTAATTCCAACATATTGAAACCTTATTCTCAAAATTAAATCACAAACCTCAAAAGCTCATCATGAAAATGGCCTATTCTTTTTACTCTTCAAATCAATGTAGAAAAAATTGTGCATTAATATTTGCATGAGTCTTTGGAACTAAATACCCACTCTACAAGTTGCTTTACTTGAAGCAAATTCTTCAAATAAAATCATCCTTTCCAAATCATGAATAATTCTCAACAACAAAACAACATTAGAACCTCAATTCTTCAAATCAAATCATCCTTTCCAAATCATGAATAATTCTCAACAACAAAACAAAGTTAGAACCTCAATTCTTCAAATCAAATCATCCCTTCCAAATCATGATAATTACAACAAAACGAAGTTAGAACCTCAACAACAAAAAATATAATTCTTTAAAGAAACTTCTTCAAATCAAATCATCTTTTACAAATCATGAATAATTCTCAACAACAAAACAAAGTTAGAACCTCAATTTTTCAAACACTGTAACATTAAATTTTCATCAATCAAGTCTATTGAAAATAATTAAAACACAAATATAACTTTAAAAAATTTGGGTTCTTCAATCTCCCCCTTTGGATTTGTTTCCAATACCAATTTCACTTTCAAAGTCAATGTATTCTTCTCCCCCTTACTTGATAATAAAACCAAATATATAAGTATGGGAAATGATTCAAATTATCTCATTCTGTAACAATTGAACTTCTCATCTTCTCTCCTTAAATATTCTCATTTTATAAGAGATGTCACTTATCAGAAATTCAAAAATGATATGTTTGAGAGAAGGAAAGCATCACATTTCAAAAATCAATGAGTCATTAATTAATCAACTCTAAGTCTACATGGGATAACCCAATGTAGAAAATAATATTGGCCAATTTAGACATCAAATCTTATGAATAATTTTTTTTTAATATGATTCCATCTCCTAAATATTCTTTCAGAAGTTGTTCAAAATATTTTAAAAAAATATCATATATTTATATCAACAAACATATTAGAAACATTCAACTAAAAAATGCACTTCCCATTTATCAATCCATGTTTCTTTTGTCATGAAATTATCAGATTCTCCTCTTCTGATTTAGAATTGTTATTCATATAGAGATAGAAGAACATACGTCTTTAATAAAAATATTCAATTTATAGAATTTTAAATCATAAAATAAATCCCTTACCAGAACTTCAAATATTTGATGATATAAGTTGAGATATTCAACTCCGGTAATTGTTCATATTTGGCCCCCCTAGAGGAAGGAGCTTCATTCATTTTCTTCATCATGATTGACTCTATTCAAGAATGATCTTTAAGAACAATTTTATTAGCAATTTACATAAAGAACTCCATGATGGATAGCCTCCTGGATACTGTATAATATTTTCATAGAACTAATATTTTCAGGACTCCCCCTAAATATGTGCCTCACCTTTAATTACATACATAAAATAAACAAACACAAAATATACATGGGAAAAGTTGATTCTTCAATGATTTTTTTAGTTAGAGCATCATGGATGAGATTTATCTCTCAACCCAGAAACTCCTTTTAATAATTCTCAAGATTCATAAAAAATCATCATGTTTTCTTCTTCTTTGACATTGAAATGTTTATAATTTAAGAGTAGTATAGACTTATTTATTTCTTCAGCTTTCATCTTATATGAAATAGGATTCTTCACATTAACAAGTAGTGAACTTTCATTCTTCTGTACTTATTCCAACTTTCTAGCCAATTCCAACTGCTCTTGCCATATGATTAATCATTCTTTTGGTATATGATTAGACTTATTATTGTGTGTAGACTCTTTCTTCATGATATAACTTTTAACATAATAATACATTGGTGCTTCTCTTTTTTTATTCACTAGTTCTATTTGTTCATGCAACCATGTCATGCATTTATTAGCAATATGCCCAAACATTTTTCACCTTCTACAAAAATATTCAGCAATCATAGGTTTATCCATTTTAAGAGACCTTTCATGAAATTCAATTTTTTCATCTTGATTTTCATTTAGAAAATCAACCATTTCGGAATGACACAAAGGCCTTCGTTTTTTATTATTTTTGATAATCCACCTTTCAAGGGGTGAGGTGGAACCCTTACAAGGCTCGAAGCCTTAGATACAATTACGTGACCCATAGGTCTTAGAGAATCACCCATACATGAAAACTTGGAACTGCTCCTCCCCAGCATATGTCATGATATCATCACTCCACCTTCACAAGGCTGGTCAGCTAGCTTTCTTATGAAAAGCTGCACAGGACTGGTACCGATGGAAAATTCATACCCTCTCATTATTCCAATTTTGGATAGCTCTACTCCAGTGAATGCGCCTTACTTGAATCCTCCTCTGAAGACTTGCCCCCCATAGTCTGATTGGTACATCTTCATTTCATGTGGCCTGAAGGCCTTGGGGTGTCCCTAAGGCCTTAAGGTGGCCCGAAGGCCTTGAGAATCAACCAGCCTAAAGGCCTTGGGTGACCCAAAATCCTTGCAGGAACTGAGGACCAAACTGGTGGCCCAAAGGCCCAGATGGAATAATAGTTCTAGCTAATACAATACCGAACAATACATGCTACATTACCCAGAAATACGCCTCTACCCAGATTTGATCTCGGGTCTCTTAGATGAACCTACCGATTCCTCACCAATCGGGCTGAGGCTCATGTGTAGAAAATCAACCATTTCATTTGATTTTGAGTTTAATTTATTTTTATGATTTAACTTGCTCCCATTGGCATTGATTTTTATGACATGTTTTCAATGGTCCATAATATGACCTTTTCTTCTATAGTGAAAGCATATTTTCATTGGCGTGACATTTATATCATCATTCTTATTGGGTGTAGTTTTCTTCACATTTTTCTTAAAAAAATTCCTACTTATACCTGAAGGAATATTTTTCCCCATTTGTTCATTGCCTCTGCATTTGATGTGGTCTCTTTTACTTCTTCAAAATCAAACTTTACTTAAGAGGTGTAACCTATGATCTGATACCAATTAAAGTACCCATTGGATCATGTAGGTACACTAAGAGGGGGGTTGAATCAGTGTAAACAAGTTTTTACCAATTTTCTTTTCTTTTCACTTACCCCTTTTTAATTTTAACATCTTCGCTTGTTAGAGTGAATGGATATTCCTTGTTAACAAGTACACTTATACCACATGCAGGACTGAAAGTAAATAAAGCATAATGTACCAAAAATTACAAGTGGGTTGATTAGATATTATCATGAAATCATTGTGGGTAGGTGTGAACCTTTTCCCAAATTATACTGGCATACCACCAGTGTACAACAAACACAACACGAACACAATGAGAAAGATCACAAGAACTACAATCTTACACTACAACACAAAACATATCTTCCTCTTCAAGCCACTAAAATAAAATGATTCTATAATTTCTCACTTAAACTAAAACTCAATGACTTATACTGAATATAATCAATAACACTGCATGAAATTTGGTCTAGTATAATCTTCTCAGTCAGTAGAAGTTATCACTTCAACTCCCACTCACTACAATATCAGAATGTACAACTAAAGATTCCTCAATACTCTACAAGTTGACTCCTAATATAATGCTCTGGCTTAACTCTCAACTTTTCACTGATGTTGGATTTTCTAAACTATTTCTCATCCCTGAATATAATCATCTGCCTCAGTAAAACACTTCTCGGGCAAACATTCTTTCTTTTATAGAAGGAACGACCTCACTAACTACTGAAAAACTCAGTTAAAAATATAATCTGAAACACATATAAAATAATTGTCCCAAATTTAGTCTCAAAAACTACACACTGAATATGCAATTAATATTTCATGTGTACTTATTCAAACTTAATTCATGTATTTAATATACTGCATGGACTTCTCATTTTATTCAATAATAAACATGCACAAATACACTGAGTGTTCTTCTTTACTACCTAGTGTACTACTTTCTTGATTCTTCAAATGATTAAGTAATCACATGTTCATGTACTCATTCACATATGCATGGACAAACACACTATCCAATATTTTATACTAAATGAATGGATGACTTATATTGCATACCGTTTAAGTAACAAATACTCCCACACATTGTCTTCCTTCTTACACACTCACCTTCATACAATCAAATGAGCACTCACACTTTCACACACTAACCACTTGAACAATTCATATGCATATACAACAATTATGACACTTCTCCCTTCATGAAAGTGTGCACACATATACACTGTCCACACTTCTTTTTCAATAATAAACTGAATGCACACAAGTCACTGTATAATATTCTTCTTTCATGTAAAACTGAATGTCCACTATTTACTCTTAACATTTTAGGCATTCAAGTTAATCTTCATGAATAAAAACATTTTTTTATATTGACCCATGGGATATCAAACATTTCATGAAAGGCTGGGAGATGCACACAACACTATCCCCATTGCCTCATGGAAACAAGCTTCTTTACGAACCACTATGAGTGTGCAACGCACATGTCGAGTGATCACAGTCATTACCCTTTCTTCATGCAAAAAAACTACATAGAAACCTTCATGAACCAGATAGTTCACAGAGGTCTTTATCTCTCAGAAAACTACTCTCAGATGAGAGATAAAAACACCACATGTAAATGATATCAGCTTCAGTATTTATAGGCATCAAACATCACCTCAGAATCTTATGGAATCACGATGACCAACTCATTTAAAAGTATGTAGCAACTCATTCAAAGTAAAACAAAACACCATTACAGAAATTTCATTTTTTTCTCCATGCTATATATCAACAGTTTGATTTTCATTATTTCATGAAAATACAATTACATGATATTTCGATCAACTTCATATATTTAAACAACCCAAACGAAGATCGAAAGATTGGGTTCAAGCTACTATCAACATCACTCTAAGAAGCTTCGATGAATAGAAATCAGGTTCTGGGTGAGGAATATGACACTTCATGGAGATCGAATGACTCACATCATTCAAATCAATTGAGATAAGAAGGCCTTAGTTATTTCCATGCTTTTTAAAATGGATGATCATATCTACAAGCAAGATGAAACGATTAGTGAATTGAATGGATGGAGTTTGTTTAGTGCTACAGTAACACAGAAAAGGTTCACACCACATATAAAAATCTCATGGATTATCTCTCTTTATATTACAAACTGATCCCACATCTTCTCAGAATTCTCCTCCTCCCTCCCTAGTACCACCCCATACTAGTTCTCTACTTGCGCACTCCAGCACCCACCTCCGCCGCCATGTCTCCCCACATGGTGGTTGCTCCACCATTGCTTTCACATGTGCCCCTTTGGGTGCACACTACACACATCATACCACCTCCTAGTTGGTTGGATGAGGGTTAATCTCGGCCACCTGCATTGGTGTGTGCTGCTTCCCTTGGCTAGCTGGATAGATGGTGGATGAATTTTTAATAACACTATATTAAAAACTTTTTCAAATTCCAAACACAAAATCCATCATATTAATAAAAAATTCCATCATATTAATGCCAAAATATTGCAACCTAATTCTCAAAATTAAATTAAAAACCACAAAAGATCCTCATTCAAATGACCTCTTCTTCTTACTCTTGAAATCAATGTAGCAAACATTGTGCATTAATATTTTCAAAAGTCTTTGGAACTAAATACCAACTCTATAATTATTAGTTTTATTGTTTATTTACTTAAATAAAATTCTCAAAATCAAATCATCCTTTCAAAATCATGAATAATTCTTAACAATAAAACAAAGTAAGAACCTAAATTCTTCAAACACTGTAACATTGACTTTTCATCAATCAAATATATTGACAATAATTACAACAAAAACATAACTTTAAACAAATTGGGTTCTTCAAAGTTATCAACAATATTATTCTTCACATGCATGACATCAATTTTATGTTTGACCTCATGATATCTCCAATATGTTAGCTCAAAAAATATTGAATGTTTCTTCCAAATATTTCTATCATTACCAAATTTCTGTGTCTTTTTTAATGTCACGTCAATGTTTTGCACCCTCTCAAAATACTGATTAGTGGACAAAGGTTTTGGAGCAATATCAAATTCATGTGAGCCATTGAATTCCTTTTTTAATATTCTATAGGAGTGATACATAGACAAAAACTTTCAATGACCTATGTATACTGCTTTTCTCCCATTATGCATTTGATAATATGAAGTATATTTACAAATTGGACAGGCTTTATTCCCCATAACATTATATCCAAAAAAAATTCCATATGTTGGGAGGTTATTTATAGTGAACATAATCATTGCATGTAGTTGAAAATATTCTATTTTATAATAATCATACACCCTTATACCTTCCTCTCATAACAGTTTCAAATCATCAATTAAAGATGACAAGAATATGTCAATATCATTTCCAGGCTGTTTTAGTCTAGATATCATTAAACTCAACATGACATATTTTTCGCTTCATACAAAATTTAAGAGATAAGTTTTAAATTACCAATAAAACAGGTCATGAACTATGTGTGCTACCAAGGCTTTGATAAGAATTCATTCCATCTGTGCACAATCCAAGTTTGAGATTTCTAAATTCATTTACAAATGTAGGAAACTAGTGATTAATTTTCTTCCACTGTGGACAATCAACTGGATGCCATAATTTTCCATCACATATCCACTCATCTAAATTCCATATTAACATTTTTTCGTCATATGAATTTAAAATAAGCATTTCAATTGAGTAATTATAGGAAGATACCAAAATGTCTTGGTAGGGGTCTCTATAACTGCTAAATCAACATGTAATTTTTCTTTCGAATTATACTGTGATGTATCACATTTAGGACACTCTGAATGAAATTCTTATTCCTTCCTATATATAACACAATCATTCAGTAAGACATGTAATTTTTTGTACCCTAATCCCATTATACATAGTATTTTATTCACTTTATAATGTGAATCTGGAAGATCATTGTCTTCGTGAAGAATATATTTCAACAATTATAGCAACTCTATAAAATTATTATCACTCCATCCATTTTTAGACTTTAATTTAATCAATATTAACACCGTCGATGAAACCATAAATTCTATACAACCTAGATACAATGGTTTTTCAGTATCACCATATAGACACTCAATTGTCGATTCTTTTTGAATTCCCTCTACTACAATATTATGAATCATTTCTTTAATTTCATCAGACTTATCATCTTGCAAAGAATAATCATCAAGAGATATGAAATTATACCCAGTTTTACCATGCCAAATACAAGGGATGTGACTAAAATTAAAAACATGAAAAATTAAATGATCTTTGATCTCTTTGATTTTCATCTTCTTCATATTTAAACATTTCAGTCATGGACAAAAAACATGTTGTCATTTAGAACATTTCGTTTAGAAAATTCCAAAAAAGTATCAACACCTTCCTCATATTCATCACTTATTTAAAGTGTCGTAATCCAACTTCAACTCATTATTATCTATGACAAATATAAAATATATGTTTTTCAAAATAATTCAATTGTGATAAAATTGAGAATAAACTATTCAATTCAAACCAAGTTTAGATTTATATCAAAGAAGTCATAATTTGAAAGTAACAAAACTTTGAATTTTTTAAAAAAAAATACGCATTTAAAAATTATAATTAAAAATTCTAGACAATAATGGAATATAATTTTAAATATAATTGATAAATCATAAAAAGAAATATATAGAATTAATTTACAAATGAAAATAGAATTAGATTGATCTCTCATTTTTCATTTTCCTCTAAATGAAATTAGATAAAAATTGAAATTAAATATTATTAATAAGAATCCAAATCAAGTGTGAATTTTTATTTTGATTTTAATATTCACCATTTAATTTTTTTAATATATTTTTTTCATGAAAAAACCAACCACTAGTAGAAAAAAGGGTTTTCACATCGGTTTTTTTTATATTTTGATGTCGGTTTTTAAACGATGTTGATGATGCCAACGTTAAAAGTTGGACATTCAATGTTTGTTTTTATAAACTAACATCATAATGTAAAATTTTTAACTTTAAAAATCCATTTTTTTGGAAATCCTATATCGAATGTTTGATTCCACAAGCTTTTTAGTGTCAGTTTTTATCAAAAACTGATGTTAAAAATCATGGTCTCACGTCGATTTTACAAAAAAAACTAACATTAAATATAAAAAAAATTAATCTTCATATTTTTTTTACTAAAAATAATATGGAAACATAAAATATCTGAATTATGGTTCATATTTGGTTTATTAAGCTTCAATTTCACTATTCGTAGAGCTAAAATGGACTTACAGATCAGAAGTTATGGGTGTCAGAATTTTGAATTCTATAAGTTTTGATAAATACTATTCACTTTAAAGAAAACATGATAAATAAGAACTGAAACTTATAATATCCAAATGATAAAAATAAATAATAAACTTAAATATTCATTCTATTTTCAATTCTTTAGATGGTTTCCTTCGTATCGATGTTTTGTTTGTCATTATTTCTCTTCTTTTCAAGGAAGAGATCATACAGAAATGATAACAATATTCAATAAAGAATTTTATACTTTAGTTTTTAAATATGATGTTGAAGTATTATATTTTTAATATTATTGTAATAAATCTCCATCATCATAATAAAAATCATCAAGATGTTTAGACATTAAAGAAAACAACAATAAATAAATCAAACGAAGAGAATAAATACCTTGTTTAAATCATCGATTGAAGAATAATTGATAATTTATTTAGATAGAATCAGTTGAAAATAATTAAATAAATGGAATAATTATTTATATATTGTAAATTAAAATATTTAAAATAGGGATGTATTAAAATTTAGGTGGGATTTCAAAAATTGAAATGTGCTTTGTGAAAAATTGAAATGTCGGACTCACATAGTTGAAAAAATACTTTTGGAATAATTTTTCATAAAAAATGACTCCAAAAATTATTATCAAGTTGTATTCTATTTACTAATATTCAATTTTAATGGTCATTGAGCTCAAATGAACTTACGAATCAAAAGTTATGGCCGCCAAAAGTTGGACTTCTCTAAGACTTCTCTTAAAGAAGTCCAACTTTTGATGACCATAACTTTTGATCTATAAGTCCATTTCATCACCACAACCAATAAATTATAATCTTATGAAACTGAATACATGTTGGTAATCATTTTTGACATTGTTTTTTGGATAAAAATGACACCAAAAGGTATTTTTTTAACTTTTGGTGTCATATTTTACAATAAATGATTCCAAAAGTTAAAAAAATGCATTTTTGTGTCATTTTGTTTCTAAAAATAACATCATAAATGACTAACAAGTTTTATTTCATCTTTTGAACCTTGATTTTACTGATCATTGAGCTCAAATGGACTTATAGATCAAAATTTATTTCCTTTTAAAGTTATACTTCTTTAAGACTTCTCTTAAGGAAGTCCAATTTCCAATGGTCATAAATTTTGATCCCTAAGTCCATTTTTGCTCCACGACCAGTCAATTCAAATATTAGGAAATAGAATAAAACTTGATAATAATTCTTTACATTAGTTTTAGGAAAAAATGATTCCAAAAGGTATTTTTTAAACTTTTAGAACTATCACCAAAAGACATATTTGTTGATTTTGGTGTCGATTCAAGGTAAAACTAATGCCAAAAAATCAGCGACCAAAATTTTTTTGCATCGATTTTATAAAAAATGATGCCAAAAGTTCAAAAGATAATCTTTTCACATTGTTTTTAAATAAAATTGATGCCAAAACACTCCATTGTTGACCTTTACCATCGATTTCTATGAAACTGATGTCAAAACCACAACTTCAAAACTGCTATTTACACTAGTGAACAATTATTAGAATAAAAATTAATTCATACTATAATATAATCGTATATTAGAGTTCAAAAACAAAATGATGAATTTTTAATGCAGTACATATATATACAAAACTAATATTATTTATTATTTATGCCTAGTGTATTATGTAAATTGTGTAAAGATAATTACATATTGAAGACTTGACGCGGGTTTTCCAGCAGCAGCATCCACCTACTTTCATGGGGGAAGGAGGACCTCAGGCTCCAGAGTCATGGCTGGAAGTCATGCTGACTATCTTCGAGCATCTGGAGACGCCTCCAGAGAGGCGGGTCAAGCTCACCACCTACATGCTCTGAGACTCTTCTAAGAGGTGGTGGGACGTTATCTCACAGGCGGGTCAGCAGCATGCTATGGCTTGGGAGGAGTTCCAACGCATGTTCTATGACTACTTCTACCCAGAGACCCTGAGGGTCGACCGAGCCCGGGAGTTCATGAGCTTAGAGCAGGGTACTCATTCTGTCATGGAGTATTCCGCTCGTTTCACTGAGCTGCAGCGCTTCATGCCCCTCTGAGATGGGAATGGGGTGTTCTTAGCAAGGAAGTTTTAGGATGGTCTCAAGCGGGAGATTTTCTCACAGGTGAACATATTCCAGCTGACTTCCATTACTTCCATCGCCAACCAGGCACTGATTGCGGAGAGCAATCTGAGAGAATCTGGAGCTGCAAGCCAGGGTGGTTCTACTTCTAGAGCTAGTTTGCCTCCAGATGACAGCAAGAAGCGTCGTAGGGAGCCTACGCACGGTGACCCAAGGAAGCGTGATGCATCACCAGACAGCCAGGTGACATGCTACCACTGTGGCCGGTTAGGGCACACGGGGCCACAATGCCAGAGGGACCCCGTGGAGTGCCGATCTTGCGGCAAGATGGGTCACCTTCAACATTTTTTCCAGGTTTTCTCACCAGCAGCTGGTGACCGGGGTTCTTCCATGACTCCTCGTTCTGGAGTAGCCCCACCAGTCTCTCACCAGTCGGGGAACTGGAGTTCTTCCGGCTGTTTGGGCCGAGGTGGAGGTCGAGGCCATGGCGGTCAGCCACCATTCCCTTAGCACCAGCAGGGAGGTTCAGCTCAGAGTGGTCAGTCAGAGGCGCAGGGCCGTGGTGCAGGACAGTCTTTTGCTGTGGAGCAGACTTACCAGGAGTAGGATCCTGACCCTTCTACTGTTCGAGGTACGATTTTAGTAGCCTCGGTTTTATCTTCAGCCATTTTCGATACTGGCGCTACGCATATCTTTATCTCTGTTGCTGTCGTGGAGAGACTTGGGCTCTGCATCTTTTCTTCTGTCGACTCGTTGACACTAGACACACCTTTGGGGACGAGCAAATCTAGTGTATGCCAGTGTAGAGAGTGCCCTCTCAAGGTTGCAGGGTATCGCTTCTTATGGGATCTCTATGTCCTAGAGATGACAGGCTATGATGTCATCCATGGCATGGACTAGTTGATTCCCTTCCAGGTAGTTGTCGACTACTATTGCCACTGAGTGAGTTTCGACTCACCAGAGGGTGAATCTTTTCTACATAAAGGCCAATGGGACGTTTGGGCGAGTCGGTCGGGACTCAAGCATCTTGGGATAGGAGGGGTGATGGCCCAGATTGCTAGTCTTTATCTGGATGATCAGGGGACTCCATAGTTGGATTTTCCTCTAGTGGTGGATCACTTCAGGGATGTCTTTCCAGAGGAATTTTCAGGTTTTCCTCCGGAGCGTGAGGTAGACTTCTCTATTGATCTCGTGCCAGGAGTGACACCGGTGTCCATTCCTCCCTATAGGATGGCCACACCTGAGTTGTGGAGCTCAAGAAATAGTTGGAGGAGCTACATGCTAAGGGTTTCATCTGACCCAGTACTTCTCTTTGGGGTTCTCCTGTCCTGTTTGTGAAGAAGGCAGACGGTACCCTTCAGCTTTGCGTGGATTATCGGAAGCTAAACTAGTTGACGTTCAAGAACCAATATCCCTTTCCAAGAATTGACGACCTTTTCGATCATCTTTGAGGATCCTGGGTGTTCTCAAAGATCGATTTGAGGTCCGGTTATCATCAGCTGCGCGTTAGACCATCAGATATCCCTCTGACCACCTTCAGGAGTAGGTATGGTCTATACGAGTATACAGTCATGTCTTTCAGTCTCACGAACACGCCTGCAGTTTTCATGGAACTGATGAACCAAGTGTTCCATCCTTACTTGGACTCCTTTTTCATGGTCTTTGTGGACGATATCTTGGTGTACTCTCACACTCGACATGACCATGCTACCCATCTTGAGATCGTTCTGAGTACACTGAGAGAGCATCGGTTGTATGATAAAATCTCGAAGTGCCACTTTTGGATAGATCAGATTCACATCTTGGGTCACGTAATCTCAAAGGCAGGAGTATCAGTGGACCCAGAGAAAGTGAGAGCTGTAGTTTCCTGGGAGCATCCGAAGAACGTCTTTGAGGTATAGATTTTTCTAGGGATGGCTGGATACTACAGACGCTTCATTCAGGACTTTTCTCATCTAGCTGCACCTTGGACAGGTCTGGCCAAGAAGGGGGCGAAGTTCTTATGGTAATATTCTTGTGTGTCAGCCTTTCAGGAGCTGAAAGGGAGGTTGACGTCAGCACCGATACTGGTCTTGCCAGATCCAGGCAAGAACTACACTGTTTACTATGATGCTTTAGGTATCGGGCTGGGGGTTGTGCTTATGCAGGGAGATGGTGTAGTTGCGTATGGGTCTTGGCAGTTGAGGCCACATGAGAGGAACTACCCTACGCACGATCTGGAGTTGGCAGTTGTTGTTCATGACTTGCGCTATTGGAGACACTATCTTCTAGGAGAGCACTTTGTGGTCTTCACTGACCATAAGAGTCTCAAGTATATCTTCACTCAGCGTGATCTGAATCTGAGGCAGCACAGGTGGGTTGAGTATCTAAAGTCTTTTGACTTCGAGCTCGCCTATACGCCAGGGAAGGGAAACGCAGTGGCAGATGCACTGAGCAGGAGAACTCAGATTCAAGAAGTTCAGGAGGCTAGCAGTGAGTGGTAGCTGATGGCTCTGTTATCTAAGATGCATCTAGAGGTGCACGACAAACAGGGACAAACTTCCTTTCTTCTGTAGCTGTTACCTCTACAATTCTTGATCGGGTACGGATGAGGCAGCTATCAGACTCCGAAGGATTAGTCTTGAAGGAGGGTGGGTCAGGCGATGAACCTCTTCCTGGATGGACAGTGGGCGAGGATGAGATCTTGTGTTTCCAGGGACGCGTATGGGTGCCAGAAGACATACGCGAGGAGATGATACGGGATTTTCATTCCTTAGTTTGCGCAGTTCATCCTGGCGTCACCAATATGTATCGGGATCTTCATCGCCAGTACTGGTGGCCAAGTATGAAGAAGGATGTTGCTGGTTTCATCATGAGATGTTCTACTTTTCAGCAGGTGAAGGCAGAGCATCAGCGACCACCAGGCCTTTTACAGCAATTACCCATTCTGGAGTAGAAATGGAATGACGTCGTGAAGGACTTCGTGACTGGGTTGCCGAGGTCGCCTCAAGGGAACGATGTTGTTTGGGTTGTCGTCGACAGGCTTATGATGGTTGCGCACTTCTTTCCGGTTAAGGAGACCTTCAGTGTTGATGATCTGGGGTGACTTTACATCCAGGAGATCATTCGTCTACATGGAGTTCCATACTCCATTGTTTTAGATAGGGATAAGCGCTTTACCTGTTGGTTCTGGCAAGGACTTCAGAAGGCCTTGGGTACACGGGTACTTTTGAGTACAATATACCATCCCCAGACTGATGGCCAGTCCGAGTGCATGATCCAGGTGCTAGAGTATATGCTCAGAGCTTGTATTCTAGACTTTGGCAGTTCTTGGGAGAAGCATATCCCTCTGGTAGAGTTCTCCTACAACAACAGTTTTTAGGAAACTATTCATATGGCACCTTACGAGGCTTTGTACGGTAGGCCATGACAATCACCCTTATGCTGGCTGGAAGCAGGAGAGGCAGCTTTGCTGGGACCTCGTCTCGTTCAGGAGACCTCTGAGTAGGTAGAGCTGATCCAGAAGAGGATGGATATATCACAGTCTCGACAGAAGTCTAATGCTGATCAATGGAGACAACCTCTGGAGTTTAAGGTCAGAGATCAGGTTTTCCTGCATGCCGCACCAAGGTTGGGAGACAAGAGGATTCGGAGATAGGGTAAGCTTTCACCACAGTACGTTGGGCCGTTTGAGGTCTTGGAGAGAGTGGGGTCGGTCACCTATCAGTTGCAGCTACCTCAGAGGTACCAGGACATGCATGATGTCTTCCATGTCTCCCAGCTCCGACGTTACTTTTCAGACCCGTCTCATGTCTTTCAGCCTGAGGAGGTTGAGCTCGAAGAGGATGCATCGTTTGAGGAGCATCCCATCTGGATTTTCGATCACAGTACGAAGGTTCTCCGAGGTCGATATGTCCCTCTTATACAGGTGTTATGGCAGCATGGGCGAGTACAGGACAAGACCTGGGAGAGAGAGACCGATGTACGATCACAGTGACCGGAGCTATTCGGGTTTTCTTCTTCTACGCCTTGTTAGGGAAATTCAGGGACGAATTTCTTTAATTGGGGAAGTTTGTAATAACCCTGATCTTCTTTTCAGGTACGCTTTTCCTTTTTCTGGAGTTTTTAAGAAAAATGAACTTTCTGGAAATTTTTGAAGTACACGCCGTGTACTTTCTAAGTACACGCCGTGTACACTTCCCTGGTTCGAAGCCATGTGCTGGCCATTTCTGGGCCACACACACGGTGTGTAAGGGTGACGTGGAGGCCAATTTTGGCGGAGTACGGAAAAGACCCAGTACAAGCCATGTACTCTAAAAGTTCATGTCGTGTACTTTTTTTTCACTAAACGCATCGGGGTCACGCCTAACCGCCGATTTCATCTTCTTCTCCAGTTTTTGTCCGTCCGAAGTGACCTGTATGGCCGAATCTTCCCTGAGCTCCCGCCTCGTCATCCGTTCTCCAATTTGAGCACGGTCGATTGCGTTGGAAGTGCAGCGGTGAGTTATTCCTTCTTCTTAAGCCTTGTTTCTTGATTCCTCTTTGTTTTCATGATATCGTAGGTTGAGGGTTTTGTACGTTTTCTCAGATCTACGCCGTTCTAAGGGGAATCTGTCGTTTTGGTTCACATATATCGATCTCCTAGGGTTGAGGTAGGTGGTTTGTGCCTTTCCGTAGAAAGTTGACGAATATTTTGTGCAAATTCCACCAATACCCTTGAACGGGGTATTGCATGTTCCTGTTTTGCCTTTATTGTATTGCCTACTTTGCTTGATTGCTAGAGTAGATATTTTGCCTAGGATTATGGTAGACTTACTGTACTTTGGATGTTTTCTATTCTTGTTCTGCTTGTTTGGCATTTTTCCAGTTGCCATGCTTAGTCGTAGGACAGTGTAACTGCTACCTTGTTATGCTGTTGAGCCTTAGTTGATAGCCAAGTAGTTCTTGAGGTTTACTTAGACGATGTACACATGCACTGAGCATGTATTACCTTTCACTCAGGACTATGGGAACCAAGAGTAGTAGAACAAAGGGAGAATTGATGGAAGGGCTTCTCTAGAGTGTCTTTTAATTACGATACGAGACCACACGGGGAATTGACGTTGAGTGCTTCCTCAGAGAGTTTGTAGTTCCTCGACGTGGGCCACAGGGGGAATAGACGTTGATTACTTCCCCAGATAGCCTTTAGAACGATACGATACTATAGGGGGAATTGACGGTAAGTGTGTCCCAAGAGATTCTATTAATTTGAGAGCTGAACCAGAGGGGTGAGACTATGTGTGCCTCCTAGAGGGTTGCTGGTACTTATAGGTTGAACCATAGGGGTTTAGGCTATGAGAGCTACCTAGAGGGTTACCTGTTTTCTTCTTTTTGTTGGATGTATACTTGTGTAATTTATTTGTTAGAACTATGGATTGTAGCTGCTTGTACTTTCCTGTTCACTGCTTCTTGTTTTATTTCTTGCCTTGTATTCATTGACTGTTAGGCACAAATCTTTGGGTGATTGCCAACTGGGATTGTATCTCACACCCTGCTTGGGCCATGATTTTGGGCCCAAGCAGACTATGTTTCTGTAGGTATAGATAAGGGAAAGCGCCCTTCTACTTTGGGTTCTTGATTGCGCTGGATCTGGAGAGCATGGGACCGAGCCGGGGCTCGCGATGCTGAGGAGTTTATCTTGTCTTCCTTTGCACTTGTTTTCAGTTGTATTCCAGCATGTTGTTGTGTTTGCTTCTTTCCATAGATACTTGTACCTGCTGCATCATTGTCACCATTGGTATATATTGTCATTGCTTCCGTTGTTTGGTTTCTGTTGTTATGCATGTTGTTACTACTTCTGTTGTTGACTGATGTTTTCCACTGTATACCTTACTGAATGAGGGCATAGTTTCCCCACCGACTCACCAAGGCCCTCGCTGCTAGTTGGCAGCCTCTAGCATTTGGGGAAACGTGCTTGAGGTCATGTGGAGAACCAGGTATGGGGCACCAGTAGAGGGGCTCCGAATTCGGGTCGTTACACCCAATATTTTAGATAATAGAACTTATTTCATAAAAACATTCTTTCTTTCAAGAAATAACTTTCTCATTATTCCTCAACTTTCTTGGTTTTCTAAACCCCAAAACCCAAAAGCATAACACTTAACCTAAAAACAAGTTTCCTAAACCTTAATAACAAAATTTGAAACCCTAAACCCTCAAACATAAACCCCAACCTAAAAGCATCTTCCCCTTGCCATGGTTTTTGGTTAAATTATGTGTGATATTTTAATAAACTACTCTATAATGAAATAATAGTATCATAATGATTATCATAAGTTATTTAACATAGATAATTACATAAATTCTCAAAACATCATTAGTAATTGACATGGTTTATCTTAATCCAATCCATAATTAATTAATCATCAAGATCCTCCATAATATGTCTTAACCAAATTCAAGACACAATATTTTAGATAATAGAACTTATTTAATAAAAACATTATTGCTTTTAAGAAATAACTTTCTTATTATTCCTCAACTTTCTCTATTTTCTAAACCCCAAAACCCAAAAGCATAACACTTAACCCAGAAACAAGTTTCCTAAACCTTCATAACAAAATTTGAAACCCTAAACCCTCAAACATAAACCCCAACCCAAAATAATCTTCCCTTTACTGTGGTTTTTGGTTAAATTATGTGTGATATTTTAATAAACTACTCTATAACGGAATAATAGTATCATAATGATTAGCACAAGTTATTCAATACAAATAATTACATAAATTCATAAAACATCATTAGTAATTGACATGGTTTATATTAATCCAATCTATAATTACTTAATCATAAAGATCCTCCTTAATATGTATTAACCAAATTCAAGACCCAAAAACATGTTTCCTAAACCTTAATAAAATTCTTACAAAGATATTTTCATTAATAAAATTCTTTCACAACATAATTTTTTCAATCTATTTTTTTCTCTTCTTTCCTCTTGTTATCCTTCTTCTATTCAGAACCAAATGAATTAGAGAATTATATTTATTTTGGTAAAAATAACTTCATAAAAAAATGTGAATAAATATCTCATGTCTTCCATTCTACAAGTCATAACATTATTCTAATCATAACGTTATATTTACATTTTAAAATTACGACTCATTTCATTTGTTTATATGCAGATGGATGATACCATACTACTCACTCAGTAGCCTACCCATATTTTGCAGGCCGTGTTAGAGGGTCGTCCAGATCGATTGATCAAGGTGTGTCGAGCGCTCCATTTTCATCATAGAAAGACTCCACATGCCATTAGACCATACTTGCACCGTGTTGGCTTCTATGGCCTTGCCATATCAGATTTCACATTTGTAGATCATTAACTACTTGCTGCCCTCGTTGAGAGGTGGATACCAGAGACACACACATTCCACCTGCCTAAGGGAGAGATGACCATCACCCTTGAGGATGTGGCAGTGATTCTCAGTCTTCCTATCCAAGGAGACCCGTTATTGGACTCACTCATGCAAGTTGGACAGACCTTGCTCAGCGCTTATTAGGCGTTGATATATTGTCCAACCATAGGGCTACAGATGGAGCGTCCATATCTATGCCTTGGTTGGAGTCGCAAATTCCACATTTACAGGATGATGATGATGAGAAAACTATCATGTGTTACGCCCGTGCATATATATTACGGCTCATTAGCGGGACCATGTGTACTGATCACTCAAGGATGCATGTGCACATAATGTATCTACCCCTACTAGAGGACTTTGATTGGGCTGGGATGTACAACTGGGGATCATCCTACTTGGTATACACGTATAGAGAATTTTGCAGACTATCCCACAGGGACCGCACAGGTCTCGGGGGATGCATGGGCATGGGAGCGCATCCCAGCATTCTGCCCTGACCTTTCTGGTCCAATGATCGAGATGGAGGTGATGCATGACGCTCCTCATGGATGGTAGTATGATCAGTCATTTATATTGGTTTCTGATTCTAGTATGAGTTATTGACTATAATTTATCATTATTTGTCACTATCGTTGATGTATTTTACAAGTGGTGTCAGCGAAATAATTTTGACGTGGTTTTGAGACAGCATTTGGGTGTATATCGGCTGCAGCTGGACTATCTCTTACCTAATTAGGTATGTATATACAATCTATCATTATCTAACATATTTAATAATAGCATCAATTTTGGTTTTTAGTTAGGTTCTTTTTTGACAAAATCACTTGTTATTTCAGATTTCATGGCTTCCATATTGAAGTATTATGGACCAGTTGCCAGCATACTACACTATTGGGCTTGAGGATTCTATGGTTGTAGTGCCCCTCATTAACTTCCATATTATTGAGTGGCAGCATCCTGACAGATTCATGCACCAATTTTTTTTGTACTCAGCTGATTCCATTACCATCGAGACAGATAGACTAACTTCATGGGATGAAACTGACTGGGAGGCAGGATGATGACTGGTCCCGAGTACATGCCAGCTTTATCGAATGCTGGCACAAATGTGCAGAGTTTCATATTCAGGGTGTTCCTATGGATCGATTATCTCTTTCGGATTAGGTTGAGTATGCGCCATGGTATAGACTGAAGTCTATACTGTATCTTACCCAACCCGACATAGAGATGTAGAGGATGGTAAGTCAATAAATTTCCATTAGTTTGTTTATTGAACTATTATATAATTCAATTTGAATCTATTTATAGGGAAGTCACATAGATCATCTTGTTCGCATGAGTGATGAAGAGGAGGAGGGGGTCTTTAGCCGGATAGTCATCTATGCCACAGTACTGGAGGCGAGGGCATCCTTTCATGTACTTTCCGAGAGCATCTTCGTGCATTCAGATCAAAGAGAGGAGGTTTCTACCCCAGAGGAACATCCTGCAGCTGCTTCTAGTTCTGAGGAGCCATAGCCACAATGTCCTAGGCAATGGTGTGCTGGACGTGAGGCCTCATCTGTTCCACAGACAGAGGTCGGCCCTCTTGTTGTCTAGGATCAACCGATTCAGGATGTTCCTCAGGTGGCATGAGATCTTTTTTTCCTGATAGGATATCCAAAGTTCTCTCCATCTAGGGTTCTAGATCCTTTGTATCATTGGGATCCATTATAGCCTTGGATTCCAGATCCATCGCCGTCTTGGGGTATAGCTCCATCACATTCTTGGTTCCCCACTGTGATGGAGGTAGGTCCTTCTACCACCCTAGTGGGAGAAGGATCTGGAGGGTAGTACGAGATGCAGTTGACAACTCCTCCCACTGACACATAGATGGAGGATGCACCAGTCGACATTCCAGTGCCCAAGGGTCAGCCTTCTCTAGGTCATTAGACTCCACTACACACTTGATGTGGACGTCCTATTCGTAGATGACCATGTGGGACAGAATCTCCTCGCCACAGACATAGATATTGATTGTACATTTTTGTTTACATGTTTTATGTATACTAAAATCAAAATACTATTATTACTATTATCTATTCTTATATTTTTATCTGATATTTTAGTTTTCATTTATATTTTAGGAATAACTTATATTTGACAACTTTTAAATTCGATTACTTGAAACATAGAAATAATTAGTAAATTTCTAGTAAATAACTTTAAAAGATTAAAAAATATACAGTATAAAAACAATGTAAATGTAATTTAAAATATATCCTAATCATCTAAAAAAATTTTGAACATAAATAGTTTCATAAATAAAATAAATAAATTATAATGAAAGGAATGTAAGAAATGTAACTCAAAAGTGAGAGTGAAAAGAATGAATGTTGAGGAGGATACTAAGCCACCTACTTGACTTTGAAACCCTATAAAATATAAACTATAAGACCCATATAAATAAAAATTAAAAATTGGACTATTAGTTATATGTTTAAGAAATTTTTAAAATTTCATTCATATCGGTCTTATAGTTTATATTATAAAGTCAAGAAAAGTCATGTACTTGAAATATTTTTATGCTTCAAGTAGGTGGATTAGAAAGCTTATAAATAATTTTTCACAGAGCTTTTTTAATAAATTATTTTTATTTTGGTCTACTGGTTATATGTTTAAGCAATGTTTAAAATTTCATTCATATCGGTATTATAGTTTATATTATATAGGCCAATAAAGTCACGTACTTGAAACATTTTTAAGTTTCAAGTAGGTGGATTAGAAAGCTTATAAGTAATTTTCAGAGATTTTTTAAGAAATTTCTTTTATTTTGGACTACTAGTTATATGTTTAAGCAATGTTTAAAATTTCATTCATATCGGTCTTATAGTTTATATTATAAAGGCCATCAAAGTCACGTACTTGAAACATTTTTAAATTTCAAGTAGGTGGATTAGAAAGCTTATAAATAATTTTTCACCAATATTTTTTAAGAAATTATTTTAATTTTTGACTACTTGTTATATGTTTAAACAATGTTTAAAATTGCATTCATATCTGTCTTATATTTTATATTATATAGGTTAGCAAAGTCATGTACTTGAATAAAATATAAATTATGTTGAAACATTAAGTTTTATTTATATATATATATATATAAACATACGAACATAATAACAAAACATTAAAATTTTAAATATATAAAAACATAATTATAATAGAAAAAATTAGTGTTTTAGGGAAAAAGCGACATCTACAATGCCGCCTTACAGTGGTATTTTAAAAAAAATCAACCTATGAGGTTTTAAAAAAATCAGAAAGAGTATAAAAAAAAACTCCTCACATTATTCAAATTGATTTAGATCGAGAGGCCCTGGTTCTTTTCGTGTTTTTTAAAATGGATGATCAGATCTATGGCCAAGATGAAATGATTGGTGAATCGAATGGATGGAGTTCTTTCAGTGATACAGTAACACACAAAAAGGTCTTCCCACATCAAAACATCTCATGGCTTATCTCTTCTTTATATTACAACCTGAGACAATAGCAGCTCAGAATTCTCCTCCTCCCTCCCCAATATCGCCCCCTATCGGTTCTCTGCTTGTGCACTCCTGCGCCAACCTTTTCCCCCATGCCACCCCACATGGTGGTTGCTCCACCAATACTTTCACATGCGCCCCTCTAGGCATGCATGTCTCACTGAGGATTAAGCTCGCACGCCCTCATTGGTGTGTGGCTAGATGGTGGATAAATTTTTAATAACACTATATTAAAAGCCTTTTCAAATTCCAAACACCATATTAAGAATAAATTCCATCATATTAATTCCAACATATTGAAACCTTATTCTCAAAATTAAATCACAAACCTCAAAATCTCATCATGAAAATGGCCTATTCTTTTTACTCTTCAAATCAATGTAGAAAAAATTGTTCATTAATATTTGCATGAGTCTTTGGAACTAAATACCCACTCTACAAGTTGCTTTACTTGAAGCAAATTCTTCAAATAAAATCATCCTTTCCAAATCATGAATAATTCTCAACAACAAAACAACGTTAGAACCTCAATTCTTCAAATCAAATCATCCTTGCAAAATCATGAATAATTCTCAACAACAAAACAAAGCTAGAACCTCAATTCTTCAAATCAAATCATCCCTTCCAAATCATGATAATTACAACAAAACTAAGTTAGAACCTCAAAAACAAAAAATATAATTCTTTAAAGAAACTTCTTCAAATCAAATCATCTTTTACAAATCATGAATAATTCTCAACAACAAAACAAAGTTAGAACCTCAATTTTTCAAACACTGTAACATTAAATTTTCATCAATCAAGTCTATTGAAAATAATTAAAACACAAATATAAATTTAAAAAATTTGGGTTCTTCAATCTCCCCCTTTGGATTTGTTTCCAATACCAATTTCACTTTCAAAGTCAATGTATTCTTCTCCCACTTACTTGATAATAAAACCAAATATATAAGTATGGGAAATGATTCAAATTATCTCATTCTGTAACAATTGAACTTCTCATCTTCTCTCCTTAAATATTCTCATTTTATAAGAGATGTCACTTATCAGAAATTCAAAAATGATATGTTTGAGAGAAGGAAAGCATCACATTTCAAAAATCAATGAGTCATTAATTAATCAACTATAAGTCTACATGGGATAACCCAATGTAGAAAATAATATTGGCCAATTTAGACATCAAATCTTATGAATAATTTTTTTTTAATATGATTCCATCTCCTAAATATTCTTTCAGAAGTTGTTCAAAATATTTTAAACAAATATCATATATTTATCTCAACAAACATATTAGAAACATTCAACTAAAAAATGCACTTCCCATTTATCAATCCATGTTTCTTTTGTCATGAAATTATCAGATTCTCCTCTTCTGATTTAGAATTGTTATTCATATAGAGATAGAAGAACATACCTCTTTAATAAAAATATTCAATTTATAGAATTTTAAATCATAAAATAAATCCCTTACCAGAACTTCAAATATTTGATGATATAAGTTGAGATATTCAACTCCGGTAATTGTTCATATTTGGCCCCCCTAGAGGAATGAGATTCAATCATTTTCTTCATCATGATTGACTCTATTCAAGAATGATCTTTAAGAACAATTTTATCGGCAATTGACATAAAGAACTCCATGATGGATAGCCTCCTGGATACTGTATAATATTTTCATAGAACTAATATTTTCAGGACTCCCCCTAAATATGTGCCTCACCTTTAATTCCCTGCATAAAATAAACAAACACAAAATATACATGGGAAAAGTTGATTCTTCAATGATTTTTTTAGTTAGAGCATCATGGATGAGATTTATCTCTCAACCCAGAAACTCCTTTTAATAATTCTCAAGATTCATAAAAAATCATCATGTTTTCTTCTTCTTTGACATTGAAATGTTTATAATTTAAGGGTAGTATAGACTTCTTGATTTCTTCAGCTTTCATCTTATATGAAATAGGATTCTTCACATTAACAAGTAGTGAACTTTAATTCTTCTGTACTTATTCCAACTTTCTAGCCAATTCCAACTGCTCTTTCCATATGATTAATCATTCTTTTGGTATATTTTTAGACTTATTATTGTGTGTAGACTCTTTCTTCATGATATAACTTTTATCATAATAATCCATTGGTGCTTCTCTTTTTTTATTCACTAGTTCTATTTGTTCATGCAACCATGTCATGCATTTATTAGCAATATGCCCAAACATTTTTCACCTTCTATAAAAATATACAGCAATCATAGGTTTATCCATTTTAGTAAACCTTTCATGAAATTCATGTTTTTCATCTTGATTTTCATTTAGAAAATCAACCATTTCGGAATGACCCAAAGGCCTTCGTTTTTTATTATTTTTGATAATCCACCTTTCAAGGGGTGAGGTGGAACCCTAACAAGGCCTGAAGCCTTAGATACAATTACATGACCCATAGGTCTTAGGGAATCACCCAGACATGAAAACTTGGAACTTCTCCTCCCCAGCATATGTCATGATATCATCACTCCACCTTCACAAGGCTGGTCAGCTAGCTTTCTTATGAAAAGCTGCACAGGACTGGTACCGATGGAAAATTCATACCCTCTCATTATTCCAATTCTAGATAGCTCTACTCCAGTGAATGCGTCTTCCTTGAATCCTCTTCTGAAGCCTTTCCCCCCGTAGTCTGATTGGTACATCTACATTTCATGTGGCCTGAAGGCCTTGGGGTGTCCCTAAGGCCTTAAGGTGGCCCGAAGGCCTTGAGAATCAACTAGCCTGGAGGCCTTGGGTGGCCCAAAATCCTTGCAGGTCCTGAGGACCAAACTGGTGGCCCAAAGGCCCAGATGGAATAATAGTTCTAGCTAATACAATACTGAACAATACCTGCTACATTACCCAGAAATACACCTCCACCCAGATTTGATCTCGGGTCTCTTGGATGAACTTATTGATTCCTCACTAATCGGGCTGAGGCTCATGTGTAGAAAATCAACCATTTCATTTGATTTTGAGTTTAATTTATTTTTATGATTTAACTTGCTCCCACTGGCATTGATTTTTATGACATGTTTTCAATGGTCCATAATATGACCTTTTCTTCTATAGTGAAAGAATATTTTCATTGGTGTGACATTTATATCATCATTCTTATTGGGTGTAGTTTGCTTCACATTTTTCTTAAAAAAAATTCCTACTTATACCTGAAGGAATATTTTTCCCCATTTGTTCATTGCCTCTGCATTTGATGTGGTCTCTTTTACTTCTTCAAAATCAAACTTTACTTAAGAGGTGTAACCTATGATCTGATACCAATTAAAGTACCCATTGGATCATGCAGGTACACTAAGAGGGGGGTGAATCAGTGTAAACAAGTTTTTACCAATTTTCTTTTCTTTTCGCTTACCCCTTTTTAATTTGAACCTCTTCGCTTGTTAGAGTGAATGGTTATTCCTTGTTAACAAGTACACTTATACCACATGTAGGACTGAAAGTAAATAAAGCATAATGTACCAAAAATTACAAGTGGGTTGATTAGATATTATCAAGAAATCATTGTGGGTAGGTGTGAACCTTTTCCCAAATTATACTGGCATACCACCAGTGTACAACAAACACAACACGAACACAATGAGAAAGATCACAAGAACTACAATCTTCCACTACAACACAAAACATATCTTCCTCTTCGAGCCACTAAAATAAAATGATTCAATAATTTCTCACTTAAACTGAAACTCAATGACTTATACTGAATATAATCAATAACACTGCATGAAATTTGGTTTAGTATAATCTTCTCAGTCAGTAGAAGTTATCACTTCAACTCCCACTCACTACAATATCATAATGTACAACTAATGATTCCTCAATACTCTACAAGTTGACTCCTAATATAATTCATTGGCTTAACTCTCAACTTTTCACTGATGTTGGATTTTCCAAACTATTTCTCATTCCTGAATATAATCATCTGCCTCAGTAAAACACTTCTCGGGCAAACATTCTTTCTTTTATAGAAGGAACGACCTCACTAACTACTGAAAAACTCAGTTAAAAATATAATCTGAAACACATATAAAATAATTGTCCCAAATTTAGTCTCAAAAACTACACACTGAATATGCAATTAATATTTCATGTGTACTTATTCAAACTTAATTCATGTATTTAATATACTTCATGGACTTCTCATTTTATTCAATAATAAACATGCAAAAATACACTGAGTGTTCTTCTTTACTACCTAGTGTACTACTTTCTTGATTATTCAAATGATTAAGTAATCACATGTTCATGTACTCATTCACATATGCATGGACAAACACACTATCCAATATTTTATACTTAATGAATGGATGACTTATATTGCATACTGTTTAAGTAACAAATACTCCCACACATTGTCTTCCTTCTTACACACTCACCTTCGTACAATCAAATGAGCACTCACACTTTCACACACTAACCTCTTGAACAATTCATATGCATAGACAACAATTATGACACTTCTCCCTTCATGAAATTGTGCACACATATACACTGTCCACACTTCTTTTTCAATAATAAACTGAATGCACACAAGTCACTATATAATATTCTTCTTTCATGTAAAACTGAATGTCCACTATTTACTCTTAACATTTTAGGCATTCAAGTTAATCTTCATGAATAACAACATTTTTTTATATTGACCCATGGGATATAAAACATTTCATGAAAGGCTGGGAGATGCACACAACACTATCCCTATTGCCTCATGCAAACAAGCTTCTTTACGAACCACTATGAGTGTGCAATGCACATGTCGAGTGATCACAGTCATTACCCTTTCTTCAAGAAAAAAAACTACATAGAAACCTTCATGAACCAGATAGTTCACAGAGGTCATTATCTCTCAGAAAACTACTCTCAGATGAGAGATAAAAACACCACATGTAAATGATATCAGCTTCAGTATTTATAGGCATCAAACATCACCTCAGAATCTTATGGAATCACGATGACCAACTCATTTAAAAGTATGTAGCAACTAATTCATAGTAAAACAAAACACCATTACAGAAATTTCATTTTTTTCTCCATGCTATATATCAACAGTTTGATTTTCATTATTTCATGAAAATACAATTACATGATATTTCGATCATCTACATATATTTAAACAACCCAAACGAAGATCGAAAGATTGGGTTCAAGCTACTATCAACATCACTCTAAGAAGCTTCGATGAATAGAAATCAGGTGCTGGGTGAGGAATATGACACTTCATGGAGATCAAATGACTCACATCATTCAAATTAATTGAGATAAGGAGGCCTTAGTTATTTCCATGATTTTTAAAATGGATGATCATATCTACAAGCAAGATGAAATGATTGGTGAATTGAATATATGGAGTTTGTTTAGTGCTACAGTAACACAGAAAAGGTTCACACCACATATAAAAATCTCATGGATTATCTCTCTTTATATTACAAACTGATCCAACATCTTCTCAGAATTCTCCTCCTCCCTCCCCAGTACCACCCCATACTAGTTCTCTACTTGCGCACTCCTGTACCCACCTCCGCCGCCATGTCTCCCCACATGGTGGTTTCTCCACCACTACTTTCACATGTGCCCCTATGGGTGCACACTACACATGTCATACCACCTCCTAGTTGGTTGGATGAGGGTTAAGCTCGGCCACCTACATTGGTGTGTGCTGCTTCCCTTGGCTAGCTGGATAGATGGTGGATGAATTTTTAATAACACTATATTAAAAAAAAATTCAAATTCAAAACACCAAATCCATCATATTAATAAAAAATTCCATCATATTAATTTCAAAATATTGCAACCTTATTCTCAAATTAAATTAAAAACCACAAAAGCTCCTCATTCAAATGACCTCTTCTTCTTACTCTTGAAATCAATGTAGAAAACATTGTGCATTAATATTTTCAAAAGTATTTGGAACTAAATACCAACTCTATAATTGTTAGTTTTATTGTTTCTTTACTTAAATAAAATTCTTAAAATCAAATCATCCTTTCAAAATCATGAATAATTCTTAACAATAAAACAAAGGAAGAACCTAAATTCTTCAAACACTGTAACATTGACTTTTCATCAATCAAATATATTGACAATAATTACAACAAAAATATAACTTTAAAAAAATTTGGTTCTTCAAAGTTATCAACAATATTATTCTTCACATGCATGACATCAATTTTATGTTTGACCTCATGATATCTCCAATATGTTAGCTCAAAAAATATTCAATGTTTCTTCCAAATATTTCTATCAGTACCAAATTTCTGTGTCTTTTTTAAAGTCACGTCAATGTTTTTCACCCTCTCAAAATACTGATCAGTGGAAAAAGGTTTTGGAGAAATATCAAATTCATGTGAGCCATTGAATTCCTTTTTTAATATTCTATAGGAGTGATACATAGACAAAAACTTTCAATGACCTATGTATACTGATTTTCTCCCATGATGCAGTTGATAATATGAAGTATATTTACAAATTGGACAAGCTTTATTCCCCATAACATTATATCCAAAAAAAAATACATATGTTGGGAAGTTATTTATAGTGAACATAATCATTGCATGTAGTTGAAAATATTCTATTTTATAATAATCATACACCCTTATACCTTCCTCTCATAACAGTTTCAAATCATCAATTAAAGATGATAAGAATATGTCAATATCATTTCCAGGCTGTTTTAGTCTAGATATCATTAAACTCAACATGACATATTTTTCGCTTCATACAAACTTTAAGAGATAAGTTTTAAATTACCAATAAAACAGGTCATGAACTATGTGTGCTACCAAGGCTTTGATAAGAATTCATTCCATCTATGCACAGTCCAAGTTTGAGATTTCTAAATTCATTTACAAATGTAGGAAACTAGTGATTAATTTTCTTCCACTGTGGACAATCAACTGGATGCCATAATTTTCCATCACATATCCACTCATCTACATGCCATATTAACATTTTTTCATCATATGAATTTAAAATAAGAATTTCAATTGAGTAATTATAGGAAGATACCAAAATGTCTTGGTAGGGGTCTCTATAACTACTAAATCAACCTGTGGTTTTTCTTTCGAATTATACTGTGATGTATCACATTTAGGACACTCTGAATGAAATTCGTATTCCTTCCTATATATAACACAATAATTCAGTAAGACATGTAATTTTTTGTACCCTAATCCCATCATACATAGTATTTTATTCACTTTATAATGTGAATCTAGAAGATCATTGTCTTCGTGAAGAATATATTTCAACAATTATAGCAACTCTATAAAATTATTATCACGCCATCCATTTTTAGACTTTAATTTAATAAATATTAACACCGTCGATGAAACCATAAATTCTATACAACCTAGATACAATGGTTTTTCAGTATCACCATATAGACACTCAATTGTCGATTCTTTTTGAATTCCCTCTACTACAATATTATGAATCATTTCTTTAATTTCATCAGACTTATCATCTTGCAAAGCATCATCATCAAGAGATATGAAATTCTACCCAGTTTTACCATGCCAAATACAAGGGATGTGACTAAAATTAAAAACATGAAAAATTAAATGATCTTTGATCTCTTTGATTTTCATCTTCTTCATATTTAAACATTTCAGTCATGGACAAAAAACATGTTGTCATTTAGAACATTTCATTTAGAAAATTCCATAAAAGTATCAACATCTTCCTCATATTCATCACTTATTTAAAGTGTTGTAATCCAAATTAAACTCATTATTATCTATGAAAAATATAAAATATATTTTTTTCAAAAGAATTCAATTGTGATAAAATTGAGAATAAACTATTCAATTCAAACCAAGTTTAGATTTATATCAAAGAAGTCATAATTTTAAAGTAACAAAACTTTGAATTTTTTTTAAAGAAAATACGCATTTAAAAATTATATTTAAAAATTCTAGACAATAATGGAATATAATTTTAAATATAATTGATAAATCATAAAAAGAAATATATAGAATTAATTTACAAATGAAAATATAATTAGACTGATCTCTCATTTTTCATTTTCCTCTAAATGAAATTAGATAAAAATTGAAATTGAATATTATTAATAAGAATCCAAATCAAGTGTGAATTTTTATTTTGATTTTAATATTCACCATTTAATTTTGATAATAGATTTTTTTCATGAAAAAACCAACCACTAGTAGAAAAAAGGGTTTTCACATCGGTTTTTTTTATATTTTGATGTCGGTTTTTAAACGATGTTGATGATGCCAACGTTAAAAGTTGGACATTCAATGTTTGTTTTTATAAACTAACATCATAATGTAAAATTTTTAACTTGAAACATCCAATTTTTTGTAAATCCTATATCGAATGTTTGATTCCACAAGCTTTTTAGTGTCAGTTTTTATCAAAAACTGATGTTAAAAATCATGGTCTCACGTCGATTTTACAAAAAAAACTAACATTAAATATAAAAAAAATTACTCTTCATATTTTTTTTTACTAAAAATAATATGGAAACATAAAATATCTGAATTATGGTGCATATATGGTTTATTAAGCTTCAATTTCACTATTCGTAGAGCTAAAATGGACTTACAGATCAGAAGTTATGGCTATCAGAATTTTGAATTCTATAAGTTTTGATAAATACTATTCACTTTAGAGAAAACATGATAAATAAGAATTAAAACTTATAATATCCAAATGATAAAAATAAATAATAAACTTAAATATTCATTCTATTTTCAATTATTTAAATGGTTTCCTTCGTATCGATGTTTTGTTTGTCATTATTTCTCTTCTTTTCAAGGAAGAGCTCATACGGAAATGATAACAATATTCAATAAAGAATTTTATACTTAAGTTTTTAAATATGATGCTGAAGTATTATATTTTTAATATGATTGGAATAAATCTCCATCATCATAATAAAAATCATCAAGATGTTTAGACATTAAAGAAAACAACAATAAATAAATCAAACGAAGAGAATAAATACCTTGTTTAAATCATCGATTGAAGAATAATTGATAATTTATTTAGATAGAATAAGTTGAAAATAATTAAATAAATGGAATAATGATTTATATATTGTAAATTAAAATATTTAAAATAGGGATGTATTAAAATTTAGGTGCGATTTCAAAAATTGAAATGTGCTTTGTGAAAAATTGAAATGCCAGACTCACATAGTTGAAAAAATACTTTTGGAATAATTTTTCATAAAAAATGACTCCAAAAATGATTACCAAGTTGTATTCTATTTACTAATATTCAATTTTAATGGTCATTGAGCTCAAATGAACTTGAGAATCAAAAGTTATGGCCGCCAAAAGTTGGACTTCTCTAAGACTTCTCTTAAAGAAGTCCAACTTTTGATGACCATAACTTTTGATCCATAAGTCCATTTTATCTCCACAACCAATAAATTATAATCTTATGAAACTTAATACATGTTGGTAATCATTTTTTACATTCTTTTTTGGATAAAAATGACACCAAAAGGTATTTTTTTAACTTTTGGTGTCATATTTTACAAGAACTGACGCCAAAAGTTAAAAAAATGCATTTTTGCGTCATTTTGTTTCTAAAAATAACATCATAAATGATTACCAAGTTTTATTTCATCTTTTGAACCTTGATTTTACTGATCATTGAGCTCAAATGGACTTATAGATCAAAATTTATTTCCTTTGAAAGTTAGACTTCTTTAAGACTTCTCTTAAGGAAGTCCAATTTCCAATGGTCATAAATTTTGATCACTAAGTCCATTTTAGCTCCACGACCAGTCAATTCAAATATTAGGAAATAGACTAAAACTTGATAATAATTCTTTACATTATTTTTAGGAAAAAATGATTCCAAAAGGTATTTTTTAAACTTTTAGAACTAGCACCAAAAGATATATTTGTTGATTTTGGTGTCGATTTAAGGTAAAACTAATGCCAAAAATCAGCGACCAAAATTTTTTAGCCTCAATTTTATAAAAAATGATGCCAAAAGTTCAAAAGATAATCTTTTCACATTGTTTTTAAATAAAATTGATGCCAAAACACTCCACTGTTGACCTTTACCATCGATTTCTATGAAACCGACATCAAAACCACAACTTCGAAACTGCTATTTACACTAGTGAACAATTATTAGAATAAAAATTAATTCATACTATAATATAATCGTATATTAGAGTTCAAAAACAAAATGATGAATTTTTAATGCAGTATATATATATATACAAAATTAATATTATTTATTATTTATGCCTAGTGTATTATGTAAATTGTGTAAAGATAATTACATATTGTGTATTCTATGACAACATGTTTTATTTGAATATACCACACTAATAATGCACATTTTAAATATTTCAGTCTACTTCATTTGATATAATAAAAATACAAATTTGTGGGGGGGGATGCTTTCAGTTTGAATACCATGTGATGCCTGTGTAATTCCATGAAAATATAACATAGAAAAACTCTACCTATGTTGTGGGATAATCCTCTAAATTTAAAAATTAATTTAACCTAAAGTATGACTGGGAATAAAGTATGACGGAGGAAAAAGTATAACTAGTGATAAATTATGATTGGGGATAGGCAGTGCATCAATTTCTAATATCATTTGTACCAAATGGGTTAATTAGTTCAAATAGAGTCAAAACCTGACATATATTTATCATAATATTAAAAATATATGTAAAAACCCAATTAATAGTTCATATTGTGTATTCACCAATAATTTAAACATTATATTTAACATAACACATAATATGAATATTTCATATTTAATATATGATTTTTTAAGATAAGAATATGCCCACATCACACAAAAAGTGTTGATATGCATATAAACTACTTATATGATATTGCATATTGAACTGTATGAAAATTTTAATGTATGTATACATTACATTTTAATATTACTAAATTTCTAATAAATGAACAATGATTAATTAAATTTATCCATATACATGGTAGTGTATGTATAAATAATGAATGATTTACCAATATCATCAAAATAAGAAACATTTAGAGATTCAATGCAGAAATTTATGATGAGACGCAATATAAATATCTGTGAAATAATTCAGTGAAAACACCCTTTCATGTAGTAGAAACACCATAACATTAAGATAAAATTCTTAAATTTATAATCTAATAAATAACATTAAGATATAATAAAATCTATATATTTTCACTTAAATCAACATATAACTAAGGTATATGAAGATGGTAATCCAAGATTCATGACAATCAGATCAATATATGAATGTGAAATGATGATTCTAATGAAACCTAAGGGTTTATAAATATGTTAATGTGAGATTTGAGTAAACAGAATCGAAAAAAACAAGAGTTAGGGCGTTCGCAACATTGAACGACCGAAAGTGAGGATCAATTTCTGAGGCTTACTTTAGAGTTGAGAGACGAGTAGATTGAATGATCAACAATGATTCCAAATAAACTTGATGATGTATAAAGATGGAAATATAATATTAGAGGCCACTGGATCAAAGAAATGAGTTGAGGGCTTCTGCATGAGAGAACTGGGTATTCTTTTGCGATATCGAATAACACTGAAATGATTCCAAATGATAATTCATAAAATTTAAAATTGTATATAATATCAGTTATTATATAACCGATGCAATAAAGCAATTTTTATTGTTTTATCAAGTCAGTTATATAGTAACTGACGTGAAAAATCTAATTTATCATGTCGGTTATTTTATAATCAACATCATAAAGCAATAAAAATTTCTTTATCACATTAGTTATAGTATAAACAACATGAAAACCCAATTTATCACATCAGATATTATATAACTGACGAGAAAAATCTAGATATTAGTTTTTTCACATCGGTTATCACATAAACGACATGATAAACCAATATACATGGCCTTTTCACATCATTTATTTATAACCGATGTGAAAAAACCAACATGATAAATACTTTTTGTATTAGTGAGTGTTCATCAGGATCATCCTTTTTCATATAGGATCATTGGTCATTAAGTTGTGGATGCTTGTTTGAATGATGTAGTACATTGTAGACAAACCTATGAAATTCCCCTTATTCATAGGAGTCTTGATACCAACTCTAACATTGGGAGAATAAGTTGATCTATGAAGTGATTTCCCCAACAGAGGTTTGAAGTTAAATGAGTGTCGATTCAAAGTGACTCATGTGTTGGTCCATACCATGGATCCAAGATTGATGGCGAGTTTCCTTGGTGTTCAATAGGTGAATTTATGATAGGTTGGACTAAGTGTTATAACTCACAATCTATCCCTAAATTGAGGAATGAAATTTTGTATTAATGTAAGAGTAATTGGAAATTAAAGCAAGTAGGTTTAGGAAGCAAAAAAACAAGGGAGGAAAAAGAGTTCTTGGGAGGCCTCGGTGCTCTCCCACCCAAGACCCTGGCCAAATCTCCAATAACAAATTCACATACCCCCTCATTCCTGTGTCTATCCTCTTAAACATTCATGACCCTAGGTAAATCCTAGGCTCTAATACATATCGTTAAAAAGATTATATGTGAATCCTAATAAATTATAGGGTTTGAATAAGTGATTGGAGTCAATAAATGTAAGAGAGGGTTTTTAGGCCTTACAAGTTATTATAGAAAGGTCATTAAGGATTATGGAAAAATTAATAAATCCTTAAAGTGGAGTGTGATACTTTAGGGTTAGGAATATGGGTGATGTTGATGCAATAGGGAAAACCACTAGCTTATTTCAACAAATAATTATCTGATTCTTATTTGGCTAAATCCATTTATGAAAAGAATTCAATGGAATTTGAATCACCAATCCAACATTGGAAACAATACTTTATGGGAAGGAATTTTAAGGTTTATAAAGATCATTAAATCATCAAAAATGTTCTTAGCCAAAGGGTAGTATCAATGGACCAACATTGTTGGTGATCAGAGCTTCTGGACTATGATTTTAAGGCAATTAAAAACCAGGAAAATTGAATAATACAGCAGGTGCATTGTTGATAACAATT
The DNA here is from genome assembly GCA_963277665.1 of Viscum album. Classification (NCBI taxonomy): domain Eukaryota; kingdom Viridiplantae; phylum Streptophyta; class Magnoliopsida; order Santalales; family Viscaceae; genus Viscum; species Viscum album. Next base: position 1,142,473,360 of record OY728127.1, read on the forward strand.
AAGGAAGGAGGAATATTACACATGGAAATTTTAAAACCATGTTGGTTGGAAATCCAATTTTATAAAGAAGAGACTAATAAGGATGAAAACTTAGTGGAAATAATAGAAACTTTTTAGCTGTATTATACCACAAAAATATGCTATTCTTACTAAGGTGGCCTACTATTTTCCAACAAAAGTCTATTTTTTCCTAAAAAATCATTTTTGATTCCTAAGATTCTGCACCACTATCATTTTTTTTCAAGTAATGTGATGTATTCCAAATAAATAAATATGAATCTTTAAGACCATCTGGATTACTACATCCATTACCTATAATAGAATTAGTGTAGGTGGAGGTTTCTATGGATTTTGTGTTGGGACTACCAAAATAACAGGGATTTAATGTGGTGTTTTTGGTGGTGGATTTACTATGTAAATATACTCATTTCACACCACTTAAACATCCATATATAGTGAATATATTTTCTGATGTGTTCACTACTAGAAAAAGGGGCTTTGGAGGCCCCTCACATGGGCGACTGCCATTGGTGGTTGCAAGGCTTCCAAAAAAAGTATCACCCCCCCCCCACATCCCTCGCACTCTCCTAATCCCAACACCCTACGCCTCCCAACCATCCCCTCCCTCTCCACACTGAAGATGACACCGCTCATCCCCTCTATCTTCGCATTGCTGACGTAGCACCGCCTCCGCCTTCTGCTCCCCGCTGACGTCGTTGCATGTCCCCTCCCTCGCCGCACCGCCGCCGCACCACCACCTCCCCTCCCTCATCGCACCACCTCCGCTTCCATCTCCCCACTGTCGTTTCACCGCCTCCACCCCTCCCTCACTACACCGCCTCCACCTATGGCTCCTCTCCATTTCCCTTCTCTCCTTTACAGCACTGCCTCCATCTCCCCTCCCTTCCATATTTTTTGTGCTATCAGGTATTCCCTAATTTCTATTTTAGGATATTGATTTTGGGAACTTTAAAGCATAAATTGGCACTCATCTTTGAGAAAATGTCTTTTGTGAATCATAATGAATTAAATATACATGCATGAAGATTATATGAATGTTGTGTGTGAATAGAAAGTGTGGAAATGGAAGTTCATGTGTATACGGGCTTGTGTGCATTGGAATTATGAAACAATGTGTGTCAACAGTGTGTGTATGAGAAGACATCACATGTTCACAAAGGTAGTGTGAATCCAATAGGTATTGAGACATTATTTGTAATAAGATATAGTTTTTTTGAGTTTGAGAAGACGGTACCTATTCTTGTGTGAAGTATTCACTATTTGATAAAGATTTCAAAAGGAATATGGTTTGAAAAGGTATCATGTATACTTATTTAGGTTAATTCATAATAAAGATTTTATGTGCACATAAATGTAAATGTGCATTGAAAATTATAAGTGGACAATGTGTGCATAGAAGGTGTGTGTGTGAAGAAATTAGTAAGTGAAAAATGTGTGTGAACAAGGTGTGTGTGTGTGAAGAAAATAATAAGTGAACAGTGTCATATATATATATATATACACACCTAGTGAAAATTAAAGATTTGTATTGTACATACATAGAATACACATACATGTGAGTACATGCATACTTGAAAATACAATTTCCACCATACATGTATGAATGACAAACAATGTACATATATGTAGAAATTTAAAATTTTCACTTTCATCACAAATTGATTTTGGACACTTTCATCACAAATTATATTTGTTCATTTATTTTTAGGCATTAACTTAGTCTCTAATGTTGATAGTTCAAGATTGGTATTTGATGATTTTTTTCATGTACCACATATGCATGCAAGTTATTATGTTTTGCTTCATTTTTTATGATTTATAATTTGAATTTCTATAGTTATAGTTGCTTTATATGTTTTGATTATAGTGTATCAAAATTTATGCATTATGATATTAGTGGGACACTGATTCATTATTGTTCTTGTTGGTTTTCTATTTTTTAGTATACCCAATATAATATATTTTGTTTCTTAACTTATCGAATCCCCCACCCATCCAATCAAATGAGTTAAGTAATATCATTATAAATAACCCATGATCTATCCAAATCCATATTATGAAGAACAATATATTGAATGGAACCAATGATCATTTTTACAGAAGTGTGAGTCACTTTATAGAAACACATTTGAGAACCAAACTTGAAATTCACAGCTCAATGCTGACAAGCTTGTTATGGATGAACCAATCGGTTAACTTGCGATAAAAGTTAACCAATGATTGTGAAAAATTAAAAATTTGTGAAGAAAAATTAGTATACTGGATGTTTGAATAATCAGCCACCATAGCTATAATATTCCTTTCTTGAAAAATGTTTACTCTATGGAATTATAGACCAAATTCATTATCAATATAGTTCTTCATTATACATATCTTCATCTAATCTTTAAAAAGTTATGAAATATTTCATTTCCATTTTTTTAAAATTATTAATCAAAATATTATTAGGGACTCTTGAATATAGAATCATCATTAGATTTACCATACCAACATGGTGGCAATGACATGGAATTTCACTTTCATTCTATTATCTATTCATCTATTTATTATTCAGAGATATAAATTACTTATTTTATCAATGGTCCACATGCAATTGGTTAGTCTTTATTTTAAATATATTTGATATAAAAAATTCATGTAATATGAATTCTTTTGTAAATTTTTATTATATACATATTAATATGGATAAGAGTTGGATTGATCTTCCAAATCAAACATCTAGAGAATATTTTGAGGGAATTATACAGTTTATTGAGTTCACTAGAGAATTTCCAAGTGACTATATTAGTTTTCCATGTAGAAAATGTGCAAAAAAATATCAATTCACACTAGATACCATGAGGGAGTATCTATTCTTGAACGTATTTTTGAAAATTTATAAGAGTTGGACTCTTCATAAGGAATAATATATTTGTTGTCAAAATACAGATACAGTTCAGATGGATGTTGATGCGGGGATTAATGATCCAAAGCATGAAATGATTACTTAAATGGTACATGGGATGGATCCTAAAGGCATTGACATCTAGAATTTTGAGACTGGTGAGATAAATCTGTGCTATAGTGTAGATCGTGATTCGAAGAGGTTTTATGAAGTACTTGATGATGAAAAAATAGAATTATATCATGGATGTACTACTTACAATAAATTTTCGTTTATCATGGAGTTGTTTAATTTTAAGACTTTGAATCAGTGGTTAGAAACATCGTTTGACATGCTATTGGTGTTATTGAAAAATGCACTTCCTATCGACACTAAGATTCTTGAGTCGTATTATCATACTCATAAGTTGACAGAGAACTTAGGTTCTACATATGAGACCATAGATGCATGTGCAAACAACTGTAAGTTTTTTAGAAAGGAAACTATCCATTTGGATATTTTTATAGTCTGTGGAACTTCTAGGTGGAAAGAGAACAGGGGAAATCAAACTTCTCAAAGTAAGACTGCGAAATAGTGAAGACTGATTGTTGTAAATAAAACATGTTACTTTACCCTAAATTCGAGGTTGAAAGGATTTATTATGTCATCAAAAGTTTCTAATTTAATGAGATGGCATGCAGAAAGAAATCAGGAAAGTGATATGCTAACCCACTTGGAAGACTCTAGTGTATGGAAGGATTTTGATCATAGACACCCTGACTTTGATAAAGATGTTCGTAATGTCCAATTGGGGTTGGTAGTAGATGGTTTCAATCCATTCAATTCTATGGTTGGTGCAACTCATAGCACATGGCCCATGGTGTTGGTTCGATATAATCTTCCTATGTGGCTTTGTATGAAGCAACAATTTATATTACTTTCCACTCATATTGATGGACCTAGAAGTTTGGTGGATAAGATTTATGTTTACCTTCAGCCATTGATTGATGAGTTGAATGAATTTTTGGGTGATGGTGTGATGACTTATGATTGTGAAACTAATGAAATGTTCAAGCTACATGATGCTTTATTGTGGAAAATCAATGACTTCTTGACTTATGAAAATTTATCAAGCTGGAGTATGAAAGGGGAATTTTCTTTCCCTTGTTGCAATAAAACTAAAAGTTCTATATGGCTTAAACATTCCAAAAATTGGTCATACATGGGTCACAGACATTTTCTCCCCCCTCAACACAGGTTCACAAAGGACGGAGTGGAATTTGATGGTTCTAGAGAGTTCAACACAGCACCAAAGATCATGACAGGAGTAGAAATGTTATCGCAAATTGAGGAAGAAATCATCTGCACGGTATATGAATTTCAAGATTTTGTAGCTCATCCATTACCTAATATTCATAGTGTGGATAGACAGCATAGTCATAATTGGAAAAAGAAAACAATTTTTTACAATCTCCCTTAATGGAAAACTAACATTCTAAGGAATAATTTGGATGTTATGCACATTGAAAAAAATGTTTGTGATAATATATTGTGGACCATTTTAGGTGTCAATGGAAAATCAAAGGACCTTGTTAATGCACATCTTGATTTAGAAGAAATGGGTTTAAGGAAATAGTTTCATTTATAGTTAGCTAAATAAAAAAAGGAATATATGCATGCTACATAGTATATGATGACTAAAAAGGAGAAAGAGGTATTTCTTTCCATTTTGAAGATGCTCTAGGTTCCTGATGGTTACTCTTCTAATATTTCAAAGTGTTTGAATCTGACGAGAAGGACATTGCAAGGGTTGAAAAGTCATGAAAATCACATTCTACTTCAGTAGTTTATTCCCATCACAATTTGTGATTGTTTATCCCCCAATGTTATTCAACCATTGATTTAGATGTGTAATTTTTTTAGACAACTTTGTTTAAGAAATAAATGAATGAGTGATTTAAAAAATTTACAGGACCGAATTGTACTTACGCTTTGTCACTTTGAGAAACTATTCCCCCATCATTTTTTGATATTATGGTTCAATTAAAAGTGCACCTAACTGATGAATTAATGGCCGCTGGTCCGGTGTAATTCAGGTGGATGTATCATATTGAGTGTTATATGAATACATTGAAATGATTTGTACACAACAGAGCTCGTCTAGATGCATCAATAGCCAATAGTTATTTGATGGATGAGTGCACTAATTTTTGTGCAGAATATCTTATGGATGTTGAAAAAAAATAGATAATCCCTCTTGGATTCATGATGGTATAGTTGGAGAAGGAACCATATTTGATATGGACAACATTGAGGGGATACAAGCGCATCGATATATCTTATTCAATACTCCATCAGTTGCACCATTAATGCAGTAAGTGTCTTATCACTTTTATTATTTAACTTTTAAATGTTTTGTTTTCATAATTTGATCATTTAAACATTGCATTATCATTTTCAGTAAACACATTGATGAGATAAAATAAGAGATGTATCGTGCAACTGAGTATCAAATTCAACAATATCATTATGTATCATTTCATGATTGGTTCAAGGATTTTGTACGTATAAATTGATTTTAATTATGAGTGAAGTGAAATACTAATTTCTTTCTACAGAAATCATTATTTAATTCAGTGAATTATGTAGGTTCATAACTTGAGGGAGTTAGGTGACCCCATGCTAACTGAAGAATTTAACCAACTAGTTGAGGGTCCATCTATAACAGATTATCGTTATAAATCTATAAATTCTAATGGATTTTGATTTCACATTAAATATGTTAACGAAAAACAAGAAACACAAAACAGTGGCATCAGTTTTCCATTCGTCGATTCTTGTTATTACTATGGTCAATTGACAGACATCATTGAAGTTTTATATGCACACAAGTTGAAATACATATTGTTAGTGTAATTGGGTTTATCCAGTGTGTGGAAGTAAAGTCGATCAATATTAGTTTACATTGGTGAATTTTAACTATATGTTATATATAAATTAGTGAGTTGGTAATGAACCATTCATTTTGGCATCACAAGTGGAAAAAGTATTTTTTGTGAATCCTAGTTGGCAAGTTGTTGTGAAAATGTCCCGGTGAGGAGTGTTTTTATTTGAATAAGATGAAACCGAGACGGTTGCCTTTGTTGCCCAACAGCTTGATCAACATACCATAGTTCAACATGAAAAAGATATTAATTGGGTTGGAGTGGTCGTTGAAGGAGAAATAATCGATTAGAATGTTTAATGAAATGTTAAATTTGTTTCTCGATCTTCAGTTTAAAGTCTTTTTTTAAAATTGTTTAACCTTTTATGAACTGTTTAACCTTTTTTAATTTTTTTAATTTGATACATTCAATCAATATTACAAAATCAATCAATTTGGTTGGGTAATTTTCAATAAAACAACCCAAAACTAATTTGGTACATAATCATTTTTATTTATTATTAGTCAGAATCAACCCAAACTTCCAACAAAACTAGAATCTTCCGATAAATCTATTTCTTTTCACTTTAGGTGCAGTTTTCCCAACATAGTATGTTTGTTGTTTTTGAGAAGTTTCTCCACTGTTTTGGGATTGATTTGGGGAGATGATTTTCTTAGATAGGTCTAAATTCACCCTTGATGGTGTGGTGAATTTATTGGAATTTTTCTTATTCCACATTTAAGAAAAAATTAAATTTTTTCCTTGTAATGCCCCGACCCCAGTTACCCAGAGTCAGTGCATTATTACATAACATTGGCATGATCACAAGAAAGATCAAGTCTCGGAAGACTGATTAGTTTGGTATCCTTGGAATAACTAGATACATTCATAAAGTTTACATTACATCATAAAATGAAAACTACAACAATATAGTCTCCATAGTCCACACTCTTATCCCCTCATACTATCCCTGCAGGTCATTCATAAAATACTTCTTCACATCCTGGGAAAAATAAAACATAGAAAGGGGTGAGCTCAAATGACCAGTAAGGATAACAATATGGCGGAAACTTTCATAAATAGGAATAAACATTTAAGGCAATGTATAACTAAAACAAAGGCCTTTTAAACTTGATTTTCAACATAATATGGCAGAAATAAAATGAAATAATTTCATTTACTTATTCACATGGATATTCTACTAATCGAATAATCACATGCAATATCAATAACCTCTTTTATAATGATGGAATGCATAATTCCAGACTATCATAACCACGTAGCCAAGGCCTCGTGCCAATACTACAAATAAGATTTTGTCAAGGCCTTGTGCCAAGACACTAGTTTGTCTCATGAGACCTAACGATGCATCGAGGAGCTATATCGGTCTCCACCCGTCACTTACTAAGTCCAATGCATTCCCATATGAAAAGGTTTAAACATAACATAAACATTTGTATTAAAACTAGCATAAGAAATGTCAATAATTCCTCCATAAACCATGAATGGTATAAAAATAACACATCCATAGTCAAACATATCACAAAACCTTCAATACAATATGGAAGTTTTGTTTCATAATAAATCAACTTTAAATAATCTTAAAATCCATCAAAAGATGTTGACATAGATGAAATCAAAACTATTTGAGAGAAATATCTCTTTTTTTGAAATCATTTAAAAGTCACACATTCATAAAGGAAGTAATTTAAAAGAGATTTTTAAATCAAAGTGTCCCATACCAATTTGAAACTTTTGAAAAGAAATATCATTTCAAAATATTAATTTACATATAAATAAATCCTTAAAATCATTTTGAAAACATGGACATTAATTAAAAATATTTATAAAGATAAATATTTAAAACATTTAAAATTATGATATTGATAAAGAGTACCTTTCACAAATTCTTAAAATATTCATTTTGAAATCATTTAAAGGTCGCATAATTATAAAATAAAACATTTACTTTGAAAATATTCTTATAATCTTTTAAGGTAAGCTTCAAAGATTTTATAATGGCGTAAAATATCCGCACCCTCCGTATAAGTTAAAAAAACATTCTTACCTTAATTCTGTCGAAAAGGTTAAAAAGCACCTTGTTTGGAAAATGACGGAAAGATTCCTTTATAAACCTCTTATAAAAAGTCAAAAAGTGTATAAATGAATTTATACCATAGTAATTTAAATAGTAATAATGATTTGAAATACATTTTTAAGAAACATGGATGTGGATGATAAAGTGGTCCCAGTAGATTATTACGTATAAACAACCTCGGATAATGAAGAGATTGCGAAATAAACCCTTACCTTGTACTTTTCCTTGGTTGGGGGTAGGTTAACCTCCTGTATAATGGTGAAATAATTGTTATTAAATTATACAAGAATCATATACATTAATATGATATCATATATGATCTTTTAACATTGATTTGTTAATAATATCTTAGTATTATCGTTGTTTCGGGTGTTAACTTACTCGTTTTCTTTTATATGTTTTGTTACGTAAGCCATGTTTGTCATGGATAGGTTGTATCTTATTCATATCAAAAATTATATCAAGTCCTTAAACATTATTTTTAAATCATCAAATGATAATTATACTTGAATGGATTCGATGGAGAATGAATCTCATCGCGTTCGTGGAGACGGTAGTCCGTACGTACGTACGAGCGACAATATCATTCTTTTGATATTAAAAAAATATATAATTGGATGGTATATCATATATAAAGAATAATTATAATGTTATATTTATTATTTACATGAATTAAAAATCATTATTATATCCATCCAAATAACAATATATTGAATAACAATTACACCAGGACGTGGAGACGGTAAGCCGTACGTACGTACGTATGGTGACATGTCATTCAAAGGATGGATAGAATACTGAATATGGTTGTACCATATTTATAATAATATTAATGTATATATGAGATATTGGATTCATTATTTTAGAATGGGAATAACAAATAAAGAATAAGTTGAAGAAGAAATGAATTTGAAAAAGGGTGGTGAAAACATTACCTCTTCTTCAGGTTCTTCCTTTTGATTTGATCAAAATGGCTCCTTAGGTTGGATTTATGATCAAACTAAGGCATATATGTTGTATTGAGGGAAGTTTAGAGAGTATTTGGGCAGGTTTTGGCCGAACCAAAAGGCTTTGAAGGTGTGAATTAATGAGAAGGGGGAGTGCCCTTTTATAAGAGGGGTGAGGGGCACCTTTGGAAAAGCTAGAAATATTATTTTATAATAAATTCGTATTCGGTTTATAATGGCTCAAAAGTGGATTATTTAAAGTTTAAGGTGGTTTTGTGTTGAAAAACACTCAACCAATAGAATTTAGACAGGTTTGGGTTACTATATTAACCTTATCTTTAAGTATTAACTCTTAGTTAATTAGTTTCACTTTCACAATGTCTCTTTGTATTTTTATATTATATGGTTAATAAACTTACTATATACATCCAAGCGACCCCCAAGTGGTCCATTAATGATACAAATATAATTATATAAGTCTCTTTTCTGAACATTAGATTTTGAGGAATTTAATATCAATTAATAATATAATATTTGTTTTAAAAACTTTTTTATGTCAATTTTGATACTATTCAATAATTGATCTTTGTAAAAATCATAACAGAATGATTACTTAGAAAAAAGTTAATTAAATCAATACTAACATGTCATATTATCCTATAAAATTATTTTTATTTATAAAAAGTCTCAAATTACATTTATTTGGGTATTTATAATATCAATTATTCTAATTTTTCAATATTATGGTAATTACTGCATCATCATTGTGTCATAAATAAATTAAATTATTTATTGTCTAAAAATTATAAATAAAATATCATTATGTAGGAAATATTTTTATATTTCTAATTAATATTTATAATCTAAAATCCAACATATATAACCCTATGTAAAAAAATGTTTTCTAAAAGATATATGCTTATGCCATTTTTGTATTTATTTTAACTTAATTAAAATAAAGTGTCCCTGTCACCTACAAGTGGCTCCAAGGGGTCTCAAAATCGACCCAAAGATGCCCATGGTCGGAAATGTATCCACCAATAAGGTTAGGACATGTTTTAGGGTAATTTAGTATTATTTTAATATTATTTTGTAACCCTTATTTACCGGATTTACCCTTAACCATGGTAAATAAAATATTTACCGAAGTAATTATTCAAAATGTCTAAAAATAAAATTTGCCTATTTACATAATATAAACATCCTGATTCCAAATATGGAATCCATTTTTTCAAATTCAAAACATATAAGTGGCAGAAATTAATTTTAAATTAATTCCCGTTGTTAAAACAAAAAACGTGTTTTTAAGAGATAATAACTATCAAAAGATTGGCATTTGTTTATGTCCGGTTTAATTGTAAAATTATGTAAAATGACCAAAATTGTATTAAATGGTAAAAATATATTCTAAATATACTTTAAAACCACTCAAATTAATAATTTATCAATATAAATTATTTTGATTAAAAAAGTTGTTTTTAATTAAAATTTAGTAATTTTCACTATTCATCAAAATATAAATGTTATCCGAAAAGTTCCAAAATTTTACCCTAGGATAAATTCGATATTACGAATCCAAAAGTAAATATCATTTTGAGAGATAAAATTTATAAAATTTAAAAAAGTAGGTATTACTATTCATAACGGTTAGTTTGATTGGTTGTGTTGTGTGTTAGAACTTGAAGTTGCGTACAACACACGCGACTGTATTATTCAAAGAGAAGCCTACCGTGGAATATTGTGGTGTTACCTTGTATATATTTTATGTCCCCATTCTAAAGAGTAAATTTATTTAGTCAAATTGAATATATAAAAGTTTAAAATATTGGATTTAAAAAAAGGGTTTCACTATTAAAAGTTGGTAAAAGTGCATTTTTTGAAAAAAACTTCTTTTATCTGAAAAAAATGAATTTGTTCTTAAATTATGTCTAAGAAACTCATAATATGGATTCTAAAATTATAAGGATTATATAATGTTAAAAATTTAGTTAATACTATTCATAACCTCTTTTGAACGGCTTGTTTGGTAAGTCATGGTGCGCTTGAACTCGGTGTTGCGTGTTGTGCAAGTTATTGAATTATTTTGAAGAAATAACACACTATGAAATCTTGGGGTGTTACATTATCCCCTCCTTAAATAAATTGCGTCCTCAAAATTTGAAATTTTTCTTCAAAAATAAAAGGTTGAAAATAGAAAATATCTTTGTGGGAAAACCCACATCGGAAATTGGGTTACTAAAATTTTTCTTAATATGAGGAAAAGGGAAATGAAAGGGTCACCACAAAATTATGATCTCGATTAGGTGAACATTGGTGACAATTAGAGACATATAATTGGATGAAAAACGTAAATATTTATAGGTAGTGATTGAGGTCATCAAATCACAAACAAGTGTAAAATTGAGGGCCTTAAATTCATCAATCCATGATGATTTGAAATACCATCGGTTCAACAAAACATAGGGTATTAGGATAACACATTTTTGGTTTTAGGATTCCTTAAATAAAGTATAAGAATTAATTTCTTCATAGAATAAGAGAAGAAGAAAAATATATTCTGGAAAAGTAGAGTTCCATCCTTTAACTAATTTCTACCACAAACTCATCTTTCACTCTAAAAGATAATAGAACGTAAAAAAATATATTCTATTTATCCTATTCTTATAGGGTTCCAAAAAAATGAATTTATAATTCATCTACCAGATCTTTTCAAAAAACTACATTATTAAATCTCGGACATTACGTGGGCCAGTGGTAGGTGATACACCCTTGTCGCCCTTCGGTTGTGGGTTCAAGTCCTGCGGCCTTTCCAGACGCGACGGGTTGCCGCCCGACCTCCGGGTTGTCCTTTTATGGAAATCCAAAATAATACAAACTATAACTATCCAAAATACTTCAGTCCAAAATTTATAAGGAAGGTAAACACAATGAAGATACTTTTTTCCACGTAATAACATGTGAACACCTTCATCATGTATTCTTTTAAAACACTACAGCATCCTGAATTACCATAAAACCTTATTGATTACATTCATGATCCCTTATTCCTTAAAGAATAATGGATATACTCCTTCAGTTCAAAAATGTTTTAAACCCCAACAATGATGGAATATACAAATCATTAATCAGTTTCAAGGTAGTCAATAATATCCAATATAATTTATCCAAATCAATCATGTATTATTCTAAAATCACTACCTCAGTATCAGAACCATATTATGGTTTATCTTTCTCTCAACCATATATTTTTCAAAAATTTAACCTGCTATTGAGTCACTTTTCTTTGTTCCACACAATCTCAAGTCCTTAATGAAATAGTACTGTAGTACAATCCTTATATACACCATAATTATTATAACAAGTACATTGTTGATACAACACTCAAATGACATAATCAACATAAGAACTCTAATCATTCATCTTCATATGTGGTAGTATCATAACTTGATTATTATCCAATAGCATCATTTGTGGCATAGTCTGATGACTGGGACATAGGTTCACATAGTGTCCAAACTCCTTGCAAATGAAGCATTGTACTTTTGAAACCATTTTCTTACCCTTACAGTCACGTACTTTGTGCCTTTTTCCTCCACACTTATAAAATACTCCCATTCCCTTCAAGAATTTTCCAAGGTGATTCTTTCCACAGTTATCACATATAGAAAAATCCTTCGTTACCTTCTTCCTTTTATCTGTCCTTCTCTCTATCATCCTTTCCTTCTCTGGATTCCCTTCAAAGCCATAGGACTCCGAGAATTCTTTACTTATCTTATCAACACATGATACTATTTCTTCATATGATAATAATATGTGGGAGACTATTTCCCTTCTAAATTCTGGATTAAGACCATGAAAGATATGATCCTCCTTACACTTTGGATCATGCGTATTGTTGGAGTTCTCATTCCTTCTATTGGGTGCTATTTCTAAACAATGTCATAAACTAGATCAGTTTATGAATAAAAATACATAATTCCATACTTATAAAACACTTAACATAAATTGAACTATTTATGGATATAATCCATAATCATAAAAATGTTTTTTTTTTGAGGAAGTATATACTCATAAACCCTTCATAATGGTTTGTAAAGAAAATTAGAATTATCCTAAGCATATCCCCCAGGAGTGTCGTAACCAAGAGTGCAACAAGGCCCGTTGTCATGCACCAGTTCCCATTTGAGTCTAGCTCAAAGCGGTGTTTTCGGGTTTTACCCCTAGGTACATCTGTGCCAGAGCCGCCTCTACCTACTCGTATCCAGACAGGGATGTATTGCTCGGAAAACTCACAAAATCTCTATAATACCAAAATTCTAGGAAGTTCTTCTATACTAATCCTCAAATTCCATCGTAAATCTATGTGCTATAATCAGAGTTTATCTAAATCTAGCTTCCAAGGTTTGTACTAAACTTCCTCTGATACCAACTATAGCGCCCCGACCCCAGTTACCCAGAGTCGGTGCATTATTACAAAACATTGGCATGATCACAAGAAAGATCAAGTCTCAGAAAACCGATTAGTTTAGTATCCTTGTAATAACTAGATACATTCATAAAGTTTACATTACATCATAAAATGAAAATTACAACAATATAGTCTCCATAGTCCACACTCTTATTCCCTCATACTATCCCAACAGGTTATTCATAAAATACTTCTTCACATCTTGGGAAAAATAAAACATAGAAAGGGGTGAGCTCAAATGACCAGTAAGGATAACAATATAGCGGAAACTTTCATAAATAGGAATAAACATTTAAGGCAATGTATAACTAAAACAAAGGCCTTTTAAACTTGAACTTCAACATAATATGGCAGAAATAAAATGAAATAATTCCATTTACTTATTCACATGGATATTATACTAATTGAATAATCACATGAAATATCAATAACCACTTTCATAATGATGGAATGCATAATGCCAGACTATCATAACCACATAGCCAAGGTCTCGTTCCAATACTACAAATAAGATTTTTTCAAGGCCTTATTCCAAGACACTAGTTTGTCTCATAAGACCTACAGATGCATCGAGGAGATATAGCGGGCTCCACCCGTCACTTACTTAGTCCAATGTATTCCCATATGAAAAGGTTTAAACATAACATAAACATTTGTATTAAAACTAGCATACGAAATGTCAATACTTTCTCCATAAACCATGAATGGTATAAAAATAACACATCCACAGTCAAACATATCACAAAACCTTCAATACAATATGAAAGTTTTCTTTCATAATAAATCAACTTCAAATAATCTTAAAATCCATCAAAGTATGTTGACATAGATGAAATCAAAACTATTTGAGAGAAATATCTCTTTTTTTGAAATCATTTAAAAGTCACACATTTATAAAGGAAGTAATTTAAAAGAGATTTTTGAATCAAAGTGTCCCATACCACTTTGAAACTTTTGAAAAGAAATATCATTTAAAAATATTAATGTCCATATAAATAAATCCTTAAAATCATTTTGAAAACATGGACATTAATTAAAAATATTTAGAAAGATAAATCTTTAAAACATTAAAAATTCTGATCTTGATAAAGAGTACCTTTCACAAATTCTTAAAATATTCATTTTGAAATAATTTAAAGGTCACATAATTATAAAATAAAACATTTACTTTGAAAATATTTTTATAATATTTTAAGGGAAGCTTCGAAGATTTTATAACAGCGGAAAATATCCGCACCCGCTGTATAAGTTAAAAAAACATTCTTACCTTAATTCTATCGAAAAGGTTAAAAAGCACCTTGTTTGGAAAACGACAGAAAGATTCCTTTATAAACCTCTTATAAAAAGTCAAAAAGTGTATAAATGAATTTATACCATATTCATTAAAATAGTAATAATTATTTGAAATACATTTTTAAGAAACATGGATGTGGATGATAAAGAGGTCCCAGTAGATTATTACGTATAAACAACCTCGGATAATGAAGAGATTGCGAAATAAACCCTTACCTTGTACTTTTCCTTTGTTGGGGGTAGTTTAACCTCCTGTATAATGGTTAAATAATTGTTATTAAATTATAAAATAATCATATAAATTAATATGATATCATATATGATCTTTTAACATTGATTTGTTAATAATATCTTAGTATTATCGTTGTTTCGGGTGTTAACTTACTCGTTTTCTTTTATATGTTTTGTTAAGTAAGCCATGTTTTTCATGGATAGGTTGTATCTTATTCATATCCAGAATGATATCAAGTCCTTAAACATTATTTTTAAATCATAAAATTATAATTATACTTGAATGGATACGATGGAGAATGAATCTCATCGCGTTCGTGGAGACGGTAGTCCGTACGTATGTACGAGCGACAATATCATTCTTTTGATATTAAAATAATATATAATTGGATGGTATATCATATATACAGAATCATTATCATGTTATATTTATTATTTACATGAATTACAAATCATTATTATACCCATCCAAATAACAATATATTGAATAACAGTTACACCACGACGTGGAGACGGTAAGTCGTACGTACACACGTATGGTGACATGTCATTCAAAGGATGGATAGAATACTGAATATGGTTGTACCATATTTATAATAATATTACAGTATATAAGAGATACTAGATTAATTATTTTATAATGGGAATAACAAAGAAATAAGAAGTTTAAGAAGAAATGAATTTGAAAAAGGGTGGTGAAAACATTACCTCTTCTTCGGGTTCTTCCTTTTGATTTGATCAAAAGGGATCCTTAGGTTGGCTTTCTGATCAAACTAAGGCCTCTAGGTTGTATTGAGGAAAGTTTAGAGAATATTTGGGTAGGTTTTGTCCGAACCAAACGGCTTTGAAGGTGTGAATTAATGAGAAGGGGGAGTGCCCTTTTATAAGAGGGGTGAGGGGCACCTTTGGAAAAGCTAGAAATATTATTTTATAATAAATTCGTATTCGGTTTATAATGGATCAAAAGTGGATTATTTAAAGTTTAAGGTGGGTTTGTGTTGAAAAACACTCAACCAATAGAATTTAGACAGGTTTGGGTTACTATATTAACCTTATCTTTAAGTATTAACTCTTAGTTAATTAGTTTC
Organism: Viscum album; assembly: GCA_963277665.1. NCBI lineage: Eukaryota > Viridiplantae > Streptophyta > Magnoliopsida > Santalales > Viscaceae > Viscum > Viscum album. The sequence goes on from OY728127.1 coordinate 1,142,489,293, forward strand.
ACTTTCACAATGTCTCTTTGTATTTTTATATTATATGGTTAATAAACTTACTATATACATCCAAGCGACCCCCAAGTGGTCCATTAATGATACACATGTCATGATATAAGTCTCTTGGATGAACCTTAGATTTTTAGGAATTTAATATCAATTAATAATATAATATTTTTTTAAAAAACACTTTTATGTCAATTTTGACACTATTCAATAATTGTTTTTGTAAAAATCATAACAGAATTATTACTTTCAAAAAAGTTAATTAAATAAATCCTAACATGTCATATTATTCGATAAAATTATTGTTATTTATAAAAAGTCTCAAATTACATTTATTTGGGTATTTATAATATCAATTATTCTAATTTTTCACTATTATGGTAATTACTGCATCATCATTGTGTCATAAATAAATTAAATTATTTATTGTATAAAAATTATAAATAAAATATAATTATGTATTAAATCTTTTTATCTTTATAATTAATATTTATAATAGAAAATCCAACATATATAACCCTATATAAAAATTGTTTTTTTAAAAGATATATGCTTATGTCATTTTTGTATTTATTTTAACTTAATTAAAATAAAGTGTCCCTATCACCTACAAGTGGCTCCAATGGGTCCCAAAATCGACCCAAAGATGACCATGGTCGGACATGTATCCACTAATAAGATTAGGACACGTTTTAGGGTAATTTAGTATTATTATAATATTATTTTTTAACCCTTATTTACCGGATTTACCCTTAACAGTGGTAAATAAAATATTTACCGAAGTAATTATTCAAAATGTCTAAAAATAAAAGTTACCTATTTACACAATATGAATATCCTGATTCCAAATATGGAATCCATTTTTCCAAATTCAAAACACAGAAGTGGCAGAAATTAATTTAAAATTAATTCTCATTGTTAAAACAAAAAACGTGTTTTTAAGAGATAATAACTATCAAAAGATTGACACTTGTTTATGTCTGGTTTAATTGTAAAATTATGTACAATGACCAAAATTTTATTAAATGGTAAAAATATATTCTAAATATACATTAAAACCACTCAAATTCATAATTTATCAATATAAATTATTTCGATTATAAAAGTTGTTTTTAATTAAAATTTAGTAATTTTCACTATTCATCAAAATATAAATGTTATCTGAAAAGTTCCAAAATTTCACCCTAGGCTAAATTTGATATTCCGAATCCAAAAATGAAGTCCATTTTGAGAGATAAAATTTATAAAATTTAAAAAAAGTAGGTATTACTATTCATAATGGCTTGTTTGATTGGTTGTGGTGTGTGTTAGAACTCGAAGTTGCGTACAACACACGCTACTGTATTATTCAAAGAGAAGCGTATCGTGGAAGATTGGGGTGTTACCTTGTAAATATTTTATATCCCAACTCTAAAGAATAAATTTATTTAGTCAAATTGAATATATAAAAGTTTAAAATATTGGATTTAAAAAATGGGCTTCACTATTAAAAGTTGGTAAAAGTGCATTTTTTTAAAAATACTTATTTTATCTGAAAAAAATGAATTTGTTCTTACATTATGTCTAAGAAACTCATAATATGGATTCTAAAATTATAAGGATTATATAATGTTAAAAAATTAGTTAATACTATTCATAACCTCTTTTGAACGGCTTGTTTGGTAAGTCATGGTGCGCTTGAACTCGGTGTTGCGTGTAGTGCAAGTTATTGAATTATTTTGAAGAAATAACACACTATGAAATCTTGGGGTGTTAAATTCCTGAACTTCCAGAAAAAAAAAGAGATTCATTACTAACTCATTTAACTAGATAGTGGATTGCCTCTTTGTAGGATCTGGTTGTGGGATGTCCTTAAGATGATTTTCAGAACTTTTTTCCACTAGTAATATTATTCTTTGTTGCAAGACTCTTTTTAGAACCACTTGTGGTAGCGTCTTTTCTTTATCCAATAGATTGTGAAGATTCTTCTTGGGTACTTTCCATGTTTCTCAATTTGACCTCTAGATCTAAACATTTCATATTGATAGTATTTCTGATATTCAAAATCTTTCATCATATCTTCAAGTTCTCTGTTCAACTTCATCATTTGATCCTCATGCATTTGGCTTCTCTCAAATAAAGAGTCTTTAAACTCTTTTATTTTCTTAGTCTTCGCTTCTAGTTGAGCATCCTTAACATTCATGGATACTTCATGCAATTTTTCAAAAGAATAGATAACTTATTTAACAACATATTCGAACATTTTTTTCTTTCATGAATCTCTTTGCAATTATTCATTAGATTGAGAAAATATTTCATTTCAAAGGGTGACACTTTCTTATTTGACGTTCACTAGCATTGTGAAAGTGTTGCAACAACTTACTTTCATAGCTAATGCATCCTTCATTGCATCATATTCTTTCTTTAGGTGAGACTTTTTATCATGAATTCCTCTGATATAAGAAAATATGTATGTGATTATCTCAATGGGGACTTTCTTCATGTACTTTATGATGTTTCATGTAAATTGTTTCATCCAACTACCCATGATAAATAATTTTTAACTTCTTCTTGTAAAATTATAAAGATATTTTTAGTGTAAAAGCTAAGAAGTATTCTATTATATTAATTTTTAATAACTAGTTAAAATAGTCCAATATATTAAATCACTTCACATTAAAATAACCCTCTAGATACAAGCCTTTGTTTGAAAATAATTTTATTTATGTTTTGTTAACTTTATGATTTTTTAAAATCAATTTACAACTAATTATTCTATCCCTTTTTGTTTTATTAAAAACTGTAAATGTTTGATTTTTTAAAAAACAATATAATTTATCTTTTTGAAACTTTGGATGGTACCCTTACTAATTTTTTCTACGAATGCAGGCATGTTAGAGGAACAGGCAGTAGATCCACATCATCCAACAGATCCATATACATCTTAGGGTCGAGGTATGTTTGAATGTAACTCTGTTTATTTTTTTTATGTAATTTCTAAACACACACACATATATATATACATCTGTCTAATTATGTATAAAAATTTTTTAAATAGGATCAGACTCTACCTCTTCTTCCTCTCTCTAGAGAGGCCCTGGTTGTGGCATTTCATCATGGAATTCCAACACGACCTTAGATGTTTCATTTGACGAGAGATTTTATCCTGTAGGACTGACTGCCCCTACATTTATTCATAAGTTGGGTCATATCATACATGAACCACATTTAGTTCCATTTTCCACACATGACTGGGATTCTTTCCCTTGGGAAACATTGGATCAGCTTTGGAGGGAAGTTCAGGTAAAAATACTATTTTAGTTTCTTCCCTATATGTTTAAAAAATACTAACATGTGTGATTTTTTTTCTTAAATATAATAACCTAAAAGTGTCCCCTGATGAGTTTTGGCCAGTTTTTATGGGAAAATGTTGTAAGATGTGGAAATATCATAAAGGAAAAGTCAAGATGGAGCACTGGGTACCCAATGTGGGTTCCCCAAACATTCTGGAAAAAGTCCCGAGAGGTGTTCTCCCGTCTCAGTGGTGTGACTTAGTTGCATATTGGTCTACTGAGGCCATTGTGATTAGTATATTTATTATGGTATATATATTTTCAAGAATTTTTGACATTTTATTTGTTTGAAATTTGAATTAATTGAATTTAGGAGGTGTCAGCACGCGATTCTGAGAATTGAGCATTGTAGGGACCACCTCAAAGGCTCAGGACGCGTCATGTGTCTCAAATCCGACATGATGTATTTATTATTCATTTTTTAATTTATTATTTAATATTATTTTGTGTTATAATTTTATATTTTATTATTATACAGTTATGGGATTATAGTGAACCAACTGATAAAATGTCGGTGTGGATGAGGACTCGTGATCAAAATGGTCCAAAGGTTGCAACTCTTATAGTAAGTTATTGTACTCGTTACCAATACTTACATGCATCTATATATAAACATATATATGTATATATATTTAAATATTACATAGACTCTATTTGAAGCTGAGTTAGAACAGCTGCCGAAGGACCAGCGACAGCTTCCCATGCGAAGGGATGAGATATTCCATTGCATTACAGGTTGTGATGGGCATGGATATAGTTTGACCTGGGGAACAGGGATTCCTCATTCTATAGTATCACATGTTTAGATTTTTGGTCCTTTTGTTTCTGGGATTACACAACAGCTATCCAATTTTGAGTCACAGTTGCGCATTTATAATGAGGTAAATGCGCAACTGCTCGCTGAGGTTAGAACACTACGGGAATATGTGTGTCCGGGTGATGGTGCAGGGGATCATATGATGAGGTTTATAATGAATTTATTTATTTAATTTCTATTATTTTTTTATTAAAATATTTATAATATTTATTTGTTTTAGCCCCATGCCACACCGGATGGAGGTAGCAGCCATGGCCACGCATGACGCATCATATTCACAAGGTGTGTTTTTTTATATTTTTTATTGAATTAATGTTATGTTTTGATTTAGACTTTAAATGTAGAACTATATGAGATTATAAGAATTTATGTTTTTAAAAACTCTAATGTTTTTTAATTTTAAGAGTATGATCAGTAATTTGATACTTTATTGTGATAGATAATTTTTTAGAATCCCTATTGGAGTATGATCAGCTAGTGTTCATTATTGAATATTAGTGGTTTGGTTGTGTAAACCCTCATGTCATGTATAATTCCCTTGGGGTTTAGTTGAGGAGGGGCCTATTTGGGGGGAGTGTGGGGCTGCAGGGGGGTTGTGCAGGTGGGAGAGGGGGGGATTGTTCAGATGGGGAGGGGTGGGCCCTATTTAGGTGGGGAGGGGGTTGTGTGGGTGAGGAGGGGGGTGGGGGCTGTGTAGGTGTTCGGGGGGGGTCCAGGGGGAGTGTGGGGGCTGTAGGGGGGGGGCTATTGGGGGGGTTGTCTAGGGTGTGGTTCCTGGGGGGAAGTGGGGGCTGTCTGGGGGTGTGGGGTGTGGGGGCTGTAGGGGGGCTATCCGGGGGTGTGGAGGGATATAGGGGGGGTTTGTCCAGGGGGGTTGGGAGTGGGGGATGTCCGAGGGGATTTTTGGGTGGGGGATGTCCAGGGGGAGTGTGCAGGTGCGGTTATTTAGGTGGGGAGGGGTTGTGCAGGTGGGAGGGGGTTGTTCAGACGGGGAGGGAGTGGGGCTGTTCAAGTGGGGAGGGGGTGGGGGACTGTGTAGGTGGGGAGGGGGGTTGTTCAGGGGGTGGGGGGATATCCAGGGGGGTTGGGAGTGGGGACTATCTGGGAGTGGGGGATGTGGGGTGCTGTCCGGGGGGTGGGTGGGGATTTTTTTGGGGGGAGTGTGGGTGGGGGATACTATTTTTGACCAAAAAATGAATTCTAGAGGGAATTTTTGACTAGGGACATTAAGGTGTGTCCACCTCTATTTCATTGTAGTTTTAATAAAAAACCTAACCATTAAGACATGGTCTGGGTGTTTCATCATGGTATTCTATTTTTCCATCTTCGGCATAAATTCAAGGGCTTTCCCAAAATCCATTCATTCACCTTTGTTTCCCTCAACTCTTGGTGTGATATTGATCTTGGGATCATCTCTTCATTGCCTTTTTTTCACACAACAATCCGGAAATCTTCGATTGAGTTAGGGGATTTGAGAGATATTATTTCTTTTGTATAAATTTTGAGATTACCATGCTCGTGTAGGTGGGGAGGGGGAGTGTTGGGGTTGCAGGGGGCTGGCTGGGGGTGTGGGGGGGGTATTCGGGGTGTGGGGGGGACTGTCTGGGGGCTGTCTGGGGTGTGGGGATTGTCTGGGGGTGTGTGGGGTTGTCCAGGGGGTGTCCAAGGTGGGGGAGTTTAGGGCTGCAGGGGGGAGGAGCTGACTGGGGGGGGGGGGGGGGGGTTTGTCCAGTGGGGGTGGGAGTGGGGGCTGTCTGAGGGGTGTGGAGGCTATAGGGGGGTTGTCCAGGGGTGTGGTGGGGCTGTCCAAGGGGGCTTCTAGGGGGGGTTGTCCAAGGGGGTCCGGGGGTGGGGGAGTGTGGGGGATGTAGGGGGGGTTGTCCGGGGGTGTGGGTGGAAGGGGGCTATCCAAGGGGGGTCTTGGGGTGGGGGTGTGGGGGCTGTAGGGCGGGGGGGCTTTTGGGGGTGTGGGGTGTCTAGGGGGCTGTCCATGGGGGAGTGGGGGATAAAAGGGGGATATCTGAGGGTGTGGGGACTATCCGATGGGGGTCTGAGGGGTGTGGGAGTGTGGGGGATGCAGGGGAGATTCCTGGAGGGGGGTTGTCCAGGGGTGGGGGTGTTTGGGGGGGGGGGGGGGGGGGGGTTGGGAGTGGGGGTATTTTGGGGTTTGGGGGTTGTCCAAGGGGGGAGAGTGGGGGCTATCTGGGTGTGAGGGGGCTGTCTGGGGGGAGTTTTGGGTGGGGGTTATCCGAGGGGGAGTGTGCAGGTGGGGATGTTCAGGTGGGGAGGGGTTGTGCAGGTGGGGGTGGGGTAGTAGGGGGTTGGGAGTGGGGGTTGTCCATGAGGGGGGGGGGGCGTCCAAGGGGTAGGTGGGAGGTGGGAGTGGGGGTGTTGTACTGGGGGTTGGGGGATTTGGGTGGTGTGGGGTGGGGGCTGTCTAGGGGGTTGTCTGGGGAGATTTTGGGTGGGGGTGTTCAGGGTGGAGGCGGGGGCTGCAGGGGGTTGGGAGTGGGGGTTATCCAAGGGGGAGGGGGTTGGGGGATTTAGGTGGGGGGACACGAAAATGACTTCTATTTGACATGAAAAGTTTGGATAACATTTCTCAAAGTGTTTGTGGTATATTTAAATCAATCGCATGTCAATTCGATGTGGGGATTGATTGGTATAATTGATTGATTGGTACAATTAAAATTTCATTTTCAGATTTATTATCATTATTGTAATGATGATCAAATAATGTGTGTAGGGGTCAAAACCAAGAAATTTATATTCTGCAGGAAGAATCAGTACATGGATCGAATACCTAAATTGCTCGGTATGATCAAAAGTGGTGTTTTCCCCTCAAATTAGGAGTTAACTAATATATCACGTAAAAGATGTCAATATCAACATAATGAACTTGGTTTGTAATGAAATCATGGGAGAATAATCATTGGGGCATTTTGGATATGTAGGAATCAATGCTGCATCAATCAGATGCTCATGTCGCTCAGTATGAATAAAAACAATAAGTAATGTTGCTTAGTGTTATTAAAATGACACATCTCCTTTGAAGGGGTCAAAATGCGAAAACAGCTTATATTTGTCATGAAAGGTTATTAGAACATTGCTCAAAGCATTTGGGGTCTATTGAAATCAATCATGCGTCAATCCGATGCGGGGATTGATCGGTACAATTAAAAGTTCATTTTCAGATTTATTATCATTGTTGTAATAATGAGAAAATCATGTGTGTATAGGTCAAAACCAACTAAAAGAGCATTGATTGACATGAAATATTAGGAAAATTATATTTAAGACATTTATATTCTTCAGGAAGAATCGATATGTGGATCGGATACCTGAATTGCTTGGATTGATCGGTATATGGTAACTTGATTTACTTTTAAAAGTCATTGTTTAACTATAAGTGCTATAAAAAGATATTTGATGTTAGATTTGGACTCATTTTTGTAAGTAATAAATTATAAACTGTTTTTATTATTCTATATATATATATATACCAACTGAATAAATATAACCAATTTTTATTTTCTTTTTTAGTTGTTTCTTTTGTATCTTATGGTAGGTTTATTGAAATAGAAGATTGGAATGGATTGGAGCTATTTTTATTGCTGGATATTTGAAGAAGTATGTTTTTCATTTATTGTTCTTGAGGATTCTGGTGTTTCTGCTATTTGGAATTGATTTTTTTTGTGATATTTGTTCTATTTCTGCTGTTTGTGAAGCAGAATTGTAATTTAAAAAAAAATCTATGTTAGTGACCACCATTGGCGGTTTCTAATAGGTTGGAAACATTGTGACCGCTAAAGGCGGTCACAATAGGCCTAATTTTTGGTTTCCTATAGTGACTTCTTTTGGCGGTCACTATAGGTCGGCCCAATAGCGGCCACTATCCAGCCGTACCATAGAGTACCTACAGCGACCTCCATTGGAGGTCGCTAAAGCCCATCACTGACGGGCCTACTATGACCGCTAATGGCAGTAAAAAGGAGGTCTATAAAGACCATTAGTGACTGCCAACAGCGGTCGCTAATGGCCCTATTTCTAGTAGTGGTTTATGGTGGTTGTGAAGTTACATGGCATATGAAATGCAATATTTAGTGACATAGATCCTATATTTACTACCCTATTTTGGCAAGAACTATTTAAAATATAGAGAACAACATTAAAAATTAGTTTCTCTTATCATCTGTAGCTATGTCCAAACAGAAGTGGTAAATAGGTGTTTAGAGGTGTATTTGAGGTGCTTCTCTTCAAATCACTTAAAAAATTGGGTGATGTGGTTGTCCTGAGCGAAATTCAGTTAGAAGAAACCACTTGAAAAATTAGGAATTGTTGCTTAGAATCTCAAACTACTTGAAAACAGTAGAATACATTATGTGTTTTATGTATTTCAATAGAGGGATGTAGTTATAAAATAAACTTCAGAAGATGTTTTTTCAAAAGAATTTGTGGAAGATTGAGAAATTCCAAAAGTGGTACTAGTAGTTAAGGACCAAGGGAGAAATTAAATGTGATTGGTGATGAGTAATATAAAATCAGTCAAAAGAAGCAACATGGTAAGTAACAAACATTATGAAGGCACAATTTCTTTAATTCCACCTCGAGTACAAGGTGAATTTTTAAGAGAGATCATTGCTACACAATTTTTTTTTATCAGCATGAAAAAGTCCTTTAACAATGCTGTTAATCAAAGTGCTGATAGGGGGTCACCTTTATTAGTGCTAAAAAAGCGCTTATAAAGGCCCCACTTTATTAGTGCTTTTAATAACACTGATAAAGGCCTAGTTTACTGCAATATGTTTTTCATATAATAGAACACCCAACAAAAATATGCAATTTCAAAAAATACTATATACATTTAATTGACATCGTGAATACAAAAATGTATGCCCATGGTATATACAAAAAAACACTACTATATACATTTCAAGAAATGTTTTATATAATAACATTTACAATTATCCAACAAACATATAAAAATATTAATGTTTTATCTTTTGATGCCCGTGATCCCCTCTCAAAAAGGTCCACTAATGGTATCAGTTACCAAACAAATCATCTCAATCTGGGAAAAAGATTCCACTTATATAAGAAAACAAATATTATGTTAGTAATACTATAAAGAAATAAATTAAACATTAATATGAAATAATAGATTAATAAAATGACAATTTTTAATAAAAAATACACATTTGGAGTTATACTGGTTACACCATGCATCATATTGAGGTGGGGTTGATTCCTATATGTCAAAAATGAGTTATGAATTATTGTCCTAAAATATAAAAACAATTCGAACGGGTTTTCTTAGATTTGAGTATGTCACTTGTTCTTTTACTAAAATTAATGTTAATTTTAAATAATGACACATTTGGAGTCATACCAGTCACACCATGCATCAGATTTAGGTGAGGCTAATTACTACCTATCACAAATTACTAATGGATTATTTTCCTAAAGTATCAAAACAATTTGAATGTATTTTCTTAGTTTTTAGTATGCCAGTTGTATTTTTTTACTAAAATGTCATTTCAATATGGAAACACGCATTTTGAGTCATACTGGTCGCATCATGAATTAGTTTGATGTGATGCTATTTCATACACATAAAAAATACTTACTAGTTATTTTCCCAAATTATCAATACAATCATAGTGTATTTTCTTGGTTTTCGGTGAGTGACACATTTTGAACTAAAATGTCAATTTTAAACTGATAACGGGCAATTTTAGTCATAATGGTCACACTATGCATCAGATTGATATGGGGCTGATTCCTACACATCAAAAATGACTTGTGGATCATTTTAATAAAGTATAAAAACAATCCGAATACTTGTTCTTTTTAGTTAAATTAATGTCAATTTTAAATAAAAAGAGACACTTGGAGTCATACCAGTTACATTTTGTATCTTATTGAGGTTCAATTGACTTATACACGTCACAAATAACTCATGGATCATTTTCCTAAATTATCAAAACAATCTAAATGCGTTTTCTCATTTTTTTAGTATGTCACTTGTTCTTTTTACTAAAATTAATGTCAATTTTAAATAAAAAGAGGCGCTTTTAGTCATACCAGTAACACTGTGAATCGTATTGAGGTTTGGTTGATTCATAAATGTCAAAAATGAATCATGGGTTGTTTTACTAAATTATCAAAACAAATTGAATGCATTTTCTCAGTTTTTAGTATGTCACTTGTTATTTTTACTAAAATTAATGTCAATTTTAAATAAAAAGACACACTTGGGGTCATAGCGGTCACACCATATGTCGTATTGAGGTGCGGTTGACTCCTAAATGTCAAAAATGACTCATGGATAATTTTTCTAAAGTATCAAAACAATCCGAATTCATTTTCTCAGTTTTCAGTATGTCACTTGTTCTTTTTACTAAAATTAATGTCAATTTTAAATAAAAAGACACACTTGGAGTCATAGTAGTCATGCCATTCATTGAATTGTGGTGTGGTTGAATCCTATATATCAAAAATGAATCATGGATCATTTTACTAAAGTATAAAAATAATTGGAATTTGTTTGCTTAGTTTTGAGTATGTCACATGTTCTTTTTACTAAAATTAATGTCAATTTTAAATAAAAATACACTGAGTTATTTTGGTCACACCATGCATAATATTGAGGTGAAACTGATTCCTAACCATCACCAATTACTTATGGATCATTTTTCTAAAGTATCAAAACAATACGAATGTTTTTTCTTGGTTTTAAGTATGCTAGTTGCGTTTTTTTACTAAAATGTCCTTTAAAATTGGAAACACACATTTTGAGTCATATTGGTCGCATCATGCATCGTTTTTTTATGAGACCACTTTATACACATTACAAATGACTTGTTAATTGATTTCATAAATTATCAAGACAATATGATCATGTTTTCTTTTTTTTTTAGTGAGTGGCATGTTTTGAGCTAAAATGTCAATTTTAAACTGATAACGGACAATTTTAGACATGTCGATCACACTGTGCATCAGATTGAGTTAGGGTTTATTCCTACACATAAAAAATGACTCATGGATCATTTTCCTAATATATAAAAATAATAATAATGTGTTTGATCTATTTTTAGTATGTCACTAGTTCTTTTTTACTTAAATTGATGTTAATTTTAAATAAAAAGACACACTTGGAGTCATTACAGTCACACCGTGTGTTGGATTGAGATGGAGTTGATTCCTAAACATCAAAAATGACTCATGGATCATTTTCTTAAAGTATAAAAACAATATGAATGCATTTTCTTAGTTTTAGTATGTCACTTTTTCTTTTTACTAAAATTAATGTCAATTTTAAATAAAAAGACACACTTGGAGTCATACTAGTCACATCGTGCATTGTATTTCGGTTAAGTTGAATCCTAGACATCAAAAATGACTCATGTATCATTGTACAAAATTATCAAAATAATCTGAATTCTTTTTCTTGGTTTTCAGTATGTCACTTGTTCTTTTTACTATAATTAATGTCAATTTTAAATAAAAAGAGATACTTTTAGTCGTACCGGTCACACCATGCGTCAGATTGAGGTGTGGTTGATTACTACACATAAAAAATGAATCATTTATAATTTCTCTAAATTATAAAAATAATCAGAATTCTTTTTATCAATTTTAAGTATGTCAATTGTTCTTTTCACTTAAATTAATGTCAATTTTAAATAAAAAGACACAGTTGGAGTCATACTAGTAACATTGTGCATTGTATTGAGGTGAGGTTTACTCCTACATGTCAAAAATGACTCATGGGTCATTTTCCTAAATTATCAATATAAGATGAATGTGGTTTCTCAGTTTTCAGTATGTCACTTGTTCTTTTTACTAAAATTAATGTCAATATTAAATAAAAAGAGACACTTTTAGTTGTACTAGTCACACTATGCATCGGATTGAGTTGTGGTTGATTCCTACACATAAAAAATGAATCATGGGTATTTTTTCTAAATTATCAAAATAAAACAAATGTGTTTTCTCAGTTTTCAGTATGTAACTTGTTCTTTTTACTAAAATTAATGTCAATTTTAAATAAAAAGACACACTTTTAGTTATAGTGGTCACACTGTGCATCGTATTGAGGTGTGGTTAACTCATACACATCAAAAATGACTCATGGATCATTTTCCTAAAGTATAAAAATAATCTGAATTCATTTTCTTGGTTTTGAGTATGTCACTTCTTCTTTTTACTAAAATTAATGTCAATTTTAAATAAAAAGAGACTCTTTGAGTTATACCAGTCACATAATGCATCATATTGAGGTGTGGCTGATTCCTACCTATCAAAAATTACTGATGAATCTGTTTTCTAAAGTATCCAAACAATCCTAATGTTTTTTCTCAGTTTTTAGTATGTCAGTTGTGTTTTTTTACTAAAATTTCATTTCAAACTGGAGACACATATTTTGAGTTATACTGATTGAATCGTGATTCAATTTGATGTGATACTACTTCATACACTTCAAAAATGACTTATGAATCACTTTAATAAATTATCAAGACAATAATAGCACATTTTCTTTATTTTCAGTGAGTGAAACTTTTTGAAATAAATTAAACATAAATATGAAACAATACATTAATTTATAGAAAATAATTTTACTGTAAAAACATCAATATTACATCTATGATAGAGTAGTGGATGGAAATTTAATGAAATTGGTAAATGTAAACACTTTAGGGGTGAAAAGGTTTTGAGGGAGAAGTTTGTGAAATTTTTGGTGCAGAAAGGCATGAAAATGTAAAAATCACCCCAACTCAAACAAAAAAATCCACCTGTATAAGAAAACATTTATTATATGAGTACTTCAAAAAATAAATAAACTGAAAATACATATGAAATAATATATTAATTCTATGAAAAAATAATTTTACTATGAAAATATCAAGATTACCTCTATAATTGAGCAATAGCGGGAACTTGAAGGAAAGTGATAAATGCCAACACTGTAGGGGTGAAAAGGTTTTGAGGGAGAAGAAGTATGTGGAAGTTTTGGTGCAGAAATGCATGAAATATGGATAGACCATCCCAATTCAAACAATAAAATCCACATATATAATAATACAATTATTATATGAGTAATACTAAAATCAAATAAATTAAACATAAATATGAAACAATACATTAATTCTATGGGAAATGATTTTATTGTGAAAACATCAAGATTAACTCTACGATTGAGTAGTAGAGGGAACTTGAAGGAAAGCGATAAATGTCAAAACTACTGGGGTGAAAAGGTTTTTAGGTATAAGAAATTTGTGGAAGTTTTGATGCAAAAGGAATGAAATATGGACAGATCCCCCCAACTCGAACTAAAGAATTCACCTATATAAGAAAACAATTATTATATGGGTAATACTAAAATTAAATAAATTAAACATAAATATGAAATAATACATTAATTATATGGAAAATTATTTTACTGTGAAAACATCAAGATTACCTCTATGATTGAGAAGTTAAGGGAACTTGAAGGAAAGTGATAAATGTCCTACATGGGTGAAAAGTTTTTTAGGGAGAAGAAGTCTGTGGAAGTTTTGGTACATAAAGGCATGAAAGATGGATAGACCACCCCAACTAGAATAAAATAATCCACCTATATAAGAAAACAATTATTATATGAGTAATAATAAAAATAAATAAATAAAACATAAATATGAAACAATACATTAATTCGATGGAAAATGATTTTACTATGAAAATATTAAAATTACCTATGTGATTGAGTAGTGGAGGGAACTTGAAGGAAAGTGATAAATGTCAACATTGTAGGGGTGAAAAAATTTTGATGGAGAATAAGTATGTAGAAGTTTTGGTACATAAAGGCATGAAATATGGACAGACCACCCCAACTCGAACAATAGAATCCACCTGTATAAGAAAACAATTATTATATGATTAATACTAAAAAGAAATAAATTAAATCAACGGTTCATTATATAATTTTTAGGTAAAATAGAGAGTATATCATAACATTACCTTTTCTTCATCAATTGAATCTTCATATATCGTTCAATGGGGTACATCAATCTATAGTGTACATGACCACATAGTCAAATCTCTCTCACTAAGTGAACCATCAAGTGAACCATCATATCAAATAATTCTGGTGGGAAGAACATTTCCAATTCATATCCATCCTATTTTATTTGGTAATATTAATATTTAACAAAATAAATACATAAAATATGTTCAATTGAATATGGATCTCATGAATTTATTTAAAGATAATGGAAATATTGAAAAATGGTTTATCATCCCACGTGAAAGAATAAATTTTAAAACATCATACTACAAACATTCGAATGAACCCATATTCATCTTTGAGTTTCTACAACCTTAAAAATCTAAAGAATTCATCATCATCATCAAACTAGTATCATGACCCACAACTTCATATATGTGGTGTGATCGAGAGATAAAGAAAGGGAATGGGTGGATACCTTTGTTGTAATGTGTTGTTTATATAACAGCATTCCCAAAAAATCTATAATTTCAAACAATGATATATATATTTAATTGAAATCATGAATAAAAAAATTCTCACCCTTGGTATATACAAAAAAACAATACTATATAAATTTCAAAAAATGTTTTATATAATAAAATTTATAATTATCCAACAAAAAATTTAAAACATAAATGTTTAATATTTTGATGCCCATGATCCCCTATCAAAAATTTCTGCCAATGGTATAAGTTGTTGAAAAAATAATCTTTTGAGTTTCGGTTGAATGATACACATCCCAAAGTCTTGAAACAATCCACTACTTCTATGGAAGTCACATCTTTATGTTATTTGAATACATTCTTCCATTAGGAATGTTTCCCATTCATTTCTGAACAAATCTATATCATCTTGTGAATATGAGTCTTTTTGACAGTCATAGTAGTACTATAAAATATATAAATACACAAAGGATTAATAAATAATTTAAATGAAATAGTAATTATCTTCAAAAATACCTCTTCGGGGATGCTAGTTTGTTCATGGAATATGATCTCTCTCATAAATTTACAAACATAATAACCACAATATTTTCCATTTGTTTGTTTGAGATACTACATAAACATTGAGGAGAATAAGTAATTTTTTATATGTGTTTGGATAGTGAAATATTATTATATATACCCTGATACTTGTCCAGTCGTAGAACTTGTCATGGTCCTCGTGCTTAGCCCCTGGTGTCATTCCTTATTTTTGAAAATATTCATACATTGCCCTATCATAATAGAATCCTCATTAAAAGATAATATAAATTATATAACTTTATGTTTAGTTCTAAAAATTAGATGTAGTGTATTATAAATTGAAAAATACCATCATGTGTGGTTAGTTTGTTGGGTATCCATGCATTGAATCTAGGAAATAAATATTTAGAGTATCCAAATTGACTACAATGAGCATCCAATGTTTCCTAAAAACACAAAAAGGAATAATAAATGAAAGAAATTAAAATATATTTTATATGAGTAAATTGTAGATTTTTACCTCTACATCGTTGGTATTAAGAAGATTCTGTCATCCATAATTTTTCTTTCAAATGATTTGACCAAGCCTGCCACTATTTCATCCTTTTTTTGGAGTCTATTTTCAGTTGTTTTGTAGATGTGATGTGAGGACTGACAAGTCCAAAAAAAATTCATGGGAAAATCCCTTAAATTGTTTTTTATATATACAATTTCCAAAAATATGAAATTTATTTAGTTATAATTAGCACATTATATCAAATTTTGGAAAATCAAATCATGAAAACATACCTCATGTATACATTTACAACTGAGGCACATAGCCAATCATAGTTGAGGATTTCATGTACATTTTCAACACCAATGAATTCTTAAACTTCCTCTCCGTACATATTTTCTTCAAAATTAACAATGTGATTACTAACATATTTTAACTTTGTATCCACATGAACCTTCAATGATAGTAAATGTGGATATAGAACGAGTGGGGTAATGGTGCTTTCAGTAGATCTTTTTGATCGGTTGGTTGATCCTTTAGATTATTTTGAGTTGGTCTTTTTTCACCCCTTCCCTTTGTCCATCTATAATAACATTCATTGGTTCAAACCTTTTTTCATTAACTGTTAAATTTTTAGCTTGAAAAATAAATTGGAAATTAATACCTCCTTGTCAACATGTTTTATTACAAGATGTGATGGCCATGCGATTAATATTCCAATTAATTGTTTGACTGTATGAATATATTCCTCATCAATTGGAAAAGGTATCTCGGAATTTGAATCATGGGATACACTAAAATAACTCTCACATGACCTATTGGAAGTGTTCTATTGTGTAGAATGTCATTTTCGATATTGAACACCATAGCCCTCGCTACAAGGTGAAGGATGGGTGTTGATAGATATAAATCATAGTCATTATCACCTTGTAGAATATCATTATAGGAAAGGTATAAGTGTCTATATGATTCATATTTCATAGAAACAATTATTAGAACATTGATTACCTCAGATAAGATAGCTCTTTGTGGGGAATGGCTCACCTCAAAGATGATGAGGGCTGGGGTAGGATATTCACGCGATGGTTATTCTTGAGTTATTTCTTCTCTTTGCTTACCTCCCATAAAAGTTTCTAGTAACTCTCTCTACCATTGGAATTGTTCTTCAAGGTTAGCTAGTCTTTCTCTCATCTGTTTCATTTCTTCACCTTTATCATCCTCTTATTTTTTTCTCAAAATATGTTCAAGATGTCACCCCAAACCCCACACCTATGAAATGACCATATTGTTCTATCCATTTCAAGGCCACAAATAGCATGTCTTCATCCGGTATAGGAGTTGTTGATTCCTATGACTATGTTAGATAGAAAATATAGGAAAATAAGTAATCACTGTTATATAATAGTGATTTAAATAAAAATAAAATTTTATTATGTCATACTCACACATGTTTCCCACACTTTTTATGTGTTTTCATCTATTAGTATCCCATCTTTATTGACATGTGCCTCCTTCCATAGCACATGGTGTGGGATAGAAGTGGCTTTGGATTTAGACTCATCAGTCTACATATAAACAGAGAAACATAATGATGGTGTTGTTTCATGTCACATAACAGTATTACTATAGATTTAAAATACATACCAATTTTTTTTCAAGTGAATCATATCCCATCTTGGATTTATGGTAGGGATACATTGGTTTTGATGCCCATTCCTTATTTTTAGCACTTAGTTTTTTTTTTAAAAGGTTGGGGCCAAAGCCTCAATTTATTATTTAAAGAAAAGACCTCTTTATAAAGGGTAGAGGGAGACCCATTACATAGCCCAAAATCCCAAGGCCAAGTGGCCTGAATACAAGGCTTGAAAGCCCATTTTTTGGCCCAAAGGACCCCTTGGTGAACAGTATTGCTACAGTACCCGTACTTCTACAGTGCCTGCTATAGTACAGCCACTGCTACAGTCCCTCCGCTGCTACTAGTAATGCGAAACGGGCGGGTCAGGGCGGGGCGGGCCAAGCCCGCATGGGTTTGAGCATGCGCGGGTTTGTCCTCAAAATCCCGCATATAATGCGAACAAAAAATTTCAAGCCCTCCCCACCCCGTATAAACCCGCGGGTTGCCCGCGGGTTTCCCATGGGCTTACCCATATTTACAAAAAAATACTATTTATAATCATTTAAATACTATATTTTTTATCATTCTTAAAAGTATTTGTGGGGAGAAGTATGAATTAACAATAACTAGAGTTTTAAATGATGTGATGTAACATTTTTTTGTGGGTTAATGGTGGAATGTGGTGATTCCGATGTGGTGGAAAACTGTTGTGATAGAAAGTATGTGAGTGATCGGTGATGAGCGATGAATGATAATGTTGGTTGTGTGGTGATGTGAAAAACTAAACCTGTGAATGAATGAAGTCTCTTCAGGTAACGATCGGTTTTAGAGGAAGCTATTAATAGTGTTTTCATGAGGTTCTATCCTATTATCTTAATAAAAAAATAAAATTAAATAATAACAAAATTAAATCGACCTAAAAAATATTATGATTATAATAACTCTTATAGAATTGAAACCATGTGTAGGGGCGATGAGTTCCATTTTTCGAGAGATGGGTTGACACACCATGTGAATATGGTTAATAATTACTATATAAATAATATAATATCATATTAAAACAATAAATATAGGTCTATTTAAAATTCACTTGTGAATAAATGGTGAATTAATATGACCATTATGGTGAGAAATCATATATCACCGGTTAACCATGATTTTTTTATTAAAAAAACTAAAATGTTAAAGAAACATGTATTGTAAAAATAATATTTTTTTTAAATCAGGCCCGCGGGCAAGCCCGTACCAGCGCGGGCTCAACCCGCATTAGCCCACACCCGCGTGGGCCCAACCCACATTAGCCCTCACTCTAAATGGTCAAAAAAATTAGGCCCGCCCAACCCCACATCCGCCCCATACCCGAAAATCCCGCGGGCCGCAGGCCCGCTTTGCATCGCTAGCTGTTATAGTTCCGCCGCTGTTATAGTACTGCTACAGTGCTGCTATAGTTACTCGGAAATTCACCCCTACCCGGATTTAATCCTGCGTCTTTTGGATGCCAAGCAGGAGCCTGTACCACTAGGGTACAGGCTCGTTGGCATATTTTCAGCACTTAGTTGTTGTTTCATAAATAAAAATTTTTCAATCAAAGTGATGAATACACATATCATCAAACAATGTATTTCCAACCACAATGTACTTGAAAAGACACACCTGCACGATGTCCAATAAATGAATCCCATGATTCTTTAGTTATCAGGTTTGCATACATAAGAAGTGGGTGTGGATTTATTTTACCTTCAGTATCTTTAAGATGATATCTCATTATAATTGTGCAAAATCCTTTGTTAATCCTTCCAGCAAGCCTTAATACATATTTCTTGTGGGAGTAATCTACTATAAATGCACTCTGCAAGGGATGATGAAGAGTAAGTCAATATTTTATTATTTTATTTTATTTTAAATTAAAGTAATGATATCATAATGTTACCATAATCTCTTCCAACATCAGTGTCTTAATCCCAGACACAACATGGTGCCACGAATCGACATCAATCAGCACACATTGTCAATTGAAAATTCCAATGTAACTACTGAGCATGGACTTGTTGGGGTTAACATGTTAGCTCTATGTATTCCATCCAACATCATATTTAATGCCTTTGATTTTTGACTTAATGATTTTTGCTAACACCATTAAACTACGTTGATCCTATTTTTTATGCATCACGGGTCCTTCATCGCCTACCATTTCCTCAAATTCCATATAGTCAATATGTTCCTCTAGAGCGATAGTATTGGCATGTGCAGATGGTCATTGTACCTCTGAACTAGGAGAAGCCATAGGCTGAGAAACATGTTGTTTCTCTGCACTGTGAGTAGTAGCAGGTTGAGAGACCTATTGTGTCTCGGGATTGAAAGCACCAGAATGTTCAAAAGTAATTATCTACATAACCAGTTTAACATTTAATTTATATTACACAAATGTAGTAGCGAACGGATAATAACATGAGGTAACATGATGTATATTACAAAATATATATAACTTGATTATTAAACTCTCTTTTTTTTGAAGGATGGAGGGATTTGACCCCTCTATCGACTATCCAAATCCCTTCATTATGGTCTCCTATGACATAAAAAATGAAATCTACATTGGGACAACTGTGAAATGATTGTGACATCCCAATGAATGGTTCACCCTCAATTGAATTTTCATCTGACCCTTCAGTGGTTTTGGTAGATAATAGAACAATTGATCACTTTTGTTTTGTGGGATCTGGAACATAAAATACTTGTACTGCCTATGATGCCATTATAAATAGTTCATCTTTGTTCCCTTCCTTACTGAAATTAACTTTCATGAATCCCAATTCATCTATTTTAACAACACTCCTATTATCAACCCACTTGCATTGAAAAATTGTCACTTGGAATTTTTTATAATCTAACTCCTATATTTATTCAATAATTCCAAAGTATGACATATTCACAAAAATTGGATTTTTTTCCTTACTATCAGAAACATGAATTGATTAGTCCACAAGTGTAACTCCACTATTTTTCATGGTACAATATTTATCAAGTTCATTTGTATAGAACTTATAACCATTAATTACATAACCATTATAAGATAATACATATACACTTGTTTCTCCAGCTATCCATCTAATTTGTTCTGAAATTGAATCTAGATTTTCATCCAACTCCTTAAAAATATGGTCCTAAAACCATACTATAAACTATTGATTATGTGTATTTGATATCCATATTTCAGATCTTGATGGATTCAAATGCCTAAGAATTTCTTTGTGGGTTTCAAAATATGGAGAAACCTCCAAACTATTATGCAAAACATAAAGGTGGCCCTATTACCGATCTGTAATATTGATTGTGACTACATATTTTCCAGAAATTATTTCACCCTCAAGTTTCCCAGTGTGATGATATTTTAGTAGAGAAATGCTTTCCACATTGGACAGGTATTCGGTACAGAATTCAATGGCTTCCTCAATAATATATTACTCTGTAATACAACCCTCTGGCCAACTTTGATTTTTGATATACCCTTTCAAGAACTTTATATACCATTCAATTGGTTATATCCATCTATAGTATATAGGACCACATAGTTTAATCTCTATCACCAAGTGAACCATCAAATGAACCATCATATCAAATAATGTTGGCAGGAAGAACATATCCAATTCAAATAATATGATAACAATTTCTCTTTCCATATTCGATAATTTTTTCAGGTCTATAACTTTGTTGCATGTAGATTTGAAGAAGAAACTGATCTTGGTTAATGTATGTTGGAAATTCTTGGAAAAAATGAAATGTAAATCTATAGGAATTAGATCTTGCAACAAAACATGGAATTCATGTGATTTCAAACCCTTTAACTTTAAATTATTCATTGACATGATTATACTATAACATACATTTTTTAAAACATGCATAATATCAAGAAAATGTCTAACGTACAGACAATTTCAGTATGGTAATTCAAAAAAAAATTGATCTCTTTTTCCAACCAGTTTTCATAAGGTTTTTCAAAAATAGCTTACCAAAATCAGTGTTCACATATTATATTTTCTCAAATAATTGATCACCTATTAGTGGATATAGTATTGTAATTTCTTCTGAACTTCCATCGAATGATGTCGTCCAAGATTGGTACTTATTCCATTGGGGTATAAATCTGTGATTTCCTAGAAACATGGTTTTCGATGAATGTTTCAACCTAATTGACTGTATACCTTGTTCACAAATGAGACACCCTTGAGTTCCTTTAATGATATATCCTGAAAAATTTCCATAAGAAGGAAAGTAATTTATCATTCCATAAAACATGGCTCTCAATGTAAAATCTTCATTTTTGTAAGCATCATACAATGTAACACTTGAATCTCACAATAATTTCAAATTCTAAATCAATAGATCCAAATAAACATCAATATCATTACCCGGTTGTTTTCATCCTGATATAAGCATAGATAACATGATTTATTTTCATCTCATGCATAACCACAGTGGCAAGTTAGAATTCACCAACATAACATGTCATGTACTATGAGTACTTCTTTGAAAACCAAAATGATTCACTCCATCTATAGATAACGCAAGATGAAGGTTTCTCACCTCGTTTCCAAATTCAGGATACTCATGATCAATTCTCTTCAACTGAGGAGATTCTACTGGGTGATGTAGTTTCCCATCTTTATTTCTTGTATCTGTATGCCACATCAATTTTCCTACAGTCTCCTCACTTCCATATAAGAACCTAAACCTTAGAATGATTTCAAAGTACCATACAAATTTTGTAGGACCAGATTCATATTTCTTGTATCAAGAAGCACTGCGCTTTGGGTATTTTATAAGTGATTTTTGGTCTTTTAGAAATAGTATACAGTCATTGGGGTAGGTGTGTATTCTTTCAGAGATCATACCCATTGAGTGTAGCATTCGTTTGTCGTAAAATGTTCAGCTCAAGATCTCATTATATTCCAGAAGCATGTAATTCAAGAGAGTAATTAGTTCCATAAAACTGGCGTCACTCCATTCATTTTCTACTTTCAAATTATACAACTTCAGTATGACTAACAATGTTGTATATTCAGTGAAACCAACATATAATGGTGTCATTGCACAACTCTTTAACTTCTCAAATAATTTTGGCTAATCATGAAGTTTATCTTCAACTCTCCTTTTCATTTCCTCAATATGATATTCACCATCATTCACATATTTAATCACATCCTCGATATGGTCTTCTTTATTATTGACACTTTTCATCATATTAGATGGTCCATAAAATACAGTGTTATCCCACCCACTAGATACATTCACTTTTTTCCCATGTTTATTCCAACATTTATAACTTCAATCTATTCTTAGAAAGATCAAGTGTTCTTAAAAATCCTCTATACTAATTAGTATTGAATAACAATAGTGTAAACATGGACAGAGGATTTGAGAAGGTTCATATGCATGATCTTTAACAAACTTGATGAACTCTTTCACTCCATCTTCATACTATTTTGTCAGACGATTGACATCCATTGATTCTTTATTCATATACATCCTATTTTAAATTAAAGCTCCATTAAATTTTGAAAAGAGATTTGGTGAACAAGTATCAAATTAAGGCCACACCACCCAAGTATCATAATTTGAACAAAATATTTATAAGGTTACATTTTTTATCATAAATCTCATTAAAAATTCATTTTTAATCTATGAACACAAACTTTTAAACCAATATCATTAAAAATAAATTTGTTTCAAAGAGACCATAAAGAAAGAAATTTATTACATCCATAGTTTTCTGAGTTGATGATTAGATCCCATACATAGAGACACTGCAAATCCAAGATGACCTCTCCACACATTATTAGGACCAAAGTAGATAACACCCATCTTCCCAACCACCTGACCAATGGAACTAGCTATGATAAGCCCTTACACTAGAATGTTTTATTATCCCACATGTGATCTTGTGTAAATACTACCTCAAAGATTAAAACCCTACCTAAAATCTACACTTTTTAAATACACAAACCTAATTCTAAAACTACCAAGAACATTTGACCAAGAATTTTTTTTGTTTTGTTCTATCCTTCCAATTTTTCAATTGAATTAATGAACCAACTTCTATATACATTATTGTAAACCAGTTTTTCAGTGTTACTCTAGAAACATAAAGGCTTTCTCCACCAACCCATGTTAACTAGGCCCATGAACTAACCTTATCTAATTTTAGCCATCATTCACTATCTAACCACTTCAATATTGTTTTTCATCTTGTCTGTCATCACTGAGACTGACACCAGATCATGCCTATATATATTTAGGAACTAGTAACTGACCAACATCTTCTTTTTTTAGGCAGTGCATTACCATGTACTAATTATCCCTCCATAAAGTTGCAGTTCTCTACCATGAACAATTCAAGCTAGACCAAGAATATCTCTTTCCATACTAATATATACATCCCTCTTCCTTGTGCAAAAGACCATCATAGTAGACCCAATTCCATCTTATCAAAATCACTCAACATTCAGAACCTAACAAAATTAGATCTTTACCTCTTTATATGAACTAAGCTTTCGTTTCATGATAGAGAAACCTTAAAATCATCAATGTGTAACCTTTTATTGAGTCAAAATAGCAACATAGGTCCTCTTAACTCTTGGTTAGATAACCTTTTTGGAGTTACATGTAGGATTCTTGATGAAAGTCCTCAAGGAATTTTTCCTTTCCAGGCATGAAATATTACAAATTGAATGTATAAACTAGATGTATGGTCAACCCACCAGATAAAAATATTTTCATACTTGATGATAACCTATAAAATAAGCACAAAATAACACCATTTTTTCAATAAAATAACCATGTTCATCATATTTAAAAGAAAATTCAGTGAGTACAAGCATAATTTAGTAAAAACTCTATCATGTGGGAACAAGTTCATGTCGAGTACAAGCATAATTTAGTAAAAATGTGGTAAATAGAAAAACCTTACATGATATATAAAATTATTCATCATTAAAGGAGATTACCTTTTAAGGAGCGATAGTGTAGAAGGAGAAAGAGGGAGGTGAAATAGGGAGAGAAGGTGGCAAGGCATGAAGAAACGACAGTGAGGTCAGGAAAAATGATGACGAGGCAGGGAGAGACAGTGATCGGGGTGGGTTCATGGCCAAGGAGGGGTTCACGACAGAGGAGGGGTTCGCAACAGAGGTACGGTTTGCGGAGGAGGTGGGGTTTGATGGAAGAGGTGGGGTTTTCAGTGGAGGTGGGGTTCGTGATGGCGGAGGAGGGATTCATAGCAGTGGAGGAGGGATTTGCGACAACGGAGGAGGGATTCGTGGAAGCAAAGGAGGGATTCAAGGCAGTAGAGGAGGGATTCAAGGCAACGGAGAAGGGGTCAACGGCTGCAGGGGTCAGCTTCAGTGATATCTTTAAGGCGTGTAAGAGAAGAAGCTAACGGTTATGGCTCATTTATAAAAATAGGTAAGGCTTTTATCAACGCTACTTAAAAAGCACTGATAAAGATACGCTTTTATCAGCACTAAAAAAGCATGGATAAATGGTATTTTTATCAACACTAAAATTATAGCACTGATAAAGACATATTTTATCAGCACTGGTAAAGATATAATGTTAATAAATTATTTATATTATTATATATATTTATAAAATTATATATAAAATAAATATATTTATTTATTTATAATTATAATGATATATATATATATTTATTTATATTTATATAATTATATATATTTATAAAATTATAAAATTATAATAATTGTATCTCTTATATTTATAATTCTATAAATATAAATATTTATTTATTTATAGTTGTAATTATAAATATATATACATTTATATATATTTAAATAATTATAAAATTATAAGAAATATATTTATTATATTTATAATTTTTTTAATATATATAATAAATATATGTTTTATAATTTTATAATTTTTTAAATATATCTATACGTATTTACAATTATAATTATAAATATTTTTATTTATTTATAAATATTTGTATATATTTATAAATATATTTATTTAATTATATATATTTATAACTTTATAAGTATAATAAATATATTTATTATAATTTTATAATTATTTACATATATATATATTTATAATTATGAATATTTGTATTTATTTATAAATATTCGGTGTGAGCAGCATACAGGCCTATCAGGGTCGGGGTCGTGCAAATCGTGACTAGCATGGGTGAGCACAATCAGGCGGGGCTGTCATGAGCAGTAGGTAGTAGGGGATCTGGTGTCTCTAGGTGGTGAGTGAAATATCAGCAGGAGGCAGGCCGTCACAGGCGGCGGGCGATAGGGGGGTAGGTGGTGGCATCTCTGGGAGGCAGGTGATGGGCGGGCAGGTGGTGGCTTCTTCGGGCGGCGGACAACGGGAGATGGATTCTCCAGGCGGCTGTTGTGAATGCGGATGGGCGGAATGAGGATTGTTGTGTGTGTGATGGTAACCTTTGGACGGTGGAGCAGCATATAGTGATGCCCCGAATGGAAATAACGAGTAGTAAAAATGGGTATCATTCGCATGGGGCCTTCGGGTCATAAACATTTAATAAATAACACTTGATGGGTGGGTTATCCCTATGGAGGGGTTATGAGCTGCCTTTCCGGGCTGTGTGCGGGGTGTGTGTGTTTGATGTAATTGTACCCCCAAAGCACCTAATATATTTTATAATTATAAATAAATATATTTAAAAAACATTTATATATAATTAAAAAATTATGATTATAAATATAATAAATATATTTATTATTTAAATATATTTATTGTAATTTTATAAGTATTTATGGGAACATAATAGATTCATGGGTATAACATGAATGAATCATATACCTAGTAAAGTATAGATCATAAAAAAATGAGTCATCACACATATATGGACAACATGAATAATAATAAGGGTGTAAATGAACATTCATGATGAATATATAACATATGCACGTCAATTATATTCACGAATCAATATATTTATTGACCAAATTCATTGGAAACATAAATTTATATTAATTTATAATTATAATTATAAATATATTTATATAAAAACTATTTATATATAATTATATAAATATATAATTATAAATATATAATTATAAATATATAATTATAATTATATAATTATAAATATATAATTATAAATATATAATTATAAATATATAATTATAAATATATAATTATAAATATATAATTATAAATATATAATTATAAATGTAATAAATGTAATTATTTAATAAAATTTATTATGATCATATAATTATTTAAATATATATTTATTTAATTATAATCTTATAAATACCTTTTTTAAAAGATTATATATATATTTGAATTATTAAAAAATATATATTAATTAAAAACATGAATTTTTTATTTAATGTATATAAATAAACATTGTTTTTTAATATAAATTTAATAATTATATATAAATTAATAAAAAATTATTAAAAACTTTTATCATCGCTAATAATAGCGCTGATAAAAAATGGTGTTGCCCTTACGTCGATCTGTGGTATTGGAGGAAGTGATGAGAATGTGAGTAGTGAGGGTGATGTGGATGATGAGGTCACCTGTGAGAAGGTTAGTGCAAAGGAGGTCGGGACACTTGAGTCAAACTAGGCCTACTACATACATTAAAAATCAAATGAGGGGGATGAGAATGGTAAATAACTGTCAGGGGAAGTAGTGTATTTTATAAATAATAGTTCATTGGGCTAGGATTCTAGAAGCATGGGGCATGGGAACTCTATTATAAATGTTGTTTCTAACATGTGGGGGAGGCATTTAGTTATTTGTTTTTGGAAGGGATGATTTGCCTTAGACCTACGGAGGGGAGTTCTCTCGAGAGTGGTGTCAGAGCTCTCTAGGATATTCGAGAGATCTGACTAAAATTTTGTTGCAAATAATTCAATTATTGAATATAATCTTCTTGCTACTAGTTCAAATTGATATCAAATGGGGAAACCAAATTCTTTCATAGAGTGGCCTTAAGGAGGCGTAGAATGGCTGGGATTAAGGAGATTGAAGATGGTGTTGCTGTAACACCCCAAGGTTTTACAAATAAATGAAATGCATGAAATACTAAGACTCTATGAAACAAAACTTTGTTTTAAGGAAATAGTTATAAAGTAGCTGTTAAAACATAATTGTTCTGCTTCTATGTTTTGAATTTTGAAAAATGGTTATCTACAATTGTGATCAATAAGTGATTTGGAGTATGATGGAACCAACTTGATTTTTGGTGAATAGTAACATACCCTTTTGAATAGTAATATGAAACTAATGAATAGTAAAATGTATTATTATTTTATTGTCTTAAGACTTTAAGATAAGGACATCTTGATTAATTTTTCATGGTTATATAAAATGAGTTATAGTTTTAAAATTGTTAATTTTTGAATAAAGTATGATTTAATTTAAAAATTAAATTAATCATATTTAGAAAAATATTTTCAAAAAATGGAGTTCATTTTTGAATTCAATACGTTAAAAAATGGTTAGGTTGGATTTTTGTTATTTTTCTGAAATTATTGAATTTTTATGAATAGTGAAATACAGTAAAATACCGTATATACAAATTATCAGTTAAATATACTATTTTTTACATCGTGACTGATATAAACCCACTTGTTTCGAAATCACATGCTCTCTTTACTATTTTTATTTCAAGAATGAATGTTATCCATAATCTTGGACAAAAATATTAAAATAATGATTAAAATAATATAAAATCTCTCCTCTCTACTATAAATACCACTCTCATTCCCCTTTTCCTCTCAAACCTCTCAAGGCTTGAGCATTGTCTAAGTTCTCTCAAATCCCCTCCCCAAGGCTCTTCCCCATGTCCAAGACCTACTGGTCTCACCAAAATGGCAAAACCAAAGGCCTTAAGGAGGATCTCCAGGAGAAGAGATCAAGAGGTAAGAATCCTCTTTCAGTTTCATGTGTTTTCTTTTCAATTCCTTTATTTTCTTATACTCTATTCCCCTCCCCTTATCCAAGAGGTATGAAATCTATAGAATATTATATATTCTGTATGTTATCATGTTCATGTAAAAAATCATCATCTTTCTTCATTTCCACTTCCTATTATTCTAGAAAAAAACACCATTCATGATGTGTCATTTACCAAAATTGTGGACGATGTGCTTTAAATTTACATTACTTCCTTTAAAGATGATCAAAAAACCCTTTTAATGGTTGAAATATAATTTAAAGTTTATTATGTAACCTATTTTATGTTCTAGAATGAACTTCTATGCATGACATTAAATTATATAATGAAACAAGTTCATGATTATCAAGGAACAACCAAAAATGATCTAAACAAATATCATTAATGTTTTATCTAATGATTCATCATCATATATGATAAAAAAATTATTTATGGTATCATTATATATTATGTAAACATATTAATATCATTTCATTCCACTTCTGGAATTTCATTTCCATATGAAAAGAAAATCAAATACAAACTGACCATGAAAATCATATAAAGAACGCACCTGAAACAATGAAAGGAACAAAATACTAATAATTAAAGGGTGAAATGATGTTATGAAATGATCATATAAGGTGTTATAAACATGAACATGTTTCTGTAAAATACTAATAACACTCTTTTAACCATTATACAGGAGGTTTAAAGAAGTTTGAAGTAAGAAAAACCTAAGGTAAGGGAATTCTTAACCTGATTTCCATTATTTGGGTTAACCTTCTACTTCATTAATTATGTGGTATTAAAATTGTTTTTGTGATGAATTTTGTTTATATTATGTTGAATTATGTGTATTTATAGTGTATATACATATTCCATCCACTCTATTAAGTCTCACTTTAATTATATGATATTTTTAAGGGGATTTTCTTTTAAAATCATCTTTTAAAATTTTATTTAACAAAATTCAAAAGCAATATTTTAATTGAATTATTCATGTTGTGTGATTATGTTCTAGTTATTGGGAATTTTTTTATGATTAATGGTGGGACCTATATATCCCTCTAATTCATTGAGTATGTGTAAGTTGGAGGTCGGTTGTATGGTTACTCCAAGTGTAACTGTAATGGTTACACAATAAGGTAGCTGAGAGAGTTACATTGTAAGGTAGTTGTGAGGGTTAAAAATTATAAGGTATCCAAGAGAGTTAAAATATTATGTAAGTAACTCCCTAATGTACCTTTATGGTTCTATTTATGTTCTTTATATTTTGTGGAAATCTAGTGGAAATCTCAAGTTTCACAAAGTAAGTATAAATGTATGAGAAGTATATCTTTTTGAAAATGATTTCATACATTTACAAGTATTCATGGACTAATATTTTATTTTTCCTCTTTTTATATCTCTTACTAAGCTTTCTGTGCTCATCCCAAGTTTTTAAATGATTTTCAAAGCTTATAAGTATGTGTAAGACAAAGATGGAATCCAAGTTAAATTTTATGATGATTTGTCAAAGAAATCATGTTGTATTTGAAAAGTTTTATATTTTGGAAGAAATGGATACTGTTTTTGTGGTATGTGCTCTATATAAATTTGGAATGTTATGTATGTATTATATCCCAATTATATAAAACTCTAAACTTGAAAATATCATCAATATAAAATGAAGTGAGTTCTTGACTAAAATTCAAGATTATGTAATGTAATAAGGTCGAGTCCTTATAACTGGTGTAACCATCAAGGGAAAGAAAGGAATCTCAAAGGATTTATCTATGAATTTTTCCAATATTTTCACTAAAGATTCACCAATGAAGACATTTATTATGGGATTGAACTAACAGATTGTTTTTTTTACAAAATCTGAGTGGTTGGAATGCTCGTTCGAAGCTCAAAAGGTTAATGTTCTAGATGGATAAAGATAAGTCCCAAGGTCTAGATTGATGGAGTTTGTTCTTTTCTAGCTTCCATGGTAGGTGGAAAGTACACAAACCCCACTAGCCCCTTGGATGATTCAATATTAGTTGTTTCACATGTTAAATGTACATGCTTCCATAGTTGAAGGATGGTGGGTATTGGTGGAGAATTAGTGGGAGAGTTGTGTCAAAGTTGATACCTATCACCATGCCTATTTAAGAAGGGCCATGGAAGCTTCATCAATTATCAGTTCTGAGCTAGGAGAGCTCATTATATCCAAAGAGAGTTGGAGAGATCCATTGTTAGAGAGCCTTGAGAGATCCATGTGAGAGGGGGGTTGTAAGCTTTGTTCATGTTGAAATAAAGCCCATTTTTTTCTTTTTTATTCATCCATTAATCTCTCTTAGTGGTCAGTGAATCACAACAAGTGGTATCAGAGCCATTTCTGGTGAAATGGTGGTGAGCAATAGAGATTTGTCGATGACTGAAAAATTCAAGTTTCTCAGAATCCTATTTTGAAGGTAGATTCTGAAAGTTCATGTCAAGCCAATTCCAACATCACAAACAGCATAAAAAATGGAGCAAAAACGAGATTCCAAGGCCCGATCAAAGTTTTTCCAAACTTCGGGCACTGCAGTACCCCTTTCCAAAGAAGAAGGTATTGTTCCGGTGTCAGAAAAATTTACAGTGAGTTTTCGACAGCTGCTCTGGCACACCACGTCATCGAACGATCTCGGCTGTGGAAATTGATTTGGTCATATATTGATCAATCGGTGTTGGATTTTGACAATCCAGGAGTCAATTTCACCATTTTTGACCATTCTAGATGTAACAGTGAGATCCATTTTTCCAAATTATGCACCAATTTTTTTGAATGAAAATTCAATGGAGGGACCATCCACGGGAGGTGGTCGAGGGGCCAAAAACAAACGCCAAATCCAGGGAAGGTCTATAGATGGAAGGAGGCCAACATATAAATGCTACCATTATTCCATGAAGGGACACACGAAAAATAATTGTCGAAAGTTTCTATAAGAAAAGGGCCAAAGTAGCAACCGACAACGAAGAAATGGAGATGCACATGTGACAGTCTATGGAGAATTCATTCTTTTCTCCAAATATGGAGAAGAGACATGATTTCATATATCAGTCCAAGATATGGAATGAGTGTTCGATACTGCAACAACGTACCATGTCACTCTGCATCATGAGTATTTCTTGACTTATCAAACTGGTGACTTTGTGCAGTCAAAGTGAGGAATACCAGTTCGACAGAGATTATTGGAATGAGTGATATCCAAGTCAAGAAGAACATTGGATACACAATCATCTTGAAGGATGTTTGGCATGTTCCAAGTCTTCAACTCAACCTGTTATTAGGTATAGCCTCTAATAAACATGTCTATGCCAACATCTTCAGCAATGGAGTGTGGAAGATGATGAAAGGATCCATAATCATTTCCTGAGGACACATATGTGGTACGTTGTACAAAACTCATGTGAAGATATGTGGAAAAAACCTCAACACAGTGAAATGATATATTTCATCCACTATATGGCATAGGAGACTCGACCACACGAGTGAAAGAGGTTTATCTACCCTAATGAAGAAGAAGTACATCATTATTGAAAAGGATGCATCACTTAATCCTTGTAAATACTTCTTGTATGGAAATAGCATAAAGTCTCATTCAACACCGCTTCGTGAAGGAGATCAGAGTTATTGGATCTGGTATACTCTAATGTATGTGGACCCATGGAGGTGGATTAATTGGGAGAAAACAAATACTTATTATCCTTTATTGATGATGCATCTTGAAGGGTGTGGATGTTCTTCTTGCGGATGAAGGACCAAGTACTAGACTACTTCAAGATGTTCTATACCATGGTGGAGAATGAAACTGGAAGGAAGCTGAAGTGTATTTGTTTAGATAGCAGAGGAGAGTATGCATCTAGAGAATTTTATGCCTATTGTAGGAGTTGGGGAATCCGACATGAAAGGATGGTCTCACACGCCCCACAACACAACAGAGTTGTGGAAAGGATGAATAAAACCATCATAGAGATAGTTAAAAGCACGATGATTTTGGATAAGCTCCCTAAGAAATTCTAGAGAGAAGCTGTTCAAGTTGCATACTACCTCATCAACATATCACCATCAATACCGCTAAATTTTGAGATTCCACAAAATAGATTGTTGGTCAGAGTAGATTACTCAAGAGGGGGGTGAATTGAGTATCTATAAAAATTTCTGTTAAAAATTGATTCTTTAAAAATTTCCCCCAATTAAAATATAATCAAAGTTAGTTTGTAGTGAATTTATAAAAGTCATAAATTTTCAATTAATTTCTTAGAAGATTGATTTAGTTCTCAGCTATACTAATTTGAAGATTGTTATAACTTTTGAAACTAATCTACTAGTTTAAAACATATATAAACACTTTCTAAACTAACTATCAAAGTTCAATTCAATTTTATGTAATAGGTAATAAACAAAAATTAAAACTAAAAGGCAAATACACGGTGGAAATAAACAAGAGTTTCAGTATCAAGCTGAGACTTAGTCCTCTCCACTTGGTGATCACCTAACACCAAGTAGTTTATATTAATAAAATTTTAGATCCACACCCTAGATCAGGGTTCACAACAGCACATAAGGCTATCCAGGACACACTTGACCTCTACCACAGTTATTTGTGGGAAAAACAACAAACAGGTCACACTTGACCTCTTCCACTGTTCTACGTGGGATACAAGAGTAAAATAGAGAGTGAGTTTGAGGATATCGAGTATCCTCCAGTTGTGATCAGGAGACAGTGTGTGCGTAATAGACAGATACACACACTACTCAAAAAGTTAAACAAAAGAACACAGCCGAGTTAGAGATGTAGAATAGAGTTTAGAATTCTCTCTGTGTTATGCAGTGAAGCTTCTGGACTCGATTGATGTGGGAGAAATGAGGTTTGATCCCACTTCTAAAATTTGGCTTCAAAACAGATTATCATAGACACTATAGTCTAGCTTTTAGGTGTGAAAATTTCAGCTCCACGATGTTAGGATGTTCAGTGAAGTTCAGCAGGTTCTTGCTTGTCTTATTGATCTCCTTGTGTACTCCAGCTTTGAGTTCTTGAGATTTTGAAGACAACTTCGAGAGTTGTAAGAGATTTTAGTTCTTCTTTTGTTTTCAATTTTCAATACATTCCCCCCAGTCTCTCTCTCTGCAATATCCAGCTTGTAATCCTTTTATACTTCAAGGTCCAGCAGGCATGAAGATCTTCCCACATGCAGGTACCTCGTACTATCTATGGATAGTCCTACAAAAAACAATA
Organism: Viscum album; assembly: GCA_963277665.1. Classification (NCBI taxonomy): domain Eukaryota; kingdom Viridiplantae; phylum Streptophyta; class Magnoliopsida; order Santalales; family Viscaceae; genus Viscum; species Viscum album. The sequence goes on from OY728127.1 coordinate 1,142,522,730, forward strand.
AATAATGTCAAAAACATTAATTTTTCTAAATATGACCGTTATATATAAATTTGAATAAATAAATTAAAAGACAGTTTTTATAACTATCAGTGAGTCATAAGTATCAGTGACTCATTTGCATCGGTCTGTCATCATCAGTTTGTCAACGTCAGTGACTCAGCATCGGGGAATCCAAGTATCAGTGAGTCTTTTGTGATATCGGTCTGTCCTCATCGATCTGTCAGCATTGGTCTGCTAGTATCGGTCTGTCTGGGCATTGGTGAGTCGTCATCGGTGACTCATTTTGAACTATCGGTGTGTCACCCATCAATGAATCGTCCATTGATGAATCGTCCATCGGTGACTCGTCCATCAGTGACTCATCCATCAGTGACTTGTCCATTAGTAACTTGTCTATCGATGACTCATCCATCGATGACTTATCCATTGGTGACTTGTCCATTGGTGACTTGTCCATCAGTTACTTTTCCATCAATGACTCCTTTTAAACTATCAGTACCAGAGACTCTGAAAAACTTATAGTGTCTATCTTATATAGAACACTACCAGATTAAGTGAAATCCATAAATACATAAATATATACACTGGTAAACATATTGAATCATGAATATATATAGTTAATTGATTTATTGAAATGTATTGTATAGTATGACATAATTTATTTTCTTAGATATATTCAATGACATGATCAAGTTTATTTAGTACTTAATATAATAATTAACAGGATCTGTAGATTGACATGATTTGTGATTATGAAAACCACTATTTTTTAGAGGGTCCAACAATCTCCCCCTTTTGATAATCACAAATTATAGCACAAACATGATGTAATAGAGGAAATATATATCATAGAGAGTATATCATTGGGTTTTTTGTATCAGATATGATATATATATATATATATATATATATATATTATGTTGAGTACATTCCATGTGTCCTAGTCCAGAGTTTCTCCCCCTGAGATTAATAATTTATGCCTATACCCTTTATGTCTATACCTTTCTCCCCCTTTTGAGATTAGAAAAAAGGTTAAGTGAAGGAGAAGGAATAAAGAGAAATAACATAAAGATAATGAGAAACACAGTGAAGACAAAAATTATTTTAATTAAGGTTCAAGAGAGTACAATTAGCAAAAGAAAAAGTAAAAATCCCTATCAAATAAACAATCCACCACTAAGGGTTTGGATTCTGAGGTTATTTGACTTTATTTGATGGATCAGTAGTAGGATCAAAAGGTATTTATTTGTATGTAGGCAGAGGTTTCCAAAAAACAACTCCTGGAAAGGAAACACCTATAGGGACAGTGGTTTTAAGGCTAGGTCTTCTCTCTGAAAGAACACGACTCTGAGGTTATGCCTGAATCACTCATAAAATCTAAGAAAGGGCTTGAGAGACAATCATCTGAGCAGGAGGATGAGAGGTAGTTCCAATGGAAGCAGCAGGTGGAACCACTATGGATTCGGCTTGAACATTCAAGTATAGATTGAGAAGTTTGATGAATTCATTAATGATTTCACCTCCATACTGTATAGCCTTCTTGAAATCATCCTTAATCTCCAGGAACTTATCCATGAGAGGATTAAACTCCTTTAATTGTACCACTTTCTTCTTAAAGTCTTATGTTACTCGAGGAATATTGAGATTTTCAGCCAAATACTTGAAATTATTGATGAGATCATACTTGGTAAAGATCTTGGAAAAATATTTATCCACCTTCTCTCTAATATCATTTTGAGTAGTAGAGGCTTCATTTGTGCACTCCCTTACCATGTTGTAAACAAGATCGGTATTTCTATGCACTTTGGTAAGAGTTTCTTTGTCTGAATCGCTCTAAATATTCTTGAGTTCTTCCCTCATCATAGCCCTAAGTGACTCTATATCAGTAGCATTAGCCTTGCTACCTTTAGAACTAGATGGACTAGTGATCATCTTGTTAAGTTCCTCCTTCAATTTTTTCAAATCTACACTCAGTAGATGTGTCACTAAGTTTCTAAGAACTTCCATCATACCACTAAAAGAAGTATTGAAATCAGTGATCAAAGAGTTCAACTCATTGCTCATCCTCTTCACTTCTTATCTCAGCATAGTATTGTTTCTGATAATAATCACGGTTATAATAATGAGATTAGGTTGAATATCATGAATCGTCATCCTTGAAATTTTAGCAGCATCAACATCTGAAATGATCATGGAAGTAGAGGCTTCATTTTTGGATCCAATCAAGGCTCTCACTAACTCACAGAAATCAACTTTGAATTTCTCTAGATCAACCTTAGTGATATAGTCACTAGCACTGGTTGTGCTATTGGCTCAACTACAGGAGGTGAAACCGATGAAGTAGGTGCAACAGGTTTTGCTTTAGCTTGATCTTGTGGAGTAGGAGGAGGTGCTTCCATCTCCTCATCTGAGTCATAATCCAAGACAAAAAGTATGAGCCCTGGATTCTTGTTCCACTCACCAGTACATGTCCAGTACATGTCCAGTATCTGGGCTCTATTGTGTCAACCTGAACTCTTCTTCCCTGAGGCTTAGATATAATCCCAGCATCATCTTCTTCTTCATCCTGTCCTCCATCCAATACAAAATTTCTCGGCCTAGGTACCAATTGGACTTGAGGTTCTAATTACACCCCAGCCACTTCAGCTTCTCCAGGAACTTCCTCAATTTGAGGCATAGGCTCAATATGATCCTCATCCTCTTCCTCTTGGATACCCTCCATAATTTCATTCAATTCCTGAATGATTTCTTGCTTTTAAACATCAGAATGGTCAGGCCTATCCTCATTACTAGCATTTCCATGATCAACAACCTCATGTTCAATAGGATCAACACCACCCTTTCCATCATCTCTATCAGCAGCTCCATGTACAGATTCTTCACTAGATCTGTCAACCACTTGTTGACCCACTTTTAAAGAATCACCGGCATGGTCATCAATACATTCATCATCATCATCATAATCATCATTATACTCCTCATCTAACTTACTTACATATCCTTCCACACTAGTTACTTTAGTCTCTTCCTCATCCTCATCACCTAACAAAGGTTCCCTTGAGGGTAGATCCAATGGTGGGATAGCAGGTCCATAAGACATGTCTTTTGGACTATCGGCAATATCAGGATCACTCATGTCATCAATAGGAGATCCTTCTTCCCTTAGTAACTCAGCCTCATCTTCCTCATCTGAATAGATAGCTTCCTCCCTTGGTTTTAGGCCTTGATTAGCTTGATCCTTTGGTTTGGTAGGATGGTCAATCAGATTGTAATATTCATACAGTCTTTCCTCATCTCATACCCAACATTTCTTACAAGGGTTCTAGAAAATCTTCATCCTCTTTCAAATCTCTTTCTGAAGACAAAAATCACTGCAGACACTAATCACTTCATTTCCATATTCCATAAAGACTAACTTCTTTAGCATTGTAGAGATCATCCTAGGATAGTAAAAACATGTTTCTTTCTTAGAGGGTTTTATCATATCAGAACTATGTACCATTAGGTACCTACACAGATTCACCTTTATCCCATTTTTCAATAGGTAAATCAGGAATACATCCTGACACTTTAAAGCTGAGAAGTCTCCCTTCCCTGGGTAGATCTGATGTTGAATTAACTTAGATAGAAATCTTTCCTCTCCATCCAACTCACTAGAAGTATCTCTCCTAGATTCTTCACTTCTAGTTAGCTATTTTAGAGCATCCTCATATGAAAAAAAAATCAGAGGAAGGAGGAATGTTACCCTGATAATCGGAAAATATGCCTTCATGAGGCATTTCCAATAATTCAACTCATTACTTTGATGAGAAAGAAATCTTTTTCCCCTTCACTACTAACTTCATTCATGCTTCCTCAGCTCCATACAGGGATATCTTCAAGTTGAGATAAAACTCATGCACAAGATGGGGATAAAAAGGACTCTCATTTTTCAAGAACCAACTTAGCCAACCTTGAGATTCCAGCACTCTCAACAAAAGTGACTTTCTTGATAGAATCCAATTAGCTGACACTTCCTTCTCAGCTGTAACAACTCAGCTTCCCAAACCTGGTTTTGTAGTACCACTAGACTCACCCTTCTGACACTTAGCTGATGTAGATTTACTTGGCTCTTCTATCATGCACTTCTTCCTTTCCATTTATGAAGATTTGAGACTAAAGTAATTTTAAAGGTCATGGGTAGAGAGGTAGAGTGTCAAAGAGTACAAGGTTCCATGGAAGAGGGGAAGGTGAAGAGTCGAAGTGAATTGAATTCATTTTATCATTTAGGGATTGTAAATCATAAAAACATAAAATTAAAAAATAGTAAAAAGAAAACAAAATTGTGTCTTTTTAATTAAAACATACAGAATTACAAAAGGGTCTTTATATGAATTGGTTTCACACAATCACTATTACACAATCGGTTTCACCTGATCGGTTCCACTAATTGGTTTCACCTGATCAGTTTCACTTGATCCAATAACACAGATAAATAGATTATTCCTAAGGGGAAAGAGGTTGAAAGGACTTTAGAGATTTATCATTCCTAGTTCATGTATGATGTAGTTCATTCTCTCAGAGTTTAAAGGTTTGGTGAAAATGTCTGTTTCCGACGCTTTCGCCGGGGCGCGCGCGCGCATCCGTTCGTGGATGACGCGCAGCTGTTGCCCCGCATTCCCTCTTTCCAAAGGCGGCTGGCCTTCATTCCTTGTTCAGGGACGTCTTCTCCTTGATCGAAACGGGATGATGGGATGTCGGTTCTTCCTTCCGTGGATTCCTCCTCAGAACTCATCACCTAGTCCGGTTCTCCCTCATAGATTTAATACGTTGTTCATGAATCTCATTCCTGGTGCCATATCTTCATGGACGCCGGTTAATTACACTACTTCCGTCAAGACTTTCCATACGATCTTGACATGGTAGCGACCTTCGGTCGGAGTAGACGGAAACATCAGGTATGTCGGGGCATCTCTGGGTGCGTGGACATAGGGGAACCTGTATTCTTCCTCATAAGAGGGCATCTCAAGGGTGCAGAACCCGAGGCGTGCATCTGAGGTTTTCCTCAGCTTCCCGTGTTTAACACAGGGTATGTTGCAAGATTAACATCTAGCAGAGACGGTTACACCAAAGGCGTGTCATTCGAGGTTTTCCTCAGGCATCTCATGTTTATCACGAGGTAGGCCGCGAGTTTAACGTATTGCAGAGACGGAATGAGGGTGATCAGAACGTCCCATAGAGACGGATCAGATTGGTATATCCCAAAGGGAGAACATCTAGAAGATGGATGGATCAGAACGGCCAATGAGGACGGATCCGAGGTAGTGCACTCCCTAGAGGGGAAAAGGGTGATGAATCGGGGTGTACACAGAGTACAACGACCCGGAGATATGATGGGGCTTACACATGGAAAGCGGCCCATGCGCCGCTAGGAGCAGCGAGGAGGTGGATGGCATAATCCCACCGGGATGTGGCGGCCCGGGTGAGAATCAGGATGGTTGATGGATGGATGAATGAAGTGGAGGGGGAGTTAAATGGGACCATCACAGGGGCGACGGTGAAGTTGGGCTTGAGCCTTGAAGAGGCTTCCTACGTATCCTCGTGGCAGGGAATCAAAGTCTGCATAGTTCGGGATGGTGCCGATGGACCAGCACGAGGGTGGACCTTGGTCCGATGGATGTCGTCAGCGAACCAACGTAAAGGTGGACCTTGGTCTGATGCGTCAGCGAACCGACGTGAAGGTGGACCTTGGTCTGATGGGCATCATCAGCGTACCGACGTAAAGGTGGACCTTGGTCCGATGAGTGGCGGGCTTGAGCCACTGGAAGGATTCCTACGTACCATGCCTTGGCATGGATCAAAGACCTCATAGTTCAAAGGGTTTCATCGGTGAACCGACGTGAAAGTAGACCCGTGGGTCCACTAGTGGTGGTCTTGAACCTTGAGAAGGTTTCCTACGTACAATGCCTTGACATGGATCAAAGTCCTCGTAGTTCAAAGGATCGATGGAATACAGTTTAACGTCATGCGGGACGATAGTGAACCTTGACGTGAATGAGGTCGGGATGACCGGATGGTGGGTTTGAACCTCGTAGAGGCTTCCTACGTACCATGCCTTGACATGGATCAAAGTCCTCGTAGTTCGGGTTAGTCACAACGGCTTACCGTCAGACTGGAATTGCAGTTTAACGTCGTGCTGGATGTGGGTATAACACGACGTGAATTGGATGATGGGTGGGCTTGAACCTCGTGGAGGCTTCCTACGTACCACGCCTTGACATGGATCAAAGACCCCGTAGTTCAAATGGGGCTTTATCGGCGGTCCGACGTGAAAGTTGACCTTGGTCCAATGAGTGGTGGGCTTGAACCTTTGGAAGGTTTCCTACGTACCAAGCCTTGACATGGATCAAAGACCTCGTAGTTCAGGTGGGAATGGGTGTACAGTTTAATGTCATGCGGGACAAGGGGGGCATACAGTTTAACGTCATGCTGGACGAGGGCGAAACTCGACGTGAATGAACGACCGAGCAATGTGTCTTGAACCTCATGGAGGCTTCCTACGTACCATGCCTTGACATGGATCAAAGTCCTCGTAGTTCAAATGGGATGGGTCGCAATGGCTTTCCATTGGACCGGAATGCAGTTTAACGTCATACTAGACGGGAATGAGACCCGACGTGAATAAATGACGGGTGGGCTTGAACCTCATGGAGGCTTCCTACGTACCATGCCTTGACATGGATCAAAGTCCTCGTAGTTTGCTAAGGGTGGGGGGTCAGGGTCGGTGCTCACTCTAAGCCCATGTGAGTCATGCTCAGTGTGAGAAACAAGAGGTTGCAAGGACCTGACGATCACGTCGCGAAGGATGCGTCTGTGAGAAGCGAAGAGGGGATTACGCGTTAGGCGGCCCATGGTGCTGGGACTTACTCCAGGATGGAGGCCCAGGGAAAAGGATGATGATAGTTTTGGGCTTGAGCCTCGAAGAGGCTTCCTACGTACCATGTCTTGACATGGATCAAAGACCATGTAGTTCTTCTTATGACGGCTTACCGCCGATTGGGGGTTTCAACGGATTACCGCTGGATTGGGTCATAACGGCTTACCGCTGGATAAGATCACAACAGCTTACCGCTGGATAGGGTTTTCAACGGCTTACCGCTGCATAGGGATGTCAATAGCTTACCGCTGAAAGGAGTGACAATAGTGGATGGGGCTTACGGTAGGAAGCTGCCTGGGTGCCGCTATGGAGCGGCAATGGTGAATGGGGCTTATGCAAGGAGCTGCCCGGGTGCCGCTATGCAACGGAAATGGTGAATGGGGATTATGCAAGGAGTTGCCTGGGTGCTGCTAAGGAGCGGCAACGGTGAATGGGGCTTATGCAAGGAGCTGCCCGGGTGCTGCTAAGGAGCGGCAACGGTGAATGGGGATTATGCAATGAGATGCCCGGGTGCCGTTATGGAACGACAATGGTGAATGGGGCTTATGCAAGGAGCTGCCTGGGTGCCGCTATGGAGCGACAATGGTGAATGGGGCTTATGCAAGGAGCTGCTCGGGTGCTGCTAAGGAGCGGCAACGGTGAATGGGGCTTATGCAAGGAGCTACCCGGGTGCTGTTATGGAACGGCAATGGTGAATGGGGCTTATGCAAGGAGCTTCCCGGGTGCCGCTATGGAGCGGCAATGGTGAATGGGGCTTATGCAAGGAGCTTCCCGGGTTTCATCCTCATGTCTGGCCATGAGGGCATCCCAACTCACTGGTGAATTGAGGACTTCATCTATGCACTAGTGCACAAGAGGGATAATGCCAAGGGGCATTGGAATCATGCCATTGTAGTCATGGAATTGAGAATCTTATGCTTGGAGCATAAGGCATCTCATGTTTGGAACAAGAGGCATCCTACGTTAGGAACATAGGGAGAATACTACAGTTTATAGTCTTGTAGGTAGGACTGTTGGCATCTCATGCTAGGAGAATAAGGCATCTCTCGTATAGGGAAAGAGACATCCTATCATTTGTTAGATAGGGAGAATACTACAGTTTAGAGTCATGTAGGTAGGACTATTGGCATCTTATGTTTGGAACATAGGGATTACAACAGTTTATAGTCATGTAGATAGGACTATTAGGTAGAAGATGCCTAGAAATGGTTGGTGTTGGGACTTACGCAAGGGCGGCCCTTTCTGGTTCAACCTGGCATAGGAGCCAAGTGATTGGGTTTGGAGGAGTTGCCTGAGGGATGGTTCGACTCAAGGTACTCGGGGAATTGATGATGAGAATCTCGACTCACGACATGGAATGAAACCCAGAGGAATATGTCGACTCTAGGTGTTCCACGGTGTGCGGAGGAGTGTATCAAATAATGGTATTCCACAGGTGGAAGGTGGGAGCGCATAATGGCGCAATGGAAAATCCCAGTATCCCGGCCCGAAAAGTTCGCGGTGCGACTCTCCATTTTTCATGGGGGTCTGTGACGGTAACGAAGGGACCATCCCGGAGGGCCGGGACCGAAGCCCGGCACTGACCCCGATCGGGGGTGCGGGGGCGCAGCCCCCGCGGTATGGACCGGTGGGCGCGAAGGTAGGATCCTCGCGAAGGATAGGTCTTCGCGAAGTAGCTTCGCGAAGCATGGCCTCGCGGAGCAATGGGCTCTCGCGGAGCAAAGGGGTCTCGCGGAGAAAATGGGTCTCGCGGAGCAAAGGGGTCTCGCGGAGCAAATGGGTCTCGCGGAGCTTGGTCTCGCGGAGCAGCATCGCGGAGCATGGGCTCTCGCGAAGCTCGGTCTCGCGGAGCAGCATCGCGGAGCAGCATCGCGGAGCAGCATCGCGGAGCATAGGCTCGTGGAGCATGGACTCGCGGATCCTCCGCTCGCGGAGCAGCAACGCGAAGGAAGCTGCTCGCGGAGCATGGCTTCGCGGAGCCGCAATGCGGAGCTCCGCTCGGCCGCCCAAGGGGAGAAGTGGTCGTGGCCGTCCTCTTGGAGAAGGGGGGTGAGCTGGGTATTTATAGGCAAGGGGCTCCGCGAAGCAGAACTTCCGCACCGCCTCAGGAGCTTCGTGGCGCGCTCGTGAACGTCAAATTCATTCGCAGAGAGTTACCGCCTCCGGAGCTTCGCGGGACCGCGATGCTCGGGTGCTTCGCATCGGTGCTTCGCATTTGTGCTTCGCATCAGTGCTTCGCGAGGGGTCTTCGCGGCGCATCTCAAACGTCAAACAGGTTTGCGGAGCCTCTCGCCTCATTACTTCGCGGCGGCGCTCCGCGATCACGGAGGGGGCTTCGCGAATGGGCTTCGTGAACCAGATTTCCATCCCAACTTCAAACGTCCATAACTCCTAATCCGTAACTCCGTTCGGGCCCTACGACCTACCAAATCGAAGCTTAAGAAAAGTTCTACGATCTTGTATCGTGTATGGAAGCATTCGGAAAATCTAAGGAACGAGTTTTCCGGGGTCTACAATGTCAGAATGTTGAAGCTTAGTCCCAATAAACTCAAGAGTTATATCACCCTTTTGATAATGATCTCTCAAAAAGTAATGTCTTACATCAATATGTTTTATTCTAGAATGAGAAATAGGATTTTTAGAAATGTTAATAGCACTTGTATTGTCACATTTTATGGGGATATGTCTGAATTTAAATCCATAGTCTAATAAAGTGTGTTTCGTTCACAAAATTTTTGCACATCAACTACCAACAGCTATGTACTCTGCTTCAATAGTTGATAATGCAACTGAATTTTTCTTTTTACTACACCTTAGAGACTTTCCCAAAAAGTGACATGTTCTAGAGGTACTCTTTATATCTAACTTGCATCCACCAAATTCTGCATCTGAATAACTAACCAAATCAAAAGGTTTTCCTCTAGGATAGATCAATCCTCAATTAGTTGTATATTTGAGATATTTGAAAACTCTATTAACAGCATTTAAATGTGATTCTTTTGGGTTTGCTTGAAATCTTACACATACACACACTCTAAACATAATATCTGGCTTACTAGCAGTTAAGTAGAGAAATCTCCCAAACATTCCTCTTTAAGCAGTTTGATCAACAGATTTACCATTTTCATCAAGATCTAACTTACATGAAGAACTCATAGAGGTTTCACTACTCTTAATGTTATCGAAGCCATATCTTTTCAAAATATATTTAGTGTACTTACTTTGATTTATAATAATACCTTATTTATTTTGAAATATTTGAAATCCAATAAAATATTTAAGTTTACCCATCAAACTCATCTCAAATTCACTTTGCATTATCTTTGAAAAATCATTACATAAAGAATTTTTAGAAGATATGAAGAAAATATCATCTACATATATTTGAGCTATTAAAACTTATTTTGAAATACCTTTTATAAACAAAGTAGGATCGACAACTCCTTTTGTAAAACCATTAGAAATAAGGAAATTACTTAATCTTTCATACCAAGATCTTGGAGCTTGTTTCAAACCATATAAAGCTTTAGATAACTTGATTTGGAAAATGAGGATTTGTAAAGCCTAGGGGTTGTTCAACAATATAACCATTTAAGAATGCACTTTTAACATCTATTTTATAAAGTTTAAAATCCAATTGTGCTGCATAGGAAAGTAAGATTCTAATGGCTTCAAGCCTAACTACTGGTGCAAAGGTCTCTTCATAATCAATTCATTCTTCTGGATTATATCATTGTGCCACCAACCTAGCTTTGTTTATAACTATATTTCTAGCTTCATCCACTTTATTTATAAATACCCATTTGGTTATTATGGTCAAAGTATCTTTTAGTCTATCTACAAGCTTCCAAACTTTATTTATTTCAAACTAATTTAGATCTTCTTTCATAGACATTACCCAAAATTCATCATTGATCGCATCATTGATTTTTTTAGGTTCAAGTTGTGACAAGAATGCTTTATGTTCAACCTGGTTTCTCAAAGAAGCTCTAGTTTTTGTTCCTCTATCTAAATCTCCAACAACAGTATCTAAGGGATGATTTTTAAGGGTCCTAGTTGGTCTAGTAAAGGTGGGACTAGTTATTTGAGGTTCATCATTTTGATCTGGTTCATTATGGCTAGCATATAGAGAATTTACAAAACCATAAGTTTTCACAGATTCCTTCATAGGATGATTTGAGGTTTTAGAATTAATGTCCAGATTGGACATATCCTCTTCAATATTTTCTAGTGATGTCTTAGGTTCATGCTGATCTGTTTCATCAAACTTGACATGTACAGATTCTTCCACACGTTTGATTTTCTTATTAAAGACTCTATAAGCTTTTCTTGATGTAGAATATCCAAGGAATATTCCTTAATCACTTTTGGAGTCAAATTTATCTAAAATTTCTTTAGTGTTCAGAATATAAACTTTACATCCAAACACTTTAAAATAACTTACTTTGGTTTTTCTATTGTTCTGTAAATCATAAGGGGTTTTCTTAAGGATGGGTCTGATTATGACTATGTTTATTATGTAATAAGTTGTATTAATAGCTTCATCCCAGAAATAAATCAATAGGTCATACTTATTAAGCATAGTTCAGGCAATTTCCTGTAGGGTTCTATTTCTTCTTTCTACCACACCATTTTTTGAGGTGTCCTAGGGGTAGAAAAGGTGTGCCTATAGCCATTTTGTGAGCAAAAAGATTCAAAGTCTTGATTTTAAAACTCACAGCCATGGTCACTTCTCAAGGATTTAATTTTAATTCCACTTATATTTTCTATTGTCCTGGCATATTTGGTAAAGTGAGAGAAAGCTTCACTCTTGTGAGCTAATAAAAAAGGTCCAAGTATACCTAGAAAATTCATCTACAAGAACATAAACATAGTTCTTCCCATTGAGACTTGAAACTCTAGATGGTCTAAACAAATCCATGTGAAACAACTCAAGAGGTTGAGAAGTAGTTACTTCTTTCTTTGGTTTGAAAGAGATTTTATGTTTCTTTCCTTTTTGACAAGGATTGCACACCTTATTTTCTGAAAACTCTAATTTTGGTAGGTCTTTAACTAAACCTTTTCTAGTTAACTTCTTAAGGGAGTTTATGTTGCAATGTTCTAGTCTTATGTGCTAGATCCAAGACTCTTTGTGAAAGGCACTTAGACAAGAAACATTATGTGAGGCTAATGTGTCTAAATTTATAGCATATACATTATCATTTCTAAGAGAAGTAAATACTAAGTTATTCTTGGCATAAAAAACATGGAATGAATAATTTTTGAATTTTACATTAAATCCATCATCACACAATTGAGATATGCTGAGCAGGTTATTCTTTAGTCCATCAACATAAAGTACTTTGTAAATTGAACTAGAGTTAGGGTTACCAATCTAGCCTAGGCCGATGATTTTTCCTTTAACATTGTCACCAAATGCGACATGTCCTCCATCAATTTTGATAAGACTTTTGAATCTTGAATAGTCCCCTGTCATGTGTCTTGAACATCCACTGTTCAAGTACAACAGATTTCTACAGGAGATCTTTATGCATTTTACCTATAAAACAGTTTATCCAAGAAATAATTTTGGTACCCATATTTGTTTGGGTCCACAAACATTAGTGATAAAAGCTTTAGGAACCCATAATTGTCTTATGGTATTCCTATATAAAAAATATAGAGTATTTGAAAAATAAACTATGTTTGTTCCAGAAGAGATGGATGTAGTAAAAGAATTTTTAGAACTGGAACTTGCAGTAAAATTCTATTTTTTGCATAAAGAAGCATATTTTCCAGATTTTACTATAAAATGTGTTTTGGATAAATTGCTTTGACCTGGTTGATATCCTATCCCGGAAGTGTACTTAGGAGCTATCTATTTACCAAGAATTTGAGCAAGGGTATTTTTCCCATTTGTAAACTTTTCTAAGTCCTTCTTTAATTGCTTATTAGACATTTTCATATCATTATTTTCTTTTAATAGCTGAGCATTTTTATCTCTTTCTATAGTAAGGTCATATTTAATAGTTACTGTGAGATCATGTTGCTTCTTTAAATATTTATACATATATTTTAACTCATTACATGTTTCTTCCATCATGTTGAAATATTCAAATAAATCATCATTTTTCATATTCTCATACTCACTTTCATTTTCAGAGTAATAAGAATTATGTGCAGGAGAGTATAATGTTACATCAGAAGTGTTTGTCATAAAACACATATTAGCCAAATCATTTTTGTCATCATGAGAAGAAGCATATTTACTGGAGTTGTCCTAAGAGGCACTCCATGTATCCTTTATTGCTTTCTTATATTTTCTATCCTTATTCTCATACTTCTTTTTGTATTTGAGCTTTAGACAGTCAGCTTTGACATGTCCTTTCCTTTTATATTCGTAGAAAATTATCTCTTCTGGTTTATCATTTCTCTTCCAATCCTTTTTCCAGTTTCCCTTGTTATCATACTTTCCTTTTTAATTGGGATTTTTGAAAAACATCTTTTTCCTATAAAATTTCTTGAATCTCCTGGCCAGCTGGGCCATTTCTTCATCACTATCCGAAGCTGATTCTTCACTACTTGAACTTTCAACAACAGCTTGAACTTTCTCCTTATCTTTACTTTTAGTGGCATTATTCTTGAAAGCTATAGAATTTCTTTTTATTTTATCCTCTTCTTGATTTACTTTGAGTTCCTCTTCATATATCATTAATTTTCCAATCAATTCCTTCACTGGCATCTTATCAATATTGTACGATTCTCTAATGGACACATATCTCCCTCGCAATCTCTTTGGTAAGCATCACAGAATCCTCATAATCTACTCTTTGGATGTAACTTCTCTTCTTAAAGAGATCATGGTATTCACAATTTCATTGAACCTGAGATACATATCAGAAATAGATTCATCAGGCTTCATTTGAAAAATATTATATCTAATAGTATAAGTATTTAATCTCATTTTCTTCACATTAGATGTTCCCTCATGAGAAACAAAAAAAGTGTCCCAAATCTCATGTGCAGTTTTACAAGCATAAATATGATTAAACTCTTCATCTCCTAGTACACAGTATAGAGAATTTATAGTTTTACAATTATTGTTATATGCAGTCTTGGTAGGTTCATCCCAAGTGTTTCTAGAAGTTTCAGGAATTGCATATTTACTTTCAATAACAGTCTAGATTTCAAATATCATTCTTTCTAGATGTATTTTCATTTTAAGCTTCCTCTAAGCATAGTTGGTTCCATTGAAAAATGGTGGTCTATTAGTATCAGCTCCTTCTAGTCTATTATCCATGATATAAATTGTAAAATAATTTCAAAGAGATAAAAATTTAGAAATAACAAAAAATTTAAGATCTTGGAAAAACAACAACAATCAGAGTTGAAAAGGTTTGAAAACTGACAAATTTTTAAAATACATTTGATACCAAATGTTGTTCAAAGTAGATTACTAAAGAGGGGTGTGAATTGAGTATCTATAAAAAATTTTGTTAAAAATTGATTCTTTAAAAATTTCCTCTAATTAAAATATAATCAAAGTTAGTTTATAGTGAATTTATAAAAGTCATGAATGTTCGATTAATTTCTCAAAAGATTGATTAGTTCTCAACTATACTAATATGAATATTGGTATAACTTCTGAAACTAATCTACTGGTTGAAAACAGATATAAACACTTTCTAAACTAACTATCAAAGTTCAATTCAGTTTTATGTAATATGTAATAAACAAAAATTAAAACTAAAAGGCAAAGACACAGTGGAAATAAACAAGAGTTTTAGTCTCAAGTTGAGACTTAGTCCTCTCCACTTGGTGATCACCTAACACCAAGTAGTTTATATTAATAAAATTTTAGATCCACACCCTAGATCGGGGTTCACAATAGCACATAAAGCTATCCAGGCCACACTTGACCTCTACCACAATTATTTGTGGGAAAAACAACAAACAGGTCACACTTGACCTCTTCCACTATTCTACGTGGGATACAAGAGTAAAATAGAGAGTGAGTCTGAGGATATCGAGTATCCTCCAGTTGTGATCAGGAGACAGTGTGTGCGTAATAGACAGATACACACACTACTCAAAAAGGTAAACAAAAGAACATAGCCGAGTTAGAGATGTAGAATAGAGTTTAGAATTCTCTCTGTGTTATGCAGTGAAGCTTCTGGACTCGATTGATGTAGGAGAAATGAGGTTTGATCCTGCTTATGAAATTTGGCTTCAAAACAGAGTATTGTAGACACTATAGTCTAGCTTTTAGGTGTGAAAAGTTCAGCTCCACGATGTTAGGATGTTCAGTGATGTAAAGACCCGTAAAATTCAAGGAAAATTTTTTCTTAATTTTCTTTAGAATTTTACAAGAGCGCGGTTTCAGACGGCACCTGATTCCGAGGCCCGGAGTGCCCGGAATTAATTTCCGAAGTTTGGGCTCGGGTACGTTCAGTGAACGAACGAGCGGGAATTCCTAACTTTTGATCCGGTGCTCGGAATTGAAATCTGAGGGCACCGATGAACTCGCAGCGCCGATATTCGCTTAATGAGACCTTTTCGGGAGTTGCGTTTGTTGCGGGTTGAAAGTTACGTTTTGGGGGTTTTCAGTTAAGTTAAATAAAATTGTGTAAAACAAATTTTATTTTAACTTATTAAAAAAAAACCTACCTAAGGGGGTTGGAAGTGGGACCCACACCCACTTAACCTCCCTTGGGAGGATTAAGTGTGGTGGGGCCCACACGAACCCCTAAGTCTTTTCATTTTCTCTCAACATACTTAACCCCTCTTTTAATGGCTTAAGTTACCCTTATTTAATTAAGGGAGTTAAACCCTTTTTGAATTTCAAACCTTTGAAATTCTTTTTGTGAATAAAATAAGACTTTGTCTTATTTTGTTGGGTTAGAACTCTTAGTCACCTTGTGTGGTTTTCTTTTGAGAGCTCCTCCTCCATCTTCTTCATCTTGACGAAGAACGTTCATCTTGACGAAGAACGTTCATCTTGACGAAGAACGCTCAAACTCCGACGAAGAACGACGCCTCTCTTCTTCGTCCTCGGTGTCAACAAGAGGGAACGCCGCATCCTCCTCGGGCCTTCTTCGTCGGCAAACGAAGATCCGCCAACAACGTGTCGCATCGGACGTAACTCTTCGTCAACGGATTTGACGAACGACGACCGCGACGCCCGACTTCCGCGACGCCGTCTTCCGCGGAACGTAGAAGATTCTTTGAATCTCAAACCCGAGGTAGGGGATGTTATTTATTGATTATTTTATTCCATTCTTGAATCATGGATTTTAGCATGACTAAACGTGAGGTTTTGGATATTCTTTAGTTATGTTATTATTTAACGTGAGGGGGGGGGCCGGACCGCATGAACACGGCCGAACCCCCCCTCCAACGTTTGTGTTGATTTTATCTTGCGGGAGGAAGCAAGAGGCGTGGTGCCGTCGCACCACGCGGATGAACGTGCAAATATCTTCGCGATGTCGTCGCACGCTCCATGGTAGAAACAACAGAAACGCGACGCCGTCGCGCCGCGTTGGATGATTATCAAAGCACGGCAGAGGGGCGCGGTGTCGTCGCACCGCGCCGGACGACGAAGACCGCGGCCGGTTCCGGGCCGCGGCAGGACGAGGAGACCGCGGCCGGTTCCGGGCCGCGGCGGAAGGGAAGACCGGCGGCCGGGCCGCCGGCGTCGGAAGCCGAAGAGGGGACCGGAAATTCCGGTCCCGTTGGAGATAACCGGCCGGCCGGCTAGCCGGCCGGATGCCGTTAAACCGGGGAATTAATTCCCCGGCCGGCTGGCTAAACCCCCCTCTTAAAGAGGGGGGGCGTTTAATTTTTAAAAGAGGAGGGGGCCGGCTGCCCCCTCGGTCCGCTCCAGCAAGCCCCCCCACGTGAGGGGGGGGGGGGCGCTTGTTTAAAAAAACGGCGCGGCACTGGCCGCGCCGCCCTCCAGAAAACGCGGGGCTTAGCCCCGCGTGCCGCCGCCGCCGCCACGCGGCCCGCCGCCGCCACGCGGCCCGCCGCCGCCGCGCCACGCGGCCCGCCGCCGCCACGCGGCCCGCCGCCGCCGCGCCGCCGTACCGCCGCCGTCGCGCCGCCGCCGTCCGCCCAGGGGGGGGTCGGGCCGGGTCGGCCCGGACCCGGACCCCCCCGTTTCGGACCAGATTCGGTTTTTGGCTCATAACTTGAGCCTCGGACCTCCGAATGACGAACCGTCTGCGGCAACGCGATCCTTGGATCGAGACGGTCGTTTCGGTATCGCACTCAAGGTTTCGGTTTACTTTGAGTTCGGCCGGGTTGGTTCGTTCACGAAACCAACCGGGCCTTCGGAGCGGAAACGCTCATATCTTGAGCTACGGACGTCCGATTGACGTGCCGTCAGTCGCGTAGTGTTCCTCTTAGTGAGACGGATCTTTTGGCATACTCCGCCCGAGGTTTGGACGCAGGTGGAGTACGGTCGGGTTGGTTTTGCCTTAAAAACCAACCGGGCCCCGGAGACGAAAATGCCAATAACTCTCAGACCGGGCGTCCGATCGACGCGCCGTCTGTTGCGTTGAGTTCCTGTTGACGATACGGAACTTTTGGATACATCAACTTCGGTCTTCGTGACAGTTGATGTATCAGCCTCTCGGCTCGTGGAGCGGATCCTCCGTACGAGCTTGCTGTGTGCGGGAACCCTAGTGCTGGCTGCGACTGTTCTACTGCTACGACTGCTACTGTGACTGCGACGACGACAGTACAGAGATCCTGTGTGGATTTGACGACGACAGTACAGAGATCCTGTGTGGATTTGACGACGACAGTACAGAGATCCTGTGTGGATTTGACGACGACAGTACAGAGATCCTGTGTGGATTTGACGACGACAGTACAGAGATCCTGTGTGGATTTGACGACGACAGTACAGAGATCCTGTGTGGATTTGACGACGACAGTACAGAGATCCTGTGTGGATTTGACGACGACAGTACAGAGATCCTGTGTGGATTCGACGACGACGACTACAGCACTCAGCGATCCTACGTGGATCAGTGCTACAGGTTCTGTGTGAGCCCGATCCTGTGTGGGTCCTTGCGCTCAGCGGTTCTGTGTGAGCCAGCGCCTACAGGTTCTGTGTGAGCCCGATCCTGTGTGGGTCTTCTGCGGGGGTTAGTTACCTATCGATCCTTCGTGGGTCCGACGACTTAGATGGATCAGTGATCATCTTTATCGTCCTTGAAGAAGTATACCTGTGTGAGCTGAATCCTGTTGTTTTCCTGTGTGGATTGTGTTGTGCAATCCTGTGTGGATTATATTTTGCTTTCCTATGTGGAATACGTATACTTTCCTGCGTGGACTGAGTTGTACTTGGGCTCGGAGGTTGGAGCGTATTTGAATTGATGACTTAGGTATATGTATGGGCATATACCTAAGCAGTGTCGGTTGTTACTTCGTGATTGTACTTTTCTTCGTGGTTTATCCTTTGTGGATTTGAGAGACCTTCAGGGGTCTCGGGGTCCCTACTGAGTAGCTTATACTCACCCCTGCACGGGCTTTGCCCGCACTTCGTTGTGTTGGTTGCAGACGACGGACAGTGTTGACCTTAGCTGAGGCTTGCAGAGCGGGACGGTACCCGGAGGTGGACCACTGGGCGGGACGTGCTCGGAGCGGACGGCGGGACCCGTGGAGCAGAGGAGCTATCTGTACCCACCCTTCAGGTGGGATTTCCAGTGGACAGCTCGGAGTAGCGGCTTTACTTTTCAGTTGCTGTTTTTCCCTTTTCGAGTTGTACCTTACTTTCAGTTTGGGTTTGTATTCTGGCCCATTTACTTTTCCGCACTTTCAGTCGTACTCTGTTTGCTTAGTGTTTACTTTCCGCTTGTTTACTCTGTGGTGTGTGTTTACTTTTCAAAGGTAATGCCTTCCCTTTTACCGGGAATTACGCCTTGGTGCTAGTCGCCAGCCCCTGGCCTATGGAAGGCGGGCTTGGGGTAGTCACGGCACGGACCCCGAGGGCGGGTCGTGACAAATTGGTATCAGAGGAGTTCGGTTCTACCGCGAACTCTGATCTTTTCTATGTGAAGCAATAATGTTTAGCGTATTGAGTGTGGTTATCAGTTCAGGGAGTCCAGTGTTGGTGCGGCGGCCGACGTATCCGTACACAAGGACCCTGACTTCTGATTTCCGATTTAATGCACGAAAACATTGATTGCGTGTGTGTTTCAAAGTTTTCTTTGTGATTACTTGTGTCAGCTCACCGGGTATACTGATCTGCTTAATGAAAGTCTCAAGTTTTCTTTGTGATTACTTAATTCAGCTCACCAGGTATACTGTTCTGACTATGGTACTCTTGATCTCCTTTTCAGGATGGCCCCACGACGACAGCCAGCTAGGGTTCCGAGAGTCGAGCGAGACGACAGCCCACCGAGCGACGAGGCTTCGGTGCAGGGCCCTTTGTCAGCAGTGGCACCGGCAGTAGCTTTACCCGCCGATCCCCCGATGCTTCCAGCAGCAGCCGCTGACGATGCACGTCGCCTCAGCGCACTGCATGAGTTTCAGCGCCAGCGACCGCCCAGGTTTCGCGGGGAGACGGATCCCCAGGCAGCAGAGGACTGGCTGGAGGCAGTGGTTCGAGTGTTTAGGCTAGTGAGGACACCAGCAGACCTCATGGTGATCCTCGCTGCGAGCCTACTACACGCAGCAGCAGGACGATGGTGGAGCTTGATGCTCCAGGTGCACGATGAGGCATCTCTTCTTTGGACGGACTTTGAGAGCATCTTCCGCTCGGAGTTCGTCCCAGCCACCCTTCGTGCGGTGCGTATCCAGGAGCTTCTACAGCTGTGGCAGGGCAGCATGACGGTCGCTCAGTACTCGGCGAGATTTACCGATCTCTCGCGCTACTCGACCGACATGGTACGGGATCCATTCTTCCGGGCCCGGACCTTCGAGCAGGGTTTGAGACACGAGATCAGGGCATCGCTGATCTCCCTCAGCATACC
The DNA here is from genome assembly GCA_963277665.1 of Viscum album. Lineage (NCBI taxonomy): Eukaryota > Viridiplantae > Streptophyta > Magnoliopsida > Santalales > Viscaceae > Viscum > Viscum album. Next base: position 1,142,542,608 of record OY728127.1, read on the forward strand.
GACTCAGACAGGAGTACTGGAGCGGGCTCTTCTGATCGAGAGCTTCCTTGCTGAGTCTACACCAGCACAGCGACCCACCGCAGGGCGGCACGTGGTAGAGTCATCTGCAGCTGGCAGTCGACGAATGACTCAGGGGTCCAGACAGACCAGACCTCAGGGCACTGGCTCAGCAGTGCAGGGCACACAACGTGGAGCCAGTCTTTCGAGTGGAAGACAGTGCTATGCATGCGGCGGGCGAGGCCACATGGCTCGTGACTGCCCGACCCGCCATGCGGAGGAGCAGCAGACGGTTGAGGAACCACCTAGGCAGAGGCAGAGGTTCGACCGTGGCGGTCTGCAGGAAGGAGGCGGACGAGGCAGAGGAGCAGGCCGAGCAGCAGGTGGTGGACGACGCTTTGAGGCTCTACCACCACCACCACCAGGAGGTCCACCCCGACCGCAGGGGAGAGCTCAGCTTCAGGCAGCCGAGGCCTTCGATCATGGAGCTCTGGGAGCCGATGGACAGGAGCAGAACTAGTGGTTACATCCTTTGTACTTCTGGTTCCTTGTTGCTTTTGTGTAGCGTCTTGTATTACGAGCTGCAATAATAAAAGACGCATACCTTGTGATGTTTTCGTTCCTGTCCTCTATCGTAATGTTACTAAGAGGTTCCAGTTTTGGCTGTTGACTTGACCCTCACTTGTGAGACATCTACTGGAGGAGGCCCAGTTACCACACACTGATGCCGACAGTGTGACACAACCCTTGGAGGCGAGAGTAACGGTTGATCTCTTAGTAGTAGCGTCGAGGCCTTACGACGTCATCCTTAGTATGGATTAGTATCATCCATGTTAGGATTGACTGTTTTAGGCAAAGAATGTGGTTCATCCAGGGGATGAGACCAGATTTCTCTTTTCGGCAAAAGAGAAATCTTGCAGCTCTGGTGGGACCGGAGATGGTCCGGGCCACGTCAGAGGAGGTCCATGTCATCCAGGAGCGGGTCCTACATGGGCGATCGATTCCTCTTGTGCGCAACAGATGGCGGCACGGGAATCTCCAGGAGAGCACATGGGAGCGGGAGGCTCAGATGCGTGCTCAGTACTCTCTTTTGGTTTCCCTAGTTTTTGATGTAGCTTTACGGGGACGTAAAGCCCTGAGGTGGGAGTAATGTAAAGACCCGTAAAATTCAAGGAAAATTTTTTCTTAATTTTCTTTAGAATTTTACAAGAGCGCGGTTTCAGACGGCACCTGATTCCGAGGCCCGGAGTGCCCGGAATTAATTTCCGAAGTTTGGGCTCGGGTACGTTCAGTGAACGAACGAGCGGGAATTCCTAACTTTTGATCCGGTGCTCGGAATTGAAATCCGAGGGCACCGATGAACTCGCAGCGCCGATATTCGCTTAATGAGACCTTTTCGGGAGTTGCGTTTGTTGCGGGTTGAAAGTTACGTTTTGGGGGTTTTCAGTTAAGTTAAATAAAATTGTGTAAAACAAATTTTATTTTAACTTATTAAAAAAAACCTACCTAAGGGGGTTGGAAGTGGGACCCACACCCACTTAACCTCCCTTGGGAGGATTAAGTGTGGTGGGGCCCACACGAACCCCTAAGTCTTTTCATTTTCTCTCAACATACTTAACCCCTCTTTTAATGGCTTAAGTTACCCTTATTTAATTAAGGGAGTTAAACCCTTTTTGAATTTCAAACCTTTGAAATTCTTTTTGTGAATAAAATAAGACTTTGTCTTATTTTGTTGGGTTAGAACTCTTAGTCACCTTGTGTGGTTTTCTTTTGAGAGCTCCTCCTCCATCTTCTTCATCTTGACGAAGAACGTTCATCTTGACGAAGAACGTTCATCTTGACGAAGAACGCTCAAACTCCGACGAAGAACGACGCCTCTCTTCTTCGTCCTCGGTGTCAACAAGAGGGAACGCCGCATCCTCCTCGGGCCTTCTTCGTCGGCAAACGAAGATCCGCCAACAACGTGTCGCATCGGACGTAACTCTTCGTCAACGGATTTGACGAACGACGACCGCGACGCCCGACTTCCGCGACGCCGTCTTCCGCGGAACGTAGAAGATTCTTTGAATCTCAAACCCGAGGTAGGGGATGTTATTTATTGATTATTTTATTCCATTCTTGAATCATGGATTTTAGCATGACTAAACGTGAGGTTTTGGATATTCTTTAGTTATGTTATTATTTAACGTGAGGGGGGGGCCGGACCGCATGAACACGGCCGAACCCCCCCCCCTCCAACGTTTGTGTTGATTTTATCTTGCGGGAGGAAGCAAGAGGCGTGGTGCCGTCGCACCACGCGGATGAACGTGCAAATATCTTCGCGATGCCGTCGCACGCTCCATGGTAGAAACAACAGAAACGCGACGTCGTCGCGCCGCGTTGGATGATTATCAAAGCACGGCAGAGGGGCGCGGTGCCGTCGCACCGCGCCGGACGACGAAGACCGCGGCCGGTTCCGGGCCGCGGCAGGACGAGGAGACCGCGGCCGGTTCCGGGCCGCGGCGGAAGGGAAGACCGGCGGCCGGGCCGCCGGCGTCGGAAGCCGAAGAGGGGACCGGAAATTCCGGTCCCGTTGGAGATAACCGGCCGGCCGGCTAGCCGGCCGGATGCCGTTAAACCGGGGAATTAATTCCCCGGCCGGCTGGCTAAACCCCCCTCTTAAAGAGGGGGGGCGTTTAATTTTTAAAAGAGGAGGGGGCCGGCTGCCCCCTCGGTCCGCTCCAGCAAGCCCCCCCACGTGAGGGGGGGGGGGGCGCTTGTTTAAAAAAACGGCGCGGCACTGGCCGCGCCGCCCTCCAGAAAACGCGGGGCTTAGCCCCGCGTGCCGCCGCCGCCGCCACGCGGCCCGCCGCCGCCACGCGGCCCGCCGCCGCCGCGCCACGCGGCCCGCCGCCGCCACGCGGCCCGCCGCCGCCGCGCCACGCGGCCCGCCGCTGCCACGCGGCCCGCCGCCGCCGCGCCGCCGTACCGCCGCCGTCGCGCCGCCGCCGTCCGCCCAGGGGGGGGTCGGGCCGGGTCGGCCCGGACCCGGACCCCCCCGTTTCGGACCAGATTCGGTTTTTGGCTCATAACTTGAGCCTCGGACCTCCGAATGACGAACCGTCTGCGGCAACGCGATCCTTGGATCGAGACGGTCGTTTCGGTATCGCACTCAAGGTTTCGGTTTACTTTGAGTTCGGCCGGGTTGGTTCGTTCACGAAACCAACCGGGCCTTCGGAGCGGAAACGCTCATATCTTGAGCTACGGACGTCCGATTGACGTGCCGTCAGTCGCGTAGTGTTCCTCTTAGTGAGACGGATCTTTTGGCATACTCCGCCCGAGGTTTGGACGCAGGTGGAGTACGGTCGGGTTGGTTTTGCCTTAAAAACCAACCGGGCCCCGGAGACGAAAATGCCAATAACTCTCAGACCGGGCGTCCGATCGACGCGCCGTCTGTTGCGTTGAGTTCCTGTTGACGATACGGAACTTTTGGATACATCAACTTCGGTCTTCGTGACAGTTGATGTATCAGCCTCTCGGCTCGTGGAGCGGATCCTCCGTACGAGCTTGCTGTGTGCGGGAACCCTAGTGCTGGCTGCGACTGTTCTACTGCTACGACTGCTACTGTGACTGCGACGACGACAGTACAGAGATCCTGTGTGGATTTGACGACGACAGTACAGAGATCCTGTGTGGATTTGACGACGACAGTACAGAGATCCTGTGTGGATTTGACGACGACAGTACAGAGATCCTGTGTGGATTTGACGACGACAGTACAGAGATCCTGTGTGGATTTGACGACGACAGTACAGAGATCCTGTGTGGATTTGACGACGACAGTACAGAGATCCTGTGTGGATTCGACGACGACGACTACAGCACTCAGCGATCCTACGTGGATCAGTGCTACAGGTTCTGTGTGAGCCCGATCCTGTGTGGGTCCTTGCGCTCAGCGGTTCTGTGTGAGCCAGCGCCTACAGGTTCTGTGTGAGCCCGATCCTGTGTGGGTCTTCTGCGGGGGTTAGTTACCTATCGATCCTTCGTGGGTCCGACGACTTAGATGGATCAGTGATCATCTTTATCGTCCTTGAAGAAGTATACCTGTGTGAGCTGAATCCTGTTGTTTTCCTGTGTGGATTGTGTTGTGCAATCCTGTGTGGATTATATTTTGCTTTCCTATGTGGAATACGTATACTTTCCTGCGTGGACTGAGTTGTACTTGGGCTCGGAGGTTGGAGCGTATTTGAATTGATGACTTAGGTATATGTATGGGCATATACCTAAGCAGTGTCGGTTGTTACTTCGTGATTGTACTTTTCTTCGTGGTTTATCCTTTGTGGATTTGAGAGACCTTCAGGGGTCTCGGGGTCCCTACTGAGTAGCTTATACTCACCCCTGCACGGGCTTTGCCCGCACTTCGTTGTGTTGGTTGCAGACGACGGACAGTGTTGACCTTAGCTGAGGCTTGCAGAGCGGGACGGTACCCGGAGGTGGACCACTGGGCGGGACGTGCTCGGAGCGGACGGCGGGACCCGTGGAGCAGAGGAGCTATCTGTACCCACCCTTCAGGTGGGATTTCCAGTGGACAGCTCGGAGTAGCGGCTTTACTTTTCAGTTGCTGTTTTTCCCTTTTCGAGTTGTACCTTACTTTCAGTTTGGGTTTGTATTCTGGCCCATTTACTTTTCCGCACTTTCAGTCGTACTCTGTTTGCTTAGTGTTTACTTTCCGCTTGTTTACTCTGTGGTGTGTGTTTACTTTTCAAAGGCAATGCCTTCCCTTTTACCGGGAATTACGCCTTGGTGCTAGTCGCCAGCCCCTGGCCTATGGAAGGCGGGCTTGGGGTAGTCACGGCACGGACCCCGAGGGCGGGTCGTGACAAGTGAAGTTCAGCAGGTTCTTGCTTGTCTTATTGATCTCCTTGTGTACTCCAGCTTTGAGTTCTTGAGATTTTGAAGAAAACTTCGAGAGTTGTAAGAGATTGTAGTTCTTCTTCTGTTTTCACTTTTCAACACATTCCCCCCGGTCTCTCTCTACAATATCCATCTTGTAATCCTTTTATACTTCAAGGTCCAGTAGGCATGAAGATCTTCTCACGTGCATGTACCTCGTACTATCTACAGATAGTCCTACAGACAACATTAAATAATGTCAGAAACATTAATTTGTCTAAATATGACCGTTAGATATAAATTTGAATAAATAAATTACAAGATAGTTTTATGACTATCAGTGAGTCAAAAGTATCGGTGACTCATTGGCATTGATCGGTCATCATCGATCTCTCAGCATTGGTGACTCCGAGTATCGGTGAGTCTTTTGTGATATCAGTATGTCCTCATCAGTCTGTCAGCATCTGTCTATAAGGGCATTGGTGAGTCATCATCGGTGACTCATTTTGAACCACCGGTGTGTCGCCCATCAGTGAATCGTCCATCGGTGACTCGTCCATTAGTGACTCGTCCATCGGTGACTCGTCCATCAGTGACTCATCCATCGGTGACTCGTCCATCGGTGACTCGTCCATTGGTGACTTGTCCATCAGTGAATCCTTTTGAACTATCGGTACCAGGGACTCTAAAAAACTTATAAAGTGTCTGTCTTACACAGAACACTACCAGATTAAGTGAAATCCATAAATACATGAATATAAACACTGGTAAACATATTGAAGCATGAATATACATAGTTTATTGATTTATTAAAATGTATTGTATAGTATGACATAATTGAATATAATAATTAATAGGATCTGTAGATTGACATGATTTGTGATTATGAAAACCACTATTTCTCAGAGGGTCCAACAGAGATGGCTTGGTAAACATTCATCTAACTGTCATTTACGAGTATTTGGATGTTTAGCATTTTCACATGTATAAGGAGCTCAATGAGAAGCTATACTGGAGGTCTACTCCATGCATCTTCATCGACTATAGGGATGAGGATTTCAGATACAAGCTTTGGGACCCAAAGGAGAAGAAGGTGGTCGGAAGCAGAGATGTTGTATTCCATGATAACCAGATGATCAAGGACATTCAAAATCCTAGAATGCCTCGAAGAGAAAGTGTCGAGGAATCAATTCATGATCCAACACCTGTACCGACCCCACCTATCAATGAAGAGGAGGAGGTGAAAGAAGACTCATCGGTAGCAGACCAAGAGGTAATAGAAGAGGATATTGAGAAGGGGGAGACTCAATCCTCTCCATAAGAAGTTTCAGAACCATCACAAGAGCTAAGTGATATTGTGCCTCTTGAACCTAACATTTCACAGGTTCGAAGATCTTCACAAGGAAGGATTTCATCAACAAAATATTTGGAGTCAGAGTATCTATTGCTGACTGATGAGGGGTAGCCAAAAGGATATTAAGAATCATATCAACATTCGATGTCATTAGATACACGAAGTGATGGATCGATACCTGCTGAGACTTGTGAAGATCCACAAGAAGGAGAACTTGGAAAATATGCTGACAATGGTGGTTGCTCGAGAGAAGTTGGACCTTTACAGATGCTCTGGTGAATTGTAGTTGGAGGGGGAGAATTGATGGAGTTTGTTCTTTTCTAGATGACATGGTAAGTGGTTGGTGCACCAACCCCACTAACCCCGTGGATGATTCAATATTGGATATTACACGTGTTAAATGTGCAGATTTCCATGGTTGAAGGAAGGTGTGAATTGGTGGGGAATTAGTGGGAGAGTTGTGTCAAACATGAAACCTCTCACCATGCCTATTTAAGGAGGTCCATGGGAGCTTCATCATTTATTAGTTCTAAGTCAGGAGAGCTCATTATATCTAGAGAGATTCAGAGAGCTCCATTGTTAGAGAGCCTTGAGAGCTCCATGTGAGAGGGGGAGTTTTTGTAAGCTTTGTTCATGTTGAAATAAATCCCATTTTTCTTTCTTTTTATTCATCCATTCATCTCTCTTTGTGATCAGCGAATCACAACACAAATAGTTTCTCGATGGATTGCTTTCAGGTCTATTGGGATCCGATTGGAGATGATCTTATTAGGGCGATGGTAGAATTTTACAAGAATGAGGTCATGCGAAAGAGTATGAAAATTGTTTTTCGCATTGGTCCCAAAGAAGAATTGTTCTGTCAAGCTGACAGATTATAGGATTATTAAACTTACCAAAAGTCTGTATAAAATTATTGCAAAGGTATAGGCTTACAGGTTATCTAGAGTGGTTTTGGATACTATCTTGCAAAGTCAAATCACATTCATAGGGGGTCATCAGATCCTGGATGTCGTTTTGATCGCTAATGAGGGGGTCGATGATATCCACCACTAGAGAAGGAGTAGAGTGTTTCTAAAGTTGGATTTTGAGAAAGCCTATGATAGGGTTAGATGGAGTTTCTAGAATAAGGAAATGGAGACGGAAGGCTTTGGTGAACATTGGCGCCGAAGTATTATGAGATGCTTATTTACTTCCTCATAAAAAATTTAATGGAGAACCACAAAGGTGATTTTCTAGATCTAGGAGCTTAAGACAGGGATGCCCTCTCGCCTTTCCTATTCACGCTGGTGGTAGATGTTCTAAGACGGATGGATGAGACAATTATTACAGTGGGTTATTTGAAAGGTCTAGGTGCAGGGTGGAAGGTGGTACAAGTCCCTCTGATTCAGTTTGCAAATGATACATTGAATCTTTTAGAAAGTAACACTGACATTTTCTAGAATATTCTTTACTACAAATTTATGTGGTGGTGTCTTGTTTGAAAGCTAATTTGGGATCGAGCGGTCTAGCGGCTATCCACTGTGTGGTGGTACAAGTCCCTCTGATTCAGTTTGCAAATGATACTTTGAATCTTTTAGAAAGTGGCACTGACATTTTCTAGAATACTCTCACTTTACTACAAATTTATGAGGCGGTGTCTGGTTTGAAAGCTAATTTGGGATAGAGAGGTCTACCGGCTATCCACTGTGAGGTTAACAAGATAAGGGATTGTGATCAGTCGAGCAGGTATGTGGTGCCCCGTGCCGCTTGCCCGCAGCCAGGCCCACGATCGCCGAGCCCGCTCGCTCGGCTGTCGACCATTCGTCGTCAACCCCCCGGCGCCGCCCTGCCAGTGCGGTTGCCCGACGGCGTTAACGCCGCACCCTGCCTGTGCGGCTGCCCAAAGGCCACCCTGCGCACCGGTGCACGGGAAACAAACCAGAGCCAAACGCTGCGGGCAGGGGTCGTCAACAGCACAACAGCCACCAAATCCCGCGAACCAGTCCACCTGGCCCGCCTTTTGTCCGTGTCGTTTTGCCTGCAGCAAGGTCCGCGACCGCCGCCCCCGCTCGTCTGTGGCGCACCCTGCCTGTGCGGCTGCCCAAAGGCCACCCTGCACACTGGTACACGGGAAACAAAGCAGCACCCTAAATAAATTGGATCCAAACGCTGCGGGCAGGGGTCGTCAACAGCACAACCGCCGCCAATCCCGCGAACCAGTCCACCTGGCCCGCCTTTTGTCTGTGTCGTTTTGCCTGCAGCAAGGTCTGCGACCGCCACCCCTGCTCGTCTGTGCCATTTCGCTGGTGCCCCAGCGGCGATGTTGCCTCCCATGACATCATCACCCGCGACCAGCCGAAGTCGCCGCCGCGCGCGCCCAGCGATGATCATCCACCCTACTGCTCGGCCGCCTGGCAGTGAAATGTTGCCGATGGTTTACTGTCAACCCACCCACGTCGCCCTGCCTGTGCGGCGGCTGCCGGCGTCGTTTCCCGCCGCACCCTTCCTGTGTGGCTGCCCAAAGGCCACCCATCGCACCGGTGCGTGGGAAACAAACCAGCACCCCAAATAAATTAGAGGCAAACGCTACAGGCAGAGGTCGAAGACGAGCCCATCCAGTCGAGATCACCAACTCACCCGTGCCCCGTTAACTTACATAAATATATATAATTATATAAATATAAAAATATTATTTTTTTAAAAAGGTTTTATATAATTATAAATAATTAATTAAATAATTATAAAATTACAAAATTATAATAAATATATTTACTATATTTATATTTATATTTATTATATATATATTTATTTATTTATTTATAATTATAAATAAAAAATATAATTTTTTTAAAATATTTATATAATTATAAATAAATAATTTAATATTTAAATAATTATAAAATTATAATGAATAAATATATAATTATTTACATATATTTACAATTTTTCTTATTTATAATTATAATTATAAATCTTTTATCAGCGCTAAAACTTTAGCGCTATAAATATGTCTTTTATCAGTGCTTATTAATTTAGCGCTTATAAAAGGTATTATTATCATCACTTTTTTGGAAGCACTGATAAAAGTGTCCATGATCTATTTAAAGAACCATAACCAATCGCGAACGAGTTGCGACATCTGAAGCTTTCTGCAAAAGCCACCTGTTGTCGGTGCTCCTCATCGAATCCAAGGTCAAATCAAGGCTCGAAAAAATCCAATGCTCAAATCCAAGACTCGAACGAATCGAAGTTAAATAAATCCAAGGCTCAAATGAATCCAAGCTTTGGAGATATCTCTACTTTCTCTCAGATGAATCAAAGCTTCAATCTAAGGTATGTTATTTTCTCTTCCTCCTCACTCGTATATTGCTACAGTCGATGGTGACTTTGTCTACAATTGAAGCAGAATATGCCATAGCTATAGAAATTGGGGAGGATTTTATTTGGTTAATGAGCTTGCTAAAGGAACTCGAAAATGCATTAGGAGGAACATTATTCTGTGACAATCAGAGTGTTATCCACCTTGCCAAGATTTTGGTATTTCAGGCAAGAACGAAACGCATTGACCTAAAATTCCATTTCATTCAGAATCTGCTTGAGGATAAGGTGTTTGAGCTTTAGAAGAACGCAAGAAAGCAAAATATGGCCGACATGTTCATGAAAGCTTTAGTCCAAGAAAGTCTGAGGCATCATTGTGCCTCAGTGGGACTCAGTTGAGCAACATGAAGATAGAGAATAATGAAACATACACAGAATGAGGTGTTTCTTTGCCCAAAGTGTTAGAGGATGTCAATGAGGTTTCATGAAACAAGTCTTCAAGTGGGAGATCGTTAGGATGTCTAAGCATCGAAAGTTCAGAATGTCTAAAGTACAAGTCACCGAAAGCTCGCTCATCAGAAGTTTAGTCTCTAGTAGTTCACTTCGGTCATGTCAGAGCAGCAACAACATAATCTTTAGCATACAAGGTAGACTATCAGAAGTTCTTAAACTTTCGATGGATGTTGAACAGTTTGGTCTTTGGGCATGATGAACAGTGTACTGATTTAGTCGGTGGAAATATCAACTGAATGAAGAAGTCAATGGGTAGTTGATCATGAAAGTCATCGGTAATAAATTTCCAAAACTGAATTACAAAAAAGGTTAACGCTCACTTTTCAAGCTACAATGTTTGTAAAACTTGTAAATCTTCGGTAATACAAAAGATTTGCAGTGTTTTCTCGTGGATGTAGGATGAAAGTCTAAGCCACATAAAACCGATGTATTTTATTTCCTACACTTTGAATGCTTTCTTCTGTGTATGTGTTTCATCTTTAGAGAGGTGATTAGGGTGAAGTTTGTGTTCCTAATTCTGATGCTCGAAGACAAAGGTGGAAGAACTAGTAGTTCGAGATTTCGTTATGTTGAACTATTGGTGGATACGAACTTCCAGTGAACCCAAGGTTCAACTAAATGATTTTTTTATCAGATCTTCAGAAGGAAGTCTAAAGGCGTCAAGCATCTTCCCCAATAATCACATCTATCAAAACATTTTTTATTCGATTTAAATCCTCCGCAGATGTAGCATGGGCCCACACCAGTGAAGATTTTTTTAGAATTTTAATAAAAATATAATTTTCTTTAAAATTACACTCCCTATGTCTGTTTTGGTGTTCACCACAGTGTGTTCATCCTTGGATGACAACTCTTGCAATGTGAACGAACATGAACATTTTGGCCTTTAGCCATGTTGTTTTGGTCTAATGAACATACCATATGCATGACCGTTTTGGAAATCTTTTTCAACTAGACTATGTTGTGGTGTTCTCAGCTAAGTTGTGGTGGTCTTATGGAATCAAATCCCATACAAATCCCAACCATTTCACACTAGTCAATCTATTTGGGATCGCAGCTTCTCAACACCAACCAAAACATGGTATTTCGTCATGGTGGAGATTGCCACGACATGGTGATCAATTGAACATGTCATAGTGATACTGAAAAATCATGTTTTGTTTTTTATGATGCTTTTCTTTTGCAAAAACCACAACGACCATTGCCAGAGCACTGCTTCAGTGGAGTTTAGAGTAAGAAATCCCTAGATTCTATGGTTAAAAGTCTTTATTATGAGCAAAAACGCTTAGAAGGCAGAGTAAGGTATTAAAAGAACAAAGCCAGTTATATTTGGCTTAAAAAGTATCGTCAAATTTCAGAAGCCAGATTGACCTATGAAAATGAACCCAAAGTAATCAAGTTAGGGAAGAAAGCCCAAACAACTCACGACAAGCTTGAGGAATTGAAGGAAAAAATCAGGCATACTGAATCTCAGCTTCGACAAACCAAGTGGTTGGTTCAAAATCTAGAAAGGATGCTAGGAGATCCAGAAGGTGAAGTATTTTGTTTGGACAGTAAAATATGGTCGAAAGAGGATATGGTTTTGGATCAAATATTCAAGATATTTGGCATAGGTTTGAAGAGAGAGCTTCAGAAGAAGCTTCCAATCAGTCAGAAGCCACTATCTCATATATGCATATACATAGAGATACAGAAAGGGAAAATATATCAGGATGATATACTGCAGATGGTTACGCTTGACCTTTAGCAAGAGAAGCTCAAGAATATTAGGAAGAAGTTTTGAGTATTCCTCAAAGTATTCAGGAATACCATAAACTGATCCATGATATTATTACTAGGGAGAAATGGGAACATGGAGATATTAAACGTGTCTCCAAAAGACTAAATGAAAATCTCAATAAAGTAGAATACCTTCAAGTCAAACTCAAAGAGAAGAAATAAAAGAAAGAGACTAAGTCATCTCCCACTGAAGGACTCAATGTAAAACCTTGGGAAGCCAAGCCAGTATGGCAGACAATCTCCTAGAAACTAATTCTTTAGGAATGACAAAAAGGACCATTCAAGGATTTGTTTATGAAAATCAATAGGGAATCTAATTTATCATATCCCAACTATATTCAAGAAGAATATAGGCCAAGGAAGACACAACCTGAAGATATTCCTCAACATGAGACGATCCTAAAGCTAGATCATGAAAAGGATCCTGAAGCAGTCATAAATGAATGGGCTCTAGACCTTCGATATTACATATTATCAGTCGGTTTACAGTCATAGACCATTGATAGTGCACTCAATTTCGTAAGAGATGCCATAAGAGGTAATGCAGGGCGATTTTAGGATATGTTGTTGAGACACTCAAAAGTAAGAGCAGCTATCCAAGAATATGTTACATTCCTTATTGAGGTTATACCATTAGTTTCTGATTTCCTTAAAAAGGAGTTTGCGAGAAATTCATTGGTCGATCAAGATAAAGAATTGGTAGAAAAATGTAGAATAACTTTAACCAAGATCCAAATATGTGACATGTGCTACATTGAAGAATATATTTGTGAGTTTCAACATTGATATTATCTTCTTGGACCAAGAAATCAAGCATATTCTCTAGATGTCTTTATTAAGAAACTTCTAGCCAGTTGGCCTGAAATAGTTCAACAAGCCTTAAAAACTCATCTTTCTCAAAGTGCAGACTTGCAAGATACATTGGGAGTTCGAGCAGAAACAATAAGGTAGGTAACAAGACTCTATTATATGTAGAGGCATGTCTTACAGGATGTAAGAAATATGTCATAAATGAGTTCTGCTTGTTTCCCAAAAGTAGAGGGTGTTTCAAGAAGATATGGGTGTGGTCCAACCAAGCAGGAGTTGGGAAAAACTCAACAAAGATCGTTTAGAACACAGTGTTAGGATGACCAGTGTGAACGAAAAAAATCATACATGAAAATCTGGAAATGATTTGAATAAATAAAGTCTTTATATAGATTTTCAGGCAGAAAGCTAGAAAAATCTAAGTGATTTCTTAGACCAAATAGAATTCAGAAGGACATAAGAGAAAACTTGAAGGCTAAATATGGGAAGTATCCCAGATTCTCTAAAGGAAAATCTTTATCCAGTTGTGATTATTGTTGGTTCTGCGGAAAGAAAGGATATAGAATTGGCAGTTGCCCAAATGTAGACAAAGAAGAGGAAGCCTCAAAGCAATAATGATGGAAGATTCATCAGAAATATTGTTTGAGTCTATCTGGGGAGAAGATATAGACTCAGATGATGAGAGTTTATATTCTTTATATTCATAGTATTCAGAGAAAAAAAGATTTTGTCTCATATGAGGAAGAAGGAAATAACCCTATTTTTTCAGCTTCAAATAACCATGATTCGAACAGGAGCTAGTGCACTAGAAGAATCTCCAGAGCTAGTAAAACTAGAGGAGATGGAAGGTAATTTGGTTCATTCTTCAGAAACTGAAATCCGTTCAGAAGGAAGAGATTGCCAAGAATGAAAGATGCCCAGAGTTGATTGGTCTGAGGTATACCAGAAGTCTTGTGAACCATATCGAGAAATGACCAAGATCTTCGAAGATAAAGAGACAGTTGGAGTCTATAAAACAGATAGAGGATTATTTATAATGTCTTTTCTAAAACAAGAATGGGTTAGTAAGGCTATTCAGAAAAATTCTAAGTATATGCATTTTGAAATAATTTAGATAGGAGTAGATCCACTAGTTAGAAAAGGAAAAGTTCTACCGATTCTAATTGCAGTAGTAGATGACAGTTTAGCCAATTTCTCTAATACATTATTAGGAGGAGCATGAGTGAATTTGCATGCAGGAGCAACATGGGTAAAGGTGATCCTAGACTTGCATGTGGTGCTTATGAACAGAAGTATCAGTAGAACTCTAGAAGTAAAGACCAACATGAAGAATTGGCAAAAAACGTTGGGATATTCACCTGACAGAAGATGTGTTACTCGTCTTTATATAAAGTTCTACAGTACTACAATATCATATTTGAAGAAGGGTGTGGAAAGATTTACACATGTTTTTCAGGATGAAGGAAGATCAATTAGAACAATGACACCACATGTGGTAAACCCCAAGAGGCTAACTTGGCCTAGAGAATGAGTTTCACCAGATCCAGATGAAGAACTAAGGCAAAAGCAACTTCGTCCATATGTTATTAAACAAGTTGGAAATAGATTTGTCATCTCTAAGATCAGAGAAGATAATCTTAGATTAGAAGGATCAAGGTTAGGAAGATTAGATTTGAAGATGGAAGATTTCAAATTAGAAATGCTTCAGAACCCTTTGGAGAATCCAAGGATTTCAATTGGGAAGGATAAAGGTACTTCAGTTGAAGCACTTAGACCAGCAATTTCCAGAAAGATAGTCGGACAAAAGACTGTTCGATTACCTATATATAAGGATGGAGAATCTAATGTGAGATATATGGGATCTTCACTACTAAGTGCAAAAATAGAGTGGGTTATATTAGTAAAATTAAGTATCAATGGAATTGCATGTATTGCCCAAGTTGATACAGGTTATACCTTCACTTGCACAAGAATCCGATTTTCAAGAGTAACCTGGGAATCCAGAGAGTTGTAAGTTACAGTTGGTAACAATGCAACGGTTCTGATTCAAAGAGTAGTCAAGGTGTTCATATTGAACTCAATGAAAAAATATTTGTAGAGAATATGTTTTTCTTTATTCCTAAATTACCAGACGACTTCTTGATTGGAAATAGATTCCTCAGAAGATATAATCCTGTAACGATATTTTCAAAATGAATTATCCTCAGTAATTATCTAATTCCAATTGTTGCTAGAAAAACCAAAATAGCTCTAGAAAAGCAAGTATCTACTGTTAAAGTGGAAAACTATCCAAATGAGGATAGAGAATACCACAGAAAAATTGAGCAGTTGAATGAACTAGTTGAATTGAAATTTTTGAGGATTAATGAAGAAGATGCACCGACTAAGATAAAAGATTATTTATCAGAAATTTGGTCAGAAAATCCTCTAAAGCTATGTCAGAAAGCAATGTAAGATGCTACAATCACCCTTAAAGATCCTAGTACAGTGATCAGAAGTATGGAAATTGTCTATCTAGATGAAATAGTTAAGGAATTTGAGAAACAAATTTCAGAACTAATTATTCTTGGATTAATTAGGCATAGTGAAAGTCTTCACAAGAGTGCAACATTTATGGTAATGAAACATATAGAAAAACTTAGTAAGGTCAGAAAGGTTATAAATTATCGTGATCTTTAATTGTGCCACAAATAATGATGGCTATAAACTTTCTAATCAAGAAGCTTTAAGAAGTAGGATTAGGAATAAAATACCAATGTTATATTCTAAGTTTGATTTCAAGTCAGTATATTGGCAGATAAAGATCAAAGAAGAGGCTATCATATTAACAACATTTACAACACCAGTCGACTTGTTTGAACGATTAGTTATGTCATTTGGACTCAAGAATGCACCAAGAATATTCCAGAGGAGAATGAACAAGACATTTAGTAAATTATCACAGTTTGTGGCAGTCTAAATTGATGATGTTCTCGTATTTAATAAAAATACAAAAGATCATCTAAAACATTTACAACAAGTGATTGAAGTGTTCAGAGAAGAAGAGATGATACTTTCATAAAAAATATCATTTGGATGCAACCAAAGATAGAATTCTTAGGATTGCAAATCCAAGGAAGTAGAGAGAAGCTCCAACCGTATTGTAGCACCCCCGGTTTGAGGTATGTAGCCTTTTTTTATACCTTTTAATGTGTTTAAGGTGCATGGGATGAGTTGGGTAGAGGTTGGGAGAGTTTGGAATGGTTTTGAATAAGTTGGTAGGATTTTCTAGGGGCGCACGGTTTGAGCATGGTTAGGGGAAACCGTGCGGATGCTCCAGGAAACCGTGCAGGGGGAGACAATAGGCTTCGCACAGCCTGCGCACGGTTTTCCAAACTGTGCGAGGAAATAGTGTGGACCCTTTCTCTCGAGGTAGTAGCGTGCGCACGGTTAGCGCACGGTTTTCCAAACCGTGTAGACTAATCGTGCGGCCACTTAAAAGTAGGGATTTAAAACCTGGGGTCACTCGGGTTTGCCTCTTTCCTCTCCAAATTCTCTCCCACTCGAAGCTCACTCGGTTTCTTCAGTTTTCAAGGGTTGGTGGGGCTCTCCGACTCAGTTTGGAATCGTTTTGAATAGGTTCTTTGGTGTTTTGAAGGTGGTTTCTCCCGGGTAAGTCTCTCCTCTTAGTTTCCTTTTGGTTTTCTCTAAATCCACTCTTCTCCCTTTAGTTTTCTAGATCCACACTTGTGTGTAGATCTAGGGTTTTGGTAGCCTTGGATGTTGATTGTAAGGCTTGTGAATGTTAGGGAAGGGGATCTATAGAGGTTTCAGTGGTGCGTTCGCCGGATTTGAGGTGAGGTTGGTTGTGGGTCGATTTCGCTGGAACCCTAAAGGTGGGTGGCTTCTCTCTTGACTCCACTTGGTTAGAACTAATGGTTTTGGTTAAAATTAATTTGGTTGGCTTGAAATTAATTGTGTTTGATGTGCAAAAGTGTTTAGAAATCCATTCGGTGATGTTTTGGGGATTTTTGAAAAAAAAGGGTTTTGTGGTGAAATCTTCTTATTGTGGATTTTAAAATGGAGATTTAAAAATGGGATGTTGTGATTGATTTGTGAAAATGATTGAAATGGTTTTCAATAAAGAGGTTGTTTTATTGAAATGGGGTTTGGCATGGAAAATGATTAAATGGGTTTTTTCAATAAATGGGTGATTTATTGATGTGAATCGGCATGTGTTGAAAATGGTTGTGTGCTTATTGAGCGGTCTAGGTGCTTTGTGCTTGTTGGTTGATTGAGTGTTATGACTTGTGTCAGTTGTATGGAAGTGGGCGAGAAGTCTCACTATAAAAGGTGATGGATAATGATCGGGAAGTACTGCTATTTGAGAATGGGGTGTACGGGATGGGTGGAAGTCCCACCGTTTTGGTATGGGTAGTGGTCGGGAAGTACTGCTAGTTGTGAATGGGTGAACAGGTTGGGCGGAAGTCCCACCATTTTGATTGTTTTGGTTGTTTTAGTTGTTTTTTTGTGCATTGCTTGCAAGGTGGAAATTGTAGTGCGAATGTATAAATGATGAAATGACTTGTGGCATGTTTGTTTGGCTTTCTCTTGGTTGCTTGGTTTGGCTGAGATGGCTTGGTAATGGTGTGTTTGGCTTATGGTAACGGTTTCACTTGTGATTATTTTATTTATAAACTGCTTAATATAAATGTGCTAATGGTTTTATCCTAGTGGTGTGTGTAGGGAAGTCATTTGAGGAAAACCTACTGAGTATTAGTACTCACCCCCTGCTTTGGCACTTTGGTGCTTTTGCAGGTGTCGTATTCTGGGACACAGGTAAAGGTAAAGTATCTCTTTGCTAGTGGTACATGGTGATGCTGGGATCATGTGGTGGTGCTTGGAGTATGGAGCTTGGTGTGGAGTTGTGGAGTGTGTCTTGATTTATTTTGGGTCTCTTGTTTAATCTTCTGCATAGTACTCTGATATTGTGTTTGGTTGTTTGGCATGTGGGATCGTTATGGATTAGTTGGTTGTCTTGTGGTAATGTATGAGTTTGGTTGCTTTGTTGACATGCATCATATAGTTTGTGGATGGTTTTGTTGGTTTTGTCTTAAGGGCAAATTGTTCCTCACTTTATTCTCGAAGCCCTCGGCATTTATTGAAAACTTTTGGCGTCTTGGAAACGTCGCTTAAGGCCAAGTAACCCTCACCGCCTCCTCAAGCCAATGAGGTAGGGACGGGGTGTTACAAGTGGTATCAGCTTGTTCGGTCCTTAGCTTTCAAGTGAGAGCAGTTGTTCGGTCCTTTGGTGTTGATCATTGGTTTTGGAGTTGACATTTGTTGTGGTATATTCCCTGAGTCGGGATGGTAGCAAGGCGTAGGAATGTCGAAACATGGAATGTATAGCATAAAAGGACGCGGCTAACCCTTTTATGTTGAACCTCATGTTACCAGGGAGTTAGGTACATAAGTGTTTTGAAGACACTTATAGGCTTTGGCAATCTCATTGTCGTGGGTGTAGCCAATGAGATGTGCATGGAATATATGGTAAAAATGACTTCCCTCTGTGATGCATATTTCATTGGGCATAATAATTTATGGGCTGAATTGAGAAATGGTTTTTCAAATGTGTGAAATTGTAATGTGAATAAATTTGGTATTTTGAAAATGGTTTAGTTTTCAAAAATGGTGAAACATGGCAACTGTGGCAAGGTGGAAAGCATCGTTGTGATAGTGTTGTGTAATGAGATTGGACATGAGAATTCTTGCTGTCTATGGAAGTGAGACTCATTGTTGTTTCTTTTCTTTTTAAAGAAATGGAACCGGGTATACATCATAGAGACTAATCGGAGGAAGCTACTGAAAATGTGGTTCCACCTGAGTCCCAGGTGAACCAGCAGTTGGCCCAAAGCATCGTTCAGGCTTTTCAAATAGTTCAATCAGGACTGCAACTAGATACACCTGTTAAGATATCTGTCACGGTCAAAAATCCAAGTAATGGAAGCATGGTTGTCCTCACAAGAGGAGGTGTGAACCCCAACACTAAGAGAAAGAACAAGACAAAAACCTTTTCTCAACAACATAGAGTACATCAAAATCAGATCACTAGTTTGTTAAAACTTCCTTCGAGACCCAAGTGTAAGCCATGATGCTTTTAGTGTGGTTCTGTAGGCCACCTGAAATGAGATTGTAAGGCACAACCTCGAGAATGTCATAATTGCAAGCAGATGGGGCATCTTCAGCGGTATTGTCGTAAGGCTCCAAGGTCGGGTGTTCGTGACACTCCTTAGTAAGGGAAGTTTCAACTAGATAATAAAGAGCAGAGCATGGAAATCACACATCTGTTTGGAGCTGAGCAAGTTGTAGTGGATGATCAAACGGGACCATCCACGGTGCGAGGTATGGTTCTTTTAAATTCCATGATTGATGCAAGCTTTGTCTGATACGGTTGATTCTCATTCTTTTCTTGCTTCTCGTGTTGTTATTTTACTGGGTTTAACTCTGGAGATGATGTCTTCAGTTTTGAAACTTCAAACTCCTCTGGGTCAACGAGGGTGTCGAGCCTTCTTGTGTAGATCATGCTGTACAGTTGTGGTCGAGGTTGATCTAATGTGGGATTTCTCAATGCTTGAGATGGATGGGTATGATGTAATCCTGGGAATAGATTGGCTGGTGGCGTTTAAGTCTCACATCGATTTTGATGCACGGACAATGGATTTTACGACACACGATGGTGTTAGACATCTCTTTAGAGGAGAGAGGCATGAACGACAGGGTGCAACGGCTTTGTTGACACTAGTTGTGGGCACGTTATCATATCAGTTGGCGGTGTTGTCGTTGGAATCGGTAGAGGGTGTTGAGCATGTTGGATTGGTGTTGCCCGATCCGGTTGGGCCGAATGCTTGTGGCCCGCAACTTTCGGAACTGTAGCAATGCTGACCACTGTAGCGGAGCTGACCGACCGACACCGACGGGTACTGTAGCGGTGCGGACTTCGGGGTCAACAGTACTGTAGCGCTTTTGACTTCCAGCCGACAGACATTGTAGCACTTTTGACAAAGTGAGCCGCCGATCACTGTTGCAACGCGGACTACTATTCAGAACAGTAGACCGTCTTCTTCATATGTAGCCCATTTCGGGCTAGGGTTTTGTTGTTGGAAATCCTCTGTAATTTCTGTGCTCCCGAATCATAGTGAAAATCTGCCTCTCCCGTGGACGTAGGGATTTTTCCCGAACCACGTAAATCGTCGTGTTCATTGTTGCTTTTCTTTCTTTCGTTTTCTCGTTTTCTGTCGTTCTGTCTCCCGGTGATTCCGCATCAGAGCAGAGTGTTCTTCCAGCAGTGGTGGATCAGTTCATGGATGTTTTTCCTAAAGAATTCTCTAGGTTACCTCCCATAAGAGAAATGGAGTTTACGATTGATCTCCTTCCGGGTACCAGTCCTATCTCACTTCCGTCTTACCGGATGGCACCTACTGAATTGCGGGAATTGAAAGTCCAGTTGGAAGAGTTAGAAAACAAAGGGTTTATCCAGCCTAGTATGTCTCTGTGGGTAGCGTGAGTATTGTTTGTGAAAAAGGCAGATGAAACTTTGAGGCTCTGTGTTGATTATCGTAGTCTTAACCAAGTTACAATAAAAAACAGATATCTAGTTCCACGAATCGATGATTTGTTCGACCAGTTGAGGGGAGCCCAGTGGTTCTCCAAGATCGACCTGAGGTCGAGATATCATCAATTGCGGGTGAGGAAGGACGATATTTCTAAAACAGCTTTCAAAAGTAGATATGGTCATTATGAATATGTGGTTATGCCCTTTGGTCTAACAAATGTGCCAGCAGTGTTCATAGCATTGATGAATCGGATATTTCATAGATATCTGGATTCATTCGTAGTGGTTTTTGTAGATGATATTCTGGTATACTCATAGAAAAGGGTGGAGCATGAGCAGCACTTAGCGATAGTGTTGGGGATCATGTGGGATCATCGGTTGTATGCCAGATTGTCAAGTGTGACTTTTGGATACAGGAAGTTCGTTTTCTTGTCCATGTGATTTCTTAAAAGGGTGTTTCAGTGGATCTAAAAAAGATAGAGGCTGTTATCTCATGGAAACCGCCAAAGAATGTGTTTGAGATGCGGAGTTTCCTCGGTCTAGCTGGCTATTATTGGCGTTTTTTGTGATTTTTGGCGTTTGGCTTCACCGATGACAGCTTTGACAAGAAAGAATGTTCCATTCCAGTGGAATGAACAATGTCAGCAGTGTTTCGAAGAGTTAAAGGGTCGCCTTACATCAGCATCAATCTTGGTTTTTCCAGAACCAGGAAAAGGGTACGTTGAGTATTGCAATGGATCGGTATCAGGGTTGGGGTGCGTTCTCATGCAAGGGAATCATGTGGTTTTGTATGACTCACGATAGTTGAGGGTGCATGAGAAGAACTACCCAACTCACGATTGGAATTGGCAGTAGTGGTCCATGCTTTGAAAGTGTGGCGTCATTATCTCTTCGGTGAGAAATTCACGGTATATACAGATCATAAGAGCTTGAAGTACATTTCTCACAAAGGGATTTGAACTTGAGGCAAAGAATATGGATGGAATATCTCCAGATGTTTGATTTTGACTTGATGTACACCCTGGGTAAGGGAAATTCGGTGGCGGATGCATTAAGTAAAAAATCATATGCTCAAGTGGTGAAACAGGCATCGGACCAGTGGCAATTGATGTCGGTTATCATTGACATGCGGTTGGAATGTGAGGACCAAGGTAATAGAGTGGTCTTCTTTCCGGTTTTGTTGATTCTTGACTTGGTTGGTCTAGTTAAAGATGCACAGATATCTGATTCTGAGTGTGTGACCTTGGGGTCAAGAATCAATGGTGAGGAGACCATTGAGGGTTGACAACTGAATGGAGATTCAGTTTTGTGTTTTTTGGAATCGGATGGTTGTACTAGTTTCTTGTCAGGAGGATCTTCTCATGACGTATCATCATTCCAGGTGGGTTGTTCATCCTGGAATTCAGAAAATGTATAAAGCATTGAAAGCACAGTTCTGGTGGGCTGGTATGAAAAGAAGAGTGGTTGAGTTTGTTTCGAGATGCTTGACTTGTTAGCAGGTCAAGGCAGAACATCAGAAGCCAGCAGGAATGTTGTAGTCTTTACCAATCCCTGTTTGGAAGTGGGAGAAAATAGCGATGGATTTTGTTACAGGTCTCCCAAGAACGGTCAGGAAGCACGATGTCATTTGGGTGATAGTGGATCCGTTAACAAATTCGGCCCATTTCATTCCAATTCGTGAATCTCATACGGTGGAGGATCTGTCCAAAATCTATATCCAGGAGGTGGTAAAGAGGCATGGTGTTCCAGTTTCGATCATATCCGATAGAGATACGAGGTTTACATCTAATTTTTCGAAATCCTTACAGCAAGCCCTTGGAACTAAGTTGACCATGAGTATGGCGTATCACCCTCAGACGGATGGTCAATCCGAGAGGACGATACAAACTTTGAAGGATATGTTGCGGGCTTGTGTCATGGATTATGGTGGCTCGTGGGAGGAGCACTTGTCATTGGTCAAGTTCTCGTACAATAGCAGTTATTAGGCATCCATGCATATGGCTCCGTTTGAAGCGTTGTATGGGCGGTCGTGTCATTCTCCACTATGTTGGGTGGAAACGGGTGAGTCCTAGATGGTTGGACCGAGCCTTGTCCAGGAGACTACGAAAAAAATCAAATTGATCAGGAAGAGAATGGAAACAGCTCAGAGTTGTCAGAGATCGCATGCGGATCATCGTCGATGGCCGTTGTCGTTCGATGTGAGTGATCATGTTTTCTTGAGGATCTCTCATAGGTTGGGACGTCATCGGTTTGGGAAGCAGGGAAAGTTATCTTCGAGGTATATTGGACCTTTTGAGAATCTTGAGCGGGTTAGTGAGGTGGCTTATCATTTGGCTTTGCCACCTAGATTCAGTGTGGTGCACAATATGTTTCACGTGTTACAGTTGAAAAAGTATCAGTCAGATCATGACCATGTGATTCGTTGGGACCATGTTGAGCTAGAACCAGATGCTTCGTTGGTTCACGTGCCAGAGCGGGTTGTGGATAGGCAAGAGAAAGTCTTGCGTGGTAAAAGCATCGGTTTAGTTCGTGTTTTGTAGCAACATGGTCAGACTGTGCGGACTCTTACTCTCGAGGCAGTAGCGTGCGCACGGTTAGCGCACGGTTTGTCAAACTGTGCAGACTAACCGTGTGGCCACTTAAAAGTAGGGCTTTAAAACCCAAGGCCACTCAGAATTTCCTCTTTCCTCTCCAAATTCTCTCCCACTCGAAGCTCACCCGGGTTCTTCGGTTTTCAAGGGTTTGTGGGGCTCTCCAACTCGGTTTGGAAGCAGTTTGAAGAGGTTCTTTAGTGTTTTGAAGGTGGTTTCTCCCGGGTAAATCTCTTCTCTTGGTTTCCTTTTGGTTTTCTCTAGATCCACTCTTCTCCCTTCTTTAGTTTTCTAGATTAACACTTGTTGTGTATAGATCTAAGGTTTTGGTAGCCTTGGATGTTGATTGTAAGGCTTGTGAATGTTAGGGAAGGGGATCTATAGAGGTTTTGTTGGTGTGTTCGCCGGATTTGAGGTGCGGTTGGTTGTGGGTCGAGCAATGGTCTGATCTTCACCCAGTAAGGTTAAAAGATCAGAAAGCACATGTTCCTTAACTAGAAAGGCTGAAATACCAAAAAAATGCTTCAAAAAGATCCCTAAATAGCAAGTCTAAGTATACAAATCATATTGAATGCTTTGTATATAATCAGAAAAACCATTATGGCACTCAATGTGCATAAAATCCAAAAAACAGAAAGGCTCAAAAGAACTAGAAGATTAAAACGAATGAAAGCTCTAAAGGAAAAGAGAAAAACATTTTTAAAAACTAGACCGATCAAGTAGAAGAACTTGAAAAGCAGCAAAAGTCCCTATAAAAACTACATCGGCAAAATGTTCAGGAGTAACAAGATCGAAAAAGTCTAGAAGGTGATCTAGATGAAGAGTCCAATCCAACAAAGAAAATATAAAAATATTTACAGAGTAGCAAATATTTCAAAAAATAAATCCATAACCGTTTATATTGAAAGAAATGTTTCATAAAGATTTTATGAGTTACAGCATTTGTAACTCTATTAGTTTCTTATTTGTGATTAATTGTTTAATATTTAAACAATTGAATTGGACGTTCATAACTCTCCTAGATTAATCATCATATGATAATCAAACTGAGAAAGTATTCTACCCACCTGATACAATTTTTTTTCATATTATAAATGCCTAAACAGGCTTTTATGAATTTGTATTACAATTTGATACTTATTCTCAAACAGGAGAAACTCTGTTCTAATATTCTAAAACGTTTTATAAAAAAATTAATGAACATTTTCCTTTAGCATACGGATAGAGCATTTCCAGCAGATACAGTTTCATGCCTACCAGAAAATGATCATTTAGTACTGCTGGCCAAAAAATGACCACGGACGCCCTGCTGCAGGCTCCACATGCAAGTCTCCACTTTTGGAAGCATTGAATCAAGGGCCTAGTCAATGGCAGGTGAATAAGGCTTCCTCGCCTTCTTTTTCAGCATTTCCTGAATACCATCCACCAACAAATACAACATTCATTAGCCGAGAAAAACCAACACTACCCCATTCACTTAACATCACGCTAAAACATGCTATTGTATGATGCAAGGAAATTCCGGTATGTTAAAACAGCTCAAACCTTTGCTTGCTCTTGACCATAGGCGCTCATTGCACGGTCAATGGATGAGTATATCTGAAAAGCCTGATTTGAATCACGAAAGCACTTTACAATAAATCGAGGATCCTTCGATTGACTTTGCAAGTAAATAATAAGCTGTGATGGTGGTGCCTTCGGCTGGTCCTTTCCATGACACAGCTCCAACTTCAAGAGCCCATCCCATGACACGTCCCACAACACCGAGCACCGATCCCGAACCGGACTGAACTTTCTCTGAGTAATAATGCTCATGGGTTGCTGAAAAATGATAACAGATCCATCAGCCCAGTTCAAGGTGTCCAAAGATCAAGTGAAGAAAAAATCCAACTGCCAAATAAAAGGAACATACTTGCAACAACACAACTCTCCGATGAGTTACCACCAGGATTTTCCCTTTCGGAAGCAAAAAATGATCCTCATAAGCATCTGTTAGGGCAAACTTTCCACGCACCTTAAAAAGGTCAACCTGCCCAAAAAATGAACCCGATTCTGCCAACTGCAATATAACCTTCACAATAAAAAAAAAAACAGGAATCACACAGATTCAGA
Source organism: Viscum album (assembly GCA_963277665.1). Lineage (NCBI taxonomy): Eukaryota > Viridiplantae > Streptophyta > Magnoliopsida > Santalales > Viscaceae > Viscum > Viscum album. Next base: position 1,142,567,521 of record OY728127.1, read on the forward strand.
ATCCGTTCTTTTCAGTGGAATAAAAAATACTATACAAACAACACATGGAATGAATAAACACAAAGAGATAACAGTAAATCGGAAAAAGGCACTGCAAACAAACATGAAGTCCATCCAGGGGTTCAAACATTACAAACCATATCTTGAAATGTGATAGTAATACCTGAGCATTAAAAGAGAAGAAACACTACCGACACAATCCTATGTATCACGCAATTCAATTTATACAGATGACGCCTATATCCACAGTTTCACAAGACAATGATCAGCAGAAAACAAAAGAATGAGGTCCCTTAAACTGACTGCGGTACACACAGTACTAAAAGCAACACTTATAAGATTAGGACTTCTGTATTTGTTTGAGTTGTAGAACAAAGCTGCTTCCAAATGCATAGTTGGTCAAACTGCCTCCACATATATTAAATGTAATGTCTCGGAATTTCATAATTTTTTTTTCCAAATTTAAATGGAATTTTTACGAGACCACACTCTGAGACAGCACGTAATTCCGAGACTCGAAGTGGTCTGAATGGATTTTCGAACTTTTTTTAAAGTTTATTAATTAAACGTGCAAGCGGGTTATTTATCTTTTGAACCGGTGCTCGGATCGAAAATCAAAAGGCACAGTTGAACTCACAAGGTCAGGATTCGCCAAAAAGGGCCTAACGTTGGCCAGCGCAGGACAACAGTGGAAGTTATTTTTTGACCGTAAATAAAATAATTAACAATTATTTTATTTTAAAATCCTTATAACTCTTAAACGGTAACTCGGATTGGAAATCCGAGAGTACCGTTGAGCTCGTGAGGGCGTGTTTCCCTTAGGCGGAGCTTAACCTCGACCGGCGAGAGTGAAAATTATTTTTTGAGTTTTTCTTTAATCGAATTAAAAAGGCCCGCGTGCACGATTTTGTGAACTTCTAAACGGGTGCCCGGATTGAAAATTCGATGCACCGTTGCGTCCGGAATGACGACTTTATCTAAGAATAGACTTAAATTCAACTGGCAAGGGTCGGACGGAAAAATTATTTTTTCAGACTTTTCAGAAAATAATAAAATAACATAAAACATTATTTTATTTTTTTTCTCACCGTTGAGCGGCGGACGACAGCGTTGCAGTGCGGCGACTAAATGCATTAAAAAAAGCTCTTTAATGGCTCGTTTTTGTGCAGCGTAACGACACAATAATTGAGGTGTAACAGATACGTTGTTTTATAAATGAAACAGCGTAACGATGCGACGTCGTAGGGTAACAAAAACGCAGCAACGTGTTTTCATTTAATAAGCAAATGCGTTGGAGAGTTGAAAATTAAACCGTGGAAATTCTGACAAACCTACGGCAAGGACTCCCTCCAACGACGAACGCCGGCAGGATCACTCGAGGGCAGAGCACTTCAACGACGAATGCGGATCAACCCACAAACAAATTGATCCACGCACACCCTATGGCCTCCGTTTGTGCGTTCTTCATGGCTGAATTTTCAAATTGGCGATAAGGAGGATCTGAGGCGTTTGTGGGGAAGAGGGGATCCCCCGGAGGCCATAGGCGCAAGCGACGCGAAGAACGGACCACCGAAGCGGACCCGGTGGTTCGCGGAAGAGCCTACCGGCGAGCCACGACGGCACGCCAGAGATGGCTGTCACGGCCAGCTCGGGCCGCGGCGCAACGTGAGGAGCTGGCGGCTGGCGGCAAGGACACGACACTCCGGCCGGGTCAATGGATCGAAAAGCAACCACGGGCCGCGGCTCCAGGTAGCACGCGGTCTTCAACCGCGTGTGAGGAGAACAGGCGTCCGACTTTCCCCTACCATGTCTGGGAGCGAGTCCTCTATCCTTGGAGTCAATACTCCCGTATTGGACTAGGGCGCCGGTCCTCCGTACGTAACTCATAGAGTCGATACTCCCCTACCGGGTAGGGAGCGGGTCCTCTATTGTAGGAGTCGGTACGTCCCAGTCGTTCCAGGGTGTTGGTCCTCACGCAATGCTACGACAGAATTGGTACTCCCTTGTCGTGCCAGGGAGCGGGTCCTCTAGCCTAGGGTCGGTACTCCCCTAACAAACTAGGGTGCGGGTCCCCCGTAGCGAACAAACTAACAGAGATGGTACTCCCCTGCAGTTTCAGGGCGCAGGTCCTCCACACGTGATCGAATAGAGTTGGTACTCCCCTACCGGGTAGGGTGTGGGTCCTCTATTATAGGAGTCGGTGCTCCCCTAACATACCAGGGTGCGGGTCCTCTACACATGAACTGACAAAATCGTTACTCCCCTGTCGTACCAGGGCGCAAATCCTCTAGACACTGAGTAGTACTCCCCTATCGGGTAGGGTGCGGGTCCTCAATTGGAGATGGAGCTCCCTAGGCTGTCTGACACAGTGACGAGGAGCGGGCCCATCCACTTGATGAAAACGAAACCTAGATAGGAGTTAGTGCTCCCTCGACGGACTGAGCCGCAGGCCACTCCTTACAGGAGCGACTGAGGTATCGTAGGTTAGTTTGGAGCACTGCTCCCTCAATTGGGCGCAGTGACGAGGAGCAGACCTCTTCACTTGGGTTTCCTTAGTCTTGCAAAGGGCGCAAGGCTGTGACGACTAGACCTCCAGTGTCGGGCACTAGAGTCGGACCTAGTAAAATGTTCCCGATGGAGCACGTTCTCTCGGACGTACAATTCGGAATGGTAGGATTTTACCTGATGGAGTACATCTCTCGGACGGACGAGTTTCAGGGACTTGGAGTTTTACTTCCGTTGTGTTTTTCTTTTGGTGGGCTTGTATACTGGCCCGGGTTGCCACCCTATACTTTACTTTCCGTTGTACTCTGGTTGTGTTTTACTTGGTGGATTGCATGCATGGTTTCCTTGACTTTTACTTTCTAGTACCTTTGGCTGGGAGTTGTGTGCGTGTGTACAGGTACTCAGGCAAATGTTTCCCACTTGTTGAATAATGCCTTCAACGCTAGTCGCCATCCCCTGGCTTTTGGGAGGCGGACTTGGGTAGTCACGGCACGGGCCCCGGAGGACAGGTCGTGACATTAAAATCCAAGTCTGAATTGAAACATGTTAGAAAGCCTAAAAGCAACGCTTTATAAAATGAGGACTTTTGTATTTGTTTGAGTTGTAGAGCAAAGATGCTTCCAAATGCATAGTTGATCAAACTGCATCCACATATATTAAAATCCAAGTCTGAATTGAAACATGTTAGAGAGCCTAGCTAAGTTTTTCCACCCCAGTGCTTGACAAGTGACAAGCAGCTGGTGGACTTGGCACTTAAACAGAAGTGTCGAGGATCTCCTAAGAGGGAATGAAAGAACATGGAAGTTCTTTAGTATTTGTTAGAGATTAGGTTGTGTAAGTCCCACATCGAACTTAATGTACCAGGTAATCTCTTTTATTTTGTCGGACCCCATTTAAGTTTAATGGGTATTTCCGAGTCCCACTTCGTTCTTTCCCTCCGTGTAATTATTTTCACTCATCTATAAAAGAATGTCTCTGTCTCACATTGAGGTAAGGGGAATTCACCATCAACATGGTATCAGAGGGAAATTAATCTCGAACCCTCCCTCCCCTATGGATTCCCAGTTCTGTCCGGCCCCACCTCTCTCCCCTCCGGCTTTGCCCTTCCCGGCGGCCCTCCCTCCTGTGCCCACGACTACCTTCCCGACAGCCCTCTCTCCCTCAAGCGGCACCCCTCTCCTGCGCGGCTCCACTCCCAGATCTACCGCGATCCAGTTCCTCCCGCGGCGCTCCTCCAGACCGCCCTCCAGACCGCGCCTCCCGCAGATCCCGTCGACGGTCCTTCCCGGCGGCCCTGGAGCCCGTCGCCGTTTCCAGACGAGACTCCCGGCGCCCTCGCCCAGGCGTCTCCTCCCGGTTGCGCGCACCGGCCCCGTCAACCCAAGCGCGACCCTCCGTCGCGACCCTTCGTCGCGGCTCCTCCAAAGCGCGACCCTCCGTCGCGGCCCCTTCCGGCTCCCACGCGACCCTCCGTCGCGGCTCCCTCCCAGCGCGCTCGTCCGGCGGCCTCCCTTCCCCAGCGGCCTCCCTACCCCGGCAACCTCCCTTCCCCGACGGCTCTCCATTCCGGGCAGCTCTCTTCCAGCGCACGGCTCCCGGCGACCCCACGCCAGCCCCGCCCTTCCAGCGGTCTCCCAGCCTCTTTCGGAATCTCCCATTCTGCTGGCACCCGCTCTCCAGGCGCCTGTCCAGCGTTGAATGACGAGTTCATCTGCAACTTTTGAAGACCTCCATTCGATGGCTGCCATGGTCCTGCCACCTCTTTTCACCACCTCCACCCGTTTGGTCGATGAGCGACTCGACTCCGCAAATTTCTCTGTCAGGCGGAAAACCGTACTCATGTCTCTCACCGGCATGGACCTCGATTCCCATCTCGAGGATCCACCACCTCTACCTTCTAACCCAAAATATCGACCGTGGAAGCTTGCTGACAGTAAAATCTTTGCTTTACTGGTCAATTCAATGGACCGCTTTGTCAAAGACGTCACCCAAACAGCCAACATAGTCAAGGAACTCTGGGATTCCTTGACTCTCATGTACTCCGAGACCAATAACTTGGCTCGGGTATCTGATCTTCTTCAGCGGTTGTCCCTCCTCCGCCAGCAAGCTCGTCCATTTCCCGCATACTTCATGGAGTGGAAGGCTCTACGAGATGAACTTCTTGAGCTTTGGCCCATTTCACAAACACCTGCGGAAGCCTTAGCCCAGCGGGACCAGCTCTGTCTTTTCAGCCTCCTCCATGGTCTCGACCCGGAATATGGGACGACGGCGACAGAGATGCTCGCTAGCCACTCGTCCCTAGAGATTCCACAGGTCTATCATCGCCTTGGGAAGGCTCATCGGGCCCTTGCCCCACCCATCCCTAGCCTTGATCACACTACTCTCCTGGGTCGTGGCGGTGGCCGCCCTACCAACACTCGTGGACTCGGCCGTGGCGACAGCCGACCTCGCCCACTCTGTCAACACTGTGGCAAGCTCGGCCACCTGGTTAATCGTTGTTGGGTCTTTCATTGCCGTCCCGCTTCGCACCCACGACAGGGCCAAACTGTGGTCCGAGATGCATCCCCGCCTGTCGCCGCTCTTCCTTCATCTTTGGATCTCTCCATGGCTGAGATCCAGCTGATTCACGATCATAGGACCACCTCCCTACCAGGCTCTTCATCAGCATCTCTTGCCCACTCTGGTGGTCCCACTGCATTTGTCATTCAGCGCTCCCCTGCCTGGATGCTTGACTCAGGCGCGTCCGACCATCTTACCGGGGATGCAGGTATGCTCTCCAACTACAGTCCCTATATTGGTTCCTCAGCCATCACTGTTGCTGATGGTTTCACTCTCCTCATTGCCGGTTTTGGTACATGCTCTCTCACCTCATCCCTTCACCTATCCTAGGTGGCCCATGTACCACGCAGTCCATTTAACCTGCTCTCTATAAGCAAGTTGACCAAGGATTTCAATTGTAATGCTATCTTTACCTCGTCTTCTGTTTTGTTTCAGGAGCGGACGATGAACCAGGAACTTGGTAGATGCCAGCTTCGAGATGGGGTGTACATGTTCGATGGCCTGACATCCGTCGCCTGCACGTCTGTCTCTGCTCGTGCCGTGGACCTCCATTCTCGGTTGGAACACCCCTCCGCCTCCGCTCTTCATCAGCTCTATCCAGTTATTAGTCCGCATTTATCTTTTCATTGTGAGTCTTGTACCTTTGCGAAACACCATCGCACATCATATTTTCCTCGACTTGACACACGGGCCGCCAAACCCTTTGATTTGGTTCATTCAGATGTATGGGGTCCCTGTGCCACCTCGAGTCAATCAGGGTATAAATATTATCTCTTTCATTGATGATTTTTCACGTATGACGTGACTTTACCTTCTTCGAGATCGGACATAAGTTTTCTCCACCTTTCAGACCTTTTACTATGAGATCCGGACACAGTTTTCTATCTCTGTAAAATGTCTACGCTCCAACAATGGGCGGGAATAATTATCCACTTCCTTTCAGCAGTTTCTGCGGGCACACGGCATCATCCATCAGACCTCCTGTCCTGATAACCCTCAGCAAAATGGAGTGGCCGAGCGAAAACACCGACATATTCTGGAAACTGCTTGTGCCCTCTTCCACCGCAAGGTGCCTCTTCTCTTCTGGAGGGATGTCATCCTCACTACTATTTACCTACTCAATCGACTTCCTTCCTCCATCCTTCAGGGGGAGACTCCTTTTCATACTGTGTTCCCCTCTCTTCCTCCTCACTCCCTTCCACTCCGCATCTTTGGATGTCTCTGCTATGTCCGAGACACTCGCTCCAATCTCTCTAAACTTTCTCCCAAATCCCTCCGGTGTATTTTTCTCGAATATTCCCGCACTCAGCGTGGCTACCGGTGCTTCTCTCCAGACTTACGATGCTATATCACCTCTGTCGATGTCTCGTTTGTCGAGAGCTCTTCTTTCACTTCACCCTCTCCTCATCCAGACACTATCATCGATGAGTGTCTTCCTCTCATTTTTCACCCTCGTCTGGTGTCTCCTCCTACTGGTCATCGCTTTGGGCAGGTCTACTCTCACCGTCCATCGACTGTACCCCCGTCCAGGCCGAGGACAACATTGTTCCCACTTTGTCCGATGCTCCTGTCACACCACCCGAGGACTTGTCAATTGCACTCCGGAAAGGTACTCGCTCGTGTTAGACTACTCTATTTACATCTTCATACAAAGGTTTGTCAGCACTGGAGGCGATCTCTATTCCCCGCACGGTTGGCGACGCAAAGTCACACCCAGAGTGGCTTCAGGCTATGCGAGATGAACTGCAAGCTCTGGATGACAACCATACATGGGATCTGGTCCCCCTCCCTGCGGGCAAACAGGCAGTTGGCTATAAATGGATTTATACGATCCGTCTCAATCCCGATGACTCTCTTTGTCGCCTCAAAGTCCGGCTTGTGTCGAAGGGATTTGTACAGACATATGGCATCGATTACTTTGAGACCTCTTCGGTCGCCAAGATGGCCTCTGTCCGCCTATCCCTATCTCTGGCTGCTCATCATCACTGGCCGCTTCATCAACTGGATGTCAAGAATGCCTTTCTCCATGGCTTTCTTGACGAAGAAGTCTACCTATAGCAGCCCCTGGCTTTTGTGCCTCTGGCGCCGACTCCCATGTCTGCCGCCTCCGTCGATCCCCCTTTGGCCTCTCTCGCAGTATGAAGGATCACACAGTCTTCTTCCGTACGACGACGAACGGTTGTATCTTGCTGGTGGTCTATGTTGATGATATCATCATCACAGGGAGCGACTCCACAGGAATCGCCAACCTTAAGGCGCACATTCACCACCACTTTCACACCAAAGATCTTGGTCCCCTCACCTAATTCCTTGGCATCGAGGTCTCCCGTTCTGAGGACACTATCTCTTTCTGCCAACGCAAGTATGCTCTTGATATCTTGTAGGATGCAGGATTGAACAAGGCAACTGCAGTGGACACCCCTCTTGAGCCTGGGGAACGCTCTCTCTATACCGACTCGGAACCATTTCCTCACCCGGAGAGCTATCGACGTCTGGTGGGTAAACTTAACTGTCTCACCATGACACGACTAGACATTGCATGCGCCGTTGGCAAAGTCAGCCAGTTCATGGAGCATCCAACCAGATCTTAGTGGGATGTTATCCTCCGCATTGCCAAATACATCAAGAAAAACCCTGCACGTGGCCTTCAGTACTCACATCATGCTCATTTGGATGTTGAGGCCTTCTGTGATGCGGACTATGCAGGTTGCCTCGCTACCTGCAAGTCTACTTCAGGATTCACCGTGTTCTTCGCCGGTAACCTCATATCCTGGAGCACCAAGAAGCAGACTGTCGTCTCCAGATCAAGTGCAGAGACCGAATACCGCGTCATGGCCACGGTCACCACTGAGATCATCTGGCTTCGTTATCTCCTCCATGAGCTCGACTTCCCAGCAAAGACCTCTGCTCATATCTGGTGTGACAATCAGGCAGCCACAAAGATTGCCTCGAATCCCGTCTTCCATGAACGGACGAAGCATATCGAGGTGGACTGCCACTTTCTTTGTCACCATCTGGAGCAGAACCATATCAGCTTTGGTCATATTCCGACGGCAGATCAGCTTGCCGACATCTTCACCAAAGGCCTCCCCGGAGCTCGCCTTGACTCTCTCACTACCAAGCTGGGTATTCACAGCATCCATGGCCCAGCTTGAGGGGGAGTATGAGATGGTCTTTGTGTCATGTCATCTTTTTTCTTTTGTGGGAGTCAATCCAATCTGGGCATGTCCAGCTTGAGGGGGAGTGTTGGACCCCGTTTAAGTTTAATGGGTATTTCCAAGTCCCACATCGGTCTTTCCCTCCGTGTAATTATTTTCACTCCTATAAAAGAATGTATCCGCCTCACATTGAGGTAAGGGGAATTCACCATCAACATATTTATTATAAAATAACCTCAAGGCCTCCTTTTGAGAGAAATCTTGGGTATTCGGCTCACTCTTCCATTTCTACATGGTATCAGAGCGGGTTCCCCATACCTAACCCACTCGGGCAGACCCCCCTATTGCACCCCTTCTATGCAACGCCTCCCTGCCGGCCCTCCCTATTCGGCGCGACTGCCACCTGCCATCCCTCCCTGTCTGGCGCGACTGAGCCCACCCTGCTGCGCCCCTCCTACGCGCGAGAGCCACCCGCGCACACCCTTTGCCGCGCGACGGACCTCCTTGTTGCGCCCCTCCTACGCGCGATAGCCACTCGCCTCTCGGTTACCAAGTTTGATGCACATGCTCTAAAATGCATCTTTCTTGGCTATTCTCACACCCAGAGCGGATATTGATGCTTCTCACCAGATTTGTGTGGCTATGTTGTCTTTGCTGATATTTACTTTGTCGAATCACCAGTTCTTTCTATTCTCGCGTTTCCGCCACCATCTACTCTTCCTGATTTCGACATTATTTTTTGCATATTTTCTCGATACACCACCATCTCTATCTCCTCCTGCTGACATTGTTGGATCATGATTTGGCAAGATATACACTCGCAGACCTCGCACATCTGCCACCCTGTCACTTCTTGTCGCTACCACACCTGACGACTCATCTGCTCCTGATGCTCCATCACCAGAGTTGTCTATTGTACTCCGCAAAGGCTCACGCTTCTGCCAGTCTTATCAGGGATTATCAGCTCAAGTGCAGAGTCGAAATATCGTATAATGGCATATGTGACTACAAAGATTATTTGGACACAACAAATTCTTCACGAGATTGGGTATACGATCAAGAAACGAACACATATCTGGTGTGACAATCAAGATGCTATCAAAATCGCCACAAATCTAGTCTTTCATGAGCTGATAAAGGATATTGAAGTTGATTGTCATTTCATTCGAGAAAACTTTGAAAAGAAGAAGATCGTATTCGACCACGTTCACACCTCTGATTGACTTACCGATATTCTCACAAAAGGAGTGTCTGGACCATGAGTCCAGACAAACTGGACATGAGCTTGAGGAGTGTTTGAGACTGTCAAGTCTTGTCAACAATGGGTTTTCTTGTTGGGGCTCATTCATCAAACCTCTTACATTTTAACGATTCATTTTTAAAAAAATTGAGCTTTTAATGCCTTATTCACCTCAATGTACAAGAGGTTTACTTATGACATCCTATTTAAAAAGATTGACTACTTAATTATCAAATGTATCCAGCCTCAATAAAGAAATCATTCCCATTCAACCTAGAGCAAAAAAATTAAAACAAAGATATGATAAAGCAAGCACCTGCCCCTGTGCTTTGTATTCATCATATGGTTGAAGCAAATTATCACCACCAATAACCCGAGGAAGCCTCCTCCGAAGGAGCTGTTCTTCTGATGTTATAGCAGATGTGATCTTCATTCTAACAGTATTGGCACCTTCTGTAGTTTTGGATAGAAGATCAAGGACCCCACTCACAGGTTGTGCAGCAGCACCTATTATTCCTTTTCCAACACCTTGGACAAAACCCTCAACACCAGAATTTTTTGCACCTTCAAGAGGCTTCGTCAGAATCCCTGTCACACCTCTGAAAAAGCCTTTAGCCAGTGCGCCACCTCCCTCTCTAATAACATCACCAAGGTCCTCCACACCCTTCCTTTCCTGCCAGCAGTAGCATACATTGAAGAAACATTAGCTTTGAAATCTATGTACAATAACTGGCTACAAAGACATTGAATGGCCCACTTTTCTGCCACATGATCCAAGGAGTAACCAATTCTATTATTGCTTGCGTTTCAAATTAAGCCAGAAAAACAAAACAAACAAGGGAAAAAAATTACCATGCCGGAGCTTCTCCAGCTTGGAATACCTTTAGAATAGAATAACACTTAAATGAAACCTTTTATGGAGACACTAGAAGAGCTAGGAAAGTACAGAAGCAATTGAGACAATGGGTAACCCATCGAAGGACTAAATTCTAGAGTTCCAAAGTTGGAATCTTATCAATGCATACCTGATGTCCAATGAAAACATTTTTCATCAATTTAACCCTATTTTATCATAGCAATGTTTTAAAGACAGTAAAATGCATAAAATTTTCATTTTATGCACAAGTGAATATAAATGAAAACAAATACATTTTTTTACAGTACCCGTCTCTGTCGGCTTTGAATGAATTTCTTATCCATTGACAAGGCTGCTACACCTTTACTCATATGACCAAGTGCACTGCTTGCATTTCCAAGTATATCAACTGCCAACAGCAGTTGAAGAGGCTGACTGAGTAGATCCTTTAGAACACTTAAGACTGCTTGATGGAAGAGGGTGCTTCTCCGCATGCATATGTTCTCATGAAATCTTTGGTTTATCCTTGCCTTAACAAAACATGTTAAAGTTAGCATATGCCAATTGGTTTTATTAACACATTCAACTAAATGAAATTAGCCAGTTGCATTTAAAATTTTGAAGAATTTATTTTAAAAGCTGTTTTAAGAAATGCTGTCTGCAGCAGAATTGATTTATCATATGCACATATAAATACATAAACATGCATGTGCTCACAAGTGCTTGCAAATTATATTAAATATAATTGCAGTGCTTACTGGCATATTTTCTCTATTCCCCAATGCAGACATCAAGGATGCCAAAAACCCAAGCATGCCCGTTGGCCTTTGAGTTGGTGCCATGATAATCGACACTTTCAGGCGAACTTCAGATATGCTCAGAACACTGTTAATACAGCCACATGAGTCGAAACACTCTTAAACAAGGTCTAACCCTTTAAATCCATGGTTTCAAGATCAATTTTACATACCCAAATTGAATAATTGGATCAATTGAGACAGCCGTTGTTTGGGAATCGTATAATCTACCAAAGTTGACCTGCTGGATCATCTCATGAAGACGCCATATTACTGGCTCATGAATGTTAATTAAAAATGAAGAATTATCAGGTCCCTGATTACAACCAACCAGGAAAATATGGTCAACAAGTGTAGATAGGAAACAATGTACTTCTGAAATGAGAGCAAAAAATTTCAATAATTCTCACATTAGAACCACTAAATGCATAGGTAAATAGATCTAATGATCTGTTTGATTGCATTGTAATAGAGAGTTCCAAGATACTATCGGTTTGTTCTCCTCTCTGGGGCCTGAAGAGAACTGGCATTGGACTTAATGGCAACTGATTATCCACTTGAATTCCTTTCATTCTCAATTTGAACCTGTAACACACAAATAAACACACACAAAATTAAGCTCCTTGGAAACAGTAAATTAAAAATATCATTCCATCAGATGCATCTATTTACAGATGCAAGATACATAACATTCAGAGGAAATCAAAACTACCTGCTTATCCCAGAGGCCAAACCGGTCGAGCATGACAGCAGAAAATTAGAGACTGAAAGATATAAAATCTCCTCAGGTGTATGATCAACAAGGGATAACCCAAGTTCAGAAAGCTCAACGACTAAATGAAATTCACTGTTTGAGTTATCCTGCATGTGTGGATGTTGAGAGTCATCTTCAGAATATTGCAGAACTGAAGAGCTTCCAGTCAAAGTCATCGACACTTCATCATCGGGCATACCGTCAGTGACTCTAACCACATTCACTTTTTCTTCTTTAAGAATTTTAACATGTAGTGCTCTAGCAGATCCACTCGCAATGAATACAGGTCGGTGCTCAAAATTCTCATCAATGTTGTACTTCTCTGATTTTGAAGGGTCGGATCCATCTATTAATAGTTCGAGCAAGCACGGTCTCCCAAGATCTTCCCAGAAAAATGCAGCAGCCGAATTTGAAGTGAGAGATTGCCAAGAATCACTGTCACCGCCCACCTGCCGGAAACAAATGGGCAGAAACATAGAGGAGTTCTCAACCCTGTCAATGGGCAAGAGGTCAGTCATTTTTCACATAACAACACAAATAACCAAAATTAGTTCAATCATTATAAAAGGTGGGTCTTATTTATACACACGCTACAAAGAAGACGGCCCGGGGACTCGACCCCGCGACCGGCGCCCCAAACCCCAAACCCCCCTACCACCACAGCCGCCTGCGTGGGGCAAAATCATTTTAAGTAAACAAGATAATAAAAAACAACACAACCCGATTCTTGGGTTTGCAAAATTTGTGAAACAGGAGCAGAAACAATTCAGGACTTTGAATTAAATTGCTGTCAGCTTTAAAGTGTTCAAATAGATAGGGTACCGGTTATCCATACAATTCATAAAACGAAGTTTGCACACAATAACAAAAATAATAAATAAATTTTGCATTGCACAAGTTAGTGAAGACCATGCAAAAGCATCCCAACTACATACATAAAAAAAAAATAATGCTTGAAAAATGACAAATATTTGGAATACACTTAGACCTGTAAGGACTGGACAATGAGTTTGGACGGAAAATAACTTCATAGTATGAGCTTTTAGTTCCCCTTCTCACTTCTACCTGCACGTATGCTCGATCACTTCCAATATCATTATTCAAAGAAACACGAATCAGACCTTCAGATGCTACACTAAAAGGTGTACTCCAATTGTATCCATCCAAACGCACCTGAAAAACAAAAAGGAAATCCACCCAAGTGTAAAAGAAAATACTATATCCATGTTAAAAGAGCCATATGATATGATTATTCAATAAATAAAACACTGGACTCAAATTACCTTCAAGAGTTCAGATTTGGTGGAAGACCGCCATACAAAAAGTTTTGGCGGATCAGCAGGATGAATCCATTCAGTTGAATGGAAACCACACTGTTGGATGCATAAACTGCGACCAACCCGATTGATAAAATGGGTGTGCGGCTGAAATCGGATAACCTTGTAAAAATGGTCAGAGAAACTGTCAATGAAGCCGAACAAGGTATTGACACAATCAAATTACAGAAATCGTGGCCTAAGGGAGCATGCAGCTTCACACCACCAAATAGAGTAATCCCGAAGTAACATGCATCACATTGCACAAAAATCTAACCCTAAAGGGAAAGGAGATTTATACAACAACAAAAACAACAACCAAACAAGTCTTAAACTCAATTAAATGGGATTAGCTACATGGATCAAACATTGCCAATTAGCTCTATTGAAGACAATATGTTCATTGAAATTTAGAACAAAATCATCTTAAATGATTTGTTTACGGGTCCATTTAAAACAACCTCAACTTCTTTTAATAAGTGAATTTGTTATTAAGCTTACCCTATTAACAGGTGTATCCCTAGGACTTCTTCTAACATGTCTAAACATTCTTAAATCTAGTTTAAGTCATCATCTTGTCAATCAGAACCATTCCAATTTTCTCTTGAAAACATTAAAATTACAGAAATTGTGGCCCAAGGGAGCATGCAGCTACACACCACCAAATAGAGTAAACCCTAAGTCACATGCATCACACTGCACAAAAATCTAACCCTCAAGGGAGAGGAGATTTATACAACAGAAGCAACAAAAACAACCAAACAAGCCTTAAACTCAATTAAATGGGATCGGCTACATCTTGAATATGCTTTATGAGTTCATCTAAGACCAAAGCCAAAACGTATGGGCTTAAAACTGAACCTTGATGCAGTTCTATCGAGATGGAAAAGTCTGTAGCATTACCTATTGAAGTTCTAGCACGAGTCAAACTCCCTTAATACACATCTTGGATGAGTTTGATACACGACACCTACACACATTTTCTTTAAAGTGCTTTCCATAAAACCTCTCTAGAAACGTTATCATATGCGTTTTCTAAATCAATGAAAACCATATACAAATCTTGGGCTTTTTTTTAGATGATACTTCATCAGACCTCAAATCAAATAAATTGTTTGTGGTTGAACGTCTAGACATAAAACCAAATTGATTAACTAAAACTTTAGTTTTCCTTCAAATCTTATATTCAATCATTATCTCCCAAAGTTTCATGGTATGACTCACAAATTTAATGTCTGTATAATTCATGGAAGTGATGGCTTGCAATGTAATTATCACTTTTGTCCAGGGGGCGCTAATCAAAGCTATCAATTGCTTCCAGAATGATCTTTTAGCAAGCAAGCGTGGAGCTCAAATATCTGTTCAGGCTGAAAGAACTAGGAAAATATCCGTTACTTTTTAAATTCAATCATATGGAAAAATAAAATCAAGCTTTATAGACTATAAATTCCAAAAATGTATCAGACACGACAAAATGGGAAAAACAAACTCATACTAACCAACCAATGAAAAAACAAAATCAAGAAAGTGTCAAAATAGAAGAATCAAACCTTTGTTCTGTCGGACGTCAAATTCAGTATGGCCGAAAGCTTGTAATATGAACCATCACAATTGAATGCCCTGACACCAATGCATTCCTAGAAAAAGAAGTAACTTTAGCATGATAATCACAAGCTGTAGGTTATCGATGTGAACTTCAAAAAAAAAAAAAAACATGCTAAAACAATTTTTGTAAGAACATTAAAGTAACTGATTTTTTTTTTCTCAAAAAAAAAATTTCTCTGCCAATACATAAATTATGTTGTGTATCACTACCTCCCAATACACAGCCACTTCCTGATCATACCAGTCCCCAACCCACATACCTATAAACCTCACCCACATGTGAAATCATGGTTTCATGTTATCATGGGCGAGTGATGTCAAATTATATATTAAGCATTATACCCACAAAGCACGTGATAAAATGTACAAGGAGCAGTATTTAAAAAATGTGTGCTTAAGTGTCCGTCACAAAACCAAACATCAGTTTGAAGAGTAACTTAGCATGGTATTCCAAGCATAGCACCCTTCGTATTTATCCAATGTGGGACTCTGCACAACACCACATGGATAAACAATATTTAAATATTGTTGGTGCCAAATATAATATTAGAAGCATTTTGGGCCTCTTAAAACCTAGACTCTAATAACATATCAAGTGTCCATTACAAAATCAATTGGCATTGCGAGGAGTGATCCGATATGGAAAATAGATGTTTTACATACAAATAGGATTTTATCAGCACAGTAGCCTAAGAGTGCAAAAATTGCAATCAGAAACACTGTATAATGCAACAAATGATGAAATGGGCAACATATCATGAAGTCGCACATGCCTAATTCAATCAGTGTATTTAAAATTATATTTTAGATATGGCGAGCTTAAATAATCACATAACAAGTTCATTCTTTTTAATAGGTAACCCAGGGTTTGATTATATCATTTAAATCCAACACAATCTATTCTAACCAGTAGAAATGTCTATGATTAGAAAACTGCTTAGATCATACTCCACTCCAATAACACCTTGGAATCAAATAACAACCAAAATAGTGTGAGCTCAAAATGGTTTGCCGGACTATGGTCAACGGGTGGAGTCGGCACACATAGCTGGATTTCGCATGATGAGGTGGCAAAATAATAGTTAATGTTCTTGGTAGAATGCAATATGCATGATGGGAACAAATATACGTTAAAAATGGATTCATTCGTGCACATATTATCATATTGCTTTTTAACTTAAAAACATTGAGTGAGGTGATAGCAAAGTTGAGATCAACAAGAGCAGGGGTAAAACTAGTCAGTGACCAAGAGCCCCTTGATTTTCACCTTTTGGAACATTCAAAACTATCAACATTTAGGTACAGCATAGGAATGTAGATGTGGTAAGAATCAGGAATTTATAATGTATTTATTGTTTATAGCACATGTCATGCAGCTTATATGTAAGCATTTGCCTAAAACCATAGTGTATTTATTTTTTATAGCACTAAAACATCCTCTGTAAAAATTGCTTAGTGGACGGCATTCAATGCACGTACTCACACACACACGCGCATTTCAACAAATATGCCCTCCTAACAACAGATAATATATCAAAGCATACTTGGTTGGGACGGTTTAGAAAAGTGTTAGGACCCAAGGTGGATGGTTTCTTCGGTTGAGGGGTAAAAACAACTAGCGTGTATTGGGTTGTTAGGGGGAATCTAGGGGGGAATAACAAAATTGGTTGAGAAAGGGTTGTTAAGCCGCCTGGGAGATTTGTTAGCCAACTAGGCCCCACGTAAAAGTTGTTATAAGGGAGCGATGGAACAAGGGAAGGGACAGGAAGAATATCCGGGGAATCAGCCTTTGGACAGGAATTGACTTAGGCTTGGAATTGGCCTTTTGGCTTGGGTAGGATCTCTCCCAAGTGTCTTCTTCTACCTCCTCTGTTGTGTTTTTCTGGATCATTTCATACAAAAATACAAGTGTCTGTCATCTATCTCTATCAATTGGTTTAACCTGTTATCTTCCCCACTCCTTGCCCCTGGTCATTTCCTCCAGCACGTGCCTTGTCGGCTTCTGTTTCGTGACGGCGCACATTGCTGGATTCGTCTCACCCACATGATGCACTCCGGCATTTCTCTCTTAGCGGTGGCGCACCCTGCAGACGCTCGGAAACAACCTAGACTATGACGACCAACGGCTGGAACGCTTAAAATCTCTCCTATCCAACCCGACTTCGGCAATAGAGAGTAACTGTGAAGCAGCAGAACTGGGAGCAAGGGCGCTCAGAGCTGGCCGAATGCCGAAAGGAACAAGCAGAACTCCGCACTTACATTACCGGTGTTCTGTGTCACCCAGAGCACCCAGAGAAGGCGCTGCAACATGAGGTAGATCCTCCATCGTCTTTCACCAACATTCAGCTTCACACGTAGCAAAAACTATCGTTTTTGGCAAACCAGGGGAGAAAACTGGCTTTCCCACACTCCACCTCGACATGGAAACCAATCAGCACACAACTGCCAAACGGGTAGAACTCCTGATGTTCGACGGCAGAGACCCCAGGGGCTGTGCCACGCCCATTGAATTTTACTTTCGCATAAATCAGACACTGAACGATGTTAAGATAACGCTTGCGCAGATTAGCATGGAAGGGTTTGCCGCCCATTGGTTCAACATAGTGCAGAAAGTTCATCCGGAAGACTCGTGGCCCGCTTTCAAAGAGCAGCTCATGGAACCATTTAGCGGGCACGAGATCCAAAATCTGTATGAGGAACTGGCCGCACTACACCAAACAGGATCGGTCGAGAACTATGTTGAGCAATTCAAATATCTGGCGTCTTTACTTCCTCGCTAACCCGAGCCGCGATATGTTGGGTATTTGATTAGCCACTAAATGAGGCTAATATTCATTGGTAATATATATAATATTCATGTTCTTTATTATTCATAAACACCATTTTAGTGCATTTTACACTTTGAACATCATTTCACATTATGATTGTAATACCTTCTTAAAATGCACTATTATGTGGTACATTTTTGAACATCATTTAAAGTACCCAATGATTCATCTGATTTTAAGGAATCTAATTATACATATTTTAATTTGATATTTTTTGAAATTGATCTACATTTAAATATGAACATGTTTGATTCAGGGATCAATGGAGAATTCATGGAGGATGATGGAGATATTTGACAATGAAAGGAAGCAATTCTGGAGAAGGCAGATTGGACACCAGCCCACTGATGAGACTGTGGGGCCCAAAATACAGGCCCAATTAACCCCAAATTTCGTGGGATGCTAGAAGACATGCATAAGAACAAATCACTCTTCAGGATCCAATGCTAATTCGGTCTCCATGGTGGTCATTTAGGCGGCCCAAGTTAGAGATAAAATTCTGGGCCAGATTCTGCGGCCCAGAAAAACAGCCCACTAATCTAATCATATCTCCGAATCTACAAATCCAAATGGGCCCAAATTTTACAGGTGGTTAGGAGACATCCGGGGCTCCATTTTCTTCTTCTATGGCCTACTCTGATTCGTCCATCTAGATGGTCTTCCAAGCGCGTCTGTTCGGTGAAGGAAAGCTGGCTGCCACCTCGGGTCAAGGGTGGAAAAATCAACTCTCCCTTACTTTCCACCCACCTATGGTCTACCACAATTAATTGAGGAGACTTGGACTGTTGGAGGCTCGACCCAAGGGCTCAAAAATGCCTATTTAAGGCAGTGGTGTTGGAGGATTGAAAAATCTTTGGTGGTTGGTTCAATTGTAATGTTATGCTGCGATTTTGTTGTCTCAAATTTGTCTTTCACTTGTAAGTTGTTCAATTCACTTTAGTTTCTTAATAAAAGTTCTTCTCCTCCTCTTATTCTGTTATACATCTCACTTTGATACCGTTGCCTCAAGGTGTGAATTTATTCACACCAAATCTTGTGAAATTATTCACACAACGGTGAAGTGATCATTTTATTTTTGCTGTTTTCTTTACTTCTCAATGTCCTCCCTCATGAGTCTACTTTCCGCTTCCATTGAAACCATAGAATCAATGGAGGGTTAACCCACTTATGGGTTGATCCAAGGGAGTAGCAAGGGGCTGGATTGGATGTTATTTATCACCCCATTAATGTAAAATCACTTCTTAAATTGAGATTTTTATTTGATGATTTTTAAACTCCGTCGTCCTTGTTGAATTTAAGGCCACACACTTCATGTGCTAATACGAACCTTTACCTTGAAGTGCTCAAAACTTTGATCCTTCAAGTGTATAGGTGATTAGTATTAAAGGGTGTGGGCATTAAACCAGTAAGTGATGATGTTGTTTTATCTCCTTAAATGAGCTCATCTCAAATATAAGAAATTGAAACCATTGAAAAGGAAATACGTCCAATCCACCCCGAGCAATAACTTAGGATCAACTCATTCTTTTAAATTGAATTCACTTAAATCTGTTAGACACATAGTAGTCAATCTCAGATCGCGGCGTGACGCGGCGGGGTCCTATAGTGGGATAGCGGCGACGCGGATCGCGTCGCGGCCGCTTTTTTATCCAAACGCGGTCCAATTAATATAATTTAAATTATTTAATTCTGAACATATATATATGCTGAAAAAATAAAATATGATAAATAAAATATAAAACAGAATAAAAATAATACATATATAATAACAAAAGAAATAATAACTAAAAAAAGCGGCAAATGGAAAATTTTAACTAACATAAAATAAAAAGAACAAAAAACAAAATCAAAAAAACGGAGTGTTAGTGCCGCACCAAACCAGGGGCGCACCAGATAAAATAGAAAAAAATAAGCCTGGATGGACCAAACGGAAAAAAAATAAAGGATGCGGGGTCGGAGGGAAGGTCTGATCGGGGTGGGATCATCGTCGCGACAGTGGCTGCGCGGTGAGCAAACAAGATGTGGGAGGGTTGTTGTTGGCGTCAAGGGGTCACAGTGGCGGTGGCGCATGCAAGCAAACAGGATGCGGGGGGTCATCGTCGGCGTTGAGGGGTCGCGACGGTGACAGCAGCGGCGCATGCGCACAAACAGGATGCGGGAACCAGGGGCGACGGGGGTTGGACGAGTTACGAGGCAAAAAAAAAGACTTCTTTTGGTACCAAAACGAGGCGCGGCCGCTCCCGACGGGATCGCGGCAGATCCGCGACATCCGCGATCGCGAAAGAGGCGGCGCAATCGCGTTCCAAGCGCGATCCAACCAACAGACACGGTGGGTCGCCGCACTGCAATGCGCAGGCGCGATCGCGGCCGCTACCCCGCTATTTGACAACTATGGTTAGATATCCTCTAAACTCATCTAAAACCAATCCAAGTTGGCCACTTCATAGCCGAAAACAGTCCATAGAATGTACGTGTCTATAGGTTTCTTCTTAGGTCTCTGAGGATTCGATAACCCAAGCTAAACTACAAGGACCGTTTTACCTTCATCTCTTGGGTAAATTTGAGCGAGAATCAAATTTTGGCGCCGTTGCCGGGGACCCAAGTAAGTCATCTAAACACTCATTCTATTCTCCCCCATTTCTTCTTTTCTCGTCCAAATTCTCTTATCTTGTCCCTTTCTCGTTTTTTTTTTCTTTTGGCGCATGTCCGCCTACACCCGCGATCAATCAAACCGTCTAGTTAGGATGGATAGTCCTGGGGTTGGGGAGTCAAGTACACCAAGGGAACTCATTCCATTAGATCCTAATCTTCCTAATACTCTAAAGTCCAAAATTGAGCCCATTTCAATGGAAGGTCTACAAAGAAACCAACTCATAAACCCGTGTGGAAATCAAAATGGAAACCCAAATGAGGCAGCCCCAAACTTGGGGAATGCGGTCGATCAAACAATGAATGACTACCTCACACCTTCTTGGACCAATGCCCCCTCATGCATTAGACACAATTCCCTAGGAGATGCCAACTACATATTTAAACCTCATGTCCTAAACCATCTTCCCACATTCCATGGAATAGAGTCCGAGATGCCCTACCTTCACATTAAGGAGTTCAATGACATTGTAGAAACCATGTGTCCCCCACATCAACTAGAATCAGCTAAGATGAGGCTATTTCCTTTTTCTTTAAAGGATCGAGCTAAAAATTGGCTAAACAATTTGAGACCATCATCCATAAACTCTTGGGACCAACTACAAAGAGAATTCTACAAAAAATATTTTCTCCACCACAAAACAATTGCACTTAAAAAGAGCATCCAAAACTTTTTTGAAAAAGAGGGAAAGTCATTCTATGAAACATGGGAGAGGTTCAAAGACACTCTAAACATGGTTCCACACCATGGTTTTTCTATTCCTGAACAAGTGAGAATTTTCTATGAAGGGTTGGGTCCAGGGAACAAACAATTCATTGACATGATGTGTAATGGAACTTTTAAAAACAAAGCCCCAAATGATGCTTACGAGTATCTAGAAAGTCTTTCTGAACAAAACCAAACATGGGGAACTTCACCTTATTCAGAAAAGCCACAAAGAACTACTGGAATTCATACACTTAGAGAAGAGGAAAGTCTTAGGGCTAAACTCGCAGCACTCTCTAGGAAGGTTGAAGAGATAACCTTAGGAAAGTCCATGAAATCCAAACCGTTAACCCTGTTTGCACAATTTGTGACAAACATGACCATAAGACAGACAGCTGTCCAACCATTCCATCCATCAAGGATGTTCTTTTAGGAGGACCCCCAGCGGAAGTAAATGCCTTGAACTTTCAAAAGCCTCAATACCAAAACAACTTCAACCCAAGGTATAACGACCACCCAGGCTTCCGCTGGAAAGATAACCAACAACCTAGCCAACCACAGGGACAAAATCTTTACCCCCATCAGAACTACCAAACCCATAACCAGTTCCAAACCCAACCTATCCAATACCAACAGTCACCGGTCCATTTTCAACAAACCATCCCACCTCCAAAATATCCTCCTGGGATAAACCAACCTACTCAAGCACCCACTCAAACTGTTCCACAAAGCCTACTAGAACAACTGTGCAAAAAAATGGAGAGGATGAACTCGAAAGTCTCTTCCCTAAAACAAGAACTTCAAACCATCAAAACTGGAAAGGCACCCATGCCTACTCAAGCGGTGTCATCCTCAACTTCAAGGGGAGAGTCAAGTTGTGCTCAAATAACTCATGAACAACTTAAGGCTGTGACTATTCTAAGAAGTGGGAAATCAATTGAGAAACCTGAACAACTAATTCAAAACCCACCTGAAGATTCAAACTTGGATGAAAATTCAAATGAACCAAATGATCAAACTGAAAAACACGATAACATTGTCAAAGAAACAACTTTTCAACAAACAACCCCACAACCTGCACCATTTCCTCAATGCATGAGAGGGAAAACCAAGCCTGAATTGAGTGAAACATTGAGGGAAATATTCTCACAAGTCAAGTTGAACATTCCACTCCTCGATGCAATTCAAACCATACCTACCTACTCAAAGTACCTTAAAGACTTGTGCACTTTTAAAAGAAAATTTTCACATAAAAACCAAGTCCTTTTGGCTGCTAATGTGAGTACCACCATTCAAGGGACCATTCCTCCTAAGTTGAAAGACCCGGGTTGCCCTTACATCAATGTTGAACTTGGAGAGAGCAAAGTTGTCAAGGCCTTGTGTGACTTAGGTGCTAGTGTCAATCTCATCCCATATGCTGTGTACTGCCAGTTAGGCCTAGAAGAGCTCCAACCCACATCAGTCACACTTCAACTTGCTGACCGAAGCATTAGGGTTGCAAAGGGGATTTTAAAGGACGTTCTGGTAAAGGTTGAAAACTTCATCTACCCTGCTGATTTCATTGTCCTTGACAACCATCCAAACTTAGGAAATAAGGAACAAACCCCAATCATCCTTGGTCGTCCTTTCCTTGCAATAATCAACTCTGTTATCCGAGTTCGAAATGGGAACATGACCATCACCTTTGGGAACATGAGTCTAGACTTGAACATCTATAATGCAAGCTCACAAACAGGGGATGACGAGGACATTCATGAAGTAAACATGATAGGAAGCATTGATAATGAATCCATGAAACATCAAGGAATATTTGATGAATGTTTAAGTCAGGATGAGATTGATTTCCTTTGTTCATATGAAGGAAGTTTATCTCCTTGGCTTGAATCATTTTCAAATTGCTCTTATGATGAAGTCTTAGGTCCAACAATCAGTGAAACCTTTCAAGAAACCACTTTCATGGAGACCACTCCAACATCCTTCCCTAAATCTTATCAGGCCAATCTAGTATGTGAAACTTCTACATGTGGGGAATCAATCCTATCTAAAACTTTAGGAAATAAAATTGATCTTGATCCAATGTCCCAATCTTCTGCTGAAATTCTGAACCAACCTGATCTTGAATTGAAGGAACTTCCTGCTGCACTAAAGTATGCCTTCCTAGGGGACAATCAAACACATCCTATTGTCATTTCTTCTTCTCTTGAATCCAATCATGAGAGGATGCTTCTAGATGTCCTTAGGAAACATAAGAAAGTCATTGGTTAGACCCTGTCTGATATTCCCGGGATTAGCCCACTTATTGGGACTCATAGGATTGTTCTGGAATCTGATTCAAAGCCATGTCGTCAACCTCAACGGCGACTCAATCCTAATCTCATGGAGGTAGTAAGGAAAGAACTTCTGAAATTGTTAAAAGCTGGTATCATATATCCCATAGCTGAGAGTGAATGGGTGAGCCCAATCCAAGTGGTTCCAAAAAATGCTGGAATCACAGTGATAACCAATGAGGATGGAGAGATTCTTCCAACAAGGGTGAGTAGGGGATGGAGGGTCTGCATTGACTATAGGAAACTAAACTCACTCGCCAAGAAGGACCATTTCCCCTTACCATTCATTGACCAAGTCCTTGAGAGAGTGGCAGGTCATGCGTTCTACTGTTTCTTAAATGGGTACTCAGGGTATAATCAAATTGAGGTCTCCTTAGAGGATCAAGGGAAGACTACATTCACATGTCCATTCGGTACCTTTGCCTTCAAACGCATGCCCTTTGGTTTATGCAATGCTCCTGGAACCTTCCAGCGGTGCATGATGGGAATCTTCTCAGACATGGTAGGGGATTTTCTTGAGGTCTTCATGGATGACTTCTCTGTGTTTGGGGATACATTTGAGGGATGTCTAAAGAATGTGGAGAGAGTCTTGTCAAGATGTGAAGAAAAGAATCTGGTCCTAAACTGGAAAAAATGTCATTTCAAGGTTAAAGAGGGACTAGTTCTAGGCCATCTGGTCTCAGGTAGGGGGATTGAAGTTGATAAAGCCAAGGTTGACATCATTCGTCATCTTCCATCACCCAAAACTATCAAGGAAGTGAGGTCTTTCTTAGGACATGCTGGTTTCTATAGAAGATTCATCAAGGACTTTAGTTCAATATCCCGTCCCCTTTGTGCTCTCCTAGTAAAGGATGCTCCATTTGTTTGGACAGAAAGCTGTGAGGGTTCATTCTCAACCCTCAAATCCCCTCTCACCTCTCCTCCCATTATGAAATCTCCAAATTGGAACCTTCCTTTTGAACTTATGTGTGATGCCAGTGACTTTGCTGTTGGAGCTGTGTTAGGACAACGTTGTGATAAAACTCCTTATGTCATTGCTTATGCAAGCAAATCCTTAAATGATGCCCAAATAAACTACACCACTACTGAAAAGGAGTTACTTGCTATTGTGTTTGCTTTAGAGAAGTTTAGGTCCTACCTCTTAGGATCCCCCATCACTGTGTTCACTGACCATTCTGCACTAAAATACCTCTTCCAAAAACAAGATGCTAAGGCTAGACTGATTAGTTGGGTCCTTCTCTTACAAGAATTTGACCTCACAATCAAGGATAAAAAGGGTGTTGAAAATGTTGTAGGCGATCACCTCTCTAGAATGGAATTCAAAGATAACTCCAATCACCTTTCTGTGTCTAATTCATTTCCTAATGAACACCTATACTCTGTGAGTGACTGCTCTTGGTATGCTGACATAGCAAATTTCTTAGTTACAGGAGTCATTCCAAAACTCTTAAGGACTCAAGCTCGAAGGAAATTCCTTTCTGATGTTAGACACTATGTGTTTGATGATCCATACCAATGTAAGTTCTGCCCTGACCAAGTCATTAAGAGGTGTGTTCCAGAATCTGAATAACAGTCCATCCTTAAATTTTGTCACCGTGAGGCGTGTGGAGATCACTTTTCCTCTAAGAAAACATCTGCTAAGATTCTTCAAAGTGGTCTTTTCTGGCCCACCCTCTCAAGGGATTCCTACACATTTTGTCAAAGCTGTCCTAGGTGTCAACAAGTAGGGTCCATCACAAAAAGGAATCAAATGCCACTCACTCCCATCTTAGTGGTTGAAATCTTTGACTGTTGGGGAATTGATTTCATGGGTCTCTTCCCAAACTCTAGGGGATATCTTTACATTCTCTTAGCTATCGATTATGTCTCTAAATGGGTTGAGGTCATTCCTACAAAATCCAATGATCATCAAACTGTGATTAGATTTCTCAAGGAAAACATATTCTCTAGATTTGGAATTTCTAGGACTATCATTAGTGATCGTGGAACTCATTTTTGCAATCGTCAATTCTCATCACTCATGGAAAAATATGGAATTTCTCAGAAAGTGTCCACTGCTTACCACCCACAGACCAATGGTCAAGCTGAGTTAGCCAATCGTGAAATCAAACAAATTCTTGAGAAAACTGTCAATCCTTCTAGGAAAGATTGGTTCGAGAAACTCTTAGATGCTCTTTGGGCCTATAGAACCGCATATAAAACCATTTTAGAAATGTCCCCATATAGGTTGGTTTATGGTAAAGCATGTCATTTGCCAGTGGAGATTGAACATAAAGCCTTTTGGGCAATTAAGAAAATGGATTATGACCTCTCATTGGCCGGAACGAAAAGGAAATTAGATCTCAATGAACTAGAGGAACTAAGGATGGAGGCTTATGAAAATTCAAGGATCAATAAAGCTAGAGTTCAAATCTACCAATCTAGGAATATCAAGGTCAAACATTTTGGACCGGGAAAACTTGTGCTCTTGTATAGTTCAAAACTTCATTTACACCCGGGAAAGTTAAGGTCTAGATGGTTAGGTCCTTACATAGTGCATAAGGTGTACCCCCATGGGGTAGTAGAGATTCAAGATCCCACAAGTGGTTACATTTTCAAGGTCAATGGTCAAAGGTTAAAACCATTCATTGAATCATTCAATAAACAGGAAATAGAGGTGGGGTTAACTGAGCCAACCTATGAACTAGAAAAAAAAATGATTGATTTAGAATCCATGTCGGGCTAACGACGTTAAACAAAGCGCTGCATGGAAGGCAACCCATGGTTTTCAAGTTTCCTATCATTTTATTGTTTTAATAAAATTTATATTTTAATTAATCATTTTTATATTTAAAAAAAATAGACTGTTGACCTGTTCTTCTATTATGAGTATGGATGGGTATGAAAGGGGAGCACCATATTCATCTGTGTCACGTGGTGTGATCCTTGAGTAATACCTTACCCAGAAATTTAAAAAGAAGACAATGTATCATCAGTTTAATTTACTTTATTTTTATGTGTTTGTAGGTTAAAAAAATAAAAATACAAAAAAATTAATAAAAATATAATAATAAAAAAAGTCCACATCGTAGGTCGTGGGGCAAACCCCGTCACAACCGGCGAAGCCGCGGGGATTCGAACCCGGGACCGAAGGGAGACAGGGGCGCACACTTACCACTGACCTACGGCTTCTTGTGCTTCCTTATTCTATAATTTTTATATATATAGTCGTATTTTACTTCCTTTATTATATAAATATATATATATATATATTGTTTTTTTTTGTTTTTTTTGTTTTCTTTTTCCTTTTTCTACTAGGGAACTCTGCAAGTGACATGGATATCAAAGGATTGAAAGGAACCAACAAGAATTTCAACTTCAACCACCAGGTGACTTCATTCCATGACCCTCCTTTTCAATTTCCTTTTTGAACTTTCATTCTCTACCTCTACCCCCTTCTAAATTTTCTTTTCTTTAAACACTGGGGACAGTGTTATTTTAAGTTGGGGGGGGAGATAAAATAAAAAATGCTTTTGTGTCAAAAAAAAAATAATAAATGATTTGAAAAAAAAATTGTGAAAATGGAAGGAAAAATTCATTTAACTTTGAACATGGTAATACACATTGCACACTTTGAAACAGAATATCAAATAATTTAGCATACCCTGATTCTGATTTTAATCCTTATATAATTTCATGAGCATAGATTTTGGAAAGTGTGGCTGTCCAATGTGATATTTCATCGTTTATATTTTCATCCAAATAAAAAAAAATCACAATGCACGTCCTTTGGATAGTGGGGTATTAGTTTAAGTTCATGGGGTCCCCTAAATATATAGCATAGGTTTGGTGATCATTTTAGTTTAATATGAGTATTCAAAAAAAATTATTTAAAAAAAAAAAAATTGCGCGTAGAGCAATGAAATGACCTAATGCGTGGCTTTCGGCACTTGGGGATCGTGACTCCATAGTTGTCTGGCCCAGAGTTAGTAATTTTATCTCTATTTTTGGTAATTTGAATTTGTTTTTGACTGAGTTAACTCGAGATGATGCCCGAGTATGTGGGCTTCACTTGGTGCCCTAAGGTCTTCGAGTCTGGGAGTCATCGGCAAAGTCTCGCTACAGGGGTTGACTCTTTTGAGTGCAACTTCAATTACCATGGAAAAATTGCAAAAACAAAAACAAAACAAAAACAAAAAAAAACAAAAAAAAAATTATACAAAAAAAATGAATACTCATCTTAATATTGAAATGTGATTCCACCTAGCACTTCCGTAATTTCCCCTTGAATAAAGATGAACCCCCATGTCTATTGTGATGCACAACACATCCTCATACTTAATTGATATTGGATGAAATATGACAATAAATTTGAACAAAAGAATGGGCTTGGGATTGAGATATGCTTATGAAACTATCTTGTATTAAAATATTTTGATGGGTTTCATGATTGTTTGGTATAAGGTTTTTTGGTGATCATTGTGTATTAAAATGTTTTTTGGAAAAGGGAATTCAAATTTCATATTGTTGAGATATATTTTGCTCGGGACTAGCAAAACTCAAGTTGGGGGGTGTGATTAACCACTAAATGAGTCTAATATTCATTGGTAATATATATAATATTCATGTTCTTTATTATTCATAAACACCATTTTAGTGCATTTTACACTTTGAACATCATTTCACATTATGATTGTAATACCTTCTTAAAATGCACTATTATGTGGTACATTTTTGAACATCATTTAAAGTACCCAATGATTCATCTGATTTTAAGGAATCTAATTATACATATTTTAATTTGATATTTTTGGAAATTGATCTACACTTAAATATGAACATGTTTGATTCAGGGATCAATGGAGAATTCATGGAGGATGATGGAGATATTTGGCAATGAAAGGAAGCAATTCTGGAGAAGGCAGATTGGACACCAGCCCACTTATGAGACTGTGGGGCCCAAAATGCAGGCCCAATTAACCCCAAATTTCGTGGGATGCTAGAAGACATGTATAGGAACAAATCACTCTTCAGGATCCAATGCTAATTCGGCCTCCATGGTGGTCATTTAGGCGGCCCAAGTTAAGAGATAAAATTCTGGGCCAGATTCTGCGGCCCAGAAAAACAGCCCACTAATCTAATCATATCTCCGAATCTACAAATCCAAATGGGCCCAAATTTTACAGGCGGTTAGGAGACATTCGGGGCTCCATTTTCTTCTTCTATGGCCTACTCTGATTCGTCCATCTAGATGGTCTTCCAAGCGCGTCTGTTCGGTGAAGGAAAGTTGGGTGCCACCTCGGGTCAAGGGTGGAAAAATCAACTCTCCCTTACTTTCCACCCACCTATGGCCTACCACAATTAATTGAGGAGACTTGGACTGTTGGAGGCTCGACCCAAGGGCTCAAAAATGCCTATTTAAGGTAGTGGTGTTGAAGGATTGAAAAATCTTTGGTGCTTGGTTCAATTGTAATGTTATGCTGCGATTTTGTTGTCTCAAATTTGTCTTTCACTTGTAAGTTGTTCAATTCACTTTAGTTTCTTAATAAAAGTTCTTCTTCTCCTCTTATTCTGTTGTTATACATCTCACTTTGATACCGTTGCCTCAATGTGTGATTTATTCACACCAAATCTTGTGAAATTATCCACACAACGGTGGAGTGATCATTTTATTTTTGTTGTTTTCTTTACTTCTCAATGTCCTCCCTCATGAGTCTACTTTCCGCTTCCATTGAAACCATAGAATCAATGGAGGGCTAACCCACTTATGGGTTGATCCAAGGGAGTAGCAAGGGGCTGGATTAGATGTTATTTATCACCCCATTAATGTAAAATCACTTCTTAAATTGAGATTTTTATTTGATGATTTTTAAACTCCATCGTCCTTGTTGAATTTAAGGTCACACACTTCATGTGCTAATACGAACCTTTACCTTGAAGTGCTCAAAACTTTGATCCTTCAAGTGTATAGGTGATTAGTATTAAAGGGTGTAGGCATTAAACCAGTAAGTGATGATGTTGTTTTATCTCCTTAAATGAACTCATCTCAAATATAAGAAATTGAAACCATTGAAAAGGAAATACGTCCAATCCACCCCGAGCAATAACTTAGGATCAACTCATTCTTTTAAATTGAATTCACTTAAATCTGTTAGATATCCTCTAAACTCATCTAAAATCAATCCAAGTTGGTCACTTTATAGCCGAAAACAGTCCATAGAATGTACGTGTCTATAGGTTTCTTCTTAGGTCTCTGAGGATTCGATAACCCAAACTAAACTACAAGGACCGTTTAACCTTCATCTCTTGGGTAAATTTGAGCGAGAATCAGTATTTCTTACATGGACTCCAAGCAAACATTTGCAGTTGGGATCGCGTCCATAACCCCGAGACTCGGCTGCAAGTAACGCGCTTAGCTTTGCATGTGGAGCTTGCTTTCACGGGCACCATGGGCACCTCGTACCGCAACGGTGGGTCATCAACTCATTGATTACACGACGCTAAACTATGGCGGCCACCAGACCATTCAGAGACACAGCTGACAACCGGGACTCATCCCCAACCACTCAAACGAGGGGGAGGCTCTTGGGATGAGTTTGTCGAGAGACTCCAAATAAGCCACCTCCTAGTGGGTGTGGCGTTCGGCACATAACAAACCAAGAATGGGAGGACCGTCAGAGCAAAGACCAATTGATGTGTCTATCCCAAACTGCAGGTGAGACTGTTGGGCGAAGATGAAGAAGCCGCTAAAGATGATCCTTTTCTTCGATCATGAGCACAAGACTCTTTTAAGGGGTAGCGAGTGTTAGGATCCAAGTTGGAGGGTTTCTTCTGTTGATGGGTAAAAACGTTTGGTGTGTGTTCGGTTGTTAGGGTGAATGTGTGTGGGGGGGGGGGGTAACAAAATCCGTTGAGGGAGGGTTCCGAGGCTACTTGTGAAATTTGTTAGCCAACTAGGACCCATGTAAATGTTGTTACAAGGGAGCGCTGGAACGAGGGAAGAGGGTGGAAGAATATCCTGGGATGCTTGGAATAGACTTAGGCTTGGAATCGGCCTTCTGACTTGGACAGGATCTATCCCGAGCATCTTCTTCTACCTCTTTTGTTGTATTTTGTTGGTTCGTTTCATACATAAATACAAGTGTCTATCCTCTATCTCTTTCAGAAACCGCATTCAATGCACACACATGTGAATACATGCACTATCAACATTGAACTGATTGTCAACCCTGGCATTGGAATATGAGCTTAAGATGATTTAGTGTGGATCACAGGATAGGATCTAGAGATCAGGAACATGACATGGTTTTATGCCAAACACTGCATAGTGATTAAATTTCAATCATTTCAACACCAACCTCATGATTTAAAATAATTCAGAAAACACAACATTGAACTCAAGAGGCAAACAGGAAAATAAAATTACAAAAAGGAGTAATTTTTGCATTATACAAGATATCATAGAAAATACTGGGAGGGAACAGAAACAAAAAATGGAGGGGCAGATTAAAGGAGAGGCACATGAAAATGTAAATGTATTAACTGAGGTACAAGGTGTACATCCCACCTTATTTTCCAGATCAAGGAGTGATATTCCAGGACTGTGACTGTCAGAGTGTTGGATAGCAACAGAAATACCAATTCTCGGAGAGGTGGATGCATCATTACGAGAAAATTGCATAACTCGAAATTTTTCCACATAGTCTTCAAGAGAAAGCATGCTAGGTGTTGGAGTAGTATCCTCAATAATATCAAGTACTTGGATGCTTTTTCTTGCACCTAAACCTCTCTGATCAACTGAATTTGCAGGATTTTTAGGTGCTGTTCTCACAGATTTAACTGCTCGATAGAGTGAAAGGGTATCACCATCAGTATTTTCCAAAGGTTCAATCTCAACCATTCGATATGCCAATGGTAGGAATGTATCATTTTCTATCCAATATGGAACAAAAAACTTTATGGTCTTTGACCCAGAATGGGTCACCCCCACGTCGCATTCAATGCTGACACATAACCTCCTGCAAATTGTAAATTTGTGATGAGATTTAAAATTCTATCACCTACACCATTTTGGATATAATGTTCACAAGAAAGTGGATATTAACATCCATATAATAAAATAAAAAGTATTTTAAAATATAGAGAGAAATTATACTGAAAAGAGAAAATATTAAATTTCTCTATCAGAATCAAAGTACAAAGCATGGGAATTATAGTCTTTTACATCAGAATACCCATTTGTAGCTTTTAGGGTCCATTTCTAAGGACAAGATTATTGTCAATACTTAAAATCAAATGATTAGTAGATCATTCAGCTCAAATGAAAATGGATCACTCTTTGAGACATGAATAGATTTTCAAATCCAGATAAGTTGAGAATTAGAATAAACAACTCAAGTTGAAGTACAGATGGGACACAAATACCTTTTACTTCTTTGGTGGACCATCCAAAATGATGATACATGGTCCTGAGATGAAATATCCAAAACTAGAACAGGACCCTGAAAAAAGTCATCATTTGCAAAAGTAGGGATATCAAGACTTTCAGATATTAAAAGTAAAGCACGCATGCTAACAATATTATTTTCCTTTACCTTTTCTAAAACCCAACCGCCCTCAATAGACAGTGTGAGATATATAGGTCTCTGCACATTCACTGAATATATATGCACACTACTCCGTGAAGAGATTATACCATACTGTCGCTCAACTTTGGTTGCACTCTTAATCATCTCCCAGATTGTAAATTCTGCTTGACATGGAAGTCGGTTTTCTAACTTTAAGGGAGAGTTGATAGATATTTTCCAATCATAAACAGGCACATTTAGTTCTGAATGAAGAACTGCAGCATCCACATCCACGCTAAGCCAGAACTCCCTAGTTTTATTACTAGAATGGCACAACATCAGCACATCCTTCTTCTCAAGCTGATTAAATTTGAAGGCAGAACTAGGCATTTCATTTCCTAGATTTGGATTGCTTGGTATTGGGATCGAACGTCGCTCAATGAGCAGTTGATCCTTTTCATAAGCATAGCCAACGTTAACATCAACCACATCACTCCATGAATATGGGGCCTGAGGATAGCCAGATGGAGGCCGAACTCGCATACAATGGATAGAATTTCTAGACATACATTTCCAAGGCAATGCAGTGGAAGATCCGGCATTTAGAGAGAAAATATTGTCCGTTGAGTTGACTCCCTGTGGCAGCTCAATAATTTTCTGTCTGGTACGAATCCAGCGTCTTCGTCGGACAATGTCAGAAGGTGATCTCGTACAAGATCTGGCAGAAGTGGGAGGCCATTTCAAGCTTTGGTAATTGAGTCCATATGCCCAGCCATCCATGTCAACAAATGAGGACTTATCTATAATCCAACTTGATGCCCATTTCCATCCAGGGTTTAGGCGTGGTTCAAAAAAGCCCTTCCAAATAGAATATATGATATTATAATAAAAAACAGAAAATAAACAATAATAGAAAAAAGAAAATAAATAGTAACAGAAAATGCGGGAGGGGGTGATATATCTACACACACACATGCTCACCCTGGATGAATATGAAAAGTCCCTGTTGCTCCAACATCCAGGATCATTTGCAGCAAACCCAGGCCACTTGCTACCCCAAACAGATACCGGCAGATTTTGCTGGTTTTCAAAAACTTCTTCAACCACAATATCACCAGTGCCGGTTTTTAAATGGACACTGTGATTGATCATCGACACAGATACATCTAAATTAACATCTGATTCATTTACAACAGTTGCAAGTCCCCTGAAAACTGCATGCTTCCTGCCATTTCTCATGATAACTTCCATAGCAAAAAAATCTTCCACCAAAGTTTTAGGGATCACTGACAATGGAAGTAATGACCGAAAGGACTGCCATTTACCCCCTGGAGCAAGCCCCACCCAAAAACCAACATCTCTTTCCCCACGCCCATCACCTTCCGTACTCTTTTGAAAGCTTTCTAGCATTTTTCTCTCAAAATAAGAAGTAGAAACTGACAGGCATCCAGTGGTATGTATGTCTTCATCATTGCCACATTGATCCTGAAAGGGAGGGGTAGTGGGGCAACGAACAAGAGAATATCATAAAGCTGGATAACCACATATGCATGCAGCATCAACAAAGTTGCCACATTGCAATGATTGATGACAAGTGATTTATCATTCTCAACCATACCCTCATTTTATTTGCAGAAAAGTGACGTCCATAATTCAAATAACCTAAAAAATGAATAAAAAAAGAAATGACTCACCTTCCCATTTGATAGAAGTGACAAGACATTTGGAGGGTCATACTGTGGATGCAGTATCCTTTCAGAAGCAACCTTCCTCAGCATACTTTCACCACATCTAAGCGGAAAGGAACACGAACCAATAACCTCACCTACAAAATCCAAACACGAAAATTAAGACTTAATAATTTATACCCGATACCCTTCCAAAATATTAACCAAAGAGACTAACTTGGAGCCAAGCCTACCAATGGATTTCATTTCATCAAGTTTTCATCAGCAACAAATTAGTTTAATTAGATATGAATTAATGATTAATATTCTTGTTTAATTCAGAATTCTGATTAAAAATATGTTGTGGTCTGTATATGGTTAGTTTAAATGTGGTTTGTATCAGAGGCCGAAAATGCTAGGGTTTATCTCCTCCATTTCTATCCCTCCTCTCTTTCTCCTCTTCTCTTTGCAGAAGAGGCCTGTCTGGCCAGGGCCGTTCAGGCCGCGCACCTCAGCGTCCTTTTCCAGACCTTTTCCAAGCATCCTCTTCCGGGCAACCACTCTCAGATGAACTCTTCCAAGCATCCTATTCAAGATCTCTCTTAGTGCCAGTTCTGATACCTTCTCCGATGTCCAAGAAGATCAAGACATCCATATGACTCATAAAAGAATGTTTTCTTGTGTAAGTTCTGACAACATTTCCAGTGTCCATATATGGCCCAGGCCGGCAATCATGTTGTTTTTTTATATTTTGTATGTCTTATTTATCAAGTCATGTATCTCACTATCTCTCTATAAACGTTCCAGTCTCGTTCAAGAGAAACGGTTTCTGGGTCTATTCCTTCTACAATAAAAAATAAAATAAATTCAGTAGCACAAGTGGCAGCAATCAGCAAAATGATTAATGGCTCAACATATATATGTGTCCTTTTATGTGAAAGTTTTTTAAATTTTGTTATAATAAGCTTGCAAACCTTTTCCTGCTTTGGCTGCCAGGTTTGTCACCTCCACTTCCAACTTTGCTTGCCCCTACAGAAATTACAGGCAAAACGAAACTACAGAAGTTAAATTAACAAGGAGCAAATCAGTTATGTGAATCGATGAAACAAATTTTAAAATTCCATTTGCGGGCTTCATTATGTCAACAAAAACAGCAGCTACAGGTGAAGACTGAAAAGGCAAATGTACATGCATTAGAAGTACAGATATATGCAAACATGTAAGAATATGATCCATTCCAAGGCAAACATGCAGAATGACAGAGATGATTTATTCCACTAATGAACTCCAAAAATTTTTAGATAATTTTTTTTAAAAGATATATGAAAATGCAGAATCATGCATCGTTTTCAGTTAACAAGACACGTTGACCAATATAGTATGATTAAATTGTGAAAATTTTCCTTAAAATAATTTTCTAAAAAATAATCTCCAACCGTTGCATAGAATTTAACATAGCGCAGTATATGCATGCCAACTCTAACAAAATGCCTAGCTAGTCGTTTGGAGAAGGCAATTGAATTCTCAAAGAGGTCACGGGCTTGAATTGTGGAAAAGACCCCTTTGCAAATAAAAAAGGAGAATTGCATAAGACAAATGACTCTTCATCAAACTTGCAAGGAAAAGAGCAGAGTGCATCTAGTCCCCCCAAAAAATAGCAGCTAGGTTCATCAAATACCGTTTGAGGAACTTCAAATATGAATGTTTCATTCCATTTCACATCAACTTCATGCAAGTCATTGGTATTGTAGATGGATAGCTTAGCGCATTTTGTCCTAGCACTTTGAGGAAATTGTTTCTGCGGATCTGTTGCCCGACTATCAACAACAAGGCGAAGCGTACAAATGAAGTTATGGCCATTACCATTATTGATAATACGAAGCCCCTGCAAAAAAATAACAATAAAAACTAATAAACCAAAATGAATTACAGGAGTATCTGCATTCTTACTAAAAAATAAGCAACAATAATTACTGGGTAAATACACTTTTAAGCCATTATTACAACCTTTGCCTCAAATATCTGCACAGAAACATAATAGCGTGCTTCCCTGGATTCAACAGCAACATTTAGCATGTCTGGAAACCTTGGTGGCGGAATCCAAACAGAAATATGGTCATCGTGATGTAACAATTCAACTGAACATGAGCTTTGCCCCTGTTTTTTTACATAAATATCACATCCAAGCTTATTTTCCACCACAATGGTATGGAAATCATCCTCATCTAATGCAGAAAATGCCGCCTTATCATCATCAATACAATGACCTGACAAGTCCTGTAAACAAAGAGAAAAATCAGCGCGAGATAGTGAGATGCCTATATAGCATCAGCCGAAACATTTAAATCCATAACATCTGTGACATGAATCCATTTAAAATCAGTATACCAGATTTTGTTTTGTGGCTTTTTCTTCAATTTCAGCCCGTCTTCTCCATGAAACAACTGTCTGAGCCAAGGTGTCAAGATTTGCAGCACTGATATTTATATTTAGAGGATCGGTAGCAGCTATGCGCATCCTCTTCCCCAGATTTGATGGATGATGTCCATCAATATGAAATGTTTCCAGCCTTCAGTGAACCAAAAAAATGTCAGGAAAAAACAAGAAAATGTATACTGCTGTTATCAACTTTAGTAAGGTATTACTTGAATATCCCATCAAATGGCTCCACAAGTGGTTCCCACGCTTCCAATTGTGTATTAAAAGTTGATGAAGCAATAGAAGCAGTAAGTGCTGCATTAATGGCCTCTGGTCGGCCATGTGTGGCAAGCTTGATGTTAGTGATGGTCATGTCAAAGAGTGGAGTCAACTGGGAATAAAAAATAAAGAAAATATTTATTCAAACAAGATGTATTCAAAAATAATAGAAATAACTTTATGGAAAGACTTTATTTTACAGCCCATATCATTCCACATAAGTTATCAAGAGCATTAAAAAAAGCAAATATTTATTCACACAAGATGCATTAAAAAATAACAGTAATAGAAATAATAATAATAATATGAAAAGGCTTTATTTTACAGCCCATACCATTCCACATAAGCTATCAAGAGCAGTAAGAGATAAGTATCTCAATTTCACATCGGCACTAATGTTCTCAAGTGCCTTTGGCTTCACATAATCACCAATGGTGTAAGCCAATCGCCCTGACGGATTTCTCAAATCAGCATGTGCAAGAAAAGTACAGGCCTACAAGAAATCAAAGATAAACATAGGATTAAAATTTCAAAACGATTAAAATTTCAAAAAGATCAAAATTTCAAAGGTCAAGGGCAGCAGTGGATTGGGTAATGCCATGCAGGAAATATAGGAAAACAATAGTCACTAGTAAGAAGAACACAGACCCCTGTGACAAATTCCAAACTATCATGACAAATTCTACAACAACCATCAGCCTTACCTGATTCTCAACTTTCCAAAGGCTCCAGCAATTGGACGGCTTTGAGCTGGAAGATCTCAAGACAGGCACCTCCCAGATGCTGGCTTGGTTAACAAGATCCATCCGTGGGCAGCAAAACATGTCAGTTGGTGGAGCTTTATCAGTTAATGAAACTATGCATCCTAGAGATGCATAACCGGGTGGAGCAATTGGGTACCAGAAGAATGCGTCAACAAAGCCTTTTCCCATAATTTGGGAAACTTTAGTGAATTGCATAGGATTTGCAGAAAATTCAGGACTATCATGCTTAAATACAATACCCAAAGCAGGTTGTTCAAATCTGAAAAATAAATAGGATTGCCAGAGAAACGTAATATAAGAAAATGACAAACAAAAAGAAGACAATTCAACAAAAAGAAAGTTTGTCGAGAACAAAATTTCTTTTCTAACCCTTCAGTTATGCAATCACCCAGTATGCCATAACCAGCACGTGGTACAGGTCGCCATATGGAAACTGCCCGGCAAACATCACTGCCTTTATGCCACCAAACTCGCTCAAAGTTAGCTGTTGAAACGTAACAACTGTTTGCTCTTGAAATTGATCCGACAATATCCCACCCAGAGTTACTAGCACTCTCGTTACTCACAAACTGACTTGAATAACCATGTTGAAAAGCTTGATCAGACTCAAAATGTTTCGAGGAAGAATGATGTTGACAAGAGTTTAATAGTAGGCAACTCAGGTCTAAGCTACAATTTTTAGGAGGGGGTTCATCTGAGGGATGGGCATAAAATGAACCGAGGACATTGTCAAGACACCAGATATTAATTCCAGACACAAAACCAAGACATGGGGGGGAACTAAATATGCTTTCTGAGTGTGTAGTGGATGTCACGAGATCAGAACGTAAACAATACACAACATGATTTGGTGGTGGCTGGGTTCCAGTATGGGCAACGCATCCCAACACAGAGTACCCAGGGGGTGGAACTGGCATCCAGAGTGAACAATCAGAGTGAGCTTCACCAGTTAATCCTAAAATGCTTGAGAATGAGCTGATAAGCTTAAAACCAAGTGGTTTCCGAACACGGCCATATGTATTGCTCACTGCCATCACAGCCTGTGATGGAGGAACTTCCCTGAGGATACAGCAGGAAAATCAAAAAATTGAAGAAACAACATATCTATTTAGATTGCAATGCCAAACTGTAAACGTAATATTGCAACAATCAGGAAAAACAAATTAAATTAAAAGAGCCAAGTATAATCATTTTATGCAGTAAAGTCAGGAGGAATTAAAACCACTGCTCAGTCAGATCTCCAAATTAAACCCCAACTTCACCATTCTCTGATAATATAATATATTAAATAAAAATAACAGAGAAAGCCTACAATCTCACATCAGTTTTCAGCACAGTCTCTTAAATGCAAAAAAGTACTCTAAAAACAGAGAATGCCTTTATTAAATGATTTTGTGCAAAAAAAATTAATCAAAAGCACACTACACTTAAGACTGTATAAATACACGTCTCAGTTGAGTTAAATGATTATTTTGCAAAATAGACCCTCCAAACAGTTAAAGATCATGCTTTGTGAGTCTACCAAGTTTTCATGCACCGCCATGAACAATTCCAACCCAAGTGTTTACCTTTAAGAATTCCCAAGTACGCAATTGAAGGCCGAATGATTAAGGTTTTCCATAATCCGATTTAACATATGAGAGTTGCAACAGAAATATACTAAGAAGAAAAATAAATAGTAAAAATTACAAATTATCAACATCAATGAATTTATAAAATAATTTTGAGACCCTATCTCACATATAGGTAAAATAATAAAACTCGAACCCATAAAATGGCAATGCACTGTACATAAAAGAGCCAATTCTTTCTGGGTTTCACCTTGATGTAACACAGTCGCCCAATATAACATAATTCGCAGGAGCTTGAGGCCTCCAAAAAGTAAGGTTGTTACAGAACCCATTTTCTACATGACAATAAATATAGTCAGACTGTGAATCAACAAAGGCTTAAACAACTGATTCACACAGACAATACGGGATTACAAAATAATAATATCATTGGATGGAAACTTTAGAAACAGTGCATGGGAATAAAAAGAGACCTGGGCAAACCCAAAGGCGATCAAAGCTGGCACAGGATGACAGTGCAGGGGCATTCCCAAATTGTAATGCTGCTGTTGCCTGGCTTTGCAGGGAAAGTACAAGAGCAATAACACTCAAGGGAACACGAATGCATACATCTGTTAAAATCAGAGATATATTTGTCTTGCCTTTGACAAAAGTATATCCCCCCAAAATATCTACTGGATCAAGAATTACAAAACCTGAACCAGACTCCATAGTTAAATCTTTCACAAGAGCTCGGATCCAAGTATCTGTTTCCATTGATGCATACCTGTTTTGAATGTTAAAATGGAGCATAGTTTGCATTAACATCCTTCAAACATAATTCAATGAAAAATCCAAGGAAACGCTAAATAACAGAGAGTTTCTAGGATTTAGGGCTCCTTTATGATGGGAACGAAAAAGTAAAGGGAATGGGAGAGTCAATTGTCTGTTTGGTATGCCCAGAAAAAGCAAGATAAAATATGTTAAATAATATAAATATATAATAACAAAAAAATATTATATATATCTTACAAACAATATATATCTTAAATACCGTACGATGGCCACGGTCACTCGATGTCATATTTCTTTTTTTGTGGAACTCTTGGTCCAAGCTGGGCATGTCCAACTTGAGGGGGAGTGTTGAACTCGGTTTATTATGTTTCCGGGTAAAGGGTATTTCTGAGTCCCACATCGGATTACTCCATTTTGTAATCCTTTTAATCTATCTATAAAAGAATGTCACCACCTCACTTTGAGGTAAGGGAAATTCACATTCTACATTGACCAATGGAGAAGAGAGAAGGGTTGCACAGAGAGACCAACCATGGATTTACTCATGAATAAAATGATATTCCAAGGCCACATGTTTATCAGTAGTGGGAATGATGAAGATGAACAGCCAGAAGAACTGTGGTATTAGTAATAATGGCTTCTACCGGCCAGGTTTACAGCAGCAGGGGGAGAAAAGGGGGGTAGAAGAGGAAGAAACACTTCAGGTTGAGGACTCTCCCTCCAACCTGCCCAAGCCCACTTCCCTCCCCACCCCCTTTTAACTACTTACCCGTGGGAATCCCTTAAAATGAATCTATGTCCTTGCTCATCCCAACTCACTCCTACTGATAACCCCTAACAAACTAACAACTTATTGCCAGCTGTAACCCCCAACAAACTAACAACCTACAGCCAGTTGTAACCCCTAACAAACTAACAAAAAGCCAAAAGACATTGATGCCACTAATTATTTAATACTCCTTCCCATACATAGGCAGCACAACACCCCACTCTCCTAACATTACCGCCCCCTTTAAATCCACCTTGTCCACAAGGTTGAACACCTCCAATTTTTTGCCCGTTGGCTGACACTTCTTGCAACGGGG
The DNA here is from genome assembly GCA_963277665.1 of Viscum album. NCBI lineage: Eukaryota > Viridiplantae > Streptophyta > Magnoliopsida > Santalales > Viscaceae > Viscum > Viscum album. The sequence goes on from OY728127.1 coordinate 1,142,607,925, forward strand.
ACATTACCACATATCTTCATGTGTATCCGCATTCGCCATAGCTATGTGCTGTTTTGTTTCTTCAAACAGCAGGTTACAACAACTGTAAGGGAAATCATGTCCCCTCTTTCCGACAAGATGCCGACAACAGTTTGCAGATCTCTAGCATCTTCAGGACTGGAGGCAACGGAAGTTGAAGAAGCCTCCACAGCCACATCCACAAAGCCCTTATTATTTGGACGATTAGTCAAGTCCACACGAATATCGCCTGAAAAAAACATGCTGGGAAGATTGTCGGCCCTTACGATTCTGGGACCACAATCGTAGCAATTTGTTTCGTCCTTTGACATAAAATTCTGCCTACTTGAAACAGTCGTAATGGCCAGATAATCAAAGGAGAGCCCGCCCACAATAGAAATACATTCTCCAAACACCAACCACGGAGATAGGAATGCTCGGGCTGCAGCAGGCTCAGCCACAAGTAGATCTGCTAACACTCTGGGCAGCCCCTTTCTTGGAAGCCAGTGCTGGTTGTCTTTATCATAAATCCCAGCCAACCTATATAGCCTTTCTGCAGATGCTGGAGATGTCAATTGATCAGTCGAGTTTGCCAAAAATGTGCACTGTTGAGACAACATCTCTTCCACTATAGCACCCTTCACTTCCACTTTATGAATAGTTGAGAGATACTAAGCCACTATTGTGCAATCCCACTTGTGGCATTCAGGGACAGACCATATAGCAGACAAAGCATGTGAATTGTTCCATATGCTCAGGAGTCATGGGTACACCCATACTGCCATTCGGAGTAGGTGCCACGGTTCGCTTTTCATCACCCAGAAACCACTCACACATTAATAGCTGAAGCAGGGTATCAAGGGAATTCCAGAGCTTCCCATCCTCCCCTAACCAGCCCTCCAACACTTCAGCAACTAAAAGCCGTCATTGAGAGTAGCACATCACCTGCTCTATTAACCTGATGTGACAACTTATCCATGCCATCCTCACTTCATCCCCGAAGTTCATTCCCATTTCTTTGTGTCGAAAATGTCTATGGTTTGCCAACTGCGGTTTGTTCCCTGCTTGAAACAACCAATTTAATAGGTTGCCCCAATGCAACCAATGTGTTTGGTTGTGATTTGTATCCTCACAATCCTGCATGTATGTCAACCAACACCATACTCAGCTCCTGCATGTCCAACCACCCTTTAGAACGACAACACAATTCTCAATCGTAATAAAGGCACCTCCAACAAGTTCATATAGCTCTGCCACTACTGCTCTGCCAGCAGGTCGTTTCATCTCTATAACAGAATTCTTCCTACCAAAACCTGCCATAGCAGCAAGAGGGTCGAGTGTGTGTTCTCTCCATATTAGGAAACCATACTTCAAGAGACAAAAATCATACTTATCTCTGACAGGACGAGTCACCCTGGCAGCTTGAACTCTCTCAATTGCTATAATACCTAGTAAATGAAATAGCTCCATCCAGAGTGGGGGTGCTGAACCTCAACCCGTGTGACGCCAATGGGCGAATCTACACCTGGCACCACTTCTAATATTCCCGCTTCCAACCAAGAAACTCCGTAATCAACTAGCTCCTCATGTTTACCCCATCAGTCCTTTTCCCGGCCATTCTGGAAACCCCTTAAGGCTAATGCTGCTTCTTCAACCTCAATGGGATCCACTTCCTCATCAATGCCTTCTTCAAACTCTGAGCTAGACCAATTCCAGTCCTTGCAACCCAGATTTGTAGAACTGATCTCTACTAACAAAGGAAATATTGACACCAAAGTGGCAACAATTTGGTGCACCGATTCCAATGGTTGTGCATTGATTTGAGCAGGTTGTTGCACAACCACCTCATTCCTGAGCACCACTGTAATTTTTGTAGCACCACACACTTGTTCTTTCACACCTAATGAATGCAATTCCAGTTCAAATTGCTTCCTCATACCATTTTCTAGTAATTGCAGAAGCTGCTGCCACTCCGCAACATTATTTCCCCGCCTTTCCACGCTATTACTCAGGTTAACAATTACCTTTTTCTGTTATTCCGGAGTAGAAACAAACTACTCCTCCAATGCACTAGGTTGCTGAAACGGTTCCCTCTCTGTCGGTTGCCCATACTTTTCCATAAAATGATAAGAAGGGATCGAACCCAATACCCAAAATCCCAAGATACCTCTCTAAGAGAGACCTTGATGTTATTTTATAATCAATAATAAAAACCACATAAGACCATAAATCCGATGTGGAATACAGGCTTCAACACTCCCTCTCAAGCAAGGTGTACCTATCTTGGATACATAATTAAAGAAACGAAAGCAAAGAAAACAAAGCAAACAAGAAATATTGCAAAGACTCCCCCTCAATCTGGATATACCCAGCTTACAAAACAAGACAAATTAAAAAAGAAATCATCCACGATGACAGCTCCGCCTTGAGATGAAAAAATGATGGATGATGGAAGATGTTTGTGATAAAGATTTGTCAACGAGGCGTCGGGAAAGCCGCATAGGCGGACCAGTCGATGGAGAGCTGGGAAAGCCACACTGGCGGGGCCGGACGATGGAGCGTCGGGAAAGCCGCTCAGGAGGGCCGGATGATGGAGCGCGGGGAAAGCCGCTCAGGGGGGCCGGATGATGGAGCACAAGGAAAGTCACTCAGAGGGGTCGGTGAGGGCTGATGACGGGGTGCAGTGGAGGAGGGCTTGTCGAAGAGGGGTGCGGGCGGCCGCAGGAGGAGGTGGGGTTGCCGGTTGCAGGGAGGGTCGGCGCAGTACTCTCGGATGGGAGGGACAGTGAGTAGAGGGCCGCTAGATGAGAGAGTTGTGCGTTGGAGGTGTCGCGTAGGAGGCGCGACAATAGAAGGCCGTCACGGGAGAAAGAAGGTCGTCGGGCTTCGTCAGGGCTGGTGCACAGAGAGGGGGTCGTCGGGAAGCGCCAGATCAGCGAGGGTGACGGGAGGAAGTCGCACGGCAAAGGCCGAAGGGAGGGCGATGCGTAGAAGGGTTGTCAGGAGGCGCCAGATCGGCAAGGGTGACGGGACGGGAGGACGTCGCACGACAAAGGCCAACAGGAGGGTCGTTGGGGACCTTCACGTGAGCTAGGAGGGAGAGATCGGGGACCGTCGCACACACTGGAAGGGAGACACCCTGGTCGTCACGTGCACAGGTAGGAGCCTCGACAAAAGTCGTCGGATGGCAAAGGGGCGCTGGTGATTTCGTCGAGGACGCACGACGGAGGGGTCGCACCAGGAGGCCTTCGCTCAAGGGGACGAGCGATCAGAAGCTGATTGTGATGCGGATCAGCATGGCGGAGTCGCTGGAGAATCCGTCGCACGGGAGAATATGCGGAGGGTTTAGGGTTTGGGTATGACCTCCTTCGATACCATGTAGAATGATAAAAATGGATTGGACCCAATACCCAAGATCCCAAGATACCTCTCTAAAAGATGTTTTGTGGTTATTTTATAATCAATAATAAAAACCACATAAGACCATAAGTCCGATGTGGGATACAGACTCCAACATTTTCCATGAGAGCTTGTTTAAATATTTCCAATGACGCGTTCGGGGTAACTCTATGTCACGACAAAAACCAGTATAGAGCAGTACCTACCATGCAAAGTTGTGCGTAGTGCAGCTTCATCTCTTCCGTAGTTTGATTTTCCAGAAAATACACCTCTCCCTTTGTGATCCAGCCAAGTGGATCGTCAGTTGAAAATTCCTACAGCTTAGCTCTCTTTCACAATTTCTGTTTTCCTTCAGCTGAAGCTACAACTTCCAAAGATAAGTTTCCCTTGCAGCGACAGTCTTCCCTTACAACTTCACCTACACCACCTTTCTGAATCTCAGCAGCTGCCAAAAACTGCTTACCAGAAAACGATCCGCGTCCTTCCAACTGTTTCATAATGGAAACAAATGACTCCTCCAAAACACGCATGTTGCGAGAAGCTCTTTCCTCAATTTGTTGTGCCTGAACTTGCGCAGATTGCAGGTACTCGGCATGTTCTTGAACCAGTTCATCTAAACTTCCCTAAATAGTCTTCAATGTCCGCTGTACCTTTTCCTCAACCGATTCGACATTAGCAATGCTATTCTTCATCCTTATTCTCAATGTCGGCAGTGTTGCTCTGACCGTCCTCGAGCGCTCACTTTTCCAGTTACGATCGCCTCTCAGCCGTGCTCGTGTTATCCAACAACGAATGAAGGTCTCGCAGTTGTCTCTCTCCAGGATAAATGGCTCACAGTTGCGATTAGTTTTCTCCAGCAACGATTATTGCTCCCCAGCGGAGTCGCCGATTGTTGTGTAAAATATTGAGAGAAAAATAAGAAGGAACAACAGTATGTTTCAGTATTGAGAGCAAGCAGTACAAGCCGTTTACTATATTTCGTAGCAGCAGAACAGAGAAAGGAGAGAGTTAAAGGGCGGAGAAGTGGTAGAAGAGAACTCCCCTGAAGACCACTTCCGGTGGAGCCAGTCGAACCCGCCCAAGGTCGGCTCCTTGCTGCTGCCAAGCAGAAAGCCTAAAATGAATCTCTGTCCCTACCCATCCCAACTCACTCCTACTTATAACCCCTAACAAGACCTACTGTCAACTCTAACGCCTAACAAACTAACAACCTAACAACCTACTGTCAGCTGTAACCCCTAATAAACTAACAAAAAGCCAAAAGACATCGCTGCACCTGATTATTTAATACTTCTTCCCATACACAAGCAGCCCAACACCCCACTCTCCTAACACGCTCCGCCGTGACTAATCCATCCCCACCGGGGCCCGGGGCATGAGGCAGTTTTACCCTGTTCAACCGTCCTGTCAAAGGCGAGACCGGGGGCTTCTTGCGAAGGCGGAGAGTCTACTCAATTCGAAACTAAGACGTGTAATGGGGGCCTAAGGTTTCTCTACAAAAAAAAAAGAGACAGGATGCAATATGGGAAAGGAAATAAAAATTTAAGGTTTTTTCTTCCAGCATTAGGAGACTCCATCTTAATTTCAATATTGTTACTAGTTAATTAAAATCATTTTGATACTACATAAAACGAATCTAATATTGAAAATAATTAGAAAAAAAAAATCACCATATCAAACCTAAAAAAAAATGCAGACCGGACTTGAATTTTCTACTTACATAAGGTTTAGATCCATTTTTGCACGGAGAAACTTTTCACTATTAGATGACTCGCCTATTGAAGACTGTGTACTGTCAAAGAAGATTAACTCAGGAGCAACAACCTGTATTGCAAGAAGGGGCAATGATAAACAACCAACAAAAAACTGGTCATCAATTTCCAATTTTTTTGTAAAAAAATAATAATAGATAGAAACGTTTGGAAAAGAATTACATAATAATGGTAGAGGCTAACATAGATAACCAATTTCAGTGTCAAAAAACAGCTAGACTCATGCAAGAAAGATGTAGAACACCAGTTATCTACAGTCATTTTCCAAATGAAAGAACTATAAATTAGGCAGGAAACGGATAGAAGCTAGGAATGCAGTGAGGTGGCATCACACGTGAGATGAGAATATGAAACCTCATTGCGTTTCACCCCCACTAATTAGGGTTCGCTTGTAGTGAAACCCAACATCTGCCTTTGCTGCAAGCTCAATAGGACTGTAGATCTTTGATATTATGAGATTTGACAAAAAAAGCATTTCAGAAGATATTTCACAACCTATATATTTAGAGTTCTCCATACAGTAAACGTGCATTACCATATTACAAGAGGCTTGGGATTATAACAAAAAGCACTTCGTTTTATTAAAATTATTCACAAATAATCAAAATATAGTTCTAAATAGAACAGGCAAAAGTAATCAAAAAGATTGTTCTAAATAGAAAACATCAGGTCCATTTCAGACTATCAACTTCCACATGCCAGGAGGTGTCTACAACACATACTCATACGTTTTATGGCAAAAGAAAGCAATCATTTATCGTAATGTGTAACAAGAAAAACATGACAGCAAAAAAAACTTAGCATGTAGAAATTACTAACCTGTGCTTCAAAAGTGTAGCTAGGCATGTTTGTTGAATCACATTGGGGGTCCACAGAAGAATCTGTGACGCCAGATGATTCCTCCATGTAGTTTATACCCTTTTTGTCATTATCAGAAGTAGAACTGTCCAACGAAGTTACATCAACACTGTCATCGAAGGAAACTGAATAGCTGCTACCATTATTCAAGTATGTATACTTACTCAACAGGGAACCATTCTGAAAATTTGACAGAAAAAAGAATCAAAATAAACAATCCAACTAGTTGGGTCCGGTGATAATGGAAGTGCAATGGTAATGATATCAAATTTCCTTAACTTGATCAAAGACAAGGAGTAATTTTATTTATTTACATACTTTACTTGTAACAATTGCTGCACAATAAAACAATAGACAACTAGTGTATGTTTTTCAGAATTTTTACTGCACGGCACAAAATAGACACATTAATAAACAGAAGCAGTCATTGTAGTCACAATCCCACTAGTTAGATTCCATAATAATGGAAGTGCAACGGTAATGATATCTAATCTCCTTAATTTGATCAAAGACAATGAGTAATTTTATTTATTTATTTATTTAGTTATTTAATTTATTTGTAAAAACAAGGAGTGCTTAAACTGTAATTTTGATGCAGTTGGTCAACATAAAAATGGTTCTTGAAGATAACAAACATAAAAATTACTGCACATCAAACAATAGACAACTGGAGTGTAATTTTTTTAGAATTCTTATTGCACGGTGCAAAATAGGCACAATAGTAAACTTAGTAGTCCTCAAGCATCAAGCTTCCAAAACTAAAAGATTTAAATAATAAATCCCAATATTTTCAAGTACAGCCAAAATTATTAGACCAGACAGACAAGTACAAATTCAAATAAAATAAACGATTAATAGCATAAATTCAAATTTCCTTATCATCATTAGCTGCAAATAGAAAAGCAAATATAAATTGATATGAGTTTAATATATATACACTTAGAATGAAACATAGCAAGGGAAAAGCAAGCTGATAAACACAGAAATATATGAAAACAATAATTTTCATGTTTTGGGTAGAAAGGAAAATTTCAATATCTTCACTTGTAGGTTTCATAAACAATGAAGTTCCCAGGTTTTATAAATAAGCATAGCAAGGAGAATAGAATCCATTTGTACATAGAAAACATAAATACCTTTATTTTGACATTAACAAACCGCAAACTCTTATTTTGGCCAATGATTATAATAGGTTGAGATCTTGATGAGTGCTCCTTCAAATCAGTTTCTTCACTTAAAAAGATGGTTTTCCCACAACCATCGTATGTGTATTCATCGACTCCAAAATTATCCGCCACTAATTGTCTGTTGGGTGATAAGTGCACAATGTCATCTTTCTGTTTGTAAACCGGGTTAGAGAGAACAATGCTCCTGTTCCTGATTATAGGATCATTTTCAGGATCCATTGTTTCCTCCCTGCCAGTTATAGTTCTTAAAGCTGGCACAAAAATCTCACCAACAGCAAGTAGGAAATCTAAAACAACAAGAATACGAAGCTGCTGAATTCGAACAACAAATGATTTGGATGACAATCTCAATTGGTAATCCATCAAAAACATAGTTGAATTCGGAATATCCAAGTCATGGGAAGCATCATAGTTTGCTCTTTCATCGCCACCCCTATTTAAATTTTGTCTAGAAGCATCAGTAGATGACCCTAGCATCAAGCGCATTTCTGGTTTCGTATCAGGGCGAATGTCAAGAACAGAAAATCTGGGAATGGTCACATAGAACTCTGTTTCAGATAATGAAGTCGTTCGATATGATACCCAAAGGCTTTCTAGCTGCAAGATTAACAAAAAGCATCAAGCATGTAACCAGGGAGTCAAAAAATAATCGAGAAAAAAAAATAATAATCGAGAAAAAAAATTACAGATCTTAGAGGGGGGGAAACATGAAAAGCAAGAACACAATATTTATAATAAATTAAAAGAACACTACACTCACAGCAAGATGGGCCAAAGGTGACACTTCATGAGTTCCTGCGCACAACTCCAAGAGAGCCTTATTAACTTCAACAGCTACTACAGTAACAGTTCTTGAAAGAAAAGCCGAACTATTCATGTTAACTTTATCAGCCAGCAGACGCATTGTGTCTTTCAAACAAGATTTATTGCTATGAAAAGATGTTGGAAGCTTTGGCTCTTCAAACAAGTTCATGGAAGCACAATCCAAAATAACATTATATTCCTTCTCAGACATCATTGCTTGCAGTAACCCCACCTGCACAAAAAGTGGGCAAATGGAATCGGTCAAAGTTTTAATATGCCACCGCCGACCCTGACACCATAGTGCCATCCCAACAGCTTCAGTGGATGCAACTAACCACAAGGATGGCACAGTTTGTTTCTACACCAAAATATCCTATTTACATTTTGCTACCATTAAATATAATTTAAAAAATACTTGATACACCCACTATGATCCCAACAACAGATCGGTCTCAGGGTCCAGCAATGGTCACTGTTGTCAGAGCCATGCCACTGAAGATTTTAAGGAAGACGGGAAGAAACAAAGATGCTTCTGCTAACATGGTGGTAATCATACCATATTGCACTGATATCGAACAAGGAATGGGGTGGCCGATGCCAATATATCTGCTTCACACGGATAGACAAACTAACATTCAGACATATAATCATAAAATGTGCAACTCCATAGCTCATCAGCAAAAGAAAAAGGGACTACAAGTCCCACATCAATCTTCATGTTATCATTTCAATGCTGTAACTTTTCTTTCATAATAGCAATGTTTTCTTGAATTTATTGATAAGGAGATCCATTGGTAGAGGACATGTTAAATGAGAAGTACAAGTCTGTCCAAATCCCCCAACCAATTATTTTCCATATTGTTCATCCCATAGCCAATCCAAGATTCAACAGAACAGTGCTCACTTTTTTTTTAGCATAGACAGGAATAAAAGCGTGGCCCAATGAGTTAACCCATTTAGTCCATTAAAATAGACAGGTCAGGCTTTAAAATTTCAAGCTCGTATCAAAATGAGCTTCTTAAAGCTCGGATCATTAGGCTCTTAACCACTAAAGGACAACTTGTACAATCCATGGGCTGGTCTGCACTCATTTAAAAAAATAATTACACTTAATAATAATAATTGTTAAAATAGTTATGTATTCTGTCTGTTGACGTGTCTGGTTGGCGTCCCACTTGGCCAGGGTAACCTTATTACAGTATTTTGAAATTTTCATCTCCCAATTGCATATCTTAATTTCATCAACAAATAAATTGCTCAGGACCTCGCATTGGGGAACAGTTTCCTGTTATACTACTTCAACAAGGTATCAGAACACAGGAACATTTAATCCCACTCTCTCTTCTGCATCGCGCAGCACCGCCCCTCCCTACTCCAGGTGCCGGCATGCCTCCCCTCCTCCAGGCATGGATCGACCCACAAGGGTGACACCCCAGAAGCGTTCTAAAGGCACACGCGTGCACCCCAGGCCCACCTCCCCAGGCATGCAACTCAGGCGCGCGCTGCCCACAGCCGCTTCAAGGCCTGGGGCTCCTGGGGAAGAAAGTCTGTGTAGGAAGACACCCCGCCCGCCTATGAGTAAGAACAACATGCTGGCTGCTTGCATGAAACCCCTTGCCTTAAAGGTCGTCCGCGTGAAGCAAAACTGCCAACGTGAAGTTACTTGACCACGCATCCAGGTGACAAAATCAAAACAAATTCTGCACCCAGGTGACAAAATCAAAACAAATTCTGCACCCAGGTGCGCCTTTCAGAACCGGCGGGTTCTCATGCAACTCCATCAGCAGCACCTAGTCGTGGTCCTCCTCTCCTCACACTACTCCAGCAGCCACACCTAGATGTGGCCCTCTTTTCCTCATGCTGCTCCAGCAGCGGCACCAAGATGTCGCTCATCATCTTGCTGCCATGGCCACAGCTTCCTCTCTTGTACCAGATACAGCTGCTGTACCTTTGCCCGAGATGATCACAGCTTCAACACGCCTTGAAGATAAGTGTCTCAATTCCGGTAACTTTACTCTGTGGTGGAAGACTGGTTGTCTCCTTGAAAAGGATGGGTCGCCATTCACATTAGCTTGGGAGCAAAAGATAACATTTGCACTTCTTCTCAATTCCAGGGATTAGTCTGTAAAGCATCCACTAAGAATGTGACTACTCTCAATGAACCCAGGGACTACACGCTTCTAATGTTCTCTGAAACCAATAATTTATCTCATGTTTCTAATCACTTTCAGCAGTTATTCTCACTTCGTCCGGGGTCCCATTTGATTCCACTGTATCACAATGAATGGAAGATGGTTGAGGATGAGATCCACAGCTTATGGCTAGTCCAGCAAACTCCCGATGAGATGTGGACTCAACATGAGCAAGTTTTCTTGTCTTCTCTTCTACAGGGGCTAAATCCAGAGTTGGTAACAATCATAACTAAGATATCCCCCGATCCCAGTGCACTACATCCATCCTTGGTGTACAGTCATCTTAGTTGAGTCAGGCGTCCAACAACCTTAGTTCTTCAGGAGATTTTTTCTGCTCATAGCACCCTTGAATTTTGTGGTGGCGGATGAGGTTGTAATTGTGGCGGTCAGTCCAGTGGCAGGGGTCATGGCTCCAACACCCCAAAAATTTAGTTTAAAAGAACAATAAGCTCGACAGATTGTTTAACACGCTAACACTAAAATTTAAACGAATTGCGATATACTATAAAAATATTATTATTTAAATATGACCATTATAATCTAACGGTTAAATTGACAATATGAATATTAATAACAAAATTGTGAAACATATGCATAATGGACTTACCCAGTACAAAGGCATTTATAAATGATTGGGAAAAAAGCGCTTAATTTTTTTATGAAACCATTTTATGATTAAATAATATTTTTTCTTTAAAAATGGTTTTTATTATTTTTTGTGAGCAAATGTTATAATTAATTTCTGTCACTTTTAAAGGTTTTATTTTATAAAAAAGATATCATTTTTGAATTCATCGTATCAAAATTATCTTGTGGTGAAATTTTGGAATTTTCAAAAAAGATTATTTTTTCACTAAATAATGAAAATTAGAGAATTTCTTGTAAAACTGAAATTTATTTTCATTAAATCAAATAATTTAAAAGTACCATAATGTTTTGAATGTGATCTTGAAGTAAATAAGTCTCAATTAATTAGATATAATCAAATTAGTTGCATAAAAATAAAAATTATACTTGATTTTGATATAAGTTAATTGTTAGGGTTTAAAACGCATTTTTAAAAAAATTGTTTTAATCGTTGCGCTTTACGAATTTATATTACAATTAATTCCACCGATACTAGAAATTAAATATTAAAAAATGGACTCCATATTTGAAATCAGAAAGTTAAAATTTGGTAAATAGGCCCCTTTTGTTTTTTATAATTATAAATAGTAATCATGTTAAATATTTGTCAGCTCGGTAAGGGTAAAACGGATAAAACGGGGTTAAAACTATGGGATAAGGCCTAGAAATCTCCAATACACTTGCCTTTATCCTATTGGCGGAGTTTGGCCACGCTCATCCAAATTTTGAAAATATAGCAACTTGGTGTCATTTTTATTGGATTATGGTCTTTATATTATTTAAGTAAAAAATAAATCCAAAATGTCACTCATTTTGTTTTAAAAACTCTTATATTTTATCATAGGGATAGTTTTTGTTTGGTTATAAATGATTATTTGAAATATAAATTAATTGTTTTTATCATGATAATTTATTTTTAATTTTTACTGATTGAATAATTATCTTAAATGTTTACACAACGCAAACACGGTATTTGTTCAAGTAATAGAAAAATAAAATAAATGATTTTAAAAATATTAAAATTAAAACAATTTGGATAAATTAATGTATTCCACGAATTTTATAGATAAATATAACATATTAGTGATGTGTTAAAAGTTTGGATTTGAATTCCATTTCAATCATGTTATCTTTAAAGTCAAACTTAGTGAATAGCCCTGAAAATGAATTTATTGGCATCTTATGTTAAATAATATTTTAATATATGCATTAAAATTCATAAAAATCTTATCTTCAACCAGTGAATGGGATATGGTAATTGACAAAGGGTTAACAATGGGGCTAAAACTAGGAGACAAGGGTTAAAACATCACATAAAATTATCTAAATATTATTGGATGAGGATTTCAACTTATTCTCAACCTAGTTTCGAAATATATCAATTTGGACCCACTTAAACCTGAAAAATATTTCTCCCCCCACTTATAAAAGGACACCTCCACTCTTCCCTTATTCACAAATTTTAAGCACTCTAACTCGGCCAATCTCTGCTCTAATATCATTCTAGCTTCCTTCCCCACATCCTAGTGCTTTTGGTCTTGGCAAAATATCATCCTTTCAAAGCTTAAGGTGTAAGTTAAAAGAGGTTTCTCAACGAAGAGGCGTGACTCTTAAATGAGAACTTTAAATTTTATTTCTTCCTTTACCACTTCTAAATCTATGGTATTATTCAAAAATAATGACTCCAGTATCTTCAATATACTGAATTGTTATTATGATAGAGCAAACATTATTCAACACTTTTCCGTCTTGTGATAAAAGAAAACATCACTCGTGTATGCGTATGAACTACCACCTCTACGAAGCGATGTGTTTCGTTTTTCATCAACATTTCACATTAATGGTTATTGTTGGAGTCCAAGTTCCACATCGGACTTGACGTATCATGTCAACTTTATTATTGATTATAAAATAACTCCAAGGCCTCCCTTAGAGAGGTATCTTGGGACCTTGGGAATTGGGTTCACCCCTCATTATCATTCAATTTATTTTCTGTTTCGTCTTGTTTTGTAATCAAGCTAGATATGTCCAGCTTGAGGAGTGTTTGCAGTGTGTTTGTTTTGTTTTCCTTGGTTTGTTTTTTTTAATTTTGCATCCAAGTTAGGTACACCTAGGTAAAGGGGGAGTGTTGGAGTCCAAGTCCCACATCGGACTTAAATCGTGGTCATCTCCAAATCTAGTGCGGAGTCAGAATACCGTGCGATGGTCACGGTCACTATTGAGATTATTTGGCTCCGTCACCTCCTCCATTAGCTAGGCTTCCCACCGCAGATGTCTGCTCATATTTGGTGTGATAATCAAAAGCCACGAAAATTGATGCTAACTCTGCCTTCCATTAACGAACGAAGCATATCAAGGTGGACTGTCACTTTCTTCGTCATCACCTCAAGTAGCACCGTGTCAGTTTCGGCCACATAACGATGACAGATCAGCTTGCCGACATCTTCACCAAAGACCTCCTGGGAGCTTGTCTGGACTCTCTCAGTACCAAGCTGGGTATCCAAAGCATCAGCGACCCAGCTTGAGGGGGAGTGTGGATGGTTATGTTCGATGTCATCTTTCTTTTTGTGGTACTCTTGGTCCAAGCTGGGCATGTCCAGCTTGAGGGGGGTGTTGAACCCGGTTTATTATGTTTCTAGGTAAATGGTATTTTTGAGACCCACGTTGGATTACTCCACCTTGGGTATCAAAGGGAGGTCTAACCAAAAACTTTGTAGATGGTGAATACCTCTTACCTCAAAGTGAGGTGGAGACATTCTTTTATAGATAGATAAAAAGGAATACAAGGTGGACTAATCCGATGTGGGACCTCCCGGCCCGTCTCCGACGCATACGCCCGGCCCCACCCTCCTGCGGCACCTCCCAGACCGCCTCCGACGAGGACGCCCGGCCCCGCCTTCCCGCGGCGATCTCCCAGGCCACCTCTGATGCGAACGCCCGGCCTCGTCCTCCTGCAGCGATCTCCCAACCCCGCCCCTCTTGCGGCTTCCCGGCTTAATGACCGGCCCCTGCCCTCCCGCGCCATCCCGACTTCGCGACCGGCGCCCCACCTCCCGCGGCGATTTCTCGGCCCCACCCTCCCGCGACATCCGGCTACTCCCGGCCCCGCCTCCTCACGGCTTCCCGACCTCACCTCCCACGACGATTTCTGACCCTGCCTCTCTCGGAAACTCCCAACGTCGCCTATGGAGATTGCGCCCTAGTCGGACAGCGCGTCAACTCCAGGCCAAATATCACCCCCCTCCCCGGTGCACTGTTGATCATTCCCTCGTCTGCGGATTTCAGCCTATCCAATGGCCAACTCTTCTATCCTGCCTCCATTGATCACCGTCTCCACTGGCCTGGTTGATGAGCGGCTTGACTCAACCAATTTTTCGATCTAGCAAAAGACGATACTGATGTCACTCACTAGCATGGACTTCAACTCACACCTCGAGGCTCCTCGGCCACCACCATCAGATCCAAAATATAGGTCATGGAAGGTTGCTGACAGCAAGATCTTTGCTTATCAATTCCATGGACCACTCGGTCAAGGATGTCACTCGGACAACAAATACAGTTAAAGAACTCTGAAATTCCTTAAACCTTATGTATTATGAGACAAATAATTTGGCTCGGGTGTCAAACGTTCTTCAGCGCCTGTCGATCATTCGCCAGCAAAACCGTATGTTTCCGACGTACTTCATGGAATGGAAAGCTCTCCGTGATGAATTACTTGAGTTGTGGCCCATTCCTCAGACATCGGAGGTAGCCTTGACCCAGCGGGACCAATTATGTCTCTTCAGCCTTCTCCATGGCCACTATCCCGAATATGTGACAACAGCCACAGAGCCCCTTCTCGCTAGAGATTCCACAAGTTTATCATCGTCGTGGAAAGGGTCATCGGGCAAATCCCTCACCCACTCACAGCATCGATCCTACTGCCCTTTTGGGTCATGACAGTGGACGCTCTTCGAGCACTCGTGGACGTTACTGTGGGGAGGGCCGTCCTGGTCCTTTCTGTCACTACTGTGGCAAGCTAGGCCACCTCATCGACCGTTGTTGGGTTCTTCATGCCCGCCCATCTCAGCAACCTTGGCAAGGTCAGACTGCGGTCAAGGATGCTTCCCCATCAGCCGTTGCACTTCCTCCCACCTTGGACCTATCCATGGCTGAGCTCCAGCTGATTCACGACCATCAAACCACCTCTCTACCAGGTTCTTCGACATCTATTGCCCACACTGGTGGTTCAACTGCTTGTGTCACCCATCGCTCACCTGTTGTAGATGATGAATTCCCCTTACCTCAAAGTGAGATGGAGACATTCTTTTATTAATAGATAAAAAAGATTACACGGTGAAGTAATCCGATATGGGACTCGAAAATATCCTTTATCCGCAAACATAACAAACCGGGTTCAACACTCCCCTCAAGCTAGACATGCCCAGCTTGAACCAAGAGTCCAGCAAAAAAAAACGACATCGAACAAGACCATCCACACTCCCCCTCAAGCTGAGTCGCTTATGCTGTGGATACCCAGCTTGGTACTGAGAGAGTCCAGACGGGCTCCCAGGAGGCTTTTGGTGAAGATGTCGGCAAACTAATTTGTCGTGGGATGGTCACGGTCACTACTGAGATCTTTTGGCTTCTTCATCTCCTTCATGAGTTTGGCTTCCCACCGCAGACGTCTGCTCATATTTGGAGTGATAATCAGACAGACACGAAGATTGCTTCTAATCCCGTCTTCCATGAACAAATGAAGCATATCGAGGTGGACTGGCTCACCCCTCATTATCATTCCACAGTTATAATGATGGATCTACTGAATATATATGATATTTATGATATTATTATAGTTCGGAGGCAACTGACACAATTACAAAGAAAACCTACTTGACGCAGCAGACAAAGTATCATCAGCGTAAAACAGTAAGAGTTGTATAGAGTAGCATTAGTCTACCAGGCACGAAAAATGAAATTCTACTCGATGCAACTACAGCGCAAGTCTACTCGACGCAGTGCATGAGATTTCTACTTGAGGAAGCTACAAAGCAAGTCTACTAAACACAGCACAGAGCAGATTTACTTGACGTAACTACAGCGCGAGTATCCTCAGCAAAGCACATGGGTTCTCGACACACCTCAGTTCCAGTGAATCTATCCAACACAGGGTTGCTGTACAGAACACAGTCCCACTGAACGCCAATTACGGTATGTAGTGAGAAAGGTTTTCCTACCCAATGCAGTCTGTTGAACGTATTTCCATGGTGTTGAATGGGATTAATAGTTGAAGACCCAATACAGCTAAATGGGCAGTTTTTTTCAAAGCAGTTGACGGAACAGTTATGGTGTTGACCGGATAAATCAACAAAAATATTATTTTTTGAAAGAGAGAAGTTCGTTTGTATGGTGATGTGTGGCTATAGCAATCACTCGACTTTTGAGAGAGCAAGAGAGACTCTGAGATAATAGACACTTCAGTGGAGGAAGAAAAGAAGAAAGAAGCAGAAGACACACATCATTGTGTGAAGAAGAAGATGGGGTCTCACTGCATGAAAATTGTCTTTTTTGAGAAGATGGGGTTTCACTTGTGATGAGTGTCGAACCTACCTTGTAAAAACTTTGTATTCTCTCTATGTTTGCTATTTTGTGTTTAATTGAACAAAATCTTCATTCATTCAAAAAACACGTGGGGTAATAAATTTCATAACATCTACTGATTAATAAATTTCACCCAAACAAATACATTAATTAGATTTTACTAAATAATAGGAACCCAGAGGATTGATAATCAGCATTCCTTAATTGTGGGAGAACTTCACGACCATATTACTTTACTATTTGCACACTTGCAAAGTGGGGTAATGAATTTCACAACATCTACTGATTTCCATAGAATTGAGACTAAAAACACGTATTTCTAATCAAACCTTCAATAACTTAGTTTCAAACACTACAAAACAAGGATTAATTTAAGACTTCTACACACACAAAACATATTTTTAAAACTCAATTCTCCACATTTTCTTATTTCACTTCTACATTTATTTCATATTCTATTTCCTTAAAAAAACTATCCCAAGATACCAGATCTTGAAATGGAATTGATCTTAATAAAAAAATATTGGGGATTTCAGGTAACCAACAACCAGCCCAGGGGCAGCGCCCTCCAGGCATGCCCCGGGTCATTGGCTCCTCCCTACCCAAGTCGCCCCAACCAGAGGCGAAGTCCCAATCAGCGCCCTCCAGACATGCCCCTCCCAGCTAATTGTTTTATGATCATATAACAATTTTAAATACCTATCAACAATGGAAAAGAGTAATATTCATCCAACTTATCCAAAGGAAGTTGTTAAATTGGGATCCAAAACCCTAAAAAGCTGATGTTCCATCCAAAAACTAATAACCAAAAACAAAAAAAATGGACAAATATGATGAGGGGCAGCTCAAAGATCACACGTGACAGAAATATCATCATCAAACGCAAACTCATGCAATCTGATCAAATAATACTGCATCAACACAGAACACGTTGTTATGAACCAGAGAAAACACATTTGGGCAGAGAGGCGACCCTCAGGGGAAGAGTCCTTACAGCCAATGCAAAGAAAGTAATGGCCAGCAGAACATGGCAGAGATAGCAGTTGGAGCATACAAGAAGACAGAAAAAGGAAAATAATTTATCAGCAAGAAAACTGGAAACCATGAGAATGAATTTTTTAATAAAGAGAAATCACCTTCACTTCAACAGAAAATGTAGGCACTTTTCTAAAAACATCTCTTAAACTGCGTCGCACAAACACATCAAATCCTTGGCCTTCACGTATCATTGGCTCGCCAACACAACTGTCAACTCCTACAGCCATGTTGATTCCATAAATCTGAAATTTCAATGTTTGAAAAATCAAATGGAAAAACAATAAATAAATAAAATTTTAAAAAAAAAACTTTGGGACCAATTTAACATTGGTGAAGTTTTTATATTTTCCATTCTCTTTGAAAAAGTTAAGACTAATTATTTTAAATTTTAGCACCATGTTCTAACAAATTAAACAAAACCATATAAATATATATAATTATTTATCTATCCATCTATTTATTTATTATATTCAAAATACCTTTTAAAGTCAAGAAAATTGTAACAGCTGAATTCTGGGGTTTCCAACTGACCACAACACGCTTCTTAAATTCAACATGAATATGATGAACACATTAAAACAGAAACCATTTTCCATGATAATTAAATGAGCCTCCAACCCAAAACTATTAGATGTCAGTTACCTTAGCATGAATAACATCAAGATGAACAGCGGAAGGATCTGTCTCAGGGATACCATGCCAACAAAATTCATTTGTCACTCTTAGCTGGCCTAGATCAAGTTGAATGAATCTACCACAACAACAAACAATTGTATCGTTGTTAAGCAAACCAATACAGTTAGCAAACATGCCTATAGAAGAGGCTTCACCGTCAATAAAATAGCAGTTAGCAAACATGCCTATAGAAGTAACAAGAATGATTGGAAGTAAAAAAGATTAAACACGTGTAAATTGAACACAACCAAATAGTAAAGCACGGAACTCCACTATGACCAGGAAGAAGAAAAAAACTTAAAAATCGACAAAAGAATTTTTTTGCTGAAATTGACTCGTAAAGCAGCAGCCTCAACAACAGAATTGAAATTGCCAACAGGCAATCACTGAGAAGGGTAGTGTGCAAGACTACTAACTCTTTGCTGGTTGAATTTCTTGGAACAATTATCATCGGAGTGTCCAGTGACAGGTCCAGCTTTAAGGCGGATGCCCCGTCAATCTCATATTTTTGAATCCACCACTCGAGGTCCCCAACTTTATCAACAAGTTTGATAGCTTCTTCAGTGTGAGGGGTAGCAAGTTCCATGAAGTATGCCATTATCTACACAATTAACCACCAGTGTTTCTTTCATATATTCAAAACAATATCACTGGGGAAAAGTACTACACAATCAAGGCATTTTCAAGCAACAGATGGGCCCATTGTTTTTGTTTGTTTTTTGACACAAACAGTAGAATTATATCAACAGCACTTTGAAATGAAGGCAAGAAAAATTACCTCTTGGACAAACCTATAGAGGAAGACAATGCGAACTGCAGAAAGTCGGCAAGACAAGCTATAATCATATCCATCATAGTCATCATCTTCAACACTGTAAGAGTTGAATTTGAACTGCGAAAAGGCAGCCAATGCAACAAATTATTTTAATAATAATACAAATGCAATCATTTGACATTATTATTATGCATCATTGAGGCAGATCTTTAATCACACATGTGCGTACATTGATAAGAGATTCAGCAACCAGGTTGCGTGGATTGCATAGCCAACCCCAACAATGATCTATTCCAAAAGACATATCAGAAAGCCTGAGATTCCCAAGCATTCCTTCAATAGAAACAGTGCTTGGATGGACCTTCATGAAAACAAATAAAATATTAGCTAGGCACCATCAAGATCAAACAAGTTAGGGATGCTGATTTCATGAAATTAAAAAAACAAAATTAATATGAAATGAATTACATTAAATCTAAAAGTTCAATATCCAAGGCTAATTCGGCACAACAAGTATTTAAGTGCTCATACAGTAACACTTGAAACATAAACCCTCAATAAACTAGCCATCGGGTTGGATTCCACAGCACCCACTCCCAGCCTCACATCAAGTATTCTACACTTCAATACCCACCCCGATCCAATTTAAATGAAGTAAAATCCATGAAAAAATTGCAACATGCCAGGTGAGCCATCGTTGGGCATAGCATAGATAAGCCACCCCTCCTCTGAAGCTTTCAATAACTATGAACACATCAAAAGACGATATCAAAACAATTTTACTGCATCGCTGATATCCTAATGATACACCACATCATTCAAGCACTACTAAAACATCAATTTATGAACCTGGAGATACAATAAGCACTTAACAATTAAACTACAGTGGATGTAACAACCCTCATATCATTGACTACCCCCCACCGCCCTCATCGACTGCTGGTTCTCCGTACCATCCCCCCCCCCCCCTCTCTCTCTCTCTCTACTAGGGTTCAACAGTCGCAGGGAGGAGAAGGGGGGTGGGGGCAGTAGGATCCTTGCTCAAATGAGGTCCTGGTGGGAGGATTGTAGCAGGGTGTTGGGGGCAACTGGCAAGAATGGGGGTGGGGGGGTGAACAGTATGGGGAAGAGGGTGAGAACCGGCCCATATAGGGCACAAACAGAACATTGTAACAAAGCAAGGAAGAAATAATTCAAGAAATAAATTAGATCAAGCACAAGCTGGCTGCTTTTTTTGGATTCATATTAGTAGTGAATCCAGCAAAAATACATCAAGTGCTGACTCACTATTTTTGTGCTCCGTATTTATTTCACGTTCTTTTATTTGCATCAGAACAACAAAACAAAGAGGTTAAGGGCATGGACACGCCTCAGGAGCAAGAAGGGCACAGATAGTAATAATATTTTTAACAGATTAAAGAACGGGAACAAACACAGAAGGCTAGCAGAAAATTAAATTGTTGCCATACCATAAGATTAAGGAGGAAGTCTTCCTGCACAATCATTGAAAGTTGCGAACCATCCTCCTTGTTCAGAAAAACAGTGACACTGTCAACATTCATGCCCAAACGAAACACCACACGGTCCTTACCATTACCCAGTAAACCTTTAATAGAAGGATGCCCTAATTCATCTTCCCTTTCTTTGTCAGGCAAAGAATCATCATCAAAACCTTTTGTCTTGTCTGTAATGCTTAACCCGGTATTCACAGCACTAATATCCAAGCCAAAACCAATTAAAGCAACAACAGTTGGTCTGTTGCAAAACAATTCAAGTTTGGACATCTGAATACTTATCTGAGAATTTAATTAAAAAAGGCCAGTCAAAAAATTATAGAAGAGCAAGCATTATGCAACTTTTTCTCAGTTGATTAAGAATTTATGTGGATCATATGGAACAACATTAGGAAAAATATTTTTTTAGATACAGCATAGCTTACAAATCAGCACTTCAAACAAAAAATTGTAAAATGATCATGGCCCTAAATCAATTTTGGAAGAAAAAAAATGAGCTACTTTCACCCAAAAGTAATTGTGAGTTTGTGGTGACTTGCTAAAAGAAATTATATGATTACATCATGAAAAACAATATATAAAATAAATAAAAGAATGACCACAGATCCACAATGCCTTTGTTTGGTACCTCGGTATCTATACCAACATAATCTGCCGAACCAGGATTCCTTGTTGAGAAACTCAGAGAGACAAAATCAGAATCATCACGGCCATTTGTCTCATAAAATATCTCAGAAAAAAAGTCTTGAACACCAGGAGAACATCCAGCACAGTCTGTACTGCTACCCAAAATAGCACCTTCAGCCATATCTATATCCTGTGATTGAAATCTGGGATCAGATAAATGCATGAAATTTGGCAAAGCATCCTTAAAATTCTCATCTTCATCCGGATTCACCCCATGTGCTGCCCTGTCATAAGAACCTACAGTGTGAGGGGACCTGTACAAGCTTTCATTGTTTACCACAGAACAGGCCAAATACTGTGGATCTGCAGATGAAGAACCCAACAGCTCATCCTTAATTTTCAAAGAATGAAGCTTCATCTTAATTGTGAGGTCACTTTCCAAACAAACAACGTGCACCTACAATGAAAACCAAAAACAGTAAGCTATTGAATGGAAGTATACAACAGAAGAATTTACAGAATCTAAAGAACTTAACATGTATGGTGAAGCTACAAGTGCGTGTGAAATGGGATTAGGAAATAATTCAACTTCATGAGCAGAACACAAACAATTGGATAACCTGAATGAACATTTGGAAAACGGCAGTGGGGACATTTGAAAAACAGAACTGGGCTCTGGGCTTGGCCCAGCAATGCCCATGCACAGTGAAACAGATTCATATAAGATTTGTGTATGAATGGGACCTCTCAGATGCAATTCTGAGCATTCTAAACAGAATTGGTTATTCCCAAGATTCTCCCCCTAACAAACTAACTCACACAGGCACTATTGAGCTTACTACCCATTCCTTGTTCTCAGTCACTATCACCTCACCGCCCCCTGAAAACAGTCTTGTCCCTACGATTGAAGAAGGGTGGCATTGCTATGCAGGCGAGCCAAAAAATCTTCCAGATATGCCTCCCCACTTTCGCGGTCTGAGCATAACCAAGCAACATCGTTGTCGTAGGACCGAGCTGTTGTGTTATGTTAGGATATCCCCTTCATGCCCAGGCATGTCAGGCGATCTCCCATATTCTCCTTGGGGTTGTATGGGGCTGAAACCCAAAACCTATTTCCCCCTTCACAGCAATCATGGGAAACTGATTCCCGCAGCCATCCGAGGCAGATATTGCTGGGTTGAGAACAGAGGCATATGCCAATGTTGTGCGGGTCCTTCAAGGATGAACTGGGCAAATGACGGGCAAATGAGGGCAAGTGCAATGAATGCGGACAGGCATCGAAACCTGAGGAGGCCAATCAGCAAGAACCACAAGATCGTCGATGGAAGAAAAAAAATAGCTTCCGCGATGCAGCCACTCAGGGTAGAGCCATCGAACTCGGCACGAAGCAACGTACTGATTGTAGGCGAGACCAAACGGAGGTGCGGGAATACTAGTGTTGTGCCCCTGCACCTCGAAGGTGCCCAATGCAGCAAACAGAGCTGCGGGGAGCCCGCCATCACTGAAGACGGGGCCGGGTCCCGTTGTGGAAATATCTCCAGGCATATGACGAGGTGGGTGAGGTACGTGGGAAAATCAACGTACTATTAACAGTTTGTTTCCAAAACCAGCATTCCACCGTCGTCACTGAGTGCGCCTCAAGTAGGTTGGTCGATAGAGAAGGCGGATGAGCCTGATGCGGAGAAAACTTTTCATCCAGGCAACGCAACAGACTGGATACGGTAGTCAGGAGGTATGCTTGCTCCTTCATAGATGAATGTACTGTGGACGTCAGACGGGATACCACTGCTTCAAGGCTTCGCAGGCGATGCTCTAAGGGATCAAGATGAAAAGGTGGTAACATCAACAAATTAGACAAAAGCATTAAATGTTTATCATGGATGTAGTCACTGGGTCAACAATTGTCACAAATTTGCAACCACCTTTCATTATAATCCCAGCGGTTATGGCAATCTACAAAGATACTTTTTTCTTCCCATCATAATCAGTCACCCATCTAGGCCATTGGAATTAGTTCACCCCCAATATCAGCATGCAGAACTGTCATTAAATACATTCCACGCACGCCATCCACGCGAGCAGCCTCCCTACACGCCCCTTCTCCTATGCCTGTCCAGTGGCGCCCTCTGCACAAGCCACACACCCAGGTAAAACGCACCTCCTGCTCACGCACGTGCCTCTGCAGATGTGTGACCTTGAGGCAGCCCAAGTACATGTCGTTGTTCCTCCTGCGAGATTTGCGCTAGGTCCCCCACGTACTCCTGCCCTGGTCCAGGCCAGGCGAGCCCAGTGAAACCAATTAAGCCGCATCTACACAGTGATCGGGCAAATACTCAGTCCGGCTTTCTTCTCCGCGGCTGTTAGAGCTGGGGACGACCTCAAGACCGAAAAAATCTATTCCAGGAGGGGAAAATCAGTCTCAGACACTCCTCCAACGGCTTGAGATAGTCCCAGCCTTTCCTCGAACAGATCGAGACGGTCCCCCCAATCTATTTTGGAAAGATTCCATTAGGCGGAGGTTATGAGAAGGCGGGGAGGGGTTAGCGAGGGGGCTGGAGGGGAATATACCAATTGTTTGGCGTTGTGCATTTTCTAACATTACTTTGAACCCACCAGAATCAAATCCTCCCACCTGTAGGAGGAGGAACGCCACCAGCTCTACTCCACCACACCATAGCCGCGGAAACACGTCAACAATCTTGTCTGGAGGAAGTCGAGCAACGGATCGAATTAGTCCGTTAAGACATTGCCGCGTCAGTGGCACACCTAATACAGAACCAACATAATACGACTCAAGTGATGACTGAGATCGTTGATTTGTTGCGGCGCCTGGAGAAGACACCACTTTGGGAGGAGGCGCATCCGCCAATGGAGCCAGAGGCTTCGGCCTCGCATTCGGTGGAATTGGGTGATGTCAGAAAAACCTCCTCTACCCCTGCCGATTGTGGATCATCTCAGTATTCAACTGCCAGAAAGGTGGATTGCTCGACTTTTGATGGCCAAGACCAGAGAAGACGGATTGCGCGAGCCGAATTATTCTTCCGCACCAACCAAACTCTGGAAGATGTAAAGGTGTCCCTCAAGCAAGCAAGAGATGCAGTATGTAGGATATTTCCTTCACGGACTTCGTGAGGAGATTCTCAATTGGATATGCATACACAACCCGAAAACATGTTTACAAGCAATGCGGTTGGCTAGACACGTTGAATTGGCAGGGGAATGGGGGTACAAACTTGGGGAAGCAGTCCCAATTTGTAACACGGTCGTGACGGGCAAATGTGGCAAACGACCCTCCGCCCAAGCCCACTACCTCAAAGCTGGCCAACGCCACAACACGACACACAATTGGGGACTCACAGCAGCAGCTCCGGTCAGGATCAAGCACGACAAGGGCCCCTAGAAGGGAGAGGGGCTAGCCATCTTTCTTCCCAGAAGTGGGAGGAAAGCGGAGGAAAAGATAGTGTTTCAGGTGTGGGAACCCCTTCAACCTAATGCATAAGTGCCCGAATTCAAAGATATGAGTCATCCTGTTGGGTGAGGACGAAGTACAAACAAAAGATATAGCGATGGTTGAAAGTTCTCAACCAGAAGCAAGGGAAATCACAGGAAGAGACAGAGTGCCAAGTATTTGAAAATCAAGGAGCACACATTTTTCTCTAGGCCCAAGGGGAAGAGGAATTTACTTCAACGAAAGTGGAAGTCTATGTCTGCGACATCCCCATTCTGGCCCTCCTTGACAGCAGTGCGACCCACAATTTCATATCACTGAACCTAAAAACGCTGCTTGGATTGGCTGTCAATGGTGCATGGAGACATCATGTCAAGTTGGGTAACCGACATAAGATATGGACCCAGGGTGTGTCGATGCTTGGAGTCAAAGATGGAGGACTTATGCTTGTTCAATTGATGTGCAGGTTCGGGATATTGGCGGTTTGGATCTAATTTTGGGAGTCACTTGGCTTCATACTCTTAGGGAAGTCCAGATTAAGTCCATGACCATGAAATTTGTGGCTGGAGGTCACACACATTCCCTCCAAGGAGCAGGACGGGCGAGACATGTGGTCTCCGCTTTGCATGCATTAACCAGCCACGTGGGCAGGGGTAATCATTTTCCCCAGGGTGCAAGACAACCAATGAATAATTAAGGTAACCTGCAATGGAAGGGTGGTTTGGGGCCCCATCAGGCAGCCTGCCACACCAAGACCTCTAGACTTTGTTCAATAGACTGGAAGCAGTATTCAGGGGGGCAAAGGGACTTCCCCATGGCGTCAGTGTGACCACCAAATACATTTACTTCCAGGGCAGCAACTGGTTTCTGTTCAGCCCTACCTTTACCCACTCTCAAAAGAATGAGATTGAAAGGCAGGTTCAGGAGATGTTGCAATTGGGCACTATCCGAACAAGTACTAGTGTCTATCCCAATCCTCCTATGTTGTTAAAAAAACAAGATGGATCTTGGTGGATATGAGTGGATTATCACGCCCTCAACAAGGTAACATGGTAGAGAAGAGGTCACCAAGGAACTTCCAGAGTATATTCAAGCTTCTTTCAACAGGAGTATAACAGAAAGTAACTAAAGAGTAAAAGGGAAAATACACTTACAGGCAGAGAAGTCTCTCTCCTGTCCCAAGCCCCAAGCCGAACACTAATAAAATCTCCACACACTCCCCCTCACTTGTGTCCCTCTTATAGTAAAGACTGGAGGAAATCTCCAGCAAACTACCTGGGGTCCACCACAAATGGTTAGAGTAGTTTGTTAGACTAGGGGTCCACCTGGATCAATTGGAGCAGTTTGTTGGAGCTGGGGACCACCACAATCTGTTAAAGCAGGTTGAAGGTCCCTTTTACCCCTTCTGGAATATACCTTCCAGGTGGCGGTAGTAGTGGGCCTATCACTGCCCCCTTCTGATAGAGCAGGCTTGTCCTCAAGCCTAAGAGAAGGGAACTGATTACGAATGAGGAATTTGTCCTCCCAAGTGGCGTCTTCTAGGGGCAGCCTTTCCATTTAATGAGCCATTGGAGAAGTGACCCAGAATTTTGCAAAATGAAGCGCTTGGAGAGAGCCGCCTTGGGTTCCAGAGTTGTTAGTCACGTCATCGGCCAAATTGTCTGAAAGTGTCGGCTGTAAGGGATGAGTACCCAGCGCTCGTTTGAGTTGGCTGATGTGAAAAACAGGATGAATGCGTGCATTAGGGGGCAAAGCCAGCTTGTAAGCAACAAGGTCAATGCGTTGCAGGATGGTGAAGGGGTCATAAAAATGGGCAGCGAGCTTCTGATTAATGTGCAGACTGACAGAGTGTTGACGATGGGGGCGGAGTTTCAGGAAGACCTAGTCGCCCTCTTGGAAGGAGAGATCGCGGCGGTGGTGATCAGCTTGGCGTTTCATGGACTGCTGAGCACAGGCAGGTGGTGTTTAAGCTGGCGGAGAGCTTCATCACGGTCCGATAAGGTGTGGGCCTCTATGCCTGGGTAGAAAGGTACAAATGGTAGGAGGTGGGCGGCCATAGACCACTTCAAAAGGACTAGAGTTTATGGATTTATGCCAGGTGGTATGATAGCAAAATTCTGCCCAAGGCAGCCAGAAGGACCATCGTTTGGACTGGTCCCTTGCAAAGCACCGAAGATAAGTTTCGAGACAACGATTGACTACCTCCGTTTGGTCGTCTGTTTGCGGATGGGAAGCTAAACTCATGTGGAGCTTGGTGCCTTGTAAGCGAAAGAGTTCAGTCCAAAAAATGACACATAAAGAGGGGATCCCAATCAGTGACCAAGGAGCGGGGGATGCCATGGAGGCAGACAATTTCTTGTAGGAAGACTGTGACCACCCCTTTAGCCGTGAAAGGGTGTTTGAGGGCCACAAAGTGGGCGTATTTGGAGAGTCTATCCACAACCACAAAAATAACATCAAAAACAGTACATTTGGGGAGCCCGATGATAAAATCTACGGAAAGATCTTCCCAAATGGCAGATGGAATGTACAAAGGTTGGAGGACGACGGCGGGTGACAGAGTCGAGTATTTAAACCGTTGATAAATTTGGCACTGCTGAACATACTATAAAAACTGCCCGCGCATGCCCACCCAATACAATGTTGCTGTGAGTTTTCGGTAGGTACGATAAAAACGCCCTGAGTGGCATTAAATTCTTCCAAGAGTTCAAGAATCTGGGGGATGAAACTGGAAGTACCAACCAGCCATTATGTAGAAGGGTGTCGTGGGAGAGGGGAAAATGTTTGGGGGCAGAGGTGCCTGTTTGCAGTTGCTGGACAATCCGGGTGAGGTGTGGATCGGCCTGGACCTCCTTTATCAAGGGTGCTCCATCACGCCAAATGGGAAAAGTTTCGCAGCGGTAAAATTCTAACAAATATCCCCGCCGGGAGAGTGCATCGGCTGCTGAATTGTCATGGTCTGGCTTATATTTAACGGTGAAGTGATAGCCCAATAATTTATCCACCCAACATTGATGATCCGGGGTTACGATGCGCTAATGGAGAAGGTATTGCAAGCTGCGATGGTCTGAGAAAACTGTAAAGGGCCTGCCCAATAAATATGGTAGCCAATGTTGGATGGTCAAGACCAAGGCAATGATTTCTTTTTCATATGTGTATTTGGACAGCAAAAGGGGAGTAAGGGTCTTGCTGAATAAGGCAATGGGTTTGTGGTCCTGCATGAGGATGGCGCCACCCCCGTGACCGGATGCGTCACACTCAACCTCAAAGGATTTGGAGAAGTCAGAGAGTGTGAGGACAGGGGCAGTGGAGATAGCCTTTTTGAGGGTGTCGAAGGCATTTTGAGCTGCAGCAGACAACTGAAAATTATCCTCCAGAAAACCACGAACACCTCGGACTGTTACCGGTGTTGGCCAATCAAGGATGGCTTGAATTTTAACGGGATTCATAGCAACTCCTTCTGGAGAAATGATGTGTCCAAGATACCCAAATTGTTGACAGCCGAAGGAACACTTCTTTGGATTAACAAAAAATTGGTGGTCATGTAAGAGCTGCATGACCGCTGCCAAATGCTTCAAATGAGAGGACCAGGTGGGGCCGTAAATGAGAATATCATAAAAAAAAATGAGAACAAAGTCACGGAACGGCCGAAACAAGCTTGGAAAGTGGAGGGGGCGTTGGTGAGGCCGAAAGGCATCACCAAGTATTTGCAATTGCCATTGTGAATGCAGAAGACTGTTTTGTACGCATCTTCAGGCCGCATACGAATATGATGGTGCCCAAATTTAAGATCTAGTTTGGAAAAATACATGGCCCCATGTAATTCATCTAATAATTCATCTCCAGGTTAGTACGTTGCACTGGGAACTTTATAGAGTAGCTGAGTCAAGTAATATTAGTCTTGTGTTTAACCATTTTGTGAGTTTTTTCAGCACGTAGTGGTAGCCTGTTTGTGTACTATGGTTTTCCATTTTTCCTAAAAATAGCTTAATAAAAATTTAAATTTGGATGGATAGTATGGTGACCTTGTTGAGGGCACGGTAGTCGACACACATGCGCCATGTATTGTCCTTTTTAACAAGCAACACGGGGCTGGAAAAATGGCTAGTGCTTGGACGAATAGTACTCTCGTGAGGCATGTCCCGAACCTAGCATTCAATTTCATTTTTCTGGAAATGTGGATAATGGTAAGGCCAAACAGAAACAGGGTCGTGTCCTGGTAATAAGTGGATGCCATGATCATGCTGTCGACTAAGGGGAGGCCTCGAGGGACCTGAAAAATATTATTCTGCAGGCTAAACAACTGTTGGAGATCCCTGTGCTCTGAAAGGATCACAGGAGGGGCTGAATGGGAGGAAAGGCCGGCATTATCTGGTGAAGAAGTGGGTCTGCCCACACAAGAAGTTGTCAACTCCATCAGGGAGGAAATGACGTTTTCTAGGCGGACAGCCCCTTGGAGGGTGTGGGACTGATAGTTTGCCCAGAATTTCATAACCATAGAATGTCAGTTTATGCAAGCCTCGCCAAGGGTGCGTAACCAAGCAATCCCTAAAATCAAATCCATACCGCTGATATCCAGAACATGGGCGGCAAGGGAGCAAGTATAGGTGCCCATAGTTAATAGCAATTGGGGGCAAAGGCCATGGGAGAATAGGCGATGACCGTCACCCAACTTGACACAGTTTTCAGGAGGAAAGGACAGGTAGGCCGAGTAGGGATGTGAGTTTGGGGGAAATTAAATTATGCGTGGCGCCACTGTCCAGTAGAACCAAGATGGGAATGTCACCGATTTTCCCTTCAACCTTCATGGAAAAGAGCTCATCACAGGTGAGGCTCGAGAGGCTAGAACTGGAGTCATGTTGATGGAGCACCTGACACTCGGCCGACTCAGGTGGTGTATCAGCAGGCAGTGAGTCGTCGGGCAGAGTGGTTTCAGGTAAAACAAGAGGTTCATCTTCAGCAAGCAGGAGAACACGTATGTTCAAAGCAGGGCATTTGTGCATGGGAGTAAACTGTTGGATTGGTGTTGCCCGATCCGGTTGGGCCGAATGCTTGTGGCCCGCAACTTTCGCGGGTCGAGCTCTGCGGTGAGCTCGTTGGGGGTTGCAGGGGGCATTTACTGTAGCGCTTTTGACAAAGCCAGCCGCCGTTCACTGTAGCGACGCGGACCACTTTTTCGAATAGTGATCGTCTTCTCCATTCGTTTTATAGCCCATTTCGGGCTAGGGTTTGGTGTTGGAAATCCTCTGTAATTTCTGTGCTCCCGAATCATAGTGAAATTCTGCCTCTCCCGTGGACGTAGGGATTTTTCCCGAACCACGTAAATCGTCGTGTTCATTTTTGCTTTTCTTTCTTTCGTTTTCTCGTTTTTCTGTCGTTCTGTCTCCCGGTGATTCCGCAACATAAACGGGTTGTCACACCAAAAACATAAGCTCTTTCTGCGGCGTTCCTCCCATTTCTGGTTGGATAATTGGCGAACGTCGCAGCCTGCTGGTAGGCCTTGACGAATGGGTGTTGGAAGGGGGTCAGGCAGGGTAAACCACGGGCGTTTATCGGGGCAGAATGAAGGTGTAGGGTGCTGTTGGAAATCAGGACGATGCACAGGGTTGGTATCACGGGAAAAATGGGAGCGGGAACTAGTACTGCGAGTGGGGAGCCCCAGTCCTTTATGCACCGAAAGTTCTACAGGGCAAGAGAGGGGCATGGCCTGTAGGCGCGTCTCTGGGTTATGAATGCGAACCCAGTTGCGAATATCCCCCTGCAACTCCTGCAGAAAATACCCGACGTATTGTTGCTCCGGTTGGCGAGGTAAAAGAGGGGCCAAATATTCAAACTGATTAATATAATCTTGGACAGAACCGAGCTGGTGAAGTGCAGCCAGTTCTTCATAAGGGTTATGGATATCTAAGCCCCTAAAATGCTCCATGAGCTCCTCCTTAAAATCAGGCCAAGTGATTTTTTGGCGAACCTCCAACGGAACGGTGAACCAGTGGATAGCGACGCCTTCCATGCTGAACTGGGCAAAGGAAACTTTATCAGCCTCCGCGGTGTGGTGGAGGCGGAAGAAAAAGTCAGCTCTAGTGATCCATCCTCGAGGATCAGATCCATCAAATACAGGTAAGTCAACACGGCGAGGTGGAAACTATAGATCAGAGGGATGATCCGAAGGAGACGACAATTCTAGTGCCCACTGCGGAAGGTGGGGTGCAGTGGTGTCCAGGACTCGCTGGGCGGACCTTGCCAAGACAGAGGACTGAGGGTCGACATCTTTTGGTGGGGCTTTTTCATACCGACGCAACATGGTGGAGATGTTATTGCGAGATTCCGCAAACTCATGGGCTTGTTCCGTGCGGAAACGGGTGAAATCCTTGCAATCCTGAGACGCTTGCGCCTGACTCACGTGCTGCCAGGATTGCTGGTTGGTGGTGAGATTATCCATCGCTGCTGTGAGGGCCTTAATGGCAAAATCGAGCTTGAGGTCAAGTTTGTCAACATGTTGTTTGATACCATCGAGGCGAGCTTGAAGGCGAGTCTCCATTGCCGGAAGGAGCAGCAACAGTAGAGACAGAGGGCAGGTCGGACCAAATGGTAGAGAAGAGGTCACCAGGGAACTTCCAAAGTATATTCAAGCTTCTTTCAACAGGAGTATAACAGAAAGTAACTAAAGAGTAAAAGGGAAAATACACTTACAGGCAGCTTCTGTCCAAAGCTCCAGGCCGAACACAAATAAAATCTCCACACACTCCCCCTCACTCTTGCCCCTCTCTTAGAGTAAAGGCGAGAGGGAATCTCCAGCTGGGGTCCACCACAAATGGTTAGAGCAGTTTTTTAGAGTTGGGGTCCACTTGGATCTGTTGGAGCAGTTTGTTGAAGCTAAGGACCACCACAATCTGTTGAAGCAAGTTGAAGGTCCCTTTTACCCCTTCTGAAATATACCTTCCAAGTGGCGGTAGTAGTGGGTCTATCATAAGGATTCCTAATAAATTTCCTATTCCAGCTGGTAAGGAGGCTCTTGGATGAATTGGATGGGGCCACCTATTTTTCTAAGCTCGACCTTCGATTGGGCTACCACCAAATCTAAATGTGCAACACAGATGTGGAAAAAACAGTCCTGCACGCCCATAATGGTCACAACGAATATTTGGCGATGTCATTCGACGCAACTAATGCTCCATCAACTATTCCAGTCCTATGTCGTCAAAAAAAAAGATGGATCGTAGCGGATATTCGTAGATTATCATGCCCTCAACAAGGTAACGATTCCTAATAAATTTCATATTCCAGTTGTTGAGGAGCTCTTGGGTGAATTGCATGGGGCCACCTATTTTTCTA
The DNA here is from genome assembly GCA_963277665.1 of Viscum album. Classification (NCBI taxonomy): domain Eukaryota; kingdom Viridiplantae; phylum Streptophyta; class Magnoliopsida; order Santalales; family Viscaceae; genus Viscum; species Viscum album. The sequence continues at coordinate 1,142,639,750 of OY728127.1, forward strand.
AGCCTGGCCTTCGATTAGGCTACAACCAAATCTAAATGTGTGATACAAATGTTGGAAGTTGTCCAACAGGTTTTGCAGGATCAACATTTTTTTGTCAATCTGAGAAAGTGTTCTTTCGCTCGGCAAGAAGTTGGCTATCTAGGCCACATTATATCACATGCAGGTGATGTTGTGGCCTATAAAAATCCAAGCCATATTAGATTGTTCGCTACCAACTTCAGTCAAAAGAATACAAGGTTTTTTGGGTCTGATTGGCTATTGTAGAAAGTTTGTTCGAGACTGTGGAAAGATTGCACAGCCCCTTCCAAAGTTCACTAAAAAGGAAGGTTTTCATTGGATTCAAGACACTCAAGATGCCTTTGACAAATTAAAGCAAACCATCACATCAGCCCCAATCCTGGCCCTGCCCGACTTCTCAAAAATGTTTGAAATAGAATGTGATGCCTTGGGTCAAGAGGTGGGAGTTGTCCTCGGGCAGGATCACCAACCCATTGCGTATTTCAACAAAGCTCAATCGGATCAGAATCTATCAAAATCTACTTATGAGAAGGAGATTATGGCCATGGTCCGAGCCATCAGCATTGGCACCCCTATCTTTTGGGCAGATACTTCACAGTCTACTCTGATCAAAGAAGTCCCAAATTTAGCGTTGGCAGAACAGTAATGTCAGATTGCTAAGTTGTTGGGGTACCATTTTGATGTTAAATACAACTCGGGAACATCAACTCAACAGTTGATGCCCTCTTCAAAAAGCAAGATGCTTTGGAGCTCCAATTGTACAAGTCCTCCCCAGTTTCTAAAGAGGGGGCTGCCTTAACTGCAGGGGTGCACAGCGACCCTTTCCTTCAAAACAATATCCAGCAACTGCAATCATGGTATAAATCTCACAAAGGATTTACTTACTCACAAGGGGTATTGTTGTATAAGGGGCGGTTAGTAATTCCTTTCACTTCGACTTGGATTCCACACTTATAAAAAGGATTTCATGCCTCTCCTCAAGGAGGGTATTCGGGCTACTACAAGACTCGTAGAAAGATAGCTGCCAATCTTTATTGGGTCGGCATGCGTTAACAAATTTTGAACTATGTCCAACAATATGAAACATATCAATGATACAAATATTCCCGCAAGCCAGCTGCAACTCTTGGATATTCCGAACACCATTTGGGAGGATATATTGGCTGATTTTATTACAAGGTTGTCAGAGGGCTTTGAAGTGGTCTTGCTAGTGGTTGACATGTAGGATCGAAATATAATATGAGATGCTCAATATACAAGAGGGGGGGTGAATTGTATATTTTAAAAATTCCTTTGGAACCTTTAAAGTTAGTTATGAATAACTAAAGTTTCCTTAAGAAAAGGAAAGGGCTAAGTTTAACAAAGTTAAACTAAGTAAATTCACAACACCTCTAACACCGAACTAAACTTGGAAAGTGATTCCAATAGTAGGTTCCGGAAATATGGTTCCGGAATTTGAAACTTAACAAAAGTTACAATATGAGATTCTACCTTAAAGCGTATAGAATCTAAATGAATCAGAGTAAGTAAGGAAGTATAAGAAAGTTATACTTTCCTTAAGATACAAATTACAGCGGTATAAAAACAAGTAGTAAAACTACTAGTAACAAGATATAAGTCTTTTAACCCAAAGAGAAGGGTATCCAACAACCTTTGATAAAGGTCCCTTGATTTATACTTTCAAGCAAGTCTGTCTTACCCACACCAGGGTAAGCCCTCGATACGAAGATCGGAGTCTCTGTCTTGCTATCCCCGCAAGCCCTCAACTTCAAGGTAGTTGGCACCCTCTGTCTTCCTCAGCAAGGAAGCCCTCGAACTTTAAGGTAGTCGGCACCTCTGTCTTCCTATCCCCGAAAGCCCTCGAATGTAATCACCAACATTCGGAGTCGCACGAAGCTTTGAGAGTTAATAAGAGCCTCTCTCTCTAGAATTCACTTCAACAGCATGTAGGCACAAAACTCAGTCGTTTTTCCAACCGCACCGAGCTCTTTCAAATGAGCTCCTATTTATAGGTAAGGTCGACTCCTTCTCCAACGGTCATATTTTCCTTAAAGATCGGAGGGACCTGTACACGTGTCACTTAGACAACGGTTAGTTTATAACAAAATGGACGACATCGTTTTATAACAAAACAAGTGTAACAAAAAGTACGACATCGTTTTAAACTCTAACAAAAAGGTTCGGAATGAAAACTTCGGAGTGAAGGTTCGGAGTGAATAAATTCAGGGTGTATAAAACAAAGATAATCAGATTCTGTTTAATAGGTGAATTCGGAATGAGAATTCGGAATAGGAATTCGTCATCAGAAATCGTAATGAGAATTCATCATCAGAATTCGTAATGAGAATTTGTCAACAGAATTCGTAATGAGAATTCGTCATCAGAATTCGTAATGAGAATTCGTCATCAGAATTCGTAATGGGAATTCGGAATGAGATTTCTTCATTAGAATTCGTAATGGGAATTCTTCATTAGAATTCGTAAGAAGAATTCGGAATGGGATTTCTTCATTAGAATTCGTAATGAGAATTCTTTTTCAGAATTCGTAATGAGAATTCGGAATGGGATTTCTCCATTAGAATTCGTAATGAGAATTCTTCTTCAGAATTCGTATCCTGAATCTGGAATAGAACTTAGTCAAAGTTTATATCCGGATTTCGGAATGAAACTTACTTATAGTTCTTGTCCAGAATTCGAATCCTAAAACAGAATGTTTTATATCAAAGTTTTAACGATTCCGAGAAAATGAATCCGAATCTCATACTTAAGAAAAATATGGATGAAAATATGATAAGGATAATTTTTCTTATAAAAACGATTTTCCTTATAAAAGCAATTTTCCTTAAGAAAGCAATTTTCCTTAAGAAAGCAATTTTCCTTAAAGATAAGGTGTTTGTGATTTTCAAAACAAGAAGTAATGGAAAAGTCATAAGGAAAACCTTATTGACTCAACATGACAAACTTTCCAAATATGCCAACTTTATTGCTTTATAGCACCCTTTCATAAGGGAGTGGTCGATATTTTTTTAAAAGAAGTTGTTCGACTCATGGGTCTGCCCAAATCTATTGTGAGCGATCGTGATATGTTGTTTCTAAGTCATTTCTGGAAAGAGCTATTCAAGTTACAAGGCACTACTATCCACATGAGTTCCGACTACCATCAGCAAACGGATGAAAATACTTAAGTGCTCAATCGCTACCTCGAGACTTACCTCCGTTGTTTTGAGGTGGTGTATGAGCGATCACCTCGTATTGTAATTTCCTTTCTCCCCAGTAAAGTGAAGGTTAAAGCAATCGCCCATGCCCTGTGGGATCTCGATGAAGACCTCGGATAACAAAAACACCTTTCCCATCATCGAAATTACATAAAACAGTGTTTGGATCCTCAACGATGTGATGTCTCTTTTCAAGTTGGGGACCAAGTCTACTTGAAATTACGATCTCACCGTGAACAGTCTGTTACTCACCGAGTCCATCAGAAGTTGTCTACTCGGTTCTACAGTCCCTTCACCGTGCCACGCCAAATCGGCCCAGTGGCTTACCAACTCGATCTGCCTCCAACTGCGTGCATTCACCCGGTTTTCCATGTGTGGCAGCTCAAGAAGGCTATTAGTAGACAAGCCATGCAATCCTCTCTTCCTCCAGGCATGGAAGTTCCTAACAAGGAGGACACAGAGTACACCATCCTCTCCCAACGCACCATCTGGTATGGAAATGTGGCTACTCAATGGCTAGTCAAGCGGCAGGGACACTCGGCAGATGACAAAACCTTGGAAGACGATTCAATTCCCCTATTTCAGTCTTGGGGACAAGACTGGTCTACTGGAAGGTGGCAGCAAGGGACAACCCCAGGACCTGGAAAGTCCATTCCAGGAGGGGCAAATCGGATTCAGCCCCTCCCCCAATGGTTTGAGATAGTCCCACCCTTTCCTCCAACAGATCGAGGTGTTCCACCTAGTCTTTTTTGGAAAAATTCCTTTACGTGGAAGTTATAAGAAGGCAGGGAGGGGTCAGAACTACATGAAACAGTGTTTCGATCGTCAACGTCGTGATGTCTCTTTTCAAGTTGGGGACTAAGTCTACTTGAAATTACAATCTCACTGAGGCGGGGAGGGGTTAGAATTACATGAAACAGTGTTTCGATCGTCAATGCGGTGATTTCTCTTTTCAAGTTGGGGACCAAGTCTACTTGAAATTACGATCTCACCGTGAAGAGTTTATTACTCACCGAGTCAATCAGAAGTCGTCTACTTGGTTCTACAGTCCTTTCAAAGTGTGACGCCAAATCGGCCCAAGCCTTACAATCATCTCTTCCTCCAGGCCTGGATGTTCCTAACATGGAGGACTCGGAGTCGTACACCATCCTCTCCCAGCGCACGATCTGGCATGGAAATATGGCTACTCCTCAATGGCTAGTCAAGCGGCAGGGACACTTGGCAGATGACAAAACCTGGGAAAACGATTCAATCCCCCTATTTCATTCTTGGGGACAAGACTGATCTACTAGAAGGGGGCAACAAGGGACGACCCCGGGACCTAGAAAGTCCATTCCAAGAGGGGCAAATCGGACTCAGCCCTTGCCCCAACGGTTTGAGATGGTCCCACCCTTTCCTCCAACCGATCGGGGTGTCCCGCAAGTCTGTTTTGGAAAAATTCCTTTATGTGGAAGTTATAAAAAAGCGGGGAGGGGTCAGAATTACATGAAACAGTGTTTCGATCATCAATGTTGTGATGTCTCTTTTCAAGTTGGGGACCACTTCTACTTGAAATTACGATCTCACCGTGAACAGTTCGTCACTCACCGAGTCAATCCGAAGTTGTCTACCCAGTTCTACAGTCCTTTCACAGTGTGACGCCAAATCGGCCCAATGGCTTACCAGCTCGATCTGCCTCCAACTGCGTGTATTCACCCGGTTTTCCATGTGTGGCAGCTCAAGAAAGCTATTGGTACCCAAGCCTTGCAATCCTCTCTTCCTCCAGGCCTAGATGTTCCTAACATGGAAGACTAAGAGTCGTACACCATCCTCTCCCAGTGCACCATCTGGCATGGAAATGTGGCTACTCCTAAATGGCTAGTCAAGCGGCAAGGACACTCAGCAGATGACAAAACCTAGGAAGATGATTCAAATCCCTTATTTCAGTCTTGGAGACAAAACTGGTCGACTGGAAGGGGGCAGCAAGGGACGACCCCAGGACCTGGAAAGTCCATTCCAAGAGGGGCAAATCAGACTCAGCCCCTCCCCCAACGGCTTGAGATGGTCCCACCCTTTCCTCCAACAGATCGGGGTGTTCCCCCTAGTCTGTTATGGAAAAATTCCGTTATGTGGAAGTTATAAGAAGGCAGGGAGGGAGGGGTCAGCGAGGGGGTTGGTGGGGAATATACCAGTGTAACGGCCAAGTGATTTGGGACGCGAGAGAGTGAAAGTGTCTCCTCCGGTGTATTCACTCCCTTTCTCCCATGCTACTTCCTCCCCTACTCTGTAATTTGTTTCGGACTTTGGAACATTCTACAGCCAACTGTCTAGACATGTGCAATTTCTAACAGCGACACCCATTAGTCATGTGCATCCTCCATCCAGGTGACTTGTCCATGTGCGTCAGACAGTCGCTCCAACCCTTCGCATCTCACAAAGCCTGCGGTGCGGCTGAGGGCTCATTGTGCACATGCCAAGATTTTCACCAGGACTAGCAATCCCGACACGTCGTGACTAGGATGAGGCGGAGAATGAAGAGGAAGAATCTTCCGACACCGATTGGTGGAGGTTACCTCGTTCCAGATCACGGCCCATCTAGGCGTTCTTCCAACGCAACCAACGCTTCGACTCACATGGAGACCTCCTATCTTCTATGCGCGCAACTTTCCCCAGATACATGTGTCTCTTGTGCGCGCCTCTATCGTGCTCGCCTCTCCAGAACAACATCTCTGCACATCCCTTCCTTCAAACGTGCACACACGAATCCAAGCTTTCTCCAGATCTACACCAGGGCCACTCCTTCAGACACACCTCATGCGAAAATGTGCACTAATTCAAGGAAGCCCATGCGGACGTCCTGCTCAAGATCCGTGCCAGGCCCCCTCCTTTAGCGGCACATCCCTCTGCTGTTCGGGGGCCCGCTGCCTCCACCCGGTCTATGCCCGATCTCTACACCATTGTCCGCCCTTCATCCGGACTCTCTGTTGTTGCACGGGCCACCATGTTGGTGTCATGGCCACCGCTAACTCTCTCTTCTTGCTAAATCTATTGTTGCCCAATCTCACCATCTTTGAAGATGTTGTGTTCTATTTTAAGGAGACCTTTTTCAGGCATCATACTTTCAACGACCTTTTCTAGGCATTGTACTTTAGTGCCCATTTCGGCATTCTCTCAAATCATACTCTTTCAATCACGAGATACGATCTTTCATTAAGTTGAATCGGGTGGATTATAGTTGAAGAAGAGGCCCGGAATGTTGTTTTTGGTTTGAAGGGAGGATTACTAGATGCAAACTCAATCCCACATCAACTTGAAATAGAGTATTGGCTAACATATGAGCTTGATGGGCTACTCCTATCACCAATTGATTTTATGATGGAACTTCATTTTGGGATTATGTGTCGGGCATGGGTGTGCGCTAGGGGGATGATCATAATGGCCAACAACCACTCCACGCTCGACATCCAAATGCCGACCTCCCTCCACGGTTTCATGTTATGTACTAGAGAATCGTCTCACTCAAGTGAGGCCGAGTCCCTCAAGGGACAAGGAACCGAGTCGTATATAATAAACCAAGGCATACCCATTTACTTGGTACATAACTGATTAAAATAAAATATCCTAAAAAAAGGAATTTGCATGCTAAAGAGAGAGTATGTTACATAAAATATTCAGAGGGAGAGAAAGAGAAGTAAACAGAATGTATTAACGTGTCCACAGTATGTATGCAGCAAAATTACAGGAATACAGTAGGGAGGCAGAGAAGTTTAGGTGTGAAGGAAGGAGAAAATGAGGAAGAAGATAGGCAGCTCCCTGGAAAACCATTTCCAGAAGAGTATTCCGAGTCCTCCCAAGAACCAGCCCGTGCAGCAGCTGCCCAGCTGAGCAAGAAGCAGAAGAATACTTGTGCCTTCCCCCTCAACCCATTCCCTTATTTAATAGTCCCTCAACCAACTAAAAACAACCCAGACAATAACAGCCAGCAACAGCCGGTAATAGCTCGCAACAGCTGGCAGCACAACAACCCAAGTACAGCCCACACTTCGGCAGCCCCCTATATTTCTAACAATTCCCTCCCAGCTAAAAACCACCTTGTCCTCAAGGTGGAACAACTCAAGCTTTGCTCGGTTGTGCATTGGAACAGCACCTCCCGGTGGCTGCTTTGGTGGAGACCTCACCAATGCAACTTTTCCCAGGCATTTTCGTAGAGCAAGGAACTGTTGCGGATCATCGGCCTAACAATGACTGCATATCATCATTGTTCATTCACATACAATCCCGACATGTTGATAGCTTGGTACATATTTTGGAACTTCCAGCTTACGAACAAAAACTTCAAACGGCACCATAGGTATAAACAACTCGGGTTTAGGAACAATGGCATCTGGCATCGCCCGAAAAATAAAGTTTCATTCGGGCAGTTCGCCCATGCACCCAACAGCTAGCGCTGGCGCCGCAATCCCAGCTTGTCCATTCCCAACGTTGAGCCACTTGACACCTCCTCGAATTTCCAAATCTACAAGGACCAATGGTAGGGGTCATGCTGTCCTCAACTCAGGCAGATCAGATAAAAAATCTAACTCATTTGACAATTCATGCACTGGTACTGCCACCATTGGAGCGCCCCAACCAGATTCCAGAACATTTTTTACAGCTTTATGAATATTCCGTTCATCCCTGCTGTCACCTATAATTTGAATGTTATGTTTAACAACATGAAAATCAGGTTCTAACCACTGTGCTTCATCCATCCAGAGAGACTATAAATGATGATCCACGTGCCAAGAACATTCATCGGATTGAACTGCTGCAAAAAATCTGTTCCAATAAAATATGGTAGCCAGTGCACTATGGTTCCCACTATTCTGCACCACTCTATGACAGAAACCAGTGATATCCTCTTCCATTGATTGTCATCCCCTTTTGCATTTGTTGGGCCAGAACCACACCCAACAAAAACTAAACAATTATTTCTTGTCTCAAACCCCCAATTTGCTTTCAAACAACTCGGGGTCGTCGAGTTGGTCTGGAGAAAAGGCGCTTCCAAGAACGTAGAGTCATTACAACAACTGTGCGCGTTGAACACTGATCCAGTAGGTAATCCACTCTACCTTGGTAATCCAGTTGCATCGATGCTCACGTTGTATCTTTCCTCCACTGACTCTACAAACGGCAATAGCCCAACCGGTAGCTGAATGATCTGTGGGACAAATTCACGAGTCTCGCGCAAACCTTTGCTCCATTAAATTTCAGTCTAGCCTGCAGAAGGTTTCCAGAGTAAATGTTGCATTAGACGCTGACCAAACTTGATACTCGTTGCTTCCAGCAGAAATACCTTGCTCACAGCCAACTAGAACTTCAACAATGACAGACCGTTGCTCACTGTATAAATCTGCAATATTTTCCAAAGATGTTTCAGGTTTGTTTTCTTCTGAAACTAGAGGTGCTGTTAAAATCAGAACAGGCTGCTGCTCCTCAATGTTTTCTAACAGCCGCGCGGTCTGTGACTTCTCTAACTACTGACGGAAAAACCCTTTCTGTTCATCGTCGGTCCCATATTTCTCTAACAGTGTCGGTTTATATAATTTCCATGATGGGTCTGACGTAACTCTGTGCCAGGACAAAACCCATAATAGAGCAGAACCTTCTATGCAAATCTGTGCGTAATGTAACTTCATAACTTCCGTCGTAAAAATCTCCAGAAAATATGTCTCAGCAGTTGTGATCCAACCAAGTGGATCCTTACCAGAAAAATCAGGCAGCACCATTCATTTGTCGACTCTTTGCTGCTGCCAAGCAAAAAGACCAAAGTGAATCTTCTGAGAAGTCTCTTCCTCTTTAGTAAGCAACTGTTATTACTCTTGCTCTCTCAAGCTACGCGTGAACTGTCCAAAGTAAATCGGATTTCCTACATAACCATTGGGAACCACCTTTTGGTCTTTCAGGTCGAGTTTAAGCTCACTAAACAGCTTCTCAATCTTCTCGTGTCTCCTAAAAAAAACCTCGAAAAATGTTTCAAACTCCTGCATCTTGCGTTCTTCCTAACCTTTTCCCCTTTTAAAAGGAAAACAATAACAGTTGCAGCTGAAAGTTCGCACAGAAACAAATAGTCAGAAGAGGAACCTGGAAGTCCACTTCCAGGTCGCCCAGCTGGCAGAAGAAATCTTCCCTTGGTAACTGAAGGTAGGACCACCTCCCTTCTCTCTCATAATGCTCCGGATCAGTTCTAACCAAAAAAAATCCCCGCTGTGATTCCTGAATCATAGATGTTCACCGGTGGAAGAAAGAGGAATTTCGTGCCAACTCGATCGTTTTTTTTTTTACTCCAACGATCAACTTCCTTCAACGAGCCTCACTTCAGCGTTGAAGATTTTTTTTATCCCATCCGTCTACAGCACCAACGTCAAACGCTAACCACAGCAAAACAATCTCCCAATCGCGTACGTCCACTTCTATAAGTTCTCTTCATCCGCTTTTGGCAATCGTTCCCAACTAGCGCGCGTCACTTGTTGCGACGCGTTTCCCCATGTCCGCGCCTCTCCTCTAGCAACCAGCGAGCTCAGATCGTCTACTTTGCTCGCGCGGAACTCCCCAGTTGCTTCCGTTTCTTCTAAAAAGGTCGCGCCTCGCAATGAACATCGGAAGCAGCATTTGTATCCTCCACAGCGGCAACCGTGTTTTCTAGCTACGTTCGCCTTCCCTAGCAGCAATCCTCCACGTTCGTTTCCGGTTTTCAGCTTGCTACAACTACTGTTCTACGACAGCGGCTTCTCTCTATCTAGCGAATTTCCCCAGCACCGAATGTCCTGCTGCGTTCGGTTTTGCTCCAACAAAAGGCTCAACAAGCTCCAACGCTGCCTCTCCCCAGCCAACGCGATTCCTCCTCACCTGCGACACCTCTCGCACGGCATTCCCCAGCAGAGTCGCCAAATGTTACGTAAAATATTCAAAGAGGGAGAGAAAGGGAAGTAAACGGAATGTATTAAAGTGTCCACAATATGTATGCAACAGAATTACAGGAAAACAGTAGGGAGGGATAGAAGTTTAGGTGTGGAGGCAGGAGAAAATGAGGAAGAAGATAGGCAACTCCCTGGAAGATCACTTCCAGAAGAATATTCCGAGTCCTCCGAAGGACCGGCCCGTGGAGCAACTCCCCACCTGAGCAAGAAGCAAAAGAATATTTGTGTCTTCCCCCTCAACCCATTACCTTATTTAATAGTCCATCAACCAACTAAAAACAACCCAGCCAATAACAGCTGGCAACAGCTGGTAATAGCTAGCAACAGCTGGCAGCACAACAACCAAAGTAGAGCCCACATTGGGCAGCCCCCTATATTCCTAACAAAGTAGGTTTCATATTTTATTAATAAGTTGGGTTATGTCATATAGACAACTCACTGGGATATATGAAAAACTATCAAGTACCAAAAATGATTTCTTGATCATTGATCAATCTTCAAAAACCATGAAGTAGAATGCTCAAATGCAGATGAGGTTGGCCAACCCTTAGTTGGGCTATTTTAAAAAATATATATAATAATATTTGAGCATACTATAATGAGAGTAATTATACAATCACGATCATCCCTATTATAAGCTAATGGAAGATCATTTCCAGCATACCAAACATGATTTTAAATCTCATTTCCTTAATAAATCCTTCTCACTTCCACTTCCACTTCCACTTCTTTCAAAAACACTTTCAATGTACTAAATATGACCTGAGAGATAGCCAAAAAAAGCTTCCCTAATCCTCTCAGAGTAGAAAATATAAGTAAATTGGAAAGTATCGAGACAAAACAAACTTAATCCCTTCATCTACTGAAAATCACACTGCAGAAGCCCACACAAAATGAATACAAGACTAAGAGCACCGAAACAAAAATTAAAAATCCTTGACACATAGATGATAATATTCATGGGATGATTGTACACAAATTCAACATAACAATAAAAATAAAGCAAACAAGCCCACACCAACCTTTGCTACACCAGCAAGAATATCAAGAATCAAAGTCTCCTCGCATTTTTCATGTACCAAATCTACTGCCTGCGGAACATGAATTGGATATCATTTTTAAGTGAATAAGATTGTTTTTAAGGTTTTGACATAAAATCAAATGGTAATGAGCAGCATAACCCAACATGATATATCAAGCACCAGAATACAAAATCTCAATCCAACGTGCTTCCCCTCCTCACATGCGCACAAAAATGATAGGATTTAAACAGGACACCCTTCAAATGAACACAACCGGGCCCGAATATCAACTTGTTGAAGGTTTCACTCTAAAAACAGTTGATGATGGAAGGGGTAATCTGGCATCAGTAAGTAGTTCAATAAAACATCTAAATTTGATAAAAAAATTAGTAGAAAAAACTGAATTACAAATTACAGCAAAATAATTATAAAACCATACAGGGGCGTGTATGATATATAGAACCATTAGAATTTCCAGAGAAAATGAAAGTGCTAAATATTGGTAATCATGGATGACCGACCTTTCCATAAATGCATAATTTTGCTTCTGCCAATGCCCCGTTAATAACAAGGTCAGCAGTTTTCGAAATTTTGACTCGAGGTTCACCCAGCACACTGAAACCAGGACTTGCTTCTTCAAGTACATCCACCGATGAAGGAGGCTAGCTCAGCAATTCAAAAAACTAACAGTATAAGTCTAAAGATCTTAATAATCTCAAAGTAAAATAAGAGGAAACTGCAAAAGTGAGTGACTGTACAGAAGATCTATATGTGGAATGTACAAGTCCCTTCAGCCACACCACATTTTCCTCCTCTTCCTCAAACTTTATCACCAAGGTACTAGAAGATTCTAATACCTGAAAAGGCAGATGATTATAAAACATATCAGCACATTAAGAAATCTTGTCAAAGAACATCCATTGTCAGTATCTTAAAAAATGCTCCCTTAATATGGCCCTCGTGAGCAAGGTGACGTGATTGATTTTCAAAAAACAGTCTAGGCACACCTAAACCTGGCAACTAGCCCTGGGTTGACCTGGGTAGAACACAATGTGCAAGGTGAGGTGATTGGTTTTCAATGAACAGTCTAGGCACACCTAAACCTGGCAACTAGCCCTGGGTTGACCTGGGTAGACCACAATGTGCAAAGTGAGGTGATTGGTTTTCAATGAACAGTCTAGAGACACCTAAACACAGCAACAGGCCCGGGGTTTACCAAAACAGATCCTCTAATTAGATCAGGGGTTCTTGACCCAATCCAACAATGTAAAATGTGTCTTAAGGATGAATGGGGTCCAACTGAACCCAGCAAATTAAATGCTAACATAAGATATTTCATACAATTAGATGAGTGCCAAGAACCAAGCCAATGAGAGAATTTCAATTGCCAGATTGACCATAACTTTCTTTCATCAAATGATTGCAATGCCTGTTTCAGGTCACCTAAAGATCATTCCCTAATAATGAGTCACTGACATTATAATAAAAACAAACTCTACTGAAATCTAGAATGTTTTGGAACTTGATAAGATGAGGGAACTTCAAAAAATTTCAGAGCTTTGCTGAAAGTCATTGAAAATGTAATTTTGACAATTTATTTTTTATAATGCTCCATTCCTCTTTTATCTTTGGTAAATGAAAAAAGAAAAGTTGGTTAGAATAAATTGTCGAATACACAAGGAAAGTCCTCCAAAAGGGGAAACGAGGAAGAAGTTAATAGGAAATGTGCAAGTTCGAGATTTTATTTTAGTTTCAATTGTTTATTTCTCTTTTTGGTAAATGAAAAAAAATGGAAGAATAGGCTGTCAAATGCAAAAAGCAAGTCCTCTCCAAAAGGAAAAACAAGGGAAAATTTAATAATAAATACTATAAAAAGAAAACACAAAACTTACACAACGAAAAATATGGTTGAGTTCATTTTCATGGAAACAAAATGAAATAAAACCAATAGATCAATAACACTAAAATGCCAAATAAATAAAAAACACCATTTATTAAAAACATGGCTTGCCTTCTGAATATCTGTTCCTCGGATACCCACAGCAATACAGAATTGGGAGCCACCAATGTTTGCTGGAGGAACCTCATAAACTTGCTTGCCACCCATGCTGCCATAAAAAATAAAAATGAAATTTTCTAAAAACATGCTTTGGCATTCAGACAACCTGCACATGTGCCAACCCCAGGTTTGGGCCTGGTTTTCATGGCAAAAGCCTACTACGGTTCATTTATTTTGTTTTTTTTTTTAAAAAAACTCCATGACCGTTACAAAGTTGTGTTCCCTGAAGCCCAGCCCAAAGCCAGCATAATGCATCCTAAACAGCAGAAAAAACAGCATGGGTATGTGTGTGCGCTTATTACTTACGATCCATCATATAAAAAATACAATTTAAAAAAAATAATGGAATCGATTAAAAGTGGTTGGGACATTGGATTCATCACAAATTAAATATATTCGTTACCATAATTTATGAAGGTTATTTGTGTAAAAATATAATTAAATGTATTATTTTATCTTATATCTTGGACTATAAAAATACTACAATTTCTCTTATATTGTGAACTAAGGGGGTAATATAATCAGGCCGGACAGATCACTGTGATGGCCCATGTCCAGCCTGCGTTTTAATTGGTTTAAAAAAAAAAAGACAAACTGACATTCAAGCAAATATCCACAGTTAAAGACAACTCAGAGAAAAAAGGGACCGCAACAAAAACCCGAATAATGCTAGTAAAAGGGAAGAAATAACGAAAGAAAATTGAAAAAAAAACAGAACAATTAGAGACCAAAAAACAAAAAAGTAGGAAATGGATAGAAAAAAAGCATTACCTACAGCATCGCTGATAGCTTTGGGATTTTGCAGAATCCAAGACATACAGATAAAATCCAGAGAGCACCAGAAAACAAGGGTGCCATGCAGCTACAGAATTGCCAATTCCCTAATTTATAATGGAAGAGAAAAACTATGCTCATATGAAAAATAATGATAAGATCATGCAAAGTACTAATCCGGTAAATGAAGGCATACCCTCCAAACAAGAATTTTAGCCCCGCTAGCAAGATCAACAGGACCCCAAGGAACCAGGTCACCCTGGGGACTATCCAAACTAGTCTGAGGACTGCACTCAACTGTACCATAAAGTATGTGCAACAATTCCACAATCCTGCAATACCTTGCAGGTGAAAAGCAAATACCAAGATTGGGAACTTGAACAGAAACAAGCGTTGAGGGGTAACTTGGATGAGGTATCTTGATCTACAGAAAACAATTAATAAGCAAAATAAGCACAAATTTACAATATGAGAGGCAGTAACCAACATATAACTAGTCATGCATGCACTTTCCAACCTAGTAAAAAGAGAACACTCATGGAGTAACAAGTATATACCTGATCAACAACAACAGCCATACCACACTTATCAATGATAGAATAAAAGCCATCAGCACTTCCCACCATGGGAGAGCTGGAAGGAAGTTCATCCGAACATTCAGTGATCAGTGTGCAGTTATGACAATTAGAGCTGCAATCTGTAAATAAGGCAGCGATATCTCTTCCATAGATGTAAAAACGTGAATACAGACTCTGCTTCTGTTCATCACACTGACTTTCCTGTAATAAGACAGCCTGCATTTAAAATTCAATAGTGGAATAGAAATTTCAAATACCAAATGCAGACACATAAATGCACATACCTTGGTATACAAGGTAAAGTGGCCAAAATCCAAAAGAAAATTGCTCCCACGCTTGGAAGAGGCACACGTTCTTATTGGAATTCTAACTTTAGGAGCATCAAAATCAATATCAAGGGAAAATCTGCATGAAAGAAAATTTATTAGAGACAGTACCATTCTGTTTTACTCTATCATTCAGTATAAAGCGCCCGGTAAGGCATTAAAAAAAAACTGTTGCAAACAAAATATGACACACTGACATAAAAAAAATTAAAAACAATACCACTCAAAACAAGATTCAAATGGAAGTAGGCAACAAAAGGTGCAACTCAATTGGGGACCATGAAAAATTTGCAGATGCATGCAGAAATTATGATCTTCCAGGATCAAAAATGTTGCACAGAAGAGTGAAAAATCAGGACATGAATCTTCTATAAAATCAATGAAAAATACAAAAAACTAAAATTATTTATATATTTAGAGAGAGGAACTAAACATCAAACTCAATCAATAACCATTAAGAAATTAAACTAGCACATAAAATTTCTGATATTCCAGCATCAAACATGCCATACAAAATCATCCTCAAATTTTTATATAGAGAAAACCTTAACATAAGACAATGGAAAATAAATGTGTCACCAAGCATAAGAGTAACGAACTGTATGGATTAAACATGCATATAGGCTGAGCGTATGGATGGTTTTTCTAGATAAATTACAAAATATATAGGGAGAGAAAGTGAAAGGGAGGGAGGGGAGGGACGAGGGAGGAGGGAGATGAAAGATTAAAAGGACAGAAAGCTCCGACACAACCAAGGAAAAATAAACAAAATACAAAAAAAAAATTACAAATAAAATTTTACCTAAATAAAATAGATCAAACTTGTTCCAGAGAATGCATAAAAATGATGCCACAAAATTAAACTCTCACAAATCAGAAATCAAAAAAAATATAGTCAACAAAAATTCGTCTCCAACACTACTTCAACTTTTTCTGTGTAAAACTATGGCTACAGTTTCAAGAAAAAACATAACACTATTCCTCCTAATAATGACCACCCAGGTCTTTCCATCCAAAAAACCTACAATTCAGGGAAAGAAAGGTAAGTCATTCTGCGAGAGTGAGTGTTTAATTTTGATGTGTCAAATGAAGCCAGCTTCAAGGTTCCGTCATTCTGCGAGTGTTTAATTTTGATCGAAGGTTTCCGTCTTCCAAGGTTGGCTCTCTACAAACTTCGGGTGGCGGTGCGACTGGTTCAACCAGCTGGACACTTCTATAAAAGTGTGGTGGGACCACATGCAATAAAATATGTAGTATCCTGTACTTGAAATCTAACATGCGGGAAGTCTTCCTAATTCCGGTGCTCCAAGATACAGAAAGTTCTAGTGGTTTGAATTCCGCTGTGCAGGACCATTGGTTGGTGTGATCTTCCGGTGAACTCATGTTCTATCATCCAGTAGTTGCACTGTCGGCCTCTTTCCAACAATGTGCACCCACGCGATGTGGGTGCAACTCCCTCTAGGCGCGAGAGGATGGTGTGTTTGGCCAGTGCCCCTCTAGAGGAACGCAAGGAGGTGCAGCCTGGGAGCCCAGTCACATAGGCACTGGAGAGAGAAGAGAAAGGGAGGTTGATAATCCAAAGGATTTTCGGTCATTAATACCATTGCTCACTTGTTCAGGAAGTTGTAAGGCTAAGGGATGCCAAGGACAATCGTTTCAAATAGGGATACCAAATTCCTCGGCTACTTTTAGAAAGCAATGTAGAGCAAGCTTAACAAAGAGTTATTATTCTTTACCACATGTCATCCCCAAATTGATGGGCAAACGGAGGTGGTGAATAGGACACTATCTTCTACCACATGTGGAGTTTGATTACAATAGGTCCAAACACTCAACTACTCAATATTCTCAGTGATCAAGTCTTTGCCATCGAAAGGAGAGGTTTCCTGAAAAAAAAAAAAAAAAAAGTCAAAACCAATGCCTCAAGGAGATGAACCTTTGTGAGTGACAGTCTTACCATGTGAGTATAGTGTTAGAGCCAAATTTAACATTTTTTATTTGTCCCCATATTTAAGTGTGTAGAATGATATGGAGAAGTGAAACCCGAAACCCAAGGTACCACTCTAAGGAAGGACTTGAGGTTATTTTATAACTAATAATAAAGACCACATCAGACCACAAGTCCGATATGGGACGCAGACTCCAACACTCCCCCTCAAGCTAGGTGTACCCAGCTTGGATACATAAAGAAAACAAACCAAGGAAAACAAAGCAAACAAAAATACTGCAACTCCCCCTCAAGCTGGACATACCCAATTTGATTACAAAACAAGACAAAACATAAGAAACGATAAACTACAATGGTTGTTGCTCCCCCTAAAGAAGTTGATGGATGATGTTGCTTAAAAAGATTGGTTGTTAAGCCGCACAAGCGGACCGGTCGACGGAGCGTCGGGATGCAGACTCCAACACTCCCCCTCAAGCTAGGTGTACCTAGCTTAGATACATAAAGAAAACAAAGCAAGGAAAACAAAGCAAACAAAAATATTGCAAACACTCCCCCTCAAGCTGAACAAACTCAGTTTGATTACAAAACAAGACAAAACATAAGAAACGATAAACCGCAATGGCTGCTGCTCCCCCTGAAGAAGTTGATGGATGATGCTGCTTAAAAAGATTGGTTGCTAAGCTGCACAAGCAGACCGATCGACGGAGCGCCGGGAAAGCCGCACAGGCGAGGCCGGTCGACAGAGCACCGGGAATACCGCACTGGCGGTGCCGGACAAGGGAGTGTCGGAAATGCCGCACTGGCGGTGCCGGTCGACAGAGCGCCGGGAAAGCCGCACAGGTGGGCCGGTCATCGGAGGCGCAGGGAATACCGCAGAGGCAGGGCCGATCAATGAGGTGCTGGGAAATCCAGAATGGAGTGGGCCACTGTCGGAGAGGAGCCCGAAAAAGATGGAGGCGGATGAAAATGGCAAGGAGGGCTACCTTGCAGAGGAGCAGCAGACGGGGGAGATCCAGAGAGGAGATCCAATAACGGCCGACCAGATTTGGCTGAACGGGAGGGAACAGGGGATGTCAGTGACGGGCGAAAGAGGCACGGGCGGGAGGGTCGCCGTCGGGCGAGACGTCATCGGGGAGGAAGCCCGTAGGGAGGAGTCGCGAATCAGGGAGGTGCTGACGCAGCATGTGATGGTGGCATGCGTATCGGCGGGGTCGGAGCAATGGTGGAGCACCGTCCAACAGAGAGTCAGCGCAGCAGGATTCGTCGCACGCAGAGAAGCACCCCAAAACATTGACCCCGTAGCTTTGTGAGAAGGACGTGGGGTTGCATGGACCAATCACATAGAAAAGAGTAAAGAGGTTGCAGAATGCAATGGGAGTCCATCACTGCAAATTAAACACTTCGCCCACTTCCTCTTACATTGATAGGGCAAATGGACGCATAATATCTCTCATTCAAGCCCAACTTTATATTTTGAAATCCTTGACATTAGGGTGTGTGAATTTGGAAGTTGAATCACCATGGAGCTTCCAAAGTCACGTAAGGAGGCATCAAAAGCCAAATCTAGTGGTTTGTGGCAACAGTCATCGCCCATTATTGGAAATTTGTGCTACTCTATTAAAATCAAATCTAACTTGTAGATTGGCAAGAGAAAAATGCAGAAGAGCAAGAGAAAATAAACTCTCAATGTCACTCAAATTGATTTTACAATGATTCAACACCATGTAATTTTGAGTTCAAGCAGTAGAAGTCAATTCACCAAATGCAGCAGCATCAGTTGAACGGAAGTTCAACATGAGCCGCAAGGCGCTAGGTC
Source organism: Viscum album (assembly GCA_963277665.1). Taxonomy (NCBI): domain Eukaryota; kingdom Viridiplantae; phylum Streptophyta; class Magnoliopsida; order Santalales; family Viscaceae; genus Viscum; species Viscum album. The sequence continues at coordinate 1,142,658,444 of OY728127.1, forward strand.
ATCAGAAGTACGTTGGCCAGTGTGAGTTCACCATATGCAGCTAAATGGATGAGTTCAGCAGATGTAGCACGGTGGAAGCCCGAGTGCAGGAATGCTGAGGAGGTTCATCTGATGCTTGTACTCGAGCACCAATCACGGATCCGAAGAATGCAGTGAGGCGGGCGGAAGGGGCAGCTTTCGGTAGTCGAACAGAATCCTGGAGCAGGTGATGCAACGTGGCAGATCATGCATTCTAGGACCTCTCATGACAAGACGTTGGAGTCTTTCCTAGCAAAAGCAACAAAGAGAGATTCGTCAAAGACATTAGAGTGAAGTGGATACGGCATGCACTATTCACTGGGTGTTGGCGATAAATGCAACAAATGCTACATAGAAATGAAGGTTACAAAATCCAAAGGAAGGCAGTTCGTGAAAGTTGGAAGGCGGTGCTGACTGGATGACCGACGGAGACCACTATATAAGTTGGATCGGTCCACATGTGCAAAGTGGGTGAGAGATTGTACGACAACTAACAAAGGCGTTGACGGGGCCTAGCTCGAAGGCGGAGGTAGCTCTGGAAGGAGCGCACCTGGGTGCATCCGGGTGTCGAAGAGAGAAGTGCAGAAAACGAAGGATGTAGTTCGAAAGGACGGAGACCGGAAGGAACGAAGGTGAGATGCAACGATCGGAAGATGGAGTTGGTGAGACTTCTTCTGTTACTATGGGTAGGGCATCAGTGCATGGCTTTTTCCTAGTAACACTTTGTACTCTGTTTCCGTTTGAATGAAAAATATGTCGTCGTTATCTCGTGGATGTAGGACACAGTGTCCAAACCACATAATCCATGCGTGTATGTGTTTGTACTTTGTGTTTGCATGTGTGTGTTTGTCATGTGTTTGCGCGCTTATGCATTGGCCGGAAGGAGAATCGTGAGGTGACCAGAACCATAGATGAAGGACGACTCGATGTCGTGGTTAGGGTGCTCGGTCTTCCCACTTTTAATCTTCGAAGTCATAGGGGATGGTCGATCAAAGCGGGACGCTTCCGATGGTTGGTGTTCCGCAACGCTAAATTACCGGAAGATCGAACATTCGGTGATCGTAATCTACGCCCTCATCCTCAACAAGTGGTATCAAATCGGGTTGTCATTCTGATGTCTGATACAAACAAGTGGTATCAGAGCTTGGACGCGGTGCTTGGTGGCAGAGCACAATAGCAGAGTGTCTGATGGAACAATTTATTAAGGACTCAGAAGGATGTTGCCGGAAGAACAACAGCGTTACAGAGGGATTCTGGGATATCGAAAATCCTCCTGACCGGCGGATGTTGATAGGCCCACGATACGCTTTACCTATCATAGAAAGGGGAAGGAGGGTGAGAGGGAGAGGGTCGGGGAGGGTGCTTAACTACCAAGGGTAGTCTTGTCTTTGTCTCTTTCATTTTCTGTTATAAGAAGGGGATACAACGGGTGAAGGGAGTTAGTTGGGACTTTCGGCTCGTTAGCCTGGGCCTGGCCTGTGGAGGAGTGCTCTCCAGGAGGGAATGCGGTAGAACCTGCCTTCGAGGTACACAGTAGGGAAAGTGTAACAGAATTCTAGTGCAATAACAAACTTCTTCTAGTTCTCTCCTATCAGATGTCTTGGGGCGTGTTTCGTTGCTGGTGACAATCAGAGCTTGATGGAAGACTGTTGGGTTCTCACTATCAGGCGATCTATCAGCTTACCGAAAGAATGTCATCGAAAGATAGAAATGGTACTAACGATGTTGCTGGGATATCGAAAGTCCAATTGACCGGCTGGTGTCATACGGCGTGCTCCGTTCATTGGATGGCATTTTGGAGCTTCGTGGAAGGCTACTAAAATTATGATGGAAGCCGATGATCCATTACATTGTCCAGATTCAATGGAAAGATCGAGAGATCTGTTCCTGAAAGGACAAATTTCGAAGATTTCACAAACATGTAGCTGAGAGGGGGTGACTGAGATTGTTACCAAGCGTTCACTTGAGCCTACCGTGAGTCGGGTCAGATGACTATGGTATTTCATCACTCAAAGTTAAAAGGTGGAGCGCGTATTTATTCCAGAAGCCTCGTGACTGTTGCCAAAGTAGTGGTTCCGTCCAGAGGATGAACGGAAGCAGGTGTGGTGCGGCACAGTCCCAATTCATCAAAAGATGATCAAATGACCGAAGAATGGAGTCTGGGGCATGGTTGTCGCAAGCGCACGGGAGTGAGGAGGAATGATGAGAATTCTAAGTCATGCGAAGTTTTGCTGGAACTCGATGGCAGAGTGCAATCTTCGATGGCAGCGGGTGGTGTTTGAGTTCTGATGGTTTCACTCACGGAAAGCCACTATATTTCAAAGTACCTTCATCGACAAATCGAGACAAACCATGATGCAGGTGAACTAGAAGTTGGTCCAAAAGATGAAAAGTTGAGGAGTGCGCTGGAGTTCTAGAAGATTGTTGGATGTGTTTGCCTACAGTTGAACAAGATTGACCTAGAAAAACGGAAGAAGGGTGTCGTGGAGTGGATTTTCGTTTGCCGGAAGCATGTGTTGGATCCATGGGAAGTCTTGCGTCGAAAGTCAGCCTAATGGTTTAGTCAACTGGCGGGTTTCGAAAACGGTGGTAGAAGATCTTTGGGTTCAGCAGGAACATGAAGCAAAGAGTTTCCTTTTCGTTAGGGGCAGGGATCTTCCGGAAGATAATATAGAAGTGTGAAAGCGGGATGGGTGTTGTTCTCTCGTCTGCTAAGTCTTCAAAAGATGCAGACATTGGTCGCGCAGAAGTGGGAGAAAAGAACAATATCGAGTCATAGCGCGCGTTTCTCTGCAAGGGTTTCTGACTCTGTGTTAACGATCAACAGAAGATCGACGGAGTATCAAAAGAACTTTTTGGAATGGAGGTGGGATGGGATCCTCACAATGGTCGGAGGATAGCAACTTGATGCCTTTTTGCTTTGGAAAAATTTCATGGAGGCATTGAGATGAGTTTTACAAATTCAGTGAGAAAGCATACCATGGTTCCTAGAGAACTAGAGAGTTCTTTCAATGGGGAGCCTAGACGATCAGAAGAAGCATGGAGGAAAATCATGTGGTTGCATAAAGAGGGTGAACCGAAGTTGGTGGGACTTTGGTATGAGCATGAGAAGGGTTTTCGAGTGGGGATTGTTGGACATAGCCTACGAAAACAATCCTCAAGTGAGAGATCATTGGGTTTGGTGTGAGAACTATTTTCTTGATCAAGTGTCAAAGCTCCGGATATTCAGTCGTCGGAAGTAACCCTTGGGAGAACCTAGATGAACGGTGGAGTGAGTGAGGTCTATCAGTCGGCGGGAGAAGAAAGAACGGAAACAAAAGGGTTGTGTTTCCCTTGTGGAGGAGACGGGGGGCACAAGTGGAGCTCAAAAGTATGGGAGAAGAAAAGGCTAACTTGTTGCTATTGACAAGACACATTTTGGGGGTATCGGTTATTGTTTTTGTTGACAATGGAGCAAGCCACAACTTTGTGTCAAAGGCACTAACCAGAATGGCTAATGTGGAATTCACTGGGACAAAGCACTTTCGAATTAAGTTGGGTGATTGGCATAGAACCATGTCACATGGTGTTTGCATAGAGTTAGAGGTATGTCTAGAAAACCTTACAACTAAGATAGAAGCCTCTCTGTTTGATACGGGGGGGGGAATCTAGTTCTGGGCATGAAGTTGCTAAAGACTTTGAGGTCCGACATAACTAATTGGAACCGCAGAACCATGGGATTTGAGTGGGAAGGGGAAGAAGTTAAGTTGCAAGGGGTTTACTCAAATGCTTCAGTATCCACATGCCAGATGTAAGACATAGTATGTACCCGACCTAATATTGCTCATGTAAAGGGAGTTGTGAGCAAGTACATGACTACCCCTGGAAAGCAACATTGAGAAGCTGTGAAGTGGATACTCAGATACCTTAAGGGAAGCAACGAAGAATCTTTGCGCTCTGAGAAAGGAAAGTTCTCGTAGGGGTATGTGGATACTAACCTTTGAGGTGATGTCGACAACAGGAGTAAAACAGGTTATGTATTTACCTGTGGAGAAAGTGGAGAAACTACAGTATACTAGATATCTTAGTTGTAAAAGGTGGTGGCATTATTCATCACACAGGCACAATACATTGTTGTAACAGAAGCTGGGAAAGAGATGATTTAGCGGAAGAACTTCTTGGATGACCTGGGTATAAACCGAGAGGAAAATATATTGCACTGTAACAGTCAAAGTGTTAAACATCTTGCAAAGAACCCAGTATTTCATTCCCGAACGAAACACGTTCAATTGAGGTAACCATTTTATCAGAGGCTTGATACAGGATGTGTTACTGACATTGCAAAAGATTCGTGGAACAAACAATCCGGCAAACATGTTGACAAAACCGATGGTAACACAGAAGTTGAGGCACTGTTGCGCCTCTGTTGGTCTCCATTGATGAATGGAGGATGGAGGCAAAATATAGTAGAACACTATGGGAGCACAAAAAGAAAAACAGCTAGTATTTCATGAACCATCAGCTTGAAAATGAAGTTGTGAATAGAAAGCACGCACTGATGAGTGAAGAAAAGGGAGCTCAGATTAAGTAAGTTTTCTAAGTCGGTTGCATCGAAACAGGCCAACATAGCGGATCATGCTCCAAGTGGTACATTGTTAGATTGATGTAGGTCAATCCGTTTGAATGATGTTGGACCGAATGCTAGAGAGCCATACTGCACAGTGCGAACTTTGGCATGGTTACTGTAGCGATCGAACTTTGGCCCATACTGCGCAGTGCGAACTTTGGCACGACTACTGTAGCAACGCGGACTTTGGAGACTTTGGAGACAACAGTATTGTATCATGGATTCCTAGCCACCGGCCACTATAGCAGCTTGGACTTGGTGGTCACAGCACTATAGCAATACGGACTTCCAGCCACTATTCACTGTAGCGCAGTGGACTTACTGTGGTTGGTGGCACAGTGCTTCATTTTCTATATAAGCTCATTCGAGCTAAGGTTTTGTGTGTAGTGTGAAACTCCGATCTCCCAATAATTGTGCTCTAGAATTCTAGTGAAGTTATTCTGCCTCTCCGTGAACATAGGGATTATTCCCAAATCACGTAAATCATCGTGTCTGTGTTCATCTTCTTCTTCTTTTGTTTCTGTCTTCTCTACATAAACAAACCTCCATCGTGTGACTCCTGGCGTTTCCGCAACATTGACATCAATTGTTTCAACTGAAGGCGGTTTTCTTGGAGAGCTGGGTTTGGAAAACTAAGTTTGAATTTCCAAACGAAGAAGTTAATTTGGGGAATGAGCAGTGTTAACTTCTGTTAGGGGAAATATTGCTAGAATATCAATCCCTATTTGAAAAACCTGGGGGGGTTACCACCGAATAGATTAGCAAATGGTGTGATAATGCCAGTGGAAGGGGTTGTCCCTATGAACACAAGGTCGTACAAATTGGCACTTTACCTCACGAACGAGGTTGAAAAACAAGGGGCAAAAATGTTGTGTGGTGGCATAATACGACATAACAACCCCTACGTTGTATTGTTTCTTGGCCAGGGCTACAAAATGTGAAAGATGTGAGAGGATTTTTGGGACTAACCAGGCATTGCAAAAAAATTATCAAGGGATATGGCAAGGTTGCTAAGCAATTAATCGACTTTAACCAAGAAGGATGGATTTTTGTGCATCACGAGGGCCGGGCAGGCGTTCCAAGAATTGCAACATTGTACGGTTACTACCCCATTACTTGAGGTGACCATTTGGTCGGTTAACCGAATTAACTGACTGAACCGATTTATTTTATGAAAAGTCGATTATTTCGGTTTTCGGTTTTGCATTTAGGTCGGTTCGGTTTAGTTATTCCGGTTTTTGAAAAAATCAAACCAAAATAACCGAACCGGCCAATTGAACACCCATACCATTACTCGCTCTTCCGAATTTTAAGAAGCCCTTTGTTGTAGAATGTGATGTGCTACGAAGAGGAATTGGTGTTGTCCTTCCGCAAGAGGGCCCACCACGCTTATTTCAGTAAAGTTATGCCTGATGTTAACCTTTCTAAGTCAGTTTATGAAAAAGAGATTTTAGCGCTCGTAATGGCAGCCAACCGCTGGAAGCAGTACTTGATAGGTAAACATTTTGTGGTGTATACTGACCATAAGACACTCCAGCATTTGCTTAGTTAGCGGATATATACCATTGACCGGCTGTGTTGGCAAGTCAAGTTGTTGGGCCTGATTTTGAGGTGGTATATAAGCCAGGAAAGGTAAATCAAGCCATTAATTCCTTTGTCCAAACAGGCAAAGGAGTGCTAACCTTCTAATGCTAAAGACAAACTCTTATGTTCCACAGTTTCAGAACCGTTTTGGATGGAGTTGGAAACAGTTAGGAGTGAGATGATAAAGAGCTTCGGAGTGCCATTATCGCCATCGAACGACAACCTACGCCCCAGTAGAAGTATACTTTTTGAGAGGGGCTTTTGTATTACAAGGGCAGGCTGGCTTTGTCCAGGAGGTCGACCGTAATTCCTAATTTTTCTGCCATTGGATGTCATGTTGGCTATCGTAAAACGTACAAACGGCTGGTAGGGGGATTGTTTTGGAAGGGAGTGACGCAAAGCATTTTGAGGTTTGTGAGAGAATGTGATACCTGTCAAAGGCAGAAATCCCGGGCTATGAAGCCAGCAGGTTTGCTCCAGCCTTACCCTCAACGGATTGATGAACTGAGGTTGTCAACAAATGTTTGGAGACGTATTTGTGGCGCTTCACTTCTGAGCGACCCCTCTCATGGGCGAGATTGATTTTGTGGGCAGAATATTGCTATAACATCGTTTTCCATCCGTCTACTCAACTGACACCTTCTGAAGTTGTTAACGGCAGAAAGCCACCTACCATTTTGCATTATGTTAGTGGAGAGGCCCAGGTTGAGTCTGTGGTGCAGATGCTTGTGGATCGGGATGCCGTGTTAGTCCAGCTCAAGAGGAATCTCCACAGAGCACAGCAGCTGATGGCTAAAAGCTAAATTTTCAAACAAGTACAGGCGGGATGTTCATTTTGATGTTGGTGACCCAGTGTTTGTTAAGCTACAGCCTAATATCCAGACTTTGAAGGCCAAGAAATTCTATCCAAAGTTAGGTGCAAGGTATTATGATCCTTTCAAGATACAAACCGGTTGGGGACTACAGCTTAGCGTCTTTCTCTGCCGGACACTACTCGGATACATCCTGTGTTCCATGTTTCTCAAGCTTGAGCAGGCTGTTGGGAATTCTCGTGTGCATGCTGGCCTCCCTGAAATTTGGGACGGAGGGTTTCCTGTCAAGGTTGTTCCTGAAGTGATCTTAGAAACCAGATTGCAGGCTAGACGACCACAGGGCATGTGGCTCATCAAGTGGAAAGGGGTGTCAGCTCAGGAATCTAACTGAGAGGACGCAGAGTGCATTTTTAAACAATTTCTGGATGTTCAAGTTGGTTGGGGTGCTAGCGTGGCGTGTTGGTTGGGGTGCTAGGGTGGCAAGTTGGTTGAGAGAGTCTGGGGAATAATACCGAACTATATAGCCAAGTCAGTAGGCTGGGGTAAAGACTCAGTTGGCATTTCTTAGAAAGGTGGCCCGCTGGAGCAGAGCTGGGGAGAGGTGGACTCTCTCCAGATTCTTATATTCACAGCAAGAAGGTTGAATGTGGAGGCGGTTTCTTCCTGTCACCTACAGCTGTAACTATTTCCCTTCCCTCTCTACTGTAAATCACCATTAATGTTGTGCAGCATAGAAATAAAAAGCATGATTGTTCTCTAAACTACCAAAATTCCTCTGAACGACCAAACGCTAATTCTTTTTTTCTTTACATCAAACACATCTTCCAACGCAAATGGCCACCATTCGAGGCTTCCCCAAATTTAATGAAGGTCATTTTTTCACCTACAACCATTTATTCAAAAAGTGTTAGAATTCTTGATTATTTCCACCATTTATTCAAAAGTGCCAGAATCCTTGTTTATTTCCACAAAACCTCAGTTGGGTAGGCGAGTTCAATGCAACACCAACACCAACACAAAGACAAGACATGCAGTTAAAGAAAAAAGCATGATCTCCAACAAATTAAAGTGCATCAATTGATACGTAATCACACACATATCAGGCAAACGAATCTTCATTTGAGGAGTCAAACCTCAAATTACCCAGCGTATCAGGCAACAAAAAGGATAATAATAAATGCATACTTTATAATGCATTAGAATATGCCACACATCAAAGACATGCCATACACAACTTTTCAACAGCGTAATAATCAAGTACCTATGTTACAGATGTTAAATTCCAGCAAATATTTAATTTAATGATAATGTACAAATAAAATAACAAAAAAACATAAAATGGCATAAAATGAAACCTGCTTTGTTCTTCCAATACCATCAGGAATTGCTCTTGAGCTCGACGAGTCACTTTCTCAAACTTCATCTGAAATAGCAATAAAAGTGAAAATTTTATTTTCCATCAGAAAAAAACAGCAAATTTAGATCATAAAGACAGTACCTGTAAAGCAGTTGCAGTTTCGATTGCAACTGTAGGACTAACTGCACTACTTCTCTTCATAGACTCTTTAAGGCGGTAATAACTATCCATCAGAACCTGAAATTTCAATTTCAAATATTAACAAAGTATGGCACTAAACCATTAACAAAATATGAAGGCTTTGCTGAGGAGGCACCGTAACATGGCAAGGAGAAATTGTGGCAGAAAGCCTCCAATCTACATTCTCCCGAACTGGAAAGCGGACAAAACTAGCAGCTAAAGCATTCACCTTTTGCTCGCTATAGACACTCTGCAAAACCAATAGATCAAAAATATGAAATCATAATCTAAAAAAAACCACAATTAAAAGAATTTTTTTTTTAACTCTAATCATCCGTGGTAGAGATTTATCCTCTCAAATGGTTTATAGGAAAAACACAGCTTTGGATTTTGCAATAACAGTGGGTCCAAACAATTGAATCCATAATAGAAAACCAAGAAATAACTATTCCACAACAGAAACATCATACTGACAAAACCACTGTCAAAAACATCAAAAACCTGACTTTACAACAAAAAATTCAAAAAAGAAAAAAGAAAAAACCTGAGCCAAGGAACCTTCAGGAGCAAATAAGCCATAGAATTTCAATAGCACATCACAATGGGTGCTTCGATGTTTGAACTTCGTGGACACATTAAGATGCTCGAATCTGCCACAAACAATTTCAGTCTGATCCTCACTTATGATCCTCACAGCAGCTTGACCAATAGAAACAACAACCAGCAAGTGGGTCAGATTTTGCATCTCATTTCCAGAATGTAAATTTAACACCTCGTCAGGCTGGTAACTAAGTAATTTATTTATTGATTTCCATTCATCTTTTGTCAATCTTTCTTCCATCAGTTTTGGTTCTTGAGAAACATCCACAACAGAAGAATCCACAGCAGTACCATGCCTTCAAGGTAATGCAAAAACGAAAGGTAAATTAAAATGATCATCCAAAGCATGAAGCAGACAGGTAAACATGAAATCTAACAAATTTAAAAATATATATATACAAACCAATTGAATGAAAACCAGCTTCCCCCTTTTTTCTTTTTTCTTTCAAAAGCTTCCTTATATTTTACAAACTCGACTTTAGCATATGCAAGTAATCTGAACAAACATCAAAACAAAAGGTCAAACAAATTAGATTCTGTAAAAAGGAAGAGGGAGATAGAAAGCACTGAACAAACATAACAAAGAAAATGCCTAACAAATTCGATTCTGTAAAAGGGAAAAAGAAGGGGGAGAAAGAGAGAGATCTATTGTATTTAATAGAGTAGATACGATAACATATATATAAAAACATTAAGAATACAAAACTAACACCAGGTAAAATAATAAAACATAGCACTCCTTGACACTAGAGGTGGCAATTTCTAATCACTTATATCCGGCTAAAAGATTGGTTGCACATGAAAACCCTAGTTTGTGTGAGAATGCCCTTGAAAAATAGTGGAATGTGATGAAAGCCCCATGATAAATCTGAAATGAATATGTGATGTGTGGTTGTGGTGTATGGTGGTGATGTGTGGTTGTGGTGTATGGTGGTGATGTGTGGTTGTGGTGTGTAGGGCGGATGCAATGAGATGTGGATGCGGTGCGTGGCGGTTGTGATGTAGAAAGCGGTTGTGATGTGGAAAGTGGTTGGGGTTGTGAAATGGAGGCAAGATGGGGTTGTTGGCATGAGAAAGATGGGTTGTTGTGAAGTGTTGTTGTGATGTGTTGTGCTAGATGCCCGAATAGTAACGGAATTAAATTGAAAGTGGCGGAGGTTTTGAGGCTTGGTGGTGATGTTGTAAGCCGGGATAGTATTCTTGTTGTGAACCCATAGGTTGGGCTTGTGTGTTGATGTATGTATATATTTTGTATGTTCATTGTGATTTCCATATACACCCCACCCTTTTCGAGCACTCTGTGCCGACAATCAAATGTTTTGGAGGTGTTTTTCCTAACATCCTGATGGTAAGGATGGATGGATGGCTACCCGTTCATCCCCGCTCTCTTCCAGGCGACATTAACATGCACAGGATGTAATGGCCAGAAGTCAAAAGTGCAATGTGGTATGGTTTTCTTCTTGTAATTTTGGTTCATCCTTTTCTAAGGCATAAAAGCAGTCCATTGAAGTCTCTACCAATTGGTTCAATTCAACCTATCATTTCTCCCTCAACCATTGTCGGATATCACTCTCGTGGAAGGAGAGCACTGTCGTTCTTCTACGCTCTTTGTTGCAAGATTCCTCTTGATTAGAAGAGGCGCACACCGCAAGTTCGAAGCTCGGAGGAGACGCGCCCAGCCGAATCGCATTCAAATGGGGCGCGCACTACCAACTTGCATTGTACAAAAGCGCGCACCATCGGGGTTTTTTTTTCTTTTTTTCCTTTTTTTGAGGCGCGCACTACCAACAATCGTCTGGCGGAGGAGCGCACGACAGCACCAAATTTAGAGGGGGCGCGAGCTGCCGGATTTCTTGAGGAAAGGCGATCGACCCACATGACGAAGGAGAGAAGGCTCCAAGCTCACCTGGAAGGCATAGTGCAGCTTGGGGCGAGTCAAAGCAGGGATGGATCAACGTATGGAGCACCTAGAAGCGATGGTGCCCGGACTAGCCTCGACGATGGATTCCTTTGCGGACATGAAGGATCAAGCTGAATTTCGGAAATCCATGAACACTCTGGCACACACCATAGAGAAGATGTTGATGCAGGATGATACGCAACCATCGGAACTCATGGACGAGTCCGGTATGCGCTCGCCTAGTGACGACATCGCTGCCAACCCAACTGCAGGCGCTTTCATGCCAACAGTTGCGACATACGCCACCTCTGAGGCCACCTAGCCCATTCGACGGGTTGAGTTACCTGTTTTCGACAGCACGGATCCATGTGACTAGCTCACTATCACAAAGCTCTACTTTCGCCTTCGCTGCACGACTGAGGATTCAAAGGTTCCGCTTGCTCAGGTGTGTATGGAAGGCTTCGCTATCCATTGGTTTACTGTTTTTGGGTGAGGTGCACCTAGCACTATCCTAACAGGTGTTCACAGAGGAGCACATTGAACGCTTTAGCGGCTTAGAAATTCAAAAGTCATATGAAGAGTTGGCGACTATCCGGTAGTGAGGCTCAGTCTAGAAGTATATATAACAGTTTGAATATCTCGCATCGCTTTCCTCGCCAATCTGAACCGCAATAAGTAGGCTATTTCATGCACGGTTTGCATGATGACAATTAAAGTTGGATTCGCATTCACAACTCAGAAACACGGCTGCAAGCAATGTGAATAGCTTGGCATGTGGAGTTCGCTGTCACGGGAGGAGTGGACACTCCATTCCGCGGAGGTGGGTCGCGGAAGTTTAGAGTTGTACGTGCACCTAAACCATGGCAACCGACTGTTCGGGGCCACCATTGCAGAGTGGGACCCCTCCCCAGCCAATCCGACAAGTAGAGACTTGTGCATGGAGTTCAACAAGAGGCTCCAAGTCACACAGCCTCGGGCGAGCAAGGAGTTCGGCACCTAACACTCTAGGAGTGGGAGGACAGACAACGCAAGGGTATGGGTTTCAGATGCGGACTGCCCTATAGCCCCATGCATCGATGTGTCGATCCACACCTGAGAATGCTACTGCTGGGGTAAGGTGATGAAGATGTTGTTGATGGAGAAGCGACGTGCGGCATGGAAGATCTCTGAGACAATGCAGACACAGTTCCCCTCATTCAGTCTTGAGGATAAGACTGTTTTCAAGAGGCAAGTGATAGATGTTGGGCAAAAATCCCTCAAGGTAACATTGAAGTATTTTTGGGTTGATTGTGTTTGTTGACAAAGCAGATTTCCATGGAGAATTGTCGAGTTCCTGAGAATTTGTTGACAATCCTTGTTGACAAAGAACGATGACAAAGGAAAGGACGATCTGGAGGCGGTACAAAAAAAGCAGTACAAGGTGACCCCGTTTCCCAGTGTTTGCCAAATTTTTGGGGTCCAAAATTTGGAGTTTGATGAGCATCGCGAAAATAGGATTTTCATGAAGAGAATAATTTAATATGGCTAAGGCATGAATTTCGCGAAGATAGGATTCATGGTTTGAAAATCGCGAAGACCAGAAGAATGGAGGCGGTGAGTCTTCGCGATTACGTCAAGCTTCGCGAACGGCAGAGCCTGAAGCGCATCGCGGCGGAGAAGGGCTTTGCGAGGGAGCTTCGCGGCGAAGGCGCGAAGGTATGTTGACGGTAATGTTTCGCGATTACGTCAAGCTCCGCGAATGGAAAATTGTCGTGGTGCTTCGCGATTTGGACAGAATTCCGGCAGAAACTTTGGAGCTTCGCGATTTGAGATGACGTGGCGTTGACTTCGCGCGGAAAGTTCGAGGGTCGGAGGAATCGCCTATAAATAGAGGCCGACCCCCTCGAGAGAAGTAAAGAGAATTTTCAGAGAAAATCCATTGCTCTCGGTTCGCAGAGGTGGTTCGCGAAGGCAGTGTGTTTCGCGAAAGGGGAGCTTCGCGGGGGCTATTCTAGCTCCGCGAAAGGCGTGTGCCCCGCGTTGGCTCAGTGAGCTTCGCGGAGAGGCAGGAGCTCCGCGACGGCCTAAGCATTGCGAAGGTCTGTGCATCGCGAGAGTGCTTCGCGATAGAGCTTCGCGAAAAGGCAGGAGCTTCGCGAAGGCTTGTTTGAGCTTCGCGAAATTGGGAGCCTAGCGAAGTTGAGTGATTTGCGAAGGTCTTTACAAAGGTAGTTTGCCCAGTGGATAGTGGCAAAGGGGTATTCAGCAGTGGATGAAAATTGAACTTCAACAAAGCATCTACATACAGAGAAAGATGCATTCCTTAATGGAAATGAAGAGACCTACAGGTCTATAAACTGTGAGTGAATCCCTTCACAGAGCAGTGAGCTTAGGAAGAGGAAAAAGGTGATCCTCTCCACCGGCAGTGAGCCAGAGAGAGAGAAACAGGGAGTGACCCTTGGGAAAGCAGTGAGCTGACCCTAAACTTTGTAAAGGCAGTGAGTCTGGGCATAGAAGTGATCTAGCCCGAACATTGTAATCCACAGCTAGTGAAGTTTAGTGGAATTGGTACGCACGGCAACTTGTCGGCGTATGCTCCTTGGACGTAGCCCAGTGAGGGTGAACCAAGTAAAAATCTTTGTGTCTGTCTGCTTACTTCCCTGCATTGCATTTGAAGCATCATCATCAGACAAAGAAGAAAATAAATGATCATAATAAACACACAAGTGCAAACAAAGTGACCCTTGTAATAAAGAGGTCAAGATCCAGTGGGGCAGGAAGAATTTTGAAAAAGAATATCCATACCCTGATTCACCCCCCCTCTCAGGGTATATAGGCTCCTATTGGTCCTAACAATAGACCTAGAATAAATAGTAAGGGTAAAAGTGTAACAGCAGGGAGTCTGTTAGGGGGTGCATTTGAGCCCACATGTAGGTAATAGGGAGGAGGCGGTGTTTGTTATTAGAGGGGGCAAGGGATGAGGGAGGAATTATGTTGGGTAGTTCGGCCATTGAGCATGGGTGAGTGCAAGGAGCCTCTCGAAGGTCATCTTCCCTTTCTTCTTATTCTTCTTCCTTTTGCCTGTAGGTCAGGTTTGCTTCTTGTAATTCTAGTTTGTCCTTTTCTGATACATACAAGTAGTCCATTGGAGTCCCAATGAGATTTTGATCCTCGTGGTGATCATACATTCCTCCTTCCAGCAAAATGAAGCTCGCACCTCAACACCGACATCCCCTATTGTCGGAATCCCCCCACCGACATCGCCTACTCGGGAAGATACAGATTTGCAGGGCAGAGATGGATTTGCAGATGGGAGGCTATGATGTCATTTCCTTCTTTCAATTTTTAGCATTACTTTTCTAAACCGTTTCCTTATGAGTTTCTCCTAATTAAAAATTTTGCAACAGAACTACATTTAAAGCATCCAACTTATCATCTAACATATTAACCAAAAGGAGACACTCGATTTCCATTTACTACAAGATTGCAAGCTGTAATTCATGGATAACGATCCCTATAAATGAGATGGTGACCCCCTCACACTACAGAGGTGCCAAACTACCAGCAGATAAAAGAGAGCACAAATATGACGAAGGCGACACGCAGTTAATTAATAGCAATCAAACGCCATTATCTAGACCATAAACAATTTGATCAAAAGCTAGACCACAAAATCAATGTAAGAATTTGACTGAATCATAAACAACCACAAAACAAAACACCAGAAAGATGAAAAGCACCAACAAAACAGCAACACCCCACGACTAATTGAACATTCCAGCTACTGTTTTGAAGATATCACACATTGTTCCAACAGTTTTGAGAGCTTCCATCACCAGATGAGCGCAGAGGAGCTGTTGGGAGACTGGATCTGCTGACAAAGAAGACTGTTGTCCCCAGAAGAACTGCCGAAGTCACTATTCCAGATGATTCTGCCAGCATTAAGACTGCTTGAGGCGGCCCAGTTAGGTTTATTAGCATTAGATAACTACCCCTAGGGCAACCACAAGCAAGGAGGGATGCTGCTGATGATCACCGGCAAGGAAGAATGGGCAGGAAATGAAAGGGAAGAAAGATTAGGGTTTGACTTTTTTTTCTTTAGGATTTTCTCCCTTTTCCCACTCTAAAATTATGGTTTTTTTTTAAGTTAAGTGTGCCCGTGTGCGAGCATTCATTTCTCTATCTACAATTACAGAATTGAACAAAATATCACCAAAAAGATTCAGAGAGAAACTAAAGGGACAACAATTCAATAGATTATTAGCATAACAAAAAACATGAATTGAAAAAAAATATATAGAACCGACACTAAAAATGTAGCTCCACGGACATTGAAGAAAATGAGAAAACTAAATCTACCTACCTCCACAAAATAATAACTTTGGAATCCAAGCCTTTCTCGATTTTTCTTAATTCTGAATTATCACCATCTGACAACTGCTGCAACGAACAGGCATACAAGTGGACATATCTACGGCATTGCTGGCAAAGATGCTGGATTTGGCCCCATTTGAATCGAAGGCTGCAATGGTAGATTAGCCACGGCCAAATTTCTCAAAACCATATGCAGCATCAAACCACAGCACGCCAAAATGTAATTTTCCATTATAAATTTCATCCATAAATTAATGAAAATTTGAACGATTAAAATAAAGATGGCAAATAACATGCATAAAATTATCTCACCACACTCCCCACTGCTGTAGCACTGTCTGAGCATTACGCCACCACAATTTAGCACCTGTGAGTCTTGGATGAGAAACCTTGACATATGTCCTATATCTTGAAATGGCCTCCAGAAGTTTAATCCAATCACGATGTTGGGCCTGCAACAAAACAGTTTATCTAAATAAAATCAAAATCCGTAAAAGAAATTATTTTTTATTTTATTATATTACTTTTTTTACATTTCAGTTGACAATGACAACAAATGGAAAGGGAGCGAATGAAAGTAGCTTTTGGAGTTTTGAAAGGACAAAGATTAACCATTTAATTGTTTATCATAAGGAGAACTTCAATAAAAGAGATCACCCGTCATCAACCTTTCAGTTTCTCATGATTATTCTACGGAACTTCAAAAAAAATCACCCATCCCCCTTCGAGTTGTTTCTCAATCACAAACGTGTCGAAAGGGGAAACAATAGCACTAAACCGTATTCAAAAATAATAATAAAACATCGGGTACCTCTGTGACTGTCAAAGAAACGTCCCTAAGGACAAGAGAGGCACTCTCAAATGGAATCTCAGGATCACTTCCTCGATTCCCAAGACGATGATATTTAAGGTCCCCATTGATGGGAGAGACCAAATAGCTGCGATTTAAAGCCCAAACAGACACCCCTCCACTGTCAGTTGAAGATTCATTTATCCCATCTTCAAATATCTGTAAGCATGAAAAAAAAGGCAGGAGCATTTCATCAGCCTAAACTATATTAACAAAAGAACGGTATTTAAATAAAAAATCACAGCAGCAATCTAAAAGGATTGAGAACAAACCTCAACCCATTCTTTGGGGCTAAGATCCCCCCACTTCCTATTTATTTTCCATGGGAGACTGTTAGAATCATGGTACACAGCAAGCCTCTCAAGTTGCAATGACTGGAAAAAAAAAATAAAGTTGGATTCAGTTCAAATGGCATTGTATCACAATACAAAGAAATTTTCAGTGCCGACATTACACAACCAGGTTTTGCGATAAAAAAAATGGCACTCAAATAAATGTCATAGAAATAAATAATTATCATTCAAATATGAAAATAATTATGGAAATTTAGCCCTACAGCATTTCATTTAATTGGACATCAGTAAAATGTTAACCTTTCGCAATTTATATGATGCAAAACTGGTACCAAAGGTCTCGTTTGCTTGCTCATCCATTGTAACAGCAGCAAGCTTGGCTAAAGTAAAACCCACAGAAAAGGGATTGCCTGCGTTACTGCAAAGCGATTGTCTTTATAAGTAGGAAGGAAAATTGATCAATCTTAAATTATCAACCTATAACAATAAATAAATTATTCAGGCATTTCAGATAAAGGCACCAAAGAAGCACATGTGAACCAACCTGACAGAATCTTCATATCTAATATGAACATTGCTGATCGTAATTTTGAGATTTCCAATAATTTTAGCAATTAGAGAACCCATCCATGAATTTCCAGCAGGTGGCTGCAAACATATTAATCATTGATCAAATCTCCAATGCTGCAAGTCTGACCAGAACTTTCAAATTTGATTGAAATTTGTAAAAGCTCTAAGCAAAGGATGTATTAATCAAGAACAACATATCAGAAAAAGAATAAAAAGAATTCAGAAAGAAATGAAAACATTACAGGGAGAAATATGAATGCTGAAGAAAAGCACACCCTCTTTCCCACAAATGATCCCCACAATTTCCCTAAAAGTAGAGGTGGCAATTGGTGACACAACACAAGAAGACAACACGAACCGGATACACGATTGAACAAATGGATCGGGTTTGGGTTTAAGGTGTATGATATGATTAACACGATAAATGACACGATTATTTCAATATTTAAATTTATAAAAAAATATATTATTTTTATGTAAATAAGTACATATATAAGAATATTGATAGAGCTTCCAAAACAGAAGGGAGAAGAACTAGAAGTAGTTTGTTACAATAGAAGATTCTAGAATTACAATTCACCAGAGAAGAGAGAACTTCTCTGGAGACCAAGGCCAACTGCCTTCCAACCGAGATAACAAGCTACTCCCAACAGACTAACCTCTCCCCTAATTATAACCTCTTCTCGATAGACTTATTTAAAAAGAAAGCAATTACAACATTGTCCCTATTGTGATCCCCTTCTATGATAAGTAAAATGTAATGGTGGCCTGGACTGGCCACTAGACTCCTCCAAATGCCTATCAATACTGCCCCCAACCACCTTGTCCTCAAGGTGGACATTAGGATATTGAGCCTTTATCACTTGAGTATCCTCCCAAGTTGCCTCTTCTACAGCTTTGTCGTGCCATTGGATAAGCCAAAACAAGGTCCTGCCCTGAAACTTTTCTGACAAAATTGCCACCAGGTAATCACCTTCTTCCACAAATTCTTCCGGTAATAATTCTTCTGCTTGGGTACTTCCAACTGCAGGTACCCTACTGTTTTCTGGAAGCCGAAGTATGTAGGCAACTGTTCCCACCTTCTCAACAATTGGATAAGGTCCATAATACCGGACTGCTGCTAGCTTGGAATTTACCCTGGTCACAAATTCTTCTGGTTACCAAGTTTTATTTTGACCCAAACCAAGTCTCCAACCTGATAAAACACTTCCCGCCAACGTTTTTTAGCATATTCTACCATGAGTTGTTGTGCCCCGTGCAGATTAACCCGAAGTTGTTTCAAAGTGTCATCCCGAGCAACCAAAGTTGTAGCCACAGCTTCTACAGCTACCTCCCCTTGGGTATAATGCAAAATATGTGGTGGTTTGCGTCCATACACAACCTCAAAAGGGGTTTTTCCGGTAGATGTGCGATAAGATGTATTGTAACTATATTCTGCCCAAGCCAACCAAGATGCCCACTGTTTGGGTTTGTCTGAAGAAAAGCAACGTAAATAAACCTCCAAACATCCATTCACAACTTCTGTTTGTACATCACTTTATGGATGATAAGAAGAGCTCATTTTAAATGCCGTACCCTGTAATCTGAACAATTCCTGCCAAAACAGACTGGTGAACATAGGATCCCTGTCACTTACTATTGCTGAAGGAATCCCATGTAAACGCACAACTTCCCTTAGAAATACTTCACCTATTGTTTTCATTGTATGAGGATGTTTAAGGGGAATAAAATGTGCATATTAACTGAGTCTGTCCACCACCACAAATACTACTTCATAAACTTGTGATTTTGGTAATCCAGATATAGTCCATTGAAACTTCTTCCCATATTAAACTTGGAATAAGAAGTGGTTGTAGTAGCCCTGCAGGGCTTAGAGCCTCATATTTACTTTTTTTGGCGAATTTCACTCACGAACAAACTGCAAAACTCTGCATGTCATTCCAAACAAGTACAAACCCCCTGGGTTCTGAAATTGCGATTTAGAAATATTCTCCTTGCGGCACCCTGGATAAGGCATCAATTGCATTATTCAATCTCCCTGGCTTATAAGTGACAACAAAATCATATCCAAGTAGCTTTAATTGCCAGCATTGGTGATCTAATGACACCACCTTTTGATTAAGTAAATATTTGAGACTACTATAATCTGTAAAAACCTCAAACCTCCTACCAATCAAGTATTGTTTCCAATATTGGATCGAAAGGACAAATGTCATAAGCTCTTTTTCATAAACAAACTTCTTCAAATTAGTTTCGGATAATGTTTTGTTGAAATAAGCTAATGGCCTCCCTTCTTGAATCAGAAGGGCCCCTATACAAAATCCAAAAGCATCGCATTCTACATCAAACCAATCAAGTATTGTTTTCAATGTTGGATCGAAAGGACCAATGCCATAAGCTCTTTTTCATAAACAGACTTCTTCAAATTAGTTTCGGATAATGCTTTGTTGAAATAGGCTAATGGCCTCCCTTCTTGAATCAGAAGGGCCCCTATACCAAATCCAGAAGCATCACATTCTACATCAAATCCCTTAGAAAAATAAGGCATACCTAAGACAGGGAGGGGCAGTAGTTATCTTTTCCTTCAACAATTCAAACACCTCTTGAGTTTTAGGGGTCCATTTATACCCTTCTTTTTTGGTCAAAGATGTGAGTGGTCTTGCTATTTTTCCATAAATTTCATGTAATATCCGATCACCCCCAAAGATCCCCCCACTTCTTTTACATTCCTTGTTTTCGGCCACAATTTTACAACCTCCAATTTCTTTGGGTCAATAACCACTCCCAAAACTGATATAATATGCCCCAAGTATTCCAAAGTTCTACTACTGAAGGTACATTTTTTAATATTAGCAAACAGCTTGTTTGCCGACATTAACTGAAGAATTTCATGAACTGAATTTAAATGCTCTTTCCAATTCCCTTAGAAAAATAAGGCATACCTAAGACAGGGAGGGGCAGTAGTTATCTTTTCCTTCAACAATTCAAACGCCTCTTGAGTTTCAGGGGTCCATTTATACCCTTCTTTTTTGGTCAAAGATGTGAGTGGTCTTGCTATTTTTCCATAAATTTCATGTAATATCCGATCACCCCCAAAGATCCCCCCACTTCTTTTACATTCCTTGTTTTCGGCCACAATTTTACAACCTCCAATTTCTTTGGGTCAATAACCACTCCCAAAACTGATATAATATGCCCCAAGTATTCCACAGTTCTACTACTGAAGGTACATTTTTTAATATTAGCAAACAGCTTGTTTGCCGACATTAACTGAAGAATTTCATGAACTGAATTTAAATGCTCTTTCCAATTCATGTTGTAAACCAAAATATCATCGAAAAATACCAACACACACTTTCTTAAAAATTCCCGAAACACCGAATTCATGGTTGCCTGAAATGTGGCCGGCGCATTTTATTAGGCCAAAAGGCATTACAAGGTACTCATAGTGTCCTTCATGGGTTTTAAAAGCTGTTTTCTCCACATCTTTTTCCTTTACCCGTACATGATGGAATCCTGATTTTAAGTCAACCTTAGTGAAAAATTCTGCTCCCTGTAACTCGTTCATTAACTCTTCTATAATTGGAATAGGGTACCTGTACGAAATTATCAAACTATTCAAAGCTCTATAATCCACCCACATTTTCCACCCACCATCTTTCTTTTTTACCAAGATAATAGGGCTAGAATATGGACTTGTACTGTGTCTAATAAACCGTTGTCCCAAAAGCTCTTGTATCTGTCTTTCTATCTCATTCTTCATAAAATAAGCATGCTTATACGGCCGAATATTGATTGGTTCTGCCCCTTTCTTCAGATTAATAGCATGGTCAGTTTCCCTTTCTGATGGAAGCTCCCGAGGAGCTTCAAAAATTGTCCAAAATTGCTTCAGAATCTCCTGCATTTGCAACTGCTGACTGTCTTCCAATTCCAAACCAATATCTGCCATTCCAGTACCCCAAAGTTTTCCCAGTTTCTCAATTCTCAAAAACTCTTGTAATGCTCCAGATGTCTCCTTAGAAGTACTTACCCCCTGTAAGGTAACTTTCCTGCCATTTCTCTCTAATTCCATTGTCATTTTCATCCAATGAGTCGTGACACAACCCAAAGTCTCCAGCCACGATATTCCCAAAACTAAGTCTGGCCCAGTGGTGTCAAAGACATAAGAATCTACTACAAAATCTTCAGTTCCAAGCATAATTTTCAAATTTTGACACATCCCTTCAGAATCCATCTGATAGCCATCCCCAAGCCAAATTCGAAATGGTTTAGTTTTGGTAACCTGTAAGGATAAAAACTTCAACAAACACTTGGAAATAAAATTGTGACTTGTCCCACTATCCACAAGGATTAGTAATGGTACTCCCTCAATACCGCCCTCCATTAGCATAGATTTAACACGTTCTGTATGTGCCGAATCCACTCCAAAAGCAGTAGTTCCAAGCATCTTCATCTCAACCACTTATTCTTCCAGCACTTATTTTTTTCAGAACTGTCCACTACAATATCATCCACTCCTTGGGGTACAATACATTCCCAAACCATCAATTTGTACCCTTTTTCCTAACATCTGTGTGCAGGGGCAAATTTTTATCCACATGAGTAACACAATCCCTTAGCCTTCCTCTCCTCAAATTCTTCTTTGGATAAATTTCTCGTTCCTTTCCACCTTGGCACATTTCCACCTCTTCTTTCATTCAATTCCCCTGTTGAAGCCACCCTTACTGGATTTGTATTCCAATTCCTTCCTTGATGTCCGCACAGAAAACTCCTAGATCGAACATCAGTTTGTAGTTCCCTTAATAATCAATTCCCTTTCTATTCTTCTCACCAACGTCAATAACCGCGCCTTATTCAGTGGTTCATGTGTCATTATTGAACCTCCAATTTTCAGCCTCAATCTTCCAATAAACAAACTCATGTATCATTTTTCTGTAAAACGTAGTACACGCATAGCCACCCTCCCAAATTCATCAATATAAACCTCCACAGAACCAGTCTACCGAAGTTGCTTGAGGAATATTACCAGATCTTCCTCCTCAGCGCTTCCATACTGACCAAGCAGCTCCTCTTTGAGCTATGATCGTGTGATACCTGCTCTAGTAGATTTCAATGAAATCCAATATTGGACCAAGTCGTCCATGCTCAACTGTGCCAGTGGAACTTTCAACTCTTTGGATGTTTGATGAATTAAGAAATACATCTCAGCTCGGATTATCCAAGAAACTGAATCCATTCTAACGTACATTTAACAGCAGCTTATAGCCACCTATCCACCCAAAAAAAAATCTTAGTCAACACCATGCATTCGACACCACATTGATGTTGTACCAATCCTTCCATTAATCCCAATCATCCACTCCAATTAATAAACCCAAAAATCAGGTTTTAAGAGCATCCTCAACCCAAAGCATGACCTATTGGCAAGTGCCTATTTCTAATGTCATTTAAAACACAATCATTCATGGCCTACCACAAAAGGAGCAACCAGGTAGGTGATCATCGTAGGAGTATGCATAGGGGTATAAGGATACTGCAAAATTTTCTAATTTTTAATGCATGATCACAATATCACACAACATCCTTGAAACATTCAATACATCGTACAACCCTTAACATCAATTCCATTTCAGTTATAACAAACCCAAAAAATAAAATATCCTTCCCAAAAACAAAAGGTTACCCATCGCATCAAACACAAGGCCCTATTTGATTCATACAATAATTTTGTAGGAATAAGAATGTGAATATGGATGGGAATCAAAATGACAATGGGACTAAATGCAATGTGATAAGCTTGTTTAATACGGTCTTGAAAAGAAATAAACATTTTATATTTGCTTGAACAATAATGCATTCAATAAGAGGGGCAGTGCCAGGGAGGCCGGAACACTTAAGAGTCAAACTAGGCCTTGATAGAGTTGGGAACAATTCTATTAGGGAGAGACCTCCTATCCGGTTCACTTACCAAAGGAGGGGTCGGTTCGTTAAGTGAAGTGGCGCGATCTATCTGGGAGGGGTGAATTTGTAAATAGTTTCATGTCAAGTGTTGGGTATTCTGTCTGGGAAAGGGCAGAGTTGTAATTAGTTTGTTGTTAGTCGGTTATAAATAGGGGAAGGGGGTCTAGTACAGGGGTATCGGGTTTACAGAGTCTGGCATGATCCAGGGCCTAAAGAGAGAGAGCTGCTCTCAGGAGGTTAGTTTGTCTACTTTTTCTCTTGTAAAACTTACATAAATTCATCAAAGGGGATTACTAGTTTCTTTTCCTCTCTAAAGAGATAATCCCTTATCAACTTGGTGCTTTCATTGAGAGTTGAATCATTTCCAGCGGATAATGAGGTTTTAGAAAGAGAATCTAGAAGAGAGAAGGATAAAATTGAAATTGTATGTCTACGTGCATGGAAAACAGAGTGGCACTACTGGAGACAATAGCATCCGATTTGGCGATTGAAATGCAGCGGCAGGAGGCTAGCCTACAGTGTCTGGAAGATGCTTATCAGCGCCAGGGAAACAAGCTCCAAGAGTTGATCGCGGCAATTTCACAACTTCGACCGAGCCTGGAGGACAGTTCTAGACAAGTAAAAGATAAGGGATAAACGGTGGAAATGGAAGGCGGTAGTAGTAACCAGAACGATGGAACTAAGGAAAGAAACCGTGAGGTAGTTGTTGCGGCAGGTCCAGGAACCCAAGAACAAGAGCAAGAAGAGATGCAAACAACGACTAGGCGGATGGAGATGCCTACATTCTCTGGAGAAGATCCAGTTCTATGGATAACACGAGCGGAACTATATTTTACAATCAGAAGATTAAGGTGTCTTTGGCACAATTAAGTATGGAAGGAATGGCTCAGTACTGGATCAGCTCTTTGAGGTCGGTGCGACCTAATCTCTCCTAGAGACAGCTGAAAGAGGGACTTCTGAGAAGATATGGGAATGCAGAGGAAGAAGATCCAGTAGTTTTCTTGAAGGGGCTTCGGCAGACAGGATCAATGGACGCTTATATAGACGAATTTGAAAGGGTGGCACTACGAATTCCGGACTTGACAGAAGGATAGAACATGAGTATGTTTATAGGGGGGTTAAAACCAGAAATCGGATGTACCATTATGACTCACGAACCACAATCTAAGGCGCGGTTGTTGACTTTGGCAAGGCGTGTGGAATGAGAATTGTTAGTAAAGGGAATTATCAAACAATTTGAACCACGAAATAGGAACAATAATTCTGCTGGACAGAGCAAAGGATGGATACCAGGAGCAGTCAAAAATACTCTTACAGGAGAAATGGTGGTGCAGGATAAGAAGGGAGGAGTAACACCGCGATGGAGAGGAGTATGGAATTTATCTAGAGAAGAGTTTGAGGAGCGGAAATCCAAAGGATTATGTTATACGTGTGGACAGAAGTTCAATCCTGGACATCGATGTCCGGATAAGGTATACAAAGTAATGGTGTGGGAATGTATAGAACCTGAGGAGGAAGAAGTAGAGAGTGAAAATGAAGCATCAAGGGGGAAAGAGGTTGGCAGTTTGTGGGAATTAGAAATGAAGGGAACTACTACTACCGGATTAGAAGGGACAGTGGAAGAAGATCCACTATTGGTATTAATAGATAGCGGGGCAAGTCACAACTTCATTTCCAGGTGACTAACAAGACAGTTTGCAGCCCGGGTAGAGGACACTGGACCTTTCTACATCCGGTTGGGAGACGGCCACCGGGTAGCATCTAATGGCCTGTGTAAGTCCCTACTAATTGTGTTGGGAAATGTGGAATTTATAGTTGATGCATACATATTTGACACAACCGGACGAGATTTGGTATTGGGAATCTCCTGTTTAGAAACATTGGGATATGTGACAACCAACTAGAAGGGTATGATAATGAGATTCGAATGGGAATGAAAGAAAGTGGAATTCCAGGGAGTTAAAACACCAGTGAAGTCACCAAGGGCTTTGCAAGAATATTTGGGAAAAGGCAGAAGGCAGTTGCAGGGGTTGCAGGGGTTGCAGGGGTTACAATGGTCAAAATCAAAGGAAAAAAAGAGGAAAACATGGACAGTAAGCAGCAGCAAGAATTGCAGAAAATTATGGAAAGCTATAAAGCAGTGTTTGAATCTCCAAGAAGACTGCCACCTAGTATCATGCAATTAAGCTTAAAGTTGGGTCGGAACCAGTGAAAAATATATGGCCATATAAACATGGCTATCACATGAAAAATGAAATAGAAACTCATGTTGGATTGGTGTAGCCCGATCCGGTTGGGCCAAATGCTTGTGGCCCGTACTGCACACTGTAACAAAGTTGAGCTGTAGCAAAACTGACCGACCGACACCAACAGAGCACTGTTGCAGTGCAGACTTTGGAGTCAACTTTACTGAAGCCTTTTGGACTTCCAGCCGGCAGTCATTGCAGCACTTTTGACTTGGGTGGTCGTCTTTCACTGTAGCGACGTGGACTTCCTGTGCGGTTGGTGGAACCGTGGATCGTCTTCCTCCATTTGTAGCCCATTTCAGGCTAGGGTTACTTACTGAAAAAACTCTGTATTTGAACTCCCGAATTATAGTGACTTCCTGCCTCTCCGTGGACGTAGGGATTATTCCCGAACCACGTAAATCCTTGTGTCATTGTTCTTTTTTCCCTTTTACTCTTCTGCATTTCGCTGTTTCTGTCGCTGCAACTCCCGACGTTTCCGCATCAACTCAGATTCGAGAGCTGCTGGAAATACGTTTCATCAGACCAAATCGAAGTCCCTATTCAAGCCCAATAATAATGGTTAGAAAGAAACATGGGGAGTGGCGAATATGTATAGATTATCAATCTCTAAACAGTATAACAGTCCCCGATAGGTACCCTATTTTGGTGATTGAAGAGCTTATGGATGAATTACATGGAACGGCATATTTTACCAAGTTGGGGAGTGGCGAATATGTATAGATTATCGATCACTGAACAGTATAACAGTCCCCGATAGGTACCCTATTTTGGTGATTGAAGAGCTTATGGATGAATTACATGGAACGACATATTTTACCAAGTTGGGGAGTGGCGAATATGTATAGATTATCGATCTCTAAACAGTATAACAGTCCCCGATAGGTACCCTATTTTGGTGATTGAAGAGCTTATGGATGAATTACATGGAGCGACATATTTTACCAAGTTGGATCTAAATTCTGGGTTTCACCAAGTACAGATGAGGGATTAAGATATTGGGAAAACAACATTTAAGACTCATGAGGGTCATTATGAGTATGTAGTCATGTCGTTTGGTTTGATGAACGCGCCTGCTACCCTTCAAGCAACGATGAATAACATATTTCGAAAAATGTTAAGGGAGTATTGGTGTTTTTCGACAACATACAACTCTATAGCACCACATGGGAATAACATTTAGAAAAATTGCAGCAACTGCTACAGATAATGAGTAACAATTACCTGCATGTCAATAGGAAAAAGTGTACTTTTGGCAAACGGGAGGTAGAGTATTTGGGGCACATAATTTCAGTGGAAGGAGTGTCCATGGATCCTAAAAAATTAGAAGCAGTAAAGGAATGGCGGGAACCAAAGAATACAAAGGAAGAGGGTTCCTTGGGCTGACCGGATATTATCGGAAGTTCATAAAAGATTATGGAAAATTTGCTAGGCCATTAACGGCATTAACTAAAAACGTGGAATTCAAGTGGAATGAAGAAGCACAAAAGGCTTTTGAAGAGCTTAAAAAATGCATGACAGCTACACCTATCCTTGGACTGCCAGATTTTTCCAAGGAATTTGTTGTTGAATGCGATGCATCAGGGCTGGGAATAGGAGCAGTTTTGGTTCAAGAAGTTCGTCCTCTGGCCTATTACACTAAAGCACTATCTGAAAACAATTTGGTTAAATCAATTTATGAGAAGGAATTGATGGCGATGGCTTTATCCATTCAGCATTGGAGACAATATCTATTGGGGAGACCATTCAAAGTGATAAAAGTTTGAAACATATGTTAAAACAACGAGTGATGACACCAAACCAGCAGTGTTGCCAGGCCAAGCTGATGGAATATAATTAAAAGATATTATATCGACCGGGGAAGATGCATAATGCGGCTGATGCACTGTCCAGATTAAAGCCAGAGGGTGAATGCTGCCAGTTAGCAGTATTCGGACCATGTTGGGAGGATATACATATAGTTCGGGCAGAATTGAAGCAGGATGAAGAATTGCATATGATTATACGTAATTTATAGCAAGGGGATTGCAGAAAACCTGGGTATTCTTTCAGAGGAGCTGTTATTTTACAAAGACAGATCGGTAATATCCCAAAAATCCTCTTTAATACCCAAGTCAATACAAATTTTTCATTCCTCGCCTGAAGGAGGACATTTGGGGTATCTAAAGACTTGCAAAAGGATGAAAAATGGGGTGTATTGGCCGGGAATGACCAAATTTGTACAGCAGTATGTTCGGGAATGTGAGACTTGTCAGAAAGATAAGTATGAGGCTTTAAACCCAGCTGGATTGCTCCAACCGTTACCTATTCCGGGGTTGGTATGGGAAGAAGTATCCATGGATTTTGTTTCGGGGTAACCAAAATCTCAGGGATTTGAAGTGGTGCTGGTAGTTGTCGACAGGTTGAGCAAATATACTCATTTTATCCCTCTAAAACATCCTTACACATCCAAAATGGTGGCAAAAGTTTTCATGAAAGAAATAGTGTGTCTACATGGTATTCCAACAACGATAGTAAGTGAACAAGACCCCCTATTTAGTAGTTTGTTTTGGAAAGAATTATTCAAGCTACAGGGAACCGCTTTGAAGATGAGTTCATCTTATCATCCTCAAAGTGATCAGCAAACCGAGGTAGTCAATAGGTGTTTGGAGATATATTTGAGATGTTTTACGGATGATCAGCCTCGACGATGGGTATCTTGGCTACCGTGGACATAATAGAGTTTTAATACCTCTTACCATATTTCAATTGGACATACTCCTTTTGAAGCAGTTTATGGGAGGAAACCTCCACTGATAATTCGGTATTCTAAAGGGGAAGCAGCAGTTGAGGCCGTTGCAAATGCTTTAGAAAAAAGAGATGAAGCCTTGAAGCAGTTACGAGTTAACCTACACTGAGCACAACAGCTAATGGTTAAATTTGCTAACCGTCGTCGACAGGATGCGACTTTTGAAGTAGGGAATCTAGTTTGGGTAAAGCTAAGACCAGATGTTCCAGGGGGAAGTTTCAGAATGAAAGGAAAATTAGATGCACAGTATTTTGGTCCATTTGAGATAAAGAAGAGAATAGGGGATGTGGCCTATCAATTGAAGCTACTAGAGACTAGTAAAGTGCATCCAGTATTTCACGTATCACAACTGAAAGTAGCAATAGGTGAACATCAGGTGGCAGAGGCTTTACCAGAGGAATTTCTGACTAAAGAAGAAATTCCTGAAAATATTCTGGCAATTGAAAAACACGGTTCTACCCAGCTCTGGTTAGTACTGTTAAACCCTCTTTTGTATTTTTATGGGTATTTCCGAGTCCCACATCGGAATACTCCCTTGTACATTCCGTTTTTTCATTCTATAAGAGAAGAGCCCCACCTCACCTTGAAGGTAAGTGGGTTTCACCATTTTACATGGTATCAGAGGGATTTTTATCCCGAACCCTCCCTCCCTTGCGGATTCTCGGCGTCCTCCCGGCCCCGCCTCTCTCCCTACTGCCCTAGCCATTCCCGGCGGGCCTCCTCTCCTGTCCCGGCGCAGCCCTCTTGCCCAGCTCCTTTCCGGCCTGCCCTCCCTCCCGGTGCACCTCTCCTCCCGGCCGTCGCCCCTCCCCTCCCTCCTGTCTCCTCTGCCCTGCGCGGCTCCCGCTCGGGTCTCCCTTCCCGGCGCGCAGGCTCTCACCTCCCAGCGTCCGCCGTCCTCCCGCGGTGCGCCCTCGTCCCAGCTCCCTCACCCCGTCCGCCCCCGCGCCCTCGCCCGCGCGGCTCCCTCGCCCTCGCCTGACGGCCCTCTCTCTCCCCGACGCGGCCCGCGCCGGCCCTCCCTGCGCGGCTCCCCGGCGCGACGCGACTCCCGGCTCCCCTACGTCCCGTGGCCTCCCGCGACTCCCGCTGCTCCCGGCGCCTCCCGCTGCTCCAGCGCCTCCGGCGCCTCCCGCTGCTCCCGCGCGCTCGCGGCTCCCGGGGGATCTCCCTCCAGTCCGGCGCCCTCTCTCCGGCGGCCTCTCCCGTCCCGCTCCCCTCCCGGCGGCCCTCTCATCCCAACGGCCCTCTCTTCCCCGGCAAATCGCCCTCGGCTACGCCTCCCGGCCACCCTCGCTCGGCGCCTCCCACAGCTCCGGCGCCTCCCGCTGCCCCGCGCCTCCCGAGGGCCCCCCCCCGCTGCTCTCGCCCTGCGCCCCCCCCCCCCTTTTCCGCCGCCTTCCCCCTAGCAGGCGCCCTCGGCCTGCTATCCGGTTCACTTACCAAAGGAGGGGTCGGTTCGTTAAGTGAGGTGGCGCGATCTGTTTGGGAGGGGTGGATTTGTAAATAGTTTCCTGTCAAGTGTTGGGTATTGTAAAAGGGCAGACTTGTAATTAGTTTCTCCTATTGATGTTAGTCGGTTATAAATAGGGGAAGGGGGTCTAGTACAGGGGTATCGGGTTTACAGTTGGAGTCTGGCGCGGTCCAGGGCCTAGAGAGAGAGAGTTGCTCCCAGGAGGTTAGTCTGTCTACTTTTTCTCTTGTAAAACTTACGAAAATTCATCAAAGTGGATTAACTAGTTTTTTTTTCCTCTCTAAAGAGATAATCTCCTATCAAGCCTACTACATACATTACATATCAAAGGAGGGGGAAAGGGAATGGTAAGTGACTGCCAGGGGTGGTATTGTATTTTATAAATAACAGTTTGTTGGGATGTGCTGTTAGAGGCCTAGGGCTCGAGAGCGCTGTTATAAGTATTGTTTCTACCATGTGGGGGGAGGCATTCAGTTATTTGGTTTTGGAAGTCAAGATTTGTCATCGGCCTGCGGAGGGTAGTTCTCTTGGGAAGGGTGTCGGAGCTCTCTAGGATATTCTAGAGATCTGATTGAAATTCTATAGAAAATAATTCAGTTCTCACATAGAATTTTCTTCTAGTTCAAATCTCAATAACTTGTTGATTTCATTGAGAGACAGTTCTAGAGAGAGACTCTAGAAAGAGATTCTTGAAGAAGCAGTTGAAGCGGACGTAGTAGCTTATATGCCCACACACATGGAGACTTGAATTACAACAGTGGAAACGTCAATCACAAAGATGAAATCAGGGATCCAGCACCAAATGCAGGAGCTTATGGCAACTGTTGTCAATCTTGCTAAGAGTCGGGTGGAGATGCAGCACATGATTGAGAATTCAATTCGTGATGCGGGCAAAGGGAAGTCGGTTGAAGTAGAAGATAGAGAAGGCAGTATGCGACAAGAAATTGAAGAAGAAAATTGGAAGAACAAGGCAAGCAGGCGTGTAGCTAGGATCTACAGACAGAGGAATGGGAAGAACTGCCTCATACTCAAGAAGAGATGAAGGTTTCAATGACATAGCTATGTATGGTAGGTATGGTACAATACTGGATCATATCATAGAAGTCTATTAAGGCTGGATTAAAATGGAAACAGCTTAAAGGACTGCTGGGGCGGTATGGAAGTGCAGCAAGGGAGGATCCACAGATATATTTGAAGGAATTACATAAGACTGAGATAGTGGATGTTTCCAGATTTCTCTGAAAAATGGTATATTAGTCAGTTTATAAGAGGTTTGAAGCCAGAGATAAGTACGGTAATGACACATGAACCGCAAATAAGACGCAGTCGTTAACTCTATCTAGCAGAGATGAAAGAGAGTTGGTGGAGAAAGGGATTGTCAAGAATTCTGAGACAAAGAATAGGAGTTACATTCCTGGTAGACAGGGAAGAACTTGGAATTCAAATACTGTGAAATTCATTCAAACAAGAGAAGGAAATGAGAGGGTCAAAAAATGAGGATTCGCACCAAGGTGGGAGTAGAAAATTTGCCTAGCGGGTATTAGGAAGAAAGGAAAACCAAGGGGTTGTGTTATACGTGTGGACAGAAGTTTAATCCTGGGCATAGGTGTCCAAAAAAAGGATTTAAACCGATGGTATGGGAGTGTATGGAACCTTGAAATGAGGAATCAAATTTTCAAAAAGAGAAGGATTGGCAGGGGAAATGTCGGAAATGAAAATGCACAGAATAACCATATGTGCTTTGGAAAAGCCACAAGTGAAATGCATAAAAGCAATGCTTGTGGAGGGAAGTATTGAGTGAAGGGGTGCCGATGCTAATTTTAGTAGACAGGGGAGAAAGTCATAATTTCATCTTTAAACAGTTTCTTAAGTACTTCAAGGTTAGTGTTACTGAAACCCAACCGTTCTGTGTCGGATTGGGGGATGGACACCGGATTATATCAAAGGGAATCTATAAATCCTTGAAGGTGGACTTGGGAAAGGAGGAATTTGAAGTAGAAGCCTAGCTTTTTGACACTACAGGGGCTGATTTAGTGTTAGGAATATCATGGCTTGAAAATCTGGGATATGTCACTACCCATTGAAAGAATATGACAATGAATTTTTTTATTGGAATGGCAGAAATATCACTTTGCAATGAGTAAAACAACCACATAATTCACCTGTAGCACTACAAGAATTCCTTTGAAGGGAAAAGGTATGGGTGCAGGGATTACAATGGGACACAACTGAAGGAGAGGCAGCGGAGAATAAGGAACAGATCCCATGAATATCAGACTCTGAGCATGCTTATCATACAGAATGAGATAGAAAGTCAATTCCATGAGTTATTGGGTCTAGGATTTATTAGGCACAGCACAAGTCAATATTCTAAGTCCTATCTTTGTAAAGAAAAAAGATTGATGATAGAGGATGTGCATAGATTATAGGGCATTGAATAAGATAATTGAATCCGACAAATATCCTATTTCAAAGGCGAATTGATCCCAACATTGTTGGCGTTGGGAGAATAAGTCGACCGATGAAGCGATCGCCCCAACGGAGGTTTGAAGTTCAGTGAGCGCCGATTCAAAGTGACTCATGCGCTGGTCCATACCATCGAGCCAAGCTTGATGGCGAGTTTCCATGGCAGCCGATGGGTGAATTTCCGACAGGTTGGACCAAATGTTAGACCTCGCAATCCAGCCCTCAATTGAGGGCTGCAATTCTGTATTACTGTAAGAGGAATTGGGAATTATAGCAAGTAGGTTTAGGAAGCAGAAAAACAAAGGGAGAAAAAAGAGTTCTCGGGAGGCCTCAATGATCTCCCGCCCAAGCCCCTGGCCGAATCTCCAATAACAAATTCGAGCACCCCCCTCATGCCTGCGTTTGTCCTCCATTCCAGATCCCAGGTAAATCCCAGACTCTATTTGATAGGAACATGGGGCTGGCTGTTTAGGGGGTCTTGTGCTAGCTGTTCGGTTGGGATGCGCACCAGTGTAGAGGCGCTGGACAGGTGTTGAGGTGGGGTGCTGCTGCTGTTAGGTTGTAAGCTGCTGCCCAGGAATTGGGGGAAGTGGTTGTTAGTCAAGGATAGCAATGTAAATACAATAAAAGGTTGTTAGTGGGGTGGTTAGTAGTTGTGTTAGCTATTAGACTATTAAGTAGTTCTAACTGTAAGTGGACTCTCTAGAAGGTTCCAGTAGTGTCTTTAAATAAGGGGGAGGCTGCTGTGTGGGGTACGAAGGAATTGGCTGAAGGCATTCGATGGGTTAGGCCACGGCTTCGGGAAGAGCAGCGCCTTCCAGGAGATCTTCTTCCTCCCTCTTCTTTTTTCTATTTTCTTCTTCTATCTCTTCTTCCTACTGTATTTTTTTGTTGCTTTTAATTTTAGTACCTACTGCTTTTCTCTCTCCCAATTGACTCTTATCAATTGGTGCTTTCATTGATAGAATTCTAGAGAGAGACGCAGTTGTTGCAACAGCTACTTGAATCAGTAGGCACGTGCAGTTTGGGTAGCAACAACCTACTGCAGGTCAGTTTGGTCAGGAGCATGGAGGAGCTAGAGGTCAGTTTGGCCAGGAGCATGGAGGAGCTACAGGTCAGTTTGACCAGGAGTATGGACGAGTGGCGGGCGACCAGGCCGGTGATGATGCCGGTTTTTACTGGTAAAGACCTTGATTATTGGATCACTGAGGTTGAGAACTATTTTACAATCCACAAAACACGAGAAGACTTGAAAATTTGAGCGGCACGACTGAGTATGCCAGGAACTTTTGGAGATTGGTTTATGTCGCTAGAAGCAACTCAGCCTGAGCTCTGCCACAACTAAAAGAAGAGATCCTCCTACAATATGGTAAAGCGGCAGCGGTGACGACAGAGAATCTCCAGACATGTCCTGAACAGAAGAAACGCCCTGAGAACGCGTTGATGTTGGCAGTAACCCGGCTAGAATCGAACCAGGGCGGAGGATTGTGCCGAGGAAGTGCAGTGTGAGAAGTTGCGGATTGAGCCAGCACGAGCTCCAATGCCTGTGGAAAGCTTGAGAGTTAACCAGTGTGGTCAGGACAGGAATGAAAAAGAGGAGCAGAAAGTTTTAAATCCATTTCAGGATGAAGTGATAGAACTGGAATTGAGTTCTAGCGAGGAAAGAGCGGCAAGACAATGTAATACGAGTGGCTGGAAAATACTCAGTGGAGCAGTTGAGCTGAAGAGAAAGCTAGAGATTGAGATTATAAACCAGTTGTGTGTACCGATCGGACCAGTACCTAGGGGATGTGATATTGCTCATGTTGGGGTAAAGAACAACTCTGTTATGAAGGTCGTTGTTGTAGGAATTTTAAGTTACAAATGATCAAACAATAGTGATGATGACTAAATCCGAGGAGGAAACTGCCAGTGCACATGCAGTACTACCAGCTATAGAAGGGAGCTACATGCAGCTGAAAGCGGATGCTACAGAAGCTGGGGGTCGAGGTCAAGAACCACCTCATCAGAAAGAGTTTTATCATATTCCACCAACACCCAATGAGCAGAGCTCTCACCTAGCATTTCTTGACAGAGCGGGGAGCTACTTTGGAGGAAGATGGAGCTGGCTTTACTGACCAACCTAAGCTTAGTGGATTTAAAGTTAGAAATATTGATCTTTCAAGGTTAATATGGAACTTTAAAGTCCGATTTATGGGCGAGTCACTAAAAAAATACCCCCAGAGCAGGCTACGAAATTGGATGGACAGATTTGACAGTTGATGTCTTGCCTTGGTCTTTTACCCGGTACACGACATATTTTGATACTAGACATATTTTGATACTCGACATATTTTGGTCCCTAGATTTGTTGTTGGAGCTGATGGTGTTGTTGAAGAACTATTCGAGCACCACAATACGCGGCCTGCAATTGTTGGGGAAGAATTTGTTGTCCAACGAGCAGCTCAAAAAGCTGTAAGGGTGGGCTGCAAACGTTGCAAGTGGAAGCAGCGGAAGCTGGGGGCATCATTCACGAGCCATTACATCAAAAGGAAATTGCTCGAGGGCGGACTACCAGTGCAATGGTAGCACAGGAGGTTGTCGCCTCTTGCGATATAGCTAAGCTGCATGGCTGGTGGCAATGCCTGGGAAGTGACACTGCTACCGGAGACACTATGTGGGTGTCGAGGCCTTTGACAAAGCCCTCGGATAATCGCCTTGAGGACAAGTTGGTTTTAAAGGAGGTGGAATTGATAGGAACATGGGGCTGGCTGCTTAGGGGGTCCTGTGCTAGCTTTTGGGTTGGGATGTGTTGTTGTGTAAAGGCGTTGGACAGGTGTTGAGGCGGGGTGCTGTTGCGGTTAAGCTGTAAGCTGCTGCCCAGGAATTGGGGGTAGTGGTTGTTAGTCAAGGGTAGCAATGTAAATACAATAAAAGGTTGTTAGTGGGGTGGTTAGTAGTTATGTTAGCTGTTAGACTATTAAGTAGTTCTAGCTGTAATACAGCTGTAAGTGGACTCTCTAGAAGGTTCCAGTAGTGTCTTTAAATAAGAGGGAGGTTGATGTGTGGGGGTACGAAGGAATTGGATGAAGGCATTCGGTGGGTTAGGCCACAGCTTCGGGAAGAGCAGCGCCTTCCAGGAGATCTTCTTCCTCCCTCTTCTTTTTTCTATTTTCTTCTTCTATCTCTTCTTCCTGCTGTATTTTTCTGCTGCTTTTAATATAAGTACCTACTGTTTTTCTCTATCCCAATTGATTCCTATCACTATTACATATCGGCAAAAGGAGTATATGTAGATCCCAAGAAATTAGAGGGTGTGAAGAAGTGATTGGAGCTGAGAAATGTAAGAGGGTTTTTAGGCCTTACAAGTTATTGTAGAAAGGTCATTAAGGGTTGGGGAAAAACTACTAAATCCTTACAATGGAGTGTGATCCTTAGGGGTCGTGAATAGGGGCGGTGTTGATGCAAGAGGGAAAACCGCTAGCTTATTTCAACAAAGCATTATCTGATTCCAATTTGGCTAAATCCATTTATGAAAAGGAGTTAATGGCACCGGCATTGTCAAAATAACATTGGAAGCAATACTTTATGGGAAGGCATTTTGAGGTTTATACAGATCATAAAAGCATCAAACATGTTCTTAGCCAAAGGGTAGTATCGATGGACCAACAATATTGGCGGACAAAGCTTCTGGGCTATGATTTTAAGGCAATTTCCAAACCTGGAAAATTGAATAATGCAGCGGATGCATTGTTGAAAACAATTAAGGAAGGAGAGATATTACACATGACAATTTCAAAGCCATGTTGGATGGAAATCCAATTGGCGAAAGAAGAGACTATGCAGGATGACGACTTAAGAAATAATAGCAGTTCTACAGCGGGATTATACCTCAAAATCGGGCTATTCTTACTGGGGTGGCCTGCTGTTTTCTAAGAAAAGTCTAGTTTTGCCTAAAAAATCATTTTTGATTCCTAATATGCTGCACCACTATCATTCTTCACCAGCGGGTGGACACATGGGGTAGGCATACAAAGAGTTAACAGGTGTCTACTAGTTGAGTATGACACAGGCACTAGAGGTTTATACAGATCATAAAAGCATCGTCAATCCAGCATTGGAAACAATACTTTATGGGAAGGCATTTGGAGGTTTATACAGATCATAAAAGCATCAAACATGTTCTTAGCCAAAGGGTAGTATCAATGGACCAATGTTGGTGGGAAAAGCTTCTGGACTATGATTTTAAGGCAATTTTCAAACCTGGAGAATTGAATAATGCAGTAAATACATTGTTGAGAACAATTAAGGAGAGATATTACACATGACAATTTCAAAGCCATGTTGGATGGAAATCCAATTGGCGAAAGAAGAGACTAAGCAGGATGACGACTTAATGGAAATTGTAGACTGATAATGAGAGGTTGAACCTAATACCCAAGATGTCTCTCAAAGGAGGGCCTTGGAGTTATTTTATAATGAATAATAGAGATTATATAATACCACAAGTCCGATGTGGGACTTGTCTCAACTTAACCTCTAACACTCCCCCTCAAGCTAGGTGTGCCAAGCTTGGATACATAATTAAAGAAAACAAAGCAAACAAAAAACACTGCAACACAACCCCTCAAGCTAGACATATACCCAGTTTGATGTCTCTGAAAAAAGATGTGTAAACCCTGGATCAACGCCCATCATGCGGAACCAGCAGGAATAGCTGGAAAGAGGATGCACCGGTAGGAATAGCCAGATCATGCCATGGCAGGAAGAGTCAAGCCATGCCTCAACAGGGAGAGTCGGTAAGAGGATGCAACGGGATGGAGGGTGTCGCCGGGGGTGGTCGTCGCACGCACAGTAGGCCGGCATGGAGGCGGGAATTCCGTAGGAGGGGGCCGGCGTGGAGGCGCGCTTTTGCCCACAGGGGGCGGGGATAGCCGCACCGGGAGGCAGGGCCGGGATAGCCGCAAGGGGAGGCGGGGATTCCGCAAGAGGGGGGCTAGATAAGATAACCTACCTCTGATACCATGTAGAATGATAATGAGAGGTTGGACCTAATATCCAAGACGCCTCTCTAAAGGAGGTCTTGGAGTTGTTTTATAATGAATAATAGAGATTACATAATATCATAAGTCCGATGTGGGACTTGTCTCAACTTAACCTCTAACAGAAATAATAGCAGCTTTGCAGCGGCATTATACCTCGAAACTGGGCTATTCTTACCGGGGTGGGCCTACTGTTTTCTAAGGTCCAGTTTTGCCTAAAAAATCATTTTTGATTCCTAAGAGGATGCAGCACTATCATTCTTTATCAGCGGGTGGACACATGGGGTACTTGAAGGCATACAAAGAGTTAGCAAGAGGTGTCAACTAGGTGAGTATGACACAAGCAGTGCAAAAATTTGTCATGAATTGTGAGGTATGCCAAAGAAATAAATATGAAGCTTTAAGTCCATGTGGATTACAACATCCATTACCTATACCAAAATTAGTGTGGGTGGTGGTTTCTATGGATTTTGTGTAGGGACTTCCAAAATCACATGGATTTGATGTAGTGTTTGTGGTGGTGGATCGGCTAAGTAAATATACTCAGTTCATACCACTTAAACATCCATATACAGCGAAGACAGTTGCTGATGTGTTTATGGTGGCTGTGAAGTTACATGGCATACGAAATGCAATAGAGATCCTATGTTTACTAGCCTGTTTTGGCAAGAACTATTTAAACTATAGAGAACAGCATTAAAAATGAGTTCCTTTTATCATCCGCAGCTATGGCCAAACGGAAGTGGTAAATAGGTGTTTAGAGGTGTATTTGAGGCGTTTCTCTTTGAATCACCTAAAAAATTGGGTGATGTGATTGTCCTCGGCTGAATTGAATTGGAAGACACCACTTGAAATTGTCTATGGACGCACACCCCCACATAGATGAAGCATTATAGCAGCTTAGAGTGAATCTACAGAGGGCTCAGCAATTAATAAAAAAGTATGCTAACAAGCATAGAAGGGAGGTGAATTACAAAGGAGATGAATCAATCAGAAATTGACTATGAGGTACTTTACAATTGAAAGGAATTGCTGCTTACAAGCTCAAACTACTTGAAAACAGTAGAATACATCATGTGTTTAGAGAGGGTTGCAGTTAGGAGATATCCTCCGGAGGAGGTTTTGCCTAAAGAATTTGTGGAAGAAAGAGAAATTCCAAAAGTGGTACTAGCGGTTAAGGCCCAAGGGAGAAATCAAATATGACTGGTGAAGAGGAAAGGCAAATCAGTTAAAAGAAGCAACATGGGAAGTAGCAAACATTATGAAGGCAAAGTTTCCTTAATTTGCCTTGAATACAAGGTGAATTTTCAAGAGGAAGGAAGTGATGAGAATGTGAGTAGTGAGGCTGATGTGGACAGTGAGGTTGCCCGTGAGAGGGACAGTGCAAAGGAGGTAGGGACACATGAGTCGAACTAGGCCTACCACATACATTACAAATCAAAGGAGGGGGGAGGGGAATGGTAAATAACTGTCAGGGGCAGTAGTGTATTTTACAAATAATAGTTTGTTGGGCAGGGTTGCTAGAAGCCTGGGGCCTGGGAACTTTATTATAAATGTTGTTTCCAGCATGTGCGAGGAGGCATTCGGTTATTTGGTTTTGGAAGGCAAGATTTGCCTTGGGCCAGCGAAGGGGAGTTCTCTCGGGAGAGGTGTCAAAGCTCTCTAGGATATTCTAGAGATCCGACTGAAATTCTCTAGAAAATAATTCAGTTCTTGAATAGAATCTTCTTCCTACTAGTTCAAATCTCTATCACGTGGGAACACCAAATTCTTTCATAGAGTTGCCTTAAGGAGGCGTAGGATGGCAGAGATTAAGAAGATTGAAGATGATACCGGTGCAACCATCAAGGGAAAGAAAGGAATCTCAAAGCCTTTCTCCATGCATTTATTATGGGCTTGAACTAACAGACTATTCATTTTACAGAAGCTGAGTGGTTGGAATGCTCGTTCGAAACTCAAAAGGTTAAAAGGGCTGTGTTTCAGATGGATAAAGATAAGTCCCCAGGTCTAGATGGTTTCTCGATGGGTTGCTTTCAGGGCTTTTGGGATCTGATTGAAGATGATCTCATGAGGGTGATGGCAGAATTCTACAGTAATGAGGTCATGGGCAAGAGTATGAATTCCAATTTTTCGCATCGGTCCCAGAGAAGAATTGCTCTGTCAAGTTAACAGATTATAGGCCCATGAGTGTGTATAAAATTATACCGAAGGTATGGGCTGACAGGTTGTCTAGAGTGGTTTTGGAAACGATCTCGCAAAATCAAAGCACATTCGTAGGGGGTCGTCGGATCCTGGACGTCGTTCTGATCACTAATGAGGTGGTTGGTGATATCCACCACTAGAGGAGTGGAGTGGTTCTAAAGTTAGATTTTGAGAAAGCCTATGATGGGGTTAGGTGGAGTTTCCAAAATAAGGTAATGGAGGCTTTGGTGAACATTGGCGTCAAAGTATTACGGGAGGCTTATTTACTGCCTCATAAAAAATTAAATGGAGAACCACAAAGGTGATTTTCTAGCTATAAGAGCTTAAGACAGGGATGCCCTCCCCCCTTTCCTCTGCACGTTGGTGGAAGATGTCCTAATCCGGATGGCTGAGACAGTTATTGCAGTGGGTCATTTGAAAGGTCTAGATGCAGGGCGGAAGGCAGTACAAGTCCCTCTGATTCAGTTTGCAGATGATACTTTGAATCTTTTAGAAAGTGACATTGACATTTTCCAGAATATTTTCACTTTACTACAAATTTATGAGGTGGTGTGTGGTTTGAAAGTTAAATTTGGGAAAGAGTGGTCTAGCAGCCATCCACCGCGAGGTTAACAAGATAAGGGAGTGTGATCAGTTGAGCAGGTGTGTGGTACCCCAGTGGAAACAGTTAAAGTTTCTTTGTTGTGGCGTTCTTCGTTTTTTATTGTCTCTATTTGTTGTAAAAGTTTGGTGGTTGCGCCTGGTGTTTCGGAACCAGTGTGGTCATCCTTCTTGTGGATTGATCTTTGTAGAACGATAAAAGACAGGTGAGCCCAAGATCCCAAGATAGTTCTCTAAGGGAGGTCTTGGGGTTATTTTATAATCAATAATAAAGCTAACATGATACGTCAAGCCCGATGTGAGACTTGGACTCCAACACTCCCCCACAAGCTAGGCACCTAGCTTGGATACATAAAGAAAACAAATCAAGAAAAACAAAGCAAACAAAACATATTACAAACACTCCCCCTCAAGTTGGACATTCCCAGCTTGATTACAAAACAAGATGAAACAAAAAGAAATAATAGGCGATCTCAGCTCCCTCTCAAGATCACAGCTCCCCCTCAAGAAGATGATGGATGATGCCTCTAAAAGTGTCAAAGATGCACCGAGAAAGCCACACTGGCGGAGCCGGTCGATGGAGCGCCGGGAATGGCGCACTGGTGGGACCGGACGACGGAGCGTCGAAAATGTCGCACTAGTGGTGCTGGTGGACGGAGCAACAGGAAAGCCGCACTAGCGGTGCCGGTCGACGGAGCGCCAGGAAGGCCGGAGTGGAGTGGGCCGCTGCCAGCGAGCTACATCGCGTGGAGGGAGACCAGGCCGGTGCGTAGAGGAGCGTCGCAGAGGGCCGTCGTAGAGGGTTGACGGGAGGGAGAATGACGCGCGCAGAAGCGGATTCGGTAGGGGAGGCAGCGCTCCAGATCTGGACGGCGCAGTGAGAAGGGGATTCGATCGCCGAAGGAAGGAACAGACGATGAGGGTCGTCGGACTGGAGTGGCGGGAAGAGGGAGATGTGACGGGAGGGAGGAACACCGGGAGTAGACGTCTCACAGGAAGGGGTCGTCGATGTGGAAAGGACGACGGGAATGGAGCCGTCACAGGGAGGTCGTCGTGCGAAGGGGTGGCGACGGGAAGAAAGACACTGGACGTGTCAGACTAGGATTCACTGCGGAGGAGTCGTCGGGTGAGAAATTGGCGATGGAGAACAGGCCGCACGAGGTCGTCGCACAGGAGAGCGTCGGGAGGAGGACGTCGCGCAGGAGAGGCATCACACAAGGAGGCGCAGTCGCACAGGAGAGCGACGGGAGGAGTGGCCCGTCAGGAGGGTGTCGTCGCCTGGCTGAGAAATGAGGCAGGAGGGGCGACAGCAGAAAAACCAGCCATACTAGCAATGGGGGGTCGCAGCCCCCCTTTGGGGAAAAAAATGTGAAACCCTAGAGGGAGAGTAGAGACAAGAGGGTGGGTTAAGGTTAGACCTCCTTTGATACCATGTAAAATGATAAAAGAGAGGTGAGCCCAAAATCCCAAGATACCTCTCTAAGGGAGGCCTCGGGGGTTATTGGGTTTACCCCTTTTTATCATTCTACAATCTTGGTTTGGGTTGTGTTCATTCTGGAGATGTTCGTGTCTTTAAGAGGCAACCAAGAGCTTTTTCTTTTTTGGGGTCCTATGGTAGCCAAGATTACTAAGAGACTTGAAGCATGGGGGGGTGTGATTTTCCTTGGGTGGGTGCGTCACTAATCCAGGCCGCACTGTCCTCTATTCCCCTTTATTTCTTGTCTCTTTATAAGATTCATGTTAAGGTGTTTGCTAGGTCGGAAAGGGTGATGCGAGATTTTTTATCACATAGCTCTAGGGACAAAAGGGATCATCTTGTAAGTTGGGAGGTAGTGCGCAGGCCAAAGGAATTGGGAGCATAGTAGTCAGTCTCAGATCGCGGCGCGACGCAGCGGGGTCCTGTAGCGGGATAGTAGCGACGCGGATCGCGTCGCAACCGCTTTTTTATCCAATCGCGGGCCAAATATTATAATTTAAATTATATAATTTTACACATATATATATATGATGAAAAATTAAAATATGATAAAATATAAAACATAGTAAAAATAATACATATATAATAACAAAAGAAATAAAAAGGGGCTTTAGAATGAAAATTTTTTACCAAAAAACAAAAACAAAACAAAAGAGAGGGATAGGCGGGGAAATAGAAAAAAAATATGCAACAGAAGAAAAAATTAAAAAAAAATTAAAGGAATCGGTGGGGGGGTCGACGCCGTTGAGGGGTCGGGGTCGAGGTCAGCTCTGCTATAGTGGTTGTCGGTTGGAAGTTCAATAAGCTACAGTGAATGGCAGTTGGAAGTCCGCGTCGCTACAGTGTCATGTCGGTGTCGATAGGTCAGCTCTGTTACAGTGCTCTGTTGGTGTCAGAAATTGCGGTTTGATGCGCAGTACGGGCCACAAGAATTCAGCCCAAACATCATCCAAATCGGATCGAGCTACACCAATCCAACACTTTCTAGAAGCGCAATGGAGGCAGCGCGATCGCGTTCCGCCCGCGATCCAGCCACCTAAAGCAGTCGGGTGCCACTCCGCACTGCGCAGGCGCAATCGCGGGCGCGATGCCGCGTTTTGACAAGTATGATTGGGGGGACTTGGTTTTGGCAGCTTGGTTAAGAAAAGCATCTTTCTGATGCGGAAGCGCCAGGAGTCGCAACGACAAAACAGCAATTCAAAAGAAGAGTAAAAGGGAAAAAAAGAAACACTCAAAACACAAAGATTTACGTGGTTCGGGAAATGTTCTCTACGTCCACAGAGAGGCAGAAATTCACTATGATTCAAGAGCACAATTTACAAAGAGATTTCTCAGAGTTTTTCACTAACTAAAACCCCAGCTCGAAATGGGCTACAAAAGAAGGAAGATGATCCACTGTTTCACGAACCGCACAGGAAGTCCGCATCGCTACAGTGAAAGGCGGTCACCCAAGTCAAAAGTGTTACAGTTGCTGCTGGCTGGAAGTACAAGAAGCTACAGTGAATGGAAGCTGGAAGTCTGCGTCGCTACAATGCCATGTCGGTGTCGATAGGTCAGCTCTGCTACAGTGCTCTGTCAGTGTCAGAAGTTGCGGTCTGATGCACAGTACAGGCCACAAACATTCAGCCCAAACATCATCCAAATCAGATCGAGCTACACCAATCCAACACTTTCTAGTAGGAAAGTGGTTGCAGCGGATCCCCTTGAGACAGAGTCTCTTTGTCATCGAGTCATCAAAAGCAGATTTGCCAAGCAGACAAACGGTAGGGACATTGGATCCAAAGTACAGGTAACACAAAATAGTCCTCGGAAATTTATCTCCCCGGTTAGTCACGTTTTTTACCCCCTTACCTGCTATAAAACTGGTTTGGGCTCTCGGGTGTGGTTATGGGGAAGATAGGTGGATAGTGAGGGACATATTATCCGTTGTTTCCCTTATTTGTTTAGAGTTTCAAAGTTACATAATGCTCCAATTTCAGATTTTTAAAATGCTGAGGGTGGGATGGTGTGTTGGAATTTCCATTTCTTCGAGCACTTCAATGGTCTTGAGGTAGAGGGGTCTATAGCATAGCATGATTTCCATGCTTGCTGACTTTTCCCTGCATGGGGAGGACAGGAGGTCCTAGCCCCCAAAGAGTTCAGGTTCATTCCCTTATAAGTCATTCCTTTCACATATTATGTGCCAACCAACACTTGCCTCATTTCCCTACTTAGGTTTATCTGGAAAACAAAGGTTCCTCCCAAAAATTGTACGATTGCATGGTTAGTGGCATTAGACTGGATAAAAATTAACAACCTTTTACAGATTCGACGGCCTATGTGTGCATTTCTCCAGACATTTGTGTCTTGTGCCACTCCCGAGGAGAGACCAATCAACACTTATTCCTGCATTGCCCCTTTTACAGGGAGATCTGGAGATCTCTTTGCTACCACGAGAAATTTTATGTGGGCCCTTGTTACATTCCAATATGAGAATTGGTGCTACTGTGTGTTGGATTTTTTGTCAACCTTGATATGCTGAGTTGAAGTATGTTGGATTTGTTGTTCACCATGTCAACAGTTGATTGAAGCGCTGGATTTCCCATTGGAGGACACATTGGAGCTGCATATTGAGAAACACTTGGCATGAAAGATTGAAAAAACACAATCTAGGAACACAAAGGTTGTTTGCATGGAGATGCAGTATGTAGTTCATGGCCAGTGATAGCTGAAGCTGTAGAGAGAGGATGACGGAATGACAAGGGATAGTGCCAGAAGACGAACAAGTTTTGTTCCATGATTCACCCCCCCAGGGCATCTCTATCTAAGGACTCTTGTGGGCCTAACAGCCCTAGTGCGGCCGGTGCATCCCTGAAAATCAGGCTTTTGGGATTTGGGAGGTCAAAGCAATGCAAAATCCTTTGGAAAGCTGCAGTCTTGGTGCTAATCTAGACTGTCTGGTTGGAGTGAAACTCCAGGATCTTCAACAGGTGTTATATGGATGATTTAAGAGCGTAAGAGATGGTGGAAAACTTCGCATCAGTTTGGGCTTATGTAACATGTGCCCTCTCTGGGCATTTTTCAAACTTATCCAGAGACTAGCATGCTGCTTTAGTATAGGCTTGTGCTTTTAGTTTTTTTGCAACTTTTTCTACTTCGGGGTATGGCTCATCCCCCTCCATGTATTTTTTTGTTTTTCACCTCTTAATCTGATTTTGTCTCTTATCAAAAAAAGTTACAAAATATCTAGCTAGAAAATATTGTCAATGTTG
This sequence comes from Viscum album, assembly GCA_963277665.1. Lineage (NCBI taxonomy): Eukaryota > Viridiplantae > Streptophyta > Magnoliopsida > Santalales > Viscaceae > Viscum > Viscum album. The sequence continues at coordinate 1,142,703,053 of OY728127.1, forward strand.
TTTACCACTAATATGATGATGACGCCATATCAATGACAAAATGAAGACGTATCCGTGGAATAATAGAAACACAACACGGCTGGCAAACACATGAAGCCTTGTTACTAATCTAAGAAAAATATGGATTTTAATATTATGTTTTTCATGGAAATTGTTTGCTATTAAATTGGTAACATTGCAAATTAATGCTCCGCATCCATTTCCATGTGACTGAAAGAAACATTCAATTGGAAAAATCATTTAAGGGACACGACCCCTAATATGGCAGCCAATAAGATGTAGATCAATATAATGACCTTTTTTTGCAAGTGTCTCGAAATAACCTTTAGTTAAAAGCCCCAATTTACATGGCATGTCACAGAATCCTCATTAATTTCGATTTTTAACCACATTCACCAGATCTGGTATGATCTTATTTCAGGAAGGATGCTTGAAAGAGGACAAAGAGGGGGAAGATAAGAGTCTCAATGAATTTGCTTGGATTGAAAAGGAATTTTTTGGCTGAGGTGGAAAGGAAAAAAATGACATTCTACAAATTCAAATGACTTGCGCCAGCATGTGATTCAAACAAAATTGCAGCCACACTAAAACAAAAATGTAAAACAACTTTAGCCACTTCATCAAACGCATGAGAACCAACAAAAGAGGCATATAGGCAGTTATCTTTATGAAAAAGGATGAAAAAATCACAGCAACAAATTCTCTGAATCCTCCTCGAGTAATTGCAAACAAATGTCAGGAAAAATGCTATCAAATGATGGGGAAAAAGTATCCTTCCAAGCAAACCAGAGGTGCATTGCCTACCTTGAGAGTAGATCCATCAGGAGCAGGATAAGCAAGTACAAAAAGACGATCAATCAGAAAAATCGCAGGATCCTTGCCCAAACTTTTCCAAGGAACCTAAAAAAAAGCAGTAGTATGGAAATTATCCAGTAAATATCATGTTTAAGTAACATCAACCAACAAAAAATTATCTTCAAAATTAACATATGATTAACAATATACATTCTTCAAGAATTCAAAATCATGAAACCAATAATAAGCATTTGCAATGTTGTCAAAGACAATGTGTACTCTTAAGTAATAGATGTTATTAAAACGCTGGGTGTCACTTGACCAATTACCTGGGAAATGTGTGGGGGCATTATAAAGAAAAATATTAAATTAAATATTTCTACAAAGATGTTTCCCAGTCAATGTCATCATCATCCTTCAGATGAGCAAAAAAAGTGTGTGAAAGATAAAGCCAAAAAAACTTTTATGCATCAAAACCATCCAAAAACTCGTAGAAAATGATTAATAAGGGTATCCCAAACACCATTATTGTCATCCATAAGAACATGTCATCATGGTATAAAAATTCACATATAATCTAATGAAGGAAATATGCCATAAAGCCCATACACATATGATGTGTTTTGGCCTATATTGTAAGGTGCAATATAGTTATGTGTGTGCATATATATATATAAACCAAATGCATGTTACGGTTTTGGCATGTCATTGGCTATAATATAAAGATGTCTTAGCCACTACCTTGGCATGGTAGTTGAACGTAGGGCTAACGTTTGAAACTTCTATTGCATTGGTTGTCATGATTGTAAACGTTTCATAAGATGAAACGATAGGGAGAATGAAATGGTCGAGGGTTACAACCTGTTTGTAACTGCATGCTTACCTCATAACGCGGAGTTAATACATGCTGGTTGGCCGAGGCTATAAAAGGGTGGTCGAGGCATGAAAATGGGTGGGTTCAGTGTGCCCATGTTCCTGTCAATTCTCCATCTACCCGAAGATCGCTTCTCCTCCTCCCTTTACCACCAGAGACACTATGTCTTGGAAGGCAGGAGCGTTCTGCCCATGCGATGGGTGATTCAATACAACCCATGGATACAACATGAAGGCCAGAGTTCGATGGGTGCCTCTTACTGCTCTTCATCAACCACATTGATCAAAGGCAAGAGCATGAGTCATCATCGGTATAAGGCACACGAGTTCTTCATTTTGCTTACTAGCATTGTTTCAGTTTCAAGCATGGTAGATCTTGGGAAGAGGTTTTTAATTGTTTATGTTGTATTGATCTAGTGTTAATTAATCCTTAGAAACTCATTAGTGGTATCAAAGTCATGTCATGATCATTTGATTCTCAAAATCATATTTTAAATAAAGAATATTTGATATCGTTTTTAATGTCGTATTGTATATTGTTAAAAACGATATATATTTTCTTTTGTGGCTTGGTGTACGATATTGGATATCATAAAAAGCGATTGGGTCGTGCCATATGATATAGGATATTATAGGCGGCGAGTTAGTTCAAATCCTTTGGTTTTTGATATATCAAAGCGTATAATATATCTTGTCGCAACATATGATGGCACCAAAGGATCACCAAAAAACAGAGCAATGTATTGTTCATATTATGTAACGCATATCATAAAACCTAATGTCGGGCACTGGTTATTCATATGAAAATGCATACTTTCATATGATGCAACTAGTGAACACGTAGAGATAAATGTGTTTGATTGCGATCATGCCAGATCTCTTTGTAGCTTGAGTAGCAATGATCATTTGTTAGAAGTCGCTTTTTGCTTACACTCACGAATTCAGGAATTCATATTTGTTAACGCTACAAAGGCCCATGGAGTCACTTTGTGGTTGACTGAATTAGGATTGAGTTTGACTTGATGAGTTGCTCTAAAAATGTTTTAGAGTTTTATCCAAAAGGAGTTTAGGATGGGCATTCACAAGGTATTGCATATGATGCGATACGCGATGACGTTAATGATAGCTTTCCAAAACTATTTTGAAAGATAAAAGGAGTTTTGGGTATGGTTTCACAAGTTAGTGTATATGATAGAATATTAGATGAAATGACAAAGTCGACTTTAGGGCAAGTGGGAGATTGATGGGGATATACCCTAAAGCCCATACACATATGATGTGTGTCTTGGCATATATCATAAGGTGCCATATGGTTATGTGCAAGGGTGGCCTATCAATGAATGAGTATGTGTCAAGTGGGGGTTGTCCGTATGAGGGAAGAGGCTTTAGTTGTTGTGTGTAGGGGACTAATAAATAACTATCAGGGGCAATGGTGTAATTTGCATTTAATATGTGCAAGGGTGGGCTATCAATGAGTACGTGTGAAGTGGGGGTTGTCCGTGTGAGGGAAGAGGCTTTAGTCGCTGTATGTAGGGGACTAATAAATAATTGTCAGGGGGCAGTGGTGTAATTTGCATTTAATATTTGTTGGGGCAGTGGTGTAATTTGCATTTAATATTTGTTGGGGCTGTTAGAGAACAGGTTTGAGGTTGTTGGGGTATTAAATAAGGGAGGAAGGCATGTTGGGAAGGGATACGGATATTCTTTTGGCATTCACCTTGGTTTGTTGGGGGTCTCGATCTTGGGAGGTCGGGCAAGGCTCCGGGAAGTGGTCTTCTGCGGAGAGGTTTCTTCTACTTCTATCTTCTTCTTCTCTCTCTTTCTCTACTGTACATCTCAACTCTGTTAACAGATTTGGAATAAACAATTGATTCTTCTATCTCTTTTCTATACTATCGAGTTCATTGTCCTAACAACATGCAGTAGTTGAGGAAACAGGCCAATAGTAACATTGTAATTAAATAAAAAATTTCTTAATGAAATTATAGTTATCAGGTTTCTACCTATGAATATGCAACTGAAATTCACTGCATGTGAAAAGAAATAACAAAGAACTCCAAGTACCAGCCCATGAATAGTAACTACAGAAGTACCTTCAATGTTATAGTACCAACAAAACCAGCCTTGACCGTGACAGGAAGTTTCAGTGAATTGAGTGCTTCTGCCTTCAATTTCAAATCTTTGAGAACAAGATCACCTATTCAAGAAGCATTGGGAAAATTAAACATCAATTAATAAAAAAATGATGATAAAAATAATATTAATAAATGTCAAACTTAACTTGGCATAGATAAGAGTTTTAATAGCATTCATCAAGAAGAGGTTTTTCTGTTTTTTCTAAATATTAAACTAGCTACACATCATGAGTAAAGCCAAAACATTGCTACACATCATGAGTAAAGCCAAAACATGCAATTGATTTTTTTAACAAAACAAAACATATTAAAGGTAAATAAAAGGTGTCCATAAAAAAACAAAAAATGTTCACAAGAAAAAAATCAACATATTCCAAGTTAGCATCGGTGCCCACAAAATTATGTTAACTGGGTTTCTGAATAAAGACGGGTATTTTGAAACTTCGAAATCATGTGTATAAGAAAGCAAGAGAAGGTACTCAAAAAGGGAAGCAGGATCAGGGGTGGAAAATCGAAAGACTTTAATGTCATGGTGATTGAATGACAATAGGTGCTTAAAAAGAAAAGAAAGAGAAGCCTTCCAAAAATTCATAAGCAAATTATTTGAATCTATCATGCATCAATTATGCTAATAAAAACCCAGCCACAACCAGAAAATCAAATCATAAAGAACAAACAAGCCTTGGAGTTTATAGTCTTGGGCCCTTAAAGGTCATTAATACACCACATTTGCGAATACAGTACTAACAGTATACAGTAGATTGAAAAAAAGTTCGATAAAAAAATGTAATGAGGATACAAAACTGCCACATACATTATAACCCTAATGTTAGTTTTTTGACACATACTATAAAATATTGAACTTAAAACCAACTGCTAACCCTCATCAAAGATAATTACTGAAAAAGGGGGGAAATCTTCTATCAAGAATCAGATAACAACACAATAAGTTTGACCTGCCGCTGCATTAATTTACAAACACCATAAATTGTTGCAAGACTTTGTCCTTGCTCAAAAAATATACATGTTGTTCAACAGTTGAGATTACAAATTTTGTAATACAAATTGCATCTACGAGGGCATGATCTGGAGAAAGAATCAAAACATTTCAAAAAAATGGGGCAAATTGGATATTTAAATACAAACCCTTCCAAACACTAATTCTGAGGGCCTCGGTTGAGAGTCCATGTACATATTCACCTAAATATCGCTGAAGCAAATGCAAAACCTGCAATTAAAATCAATAACCTTTTAATTTGCATGTTACAGAAAAAGAAGATTAAAAAAAACTAGAGCAGTTGCATCGTTTTCCAAACTCATTTACATGATGTCCATTCACCATAAAACCAAAATAATCACAAATACACCTCAGCATTAAAATACATAATATGTAAGGCCAGCCATAAGCACTTGGGTGGTTTTTATAGTAATATACTTCAAAACAGAATAGTGGGGTCGTACCCTTGGGGGATCAAAAATACATCAAACACTAAATTATTTGAAGCAATTTGATGATGGGAAACGTAGTCAATTTACAACGGAGTCAAAATATTGTAAAGTAGCTTAACAAGCCCCGTGGTCCAATTACTCTACTCATAAAAACATGCCAGATTAAGCGCCGCATCTTCAACCATCGAAGAAAAAAGCACCGTATATTTTATTAATATTTCAACCTCGGCACAAAAACAGGACCGTGATAATAAAAAGGTAATTAATCTTATTCACAGTCAATTATATTACCGAATTTCAACATGGAGACAAAAATAGAAAACTTCATTTATTAAGGAACAAAAAGATCAGACACCCCTAACCAGCAAACTCATCAAGAAAATCATTTAAACAATGGAGAGTAAAGAGAACGCAACAAGTCGTACACGAGCTTCAAACATGGTGATCAGGGCAGGTCCAATGTCATGCGAATCAAGCTAGCGTCCATTGCTTTCCCCAATCGACAATCGTCATGGGTTAATGGTCGTTGAAGGGAGTGCAAATCAATTGAATCGTTGTGTACTTCAGGTTTAGTAGAAACGATCTTGCAAGGCCCGGAGAATGGAAGGTGATAATTTATCGTGCGAGGAACGAGAATGAAACAGACACGGTCAATTTTCCGTCCGGATTTTAATCGCACCACCACAGGCAAATTTAGGGTGGGGGGGCCAATTTTTTTTTTTTTTTTAATGGGGCAGGGGAGAGATTATTTAGGGATATGGGTTTCTTTAGCGCCAATTGAAGTGGCACTATAGTTTTTTTTTTTTTTGAATTTATTATATTTATTATGTTACATTTAATATAATTAGATAATTTTAAATAATTGTAAATAATTTAGATAAATAAATTTATTTATAATAAATATTTATAAATTATAATTTATTTATAACAAATATTTATTGTAATAAATATTTATACATTGTAAATAATTGTATATAATTTAGAGAAATAAATTTATTATTTACAATTATAATTTATTTACAATAAATATTTCTTATTATAAATATAATTGCTAAAATAAATACAATAATTTTTTTTATAATGTAATATTACAATGCATTTATTATACATTTATTATACATTTATTTAAATTTATATTTATAATAAATATTTATAATAAATATCTAATAAATATTATAATATTTATTATAATAAATATACATTTATTTTACATTTATTATAAATATTATAATGTTATAATATTATAATATTTATTATAATAAATATCTAATAAATGTATAATAAATACTATTATAATAAATATTATAATAAATGCATAATAAATATATAATAAACGTACAATAAATATTATTATAATAAATATACATTTATAATATTTATTATAATAGATATATAATTACAATAATTAAATAAATATAAATATAATAAATATATAAATATAATAATTGTATATTTATAATAAATATATAATTATAAATATAATAATTATATAATTACAATAATTATAATAATTATATAATTGTAAATATAATAACTATATAATTATAATAAATATACAATTATAATTACAATAATTATAGAATTATAAATATAATAAATATACACTTATAATTATTATATAATTATAATAAATATATAATTATAAATATAATTGTTATAGTTATTAAAAATTATATAATTGTTATAATTATTAATAATTATATAATTGTTATAATTATAATAAATATATAATTAGTGTAATTACATAATTATAATATATAATTATAATAAATGTATATTTATATTAATATTTATAATAAATATTATAATACTTATTATAATAAATATACATTTATTTATTATAATAAATCTACATTTATTTTATACATTTATTATTATAAATATGTACAATAAATGTAATATGATACATTTATTTTTTAATTATATTAAATGTATATTTATAATTATATAAATGTATAATAAATATAATAAATATAAATGTATAATTACATATTACATTTATTATAATAAATAAATAACTACATATTACATTTATTATAATAAATAAATGTATATTACATTTATAAATAATTACATATTTATTATAATAAATAAATTTATATTACATTTATAATAAATGTATATTTATATAAATAAATGTATATTAATAAATATTATTAATGAAAATTAATAAATGAATATTTGTTAATAAATATTATAATAAATAAATGTATATTTATAATTACATTTGTAAATGTATATTTATAATAAATGTATATTTATAAATAAATATTATTAATAAATATTATTAATGGATATTAATAAATGTATATTTATTAATGAATATTATAATAAATAAATGTATATTTATAATTACATTTATAAATGTATATTACATTTATAAATAATTACATATTTATTATAATAAATAAATGTATATTACATTTATAATAAATGTATATTTATATAAATAAATGTATATTACATTTATAATAAATGTATATTTATATATATAAATGTATATTACATTTACAAGTAATTACATATTTATTATAATTAATGTATATTATATTTATAAATAAATAATCATTTATTCAGCTAATAAATGTATATTTATTACATATTTATTATAATAAATAATTACATTTATTTATAATAAATATCCAATAAATGTATATTTATTATAATAAATAAATGTATATTACATTTATAAATAATTACATATTTATTATAATAAATAAATGTATATTTAAATTTATATAATTATAGTATATAATTATTCATAGATATGATAATTATACAATAAAGATAAATAATTACATATTACATTTATTATATTATAATTAAAAAATAAATGTATTATAATATTTATTATACATTTATTATACATATTTATTATAATAAATATACATTTATAATAAATGTATTATAAATATTTATTATAAATTTATTATAATAAATATTATAATAATATTTATTATAATAGATATTATAAATGTATATTTATTATAATAATATTCATTATACATTTATTAGATATTTATTATTATAAATATTATAATATTTAATTATAATAAGTATTTATTATAAATATAAATGTATTATAAATATTTATTATACATTTATTATACATTTATTGTGTATTTATTATAATAGTATTTATTAATATTTATTAGATATTTATTATAAATATTTATTATAAATAAATTATTTTATTTTATTTTTTGTATTTATTATAAAAAATATATAATTATGCATTTATTGTATTTTTTTATATTTATTATAATAAATAAAATTATATATATATATATGGGATTTGGGGGTGGTGTGGGTCAAAGCGCCACTTCAAGTGACGCTTTTGCACACTTTTTGTTCAGCGCCACTTGAAGTGGCGCTGAACAAACCCATTTCCCTAATTTAAAAAAACCCTACCCCATTAAACTAAAAAAAACCCACCGTCGCACGTCGTGTTACAAAAATAAGAAAATACGAATAAATGATTAGGAGAGGTACAAAAATTATACAAAAGGACGTGAGTACATAGTAATGCAAAAAAATGTAGTTTATAGAGGCTAATAAATACGTAATATTTTTCAGTTCATGTCATGCAAAAGCTGGCAGATTGGATATATATTGCACTGCATGCATGGTCAGAGTGAAACGACATAGTTCTATGCGGTATCATTGAAATTCCATAGTGAATATGCATAGGGCCGACCCTAGGGCAAGCCCAAAGAGCCCATGGGCTTGGGCAACACACAAGAAAGAAAAAAAATACAAAGAAAGGGGCATCAATTTTATTAGTTTACTGTAGCTTTCAATGTATTTTGGGCAAAAATTTTAATATGGGTCTAGGGCAACGAAATTCTCCGGGCCGATATGCATGTAGCTGTGTAAAAGACTACTGATTAATTAGTGAAATTGCATATTTATAAGCAGATAGATTTAAATTGGGTAAAACAAATTAAAGAGGACAATTAAAAGAAAAATGATTGATTATGTCACGACCCGTCCTAGTGGGGCCCGTGCCGCGACTCCCCAAACCCGCCTCCAATAAGTCATGGGCTGGTGACCAACACCGAGTAAGCATATCATTAACATGGGATGCATTACCTATATATCTGTACGCACACACACATCTCCAAGCCCACAAATGCTGAAATGTAAAAACGCTAAGTAAACCATACATGCAAAACACTAGATATATATATATATATACACACCACAACCAGAGTGCAACAGGAAAGTAAAGTATAATAAGGTAAATCGGGCCAGTATACAAGTCCACCAAAAGAAAGACTGAACACAAGTGAATTCACAAGTTCCTGAAACTCATTGGTAGAAAACTTTGCCTGAAGGGTAGGCATAGGACACCTGTCGGAAGTCGTAGAAGCACACATCATCTGCCTGATCACTCTAAGCACCGCCTGGTCCTGGTTTACCTAGGACTGTGTCGAAGCGTCGATCGTCTGCACAAGACACGACACGTGCAAGCAAAGCCCGTGCAAGGATGAGTAAAACAATACTCAGTAAGATACCTCAAAACCACAAAGAAAAGTACACCACAAAGAAAGTACACCAAGTACATTACAAAGAAAGTACACCAAGTATGGTCAGCTCACACTGGTATATGTCCATGACACATATACCAAGAATATCCAGATATACTCATAACAAACCACAAGGTAAGGAGGGTAAGTCACAACCAAACATCAACCACATGATTCTGCTCGAGGCACGCTCGTTCCGGGAGAACTCACTCCTCGAGCCTTGATATCATCGAAGAATCTTACGAAGAGGTCCCGTTGATTTGGGTCCCGCCCAAAGAGAAAACATTGGTCAAGGTCATGATATACAGAGAGAGGATCCTTCCCAAAGGATACCGACAACCCAATCTGTATTAGCCCGCAACGTAGGGGATCCTTCTCACAGGATACCGACAACCCTACCGATATGACCCACTGGGTGGAGGATTAACATCTTGCGCTTGGAGGTCACGTCAATTCCCACAAAACTCCATCAGGGGTGATAGAGGATCACTTTAGTCCCAAGAAGGGATTTCACAACTTTATCTGGGACTCGACCTCTAGAGGGGGTTACTATCCAGTGATGTGGACACAATGTCGTACCGAACCCTCGAGGAAAGAACCAAGGGAAACTCTGCACCTACACTGGTCTACACTAAAAACCCATCAAGCCTTCTCAAAAGGATTGTCTTGTCGCAAGAGTCCCAACGCCACACACAGCTCATCAAACGGATCTTCCGTTTGAAAGTTACAACCACTATAGTGAAAAAGGGGTCTGACCCGGCCCGACTGACCTGACCCGGTCCGACTGACCCGACTCCACCTGGTCGGTCTGGGTCGACCCGAATCAGTTTGGCCCATTGTGCCGCTGGACTGCCGGAGCGGCCCAGTTGCTCCAGCCCGGCTCGCGTCGCGCGAGTCGACCCTTCTCCATCGAACGTGGCCCACCTATCTGCGCCCCACCCCGGTCCACGTGGTCGTCCGACCACGTGGTTGTCGGTGCCCCGGTCAATGCGATCGGGTCGCGTCGTGTGGCCTCCCAACCGCTGCGGGGTCCTCCTTCGTCACGGTCTCGCTGGACCGCACCTGTCATGACCCGTCCCCCAGGGCTCGTGCCATGACATCCCCCAAGCCCGCCTCCCGAAGGCCAGGGGTTGGCGACTAGCGTCGAATGCGTCAACCTGCAAGTGGGAGGCATTTGCGTGAGTATTTGTACGCACGCACACACAACCACGTCCCAAAGCTGAAAAGGTAAACATGCATGTCACTAAACAACTATTGAGTAAAAGTAAAAACTGTAGGTCAAATGGGCCATAATACAAACCCAACAAAAGATGAATTGAAAACAAGAAAGTACAAGGAAACTCTGAAAGCCGTATGCTGAAAACCCCACATGATGGGTAAGTGTAGAGTAGCCGCTGGAAGCCGTAGAAGTACGCCCCGCCTGCCTGGTCTCACTGGGCACCACCAGGTTTTGGGTCACCAAGTCCTCCGTCAAGGCGGCGATCATCTACACTAGACACAACACGTGTGGGCAAAGCCCGTGCAGGGGTGAGTAACAATATACTCAGTAGAGACCCCAAACCAACAAGGAAAGACCACAAATCAATCCACAAAGAAAACCACGAAACAAGAAAAGCTCACACCAGGTATAATCTAAAGTATGAAAGTAGGACCATCAGTCATATCATCGAACACCTTGGGCTGCTGGAGAACTCCTCCTCAATGAGTACAGTGGGTTTGTCGGGTCATACATAATCCACTTCCCACTAACCTTAGACTGTTGTGGTACTCATCTCTGATGAGTACTGTGGGTATGCTGAGTCACAGAGAAGTTGCTCCCCACCGTGGTCATATTGGGTCACACAGAAGCTGCTTCCCACCTTAGCCATACTGAGGTACTCCTCCTATCGAGTATCGTGGGTCTGTTGGGTCACACAGAGTCACTCCCCACCATGGGTTTGCGGGTCACATAGAGCTGTTTCTCACTGAGCCATCATAACTGATCTACACAGGGTTGCTTATCAGCAGTCTTTAGGTCTTATCCAACCGCAGGGTTTCCGCACGTAGTGCGCTTGATTTTGGGAGAACCGCTCCTCAAGCCATTCATTGAATTTCGACTTCCATGAAAGTCTCCACAGAGTATTCCAAAAGATCTGCCTCGTCACGAGGGTTCTAACACCATAAACGGATCGTCAATCGGACGTCTGGTTTGAAAGATATTGATGTTTTTCCAAAAAGAGGTCGGTTGGGTTTGGGTCCGGTCCGACCATGTTGGACCGACCCGAACCGTGCTCCACCGACCCAACCTAAACCTAGCCTCGATCTGGGTTCGGACCGACCTGATGGGGCGGCCCGCGCCCTACCCGGTCCGCCATAGGCAGACCGATTCTTACCTGGCCGGGATGCGGTTGGAAGCCGCATCTGCTCCCCTTGCCTCGCGGGTCATCCGCAGGGCCAGTTCCTCTGCCGCGATTAGTTGACCACAACCTTGCCGCATGCGATGTGGTGCGGTGCCGCATCTGCAGTACCTCCGACGCGGTCGGGCGGCCGTGTCCGTCTGCCGCCAGCCGCCAACACGGAGGTTGGCGGCTTTTGTCGCACCGCTGCAGCCCGAGCCGGTCGCGACGCTCCTTCTGGCGCGCCGCCCCCCACCTGCAGCAGCCGTCGGGTTCTTCTACGGACCTCTGGGTCCACTCCAGTGGTCCGTTCTTCGAACTGCTTGTACCAACGACCTTCGGGGGATGTCATCTTCCCTGCGATGGCCTCAAATCCTCCTTGCCGCCTCTTTGAAGATGCGACCATGAAGAACACACAAAACGCACAAGGTGGAGGGGCTCGGGCCTTATTCGTGTTAGCTCACGCCCTCTGCATTAGAGGTTTATAAACATGAGATATAGAATTTAAGTTCTATATCAATAAATCAAATAATCCCAGTGCAAAACCCCAAGAAAAGTGCCCTCCCACAAGAACGAACGATTCACGGATCAACCTGTTCATGGGTTGATCCATGTTTGTCATTTAGAATAAAGAACAAAGAAACTTAAAACAGAACAAACCCCTACCCAGGTTGGATCGTTCGTTGGCAATGAACAATGTCATTGCGTTCGTCGTTTTGTGATCCTCTATTTACGGTCATTGGTCGATCATCGTTGGTGACGATCCGTTCAAAGGGGGGTTGGCATTCGTCATTGTCACCCACCAAAGCTTCAGAGCAGAACCAGAATTGTGCCAACAATCATGCATTGTTTTCTTGGCCATTAAATGACAAAACATGAATCAGTGTTTCTATTACGTTTCTGTTATGAAGTCGTTATGTTGTTTCATTTAATGAAACAACGTATTCAGTTTCACTTGGTTTGCAAACTATTAAGATGCAATGATTTGAAAATTCAGAAAAATAAAATAAAACAAGTTTATTTTATTTTTAACTTTTTCTTTAAAAAGTATGAAAAATAACTTTTTCTCTTGACCTGTGCCAGTCGAGGTTAAGTTCATTCTAGGCGAATCCTGACGTTCTGAGTTCAACGGTGCCCTCAAATTTTTGATCCGAGCACTGGTTTAAAAATTATAAAAACCTGCTCACACATTTACTTAAATGAATTTAAAAATTTTCAAAATTCTATTCCGGGATCACCGAGCCTCAAAATCAAGTGTCGTTAAAGCATCTGGTCTCGAAATAATTCCATCTAATTTTTTAAAATTGGGACATTACAGTGTCCGCCGCAACCGCCCTGCCAGCGGCTTCACCTGGTCATCGCCTAGCCCGATTTTCTTGTCAGGGTGGTGCCACTAGCGGCCTCGCCTCGCCATGCTCCACCTAAATCGGCTGGAGTCACCACCTTGCGCTGCCGTGGACCGTATGCCACCATGATTTTGAATTGTCGTCGCAGATCATGAATGATGAGGAATAAAGAACGAAAAACGAGGGAGAGACAAGCACATGAACACCCAAAATGGATGGATATTAGCCTTATTCATGTCGGCTTCAATCCATTCATGTTTGAATTTAAATAATGAAGAGGGAATTGAATAAATTCTAACATGGATCAATCCAATAACAATCCCCACAACAGAATAATCCCAACCCGCAATACGCACGACCCATGGATTAATCCATTCATCGATTAATCCACATTCATCATAGGGAATAAATTACAGGGAAGGAAATCAACATAATTCACACCATACCTTGAGTTTGGATCGTTTGAAAATGTAGATCGAAGTTGTGTCGTCACGTTGTTCGTCGATTCGTCGATGCCTGATCCGAGCTCCGATCTCTAAACCGTTGTTGCCAGCGAGAGAGCCTCCTTCTCCTTGCCTCAGGAAAACTTTAGGGTTATGAAAATAACCCTGAATCTCTAACAAGGCTTATTAAAAAATAAAATCACCGCTGCGTCGTCACGTAACATCCATTTATTTTTTTTAAATATTTTAATAACATTCACGTCCAAAAACTAACTTTCACCCTCGACCCGTGCCGATTGAGGTTAGATCCCACCTAAGGAAAACACCCCCTTACAAACTCTATAGTGGTTTCAGATTTCCAATCCAAGTTACCTTTTATGAGTTATTAACATTTGAAAATAAAATAATTTTATTTAATAATTTTATTTACGGTTACGTCCCAAAAACTACTTTTCACAATTGACCCGCGCCGACCAACCTTAGGTCACGCCTAGGGTAAAATCGCTGCTTTGAAAACAATGATGCCCTCAAATTTCTGATCCGAGCACCCATTTGGAAGTTAATTTTTTTTATGAAAACTGCTCGCACACACTATTAAAAGTTTAACATATTTCAACAATTTTTTCCGGGCACACAGGGCCTCAGAATCACATGTCGTCTTATTTCTTGATCTTGGAATTTCCCCAATTAATTTCTAAAAATAAATTTGGGAAAATCTGAGCCATTAAATTCTTCCCACCATAAGGGTTTACGTCCCCGAAATCCAAACTCAGAGTTACACAAAGGACGAGGGTACTGAGCATGAACCTAAACCTCTCACTCTCATGTTCTCTCCTAGAGATTCTCATGTCGTCATCGAACATACACTAAAGGAATTGATTTTCCACAAAACATAATTTCCTTTCGATCCTCGATCTCCACGACCATGATGAAAAGCAAGTGTCACGATCTAAAACTATCGTTGATAGAATTCCATGGAGTTGAACTATCTCCTGCATGTAGAGGCATCCCAAGCCCTCTACTGAACTCTGCTCCTGTCTAGATAGGAGGTGGGCCGACTCGATGAGTCGGTCTATGATCACCCAGATAACATTGTGTCCCCCAAATGTATGTGGTAAACCTATCACGAAGTCCATCGATATCCTTTCTCACTTCCTTCCTAGCACCCAAGAAAGAAAAGGAGCGACCCTTTCCAAGCACACGTGGCTCAACATGGCGAGTTAATAAACCAAGAACTAATGAAAACAAGCACCTATCTTTCACATAAATAGGTAAGCATGGGTTCAACCCATTCTTTCATCCTCAGTGTCCTTCCCGACACCCATATGCATATCCTGATGCATCTCGCCACTCTAGGCATCCACTACTGCCACAAAAAATTGGGCCTCCCTACCCCATATATCACAACATACCTACAAGATTAGCCATCCTAGGCTCACATCACATCATAAGCAGTAGGAAAAAAACATAGAAACCAAGATCTCATCCCTATAATAAGGCATTCAGCCTTTCCACACAATGAGCCCTCTTGGTTCCAAAGGGAAAGTAATGCCCAAGGGGAAAGTCTGGAACTTCATTACCACAAAAACAGTTTTTCCCAGCGCCCCCCTTTATCAGCGCTAACAAAAAAGTGCTGATAAAGGGGGGGGGGCTTTATCAGCGCTCAAAAAAGCGCTGATAAAGCCCCCCCCTTTATCATCACTTTTTTTAGCGCTGATAAAGGGGGGGCCTTTATCAGCGTTTTTTTAAAAGCGCTGACAAAGGGTCGAATTCAAAAAAAAATTAAAAAAAATATATTAATATATTAATATATAAATATAGTTATATTGATATAGATATAATATATAATTTTTAAATATATTTTAGATAAGTATAAATGTACATTAACACCTAATATACTTAATATATAAGATATTTAGTGAAAATGGCTTCTTAAAAAATTAAAAAAATATTTTTAATTAATAATTTGCTAATTATTACGGAGTAGTATTCATTTAATAACAATTTGAAGACTAAAAAAAATAAAAAAAATAAAAAAAGATCCAAAATAAGTTGAAAACACAACTCAAACTTCAAACGACCATAACTTTTGATACGGATGTCCGTTTGAGCTCTACAACATATCAAATCGAAGCCTGCGATGATCTCTACATCTTTGTGACCCAGGGGGACCTTGGTTAAGCATTTTTCGAGGCCAAAAGAGGCCCAGAAGGCCTCCAAATCTGAGTTTTTAGTCGGGGTACCCAGATTTTTTAACATTTTGTGGGTTTTCAGCCTCGTTTGAGGGGGTATTATTGACTTTTTTGGTGGGGACTGAATTTATTCCAAGGTATTACATTCATATTGATATTATGTCTTTTAAATTTTATCGTTTTTTTATAATGTACTGCTATTTATAATCAAATATATAACTATATGTACATATTTTTTATATATTCACACCTAAAAATTAAAATTTTAAAATAAATAATTAAACATATTTACATATAAAATATATTAGCTCTATATAAATAATAACTAATATCCATTTTATTTAAAATACCAATATATGAATATTTATATAACTACTATATATTAATATAACTATATATATATATATATATTAATCTAGCTATATATATATATATTAATATAACTACATATATATTAATATTACTATATAAATATATATATTAATATCACTATAAATATATATATTCATATAAATATATATATATATGTATATTAATATAAATATATATTACTATACGAATAAATATAACTAAATATATATATATATAAATAGAGATCTATATTAATATAACTATATATAGATATATTAATGTAACTATATATATATTAATAAAAATATATATTACTATACGAATAAATATAACTATATATATATATATTAATATCACTATATATATATATTAATATAACTATATATACATTAATATAACTATATATATATATATTAATATAACTATATATATATTAATATAAATATATATTACTATACAAATAAATATAACTATATATATATATATAGAGAGATATCATGAAATAGAAAACAAATCAAAATAGAGTAGTGGTAAGGGCTTAGGCGCGCAAGGGGGAGGTCTCGAGTTCAAAACCTGCTGGAGGTAGAGGCACGCGCATGAGGGTGGATGTTGGGGGCTAGCGCTGATAAAGGGTGAAGGGGGTGCGTGCGGGCACTGGAGGGGCTAAAAAGCGCTGTTAAAAGGGGGGATCAAGAGCTATAAAATCCCCCCCCCACGATTGGCATGATTTTTGTAATTTTTTGTATTTTTTTGTAATTTTTTGTAATTTTTTTTTTTAATTTTTTAATTTTTTTTTTAACTTTTATCAGCACTTTTTTAGAAGCGCTGATAAACGGGTCCTTTATCAGCGCTAAAACGAAAGCGCTGATAAAGGAAGCGCTGATATAGGACCCCTTTATCAACACTAAAAAAACGCTGATAAAAGGGTACTTTTATCAGTGCTTTTTTTAGCGTTGATAAAAGACCCCTTTTATCAGCGCTTTTTTTTAACGCTGATAAAAGGGGTCTTTATCAGCGCTTTTTTTGAGCGCTGATAAAGGGGACCCCCCCTTTATCTTCACCGGCTTTAACAGCGCTTTTCCTAGCGCTGTTAAAGGCCCTTTTTAGCGCTGATAAAGGGCGTATTTGTAGTAGTGCTTCCTCAGAACCTCCTCCTTCAACATCACTGGTACTGCCGTGTGTCCCCTGAAAAGAACAATGTTCTCCCCACCTTTTGAATATCCATCAGGGGTATGCCCTGTGAAAATATGAGCATGTCGAGTCTCGTAGTCGATATCCCCAAGCTATGCCCCCATGAATCACTATAAGAGTGGAGGGGTGACAACCATCGACTGGAGGTAAGCTTCTCCATCACCATCCAAGAAGGATATCAGTAGTGCGACCAACTACTCAAATGCCTCATTTAATATAACGACCCATACTTTACATACATTGTTAATACTTAAAAATTGAAGCACACTTATTACAACATATGACAAAACCACAAAGGACCGTATAGGTATAGTGTCTTTAGAAATTGGGAAACATAAACAACTGGTTCATAAATCTTCTACAGTATCTCCCATTTATTTCATCATATCTAGGGTCCCTTTTAGCATATTATACTTAATATCCATCTTCCTGACCTGGGGAAAAGAAAACATACAAAAAGGGTGAGCTCAAATGCTCAACAAGGGCAAATAAAGGAAATAAAAATCATATCATATCTTTTTGAAAATCATAACCTGCAAAATAGATCATAATATCTTAACATGGAATAAATCATAGAAGTGAAAATGAGATCCCCATAATCATAACATAAAACTTGAAACTTTTTGGCATGCACACATAATCATGGAAAATCATTTCTTGTTAGTCATGACTCATTGCCAAGACTATCTTAGCGGACAAAGTCCATTTCTGAACCGAGTTCACTCCTCGTTTCAGTCCTGTATCACTGAACCGAAATAACCTTCCGTTCCAGCCATGTCTATCTCATGAGATATAAATCTTTACCCAATGCATTGGAGGGAGATATAGGTCCCACCCATCTTATAATGAATCCTTTCTTATGTGTGCCACATAATCATAAATCATACATCATCGCATAACACATGTAACAAAAATGGGATTCTTGAAACATCATGACATCATAAAACAAATTATATAAGGTAAATGACTTCATAAAAATAATTCCCTCACAACATAATCAACTCAATGTAATAATAGGGATAAAAGAAGAACCCTATATTATCTTAGATGGAAAATAATTTTGATAAAACATTTGAACTCCATTCTTGAGGAAAATATCCTTTCTACTTCAAAAACACTTTTCTTTTATTAACATGTCATACAATTATAAACTAAAAGAAGTTGATTAAAAATAAACATGAAAACTTATAAAGGAAGATTCTTGGAAATAATGTTTTAAAAATCCATTCTTGCCGTATAAGTTAAAAAAACATTCTTCGTACTTTTGTCGGAAAAGTCAAAAAGTACCTCGTACGAAAAACGACAAAATATTCCTTTCATATTCTTTACTAAAAACTCACCGAAGGGTAAAATTGGATTTAAACATTTGTAGGTGGATGTAAATAATATTTCATATTCAGGAAACATGGATGTGGATGATAAAATACACCCCAGTAAATACTAAAGTATAAACAATCTCAGATAAAAATGAGATTGTGATATTTCCCTTACCTTAGGTCTGATTTGCTTTGTACGTGTCCGAAGCTCCTGTATAATGGTTTAAATAATGTTATTGACTTATTCTAGAATCATACATATTGATATGATATCATATATGGTCATATTCTTAACTTCTTATTAGTAATATTTCATTGTTACTTGTTACTCGGGTCTTTATTGCCTTTTGTTCTTATGCGTGTTTTTCCGAATAAATTCTTATTATTCTTTTAAGAATATAGATACCTTATATCAGAATGGTATTAGTGTAACATATATCATATTTATTCATTCAATTCATTTATATAATTACTATTTAATGATGATCATGTAGAATGAGTCGCATCACATCGTGGAGACGGTATTCCGTACGTACGCATGAGCGATGATATTGTTCCCATGATCGTGGAATTGTATTTAAGTGTATTTATACTATTTCAGTATCAATATCACTTTATAATAATCATATATAGTTACTCATTACACCATTATACCCATCCTTGTAAGGTGATGGTGGAAAATAGATTACACCACGGCATGGAGACGGTATTCCGTACGTACGCACGCGCGGTGATTTCATTTTTCCGTAGGATGGATAGAAGGTGAATTAGGGTTGTTTCATATTTATAATAACATATCAGTATGTAATTAATACTTATGTTATTACTTTATCATGAAACAACTAAAGAAGAAGAAGTTGAAGAAGAAAGAAATTGAAAAGATCAGTAATAGATATTACCTTTTCTTTGAAACGCCTCTTTGAATCCTCTACTTAGGGAACTAAGATTGGTCTTTGAAGAAGACCAGGACCTATAGGATTATTCTAGGGAAGTGTAGAAGGGAT
The DNA here is from genome assembly GCA_963277665.1 of Viscum album. NCBI lineage: Eukaryota > Viridiplantae > Streptophyta > Magnoliopsida > Santalales > Viscaceae > Viscum > Viscum album. The sequence continues at coordinate 1,142,723,052 of OY728127.1, forward strand.
TTTGGCAGGGGTTGGCCGAGCTTGAGTGCTCAAATTGGTGTGAGGAGGAGGGGGAGGAGGTGCCCTTTTATAAGGGAGGAGAGGGGCACCTTAGGAATATCTCAAAATATTATTTTATATTAAAGTCAAAATCGGTTTATAATGGTTCCAAAGGGTCTTATTTCGAAGGTAAAGTGGGTATGGGTCGAAATACTATCAAACAATAGGATTTAGACAAGTTTAGGTTATTATTTTAACCTTATAAATTAGATTTAACTCTAAGTTAAATAATTTAACTTTTACCGTGTCTTTTTGTTTTCTTACACTATATGGTTAATACACTTACTATAACATGCCAAACGAACCCAAAATTGTTTATTATTAATATATATATCCTTATCTAAGTCATTTTGCTGAACCTTAGATTTTTAGGAATAAAATAACAATTAATAATATAATATTTGATTTAAAAACTATTTTGTGTCAATTTTGACACTATTTGATATATGATTTTTTTGAAAGTCATAACAAAATTATATGTTCTAACCAAGTTTATTAAATAAACAATAATATATAATAGTAACCTATAAAATTAGTGGAATTAATAAAAAGTCTCAAATTACATTTATTTGAGCATTTATAACATCAATTATGTTAACATTTCCTTAAAAGGGTAATTACTGCATCATCGTTGTGTCATAAATAAATTAATTTATTTAAAGTCTAAAAATTATAAATAAAATATAATTATGTAGGAAATCTTTTTATATTTCTAATGAATATTTATAATCGAATTTATCTTATGTATAAACCCATATTAAAAATGTTTTAGTTATTAAAATTTGATTTTAACTATTTTAACTATTCATTAAATAAAATAATATTAAATGTCATAATCGAATCCAAGTGGACCTAAATGGTCATATTATATTAATAAGGTTGTTTTTGGTCGAATTACACTTATCCAATAGAATTAGGACATGTGTTAGGGTAATAGTAATATCATATTTACCCTTAGTTACCCAATTTACTATTAACCGCGGTAAAAAAAGTAAAAAGTTATTATTCACCAAAAAATTATTTTCATCTCATTGAACCACATTTTACTTACTGATATCAACCGTGTCTGTCAGATTTTCGAAATTCCATTCACATAAGCAGTAAAATTAAGTTTTATGCAAAATTTAGTTTTTAACCTACCACTTAGTGGTTTCACTATTCATCAAAAATTGAAAGTTTTCAGAAAAATACCAAAATTTCACCCTAGTCTAATTTCGGTATTCCGAATCCAAAAATGAATTCCATTTTGAAAAATAAAATTCACAAAAAGTGGTTATTACTATTTATAACAGCTAGTTTTAATAATATTTTAATAGCATATCGTTGTTTAGTGAAACTCGGTATTGCGTACGACGCAAGCTATCGAGGAAGGTCGCGATTACGTGTAAAGTAAGTCAAGCTAGTGTGTAGTGAAAGATTCCTTTGATGATATATATATAACATAAAAACAAAATATTACTCATAAAAATCTCGGGTGTTACATTCTACCCCCCTTAAAAAGAATTTCACCCTCGAAATTCGTCACTTTGTAACAAACAGATGAGGATACTTCTCCCTCATCATATCCTCAAGCTCCCATGTAGCTTCTTCAAGTTGGTGGTTCCTCCATAAAACTTTCACCAAGCGAGTGGTCTTGTTTCGTAGGACTTTTTCGCTACGATCCAGAATCTCTATCGGTTATTCTTCATAAAAAAGATCTTGCTCCAGCGGTACAACTTCTGAGCTGAGTACATCTAAAGGATCAGGTATGTACTTTCTCAGGAGAGATACATGGAACACATCGTGAACTTGAGAGAGATTCGGTGGAAGCGCCAATCGGTAATCTACCTTTCCAACACGATCCAGTATTTCGAAAGGACCGATATATCTAGGGCTCAACTTCCCCTTCTTTCCAAATCTCATAACCCTCTTCTAGGGAGATATTCGTAAGAACACTTTATCACCCACTTCAAACTCTAAGTCTTTTCTTCGGTTGTCGGCATAACTTTTCTATCGACTATGAGCTGCTCTTATGTGTTGTTGAATAGATCTGACCTTTTCTGCCATTTCATCAACGAGATCAGGTCTTAATAGCTTTCTTTCCCCAACTTCATCCCAGCAAGTTGGAGTCCTGCATTTCTTTCCATAGAGAGCTTCATAAGGAGCCATCTGAATACTGGAGTGAAAGCTATTATTATAAGAAAATTCCACCAAAGGTAGGTGTTGATCCCAACCTCCTTTGAAATCCATAGAGCAAGCTCTCAACATATCTTCTAGGGTTTGAATTGTTCTCTCAGACTGACCGTCTGTTTGAGGGTGATAAGCAGTGCTGAAACTCAACTCTGTATCCAGAGTATGCTGAAGACTTCGCCAGAACTTTAAGGTAAATCTCAGATCCCGATCAGATATAATAGAAAGTGGTACTCCATGCAATCTTACCACTTCCTTTACATATATCCTGGCAAGCTGATCTAGAGAGAAATCCTCTCTAATAGCAATAAAGTGTGCAGACTTTGTAAGACGATCAACTATGACCCAGATAGCATTATTGCCTTTGGATGTTTTAGGAAGTCCTGTGACAAAGTCCATAGTGATATTTTCCCATTTCCATTCGGGTATGGGTAATGGTTGTAACATCCCCTTAGACTTCTGTCTCTCAGCTTTAACTTGTTGACAAACCAAGCATCGAGAGACATATTCAACAACATATCTTTTCATTCCATCCCACCAGAAGTACTCTTTCAGGTCACTATACATCTTTGTGCTTCCAGGATGAATAGAGAATGAAGAACTATGAGCCTCATCCAGCATCTCCTTCTTTAATTCGGGGATGGGAGGAACACAAACCCGATTCATGAACTTTATTATCCCATCACAATCAAGGTTGAATTCAGGAACATTTCTCACCTTCTTTTGTAACTCGACATCTTCTTTCTGTACCTCTTTAATCTTCACATGTATAGATGGTTGAACATTCATTTGAGAAAGATAAGAATTTTCCCTTTCCATTATAATTCCAAGATCCATCCTTTGTAAATCCATAAATATTGGATCTTTCGTGATCCTCATCATGAATAAACTAGCATGGTCTTGTCGACTTAATGCATCTGCCACCTTGTTTGCTTTCCCAGGGTGATAATGGATTGAGCAGTCATAATCCTTAATCAGCTCCAACCATCTTCTTTGACGCATATTCAGCTCCTTTTGTGTGAAAATATACTTTAAACTTTTATGATCAGTATAAATATCACACCTTTCACCATAAAGGTAATGCCTCCAAATCTTTAATGCAAAGATTACTGCAGCTAACTCCAAATCATGAGTTGGGTAATTTTGCTCATGTATTTTCAACTGTCATGAGGCATAAGCTATCACCATATCATTTTGCATAAGAACACACCCCAATCCCTTCTTGGATGCATCACTGTAGATCACAAACCGTTCTCCACTACAAGGCAGTGTGAGCACAAGTACACTGGATAACCTTCTTTTCAACTCCTTGAAATTCTCTTCACATTCCTCTGTCCAAACAAACTTAACTCCTTTCTGAGTCAACTTGGTGAGTGGATTAGATAATCGTGAAAAATCTTTCACAAAACGTCGATAATATCCAGCCAAACCAAGAAAACTTCAGATCTCAGTTACTGTTGTTGGTCTCGACCATCTTTCGATAACCTCTGTTTTTGCTGGATCCACAGATATCCCCTCTTTTGAGATTATGTGACCCAAAAATGCAACTTTTTGAAGCCAAAATTCACACTTGGTAAATTTGGCATAAAGATTCTCCTTTCTCAGGGTCTTCAATATAATTCTCAAGTGATCTTCATGCTCTTCCTTGCTCTTTGAATAGACAATAATATCGTCTATAAAGACTACCACAAATTGATCAAGATAGTCTCTAAAGACTCTATTCATTAGATCCATGAAGATAGAAGGGGCATTAGTAAGACCAAATGGCATCACTATAAATTCATAGTGTCCATACCTTGTACGGAAAGCCGTCTTTGGTATATCCTCCCTTTTGACCCTTAATTGATGATACCCTGAACGAAGATCAATCTTGGAAAAGTATTGAGCTCCGCGTAGTTGGTCAAATAAGTCATCAATGCGTGGGAGAGGATATTTTTTCTTGATAGTGATCTTGTTAAGTTCTCGATAATCAATGCAGAGTCTCATTGATCCATCTTTCTTCTTAAAAAATAGAACAGGTGCTCCCCAAGGTGACGCACTAGGGCGTATGAATCCCTTATCAAGATTCTCTTGGAGTTGCTTCTTCAATTACTGCAACTCAATTGGGGCCATTCTATAAGGTGTCTTTAAAATAGGCAAAGCACCCGGTACGAGTTCTATTGAAAACTCAACTTCACGATTTGGTGGAAGACCCGGTAATTCCTCCGTAAATACATCATCAAACTCCCGTACGATGGGCATATTCTTAATCGTGAGTTTCTCACCAACCATTTGAGATAAATAACCTTCATTTAGTGGAATCAATACCCATAAAATGGAAGAAATTTCCACTGGAAGGTTATGTTCATCCTTGCATTGATAGACGATCATAGATTGATCTGGAATATGAAATGTGACTTCCCTTCTTTGGCAATTGATATGAGCTCCATATAAAGAAATTCAATCCATGCCAAGAATCACATCGAATTCCACTAAAGGAAGGATCATAAGATTTGCAGGAAGCACTTTCCCACAAACTTCAATTGGAGAAGAATTATAAACTTTTGATGCGATTGATGTGCCATTAGGTGTTGTCACAGCTAACTCAACATCTAATTGTTGAGGTAATACGGTGATACCCTTAGAAAATTATTCAGAAATAAAAGAGTGGGTGGATCCAGAATCAAATAAAACATTTGCTACTTTAGAGTGGATGGTAAGTGTACCTTTCACCACTTCGTTATCGTACTCCACATCGCTGATAGAAATTGCATGTGACTTTCCTTTGTCTTTAGCCTTAAGAGTTTGTTGAAGTCGACCATCATCATCAACCCTTGGATTTGGGCATTGATTGGCATAATGCCCCATCTCCTTGCACTTGAAACATTGAAGTGTAGTAGGTTCATTCTCTGTATCCCTTCCTTTATTTGCATCATTAGACATCTTATTCCCATTATCGCGACATTCAAATGCCCGATGACCTTCCTTTCCACATTTGAAACATTTACTTATCCCTTTAAGACAACTCCCTCCATGTTTCTTTCCACACTTTGAGCATAAGGGAAAGCTCATCTTCTTTTCAGTGTGCTCTTTAGATTTTCCTTTGAATTCCATTTTCCTCTTCTTATCAAACCCATATGACTGATGGGTTACTCCAATCTCCATCTCTAATTTGAGAGCACAACGAACGATTTCCTCGTAGCTATTGAAGTCCCTTATGGCTAACGCCCTTCGAAGACTTGGTTTTAAGCCACTAAAGAATCGATCGATCTTACTCTCAGGTTGGATAATAATACCAGAAGCGTACCTTGCAAGTCTTGTAAAATTTGCTTCATAGGTACCAACAGATTCATCATCCCTTTGCTTCAGTTCAAGAAACTCTTTCTCCATCTTTGTTCGGAGAATACGAGGGAAGTACTTATTGAAAAATAAGTTCTTGAACTCGTCCCATTCCATGGACTCAATTTCATCCCTTTGCCTCATATTCTTAATAAGATTCCACCATTGATCAGCATCTCCTTCCAAATGATACACTACTAGGATGAATTTATCATGTTTAGAACATTGAAGAACTGAAAATATCTTTTCAGTAGTACTAATCCATTGTTCAGCAACTAATGGATCAGTAGACCCACTGAAAGAAGGGGGACGCTGCCTCATGAAGGATTCAACAGAATGTTGCTCCTTCCTTTGCTCGTTTGGAAGTCCTGCATGATTCATAGCTTGAGAAAGTTGTGTGAGCATGGCTACAAGATTTTGCATTCCAGCTCCCATATCGTTTGGTTTCTCAGGGGGACAATCATTGCATTGCCCATCGCATTCCGTATTAACACGGTTCCTTCGGGTTCCATCCATTGACTAAAACCAAGAAGAATAGTGTGAGCAACACTAATTATAATAGGAAAACCACATAATTCAAGAATAAAATTTTCACGCTTAAGGTCTTATACTAGGTTATTCATGGCCATTTCTAAAACACTAAGATTGTGTTCTATGCTTAGACTTATCCTTAGGGTTCTTACTAAGGCTTTCACATCCTAGTTTCCAAAGGTTGACTACACCTTTCCTCTGATACCAACTATAACGGTCTGGAATTACTTCCAGTGGACTATAATTGATACCTATCAGGGCACTCCATGGGCGGCTACACCCCCTGGGTGGGACACACCACCATCCCCAGTGGCAGCCATTTCCTCATGAAGCCCTTGGGCGGAGAGCCATGCTTCGTCCAACGCTCACATGTGAGAGTTCCCAAGGATCGGATACATTCCTACATCCTTTGCCTCTGATACCAACTATAACGACCCATACTTTACATACATTGTTAATACTTAAAAATTGAAGCACACTTATTACAACATATGACAAAACCACAAAGGACCGTATAGGTATAGTGTCTTTAGAAACTGGGAAACATAAACAACTGGTTCATAAATCTTCTACAGTGTCTCCCATTTATTTCATCATATCTAGGGTCCCTTTTAGCATATTCTAATTAATATCCATCTTCCTGACCTGGGGAAAAGAAAACATACAAAAAGGGTGAGCTCAAATGCTCAGCAAGGGCAAATAAAGGAAATAAAAATCATATCATATCTTTTTGAAAATCATAACCTGCAAAAGAGATCATAATATCTTAACATGGAATAAATCATAGAAGTGAAAATGAGATCCCCATAATCATAACATAAAACTTGAAACTTTGTGGCATGCACAAATAATCATGGAAAATCATTTCTTGTTAGTCATGACTCATTGCCAAGACTATCTTAGTGGACAAAGTCCATTTCTGAACCGAGTTCACTCCTCGTTTCAGTCCTGTATCACTGAACCGAAATAACCTTGCATTCCAGCCATGTCTATCTCATGAGATATAAATCTTTACCCAATGAATTGGAGGGAGATATAGGTCCCAACCATCTTATAATGAATCCTTTCTTATGTGTGCCACATAATCATAAATCATACATCATCGCATAACACATGTAACAAAAATGGGATTTTTGAAACATCATGACATCATAAAACAAATCATATAAGGTAAATGACTTCATAAAAATAATTCCCTCACAACATAATCAACTCAATGTAATAATAGGGATAAAAGAAGAACCCTATATTATCTTAGATGGAAAATAATTTTGATAAAACATTTGAACTCCATTCTTGAGGAAAATATCCTTTCTACTTCAAAAACACTTTTCTTTTCTTAACATGTCATACAATTATAAACTAAAAGAAGTTGATTAAAAATAAACATGAAAACTTATAAAGGAAGATTCTTGGAAATAATGTTTTAAAAATCCATTCTTGCCGTATAAGTTAAAAAAACATTCTTCATACTTTTGTCGGAAAAGTCAAAAAGTACCTCGTACGAAAAACGACAAAATATTCCTTTCATATTCTTTACTAAAAACTCACCGAAGGGTAAAATTGGATTTAAACATTTGTAGGTGGATGGAAATAATATTTCATATTCAGGAAACATGGATGTGGATGATAAAATACACCCCAGTAAATACTAAAGTATAAACAATCTCAGATAAAAATGAGATTGTGATATTTCCCTTACCTTAGGTCCGATTTGATTTGTACGTGTCTGAAGCTCCTGTATAATGGTTTAAATAATGTTATTGACTTATTCCAGAATCATATATATTGATATTATATCATATATGGTCATATTCTTAGCTTCTTATTAGTAATATTTCATTGTTACTTGTTACTCGGGTCTTTATTGCCTTTTGTTCTTATGCGTGTTTTTCCGAATAAATTCTTATTATTCTTTTAAGGTTATAGATACCTTATATTAGAATTGTATTAGTGTAACATATATCATATTTATTCATTAAATTCATTTATATAATTACTATGTAATGATGATCATGTAGAACGAGTCGCATCACATCGTGGAGACGGTATTCCGTACGTACGCATGAACGATGATATTGTTCCCATGATCATGGAATTGTATTTAAGTGTATTTATACTATTTCAGTATCAATATCACTTTATAATAATCATATATAGTTACTCATTACACCATTATACCCATCCTTGTAAGGTGATAGTGGAAAATAGATTACACCACGACGTGGAGATGGTATTCCGTACGTACGCACGCGCGGTGATTTCATTTTTCCGTAGGATGGATAGAAGGTGAATTAGGGTTGTTTAATATTTATAATAACATATCAGTATGTAATTAATACTTATGTTATTACTTTATCATGAAACAACTAAAGAAGAATAAGTTGAAGAAGAAAGAAATTGAAAAGATCGGTAATGGATATTACCTTTTCTTTGAAACGCCTCTTTGAATCCTCCACTTAGGGAACTAAGATTGGTCTTTTAAGAAGACCAGGACCTCTAGGATTATTCTAGGGAAGTTGAGAAGGGATTTTGGCAGGGGTTGTCCGAGCTTGAGTGCTCAAATTGGTGTGAGGAGGAGGGGGAGGAGGTGCCCTTTTATAAGGGAGGAGAGGGGCACCTTAGGAATATCTCAAAATATTATTTTATATTAAAGTCAAAATAGGTTTATAATGGTTCCAAAGGGTCTTATTTCGAAGGTAAAGTGGGGATGGGTAGAAATACTATCAACCAATAGGATTTAGACAAGTTTAGGTTATTATTTTAACCTTATCAATTAGATTTAACTCTAAGTTAAATAATTTAACTTTTACCGTGTCTTTTTGTTTTCTTACACTATATGGTTAATACACTTACTATAACATGAAAAAAGAACCCCAAATTGTTTATTATTAATATATATATCCTTATCTAAGTCATTTGGCCGAACCTTATATTTTTAGGAATAAAATAACAATTAATAATATAATATTTGATTTAAAATCTATTTTGTGTCAATTTTGACACTATTTGATATATGATTTTTTTTGAAAGTCATAACAGAATTATATGTTCGAACCAAGTTGATTAAATCAACACTAATATATCATAGTAACCTAGAAAATTAATGGAATTCATAAAAAGTCTCAAATTACATTTATTTGAGCATTTATAACATCAATTATGTTAACATTTCCTTAAAAGGGTAATTACTGCATCATCGTTGTGTCATAAATAAATTAATTTATTTAAAGTCTAAAAATTATAAATAAAATATCATTATGTAGTAAATCTTTTTATCTTTCTAATTAATATTTATAATCGAATTTATCTTATGTATAAACCCATATTAAAAATGTTTTAGTTATTAAACTTTGATTTTAACTATTTTAACTATTCATTAAATAAAATAATATTAAATGTCATAATCGAATCCAAGTGGACCTAAATGGTCATATTATATTCATAAGGTTGTTTTTGGTCGAATTACACTTATCCAATAGAATTAGGACATGTGTTAGGGTAATAGTAATATCATATTTACCCTTAGTTACCCAATTTACTATTAACCGCGGTAAAAAAAGTAAAAAGTTACTATTCACCAAAAAATTATTTTCGTCTCATTGAACCACATTTTACTTACTGATATCAACCGTGTCTGTCGGATTTTTGAAATTCCATTCACAAAAGCGGTAAAATTAAGTTTTATGCAAAATTCAGTTTTTAACCTACCACTTAGTGGTTTCACTATTCATCAAAAATTGAAAGTTTTCAGAAAAATACCAAAATTTCACCCTAGGCTAATTTCGGTATTCCGAATCCAAAAATGAATTCCATTTTGAAAAATAAAATTCACAAAAAGTGGTTATTACTATTCATAACGGCTAGTTTTAATAATATTTTAATAGCATATCGTTGTTTAGTGAAACTCGGTATTGCGTACGACGCAAGCTATCGAGGAAGGTCGCGATTGCGTGTAAAGTAAGTCAAGCTAGTGTGTAGTGAAAGATTCCTTTGATGATATATATATAACATAAAAACAAAATATTACTCATAAAAATCTCGGGTGTTACATTTAACAACTGCAAGATGTATCTCCTGCTGAGAGTGTCTTCCACCACGTTCCCCTTCCCAGGAGTATAGAAAATATCATAGTCATAGTCCTAGAATAAATCTAGCCATAACATCTGTCTCAAGTTCAAATCCTTTTGAAAGAAGATATACTTGAGACTCTTGTGGTCAAAGTAGATGGTAAACCGCTAACCCATTAGGTAGTGTCACTGCATTTTCAATGCAACGATTATCGCTGCTATCTCAAGATCATGGGTCAAATAGTTCTTCTCATGTTGTCTCAACTGGTGCGAACCATAGGCAATCACTGCTTGAACCTTCATCAAGACACAACCATGCCCGATCCCTAATGCATCGTAGAACACTATATACCCTACACCCTCCTCTGGTAGTCGCAATATGGGAGCGCTCGTCAACCCATGCCTCAGCTTCTGAAAACACTATTGAAACTTCTATGTCCACACAAAGGGCTTCCCCTTCCACGTCAAAGCCTTCAAGTGTGTTGCTACTTTGGAAAAGTTAGATATAAAACTCCGATAGTACCCAACCAAACCCAGGAAACTCCGCACCTTGGTAACACTCCTGGGTGGCTCCTAAGCAAGAACCGCCTCAATCTTCGCTGGATCCACTGCAACTCCAGCCTCCGAAATGACGTGTCCCCTAAATTGGACCTCTCATATTTAGAACTAAAACTTCTAGATCTTCCTATAAATCCAGTTCTCTCAAAGTGTGTCTAGGACCATCCTCAAGTGTATCACGTTCTCCTCCTCGGATGCTGAGTACACTAGATGTCATCAATGAAGACAACCATGAACTGACCTAAGTAAGGCTGGAGGATCTCGTTCATGAGTCCCATGAACACTGTTGGGGAGTTCACCATGCCAAAAAACATCACCAAGTACTCGTAGTGGTCATACCTACATCTGAAGTCCGACTTCGGTATATCCTCATCCCGTACACAAAGATGGTGATAACCAAATATAAGGTCTATCTTCGAGAACCACCTCACTCCCTTCAGCTGATTGAATAGGTCTTTAATCCTTGGTAGTTGATACTTATTTTTCACGTTCACCTAGTTCAGGTACTAAAAGTCCACATATAACCTCAACACTACTGGAAATGGGGTTTATTTCCATGCATCTATCCCCACGGTTCTTTAAACTGTGGGGATAGATTGGTTTTAGTTGTATATACCCACAGTTTTATTAAAACCGTGGGTATTCAAAATTCCATCAGACCTAACTATCGGGATCCTCCTCCTCAAACTTCCATCGTGCTCCCTGATTCAACCCTACCTCCCCAACCCTCGACTCTCGACCCTGTCCTCCCCTCCCCGACCACCGCCTCTCGGCCCTCTCCTCCCCTCTCCGACTCCCCTCCCCAACCTCTGACTCCTGGCTTTGACTCCCAGATCCGCCTCCCAGCTCCGCCTACCGGCTCCCGACCTGGACCTCCCAGCCTTCTCCTCTACCTCGACATCTCGGACATCGCCTATTAAAACAAGGTAATATTGTACATCTTACTGCGAATCAGGATGTAATTTTGAAATGATTCAAGATCTATTGGTATTTGGTAAAATCCCGGCTAGTTCATCCTTTTGGAAATAAGTTCTGGAATACACAGAAATTAGTCAATCAATTATCGAACTTTTAGGGTTTTAGAAACTTAAAATTTATCCCTACGGGGCGTGGATACTTTCACATACTATTTTCTTCTCATGAGCTAAAGAAAAATGCATGAGTAATTGGATATATTGTGTTAATTCTGAGAATAGTGTTCTTGTAAGAGTGGGATCACAGATTTAATCTTGTTGAGGTGATGAACTCAATGGATTAGGTTTGTTTGAAAATATTTGGTATTTATTGGATTTTATGTCTTAAAAAAAATCTCTATGAAATTGATGCTACTCTGGGTGTTTCCATTAAAATGGACCAAGAAACAGAGGAATCCAAGTTTGGCTTCTATGCTTGTATCTTGGTCGAAGTGAACCTAATCCCCCTTTACATTGAGAAGGTATCATTCTGTATGCTAGATAATGATTTTGGTTTGAAAATTGAATATGAGGATACCCCACTTTTTTTCAGGGTTTCAAGCCACTGATATTGTTAAGGATGAACGTCGTAATGATTTATCATGATATTTTTATTCTAATAAGAGGAAAGATATAAAATGCTATTTCAGGAATAAGAATGGTGCTGAGTCTCTGATAATTTCTGACTCGAATTATATAATTGATATAGGTTGTGAGTTAAGGTCAGATGGTACCCCATATAAGGATGCTCAGGACTACCCAGGTCAGGGGCAAGATATTTCCTTGAGGGGCCAATCTTTTTGAATAGGGGTGGTTCAAGATACGGCCGATGGTGATGATATGGTTAGGTTATGGGTAGTTGGAAACTCTCCCATTTCAAGATGGACATGTTTGTGGTGAGAAATATGGTAAGTGAAACTAGTATTATAAGGATACCGTGGTCCTAGATTCATAGGGAATGGATCAAAAAACATGGTATGAAGTAATGGAGGGGGATTATAATGATGTATAGTCTTGATATAGTAATATGGTTAGGTTACTAAATTTTCATTTTCTCCAGTATTTTTAGGTTCTACTTAATAAAATAATGATGCACTACTGGAAATAAAGGATATACCAACGGTTCTAAACCGTTGGTATAGGCTGGAAAACCGTTGGTATATTCTATACCAACGGTTGTCCAAACCGTAGGGAAGTAAGGCGTGGGGAAATATTTATACCAATAGTTTGAACTAAACCGTTGGTATAGCCCACTCTATGTCTTGATTTGCCAACGGTTCTTGTTGAACCGTTGGTATAGGTTTACCCAATGGTTTAAAACCGTTGGGAATTCTATGATTTTGATATTATACCAACGGTTTACAACCGTTGGTATAGTTTTTTTCCCAACGGTTTCAATGAAACCGTTGGCATATGTTCAATAAAAAATACTATACCAACGGTTAAAAACCGTTGGTATAATTCTTCTCAAAGTATACCAACGGTTGTAAACCGTTGGTATTGTGTATTTCCAGAATTGTTGCACAGCAGCCCCTCCTGTGCTGCAGCCCCTCCTGTGCATACACCTGCATACAAAACAGCACTTAAAACAGTGAAAACTTAAAACAACAAAAAAAGACCACCTCTTTGATTAGAGACATGGTGAATAATTCCCCATTTGAATCTTAATATGACAACAATCATCCAGTATAGTTGAATAAGAGTTTCAATAACTCAAATATTATTTACACCCATTTCAATCTTCATATGACAACCACTTTTCTAATATATGGTGAAAAGGTATTTTCTTAGGAGTATCATCACTTGTGACTCCATAAGTGCCACACCGGGCCTCGGATTGAGGCGGGGTTGACTGTTACATGTCACATATGATCCATGAATCATTTTCCTAAAGTTTCAACACAATCAGAATCCGTTTGATCGGTTTGGCGTATGTACGTAAAATATTGTCCATTTTGAACAAAAGAGAGGCAGTTTGGGTGGTCCCGGCCCCACGGTGACTCCAATTGAGGCGGTGTTGACTCGTACACATCAAATATGACCCATGGATCATTTTCCTAAAGTTTCAACAGAATCCGAAGGCGTTTGGTCTGTTTCCCGTATGTCAGTTGTTGATATCACTTACAATTTAGTCCATTTTAACAAAAGAGAGACAGTTTGAGTGGTCCCGGCCACAACGTGGCTAGGATTGAGGCGGAGTTGACTCTTACACGTCAAATATGACCAATGGATCATTTTCTTAAAGTTTCAATAGAATCTGAAGGCGTTTGGTTGGTTTGGCATATGTCAGTTGTTGTTTTCACTTAAAATTAAGTTCATTTTAAACAAAAGAGAGGCACTTTGAGCGGTGACGGCCACACCGGGCCTCTTATTGAGGCAGGGTTGACTCTTACACGTCACATATTATCCATGGATCGTTTTCCTAAAGTTTCAACATAATCAGAATCCTTTTGATCGGTTTGGCGTATGTACATAAAATATTGTCCATTTTTAACATAAGAGAGACAATTTGGGTGGTGTCGGCCACACCACGCCTTGGATTGAGGCGGGATTGACTCGTACACATCACATATAACCCATTGATCGTTTTCCTAAAGTTTCAATAGAATCTGAAGGCGTTTGGTTGATTTCCCGTATGACAGTTGTTGATTTCATTTACAATTTAGTCCATTTTCAACAAAAGAGAGACTGTTTGAGTGGTCCCAGCCACAACGCAGCTCGGATTGAGGCAAAGTTGACTCGTACATGTCACATATGATCCATGGATCGTTTTCCTAAAGTTTCAACAGAATCCGAAGGTTTTTGGTCGGTTTGGCTTATGTCAGTTGTTGTTTTCACTAAAAATTAAGTTCATTTTAAACAAAAGAGAGGCACTTTGAGTGATTTCAGCCACACCATGCTTCGGATTGAGGCGGGGTTGACTCATACACGTCACATATAATCCATGGATCATTTTCCTAAAGTTTCAACATAATCATAATCCATTTGATCGATTTGGCGTATGTACGTAAAATATTGTCCATTTTGAACAAAAGAGAGGTAGTTTGGGTGGTCCCAGCCACACGACGCCTTGGATTGAGGCGAGTTTGACTCGTACACATCACATATGACCCATGGATCGTTTTCCTAAAGTGTCAACAGAATCCGAAGGTGTTTGGTAGGTTTCTCGTATGTCATTTGTTGATATCACTTACAATTTAGTCCATTTTGAACAAAAGAGAGATAGTTTGAGTGGTCCCGGCCATACCACAGCTCAGATTGAGGAGGGGTTGACTCGTAAACATCAAATATGACCCATGGATCATTTTACGAATGTTTCAACAGAATCCGAAGGCGTTTGGTTGGTTTGGCGTATGTTAGTTGTTGTTTTCACTTAAAATTAAGTCCATTTTAAACAAAACAAAGGCACATTGAGTGGTGTCGGCCACACCAGGCCTCTGATTGAGGTGGGGTTGACTCGTACACATAAAATATGACCCATGGATCGTTTTCCTAAAGTTTAAATAGAATTCGTAGGCGTTTGGTCAGTTTTCCGTATGTCAGTTGTTGTTTTCACTTAAAATTAAGTACATTTAAAAAAAAGAGAGGCACTTTGAGTGGTGTCGACCAAACCGGGCCTCGTATTGAGGCGGGGTTAACTCGTACACATCACATATGAGCCAAGGATCATTATCCTAGAGTTTCAACACAATCCGAATCCGTTTGATCGGTTTGTCCTATGTACATAAAATATTATCCATTTGGAACAAAAGAGAGGCAGTTTGGGTGGTACCGGCCCCACGGTGGCTCGGATTGAGGCGAGGTTGACTTTTAAACTTCACATATGACCCATGGATTATTTTCCTAAAGTTTTAACATAATCCGAAGCGTTTGGTCGGTTTCCCGTATGTCAGTTGTTGATTTCACTTGCAATTTAGTCCATTTTGAACAAAAGAGAGACAATTTGAGTGGTCCCGGTCACACCGCAACTCGTATTGAGGAGGGGTTGACTCGTACACATCACATATGACCCATGGATCGTTTTCCTGAAGTTTCAATAGAATCAGAAGTCATTTGATTGGTTTGGAGTATGTCATTTGTTGTTTTCATTTACAATTTAGTCCATTTTCAACAAAAGAGAGACAATTTTAGTGGTCCCGGCCACACCGCGGCTCGGATTGAGGATATGTTGACTCTAAAACATCACATCTGACCCATGGATCGTTTTCCTAAAGTTTCAACAGAATATGAAGGCGTTTGGTTGGTTTGACGTATGTCAGTTGTTGTTTTCACTTAAAATTAAGTCCATTTTAAACAAAAGAGAGCCACTTTGAGTGGTGTCGGCCACACCGGGCCTCAGATTGAGGCGGGGATGACTCGTACACGTCACATATAAAAAATGGATCATTTTCCTAAATTTTCAACACAATCAGAATCTGTTTGATCGGTTTGGCGTATGTACGTAAAATATTGTCTATTTTGAACAAAAGAGAGGCATTTTGGGTGGTACTGTCCACACGGAGCCTCAGATTGAGGTGGGGTTGACTAGTACACATAACATATGACCAATGAATCGTTTTCCTAAAGTTTCAACAGAATCCGAAGGCATTTGGTAGGTTTCTCTTATGTCAGTTGTTGATTTCACTTACAATTTAGTCCATTTTGAACAAAAGAGAGACAGTTTGAGTGGTCCCGGCCACACCGTGGCTCAGATTGAGGTAGGGTTGACTCTTACAGGTCACATTTGACTCATGTATCATTTTCCTTATAAGTTTCAATATAATTTTAATGTTTTTGGTCGGTTTGGCGTATGTCAATTGTTGTTTTCACTTAAAATTAAGTCCATTTTTAACAAAACAGAGGCACTTTGAGTGGTGTCGGCCATACCGGGACTCGAATTGAGGCTGGGTTGACTCTTACACATCACATATGAGTCATGGATTGTTTTTAAAAAGTATCAACACAATCAGAATCCGTTTGATCGGTTTGACGTATGTACATAAAATATTGTCCATTTTAAACATAAGAGAGACAGTTTGGGTGGTGTCGGCCACACCGCACCACTAATTGAGGCAGGATTGACTCTTACACATGAAATATGACCCATGGATTTTTGTGATAAAGTTTCAATAGATTTGGAACGCATTTGGTCAGTTTCCTGTATGACAGTTGTTGTTTTCACTTACAATTTAGTCCATTTTCAACAAAAGACTGGCAATTTGGGTGGTCCCGGCCCCACAATGCCTCAGATTGAGGTGGGATTGACTCTTACAAATCACATATGACCCATGGATCATTTTCCTAAAGTTTAAATAGAATCCGTAGGCGATTGGTCAGTTTTTCGTATGACAGTTGTTGTTTTCACTTAAAATTAAGTACATTTTTAAAAAAAGAGGCACTTTGAGTGGTGTCGGCCACACCGGGCCTCGTATTGAGGCGGGATTAACTCGTACACATAAAATTTGACTCATGTATTGTTTTCCTTAAGTTTCAATATAATCCAAATGCGTTTGGTCGGTTTGTTGTATGTCAGTTGTTGATTTCACTTAAAATTAAGTCCATTTTTAACAAAACAAAGACACTTTTAGTGGTCTCGGCCACACCGGGCCTCGAATTGAGGCAGGGTTGACTCGTACACATCACATATGAGTCATGGATCGTTGTAAAAAAGTATCAATACAATCAGAATCCGTTTGATCTGTTTGGCGTATGTACGTAAAATATTGTCCATTTTAAACAAAAGAGGGACAGTTTGGGTGGTTTCGGCCACACCGTGCCTTGGATTGAGGCGGGGTTGACTCGTACACGTCACATATGACCCATGTATCATTTTACTAAAGTTTAAACAGATTTGGAATGCATTTGGTCGGTTTTCCGTATGTCAGTTGTTATTTTCACTTAAAATTAAAGTCATTTTGAACAAAAAAGATACATTTTGAATGGTACCATCCACACCGCGCCTTGGATTGATGTGGGGTTGACTCTTAAATGTCACATATGACCCATGAATCATTTTACTATAGTATCAATAGAATCCGAATGCGTTTGGTTGGTTTACCGTATGTCAGTTGTTGATTTTACTTAAAATTAAGTCCATTTTTAACAAAATAGAGGCATTTTGAGTGGTTTCGGCCACACCGAACCTTTTATTGAGGAGGAGTCGACTCATACATGTCACATTTGACTCATTTATCGTTTTCCTTAAGTTTCAATAGAATACGAATGCGTTTGGTCGGTTTCCCTTATGTCAGTTGTTGATTTCACTTAAAATTAAGTCCATTTTTAACAAAATAGAGGCACTTTGAGTGGTATCGGCCACACCGGGTCTCTAATTGAGGTGGGGTTGACTCTTACACGTCACATATGAGTCATGGATCATTGTTAAAAATTATCAACACAATCAGAAGCTGTTTTATTGGATTGGTGTATATACGTAAAATATTGTCCATTTTAAACAAAATACATACACTTGGAGTGATACCGGCCACACCGCGCATCGGATTGAGGCGGAGTTGACTTTTACATATCAAATATGACCCATGTATCGTTTTCCTAAAGTTTCAACACAATCCGAAGGCGTTTGGTCAGTTTCCCATATGTTAGTTGTTGATTTCACTTAAAAATAAGTCAATTTTGAACAAAAGAGAGGCAGTTTGAGTGATCCTGGCCACACCGTGCCTTTTATTGAGGAAAGGTTGACTTATACACGTCAAATTTGACCCATAGATTGTTTACCTTATGTTTCAACAGAATCCGAATGCGTTTGGTCGGAGGGGAAGGGTCTAGTCGGGTACGCGGAGATTCTCGTCTACCTCTGGTACGAACCTCCCTCATACCATCGGCCGAAGAACTGAAATAATGGAATAATGAAAAGTGAACATACTTATGTACTTGTAAAATATACACATAGACAGCACATAGCTGCATCATGTCATAAAAAATAACACCAAGGATCAGACAAAATAGAAGCAGTCATGCAGAGTAATGACAAGTGCACATACAGATCAGAAGTAGCTAAAAAATTGTTGCATACATGCCATGTTTATTTCCTAAAACAGAGTAAAAAAATCAAAATGATGAAACTCTAGAATATGGGTTGCCTCCCAGGAAGCGCTATGTTTTACGTCTTCAGCCAGATGGATGGACACTGGTCAATCCTCTTGGTCCATCAACTCAGAACTCCTCTACCTCTTACAAGAACTGGTGGCCGTGTCATCAAGCTCACATGGACGCTTAGTGGGATTGATCACTTCAGGAGCATAGAGGGCATGAATCTAGTGTGGAATTAAGAGAATATAGTGCTCGTCATCAGCCAGATGCTGAGTGGGATTGATCACTTCAGGAGCGTAGCGGGCATGAATCTGGTGTGGAAGTAAGAGAATCTGGCGCTCGTCATCAGTCAGACGCTGAGTCACCCGTCGTGCGAGGTCAGATGAAGACGGGACGTGCACATCGATGATCATGGAAGAGGTAGACAAGCTATACATTGTTGGTTAAGCTGCATCTACAAATAGATTCATTTTTATATATTAGAACCTTTATAAATGTTTGTCCCATTTTTACAAACAATTAATGTGTGAAAATTGTGAAAAATAACTTATCGGATATATAAAAATGGATTTACTCATGGACATGATGCATAATATCTCAAATATTCCTCATTGGATCCCAATTTGAAATTTTAATCCATTATCAAATGTCTTATATCGATTTATTTTTATTTGGATCTTTAAGGTTGAACATTTTTGTAAAATCTAGCCAAGGGAGGATAGACTAGTGACTTGGAATACAATTGGATGTTATGTGGTGAAAACCACATTATAAGCATTGTTTAGGATATTATTGAGGTGTTTTGAGGATAAATCTATCTTTTTAGAGAAAATCCAGCATGTCCAAGTTTGGTGGTCAATGTTTTGAAGTGGGGGGGTATTTGGTGGTTGAGGAGGGGGTGAGGGGGATGTCCAAGGTCTAGGAGGAGGGGTGGGGGGCTGTCCAGGGTCCAGGAAGGGGGGCGGGGGGCTGTCCAGGGTCAAGGAGAAGGGGAGAAGGGGATGTTCGTGGTCTAGGAAGGAGGGGGGGGGGGGGGGGTTGTCCAGGGTCCATCGAGGAGGGGGGCTATCCAGGGTCCAGGGTGGAGGGTGGGGGGTTTCCTAGGGTCCAAGAAGGAGGGGGGACTATACAAGGTCCTGGGAGGAGGGTGGAGGGGGGTTGTCCAGGGTCCAGGAGGGGGGATGTCCAAGTTTCAGGAAAGAGGGGGGCCATGATATCCAAGTTCCAGGAGGGGGGACTGTCCAGGGTCCAAGAGGGGGGTGTCTAGGGTCCATGAGGAGTGGGGGCTCTGTTAAAGGGAGGAAATCCCCAAATAATTCATTGAAAATTAACTAAACTTAATCCAAAAAACATCACAATTCCAATCCATCACCCAACCAACATCCAATTCATCCTCAATATCACTAACCTTCGCATGCCATAAACAACACAACCTAGTTTATACCAAATTAAAACAGAAAACAAAAATAATAGATGGAAAACATTAAAACTAAGGTAGTACTTACATATTTAGAGTGTAGAACTACAAAATTGTTTGATTTAATATGGATCTATGAGTGGAACGAGTTTCTGAGTACTTGTATAGAGAGATCCAAGACGTTTAGGTCAAATCAAAATAGAAAATAAAAAAATAGATGAAGAACATTATAACTTACAGATTTGAAGTGTAGAAGAGAAAAATTGTTTGATTGAAGAGGATGGATGGAGTTTCGGAGACTGGGTAACGAGAGTGCGTCGGGAGAGCTTCAATTTAGGGCTGCAGTCGAGCGGAGGGGGACTGCAATCGAGCGAAGGGGCTACTGGATTTAGGGTAAAACTTTCCCAACAGTTTTTAAAAACCATTGGGAATGTATGTTTACCTAAGGCCTATACCAACGGTTTACACAAACCATTGGTATAGATTCCAATGGAGCCCTATACCAACGGTTTTATAAACCGTTGGTAAAAATCTTCATAAAAGCATCTATGCTAATGGTTTTCTTAAAACCGTTGGTATACATAACCATTCCCAATGGTTTGATAAACCGTTGGGATATAAGTGTTGGTAAAAATGGGATTTCTAGTAGTGATGTATGATCTGTTATCCTTAAAGTTCTCCTGCTCTATACTTACTGTATTTGGTCTTTAATGATATTTTAGAGCTTCACTTATATTCTATGCCTTGTATAAGATGAATGATATTTTTACTCATCACTTGAAATTGATGAATATTCTTCTCCAACATGTATACTCTCAACACCTTCATCTGATCACTTGATTGTTATGATCAAGTCTCACTTCTTAATGTTCTTCTTGTAATTTGTCAAGGTAAAACCCCATTTATGAAACTTCACTCCCAAGCTCAAATTATTGTGTTTCAAAAATGTTATTTACTACTAGTTGAGGCCATCATTTACCCCTATATATAAATTATCTCTCATAATTACCCTTAATATGCACCAATTCTAATTATCACATTCTAACAACTACATATCTAATGTCTATAATGGCCAATGATCATATTATGGACATGTAAAGTTCTGAATTTCTAGTAATATTTTGTTTTATTTTTTATGAAATATCACACATATAATTTATTCAATGGTAAATTCCCATATAAAAAGTAGGGGTCGTTACAACCATGATGTAGACATGGAATTTGATGGATTTTCTTTATTAAATTTTCTTAAACTTATCTCAAATTCACTTATTACCCATCAATGAGTATGATTCCAGTAAATAAAACATAAAAATTTCATTCAATATCCCTGAATGGATTTTATTCATTAACAATTTCATAGTAATCAAACACTAAAAATGTTTTTTAAACACATAACTATTGTAATGAATAATGGTTTTCCTAATTATCTAACCCTCAGAGTAAAGATCAACACTATAATAGCAATGTCTTAATTAAGTTTAAATCACCACCCCCTTAATCAATTAACTTAATGAGGGATCTTAGACTCTAAGACATGTTAAGTTTTCTAATCATCAAGGGCTCTTCAATTTCCTCCTTTTTATTTGTCAAAAACACGGGGAACAACACATGAACTCTTCTCTAAGTTTCAACTGCCAACTCCTGAAGTCTCCCCAATGAGGAACACTCTCTATATATTCTCCATTTATCATCTCCTATAAAAATAAAAAGATATTCCATATCCTTTTAAAAAAATAGAACATTTATATTCTCCAATCCTACGGTACTATAATTCATTATCTTCATTCATGCTTAGATAACATGAATTTTCAACATCACCCACTTGGAATAAATTGCCTCTAGCACTCTTATCCTCTTTTAACCACTCTTCCATCCTCAATGTTCTCAACCAATAACCCATAATTCCTAAAAAAATATATTTCCTTTATCATGAAGTTGAGAAACACTTAATAGATCGTGTTTTAATCCATCAACATAAAGAGTGTTTTTTTATTTAAGGTTCTCTTTCCCAATAACAATTAAACCAACTCCTTTAACCTTTAGTGACCCATTATTTATGAAGGTAAATAAACATCCATTTCATTTTTCAGTAGATTTCAATGTTTTTAAATCTTTTATCATGTGAGCAGAACATCCACTATCTAAGATCCATGGACTTTCCCCTTTGGATACTTTGGGTGAAACTTTAACAACTAAATCTTTCTCCTTCACTTTTCTATTATTCTTTTGAGGATTTTGAGTATTAAAACTCAAATTTTTTTCAGGATGGTATAATGATGAGGAATTTATTTTCATCATGAATAGGATGGTCACACCTTCCATAGACTTATTCAAGAATATCAAACATGTTCTGTGATTTCTATATAGAATTTACAATACGTTTCTAACTTTTATTCCTTTAAAGGGGTTGAAACCCCCAAACATTTATTCTCAATACTCCCAAGTATATCATGATTTCTATTTTAAAAAAAAATATCTTTTCCATATGAACAAATATTCCAAAGTTCCAATAGAATCCATAAAAAGTATATCTTTTAAGCATCATGTTGTAAAAAATTTATAGGATACCTTGAAACATCTTTTCAATATTAATTCCAAAACATTAAAGTTATAACTACTCTATTTTCATTTAATGTTTTATTCCCCATCAAATAACCCCTACCAAATAATCTATAAAATTATAAATTCATATTATTAAAATAAAATTTTCTTCCCATGTGTATAATGACTCTATATCTATAAAGGAGTATTTTACATTGAAATTTTCTTTTTTATTCCCCATCAATGACCACTTGGGAGTGTCTTTTTTAACTTTTTTCTTTAGTTTACATCTCAAGGTAGACCTTTTTCCCTTTTTTCTACTTATTCAATCATGGACTCCTCTTGTCATTAAATATGTTTTTCTAGCTACTAATATTCATTGATAATTTAATAATAAAATTGATTGTAATGAATTTTTTAAATATGATTTACATTTTTGATTGAATGATAATTTTTTTCTTGTTATAGAATGGATAGAAGCTAGATGTATCATACCAATCAGATTTCAACCGAGTTTCAAAATAATTTGGAAATTTTTTTAGATTTTGCATTTAGCAATGCATCAGATGGAGGTTGTATACAGTGTCCCTGCTATAATTGTGTTGGAAGACCATGGTTAAGATGAGAAGAAGTTAGTTACCATTTAATGAAATTTGTATTTCAAGAAAACTATAATGTTTGGTTTCACTATGGAGAGACGAGTCAATCTTTGACTGTTTATAAACGAAATGAATGAAGTGACATGGAGAATTTGATATTTGATCGGTTTCCATATGTGCATTATTCCGAGAGAGATAACATGCCGATGCAAGAAGACAATGATATCAGTAAACATGAGGAAAATGTTTAAGACGATGATATTGACAGAGTGAAAAATTTATTGGATGATGCCATAACTCTAGTATATCAATAATGTACTAAAATGACCAAGTTGGAATTTTTAATGCGGTTATATCATGGGAAAATCATGTATGAGATTTATAATACCACCATTGATTATATTCTTACATTTTTGAAGGACTTGATTCCTGATGGTGCAGATATTCCCTCAAATCATTACATGGCATGGAAGTTAATTAAGCAGCTTGGATTTGCTACTAATAAAGTCCATGCTTGTCTGAAAGATTGTAGTTTATTTTTGGAGGAAATATCTGACCGTAATGACTATAAAGAATGTGATACATCTCAATGGAAGACAAATTTAGATGGAACACCATCTCGTGCGCCACATAAAGTCATGTGGCACTTTCCATTGATTCCCAGACTTCAAAATCTATTCATGTATCTAGAAATATCAGTCAATATGTGATGACACGATGTTGAGAGAATTAAAGGTAATGATGAGATGGTCCATCCTACAGATGGATTATCATGGCGTACATTTTATGCACAACATCCTGATTTTGCAGCTGAGGTGCGTAATGTCATATTGGGCCTATCATGTGATGTTTTTAATCTGTTTGGTCAGATGCTTACTGTTCATAGCATGTGGCCAGTTTTTATTCATGTTTATAATCTTCCTCCATGGATGTGTATGAAAAAACCTTTCACTTTCTTGATTATAATGATATCTGGACCTTTGGATCCTAGTAATGATATAGATGTCTACTTGCAACCTTTAATAAAAGAGTTGAAACAACTTTGGGATTTAGGTGTGCAGACATTTGATGCTTCTTCAAAGAATATGTTTCAGATGCGTGTTGCCCTTCTATGGATCATAAATGATTTCCTTGCCTATGCAATGATGTCTGGGTAGAGCACGAAGGGAAAACTACCATATCCCTTTTTTATGAAGAATACACAATCGAGAAGGCTTAAATATCATCGTAGTTTTAGTTTCATGGGGCATCACCAATTCTTGCCAATGGATCATCAATATAGGAAGAATCGTCAGAGGTTTGATAATAATGTTGACACTGAAGAACCACCTCAACGTATGCTAGGAAATTATGTTCTTGATGAATTGAAAGATTTTAGATTTTCATTAGGGAAAGGTCAGTTGAAATCTCGAAAGAGGAAGAATGCTGATACTGAAGTCACTTACAATTGGAGAAAGAGAAGTATTTTTTTTGTGTTTCCATATTGGTCTAATAATTTGTTACGTCATTGTTTAGACGTAATGCATATTGAGAAAAATATATGTGAAATGTTTCTTGCAATTCTTTTGAATATTAAGGTGTAACGACCCGACTCTTTGGCAAAGGTACGGATCATTGGTTTTTCTTTCAAATATTTCCTTTGAGCTTGTTTAATGTGTGTAATGTTCTAAGGAAGTTCCGGGGAGTGTTCAGGGTTTTTTCAGAGCCTAAGAGGTTGAGAAATGGACTTGCAGACAGGGGCGCACGGCCTACGCACGGCTTGCACATGGTTTGGGTAAACCATGTGGCCTTTGGTCTGGAGGCAGGGAGGAGCGCACGGTTTGCGCACAGTTTGGGTAAACCGTGCACCTAAACCGTGCGACCCTATTTCTGGAGGCAGTGGGATGCGCACGGTTTGTGCATGGTTTGGTAAACCATGCGAACCATTTCTGGGTAAATTTTTTTACCTTTTTGCCCTTAAATCTATTTTAAGGCCTTGAGCCTTCTTCTTCCTCCTTCTAGCAGACAGAACACAGGGGATCCCTCCTTTGGGCTCCAAAACCCTCTCTCACTCTTTCTCTTGTGGTTTCTTCCTCCGATGTCTGAATCTCGATCCTTTGAAGGAATTGGATCACCCTTGGCAAGGCTTATCTCATGCACCCCTCTTTCCTTGGTAAATTTTGGTATCCGTTGTGTTATTTTACCGCAGGCTCATATGCCCTATTTTTAGGGCATTGGATTGAAACTCAGATCTCTTCTAACCTACTGCAAATCTGAGCTCTATATTAAGCGAGCCTACGCCTACAGCTCTAAGGTAGGTGGTCACGTGGTTTCCATTTTGGGCTTTCACCTTTTTGAGTTATTATCGTCGTGCCGTGGTTTTTCTTTCGCTAAACCCCTTATTTGTAATGACTGCTTCATGTCTAAATGACCCGTGTGATATGAGATTGATGAATCCAACCTAGATAGGGTGTTTAGATGAGGTATGGACTGGGTAAGGTCAACCATAGGTGTTATGCCTTGAGATTTGGCCCCTTTTCACCTTTGGACCCTAATGCTATGTCTTAACGAGATTTGTCATGTTAGGAAAATGGGATGGTTTGGTTAGAGGTTGGCTAGGATGAGATAGCCTGAACCCATTAATGAATTTAGATGTATATTTTCCTTATAATATGATTGGGAAATGCCATGATTTGTGAATTTGATATGATATAAGATAGATTGCCTTATATATTATGATGTGAATGGTTATGCCATACTGTGTTGACATGCTTGTGATAACTCATGTGTGGGCAAGAGGCATTCTTACCCTGAGCCTGATGAATCTTCGTGTGTTGGGTGGGAAGCATTCTTACCCCGTGCCAGATGAATCTTTGCGTGTGGGCGGGAAGCATTCTTACCCCGTGCCAGCTGAATCTTTGAGTCATGATGGGAAGCATTCGTACCTCGTGCCCATATAACCTTTACGGGTGGGAGGCATTTCTACCCCACACCATCTATAGTGATTATGGATGAGAGGCATGTTTACCTCGTGCCAGTGATAACCTATATCTATGTACTTATACCTCTGGTGATTGTTCAATTTACCAGCCATGAGCTGAAGCAGGTAGACCTGCTAGGTGTCCTTCCGGAACCTAAGAGAGAGGGTTGTTTATTTAATTTTCCTTACTTACTTACAGTTTATTACTCACTTTGCTTGAGAACACCTATTTGGATTACATGTAGACCCTGTTGGTGGTGGCCTACTAAGACTTGTCTCAAACCCTACCCGGGAAGCCTCCTGGGCACCCGTATAGACTTTACTGCCACAGGTACCAGTAGGGGAAAAGGCCCAGCTTCAGGTTGTTGATACATGTATGTTCTAGTTGGAGTTCTAGGGAAGAGGAACAAGCTTGTATAGAGATGCTCGTGGACTACTTTTGTTCACTTTTTGTATTAATTTATAGCATGCTTGCCAGCTATTTCTATTGTATCAGCATGTCATGCATCCATTTTGTACCATACACTGCCTATGCGGATTTTGTATATTTATCAGGGTTTTCCTTACTTCTGTTGTTTGGTTTGTATGTTTCCTTTTTATCCTGTTTATCCACTGGTTGTGCTTCCACTATTTTTGTTACTGTGCTACTATACCGCTGTGTACTCTGACATGGGGGTACAGTCTCCCCATTGATTTACCATTACACCCCTTCTACTAGTCGACAGCCCCTGGCCTATGGGGAGATGAGCCAGGGGTCATGTGGCCAACTGGGCTCGGGGCTCGGGTTGAGGGGCAGCCGGGTTTGGGATGTCACAAAGTGGTATCAGAGGTTTCTTTATTTCTTGCTTTACTATTTGGTGATGATATACTTGTATAATGGGAACGCTTAGGGACATAGCCATGAGCCGTGCTTGGACGTCGCATACCCATATACGGGGTATGGGCCAAGTTTCCTATTTTATGTTGTTATTGATTCTTCTATTTACTATTGATACCATTTCACCGTTGGGTGCTTCACATGTTTTGTGATGTTATTGAGATTTTCAATGTTGGAATTTGGATTTCAGGGTTCGACCCGATGAAATGAGGGTTACGCATTAGAACATGCATCACGATAGGCACAATATGATTAGGCCATGAATCTTGTCATGCCACATCTAAATTTTCAGCGAGCATTCCTTGTTGGTCATTTCCATGCCTTGTTAATATGTGTGAAACTGTGCTAACCCTCCTTTCAGGTTGTGAATTGAGGAATAAGGTGGTTTTAGTGGGTGTCACTCTTTGGTTCATAAGGTGTATGGGCCCTTATGGATCGGAAAATGACATACAACTAAACCAATAATTTGCTTAAAAGGAAATTCAAATACTTAATTAGTACAAGTAAATGAGAAATGAAATCCAGGTGTGTGACATCTTTCAGTTCATGAGGAGTATGGGCCCTTATGGGCTGGGAAATGTCATGTCACTGGATTAAGTTAAATTTGAACAGTTATAGGTTTTACTAAGAATTAATATGGGTGTGGATAGGTGATCTTAGGGGTAGGAAGTCTTAGTACCTGTCCTAGCTTCTAAAGTTCAACCTTTAATTCATTGGGTTCTTCTTTTGAGAAATTCGTTTGGCATTGTAGCACTATGCTTATGAGACGTCCTCGAGTCACGCATGATGAAGGTGGCGACAATCACGTTCCTGAGGTAGAGGGCCCTAAGTCGCTAGTTGATCTTCCTGTCGAGCCACCTGTGGCTCCTATCGCTATTCCTGAGATGGGCACCGATGCCCAGTTTTGTGAGAGCTTCTTGCATATGATGCAGAGTATACAAGGTGGAGTGCAACCTGCCTTGAGTGTGGTAGAGTTGACCCGCGAGTTTCAGTCGCAACATCCTCCTACATTTACGGGAGATGTCAGACCACTTGCTGCAGAGTCCTGGTTGGAAGCTATTCCGAACATCTTTGAGCACCTTGAGACGCCTCCAGAGCGGAGGGTCAAGCTCGCAGCTTATATGCTACGTGGTTCAGCCAGGAGGTGGTGGGATGTCATCACCCAGTCAGGACAACAGAGAGATATGATCTGGACTGATTTCCAGACTGTCTTCTATGATTATTTCTTTCCCCAGTCTTTGAGGGCTGACAGAGCTAGGGAGTTTATGAATCTGCAGAAAGGGACCATGACAGTCATGGAATATTCATCCCGTTTCACTGAGTTACAGCGTTTTACTCCTACACTAGCTGCTGATGATCTCACGGCCTCTAGGCATTTTGAGTATGGGATGTGTTACGCCATCCGGTCGGAGGTTAATGTGTTCAGGTTGACGACCGTTTCAGAAATTGTCAATCAGGCTCTGATCACAAAGAGAAATATAAGAGAATCAGATAGTTTGAACCAGGGCGGTTCGACACCTAAGGGTTCTAGTGGATCTGCTTCTGGGAAGAAGTGGCGTTTTGAGGACTCTCGTAGTGTTAGTGGTGGTCAGACCTTTTTCTCAGGTGGTACTCCTATCTGTCACTAATGTGGGGTACCAAGACATATAAGGAGACAGTGTACGTGAAATCCAGTGGAGTGCAGAAGCTGTGGTAGGTTGGGTCATCTCCACCGTTTCTGCAGGACTTTTCCCCCAGGGCCTAGTGAGCAGGGATCTGTACCTACTCCAGGATATGGTGCTGGGTAGGCAGGATCATGACAGTCAGGCGTATGGAATACCGCCGGCCGGTCATGCCGTGGTGGTAGTCGAGGCAGGGGTAATCAGGTGTATGACTCTTAGCACCAGCAGGGCGGGTCTGCTCAGGGTAGCCAGGCTGTGACTCAGGGCCGTGGTACCAGCCAATTATATACAGTCAAACCTACGCCACAGGAGCAGTACGCCGGACCATATATTATACGAGGTATGATTCTAGTTGCCTCTACATTATTATCTACTTTGTTTGACACAAACGCTTCTCACTCTTTTTTATCTGAGGTGATTATTGGAAGTTTGGGTCTCAATGTTGAGTCATGTCATCGTATGATCACGTTAGATACCCCATTAGGCATCTGTTCAGAGGGAGTTAATTTTTGTCAGAATTGTCCTTTTGAGGTGGGCGTCTACCTTTTCATGTAGAACCTATATGTTCTGGATATGACGGGTTTTGATGTAATAATCGGGATGAACTGGTTAGTTCCCTATAAAGCCCAGATTGACTGCTATCTTCAAAGGGTAGCATTTACGTCACTAGAGGGTGACACACACATGAATCAGGGAGAATGGGATCTTAGTGCGACACAAGCAGGACCGGAACACTAGAGTTTAGGTGGTGTCATGGCACATGTTTCCAGTATTTATCTTGATGACCAAGAGTTACAACCCTCTATTTATCCTCCGGTGGTGGAGCATTTCAGTGATGTCTTTCCTGATGATTTCTCTGGTCTACCTCCAGTATGAGAGGTGGAGTTTACTATCGAGCTTATACCAGGAGCAACACCAGTGACCATTCCTCCTTATAGGATGTCACCTAAGGAACTCCTGGAGCTCAAGAGTCAGCTGGAGGTCCTGGAAGAAAAAAGCTTTATACATCCCAGTACTTCTCCTTGGGGATCACCGGTTCTCTTTTACAAGAAGGCAGATGGTACCCTTCGTCTTTTCGTGGATTATCGTAAGTTAAATCAGCTAACTATTAAGAATCGGTATCCGTTACCTCGAATTGACGACCTCTTTGATAAGCTCCGAGGAGTGACGGTGTTTTCAAAGATAGATTTGAGGTCGGGCTATCACCAGGTGCGTGTTAGGACTTCAGACATACATCGCACGACATTCAGGAGCAAGTATGGTCTCTATGAGTACCTAGTCATGCCATTTGGGCTTACGAATTCACCTGTAGTGTTTATGGCTCTTATGAATCAGATTTTTCACCCTTACCTTGATTCTTTTGTGGTTGTATTTTTGGATGATATCTTAGTTTATTCATGCTCGAGACACGACCATGCAACCCATCTTGAGATCGTACTGAATACACTAAGAGAGCATTAGTTTTATGCTAATCTTATTAAGTTACACTTTTGGATAAATAAGGTCCACTTCCTAGGTCACGTTATTTCTGAGTCTGGAGTCTCATTTGACCCTGAGAAGGTGAGTGCCATAATTTCTTGGGAGCAGCCCAATAATGTCTTTGATATCAGGAGTTTCTTGGGGATTGCTGGATATTATAGGTGGTTCATTTAGGAATTTTCACACCTAGCAGCACCGCTTACAGCTTTGACCAAAAAGGGGGTGAGATTCGATTGGTCGGAACCTTGTGAAGTAGATTTTCAGGAACTGAAGGGCAGACTAACTTCAGCACCGATACTGATCTTGCCGGAGCTAGGCAGAGCTTATACGGTCTTTTGTGATGCGTTAGGTATCGGGCTTGGAGCTATCCTAATGCAGGATGAGTGAGTCATTGTGTATGGTTCTTGATAGTTAAAGGCTCATGAATGGAATTATCCGACGCACGACCTTGAGCTCATAGTGGTTGTACATGCCTTATGCTGTTGGAGACACTATTTGTTGGGAGAGCATTTTGTAGTATACACTGACCACAAAAGCCTCAAATATATCTTCACTCAGCAGGATCTAAATCTCAGGAAACACAGGTGGGTCGAGTACCTGCAATCCTTTGATTTCGAACTGGCCTACACTCTTGGGAAAGGAAATTCAGTAGCCGATGCGCTGAGTCAGAAAAATCAGTCACAAGTGGTTCGGGAATCTAATGAGAAGTGGAAGCTGATGGCCCTATTTTTGGAGATGCACATTGAGGTTCAGGAGGGTCAGAGTCAAACTGTTCTCTCAGCTTTAGCGGTGACATCTACTCTTTTGGAACGGGTCAGGGCAAGACAGTTATCAGATCCGGAAGGCCTTGTTCTACGAGAAAGTGTCGCTGATGATGCCTCTACAGATTGGACCATGGATGAAGGTGATACTTTATTGTTATGTGGGAATGTATGGGTCCCAGTAGACATTAGAGAGGAGCTGATGAGGGATTTCCATGCCTCAACATGGGCAGTTCACCCAGGCACCACCAAAATGTATCATGATTTGCGACAACAGTACTGGTGGCCTAACATGAAGTGGGAGATACCTGGTTTTATCACGCATTGTTCCACCTGTTAGTAGGTGAAGGCAGAACATCAGCGTCTGGCAAGACTTTTGCAGCCATTGTCCATTTCAAAGTGGAAATGGGATGATGTTTCTATGGAATTTGTAACCGGTTTACCCAGGTCACCTCATGGCAATGATGCAGTATGGGTTATCATCGACCGTTTGACGAAGGTCGCGTATTTCTTACCTGTGCAGGAGACCTTCACGGTTGATGACTTGGGAAGACTGTATGTCAAGGAAGTAGTGCGCCTTCATGGAGCACCTCGTTCTGTTGTCTCGTACAGAGATCCTCATTTTACGTCTCGGTTCTGGCAGGGTTTACAGAAGGCCTTGGGTACGCAAGTACTTTTGAGCACAACCTATCACCCGTAGACTGACGGACAGACCGAGCGGAATATACAGGTACTAGAGGATATGTTACGTGCCTGTGTTCTCGATTTTGGAGGTTCATGGGAGAAACACATTCCTCTTGTCGAGTTCAGTTATAACAATAACTTCCAGGCTACCATTGAGATGGCTCCCTATGATGCCTTATATGGTAGGCCTTATCGCTCGCCTTTGTGTTAGCTTGAAGCAGGGGAGGCAGCTGTTCTAGGACCACGTCTTGTGTAAGAGACAATAGAGCAGATACAACTTATTAGGAAGCATATGCAGACATCTCAGTCTAGACAGCAGTCCTATGCTAACAAGCACTGGCGACCTCTTGAGTTCGAGGTTGGGAACCGGGTTTTCTTGAAGGTCTCACCCAGGTTGGGGCATAGAAGTATACAGAAGCAGGGTAAGCTTTCACTGAGGTTCGTAGGACCCTTTGAGGTGATGAAGCAGATCAGACTAGTAGCTTACCAGCTTGTGCTTCTACAGAGATATCAAGCCATGCACGATGTTTTTCATGTATCTCAGCTACATCAGTACTTTTCAGATCCAACCCATGTTTTTCAGCCTGATGAGGTTGAAATGGATATGGATGCTTCCTTCGAGGAGTATCCGATGCAAATTGTTGACCGGAGTGTGAAGACACTCCGTGGAAGGTCTGTTCCTCTTGTACGGGTGCTATAGAAGCACAACTGGGTACAAGATGAGACCTGGGAGTGAGAGGATGATATACGTTCTCAATGTCCAGAGCTTTTCATTGATGACACCTTAGTACCCTCAGAAGTTCAACTCAGGGATGAGTTGCTTTAAGTAGGAGAGGTTGTAACGACCCGAATCTTTGAAAAAGTTACAGATAGTTGGTTTTTCTTTAAAATCTTTCCTTTGAGCTTGTTTAATGTGTGTAATGTTCTAAGGAAGGTCCGGGGAGTGTTTGGGGTTTGTTAAGAGCCTGAGAGGTTGAGAAATGGACTTGCAGACAGGGGCGCACAGCCTGTGCACGGCTTGTGCACGGTTTGGGTAAACTGTGCGACCTTTGGTCTGGAGGTAGGGAGGTGCGCATGGTTTGTGCACGGTTTGGGTAAACCATGTGCCTAAACCATGCGACCCTATTTCTGGAGGCAGTGGGATGAGCACAGTTTACGCACGGTTTGGTAAACCGTGCACCTAAACCGTGCGACCCAGTTCTGGGTAATTTTTTTTACCTTTTTCCCCTTAAATATATTTTAAGGCCTTGAGCCTTCTTCTTCCTCCTTCCAGCGGACAAAACACAGGGAAGCCCTCCTTTGAGCTCCAAAACCCTCTCTCACTCTTTCTCTTTTGGTTTCTTCCTTCGGTGTCCGAATCTTGATCCGTCGAAGGCGTTGGATCACCCTCGGCAAGGCTTACCTCACGCACCCCTCTTTCCTCGGTAATTTTTGGTATCTGTTGTGTTATTTTACCACAGGATCATATGCCCTATTTTTAGGGCATTGGACTGGAACTCAGATCTCTTCCAACCTACTGTGAATCTGAAGTCGATATTAAGCGAGCCTACACCTACAGCTCTAAGGTAGGTGGTCACGTGGTTTCCATTTTGGGTTTTCGCCTTTTTGAGTTATTATCGTTGTGTCATGGTTTGTCTTTCGCAAAACCCCTTATTTTTAATGACTGCTTCATGTCTAAATGACCCGTGTGATATGAGATTGATGAATCCAACCTGGATAGGGTGTTTAGATGAGGTATGGACTGGGTAAGGTCAACCATAGGTGTTATGCCTTGAGATTTGGCCCCTTTTCACCTTTGGACCCTAATGTTATGTCTTGAACGAGATTTGTCATGTTAGGCAAATGGGATGGTTTGGTTAGAGGTTGGCTAGGATGAGATAGCCTGAACCCATTAATGAATTGAGATGTATATTTTCCTTATAATGTGATTGGGAAATTCCATGCTTTGTGAATGTGATATGATATAAGATGGATTGCCTTATATATTGTGATGTGAATGGTTATGCCATACTGTGTTGAAATGCTTGTGATAACCCGTGTGTGGGCAGGAGGCATTCTTACGCCGAGCCTGATGAATCTTTGTGTGTTGGGCGGGAATCATTATTACCCCATGCCAGATGAATCTTTTCATGTGGGCGGTAAGTATTCTTACCCCGTGCCAGCTGAATCTTTTAGTATTGGGATGGGAAGCATTCATACCTCGTGCCCATATAACCTTTACAGGTGGGAGTTATTTCTACCCCATGCCAGCTACAATGATTATGGACGAGAGGCATGTTTACCTCGTGCTAGTGATAACCTATATCTATGTACTTATACCTATGGTGATTGTTTAGTTTACCAGCCATGAGCTGAAACAGGTAGAATCGCCAGGTGTCCATTTGGAACCTGAGTGGGAGGGTTGTTTATTTACTTTTCCTTACTTACTTGCAGTCTATTACTCACTTTGCTTACGAACACCTATTTGGATTACACGTAGACCCCGTTGGTGGTGGCCTACTGAGACTTGTCTCACACCCTACCCGGGCGGCCTCCTGGGCACCCGTGTAGACTTTAATACTGCAGGTACCAGTAGGGGAAAAGGCCCAGCTTCAGGTTGTTGATACATGTATGTTCTAGTTGGAGTTCCATGGAAGAGGACCGAGCTTGGATAGAGATGCTCGTGGACTACTTTTGTTTTCTTTTTTTATTACTTTATAACATTCTTGCCAGCTATATCTATTATATCAGCATGTCATGCATCCATTTTATATCAGACACTGCCTATGTGGCTTTTGTATATTTATCAGGGTTTTCCTTACTTCTGTTGTTTGGTTTGTATGTTTCCTTTTTCTCCTATTTATCCACTGGTTGTGCTTCCGCTATTTTTGTTACTATGCTGCTATACCGCTGTGTACTCTGACATGGGGGTACAGTCTCCCCACTGATTTACCATTACACCCTTGCTGCTAGTCAGCAGCCCCTGGCCTATGGGGAGATGATCCAGGGGTCATGTGGCCAACCGGGCTTGGGGCTCGGGTTGAGGGGCAGCTGGGTCCAGGACGTCACATAAGGGGAAGACCAAAGATGACTTTCGATCTCGTCGGGATTTATTGGATTGGGGTATTCAACCAGAACTATATCCTGTTTGTATTAGTGAAAACAAATGGAAAGTTCCCTGTGCTTCTTATGTGTTGACACTGGCAGAGAAAGATCAATTTCTGGTAGTATTGGAGAATATCAAGGTTCTAAATGGCTATTCCAGCAACATATCTAAACGAGTCAACCGAAGACATTTGAAATTGAAATCCCTAAAAACTCATGATTATCACATCCTTCTTCATGAATTAATTCCAATAACAATTCGGCATTTTCTATCCAATAATATAAGGGTGGCAGTGATTCGGTTGTGTCATTTTTTTAGAGACCTTTGTGCTAAAAGGTTAACCAAATCATTGTTGATAAAAATGCAGCAAGAGGCACTGTTAATTCTGTGTGAGTTGGAAATTTTTTTCCTCCATCCTTTTTCACTTGCATGCTGCATTTAACAGTTCATCTTCCAAGTAAGACACTTCTTGGGGGACCAGTCGCTTTTCGGTGGATGTATCCCACTGAAATAAATATGTGCATAATGAAATAATATGTCCAAAATAAGAATTATCCTGAAGGTTCCATTGTGAGGAGTTATCTGGCCCAAGAATGTATGGATTTTTGTTCAATGTATTTGTCTGATGTGAGCACAAGACATAATCGACCAATGAGAAACAAAGATGAGCAGTATGAGTAAATTCAGCCCTCGTTTCCATATTTTCCCCAAACAGGTGGAATTGTTGGGTCATATACATTGGTTACATTGAGCTTTGAAGAGCGGAATATGGTACATCGTACAATCTTGTTTAATTATGGTTTGTTCAATGCCTATATCAAGTAAGTAATTTGAATATATATATGTTATCTCATATGATATGATATCACATATAACTTATACTTTTATTTTCATTTTATGTAGAGAACATAAACAAATTATAAGTAGAGTTCATCGGTCTTTGCCATTGATAAGGAGAGAGGCTATGCATAACCAAGAGTTCTCTGCTTGGTTGAAATCAAAGGTATGGCCATTACATTAAATACCTTAAAATATAGATATATATTTAATTATATTACTCATATGTATTCCAGGTATCGAGTTTACCTGCTGACTTCATTTCTCAAGAATTAAGAGCATTGGCTTTTAGTCCCAATTCTTTGGTTCGTGACTGCAAATCTTTAATAATCAATGGATATAAATTTGTTACAACTGATAAAGCGGTGAAAATGAGAACACAACATGATGGAGTTATGTTAACTGCTAGAACGGATTGTTATGCCAGTGCATCAGATAGTCGACCTTGATATGAAGATGTGTATTATTATGGAATGGTTGAGAAAATATTGTTATTGGATTACTACTCTCAAGGTCGAGTCACTATGATGAAATGTAAATGGTTTGATTCAGTGACGCGCCATGGTACATTTATTGATGATTGCGGATTTAGAGTTATTGACATGAGTTGATTCCTGCATACCGATGAACCATACATTTTGGCATCAATGGAAAAACAAGTGTTTTATGTGAAAGATCATCTAAAACCTGATTACGGTGTCATTAATGAAGTAATCCCAAGACATATTTTTCATGATTCTGGGGATGAAATTGTCACCATTGACGCCCCCATCGATGTTAGCCAAAATATTGTATTTGATGACACAAATTGTCCCATTGTGAGAGATGATGTTGAACCTGAGGTAGTGGAGGGTAATATATAAAAGCAACCATATATATTCAGAGTTTATTCAGTTTACCTTGACGTGAGTTTCTCAGGTTGGTACTAATGTAATTACTTTAATTTAGTTTTAGTTTAGAATGATATGTTTGTTTTAGTATTGTTTGGTTTCTTTTCATTTAATTATATTTATTTCAATTCAGAAAACTGGGTTTAAAATATGTTTTTAAAAATTGTATAACTTGGTTATAAATTATCATTACTGAAAGATTTTATGACATTTTTTAAGTTGTATGTATGATTTGTAAAAATTATTGCCAAAAAATATTTATTTCATTCTTATGCAGGTTATGAAGAAAACTACAGAAGCTCCCAAGAAGAGATTATTTGATGTTGATCCTGTTAGGCGTGAGCATGATTTGTCTTCTGTGAGTATATTAATTATAATATTTATCTTCTGCATTACATATAATATCAATTTCATATTTTTGATCAATTTTTTTAGGGACATATAACTCCAGAGTTTCCTCTTCCCAGTATGGGACCGATCAGGGATCCTCCTAGACCTAGGCAGAGCTCCCGTCTTACCACTCCCCACACTGACCCATTAGCGGACATCCCATCTACCACACATGTCCGCCCTCCGCTTGAGACCCCTGGGATGTTCCCATACATGCTGCAATAATCATCCCATTTACCCTCTTTTTCCCATTCCATGTCCACGCTGACTCAACCGATGTTCTCACCTGCACAATTTCTATATCCATTCATGTATCCCCAGACCTACTATGCATATTCTGACATTTCTATGCCACCTACTTTTCTTACCATACATCCTACACATATTGAGTATGTTACTTCAGTTTCCACTCCTATTCATGAAGATCAGCCAGAGCATGCTGTAGAACAGATAATTCCTTCAGAGGATGCTGATCCAGCACAGTCCACGGATGCCTCACAGCCTATTTAGGAGCCTGCATCAGGTTTTTTTTATTATAAATGTTTCAAATTATAGCATTTCACTTTTTTCCTATTGTATTGTCACTTAACTCTCCTCTTTTCACCTCTTATCTTATTTAGTGGGATCTTCTAGTAGGCGACATGGGCGCACTCGAATGCGAGATGCCTGGAATCGTGAAACTCAGATTATGGTGGATTACAATTCTCAAAATCAAATGGTAGGTAAAAATGCTAAGGAGTGTAGAAGTTTCATGGCTACTTTAGCCAAATATCATGATATCGTTCCGGTGGAACCAGTCTCATGGAGACATATCAGTGATGACATCAAGGATAGGGCATGGGCACAAATATGGGTACAAAAATTTTATAAATTTATATTTATATTAGTAATGTATTTATATGACTTAACATGTTCATTGCAGAGTAGATTTAACTTTCCTAATGGTGAAGCTTCCAAAGCTGTTAGGTTGAGTGATCTTGGAGAGTATTGGCGGTCATACAAGTATGAGTTACATATTGGTTGGAGGGGCAGAGCAGGTACTGAGTTAGAGGGTGTACCCACAAACCCTGACTGTCCAAAAAGTCAATATCAAAAAATGACCGCACATTGGAAGACTGAACAGTATAAGGTACTACCCATATTTAATGGTTTTTATATAAAATTTAATTTTTATTACTTGTATTGTTTTTTTGTTTCTTATTAAGTGTCAGTGAAAAAAAACAAAGATGAAATTACATATCTACAGACATTGGGGCGCACTACAATGCCCGACAAAGAGAAGTGGATGGTACGTTCATCTGAATTAAAATAATGTCCTTATTTGTAACATGTCATCATAAATTATTCATGCCTTCCCTTGGTTAGTCCATGTATCCTGGAAATCACATCTTATACTAGGAGAAATCTTGTCTATTTTTCCTAAACAAGTAGTATATTTCCTTGAAACCCACTTCAAAAAACCATTTATAAAAACCATTTCAGAAAACCACCAATCGGTTATGATTGTCATTTACCTCAATGTTTGTAGGTCTTTGTTGCAACTCACTTCAATCCAATTTTTTGCATTTATCATATATGGTTGTAATCCAAATTTGTGCACTTCTCATATGCAACAAGCTGAATTAGTCATTGAAGGTCCCGTACCTCGTGCCAAATTATTCTGCTTCAGTAGGAAAAAAAAGATAAAACTGTAGTTAATTCACAAAAACAAGATAAAATTGTAAGTTTGTTTATTTATATTTCAAACATTTATATGAAATTCATAATTTAATATGTTTATAATTTCAATAGTCTTCCTTGGAGGTCATGGATGAGAAGGAAGCTGACAACTTAGGGCCAAATGATCATTTGAGTCAGGTGTTAGGTGTGGAGCATCCAGGAAGAGTCCATTGTAGACCAGGCAAAAACATTGTCCCCTCTAGGTATTGGTCATCATCGGACTCCTCTAAGGCCTCTAAGTTGGAAAGTGCACGTGCTGAATTAGCTGCGACAAAGAAAATAGTATTAGAGGAGTGTGAAAAAAGTAATCTAATGAATGAACATTTCATGAAAGCTCTGTCAGTTTTGAGTCAATCTCCACCATCAGAGGTTGCTGCCACTTTTCATTCATTTATGGAATCAATGCACTCTTTAAATAATGCCTCGGGTGATCCCCATGAGGGTCCTAGTGGCGATGACGGTGGTGGCGATAAAGCTCGCGAGGATGTTGCTGATGATGTTATTGGTGATGAGATTGCTGATGATGATACTGATGGTGCGGTTGGTGATGATGTTGCTGATGATGTTATCGTCGATGTTGTTGCTGATGATGATGATGCTGGACATGGGGATGATGATGATGGCGATGGGGGGATATTAATCCCCTCCATTTTTGACTTAACAGAGAGACTTGTGTTGGAGTTTAATGTTTTTTTTGTATTGGTGGACTGCTTGTATGTGAATTTCTTTATGCAATGAAATGCATTTTGGATTATGTTTTCATCAGGGGTGTTATTTGTCAATTATTTAGGTAATTTTCACATGCCACATATTTTTTTTTATGGTTTGGTGTGTTTATTATTATCTCACCATCTAATCTTGGCCTTAGCAGTAGAGGGGAGGCCTGGGCTGGGGGGGCTGCAGTGGGGGCTGGGGGGGGGGGGGCTGGAGGGGAAGGTTGGGAGGGGGGGGGGGGGTGGGAGGGCTGGGGGACTATAGTGGAGGGTTGGGGGGGGGGCTGGGAGGGAAGGTTGGGAGGGCTGGGGGATGCAGTGGAGGGCTGGGTGGGGGGCTCCAGTGGAGGGCTGGGAGGGGAAGGTTGGGAGGGTTGGGGGCAGTAGTGGAGGGGTGGGGTAGGTTGAGAGGGCTTGGGGGCTACAGTGGAGGGCTGGGGGGGGGGCTGTAGTGGAGGGTTGGGAAGGGGGATGGGGGGGGGGGATGTAAGGGGAAGGTTGGGAGGGTGGAGGGGCTGCAGTGGAGGGCTGGGAGGGGGGATGGGAGGGGAAGGTTGGGAGAGATGGGGGGATACAATGGAGGGCTGGGGGGATACAATGTAGGGCTGTTGGGGGGGGGTGGTAGGGGGGATGGGAGGGGAACGTTGGGAGGGGGGGGGGGTGTAGTGGAGGGCTGGGAGGGGAGGGGACTGCATTGACTTAATCTCTCTTTCATATACTCGGCATGCAGAGGATGTTCATCAGGCGAGTATGATCATGTCCTCCACTTTGAAGCAAAAGAGCTCATCTATTGAAGGCGTTGAAAAGGTTTAGTTTCTTTTGATCTTTTTCTTTAAACGTAAAGGCACTGATTTTTAGTTCCTGGAGTGATTCATATTTTTTGTGTTTGGTTTCTTTTTAAACAGGGGCCTTACGAAGCTGCTGCAGTTGATTTTGAGGAAATACCTCGAACCTTGGCACAAAATTTTGGTGTTAATGTGATCAGGACTATGATTTCTCTACAAGTAAAGGAAAGTAACCCGTGCTCATTTCCCCTTTCCCCTTTCGGTCATCGATTTATGATTATATTGTTATGCAGTTCAGTCATGACACCAAAAACTAAAACACTTTCCCTGTGTATTTTATTTTCCTAAAAAAACT
Source organism: Viscum album (assembly GCA_963277665.1). NCBI lineage: Eukaryota > Viridiplantae > Streptophyta > Magnoliopsida > Santalales > Viscaceae > Viscum > Viscum album. The sequence continues at coordinate 1,142,763,474 of OY728127.1, forward strand.
ACATGCCTTGGGATGTCAATGAATCTCATCTTTGATTGGTATACAGTAAATATGGAGGAGGAGGGTCTGGGCAGGGGGGAGGGGGAGGAGGGGCTGGGTAGGGGGGGGAGCTGGGCATGAGGGAGGAGCTGATATTTCAAAAATAAATCACTATCCTGACATTGAGGAAACACCCGAACCTATGGTAATACCATATCAACCAAATCAAACACTGTCAACACCTTTATTTCCACTAGGATCTTGATGAAAATCCTTTCCCCTTATACCATGAGATATAAAGTTTATTTGTATCCTAGAGGGTATGTGCAAGTTGTGAGTATAAAATTAGTAGGTTTCCACAAACTATATCCCTAGATAGAATAAATACATATATACATGTATGATATGAACAAAAAAAAAACAATCAAAATTCCCCACTGCTTGCTCTAGTTTTTCTTAACTATCCCTATGTGAGACTTTAACTACCTTGTACAATACTAATGTGGGAAGATACATACATAATATATCATACTAGAAGTTCCCTCGACCTTCCATATAATTTTATTTCACTTTGAATAACATTCTAACTCATAAATTATCACCATTATGTATAAATCATGATTCCCTGATGACACATCCACGTATTATATCACAAGAACCCTAGGTTTCAAAACTTTTTACCAACAACTAGATCAATATCCTAACAAAACCCAACACATAGTGACTCATGTTCTTTACCATGACTGACTAATCATCCCCAAACTATAACATATATACAGTGAGAATCTTGCTCTAATCTAGTGGTCTCACACACTCCAATCATAGCCTAATACATTGTATCCTACTTTGTATCAATTAACATCATCATCATCTACCCTATGTCGCTTAAATCTAGAGGATACCACCAAAACAATGGGGGTCAAAACAAATTCATGGGACCTAAACTTTGTACACATGACCTCAATTACCTCAGTAACCACAATGAGAAACATCGCTAATAGCCTATTTCCACACCTTTTTCATCACCTCTGATAATGGTCAATATAATATGCATAATACAAATGATCATCTATATCCAGAATCCTAGTGGTAAATGTCACTCATAGTAAGGTGGATTTTCACTCATCATGTTCCCAAATAAGTGAATCAATTAGCACATCCCATGAATCACCACATTAAAACATGTTATATCATTATCATCAATCCATTAAACCACACCATATAATATCCAGTGTATATAAGGCAAAACTATCCATTTTAAACATAATAATACCCCTATTTATCTCTTATGAGCTATGGAAGTTGCAAGTTGTTCAGTTCTCGGTTAGACATACACAACCCTAACCTCACCCATTTAATACACAATATATGTAACACATCTATTATCTATACTAAAACAGGCTTCTTCCAGCTTACCTGTCACCTTATTACACAACCACATCACCATCCAAAACAAATTTCTCCCTCCAAAATTGGGAATCCGTCGACCGCGTTCCCATTTCCCCCGTTCATCTATCCTCCACTCCTCCCTCCATATTAGGGTTTTATTTCATCCGTCGTGAGCCATTCGCCTACGCCTCCACCTTCATTAGTGAATCCCACACCTATTTCACCTCCGCCACAATTCTTACTAATCTTGCTTCCATTTCCCCTTCGACACCCATCTTTGGTTCACACTACCGTTTCCTCTCCGGCGCTGCAACTAGGGTTGTCGCTCGCATTTCCCTTCCCATCTCCAATACCCACAAAACATTGAAGGCGTATTCCTCACTTATTTTTTCGTTATGTACTACGGTTCATCATCCCAAATTTCCTCATCTCCTTATACGTTGCCTGCAGTTCCTACTCCTTCGAAGAATTTCAGTCAAAAACCCTCCAGATTCACTCCATCTCATTCCCTAATTCCCTCAAGATCACGATTTCTATCCTCATCTACAGTTGTTGACTATTTCTACTCAATTGAATCTTGACCGATGTGTTGCTCGCCCCGTAATAGGTATGTTCTCGTAATATTGTTGAAATAATCTCCTAGACAATTTGCAGTATTTCCCTTCGCATAATACTTTTTCATAAGTTATTACGCACTTCATCTTTTAAGATGAATATTGATTATTTTTATTTATATATTGCAGGTGACTCACTCCGCACTTGAAGAGATCAAGGTAATCCTACACTAATAAGTTCCAGATCTCTAAAATAGATATGTTTTCCTAAAATTGTGGAATTAACCTCCCTACCATGCATCATTTTTCATTTACATTTACACACTATATGAATGCAGGTTATTGGTCGTAAAATCATGGAGTTAACCTTCATTTCATCCAACATATGAATGCAGGTGATATGTTTTCACTATTGAATCCACTGTATATTGATTTTTGTGGACTAAAAACATATGAAAGAGATTATTATAATGCTTTTATACAATTATGTTTTCACTATTGACTCCAATGTATATTGACAAGGTAGTATTTTAGTATGATTATGTTGTGATTCAGTGAGTTTTTTCTCTATTATGGGATATTCATCTCACATGAATAGTCAATGGATCTGTTCAATGATGAAAAGTTATAGATTTGTGGGTCATGTCTAAGAGTTGCTAGACATACTTTGATTGTTCTCATCCCATCATAGTGATGAACCGAAATACTGGTGAATGTGCATAGGCTGATGGAATGAATGCCTTCAATTTACAAGCATGGAGAAGAAAATTAAGAGATGTGTATCATTTATGTCTCAGCGAGGATTGATGCAGGTATTTTTTTTCCCAAATAACTCTTCAACAGGATAGGATGTATGGAAGTTTATATTATTTATAACTCAAGCAGTAAATGATACAGTGATAATCACATTCTTCATGAGTTTGACTGGACAGTCTATGAGTTTCACTTTATATTTGTTGAGCTGAATCTGAGATTGACATACTAAAGCTATACAACAACTTGAATTCAACTATATTGAGCATCTTGTGAGTTCCATCCAGTATTTAATGAGATTAATCAACATATTAATATTTTAATATATAAATTATTTTTAATTTATATTTATTATTTATGATATTTATAAATTCCTTTTATATGTTTTTTGTTTTTAATTTCATGTACTTTAGTAGTGCTTAAATGGGTGGGTTTGATTTGTTCATTTTCAAAATCAAATCAAATTTGAATTTTGAAAACCGGTATTTTACTGAGTTTAAGTTGTGTAATGAGTTTGAGATAAATCTCAAGTTGGAGTACTATAATTTTTCACTCTACTCAACAAAAAAACACTTTCTTCTACAATTTCAAATTAGAATTTTTTATAACTAACACTACATACAAACTGTGACTGTTTATTCTTATTGAAAGAGTATGACAAAATTAAATCTTTTTTGACAAACATAACTACTGAAAGCACCCTGGATCGGGTTAACAAACATACCTTATGGGCACAGAACTGGTATTTCTTGTGTTATAATCTGTTTTGTATTACAGTGAGTTGTATTACCTTAAATAAACATACCTTAAGGGAATATATTTAGTTGGACACCCGATTTTAGATTTTTTTTCTGTTATAATCTGTTCTGTAATACAGTGAGTTGTAGTACCTTATCAAATTTTTAGGATGTTTTCTAACAGGTTGTAGTACCTTACCTGGTTGGGTCTGCATCCAAATAAAACATGTCATGCATCTATATATTTCATGCAGGGAGATTCAGGCTTTGAAGTAGATTTCAGTGGCACACTCTGTTACTGTTACTAAACCTGAACAACTATAATACTCTATTTCGGCCTCTAAATGATTTGAACAACATCACATGGGTTTTTTATTATTCTGTACACATACAACATCTTACAATTAATCTTAAATCTTCAACAAATTATTTCTATGATTTTAGGTTTGATTATTTTATAACTAAAATACTGAATACTAAATGTCTGTCCATTCTTATTGCAAGAGTAAGAAAAAATAAAATCTATTTTGAGAAACATATCTTATGACAACACCAAGGATCGGGTCAACAAAAATATCTTAAGGGAATGAATCTGGTATGTTTTTTGTTCTAATCTGTTCTTTATTATAGTGGGTTGTAGTACCTTACAAAAAACATATCTTAAGGGAACTTATTCAGTTTTAGAGTCGAATTCATAATTTTTTTCCTATTATAATCTGTTATAATCTATTTTATATTATAATGAGTTTTAGTACCTTATCAAATCTGTTATACTATTTTCTAATAGGTTTCAGTATGCTACCTGAATCAGGTATTCAACCAAGAGCTGGGCAGTGGGGAGGGCTGGGCAGTGGGGAGGGAGGGGGAGGGGATAGGTAGGGGGAGGGCTGGGCAGTAGGGAGGGAGGGGGAGGGGCTGGGCAGTGGGGTAGGGTGGGGAGGGGCTGGGCAGTGGGGTAGGGAGGGGGAGGGGTTGGGCAGTGGGGAGGGAGGGGGAGGGGCTGGGCAGGGGGGAGGGGGAGGGGGAGGGGCTGGGCAGTGGGGAGGGAGGGGGAGGGGCTGGGTAGTGGGGAGGGAGGGGGAGGGGCTGGGCAGGGGGGAGGGGGAGGGGGAGGGGGAGGGCTGGGTAGTGGGGAGGGAGGGGGAGGGGCTGGGCAGGGGGGGGATGGGGAGGGGTTGGGTAGTGGGGAGGGCGGGGGAGGGGCTGGTTAGGGGGGAGGGGGAGGGGGAGGGTTGTGCAGTGGGGAGGGAGGGGGAGGGGCTGGGCAGGGGGTGGGCATGAGGAGGGCTGGGTAGTGGGGAGGGAGGGGGAGGGGCTGGGTAGTTGGGAGGGAGGGGGAGGGGCTGGGCAGTGGAGAGGGAGGGGGAGGGGATGGGCAGGGGGGAGGGGGAGGGTGTGAGCTCATTATTTAGAAATGGTTTGTGGATGCCAACTAGTGTTGTTTAATGTTCAATTGTATGGATCATTGTAGGAGAGATCAAGTAGTTTCTATGAGGATATCGTTGTTTTACTTTGTGTATTGGGACCATTTGAGGAATACCATTTAAAGAAGTCTATTTTTCTATACTTGATCAACTCTAAAAAGGAGCTTGTGGATGGGGTATATAAACAGTTGTAGGAGGCTTTTAGATGGGGTATATAACCAATCACTGAAGGAGTTTTAAATTGTGGTGTATAATCAATTTTTGAATAAAGGATAGGGTGTATAACCATTTTATGAATTTTTATAGTCACAGTGTATAACCAATTAGTATTGATATTATTAGAGTATCCATGTTGTCTCATATAACCAACATGGAAAGTAGGATTTTGACTAAACTTTGTAAATCATCTTGTTCTGGTATTATGCTTTCATTTTCATATGTATGAGGTAAGGATGATATTTTTATACAAAGTGGATCATGTATTTAACCATCCATAGAATGGATTGATAGTTATAGTTTATCTGTTTAGATGTTGGGGATTAGGTTGGATTATTGAACAACTAGTTTGACATGCCATGTATGTGTGCTATTGCAGGTGTAGAATGGAGGTGCAGAATGGTGGAAGTGCAACTGCTGCCTGGGGAACCTGTCTATACCCATAGTTTGGTAAACCGTGGGTAAATATGGGTTGCTGTAAATCAGTATACCCACGGTTTGAAAAACGTGGGTATACATCAATAAATACGGTTTGAAAACCGTAGGTATACATCAATACCCACAGTTTATTAAACCGTGGGTAATAACAATTTTCCATGGTCTATACCCACGGTTTTCAGAGAACCATGGGTATAGACCTATTGCGACGGCACTGCAGCCCATGGTTACTGAAACCGTGGGTATAGGGTATACCCATGATTTCAAGGGCTATACCCATGGTTTAAAACCGTGGGTATATGTGTTATTTCCAGTAGTGCAAGCTCATGTTCTCCTTCTTGGAAAAGAAAACTGGGGCCGCCTAGAGTGAAACACTAGGTCTAACGAAGCCCTTCCTCTAAAAGTCCTCCAGCTGTACCTTCAAATCACGAAGCTCTACGGGATCCATCTGATAAGTAGTTGTAGATATCAATGCCATCCTGGGGTACAAATCAATGCAGAAGTCAACCTCCTTGCGGGGAGGAAATCTGGGGACATCCTTAGGAAAAAAATTTGTATAATCCTCCACCAATGCAGGAAACTGAGGTCTCCCCCATCCACATCACTGAGGGTAAGTCTATCTAACTGGTGATTAATCAGCTACACCCTCCTATGTGTGAGTCTATCCCATGCTGCCTGGATTTTCTTTTTCACTAACAAAGAAAACCTCATTCCACTACTGTGGACACACCACACTCTTTGCCTAAAATAGTCAATATGAGCATGAACTATGGATAACCAGTCCATACCAAGAATGATTTCGTAAGGCCTCGACACCACTACTAAGAGATCTCAACCGAAACTCTTGCCTCTAAGAGTCGGGTCACAGTGTCAGCACAAGTGCGTGATCATTGGGTCTCCTCCAGTAGAAGTCTCCAAGCATGAGGGTCAAGTCAAAAATTCAACCAGAATCTTTGAGCCTCAAATCAAGATTCATGGAAAAAAGAGAATAATTAGTACCTATATCTATCAGTACCAAAACTAAGGTAGAATAGGCACATACCATACTTCAAATCATTCTTAGAGCCCTTTGGTCATATGCCTCGACCGCATGCAGCTGTCTCCTTCCCTATCCTCCATCTCCTTGAGTTTGGTGTGGATCACCTGGGGTAGTAGTGGTAACATGTCGAAATGTCTACCAACTCTTGCTAATCTCCCATCTCCTCTACAACATCTTCCTCCCTACTGATCTATCTGCTCCTACTTTCCTGGTACTGACAAGTTACTAGCTAAATTTTCACATCCAAGGGACTCTCAACCAAAAAGGTTTGTTGTAACACCCTAGTAGAGGTAGGAATGTATATAGGAATAAATCTATCTCAGACATCCCTAAGAACACCTTGCTCAAAGGTCCAAGCCCTGAAGCACTGGTCACGTATCATATTCATCGAGTACCTGGAAAGGTCGGTATTCCTCGACGGATACTTAGATACCGACATGTCATCCTACCAAAGCTGTAAAAGATTTAGGACATGCATAACCCTTAGCTTATAAGGTGATAACTTATCTCTAAAAAGGTTATCAAACTCTATCCATGGAAGAGTCGCCTCATCGTAAGATCGGGCAACCAAACCCTATCATCTCCCTACTGAGTTGTGTAGAAGGCTTGCCACCAGGACCAACATATAATATGCTCGTGTCTTGACTGGATGGTAAACTCAATCACCACATCAATCCAGTCCTCATCCACCCGTGTGTTAGCTCACCTCGGAACCTGAGGGGTCTCTGCTACTGAAACTTGTGAAGCACACTCAGTCTGCGCATCTCATCCGTAGGTACTATGGCTACCATGTGTTTCTCTACAGGTGTTGATATGGCTGGTGAACCACCTAGAGGTTCTATCTCCAGTACAAATCCTTGTACTGATATCTCGTCACCCGACGGATCAACCTCGCGATCACGCGGTGGAATCCCGAATGGCTGTCAATGTGGAAGCATCTTGAAGTAAAACAAGATATACCATGGTCAATAGAGTATACATGGAGAGCTAACTCAATAAGGACATGGAAAACACAACTCATTCATATATAATTCATGCACCATTAAATTTCCCTATAACCAGTGTTTTCATGTACCGAGTCAAAAAGCAGGTGCCCATAGTCTTGGTGTATGGATACGTTATTTGCCACACCAACACTGGAGTCCCTGGCCTGAAATTTGAACTCGAAACACTTAACATTATTTCCCCAAACCAATATTTCTGACTCCCGATCCCAATGTGGAACCGACCAACCCTCTGATACCACTCTGTCATGACCTATCCCAGTAGAGCCCATGCCGTGACTCCCCAATACCACCTCCAATAGGCCAGGGGTTGGTGACTAGCACCGAGTAGGCATATCACTAATATGGGAGGCATTTACTATGTACCTATACACACACACACACACATCTCCTATCCCACAAATGCTAAAATGTAAAAATGCTAAGTAAACCATGCATGAAAACCACTGGATATATATATACCACACCTAGAGTGAAATAGGAAAGTAAAGTACAAGAAGGTAAACTGGGCCAGTATACAATCCCACCAAAAGAAAGACTGAACACAAGTGAATGCACAAGTTCCTGAAACTCGTCGGTAGAAAACCCTACCCAAAGGGTAGGTGTAGGACAACTGTTAGAAGTCGTAGAAGCACACCTCGTCTGCCTGATCACTCTAAGTACCACCTAGTCCTGGTCCACCTAAGAATTCACCGAAGCATCGATCATCTGTACAAGATACGACACATGTGGGAAAAGCCTGTGTATGGGCGAGTAAAATAATACTCAGTAGGATACCCCAAAACAACAAAGGAAAGTACACCAAGTGCACCAAGTACATCACAAAGAAAGTACACCAAGTACGGTCAGATCACACAGGTATATGTCCATGACACATATACCAATAATATCTATATATACTCATAAATAGCCACAAGGTAAAGAGGTTAAGTCACAACCAAACATCAGCCACAAGATTCTGCTCGAGGAACACTCGTTTCGGGAGAACTCACTCCTTGAGCCTTGATATCATCGAAGACTCTTACGAAGAGGTTCGGCTAATTTGGGCCCCACCCAAAAAGAAAAAATTGGTCAATGTCATGATATACAGGGAGAGGATCCTTCCCATAGGATATAGACAACCAAATATATTTTATCCCACAACGTAGATGGTCCTTCTTAGAGGATACTAACAACCCTACCGATATGGTCCATTGGATGGAGGATTAATGCCCTACGCTTGGAGGTCATGTCAATTCCCACAAAACTCTATTAGGGGTGATAAAGGATCACTCCAATATCAATGAGGGATTCCACAACTCTATCAGGGACTCGACCTCTAGAGGAGATTACTATCCAGTGATGTGGACGTAATGTCATACTGAACCCTCAAGGAAAGAACCAAGGGAAAATCTGCACCTACACTGGTCTACACTAAAAACCCACCAAGCCATCTCAAAAGTACCATATCATTTTAAGGGTACCAACATAGTAGACAACTTGTCAAATGGACCTTCTATTTGAAAGTTACAACCACTTTAGTGAAAAGGGGTCCGACCCGACCCGACCCGACCCGGTCAGTCTGGGTCGACCTGAACTGGCCCGACCCACACCACGTGGGCTGACCCTTCTCCACCAGATGCGGCCTGCCTAGCCGCGCCCCACCCTGGTCCATGAGATCGCCCGACCGCGTGGCTGTTGGTGCCCCGATCAATGTGGTTGGGCCACATCACATGACCTCTCAGCCATCGCGGGGTCCTCCTCTAACGTATTCCCACTGGACCGTGTCCTCCATAGCCACCCTGCCAGCAGCCTCGCCTGGTTGCCACCTGAACCAACCTCCTTACCAGGACAAGTCCACCTCTTCCATTGGCCGCCCCACCGACAAACTCACCTCACCGCACTCCACCTAAATTAGCCAGAGCCACCACCTTCAGTCACCACCTTGCGCTGTCATGGGCCTTATGCTACCACAATTTCAAATTGTTGTCATTGATCGTGAATCAAGAGGAATGGAGAACAAATAATGGGGGAGAGGTAAGCACATAAATTCCCAAAATGGATGGATCTTAGCCTTGTTTGTGTCGAATTCAATCCATTCATGTTATAATTTAAAAAATGGAGAAGGAATTAAACAAATTCTAACATGGATCAATCCAATAACAATCCCCAAAACAAAATAAGCCCAACCTGCAATATGCATGACCTGTGGATTAATCCGTTCATTGATTAATCCAAGTTTTTCATAGGGAATAAAGAATGGGGAAGGAAATCAAAAAAACTCACACTCTACCTAGAGTTTGTATCACTTGAAGAAGTAGATCAAAGTTGCACCATCACACCGTTCGTCGATTTATCGATGCTTGATCCGAGCTACGATCTCCAAACCATCGTCACCGGTGAGAGAGCCTCCTTCTCCTTGTCTCAGGGAAACTCTATGGTTATGATGATAACACTGGATCTCTGACAAGTTTTATTAAAAAGGAAAACCACCACTGCGTCATCACATAACGTCCATTTAAAATATTTTTATTAAATATTTTAATGATGTTCATGTCTAAAAACTAACTTTCATCCTCGATTTGTGCCGATCAAGATTAGGCCCTACCTAAGGAAAACACCCCCTTAAAAAATCAACGATGGTATCAAATTTCCAATCTGAGTAAGCGTTTATGAGTTATTATCATTTGAAAATAAAATATTTTTATTTAATAATTTTATTTACGGTTACGTCCCAAAAACTACTTTTCACAGTTGACCCGTGCCGACCAACCTTAGGTCATGCCTAGGGAAAAATCACTACTCTGAATGCAACGGTGCCCTTAGATTTCTAATCCAGACACCCATTTGGAAGTTATTCCACTTTTTTAGGAAAACTTCTCACACACACTATTAAAAGTTTAACATATTTCAATGAATTATTTCAGGCACACTAGGCCTCAGAATCACATGTTTTCTCAGCGCCTGATCTTGGAATTTTACCAATTAATTTCTAAAAATAAATTCATGAAAATCTGAGTCATTATAGATTATTTATGTCAACCAATTCATTATAAAAGGTGGAAATATTAACTTGAAAATATTTCATTTAAAATATGTAAATAATAAAAGATTGTTATTGCAGTCTCTTGATTGAAAGCTACTGATTGTAGACAATGATTTTAGACTATTGATAAACCATAACACTTTTAACCAAGTCATTATTGGTGGTTAGTGTAATTTCTTGAACCTCTCTGGTCTATTCCTTTGTGAAAATCCAGTGTTTGAGGTGTTTTGGGAGGTGACAGTAGATCATTTAAGGAGTTTCCCAGTTTTTCAGCTTTCCAATGGTAAGTCAGGAATGGTAGGTTGCAACAGTGACTCACATTGATTGCTCATAATGGTGAGTCAAGACCAATGAATCATAAAGATAGTTTGCAATGGTGACTAAAACCAATAGATCACAATGATGAGTTAGGACCGGTGAGTCAGGATAGGTGACTTGCAATAGTGGGTCATACCAGTGAGTCACTGATGGTGGGTCACGATGATAGCTCATCAACGGTGCCTCAAACCAGTGACTCATCCAACAGTGAGTCGTCCGGTGGTGGCTCACTGAATGGTAGGTCACTAAATGGTGACTCACCGAATAGTGACTAGCCAGCGATAGCTCACACCGCTGACTCACCCAACAATGAGTCATTTCCAACAATTTGCTAAAATTTCCAGTTTTTCCAATTTTACCCCTTAATGTTTTATTTGACGTAAATTAAGTCTAAAACCATATTTAAAGTGGTTTTGAAGCTGTTTCAAAGGATATAAATTATATATTTAAATTACCAATGCTCCTAATACTTTTAAAGAGTCAAAACGTGTGGTCTTGATCATGATCTAGTTTTAATGGATTTTGAAACCGTTTCTTCTGTTGATATAAGATCTGGTCTTTCTAAAGCCAATACCCTTTATTCCCTATAAACTTACCTTCACCCTTAATAAAAAGCATCCCTTATAACCTTTTCCTTCATGATTGATCATGCATTGTGTTGGGTCCTTTGGATCACACTTCCCTAGAGTTTTCCTGCCGCTTATGCACCCCATGTTTTGGTGTAAGGAGGAGTTATTGATCGTCTATTTTTCAAGGTAGGAATCCCTTTGTTTCTCTTAATTGTGCATCATGCGGGGTGGGTGTAATGATGTCTCCTTGTGAATACAGTTGAATCCAAATTTAATGAAGATAATCAAACTGATAATGAATATAATTGGACCTGTTACGATAGTAATAAATGAGGGGTTGAGAATATGATGATGATGGATTTGTTTTACTTGTTATTTGATTGATATTGTGAATCATATGGGTTGTATTCCTACTAAAAATCATGGTCATTTGTGGTCTTTGTTTGCGCCCTTGTGATACCTTGTGAATGCTTGTTGTTAATTTTATGATGAATAACTATGCATATATAAATTTTATTAACCACTTAAACTAAGTTAAATAAATGTATTTCCCAAGATCAGGATTATTCTGTGATAAAACCTGAATTATCAAAGTGGAATTAAAGAATGGGTTCTTGGTAAATCTGAATACACCTTGCTCTATTTTTAGTAGTTGTGTGCCGTGTGTGGATCTGTTCTGTCTTGTGCCTTGTATGGGTTATGTGATGCTGCTGTTGAGATCACTCCTGTATGTGGGGGTTGTTCAGGTGTAATGGAATCCTAGGTTAAGATATTGGTTGACTATGGAATGGATGAGCAGTGTTGCACAATAGGGATGTATTTGGGTTGTGTTTTGTTGTGGTGCTAGGTGCAGTTGTGAATAGAGGGATGAATTTGAAGAGGGATGGATTGGGAGGGATGAGTTTGAAGAACGATGATGGAAGTGGTTGGTATGGGTGTTAAACGGAGTGGAGATATGAAATGGGATAACTTTACCATAGTTATTATTCTCTTCTTTTTGTGTGAATTTTGATGTGTGACTTTTCATGTGATGTGGTCATGATTCTTTACCTTCTGAGAACTGTTGCTTGGTGTGCTGTGTTTGGTAGTTTCCCAAGTAGGGATGGAATGAACAACTAAATTGTTTAACAAAGAATGATAATGGGTTAAATGAACTAGATGGGGTTATGAACTGGGTTTGTGGCTTGTTTTAAAGTTGTGCATTTAGAGGTAGCTACAAAGGTGGTTTTGTATGAGCTAGTTGTTTGTTTGGAAAACCCATAAGTTGGGTTGAGTGTTTGGTACCTATATATATACATGTATTTTGACACATTCCTATTGCAGGGTGTGAAAAAAACAAATATTACCTAAGTTAAAATGTAGTAAAGTGGTTAGCCTAGGCTATCTCTAGATAGGAGTGCACAACAATTATGTTTGTCACTTAAATTAAATAAAGAAGAAGAGGTTGTTTTTGAAATTGTTTGAGTTTAAAAATAAAAAAAGCAATTAAAAATAAAGATTGAACACTAATGGATGAAGAGAGTGATGGGGTTAGGGTAGGATCACCGTTTGCAATGTCATCATAGTAATAAATATTTTTCTCCCACTCTTCCTATTGAATGATAAATGAAAGACTCCTCGATCGAGTTATCAATCACCCTTGGTTGAAGAAATAAATGGAACTCACTCCTAGGTTCATGGAAGTTCATAAAAAAAATACTAAAAAACTAAGTAAATTCCTGATCAATAATTTTTTCTCCTTATAACTCTAGAAAATTTCATTAGTTCCACACATATGCCAACGATCGTTGGTCACTCACCACCTAACACAATCTGCTCGATCGAGACAAATTGCACTAGGCAGAGGGAGATTAAAAGTATTCAACCAAAGCTATTAATGATGAATACACAAAACCCAAAACAAGATCACATTAAGAAAATTGGGAAACATTGAGAATAGAAATCATTCAAATGAAAAATAGGTTTTTTCATTGAATCACAAAACTCTGACATTACAAAATTGAAACTCCCCCTTCCCCGATCACTCAAAGGTTTTACCCCTCCATGTGAAGGGTAATATAGTTGAAAGGGGAATAAGAGAGAAAGATGAAACTAATAAAAAATCAAATAGAAAATACAAAGAATATCAAGATTCCAATCCACCAGCATATCCCCTCTTTCACCTTCTTTTACCCCTTTGAATGGAAGTGAACACTCTTATTTATAGGCTTGTGGAGTAGAAAATTTCCCTCCAAAATTACTCCAATGAAATTTATAGTCTATTTAGCATATTAAATGGAAGAATATTAGGAAGTTGTCTTAATAAATGTTGTTCCTATATCTCTTATTCATGCTTCCTCAAAATATCATCTAATTTATACAAGTGTACCAAAAGTTATACTCTAATTACTAATGACAACTGTTTCTACCCGAGGTGACTCTTCAACTTCCTATTTTTGGTCGCATTAAATGGATACCTTAATGACTGAATTTATTCATGAAATTTAATGTAAGAATTATGACATGAGTCCTATTTCTATTCCAACTGTAATAACCTCATTTGGACAAATGTAGGTCGAGATATGACTCACTAATTAAGGCGGGGTCTATTCTGTCGGCCAACAAACTTTTTCCACATGATGAATTTTTTTGGGCCATTGTGTATCGAATTGGACCTTGGTACATAAAACAAAGTTGAATACCACGTTCAAGGAAAGCCTAAAAAAATGAATCACACAATTTAGATAAAAAATGTAAAATATATTTCTGAAATACAGAAGATATAGAAAATTAATAAATACTCAGAATTAACCAATTTCCACAATTAAGCCCATAATTCACCAAAACACTAAAATGATACAAATCAGCTCAAATTGATTAATTGGAAGGGGTTAAATCATTGAAAAACACATTAAAAATAATGAAAATATTATCTCTATCATATTTACTTGTGATTTATATATGCACCCCACCCTTATTGAGCACTACGTGCAGAACACCCCCATTGCTATAGGGGATGGTATCTTTTCCCAACATCCTAGTGGGAGGATGGATGACTGGTTATTGGTTCTTACTTATTCCCACTTCTAGGAATTGGTAGCCCAAAACTCTTCAGGAAGGTTGTGGTGTGGATGTGAGGCCCAAGTGTTTGTGAGCAATGTGTTCTTTCCTAGGTGTATTTAGGATGAGATGTGGTATGTTTTCCCAGGTGTCTTCGAGATGAGATATGGTTGTGTCCTAGGTGCCTACGGGCGGGATGTGGTGAGTTGTGTACTAGGTGTATGTGGGCGGGATGTGGTGAGATTCTTATTCCCAGGTTGCAGGACTAGCTTTGAGGCCTGGGTGTGGGTGGGTGGGTTGTAACGTGGGGTTTGTGGAAGAGTGTGGTAGCGCTAGGACATTTCTTGTTAGGGTATGAGTAGTTAGCCAGTGGGAAGTAGTGTAGGGTACCCAAAACACCTATTTTATTACTATATTACTTTACTTGACTTGTGTTATTTGGTGAACATGCCTTGGTGAGGTTGGGGTGGCTAGTATACTTGTTATGTGATTTTAGTGAGGGGCATTATTTGGTGAACACGCCTTGGTGAACATGCCTTAGTGAGGGGCATTAATATGCTTCTCCCACTTGTTCATGAGAGACTTTGTCTTTTTCTACTGAGTATACTTGTATGCTCATCCTACATATATAAAACTATTTTCTAGTTTTCAGGAGGATCAGGTGGACCGTGCTGGACTATACTATCTTGGACTTTGGGAAAGTTTCCATGTTTCCGCTTAGCATTGTTTTTTCTACTTACTTTGGAGTTTTATTGCATTTGTAACAATTTTGTTTAAAACATGCATGTGGGATGAATTTTGGTTTTATTTTATATATATAGTGCTTGGAGTTGTTTTGGTATGAACTATCTTATCTCCCGATCCTGTTTTCTTTAAAAAAAGGTAATGCCTCCCATTTTATAAGAATATATATAAACACCCTTGGTGATAGTCGCCACCCCGGGGCCTACTAGAGGCAGGAACCAGGGGTCATTATCTCTTTTTAATATTAAAGAAGTAGGGTCATTATAGAATGGTATTAGAGGCTGATGGTCAAGAGATAAAATAAAGTTCAGAGTTAGGCATAGTGTGGATTGCATGGGTTGGTAGGGAAACCATGTTAGGTGACCTTGGTTCATGACATAGTACAAGGAAGACTAGTTAGGACATGAGATTTTAGGCCCCCCTATTCCCCTAGTGTTGAGTATTCCAATCACAACATTAGCATGATTTATCTAAGGGTAACCCCACCACTACATGGGGGGAAAACATTCTCTCTGATCCATCCCCACAACTCTCCCACATGAGGAAACCTCACCTACATGAGAACCTTTCTTCCCCATGCTCGTTGCCTCGCTTTTCAGTCCCATATTCTCCCCCAACAATAACTTGGCATCAATTGTCGACATCATCTCTCATCATCACCATGCCTCACTTTTTTGTCACTGGAGGTCCTCTCTATGATGGATTTATTTTAAAATTAATAAAAAAATATTAAAATTAATGGGTTACCTATCAAATTTTCATTTAATCTTATCCAAATAAAAAAATATATTTTGCCACTATTTTTTCACTTATGTTTTATAAAAAACATCATCATTTACTTCTTTAATTACATTTTCACATCTAAAAAATAAATTGTTTTTCAAAACCAAGTTGGACCTTATGCTAACTGGGTTAGTTTTTGATTTAATGATCATATGAAAATATTTATTTAAATTATATAAAAACATGTATTTAAAACTAGTATTGGACAATCATTTTGTCCAATCCTAGATATTGTTATTAGTTATTTATCACTAAAATTAAACATAAATAAAATCAATACAACATAAACAATCAAACAATCATCATGGTTTTATTTGTTTATTTTTTTGGTATTTTCTTATTTTCGTATTTTTTTTTCATTTTTGATGTTAGTGAATTTATTTTTTAATCACCCTAGATCTGACATGAACTACGATTAAAATACCAAAAAAATCTACAATATATATTAAACTCAAGTTATCCCATACCCCCACACAATTTTTCACCTTTATTGCACTCCTCTCATCCCAACATTCTTCTCTGCATCTCCTCCCTCTCGGCTACCCTACCTTCTCATATCTGCCCATGCCCCAACCTCACCACCTCCATCTCTTCTCCCCAGCTTCCTAGATTACTGCATCTGCCTCCATCCTAGGGTTTACTTCCCAATTCTTCTTCTTGTCCCCCTCTTCTCCCTCCCACTATGCCCTTTTCATGTCCCTGATCTACATTCGAGGGTTTCCTTCACACCTGCTCCTCCATTGGTTCCTTCCTTTCGTAACTGGTGGATGCCTCTCATAGATTTACTACGACATGTTTTACTGTTAACAATAAATCCTCCATCCCTAAATCTCCAAAAATGTTTTTCATTTTTCTTCTTCTTAGGTTTCATGTGAAAGTAGTAATCATTTTAGTCTGTCTTCAATTTTTCTACTTCCCTAATTTGGTTTCCTCATTAAATTTATTTATCTCCCATCCAGTGTTAGGGTGACAAACATGTTTCGATAAATTCTAACTTCTTTGTGCATTGTATGTATAAATTTCAGAAAACTTCTAATCAACCTTGGATAATATTCCTAATTTTGTAAATAGTTTTGTTTTAATTTTTTTTAAAAAATTGAATTTATTGTTTAATTTGTTTATTTTTTTCCCATTACAATCTTTGTATTATAATGACTCAATTATCATGTGGAATTTTCATGTGTATTTTATTCTATAATATGAGCATAATTTATTCCAATTTCAGTATCCATACTTCTTAAATTGTGTCTTCAATGTCATGGGATTATTCATATTTCAAAAATACATACCATTTATAAGGCCAATCACCAGCTGTCATGACCCTCCTTTTTCAAGATGAAAGAGAGACAATGACCCTTGAGTCTCACCTCCCGTAGGACCTAGGGTGATAACTAGAACCAAGGGTATGTATATATATTCTCAAAATTTGGAAGGCATTGCCATTTTTTTAAAGAAAATAGGATCAGGAAATAATATGGTTCATCCCAAAACAACTCTGAGTACTATATATAAAAAAGAAAACCAAAATCTATCCTATATGCATGTTTTAAACAAAACTGCTACGAATAAAATAAAACTCCAAAGTACCAAAAACAAATCTAAGCAATAACACACCAGTTATCCCAAATTCTGAGCTAGTATGGTCTAGCACAGTCCACATGATTCTCCTAGAAACCTGAAAATAGTTTTATATACGTAGGGTGATCTTAAAAGTATAATCAATAGTAAAATCCAAAGTCGGTCATGAACAAGTAGAAGAAGAATAATAATTATCCTATGAGAAAATAATAGAAACCAAAAGCACCTAACAAGGTATACTTGCCACCCCAACTTCACTAAGTCACACTCACCAAATAACCCAAGTAAAGTAAAGTAATATAGTAAGTACATCGATGTTTTGGGTACCACACATCACTTCCCACTAGTTAAGTACTAATACCCTAATAAAAAACTTCCTAGCGCTACTAAAACACTCTTCCACAAGATCCACATCACAAACCACCCACCCACACATGGGTCTCAGAGTTAGTCCCACAACCTGGGCATACAGAGCTCACCACATCCCATCTGCAGACACATGGTCCACAACTCACCACATCCCCCTGCAAACACCTGGTCCACAACCATATATCATCCCGAAGACACCTAGGAAAACTTACCACATCTCATTCCGAAGACACCTGGGAAAGCACACCTTTCCCACAGACACATGGGCCTCACATCCGCACTACAAACTGTCAAGAGAGTATTGGGATACCAATGCCTAGAAGAGGGAGTAGGGAAGAGACAATAACCAGTCATCCATCCTCCCATCGGGATGTTGGGAAAATACACTCTCCCCCATAGCGATGGGGGTGTTCGACATGTAGTGCTCAACAAGGGTGGAGTGTGTATAGAAATCATAAGGAAATACATGTATATATATAGGTACCAAACACTCATCCCAACCTATGAGTTTTCTAAACAAACAACCAACCCATAAGAAACCACCTTTGCTACTACCTATAAATGTACAACTGCACAACAAGCCATAAACCCATTTTATAACCCCAACCAGTTCATTTAACCCATTCTAATTCTTTGTTAAACAATTTATTTGTTCATTCCATATCTACTTGGGAAATTACCAAACACATCATGCCAAGAAATAGTTATCAAAAGGCGAAGAGTCACAACCACATCACGTAACATGCCACAAAACAAAAGTCACACGGAAAGAGGAGAAGAAGAACTATAGTAAAGTTATCTCATTTCACATTTCCACTCCATTTAACACCCATACCAACCACTAGAATCATCGTTATTCAAACTCATCCCTCCCAATCCATCCTTCTTCAAAGTCATACCTCTACTAATAACTACACCCAACACCACAACAAAACACAACCCAACCACAGTCCCACTGTGTAACACTGCTCATCTATTCCACAATCAACTAATCTCTCAACTTGGGATTCCATTACACCCGAACTTCCCCACATACAGTCATTCTCTCAACAACGACACCACATAACCCGCACAAGGAACAAGACAAAACAAATCCACACAAAACACACATCCACACCAAATAGAGCAAGGTGTATTCATATTTACCAAGAACCTATTATTTAATTTCACTTTGATAATTTAGGGGTTATCACAGAATAATTCCAATCCTGGGGCATCCATTTATTTAACTGACTTTAAGTGGTTAATCAAATTCATATATGCACAACCGTTCAACAAAAAATTAACAATAAGCATTCACAAGGTATCACAGGTGTGTAAACAAATATCACTAATGAACATGATTTTCAATAGGGATACAACCCATATGATTCAAAATATCAATAAAATAATAGTTAAAACAAATAAATCATCATCATCATCTTCCCGACCCCTCATTTATTACTATTATAATAGGTCTGATTATATTCATTATCAGTTTGATTATCTTTAAATTTGGATTAAACCATATTCATAAGGAGACATCATTAAAACCACCTTGTATGATGAAAAATTAAGAGAGATAAAGGGATCCATACCTCGAATAATAAATGATCAGGAACTCCTCTTTGTGCCAAAACAGGGGGTGCACAAGCAGCAGGAAAACTCCAGGGAAGTGCGATCCAAAGGTTATAGCACAACGCATGATCGATCAGGAAGGAAAAGGTTCTAGGGGATACTTGGTATCAAGGGTGAAGGGAATCATAAATGGAAGAAAGGGGATCACCTTTAGAAAGTCTAGATCTTATATCAATGTAAGAAACAATTTCAAAATCCATTAAAGTCGAATCACGATCAAGACCACATGTTTTGACTATTTAAAAGTCTTAAGAGCATTAGGAATTTAAATATATAATTTATATCCTTTGAAATAGCTTCAAAAACCCTTTAAATATGGTTTTAAACTCAATTTATGTCAAATAAAACATTAAAGGGGTGAAATTGGAAAAACTAGAAATTTTAGCAAATTGCTGGAAATGACTCACCATTGGGTGAGTCACCGATGCGAGCTATTGTTGGCGAGTCACCGTTTAGTGAGTCATCGTTCAGTGACCTACCGTTTGGTGAGTCACCATTTGGTGAGTCACCATTTGGTAACCTACCATTCGGTGAGTCACTGTTCAATGAGCCACTGCCAGATGACTTGTAGTTGGATGAGTCACCGATGCGAGGCACCGTTGATGAGCTACCGTCGCGACCCACCATCAGCGACTCACCAGTACGACCCACTGTTGCGAGTCACGGTCCTGAATCACCGTTGTGAGCTACATGTGCGACTCACCATTGTGACCTACTATTGCAAGTCACTAGTCCTGAATCACCAGTCCCCACTCACCATTGTGAGCTACCAGTGTGAGTCACCATTGCGACCTACCATTCCCGACTTACCATTAGAAAACTAAAAAACTAGAAAACTCCTGAAATGAGCTACCATGACCTCCCAAAACACCTCAAACGCTGGATTTTCACAAAGGAATTTACTGAAGAGGTCCATACCATTACATTAGATACCTCTCAAACTATTCACACCCTTGAGAATTTAAAACAAAACCTAGAAGAAATAGGGGTTAGAATAACCACCCCGTAAGATACCTCTCAAGGATCCTGCTACACTTGAATAATCACTACGATTTAAACACACTAAGGTACAATGATAAACCACCATGAGTTGTCAGAAAGATGAAGTGAAAACTATTTATCCAAGAACACCTCCTCCAACATCCACTACCCCAGCTGACCACAAGATACACCACACAAGCACAAAACCACTCTGTCTGAACACATGAATTAGGGAATTACTTTCTCCATGTCAAGATATTATCTGCTCTAGGTGGTATTGACTTGCCCAAATAGGTTTAATTTCATATCAATTAATGTGTCTCAATTAGGAATCAAGTCCTCCCCTCTTCATGCATTAAGAATTTATCATATATTATAGAATAGGGAAACAACCCATCTCACAACAAACAACATTCAAGTATCACATTATAAGGAAAAACATAACAAGGAAAAACTCAAAACAACTCTGGGTACTGGGCACACATCTACTTCTCTTGCTCCCAAGTACTCTCCTTAAGGCCGCCATGCCTCCACAACACATGAACCAAAGTAATGGTCCTCCCACAAGAAAATTTCTCCTGATGATCTTGGATCTCTATTGGCCTCTATATAAACATTTCATCATACTTAATGTATTACTCTCCCCATTCAATGGAATGGGAGTCATAATGTAGATATAAAAAAAGTTGGGAGATGTGGAATATGTCATGGATCCTCTCCAACTATGGTGGCAACACCAGCTAGTATGCCACCTCACTGACTCGTCCCAATACCTCGAAGGGTTCGATGAACCTGGGAGAAATCTTACCCCCATTAATGAATCTCCACTACCCATGTCGAGGGGAAACCTTTAATGACACATGGTACCCAACCTCAAACTTCAAGGACCTCATCTTATGATCGATATACGACTTCTGTCGGTCATGCACTACCTTTATCCTATCATGAACTAGCTAAAACTTCTCCGTCATGGTCTACACCACATTTGGTCCAAGAACTGTTGTCTCCCCAACTTCCATCCAACACAAAGGTGATCGAAATGACCTCCTATAAAAAGCTTCAAATGAAGCCATTACAATGGAAGAGTGATAGATATTATTGTAAGCGAACTCTACCAAGGGAAAGTGTCATACCCAAGATCCACTAAAGTCCAAGACACATGCCCACAATTTGTCCTCCAACATCTGGATGATCCACTATATATTCCCTTACATTTGAGGGTGGAAGGTAGTGTTGAGGCGTAACTAAGTTCCAAAATCATGCTAAAACCCCCTTTAGACTTGTGAGGTAAACCGTGCATTCCGATATGAGATGATGGATCTCAGGACTCCATGCAGTTGCACCACCTCATCCACATACCTCCTTGCCAAGGCATCCACTGTGCCTGAATCCCCAATCTCTAGGAAGTGGGATGATTTCTTCAACTGATATACTACTACCCAGATGACATCATAGCCTTCCTGAGCCCTGGGTAACCCTGTGACGAATTCCATAGAGATGTCATACCACTTCCACTTAGGGACATCTAAGGGATACAACAAACAGCTGGGAACATGTTGCTTAGCCATAACCTACTAGAACACTAGACACTTTTCCACAAACTCTGCCACTGGATGCTTCATCTCAGGCCACCAAAAATGCTCCCTCAATCCATGATACATATTGGAAACTCTCGGGTGTACCACTAAGAGTGATCTATGAAACTCACGAAGAACTCCCTCATGCATCGCCACCCAAACAAAAAGCCTCCCACAGAACAACATCCAATTTTGGCCATCCTACGACCATCCCTCTGGATAATCACCCTGGTAAATGCGATCACACATCAAATCTTCCTATGAGTCTCTCTACTGAGACTCTTCCACCCACTACATCAGATAAGACTTCACTATCATCTGAAACAGACATCCTCTACCACCATCCATTCCTACATCTAGGTGTAAGGAAACCAACTCCCACATCACCTTTCAAGCATCCGTAGATTCTCGAACTACCTCCGTCTATGACTCCCTGCTCAAGGAATTATCCATAACTTTTCCATTTTCTGAGGTGTAATAGATCTCAAAATCACAATCCTATAAAAATTCCATCCACCACCACTGTCATAGGTTCATGTATTGCTAGGAAAAGATATACCTAAAGCCCTTGTGATCTGTGAAGACCAAAAAGTTCTCCCCAATGAGGTAATGTAACCAAAACTTCAGCGAAAACACAACCACTATAAGCTCCAGATCATGGGTGACATAGTTACATTTGTGGGGACATAACTACCTAGACTCATAGGAGATCACCCCTCTCTACTACATCAGTATAAATCCCAATCCCATATAGGAAGCGTCACAAAACACCTAGAACATCACCCCTTCCTCTGAAAACTAGAGCAATGAGGAAATAACTAACTTCCCATTCAGATAGATGAAAGTTTCCTGATAATTTACACTCCACACAAAAGCCTAGTATTTTATGGTCAAATTCATCAAAGGAACTGCAACTTGAGAGAAATTAGGTACGAACCTCTAATAATAGTCTATCAGACCAAGGAAATTATGAACCTCTGCCACATTCTTGGGTGCTACCCAAGAAAAAACTGCTTAGACCTTTGACGAGTCCACTGTTATGCCTTGCTAAGACACCAAATTCCCAAGGAAGTGCACCTTTTGTGTCCAGAACTTACACTTGGAAAAATTCCTGTATAATTGGTGGCATCGAAGAATATCCAAGACAGTCTTGAGATGCTTATTATGCTCTCTAACCTTGAGTAGATCAAGATTTTGTTAATGAATATGAAGAAAAAGTTGTCTAATAACTCATGGAAAATATAGTTCATGATCCCCATGAACATGTCTGGTGCATTCATAACATCGAATGACATAAACACAAACTCGAAGTTCCCATACATGTACCTGAAAGCAGTCTTCAGGATATCGCCCTCCTTCACCTTCAACAGGTGATATCTAGACTGCAGATCGATCTTAGAAAACCATCTTCCCCCCCTCAGTTAGTCGAAGATATTGTCTATCCTTGGAAGAGGGTAATGGTTCTTGAACATCATCTAGTTCAACCTCCAGTAGTCTATGCACAACCTTATACCACCATCTTCCTTCTTTGCAAAAAATATTGGATCACCCCACAATGACACAATGGGCTAAATAAAACCCTTCTTCATCAGGTCATCAATCTGAATCTACAACTACCGCAACTCAGAAGGTTTTATCCGATAAATATTCATCTAAATCGAACAAGCACCGGTATGTAAGTATATCATGAACTCTGTAGGTTCCTGGCATAACGGAAGCACATGGATAATAATACCCAACTTTAATTTTATCATTGTTAATGGTAAAATTAAAGTTGAGTACTACCATCCATGAATTTACACTACACTCAAAACCCACAAGTGGTATCAGAGGGGTCATATCGTTGATTATAATTATTTAGTTTTTCATTGATGATTTACGCATTTAATAATTTAGTTATTTTAATTCAAGTTAATCATTCTGTAAATCAGAATCTCAAGATCTATTCCTCCTATTTTGTTTCTCATTCACCTTAAAATAATGATCTTTTCTTTTAGTTTTGATTAAAATAAAACAGAGGATCTCATCTGGAGGTGCCAAAGGTTCCTGGATGTACAACACCAGAATACACGGTGTGTATTTGGTAGTACACATCGTGTAGTCAAGGTTCAATGCATCAAGACTGGTCCTCCAAACCAAGCCATGTGATTGGAGTTTTTCTAATTCTTAATGACTCAGTGTGTTGACCAAGAATAGGTGGCACATAGTTTTTGGATTACACACTGTGTGGCCCATTAGAAATAATGTGTATTACCATCGGGTTAGGGTTGGACTGTGTACCCTGTACATGGCTTGCCCAACTAGAGACCATGTAACGCATATACTACATGGTGTGTGGCCCACTGGACACACCGTGTACTCTGAAGATTTCCGAAGTACATCTACACGCTGTATCCCTGGGCATGTACTTCAGATAGACAATGAATGATAGTACACACCGTGTAGTAGGAACTACACACCGTGTACTCATCCAAATTACATAGATTTTTTCAAATTTATTATTATATTATACAAACCCTTGATATGTGTACCATGGTATGGGTGTAAATTTGAGGCACAACACGTGATAGGTGTTTTATATATATGTGTTTAATTTAACATCTATGTAATGTTCATTTCTACTATTTGGGTAGTTATGAACACTACTGGAAAATGTACATATCCCCACGGTTTTCCAAAACCGTGGGGATAGGTCCTGAAAATTCACCTATACCCACGGTTTTCCAAAACCGTGGGTATAGGGTTACCTTTCCCCACGGTTTTGGGGAAAACCTTGGGGATAGGTCTGGGTTAAAATATCTATACCCACGGTTATGAAAAACCGTGGGTATAGGTTTCTCGTGTGTGCACGGGAATTTTTTTTTTCGTGAGAAAGAATTTTTTTTGGCGGGAGTCTTATAACCACAGTTCTTCTTTCTATACCCACGGTTTATATTACTATATTTAACTAAATATAAATATAGATACATAAAAGAAGTGTTGGTGTAGTGTTTAGGTGCTTCGTCTGCAGTGGAGAGGTTGCGGTTCGAAACCCGCCGACCGCATTATTTTAGGACTTATACCCATGGTTTTGAAACCATGGGGAAATCCCTTTGACACAGTGGAAATTGAATATGTTTCGTTGACACGGTGGCAGAACACCTATACCCATGGTTTTGGAAAATCGTGGGTATAGGCTAGGGACCTATACCGACGTCATTCCAGCCCACGGTTCCCAAAACCATAGGTATAGCCTATACCCACGGTTTTGGGGGATATACCCACAGTTTTGAACCGTGGGTATAGGCTATTTTTCCAGTAGTGGAACAAGAATTCACTGGGTTACCTACAAGGTACAAGTTACATACAAAGATAATTTTAAATGAATTTATTTGTTTAAAATTTCGATGAATGAGAATCTCAAGGAAATTCATAAAAAGGGTTTAAGATAAAAGGATTGATTAATTAAAGATGATAATTAATTGATTTGAGTGTGATGTATTATAAACAAGAACGATTAAAGAATCAAATGCTAGTTTTATTTATGTGTAAATATCGTTGCATGTATGAATGATCATGAGCTAGACCAGGAACTTTGTATGTGGATGGTTTCTTTTAATTAATTTATTTAAATTAAATTTGTTGGTTTGTGAGCCTTCTCCTTATTAATATGTAGGGCCTGCATGCCCAAGATTTCTTTTATATAAAACCGCATTTTACCCCTCACCTGCATGTGATATAAAAGCATATGTAATGGATAGAGCTCCCAAGATAGTGGAGATGGATCAAGTTAAGATCCAAGACAAAACTAATCCAAGGAGATACAAAGGTGGATAGGTGGAAAGCTATAAACACGAACCCAAAAGGTTCAAGGTGTTTTCTCCTAGGTCTTGGGTTAGTTTATAAACTGCTAGATAAACTAACCAATAGAACAAGCTCATGATCATGCCATTTATTTTATTTCTATTAGTTTCATGGTTTATTTATTGTGGGTGTGTTGTTGAAATCACACAATTAATGAATTAAACAAGCATGTAATATGGAACTAAAATAAGACCATATTATGCGTAAATATTATCTTAGAAATGGTTAATAACTTAAGTATATCCCACTTAATATTAATAAGCATGTAATAAAGATAATAAAATGGAAATTTACGTATAAGGATAAAATCCCTCAAGGAAATATTACGTTGGTATAACATTCCATAATCTTGGTTAGAATCGAACTATAGTTCAAAGTGCTTGACCAACCCTAGTTGGGGTGATTTCAATTATTAGGGAATTATAATTTGATGTTTTGGGTTGAATTAACTTGGTTAACATCAAGGGTTGATTGCCACATCAGGACTTGATGTGACAAAGAGGAAAAGGTTGATGAAATCTAAAATAAAAGGATTTTAGGATTGGGGAGTCCACTCAACGGATCAAGGAGATGCAAGTTAATACAATTGGAATTTTGAATTCCTACCTAAAAACCCTTCAATTTTCTTGATCAACCCTAGTTGGGGTAATGAAAAGGTCAATATGGATCCTTGCCACTAGAATATTTAGGAAACATAATATTTTGAAGTCAATGGTGAGGGATATTGGATTTTGATAAAATAGTGGGAGACTAATAAGTATTAATTTATTTATTTATCTCAGTTTTATCATGATAAAGTACTAAATATTTTCTCATATTAATTTGTAGAAATGGAAAGAAAAATGGATTCCAAAATATCATTGCGAACCATACTTGAGAAGGAAAACCTTCTCACTGGCACCGATTTTCATGAGTGGCAGAGGCGTTTACGCGTCATCCTTTTCCATGAAAGGAAATTTTATGTGCTAGAGGAGCCTATTCTAGTTACACCTGGAAATGAGTCTAGTGATGAGGAAATATATATTTATATGAAACATTTAGATGATGCCACATATGTCCAATGTTTCATGCTATCGTCCATGTATAATGAGCTCTTGAATCAATATGAAAACATGGATGCGTATAGCACGATGTATCACCTTAAGGATCTCTATCAAGAGAGGGCGAGACATGAGAGATATTAGATCTCCAACACTTTGTTCAAAACTAATCTTAGAGAGTCTGCGATAGCTGGGCCTCATGCAGTTAAGCTTATTGGATATATTGAATGCTTGGACATCTTAGGGATTAAGTTCATGGATGAGTTGCGTATAGATCTCATCCTATCATCACTTCCTAAGATCTTCTCTAGATTTATTGTCAATTAAAACATGAGCAATAATGAGAAGAGTCTATTGGAACTTCTAACCTTGATTCTCTAGGTAGATAAGGATATGGGGAATGACAAACCCACAGTCCTTATGGTGAATAAGAAGAGGAAGAACAAGGAAAAGGGGCCAAGGATTTATAAACAGTCTAAAGCCCCCGAGAACCATCCCTCCAGTAAGGGGAAGATCCAAAGGCAGGGAAAGGAAAGGGAGGTAGTGTGTTTTTCATGTGGCAAGCCAGGCCACTAGAAGATAAACTACACCCAGAAGTGTGAGGACGCTAAAGGTTAATTTGTTATCGAGTGTAATCTTTCTATTTATATACATTGGGTATTAGATACAGCATGTGGGGCTCACATATATATTCAAATATAGTAACCAAGTAGATTTAGAAATATTTTCAGAGGATAGGTGTATCTTCGAGCTACCAATGGCATGAGGCTAGCTGTGTTAGCCATTGGTGATTACCATATCTCATTGCCAACTGGAATGCTTTTGGTTTTACATAACTGTTGTTATGTACCTAGTGTTACCAAGAACATAATTTCTATATCATTTTTGGACATGGATGGATTTATTTTCATGTTTTGTAAATAATAGTTATTTCTTTTATAAGAACAAAATATGTCATGGTATGAATCATTTAAATAACGATTTGTATGTATTAAATTATTAAAACCAAGTGTTGGTAATCAATAAAAAAACAAACTCACACGACTCAAACAACACCCAGTTGTGGCATCACCGTCTCGGTCATGTAAACGAGAAGCACTTGAAAAAGCTCTGCCAAGATGGTTATTTAGAATCTACTAATCTAAAACCACTTGATAGATGTCACACTTATTTACAAGGGAAAATAACCAATCCACCTTTTAGTGGACATGGTTAAAGGTCCACTGAGCTTCTAGGATTGGTACACGCAGATGTGTGTGGACCATTTCCAGTAGAAGCGAGAGGTGAATACTCTTACTTCATTACTTTTACTGATTATTTTAGAAAATGTGGGTATATCTACTTAATGAGTGTAATGTACCAGAATTTACATGTATTTTTTTTAAATTATATGGAATTATTTTGAGACCAGGCGTTGAGACGACGTGCGATTCTAAGGCCTAGAGTGCCCAAAATGATCCGTCGAAAAATGTTAAGATTTAAATAGCGTGTGTGAGTGGTTTTCCTAAAAAGTGGAATAACTCTTAAATGGGTGACCATATAAGAAATCTGAGGTCACTGTTTCATTTATGATGGCGTTTTTACCCTAGGTGCGACTTAAGTTTAGTCAGCGCAACCCTCCAATGAGAAAACCCAAAAATGGTATAACCGTAAATAAAATAATTAAATAAAATTATTTTATTTTTAAAATGCTTATAACTCATGAACGGTGACTCAGATTAAAAGTCCAAGACCACTGCTGAGCTCATGAGGGTATGCTTTCCTTAAGTAGATCCTAACATTGACCAGCACAGGCAAACAGTGGAAGTTAGTTTTTGGCCATAAATAAAAGAATTAACAATTATTTTATTGTCAAATCCTTATAACTCCTAAAAGGTAACTTAGATTGAAAATTTGAGAGTACCGTTGAGCTCGTGAGGACATGTTCCCCTTAGGAGGAGCCTAAACTTGATCGATGAGGGTCAAGGGTTAAAGTTAATTTTTGAACTTTTTTTAAGGTACGTTCAGTAAACGTGCGAGTGAGATTTTCTATATTTTGAACCGGTGCTCTGATTTAAAATCTGAGGTCACCATTGAAATTGCAGTGCTGGGATTCACCTAGAAAGGACTTAACTTCAACTAAAAAGGGTCAAATAGAAAAGTTAATTTTTGGGACTTTCTGGAAAAATAATAAAATAAATTTAAAAACTTATATTATTTTTCTTTCACTTCGTTGAGCAGCAGATAATGAAGTTGTGATGCGACAATGAGGCGATGGTGAGGCACAATTAAGGAAGCCCATTAATGGATCAATGTGCAAGAGTAACTGCTACACTGTTTCATAAATGAAATAGCATAATGACGCAACGTCGCAGCGTAACAGAAACATTGCGACGTGTTTCTTTTTATTAAACCAACACATTGGAGAGTGGGGAATTAAACTGTGGGGATTCTATGAAGAACCTCCAAAGGAATTCTTCTCCAACTAAGAATGAAAAACGAAGCAATGGACTTTAGAGGATTGGATCTGGAGGATGACAAGAGGCGAAGAACGCCAACGATTGCGAACCAATGATGACATGAATCACATCCTTCATCATCATCGGACCTAAAGAATCCAGGTAGGGGTTTATGCATTTTAAGTATTTGTTAAGTTCTTCCTTGTTCTTGAAAATTAACAACGAATGTGAACCAACCGACTAACGGGTTGATCCTCTAATCACTCATTCTTGTGGGTGGATATTTGTGCAGGATTTTGAATTGGGGTTTCACTTTTGCTGTGTGGTTAACACTTTCCCCCATGCTTAAACTCTAACACGGAGGGCGTGGGTTGACACGAATAAGGCCCAGACCCTCCGCCATAGTTTTTTATTGTGCATTCTTCATGGATGATTTATTGAAAAGGAGGAAAGTTATTTTGAGGTATTCGTAATGAAGGTGACGACCTAACGATTCTAAGGACGCAAGCAGTTTGAGAAATGGACCACCTGAGCGACTCTGGTGGCCCGTCGAAGGTACCGCCGATGCTGGCGGTGTCTACGGGCAGAGGGAGACGACACTCCCATCGGCGCGCCACATCAGTGAGGAGACGCGATGCCTGTCAGTGTCGTGTGGAGGGGGTGTCCCATGTCCGAGCCACCTGGATGCGCTGAGCCTTGATCCATCGACCATGGCTGGAGGAAGGCCCTGCACAACATGGGGCCAGTGGAGGCCGGACACGGTTGGATGCTACGTCCCAGGAGCACCCCACCAGCCGCACCGCATGATCAGTCTTTGGATGGCAGGCCATTCCCTAGCTAGTGTCCTAGCCAGAACCATTGGACCTATGCCCTTCAGGCCGGACCAGATGAGACTAGGTCACCGAGCGATCCGACGGGCTAGACCCTCAGTCAAACCGGGTCGGGTCTAGCAAGGCCCATTGGGCCTGACCCACTGGCTAGGCCGAATCAGACCGAACCTGACCCGAACCGGTTTAGGTCGAGTCCATCTAATTAAACCAGGGGTATCTAGAACCCCTAAGCTAGGTTGGTTGGGTCGGTCCGACCGGGTCAGACCGGGCCCAGACACAATCGACCCCTTGTTCACTAAAATGCTTGTATCTTGAAAATCACGCATCTGATTGATGCACCATCAGTGGAGTTGGGACCCTTGAGATGGGGAGTTACTTATGATATACTCTGATTTAGTTTTGGTAGAAGTTAGAGTACATCTAGGTTGGATCAGACTTGAATCTGACCGGTCCCTTTTTACTAAAAAGCTAATAACTTACAGACTGAACGTCTGATCGACGCACCATCTATTACATTGGAACCCTTATGAAAATATATTCCTTTGGGTTACCCATATGTAGGACATTGTGTTGGTTGATGTAAGACCGATGGATTGAGTAGCGGATCCTCTAAAAATCAAGCGTGCTAAGTGCAAGAATCTAGTGGTTGGCTATGACGTGAAGAAAGAATAACGATCCTGTGTGAGTCAGCACCTAGTGATCCTGTGTGGGTCAGTACCTAGTGATCCTCTGTGGGTCAGCGCCTAGTGATCCTATGTGGGTCATCACCTAGAGAGCCTTTGAGGGTCATCACCTAGAAACCCCATGCGGGTCAGTAGTAGAGCCTCTCAATGCAATAAGATGATCTAACTTTACGACTAATTATCTTTATTTCTGCAATTAAGTTATACTTAGTGTGGGATATGTATTTTACTTTGTGCTATGTGGTTGAGGTATTTCTTGGTGGTATTACCTCCATGGTATTTTCTTTGTGGTGTTTTCCTTCATGGATTACTGATATACCTTCGGGGGTCTTGGGGTCCCTACTGAGTATTGTTATACTCACCCCTGTATGGGCTTTCGCCCGCACATGTTGTGTCTGGTGTAGATTATTGATGTTTCAATAGAGGTGCTATAGGGGATGGGACTGATGGATGCTATGACGGTGGACTTGGTGCTTAGGACCAGGTAGGGCCTAGTAGGACTGGTGCTAGTCACTAGCCCCTGGCCTATGGAAGGTGGGATTGTGGTAGTCACGACACGGGCCTCGGGTGATCGTTGATCAACTCACCAAGTCGTCTCACTTTCTACCCATCTGTGAGCAGAGACCGATAGAGGGATTGAGATACCTCTATGTCCAGGAGATAGTGAAGCTCCACGAGGTGCCTTCAACGATCTTCTTAGACCGTGATGCTCGCTTTTACATCCTGGATGTGGAGGGGATTATAGGAGGCATTAGGGACTTAGTTGCATTTGAGCACAGCTTTTCATCCCCAGACTGATGGTCAGACAGAATAGACTATACATACCCTGGAGGACATGCTATGTGCTTGCATCATAGACTTTGGTCGTAGTTGGGAGGGCCACCTACCACTGGTGGAGTTCACATACAACAACAACTACCACTCCACCATTGGCATGGAACCATTTGAGGTATTGTATGAGCAGCCTTGCAGATCACCCCTATGCTGGACAAACCCAGGGGAGTCAGCACTCATGGGTCAAAAGTTGATACGGGCCACCACCAAGAAGGTGGAGATCATCCAAGAGCAGATGAGGACTGCACAGAGCAGACATAAGTCTTATGTCGATAGAAGATGAAGACCCTTGGAGTTTGAGGAGGGCGATCATGTATTCCTTCTGGACTCACCTCGACAGGGATTACAGAGATTTGACCAGGGAGACAAGCTATCTTAGAGGTTAATTGGACCTTTTTAGATCCTGAGTAGAGTTGGCGAGGTGGTGTACCAAATATCTCTTCCTCAAAAGATGCACTAGGTGCATGATGTTTTCCATGTGTTGCTGCTGAGGAGGTACATGCATAATCCATCGCACGTCATCGACTAGGGCGAGTTAAACATTAACGATGGGGTGACGTTTGTAGAGTTCTTGGTGGAGATAGATGATCAATAGGAGCGGGTCATATGTGGGTGGTTGATTCCTCTGGTATGCATTCGGTGGCAGCATAGGAACCTCCAAGAGAGCACATGGGAGCGGGGGGATCAGATTCGTGCTCAGTACCCCCATATGTTTGTTTAGTTTTTGTTTTGGATTTCAGGGACATAAATCCCTAAGGTGGGGAGAATACAACGTCTCAGAATTTCTGTGTAATTTTTTTAATTATATGGAATAATTTCAAGATTACACGCTCTGACGACACATGATTCTAAGACCCAGTGATCCCAAAACATATTTTTGAACTTTTTTTAAGGTATGTTTAGTAAATGTATGAGTGGGATTTTATATCTTTTGAACTGGTGATCGAATCACAAATCTGAGGGAACCGTTGAACTCAGAATGCTGAGATTTTCCTGGAAATGGCTTAACTTCGGCCAGCAAGGGCCAGGTGGAAAATTTATTTTCCAAAATTTTCATAAAAATAATAAAATAATTTATAGGAATTATTTTATTTCTTTCTCACTATTGAATGGAGGATGACGATGCTGCGATGAAATGATGAGGCGGTGACGATGCACAATAATGGAGGGTCAATAATGGCTCGTTTGAAACCATGATGCTGTTATCTTAATAACTCATTAAATGTGGATCATTTATTGAGAATCATTAATATATGAAACGTTTCTGTGTTTTTTATTTATTTTAATAATAAAACATGTTGGAGTTTGGAGAAATAACAAGCGCACTAGTGCAAAAAATGTTTACCACATCGGCGTTTTTTACGTTGGTTCTATATAACTGACATGCAAAGATGTAAGCATTTAAGTTACAAAAACTATGAAAACACTTTTCACAATGTTAATCATAATGGGATGCCCCAAAATATTACTCATTTTATAAGTGACTCTAAGCTGTTTTATGACTTTGATTAACACAATAAATGGTCATTGAATATTTGAGATTTCCATTTCGCTGGTACAAATTTGCATGCTCTTCTGAACTGGTTTTACACAATGAAGATTAGTAGGGTGTCATCTTATTTAACATCTTTGGATTCGTAGCCTCAAGAACAATGGTGAGCATTGCCGATACAACGTGAAAAGCTGTAAAAATTGATTTATCATGTCAATTATTTTATAACCGACGTGATAAATCACTGAGAATCAATTTATAATGTCGGTTATTTTATAACTGACAGGAAATATTGAATCTGGGTGCTTTATCACATCGATTATTTTATAACCAATGTGATAAATCAAATCTCGGTGATTTATCATGTCAGTTATAAAATAACCGATGTGATAAAGGATTTTTTATGCTGGTTATTAAATAACCGATGTTATAAACATAAAAAATAGTTTATCACGCCAGTTATTAAATAACTAACGTGATAAAGCTTTTAAATGATTTATCGCACCCCATATTCTGTCATTCTGTTTTATTCGAGTAGGTGACCTGTGACTTGTCTCTCTCATGCAAAAAACCTAGAAAGGATTATTCAAAGTCATTCCCCCCAACCTATTTTTTCCAACATCATTCATCATCTTTATTATCACCAGATCTATCGGGTCAACTCAGAACACTCAAGTATGCCTCACACGCCTCAGTTTCATTTTTTATTTTTCGCGATGCCCTAAACTTATGTTTTGAGATATTATTTTTCTATAATTTTTCTTGGTATCATGGTAAGTGTCATAGTGTTCTTTTATACTGTGATAAGTTCTTTTTTGGTAAAATAAACCATGGGAGTGATATCATGCAAGTTCTATGATTTTTGGTGCTACCGTGTGTGTTCTATCATGTGTGTGTGTGCGTACTTTCTTGTGTGTGCTACCATGAAATCATTATCGTGAAAGTTCTACCCTATAACCTTAAAACCAAGGAAGTTATTCAATAAATTTTTTTCACCATCAATAATTGTATCATTATTTAATTCTTAATTTTGGTAATATTTTCAAATTAAAATTCATTTTATATTCAATATTTTATTTTTTCCTTATATGATAAAACTCTTTATTTAGTGTTTTTAATCTAAACTAACTTACTCTAAAATTCTCTTTAAAAATAAACTTGGTTGGACACCCCCCCACCCCCCATGGACACCCCACCCCCCGTGGACACCCCCACCCCCTGGACAACCCCCCACCCCTCCGGACACCCCACCCCATGGACAGCCCCCAACCCCCTGGACAACCCCCACCCCCTGGACAAACCCCACCCCTCGAACACCCTCACCCCCATGGACAACCCCCCCAACCCCCTAGACAGCCCCACCCCCACCCCCCGAACACCCCCACCCCCTGGACACCCCCTACCCCCTTGGAAACCCCCTGGACACCCCCACCCTCTTGGACATCCCCCAACCACTAGACACCCCCACCCCTGGACACCCCCCTAGACACCCCCACCCCCTGGACACCCCCACCCCATAGATAGCCCCCCACCCCCCGTACACCCCCACCCCCCTCGACACCCCACCCCCATGGACAACCCCCCCAAACACCTAGACATCCCCCACCCCCAGACACCCCTACCCCCTTGGACAACCCAATCACCCCCTAACCCCTTAAACAACCCCCTTACCCCCCTGAACACCACCCCCACCCCCTTGGACACTCCCTAGACACCCCACCCCCTTGGACATCCCCCAACCCCCTGGACACCCCCACCCCCTGGACACCCCCACCCCCTAGACACCCCACCCCCTGGACACCCCCTACCCCCTTGGACAACCCCCTCACCCTCACCCCCTTGGACAACCCCCTCACCCCTACCCACTTGGACAACCCCCTCACCCCCTTGGACACCACCCCCACCCCCTTGGACACCCCCTGGACACCCCCACCCCTTGGACAACCCCCACCCCCGGACACCCCCACCCCCTGGACACCCCCACCCCCTGGACACCCCCACCCCCATGGACATCCCCCCAACCCCTAGACATACCCCAAAACCCACCCCCATACACCCCTACCCCCTTAGACAACCCCTCACCCCCTAGACACCACCCCCACCCCCTGGACACCCCCACACCCCTGGACAACCCCCACCCCTGGACACCCCACCCCCATGGACAGCCCCCCAACCCCTAGACACCCCCACACCTAGAAACCCCCACCCCTTGGACACCCCCACCCCCATGGATATCCCCCCAACCCCTAGACACCCCCACCCCCTAGACACCCCCACCCCCTGGATACCCCCTACCCCCTTGGACAACCCCTCACCCCCTGGACACCACACCCACCCCCTGGACACCCCTTACCCCCTTGGACAGCCCCCTCACCCCCTAGACACCACCGCCACCCCCTTGGACAACCCCCACCCCTTGGACACCCCCACCCCCATGGACAACCCCCACCCTATGGAAAACCCCCACCCCCCGTTGCAATAGATTATATACTAGAGAGTGTATGCCAACAGTTCTTGAACCGTTGGTATACATATATCCCAACAGTTTCCATGAAACCATTGGAATAGATTATATGCTAGAAAACATGTATACCAACGGTTCTTGAACCGTTGGTATATATATATCCCAACGATTTCATTGAAACCATTGGTATATATTAACTTCAGGTAGTCTATACCAACAGTTCCTATAGAACCATTAGTATATGGCTATTGTAATAGCCATCATGCCAACGGTGTGTGAAAACATTGGGATATTCTATCCCAATGGTTTTAGGGGCTATCCCAATGGTTTCAAACCATTGAGATAGGTGTAATTTTCAGTAGTGAATGTATACATATTTTAATATTTATACTTCATATTTCATGTTTAGAGAAGGGTGAATTTGGTATCTAGTTTCACCAGGATGTATTGTTTGTGTACCTTAAGAAGAAAGGAACCAAGATGAATTTATACTATTATATCATGATCCATATGAGAGAGATGTAATCCAAAATTATTTTCATTTAAATATAAATGTTTATATCTAACTATATTTTATTTTTAAAATCATTTTCATGCATATCTTTTTCAAATACGCATATATTTGTTTTATATTTCAAAATTGTTTTACATTCAAATTATGATATTTTTCATATAAATATAAAATTGAATTATCTTAATAAGATGTATAATTTTGATATTTTTTATAGGTAATAATGATTCGAAGTTGTATTATGAAACATCAAATGAGTAATGAATATGAGGAAGGTGTTGATGCCTTTTTGGAATTTTCTAAATGAAATATTCCAAGCAGCGACATTTTTTTCTGTCCATGCCTGAACTCTTTGAATATGAAGAAGTTGAAAAGTAGAGAGATCAAAGATCATCTGATTTTTTATGGTTTTAATCTGAGTTACAACCCTTGGATTTGGCATGGTGAAACTGGACAGAATGTTAGATCTACTGATGATGATGATTTGAAAGATGTCAACTCTAATGGAATTGAAGAAATGATTTGTGATATTATAGCAGAACAAAATGAGATAGAACCAATAGTTTTGCGTCTATATAGTGATGCTGAAAAACCATTGTATCCTGGTTGTATAGATTTTACGGTTTCTTCAGTGGTGTTAAGATTGATTAACCTGAAGGTGAAACATGGATAAAGTGACATAAGTTTTATAGAGCTGCTACAATTATTGAAAGACATTTTTCCAAAAGACAACGATATTTTAGATTCACATTATAAGGCCAAGAAAATATTATTCCTGATGGGATTGGGATATAAGAAGATACATGCCTGTCTGAATGAATGTATGATATATAGGAAGGAATATGAATTTCTGTCAGAGTGTCCTAAATGTGGGACATCACGGTATAAGTTGAAAGAAAAATCACAGGCTGGTGTAGAGATTACAGAGATCCTTGCCAAGGTATTTTGGTATCTTCCTATAATTCATTATTTGAAATGTTTATTTGCTAATTCACATGATGAAAAAAGGTTAAGATGGCATGCTGATGAGTGGATATGTGATGAAAAAATACATCGTCCAGTTGATTGTCCATAATGGAAGAAAATTGATGATCAGTATCCTATATTTGGAAATGAAATTAGAAATCTCAAACTTGGGTTGTGCACAAATGGAATGAATCCATACCAAACCCTCAGTAGAACACATATTTCATGGCCTATTTTATTGGTAATTTACAACCTCTCTCTTGAAGTTTATATGAAGTGAAAATATGTCATGTTGAGTATAATGATGTCTGGTCCAAAGAAACTCAGAAATGATATTGATGTTTTCTTGTCACTATTGATTGATGATTTGAAACTTTTATGGGAGGATGGTATTAGGGTGTATGATTCTTATAAAATGGAATATTTTCAACTGCATGCAATGCTTATGTTCACTATAAATGACTTCCTAATGTATGAAAATTTGTTTGGATATAATGTTAAGGGGCATAAAGCATGTCTAATTTGAGAACAACAAACTTCATATTGTCAATTGCATCATGGGTGGAAAACAATATACATGGGTCATCAAAAGTTTTTGCCTATAAAACGCTCTTATAGAAGACTAAAAAAGGCATTCAATGGCTCACAAGAATTTGACATTTCTCCAAAACCTTTATCCCCTAACGTGTTTTTTGAGAGGGTGAAAAACATTGGTGTGACATTGGGAAAGACACATAAATCTGGCAATGATATACATATTTGGAGGAAAAGGTCAATATTTTTTGAGCTACCATATTGGAGATATCATGAAGTGAAACATAATATTGATTTCATGCACGTAGAGAATAATATTTGTGATAGTTTGATTGGAACATTGTTAGATATTAAAGGAAAGACTAAAGATGGGTTGAATGCGAGATTAGACTTACTATCAAAGGGGATATGTTTGGAGTTAGCTCCCACTCCTAATGGAAGATGAACATTTCTTCCCCCGACTTTTCATACATTATCCAAGAGGGAGAAAATTAGTTTCTTTCAATGTCTTCATGATATCAAAGTGCCTCAAGGTTATTCTTCAAATGTAAAAAATTTTGTCTCTTTGAAGGATTTGAAGTTGATAAGTATGAAATATCATGATTGTCACATCATGATGCAACAAATTCTACCAGTTGTATTGTGTGGAATATTGCCCATCTGTGTCAGAAAGACTATAAAGAAGTTGTGTTATTTTTTCAATTCAATTTGTAATAAGGTGATTGATGTGAATGCTTTGAAAATTTTGGAAAAGGATACAATTTCTATACTTTTTCAATTGGAAATGTATTTTTCTCCATATTTTTTTAATATAATGGTGCATTTAATGGTTCATATGGTTTGAGAAATAAATCTTTATGGACTAGTATATCTTCATTGGATATATCCTTTTGAAAGGTATATAAAAATATTGAAGGGGTATGTTAAGAATCCATATCGACCTGAAGCCTCCATTATTTAAAAGTATATTTCTGAGGAGGTTAAAAAGTTTTGTACGAGCTACTTGGCTATAATGGAGCACATAATTTTACCTCCATCTCACCATGAATGAGTTAATAATGAGGGAAAGGGGATTCATGGCTTGAAAATAAAATCATTGTCAGCTGAACAGATGAAGAAGGTAGAATTATACATCTTGAATAACATAGCTGATGCTCAGCCATATATAACATTTCATATTAATGAGTTGAAACAATGTAATATAAAGAAGAAAGAAATGTGGATTTTGAATGAGAATAACAAAACATTTTTTCCATGGTTTAAAAATACCTTGCTTGGTAGATCACATGTATCAAATACATTAAGATAGTTAGTGGGTGGTACAAGTTTAAATGTGATAACATGGTCTGAGTATGACATTAATGGCTATACATTTCATATGAAAGCTTAGGACAACAAAAGTGTAGTTCAAAATAGTGGTGTATTGGTGTTTATAGACGCAATGCATTTTTCAAGTTCTAATGACAAAAACCAAATTTATACATCAAGTGCATATTATGGAGTCATTGAATAAATATGGGAGGTTGATTACTTTAAAATTAAAGTTCCTATTTTTAACTGAAAATGTTTTATTGGTAACAAAAGTGTTAGACATGATGAATTTGGAATGACAGTTGTTAATCTGAATAGATTGTAAGACAAAACATATTCTTTTATAATGGAAACACATGAAAACAAATTTTCAATGTTGTTGATCAATCAGATATGTAGTGGTTTGTTGTTTTATAAGGGAAAAAACAATATGTTGGTGAGGATCAACTTGAAGAAGATGATGATTTATGTGATATCTTTACTTCCATGGAAAGATTATCAGAAAATAATGATGATCATGTTGAAGACATGGTTTGTTCCATAAGGAGCGATCATGATGAATGAATTTGGAGAAAAAATCCATTTATAAATTCATAATATTTTAGGTAACATATGTTTATTTCTTGTTTACATTTATTAATTTCATAAAATGTTAGATATTTTAATTTTTTTCTTTATTAAAATGTGTATTAAAACAAATTAGTAGAAATGTTTGTTTATTTTAATTTTTTTAGTTTAGTTTATCATTTTTACCATTACATAACTTATATATCTATTGATTTTATTTAATGACAATTACTTTACCATGTTTAAAATAGTTTACCACACTTTACCTTTATGTAACTTATATATTTATTGATTTTTTTGAATGAAAATTACACTACCATGTTTACCATGTTTACCATTTTTACCATTGTTTAACATGCTTACCATATTTACCATGTTTAATATTACGTAACTTAGTTTAGTTTTTCATTTTTTGTTTACATTAGTATTGTAATATTTGAATTTATATATTTGTGAACTAATGTTTTCTTTTTTGATTTGAAGGATAATGGCAGATTAATCAGTTGATAAACCACATGATTCTGGAGATTATCATCATGATCATACCTATGGGGAAGAACATTCACATGATCCTCTTGATGTTCCCCAATATTCCTCGTGTTCTCCCATAACAACAAAGAAGAGTTCAAGAGTTGGTAAATGTGGATGCACATGTTTACCAAAATTATCATTTTCCCATAGCCAGGACCAAAGGATACTCATTGAGTTTGATGAGAATTATATTCCTAGAGGTCTAAATGCAAAATATTTTAAGATTTTTGTATCAATTCAGGGTAAAACCATAGTAATAATTTTGTATAATTATTGGATAAGTGTGGATAAAGTGATAATATCTTAATTATGAGAGAAAATTTTGGTAAGGTCTTTTATTATTTTTTAACCAATCTTTAAATGTTTATAGTATAATATATTTTACCTCTTCTTTATCATATGAAATTTGATATTCTTGACACTGGAGGAGTCAATAGGAAATGTTTATTGATGGATGCTAGGAGATGGAGGGATTTAAAATCAACCCTCACATCTGATTTTATTTTTGGTCATAGGAAACAGGACAGTCCATGTCATATATATCCTTTCATATATGAATATACATGGAAACAATTTATTAAAAGTAAAATAAAAGAATCACTTTTGGTAAGGACAATGTAAATTTTTATAATATTTATTATATAAATGATCTTATTAATGTTCTGTTAATGATTTATTATTCTTAATTTATAGAAAATAAGGACATCTCATCAGGAGATCCAATCTAAAAATGTATACCCTTATAGTTTATCTCGGGGAGGGTATAGTTTATTGGAAGAACAAATGATGGCAGCAAAATTACAAAAACTTAGAGCTGAGTTTTCAAGCTCTGGAGAAATTTACCCTCCATCCTCTCCATCTAGACATGAAAAATGGAAGAGAGCTCAGATGGGAAAAAAGGGGAAATATCTTTCAGAAGAATTGAGAATCGTAGCTAAGAGGATTGTAAGATATTTGTTTTATTTATTTAAGTTAATTATATTCTTTATATACTTTGAATCATTATAGAAATGTTAAATTAATTAATATAGGATTCTCTTGAGGATCATAACACACATGGGGTATTTACAACTGCTGGGAGGCAATATATTTTATCTGTAACATTGGTAAAGCCCGAACACCCCGATCATGTATGAGGATACCCGACAGGTGTATCAGTAAGAAAAGTGTTTCCACGTTCTTCAAATTCTTCCATTGAGGGTGTTTATAAAAAAAAATCCTTAGAGGCTGAATTTCATAATATTAATGCGACGATGGAGGAAAATATTAGAGCGTTGGTACAGTCTATGTTTGTAGACATGCAAAGACAATTTCAGACTGCAGATCCCACTCCTCCACCTCCCCCTGCAGACCCCATTATTTATCCTCCATCTCCGCCAGTAGATCCCAATCCCCTACCTCCAGACCCCATTATTTATCCTCCACCTCATCCTACAGATCCCATTTTTTATCCTAATGTTCTGCCATAACTTCCTACTTATTTTGAGTTGTATGTTGATGATCCTCACCATCATATAGTTGCATATGGGATGGTATATTTTATAGGAGATACAGTTCATCATCAAAACTTAGAGGTATAGAATCATAGGGTCATTGTACTGTATATTATAGGTAGATCAGCTCGAGTACCATTACCTACAGATAAGGTGAAAACAATTGGACATAGTGTCGACCACTTTTTAGTTTGGCCATCCAGACTTCTGCGACTCATTACCATAGAGGTATGTATGTTATATCTTTTATTTTATTTTTTATTAAAGTTATTTTAACATTTGAAAACTAATATATTTTTCTATTTATTTATAGGAATACTTCAAAGGTAAAGAAATAATGTATAGACAACAACAAAGACAAATGGGTATGACATCAGATATAGATTCTGGTAGTCTTGAAAGATTGTCAAGATATTCAAATTTGTTGGTGGATCATTATTCGTTTCTAATAGAAGATCATGTTTGTGGATGTGAAATAAATGCGGGGATTGTGAAAACTGATATCATGAATCTTGTTACTGAAGATAAGTTGAGCATCAATGTGGTTTAGATTTTTTCTATGTAAGTCTTAACACCTTTCCCTACATTATATTTATTAAAAATGTATAATTATGTCTATTTTTATTAGGTATCTTTATAACATGTGTGAGAAGAATGAGAATACAGATGTATATGGATTCACGGACCCACATATGATTTCCCCTGAAGCACATGAATTGGATGAGGAACAAAGAACACTTTATATTACTGAAATATTTTAATATAATATAGTCACACAATGTTGGATGATTCCTTTTTGTGAGAGGTATGAAACATATCTGTGGAAAAGTGTTATTTATATTTTAACATAAAAAACCACCAACCTTAAATTTTCTTTTATATTAGTGATCATTGGATGTTAGGTGTTTTTTTCCAAGGGATAAAACACTTTATTGGATATGCTCTGTCCATGGAGATGTGCAGGGAAGTTTTAAGAATATGTTGGAAAAGTAAGTTTCAATTTCTTAATAGTGGTTTATATTATAATTAATTTTAAATTTATCCCATTCATATTATTTTCTAACAAGCGAAGGGAATACTTTCTAAAAAACACAAGGAAAAATAGTGCCAAGATCAAATATGTAAAAGTAAAGGTAAATATCCATTTATAATTTGTACTTTTAGATGTATTACATAAAAATGATATTTTGAATTGACACTCATTTAAATATAATTTTCATGAACAAAAAGGCGTCATAAAATGTGGATATTATATGTTAATATTTATGTATGAAATAATTACAACTGGAACAATAATGAACTTTGACCAGGTTAGATTTCCTCATAAAATTTTCCATAATATTTAATTTGATTTATTCATTATACATGTTAACTACTTTCATTTTAATTTGTAGCTATTTTATGACCCTTAACCCTATAGTGTTCAATAGGTCAAACACTTACAAGTGGACTGGTCAAATTATTTTACAGGTTTGATTGGATTTTAGTTTGTTTGTAGTGTAAAATGTAATTTTGAATATTGTAATTGTGTATTTGGTAGTTTTTTTGGTCGGATTTAGGTTTTTTAGTTGACATTGTAAGTTTTGAATGTTATATATATGAATTTTTAATTTTTCTTGGGTTCTTGTTTTGGTCTAGTTCTGATTTTCTTCTGGTATGGATTTTGGTCTGGTTTTGGTCTACTTTTGGTCTAGTTTCTTTTTGTTTTAGGTATACTTTGGTAGAGCATAG
This sequence comes from Viscum album, assembly GCA_963277665.1. Classification (NCBI taxonomy): domain Eukaryota; kingdom Viridiplantae; phylum Streptophyta; class Magnoliopsida; order Santalales; family Viscaceae; genus Viscum; species Viscum album. Next base: position 1,142,806,875 of record OY728127.1, read on the forward strand.
TAATGGTTTCATAGTTTTATTAAAAAAAAATTGTTTTTTATATCGATTATTTTATAACCGATGTAGTAAATTCCTGGGTATAGTTTATTATGTTGGTTATTACATAACCGACGCCGTATATCCTTTTCCAAGTCGATTATTTAGGAACTGACGTGAAAAACCCTTTGGAGGCTCGATTTATCATGTTAGATATTTAATAACTGATGCAATAAACTATATAACACATCGATTATTAAATAACCGACGTGATAAATTTAGCCTCTGAAGGGTTTTTCATGTCGGTTATTTAGGAACCGACATGAAAAACGATTCAGATTTATTCTTTTTTACTTCATTTTTAAAATAACCAACGTAAAAAAATATATTTATAAAGTATCCTTTGATAAAGTCGGCTAAAAATGATGTAAAAAATAAAAAATAACCGGCATAAAAAACATTTTCTGCACTAGTGATGTGGGTAAATATCTAACAAACCGCGTACAGAATCCCTCTCCAATGAAGAACAAAGAATGATGCGCCGATAGATCATCACTGACTTCGATGTGCCTTGAAGAACGAAGCTAGAAGCCATGTCAACAATCCTAAAACCTTGAGAAAGAATTCTTCAGTATTGAATTCCAATGAGGTAGGGGTTTATGCGTTCTAAGTTTTTGATGATTTCTTCCTCGTTCTTGAGAATTAACGACGAATGCAGATCAACCGACTAATGGGTTGATCCAAGAATCACTCATTCTTGCGGGGGATATTTTTTTGGGTTTTGAATTGGGGTTTCAATCTTTCTGTGTGGATTTATAATTTCCCCTATTCTTAGAATCTAACTTGGAGGGCGCGGGCCGACACGAACAAGGATCGAACCCTCTGTCGTGGTTGTTTATTGTGCATTTTTCATGGACAATTTCTCGAGATGGTGGTAAAGAGAGTTTGATCCCATTGCAGTGAAGGTGACGACCTAGAAATTCCATAGATTCAATTGGATTGAGAAAAGGACCATCAGAGCGACTCTGGTGTCCCGTTGAAGGTATCATCGGTGCGCCAGCGCCAGCGGTGGTGGCCAGCGACGACCTGTGGAAGGCAGCCGCAGGTGGAGGATGGCAGTGTGACCATCAACATCGCATGGAGGAGTGGCCCTCTCGGGTGCGCCGGAGGCATGAAGACACGGTATGCGTGCATGAAAAATGACCGGTTGGCCTGTCCTGCTGTGTGGAGACACTGTTGTTGCTTGACCACGACGAGGAGGCTGCCCTGCATCCACCACAGGGTGGGAGGGAGGCCGAACGCGACTGTCTGCCGGGTCCTGCCCAGTCAGACTGGGTCGGCCAGCAGGGAAGACCCATAAACCCAAAGGGCCGGTTGGGCCGGACCCATGCATCACCCACGCCGGACCCCTGGATAGGGTTGGGTTGGGTTGGTCCGACCGGGTCTGACCGGACCTAGACCCGACCGACCCCGTTTCTCTGAAATGATCACAACTTGCAGATTAGGCATCTAATTAATGTACCATCTACGGCATGAGGACCCTTGCAATAGGGAGGTCCTTCTGATATACTCCTCTTGAGTTTTTATAGATTTTGGAGTATGGCTGGGTTGGATCAGACTCAAATCCAACCAGACCCTTTTTACTAAAAATCCCACAACTTACAGATCGAGCATCCAAATGACGCGCCATCTGTTGTATTGGGACCTTTATGATGAGATGATAATTTGGATTTACTCAGTGTGGGACTTTGTAGTGGTTGAGGTACGAAATATGGATTAAGGAGTGGATCCTCCGGAGATCAAGTATGCTATGTGCGGGAATCCAATGGCTGGTTGTGACGTGAAGAAAGAATAAAGATCCTATGTGGGTCAGCACCTAGCGATCATCTGTGGGTCAGAACCTAGAAATCCTCTGTTGGTCAGCACCTAGCGATCCTCAGTGGGTCATCACCTAGAAATCCTTAGTGGGTCATCACCTAGAGATCCTCTGTGGGTCAACATCTAGGGACCCTCTGTGGGTCATCACCTAGCGACCCTGTGCGGGTCAGTAGCAGAGCCTCTTGAAAGAATAAGATGATATAGATTTACGACTAATCATCTTTACTTATGTACTTAAGTTATACCTATTGTGAGCTGTGTCTTTTACTTTGTGCTATGTGTTTGAGATCTTTCTTGGTGGTATTACCTCTGTGGTATTTTCTTTGTGGTGTTTTACTTCATGGATTACTAAGAGACCTTTGGGGGTCTCGGGGTCCCTACTGAGTATTGTTATACTCACCCCTGCACGGGCTTCACCCACACGTGTTTTGTCTGGTGTAGACGACCGACGTTTAGATAGAGGTACTTAGGGGGACATGACTAATGTATGCTATGATGGTGGACTTGGTGGCCTAGGAATAGGTGGGGCCTAGTAGGACCGGGTAGATAGGATATACTACTTCGTTTTCTAGTAGCTTCACTACTCTCATGATCAAGTGGGGTTTTCCATAGATAACTATTAGAGTTTCCTTTTGTACTTGATATTTTTAGTTCCTTGTTGGGTTTTTATTCTAGCCCACTTACTTTCACTTGTACTTGTACTAAAACTTGTTTTAGTGGTATACTTGTTTCCCCCTTTCAGTGTGTTGGGATGTGGTTGGGTGTGTGTGTGTACAGGTTTGAAGGTAATGCCTTCCCTCTTTGGGATATGACTTTCTGGTGCTAGTCACCATCCCATGGCCTATGGAAGGTGGGCTTGGGGTAGTCACGGCATGGGTGATCATTGACTGACTCACCAAGTTGGCTCACTTTCTACCCATCTGGGATAAGGGACCGGTAGAGGGCTTGGGATGCCTCTATGTCTAGGATATACTGCAACTCCATGGGTTGAATTCGATGATCATCTCAGATCGTGATGCTTGCTTTACATCCTGGTTGTTGGGTGAGCTGGACATTGATAGTGGGGAGACGTTTGCAGAGTTCTTGGTGGAGATAGAGGATTGATAGGAGCAGTTCCTTTTTGGATGGTCAATTCCTCTGGTGTACGTTTAGTGGTATCACAAGAATCTCAAGGAGAGCACATGGGAGTGGGAGACTCAGAATCATGCTCAAAACCCCCACTTGTTTGATAAGCCTTTATTTTGTCTTTTGGGGACGTACAACCCTAAGGTAGGGAGAATGTAATGTCTTGGAATTTCTTTGTATTTTTTTTTAAATTATATGGAATTATTTCGAGACCAGGTGTTGAGACAACGTGCGATTCTAAGGCCGGAGTGTCCGGAATGATCCGTTAAAAAATGTTAAACTTTAAATAGCATGCATGAGAGGTTTTCCTGAAAAAAGTGGAATAAATCTTAAACGGGTGACCAGATAAGAAATCTGAGGGCACCATTGCATTCAGGATTGCGGGTTTTCCCTAGGCGCGACTTAAGTTTAGTCGGTGCATCCCTCTAGTGAGAAAACCCGAAAATGTCATAACTATAAATAAAATAATTAAATAATTTTTTTTTTCAAATTCTTATAACTCATGAATGGTGAATCAGATTAAAAATCTGAGACCACCGTTGAGCTCGTAAGGGTATTCTTTCCTTAGGTAGATCCTAACATTGGCCGGTGCGGGCCAATAGTGGAAGTTAGTTTTTGGTCGTAAATAAAATAATTAAGTAACAATTATTTTATTATAAAATCCTTATAACTCCTAAATGGTAAATCAAATTGAAAATCCGAGAGTATTGTTAAGCTCGTGAGGGTGTGTTCTCCTTAGGCAGAGCCTAACCTCGACTGACACAGGTCGAGGGTGAAAGTTAATTTTCGAACTTTTTTTAAGGTAAGTTGAGTAATCGTATGAGAAAGATTTTCTATCTTTTGAAATGATTCTTGGATTTGAAATCCAAGGGCATCGTTGAACTCGCAGTGCCGAGATTCTCCTAGAAAGGACTTAACTTTGACCAGCAAGGGTCGGACAGAAAAGTTATTTTTTGGGACTTTCTGTAAAAATAATAAAATAACTTTAAAAGTTATTTTATTTTTATTTCGCACCATTGAGTGGTGGATGGTGATGCTACGATGTGGCGATGAGGCGACGACGATGCAAAATTAAGGAATCCCCTTAGTGGCTCGTTGCACAAGTGTAACCGCTACGCTTTTTCATAAATGAAATAGCGTAACGACGCAACGTCACAGCGTAACAGAAACTCTGTGACATTTTATTTTTATTAAACTAACATATTGGAGAGTGGAGAATTAAACTGCGGGGATTCTCTGACGAACCTCCGACGAACTTCCTCTCCAATGAAGAACAAAGAACTAAGCAATGGACTTTGGGGGATTGGATCCATAGGATGAAAAGCGGTGAAGAATGCCAATGATCACGGACATACGACGATGCGAATTTCATCCTTCGTCACCAGCAAACCCAATGAATCTAGGTAGGGGTTTATGCATTTTAAGTATTTGATAAGTTCTTCCTCATTCTTGAAAATTAACGACCAATGTGGACCAACCGACTAACAGGTTGATCAATGAATCACTCATTCTTGCAAGTGGATATTTGTGTGGGGTTTTGAATTAGGGTTTCACTTTTTCTCTATGGTTAACACTTTCCCCATACTTAAACTCTAATGTGGAGGGCACATGCCGACATGAACAAGGCCCGAACCCTCTACCATTGTTGTTTATTTTGCGTTCTTCATGGATGATTTCTCGATAC